>CP142456.1:54150921-55465921 GCA_038049695.1 Cinnamomum chago
GGCTTCCCTCTGGGCCCGGAGGGATTAGTCCAGCCCAAAGGGTTGGGAACCCTCCGACAGCAAAAAAAAAAAAAAAAAAATAGAGAGGTGGGTTGGAGTTGGAATAGGAGAGAAAAATTTGTAAGTGGGCCCACCTGATGGATCGTAAACGTTGAAGATGGCTTTGAGAATTTGAGATGGATTAGGAGAGAAACTCTCAAACAGAGAAGGAGAGTGACGTGAGATGAAAGAGGGAATAGAAAGAAATCGTTGGAGACTGAAATTGAATGCAGCCGTGAGTTTTGAGGGAGTTTAGTAAGTGACATGGGATTGGAGATGGAATAAAATATTTACTTAAATGCTAACTTAGTCAAAATCTCCTTTTTGACTATATCTTCTCACTCGAGCTTCTATTGAACTCGACTCAAGAATTAAAGTTGCACCATTTTTCGTTCTGCACAATATGAGCCCAATATTGGATATGTTTCGACAAACTTCTGATTTCTTCAAATTTACCATAATGCCCTTCTGCTTGATTTTTCACCCATTTAGCATCAAATACGAGGACCTCTCTTGCAACTCAGATCTTGAGGCAGCCGATATCTCTCAAAACTCAAAACATGAAAGTTGTAGATCTTTTTCTTGGCGTTCTATAGCATCTTGAATCATCTCAATTGGAGCTCAGATGAGAGAGTTATGCCCAACTTGCGAAGCGATGTGAAAATTCATCTAAAATCACCCAATTAGCTTCGTTTTGCGTTTAGCCTTCCAATTGCATCCTAAATCAAAATATAAGAATAATGAGTACATTTAGGCATTAAATAGGTACAAAGGACTAAATATTAATGGAGAAAAATATAACATTTTTCATTCTTATCAAGGGGCCTTTTCCTAAGTGCCATACTCAGTGCCCTTAGATTCCACTTTAGTACTCGTGGGAAATGCACCGAATCATCTGGTTTGATGATCGTCGTATGCTCACGCAACCAATACTGTTACAAAATCATAAAACATAAATGTAGGTCAATAAATCTTTGTATATTGAAATTCGAGTTTGTAAATTTGTAGTTGTATATCATACCGGTAATGCAATAAGGCAACCAATTACTCTATCAGACCCACGACTTCTGTTGTGTATCGACTCCATGAGAAACTTTGAAATCTCTTCTGCCCAGGCATAGTGCTTCATATCCATGTAGTTTTCAACATATCCCACATATGCCCATCCTATGGTGTTTCCATGGGTTGCAAAAAATAGTACGACAAGGATATACAGGCAAAGTAGCCAAGCAACATCAGCAATGTCAGTTTCTGATACTCCATTCAATGCTAGAAGGAGCTGTTGCTTTATTTGTGGAGCCGACACCCTTGAACAGCCATGGAATCTTCTAGATATGAATTCAGTTGTTTTCCTTTTTGAATATTTTAGATCAAGTTCTCTTGTTCCGTTTGGTATGCCGAAGATCAGCGATATGTCATTTGCAGTTAACGGCACGTAGGACCTTCCTAATCTGAATTGTCTTCTCTGTGTGTTGTATGTATCAAGGATCAACATAATGTCCTTGTCAAACTTTCTGCACATCTTTTCAGATATTTTGTTGGCCAGCATGCATTCTATGAGGCTCCAGAATGGAGTCTTTCTTAATTCAACCCTGTGGACTTCAGTGACCATTTGTTTGATGCTGTGGACCAGTGACACAGTTGAGACCAAATTTGATTAGAACTGGTAATGAGCGCTAGTCTTCTCATCATTTATGTCCTTACTGACTTCATTCTTGTTTGATGGTTTATCTTCCACCCTTTTTCTCTTGTTATGTTTTATTCTTGCATATAGTAAAATAACTCAGATTCATATCACCAAAATATTAAAACAACTGAATACAGAACAGAGATACAATTGCACAATACACAGATAAATTTGAATTAAACTCAGATAAAATTGATATAAAGTTAGATAAATTTGATATAAACTCAGATAAACTCATGCAATAGACAAAAGATTTGGTGGATTTCCAGTCCAGCATCAGACTATCTTGCTTTTAATCTCAGATAAAGTCAAGAGACATTGATTCAACATCACACAGAACACAGATACAATTGCACAATACACAGATAAATTTGAATTAAACTCAGATAAAATTGATCTAAACTCAGATAAATTGGATGTAAACTCAGATAAAATTGATCTAAACTCAGATAAATTTGATGTAAACTCAGAGAAACTCATGCAATAGACAAAAGATTTGGTGGATTTCCAGTCCAGCATCAGACTATCTTGCTTTTAATCTCAGATAAAGTCAAGAGACATTGATTCAACATCACACAGAACACAAATACAATTGCACAGGACACAGATAAATTTGATATAAACTCAGATATTTTAAAAAAAAAATCTAAGATAAAATTTCTTGAAACTGACAAAGTAGCAATGAATGTTATACATTTAGTTCAACATTTCTAATTTATACAAGAACGACAAACATTATAAGCCAAAAAAAGAAAAAATATGTCTAGATACCTTCAACTTTCTGTTGCTCTTGCTCCTGGCTTTCTGAAAGAACTGAGGATTTCGTTCTGGCCATTTCCTGATTTGGTTTTCGTTATTAGAAGAGGAAGCAGAAAGAATGGTAGTAAATCATTCAAATCGGCGATTAACGGTAAGATAGGGTTTCCAAACAAAAAGACTGAGAAACTTTGAACTTACAA
The DNA here is from genome assembly GCA_038049695.1 of Cinnamomum chago. Lineage (NCBI taxonomy): Eukaryota > Viridiplantae > Streptophyta > Magnoliopsida > Laurales > Lauraceae > Cinnamomum > Cinnamomum chago. The sequence goes on from CP142456.1 coordinate 54,153,607, forward strand.
TGGGAAATGAGTATTTTGAACTGTATTTGTATGCTTTCAGAAACAGTTATGCAGTTGTGGAACCGTCTTCTGTAACTAGGGTTTGTATGTCGTCTTTCTTGTATTACCTCTTGTCGAAATCGAAGATATCTTTGATGCAAACTCTAACTTGCAATGAAACAGTTAATCTAAGGAAAGTTTTTGAAACTCTAACTTGCAATGTTGTTACTCGTTGCATGCAGTCACAGAGACGAGAATGTCGCCTTCTTCGTCGTTTCTTTCCTCTTTCAGAATATTCGAAAGTCTTTTTGCGATATGAGTGTAACGCTTTCGTTGGCCTTATCTTAATAAAGACAGAATGAATGCAAGGGCAAATAAGACCTTTTACGTACCAAATTGTATATGAGGGACCTTTGGCTGGACGTTTTGTTTTTGTGGACTGTTCGCAATAAAGTGAGGAGTTGAGGGACCTCCGACCAAAGTCCCCAAGAAAGAATGTGCATCTGCCACCTGAGCTACAAGGATTAAAAAAAGAGAAAAAGGAAGAAAAGATGAAAAGTGGAGAACATCATCCTTCTTAAAGAGATTTAAGACCCACAAAGTCCATGATCAAACCACAAATGGCACAATTTTTTTTTATCAAATCGATATACAAATTGGTGTTCGTAAACATTCACTGGAATCCTGTTTACAAGAAATCCAAAATCTTTCCATGAGAAACAAAATCTTTAGCAACAAGAATGTACTCCAACTTGCCAAGGAAAGGTTATGGCAGATGGGTATCTTCTTTTTACCAAGTCCCAATTTTTCCTGACCTAACCATATATTCCCATGAGCAGGACGGTCTCAATTGCTGCTTCTCACGCTTCACAGGTTCACAGAAAATGAAACATTTTCTCAAGTTTCAACCAGTCTCATTGACAACCACATATTATGGAATACTCAAAATTCCAATTTCTATGACATTTTTCATTTTTGCCGATTTCATCGATTCTGAACTCTAGCCTTCTTCGACTTTCTCCTGTTCTTCCGAGTTCTTTTTTCTTCGTGAGTAAGCCAAGTATAATCTGGTGGCATAACAAACGGTTCTTGAATATCTTCCACAGGACTGCAGGGGCCTGAAGTCGTGGAAGCCCGCTGACGATAAGGGGCTTTTATCCACTGGAGCCAAGACCTCGTTGTAGGCTGTGGAACTGTACCTTCAAGGCCCATGGAACTAGAGTAAAACGGGCTTGACGGAGGTGTGCAGAACTCATCCAATGGCTGTAGCTCTTCAAACTTCGTAAATGTAACCAACACTCTGATTGTAGGAACTACTGGAATGGCCACCTGACAATAAGTGGTAAGTAGATTTCAGTACTTTCCTACTTTCCAAGTGTACAAGTCCCGGTGGGGGAGCATTAAATAATATGGAATCAGGTTGCTTAATACCAAGATCAAGAACTACAAAAAGAAAAATACAAGGTCAGAAAAGGTCTGGAGATCTGACAATAATCTCATCAGAGTACTTAATAGTCCAATTGTAGCAATTCATTAAAAACGACCATGAGAAACGTATATTTGAATGCTCATGCTTTCACACAATGAGTGACAACAAACTCATCTTTCTTACCAAGGATTATACAAAACAAAAGAGATATACAAATCAAAACTATTCACCACCATCGACATCAACAAGAAGCTATTAAAAAATGCGACCAAGATGCCCATATCTCTCCACCACTGACTCTGATGCAGAGCGGCAATTGCAGACTAAATTGTAGCAATTCATTAAAATGGACTGTCGCGACACCGGACCGGGGATCCGAAGGACTAGTCAGGAATCGGGACTAGTTGATGAGCCACATCGAATTAATACCAACTTACACTTATTTAATTTCCCACAGGTGTCCGCGGTAAGGATATCACAACCATCAATGAACATTTCTTTTAAGTGCGGAAGCGTGTAGCAAATCAAATAGTCAAATCATCATTGGTCATCAAGACAATAACACAAGTCTAAAGTACTGTATCAGAATGAGCAATGATCTATAGCATGTTATCCAAAGTAAGTTGAAGTTTATACAAATAACATTTAATTACATTTCCCCAAAAATAGAGGCCCACAAGGCCAATATAACAAAATACCAATCCAAAGAATGGTTAAATAGTTCTCCCAAAATATTAGTCTCTCATAGCCACGAAACGTCTACATGACGTCATCAGCACGCCACTCAACTAACTGTCGTGGTTCTACGACCGTCTCCTCGAGCTCCTCCTCAGGGTAACCAACAACGGGACCTGAGTACCAAAGAGTAGGTCAAACACGACGGTTTGACAAATGGAGGAAAACACAATAACAATATGAAAATAAATGAATTTACCTTCAAAACATGTAAACCTGTTTAAATAACAATTTCTATGAACAAGATAAAACATTTATTCCAAATACACGTATGCAATGTAAAACATGTAAGGTGACCAAGGAAACGAGAAACAATCAAGATGGCAACCACACGAAGCTAAGTCCTCTATCACTAAGGTGATAGAGCAATAACTAGGCACTGGTCTCAGTCACTTGAGGTGAGGAGAAACAGTGGATCTCATATAAATACATATACATATACAATACTATACATGACCACGGTAGCGAGCCGGGCATCGGGGACCACAGTAGCAATCTACGGCATCGGGGCAAGACCATGGTAATAACCGGGTAGCGGGATCCAAACTGTAGTTGGCGGGACAAGAGGAGGATCTCCAAGTCGGTGGATCAGACCAACAAGGTTATCCAAGCTTAGTGGTGCCGACTAATAGGTCAAATAACAATCGAGACATATGCAAGTTAATCAAGTACAATAAATAAACGGGCAAGATGGGAGTGCTCAAGGGCACACTGTCATTTCATGTGGTGCAATGCACTTCAAAACAAGTAACTATTTCAAGTGTAATTCAATACTTTCGGGAAAACAGGGCATGTAGTATAAATTTCGGGATCGATAAAGTACCATAAACAATCGAAATTTCGGGTGAAGCATCGGTTCGAGATTTATTTGAAGTGAATAGGGATCCCGTATGTCAATTTAATAATAATTTGGTACTCTTGAGTTTGGGGACATTCCGGGCTCCTTATACACTTTGAATTTTTTAAAAACTTCGAATGACATCCTTGTGATATGGTTTCTTTCTCGAATGGCCTCGTACAATGTCTAGTGAATCTCCTTCGATCGACAAAGCACAGCGCTCGAGCGAACCAACCTGGGAAATTTCGGTCAGCTGGCGGTTAGCCGCCGCTGGGATGGGCGGCTAGCTGCTGGTTGACCGCGGTTGGGCTGCAGAAATGCAGCTTACTGGAAAGCTAACTGCCAAGGTGCGGTTAGCTGGCGGTTAGCCGCCGATGGGTTCGGCGGTTAGCTGCTGGCTAACCGTGGAGTTGACTGAGTTTTCAGGTGAAGAAGTGCGCTCTCTGGAAAAGCAACCGTGACATTTCGGCTAGCTGGCAGTTAGCCGCCAGTCACCAGGCGGCTAGCCGCTAGGTGACCGCAGGCTGACCGCCAGGTGCGAGAAACACCCACTGTGTTCAGATTTGAGCCCTTTCTCCTCCTCAAAATCATTCTCCCCACTTCCACTTAGTCCCTGCAATATAACTGAGCTAGGAGCTCCTCCAATGCACCTATCTATGCCTCTCCCAAAACTCCAATATGTGATCATTCATCACCTCATTCTTCCATATCAAGTCCAATACAAGGGAAGGAGGAAGGAAACCATTTCACAAACGTTCATTTAGGATATCATAAAAGACAATAAATACTCAACTAACATGTGTACAAAACATTAAATGACTTAGCCAAGATGCATTCAAGCATTCATTTCAAAATTAAATGCAAGCCAATAAATATGAGTGAAATGACAAGTCAACCACCTTCTTCATGGAAACCATTGAAAGCTCATAAAAAATCAAATAATCCACTTGCCTTTGGTCTCTAATCAAGGAAAACAAGCTCTAAAACTCTTCCAAGCCAAAGATCCAAGCTATGACAAAAATCCCCAAAAACAAACCCTAAAAGAGTCAAACAATGAAATAGAAAGGGAAACCTCACAATAATGGAAATGAAGCTTCTCTAAGGCTAGAAGAATGCAAATGTAGAAGAAGGGAATGATTACTTACTTGTAAGGTCCTCTAATGGCAAGAGTAAACTCAATGAAGATCTTGGAATGGAGGGTTTTCTTCACAAATGGTACCAATAGAGAGCTATGGAGGTGAGGAAGAGAATGACAACCTCCATTTTGATGTTGGTGCAAGATTGATGTGGATTAGAGATGGAGAAAGCAAGAAGAAGAAGAAAAGTTGCCAAAAGCAAACCCTAGGTTCTTTTTGTGCTGGAAAAAGGGAATGGAAGGGAAAGGTTTCCTTATAAACAAGTGGGGAGTGGGCTCCACCACTAGAAATCTAATTGGGCTGAAATCATCTCTTTCGGGACCTCGGATGAATTGGACGAAGAAGGAATAAATGATCGTCGAAATATCTAGTTTCCAAAAAGTATATGTTTCGCGGGTTTTGGGAATATCAAGTTTTGGGTACAGGTTTTGTGTGCAATGACTGTTTTGCCCTCAAGGCTATGAAATCGGGTTTCGGGATCTCGAACGGGGACGGGATCAACATGAAAGTTGTAGAGCTTATCAATACGAATAAAATGGGATTAAAATCATGAATGCAAAAACCTCCAATAAATCCTCAAACATATGCAATGCATGAGAAAGAACCCCCAAAAGGCCCTACTAACCCAAAGCAATCAAAATTCCCCAAAACTAGTACAAAAGCTATTCCAAACTCAACTTAGCCAAAAACACTAATCAAGCTTAGAACTAATACGCCACTTAATTAGTACTAATCGGGTTCTCTCGGGTCGGGGTTTTACATCCTCCACCCCTTAGGGCATTTGGTCCTCCAAATGAAACATAAGACTCACCTCAGGTAGAAGATGTGGATACTTCTTCTGAACTTGGTCTCGTAATTCCCACGTTGCGTCTTCCGGTCCATGGTTCTCCCACAGTACCTTCACCCACTGAATAGTTCGAGTCCTTAACTCTTGTTCCTTCGTATCAATGATCTCAACTGGCTTCTCAACATAGGTAGCATCTTCTCTGATCTCGAATGGCTCGTGCTGGAGTACATGTGAAGGATCGGGAACATACTTCTTCAACGTAGACACATGGAAGACGTTGTGTACGCCGGAAGGCTAGTCTATAAGTCACATCACCAATCTTGCTCACAATGTCATAGGGTCTATTGTATCTCCGCGATAGCTTGCCCTTCTGCCCAAATCTCAATGTTCCTCTCGTAGGTGACACTTTCAAGAAGACCTTGTCTCCTTCTTTGAACTGTAGATCTCTGCGATGGGTGTCGCGACCCCGGAACGGGACCCCGGGCCCGCGACGTAGGTTGTTACAACTACTATTGAAGATTTTGCTTTCCCACAGGTTTCCGCGGTGAGGATTCCCAAAGACACGCGGAATCTGACTCACACGTACAAGCTTTGCGGAAGCGTGTAGCAAAACACAACGCGGTGAGCACCAATAAAATATTTAAGTGCTATCACAATAATAAACAAGACATAGTATCAAAGGAAGAAGTTAAAATGGCATTCCCAACATAGTTCAAGTTATAAGACCAACACGAAAGTAAATTAAGTTTTGTTACAACCCAACAGAGGCCAATACACTTCTCCAAAATATAACCAAAATAAACCCCAAGGCAAAATGATAGCGAGACTCAAGAACCCGCCCGACGTCTAGATGACATCCTCGGGCTGCCACTCTCTCACAGGGGTTGGCTCACAAGCCTCCTCCTGACGCTCCTCCTCAAAGGTAACGTCTCCTGCACCTGGGCACCAACAAATAAGGGTCAAACACGACGGTTTGGTATGTAATCAATTTAGGAGCAAGCATGAACAATAACGTTTAGGAAAACATATAAACAATACTCTAATGTGAAATACTACAATGACTGAGATACATAAAACAAACTAGCATGAATACGGAAATATATCATGAGTAGTTAACATCCACAAAGAGCCCATCCTTTCTTTGTCATTTATATAATGAAAAGAGCAAGCACGCACGACATGCACGATATACATAATATAAGCACGACACGATTTCCCACAAAGACGGGAATTCCGGCCGCGGAACCGGACACGCACGATGTGTAATAAATACACGACCAGTCTGTAGACAGTCCACATGTTTAAAGACGCCCAGACAGTGGATCAAACTGAAAGGGCAGTCTAAGCTCAGCGGTGTTTACTTAATTCATGAATGCACAAAACACGCGAAGCACTATCAAAACTTGTCGAGATAAAAAGGGGGAAATCACTTATCAAAACACGACGAGCACGACTAGCAAAGAGGCATAATTAATATGCATAACACGCTTAGGAAGTAATCCCCTTTTTCTTGAAACAAACCTTCAAAACAAGCTTATACTTGAAATTCCAAAACTAGTACACGAGGGTACTCATCGTACCAAAACGGAATTCAAACACGAAATCTGACAAGCATGTGTTAAGGCCACTAATTGACCTTTGTGTAATTGGAACCCCCAAATGTCGAAATATACAAGAATTGGTGTCCCCGAAGTTGGGTTGCATTTCGAAGTTCCATTTACCCAATGTCAAGTCAAAACCCTTAACATAGTCTAGTTTTTCAATCTTCAAGAAAATACACAACGAAATAATTCTTCTCCTGAATCTGGCAGGTTCGCTCGAGCGAACGTTATAAGGTGATGACACTTCGCTCGAGCGAGACAGTTCGTTCGAGCGGACAATAAGTGCGTTCGAACGGACAACTCTCTGTCTTGCTCCAGATTATACAGAGGGCAGTTCGCTCGAGCGGACAGCTCTCTGTCTGCGCTCGGACCAAACAGAGGCTTGGTCGCTCGAGCGGACCCATTGGTCGCTCGAGCGAATCAGCTGCTGCCTGAACTCGCAGAGTGCAGAAACTGCCTTTCTTTTGTACAACCTCCACTACATTTTTCTCCTTCTTCTCATCCATCAATCGCACCCATTCCCTTGAGCCTTCATGCTCACCAAGGGTTCATTTATCACTATTTTAAGCATCTAAATCCAATGAAAACATAATCATGAAGCTTGTAAACAAATTAAATGCATAATTTCTAAAATAACAATAGAATCAAAACACATGCACATTGAACCTATAAAGATTACTTGCCTTGCCCAATGCTAAAAAAAATCATTCTCAAGCACTTCTCTCAAGCTATCCAACACTACAAGAAGAACCCAAAAGAAGACCACACAAAACTCAAACAAAATGGAACAAGGAACCCATTTTAACAAAAAGGGTTTGAATATTGAAAAACATGATCTTCAAAGAACCAAAAGACTTCATGAAAAACAAGGATTGAAGCTCTTACCTAACAATGGCCAAACAAGAAGAGATGAAGAAGATGAAGAGCTTGTCCCCAAGAAGTTCCAAGAAGTTTATACCAATAGAGAGCTTGTAAGGAGATGAAGAAGATGATGACTTTGGAATTCTTTTTGGAGCTCTCTAGCCCAAGCATGCAAGATGAAGAAGATTGAAGAGAAGAAGAGCTTTCCTTGCCCTAAGTCAAGAGATTGCAGAGATTTGGGGGAAATGAATGGAAAATAAGAGGGAGATGGGGCTATAGTGAGGAAATGGGCCCCAAATAACCTGAGCTTTGAAATGGCCAAAACACTAACTTGTGGGCCTCGGATGACTTCGACGAAGAAGGATAAAACGATCCTCGAAATATCTAGTTTCCAAAAAGTATATTTTTGACATGGTTTTGAGATCTCGAAAATGGTGTCCAGATTTGTGCACAAAAGACAATTTTACCCTCTTCGGGCCAAAACTTGGATTTTTGGGCTTCAAACACAACTGGGCTTAAAACGAAAGTTGTAACACGTCGAAACATCATTTAAATGAAATCAAAATCACAATCACACGGAAATCAACACGGTCTTCTCAAGCTCACACGTGCACTCGGGCCTTTCCGAGTGTGTCTAACTAATATGGAACGTTCTCAAAATCCCCAAAGCTATGTCCAAGACTAAAACTAGTTACTTCTAACCCAACAACAACTAAACCCACTTAGGACTAAACACACACTAATCGCACACTAATCGACTTGGTCTGGGTCGGGGTCTAACATCCTCCACCCCTTAGGGTATTTGGTCCACCAAATAAATCAAACAATTACCTCTGGTAAAAGCTATGGATACTTCCTCTGCACTTGTTCTCTCAATTCCCAGGTGGCTTCCTCTGGCTCGTGATTTTCCCAAAGTACCTTGACCCAATGGATAGTCCGGTTTCTCAATTCTTGCTCTTTGGTGTCAATGATCTTGATCGTTCTTTCCACATACGAGCCATCTTCCCGAATCTCCAAAGGTTCATGCTGTAGAATGTGTGCAGGACTAGAGACATACTTCTTGAGCATAGAAACATGAAAAATATTGTGTATCCCGGAGAATTCCGGCGGTAACGTAAGTCTGTAAGCGACATCTCCAATCTTGCTCAAAATCTCATACGGACCAATAAACCTTCTAGACAATTTGCCCTTCTGTCCGAATCTCAGAGTCCCTCTAACTGGTGAGATCTTCAAAAACACCTTGTCACCCACTTGAAACTGCAATTCTCTTCGGCGAGTGTCTGCATAACTCTTCTGCCTACTCTGAGTGACCTTCAACCGTTCTTGAATCAACTTGACCTTGTCACTTGTCTCTCCAACTATCGTCGGTCCATGAAAACTACATTCACCGACTTCTTCCCAGCAAACCGGAGTTCTGCATCTTTTACCATAAAGTGCCTCAAAAGGTGTCATACCTATGCTAGAGTGGTAACTATTGTTATAAGCAAATTTACAAAGAGGTAAGCACTCATCCCACTGAATCTTAAAATCCAATACACAAGCACGCAACATGTCTTCAAGAGTCTGTATTGTCCTCTCTGACTGACCATCTGTCTGAGGATGATAAGTTGTGCTGAACTGAAGTTTGGTGAAGGGTTTTCCAAAACTTTGAAACAAACCTACTGTCTCTGTCTGAAGTAATGGAGAAGGGCTGACCATGTTTACTAACAATCTCATCAACAAATAACTTCGCCAAAGGTGCCATGTGCATCATGTTCCCGGTCTTCATCGGAATGAAGTGAGCAGACTTTGTCAGATGATCTACAATGATCCAAATTGCATTATTTCCCTTCTTAGTATTAGGCAAACCGGAGACGAAATCCATGGTAATGTGCTCCCATTTCCACTCCGGAATTTCCAAAGGCTGTAACAAACCTGGAGGCTTCTGATACTCTGCCTTGATCAACTGACAAGTCAGACAGCGAGACACAAAAGCTGCTATCTCTCTCTTCATGTTGTTCCACCAAAATCTATTCTTCAAATTTTGGTACATCTTCGTGCTACCCGGATGCATAGAATATCTAGTGCTGTGAGCTTCATTCATTATCTCATTCTTCAAATCATCCACATTTGGCACGCACAACCGGTCACGAAAGTACAATATTCCATTCACCATCTTGAAATCTGGACGTTTTGCAATAACTTCCACTATCTTAGCCAAGTCTGGGTCCTGCAACTGATTTTCCTTGATCTTCTGGATGAAGGTAGGTTCTGACACTGTCATGTTTGCTAACATCGCACCCAACCTTAGGGTTTGTACCTCTACACCCAACTCTTCAAACTGTTGTAAGACACTCATTCCTTTCAAATTAGCCATAGCCACTGATTTCCTACTCAAAGCATCTGCTACCACATTCACTTTGCCTGGATGATACTTGATTGGAAATTCATAATCTTTGATATACTCCATCCACCTTCTCTGCCTCATATTCAAATCCTTCTGCGAGAACAAATATTGTAGACTTCGGTGGTCGGAATGAACTTCAAACTTCTCTCCATAGAGATAGTGTCTCCACATCTTCAATGCGAAAACAACCGCTGCCAACTCCAAGTCGTGAGTCGCATAATTCTTCTCGTGGTCCTTCAACTGCCTCGAGCCATAAGCAATCACCTTGCCCTCCTGCATCAATACACAACCCAGTCCCACATTCGAAGCATCTGTATAAACAATAAATCCACCGTTGCCCGAAGGTAACGTAAGGATTGGAGCTGTGGTTAACCTTCCTTTCAACTCTTGGAAACTAGTTTCACACTGATCGGTCCACACAAATGGGACATTCTTCCTAGTCAATTTTGTCAACGGGGCTGCAATGGACGAAAAACCTTGGACAAATCTTCTGTAATAGCCTGCTAACCCCAAAAAGCTTCTAATTTCTGTCACACTGCTTGGCCTCACCCAACTGACAACTGCCTCTATCTTCGCTGGATCAACTGCTAAACCTTCTCTGGAGATGATGTGGCCTAGAAAAGCAACTTGCTCTAGCCAGAATTCGCACTTACTGAGTTTCGCATATAACTGGTTGTCCCTTAAGAGCTGCAACGCTGTCCTCAAGTGTTCTTCATGCTCCTTCTTACTCTTAGAATACACAAGGACATCATCGATGAATACTACCGTGGAGTGATCCAAATAAGGCGCAAAGACCTTATTCATCAAAGCCATAAAGACTGCGGGTGCATTTGTCAAACCAAAGGGCATCACTAAGAACTCATAGTGCCCATATCTTGTTCTAAAAGCTGTCTTCTGAACATCTGAGTCTCTAACTCTCAACTGATGGTACCCTAACCTCAAGTCTATCTTGGAAAAGTAGGCTGCTCCTTGCAATTGGTCAAACAATTCATCTATCCTTGGCAAAGGGTACTTGTTCTTCACAGTCACATGGTTCAACTTCCTGTAGTCAATGCACATCCTCAAACTTCCATCCTTCTTCTTCACAAACAACACCGGTGCTCCCCACGGTGAAACACTTGGCCTAATAAATCCTTTGCTCAACAAATCCTGCAATTGGAGCTTTAGCTCACCCATCTCTGCTGGATCCATCCTATATGGTGCAATCGAGATCAAAGCTGTCCCTGGAAGGAGCTCAATTGTGAACTCAACTTCTCTGATTGGTGGTAAACCCGGGATTTCTTCTGGAAAAATATCCGGAAATTCACACACAATGGGGATATCCTCCACCCCTTGGGACTGTTTATCCTCCGTGATAAACGCAATAAATGCCTGACATCCACTCTGCACTAATCTGCTTGCCTTCAAAACTGAAATGAACCCTGCCTGAGATTTTCTCCTGTTCCCCTGAAATATCAACTCTGCCTGTGGTCCTTGGAATCTGAATGTGATGGTCTTACTAAAACAATCCATGGTGGCATGGTATGCTTCTAACCAATCCATGCCTAAAATGACATCAAAATCATGCATGTCCAAAACTATGAGGTTGGCCGGTAGATTAACATCTCCTAACAACACTGTACAACTAGGGTAATGATTTCTACACACAACTTGTTTCCCTACTGGAGTGGTCACTACCAAAATGTAATCCAACTCACTACATGGTGCATCAATCAACTTAGTAAAACTATGAGATGCAAAGGAATGTGTGGATCCAGGATCAAATAAAATCTGGGCTTCTACCCTACAGACAAGAAGTTTACCTTCTACCACGTCTCCTGCAGCTTCAGCATCTGCACGGTTGAGATAATACAAACGTCCATGCATCTGTAGTCTGTTCGGTACTTAGTTTTGCCTTCCTTGGCCTTGTCTATTCTGCTGTGGAGGACGTGTTGGGATTGGTGTATGCCCTAAAGCCCACTGACTGCACTCACATCTCTGTTACTGGATATTTATTGGTTATTTAATGGAATGACTTCTTTCTCTTTATACTTGTGTATATGTATGGTTGTGTAAGGCCCATTGTTTTCTAGTAAATGACTTAGGTATGTAGTGGCTACACACAGTAAGGTCTGAGTCATGGAAACTTGAAACAATAAACTTGTTCATAACTGAGAGATGGAGTCGGGCACTTCATCTTGGTATAAGTTATAATGAGATACTCTCCTATATTCAGGGTGACTTAGCTTAGTCAAGGAGTCCTTTCCGGAATTATCTCATTAGTGCATGTGTCATGCATTGAACAGGACCACTTGTAGGTGTGATCTCTAAAATAGTACTATCACAGAGAGAGATCAAATCACCTCTTGCTACTGAGTGACCAGTGCTCTTAATCTTGAGCATTTGTGGATGAACTGACGAAGTCAAGTTCTTGTGCTTTAATTCACTATGGGTGAGATCCTGTTCATGGGTCAACATCTCTGTGTTTTGGGTGCTCGGGCTTGATTAGTTGGGACGTGCAAATGCAATATGGAATCTATGCCATCATGTGATGGAATGATCGTCCCCTTAGAATTATCCGATTAATCATCAGAATCTAAGATCTTAGTATATGGATGTTCCATATGGATATTGAACTTGTGGGTCGCTCCCTGGATCAAGAGAATGATATCCGGATGATGATTAAGTCAAGGGTATGAAGTTCTAAGGTTGAGATGTAATCAAGAAGGTAGATAGTACATCGGTTAACCTACTTGATTATGGATGTTACATAGAGGGGCATTATGGTCATTGTACTTGGTAGGTCAAAGACAATCGTCTATTTATGATGAGCTTTATTTGCAATTTAATATTTGTCCCTGGAGTGCAACCATAACTCTCTAGTGGAATGAGTTAGGGTTAAAATGATCTTAATGTTGCTATGGGGTTAGCATGGACATTTTGGTCATTTTGGGAGCCAAGGGCAAATATGTCTTTTGGTCCCTCTTCTAGCCACTTTCCTATATTGGCATGGTTTCCTAATTTAATTAAATGATATGTGGTTGAATTAATTTTGTGGAAGAATAATTTTGAGTTTAAATTCTAATAGGCTCTTGATGGCATACATGAATTTAACTCTAGCTAAATTATTGAACTAGTGGGCCATGGTGTGATTAGCTATCTTGTGGGCCAGTCATAAGTGGAGCCCCTTATGTGAGGTTTCCAAGTTTGATTAGGTATCTTTACTTGGAAGGTAGAACTCCTCTTTGGGTAAGAATTTCAATGATTAAAGCTTACTAAATTTTAGTGTCTTTAATTAGAAAGTGTTGCACAACTAAAGGGGCTGGTTCCTTATTTTATGGGATGGTCTTTCCTATTAGATAGAACTCTAAAGAGGAATGTGATCTTTATAAATAGAGGGGAACCAACCTTGGGCGTGCAACATATACATCAGAGGAAGCCATAAACTGCTGGAATTAAAAACCCTAGGCGTGAGTTGTTCTATATAATCCATTGGCCGCCCAAGTCCAAGGAAGAATCACGCCCAGCCCATTGCATCTTCTTCTTCATTCATTGAAGAGGCTGAGATCAGGTTCAGGTCTTTTCCACAAAGAGTAATTCTGAAAACCCTTCTTAGGATTCCATAGTTTGATCCCACCATCAAGACCAATTAGATTGGGAAGTGGAATAGGAGAGAAGATCAAAGGAGAGAAATTCCTGCAACATATTCCTGCACCTGTATTGCTGGTTGCAGGCTGGTTTCAGACCTTTGAAGTCTTTCTTTTCAGAGTTTTGAGGCACTCAAATCATCAAGGTAATAGTCCTCTATCATCTCCTTTATTTAGACACATGTTGATCATGATTTCATGGAGTTCTATGCATGCTTTCATGGCTGGAATCAGATCTAAGTTCTAGTTTTTTAAAACTTGAAAATCAAAATCAGCCATGGCAGTCAACATTCAGATCTGTAATGCATATTCTTTCAGGACGAGCATTCTGATTCTGTGCTGGTGGCCTAGCCTGTTGCTGCTGCTGAGGTGGTCTGACTTGATTCTGAACTGGTGCTTGATTCTGAGGAGCTACTTGCCTCTGCTGCTGGTTTCTGTTCCCTTGATTCTGAAGTAGTGGGCAATCCTTGATTGAATGATTCATAGCCCCACACTTGAAACAGGCACCCATGGCCTTACGACATTCGTGTGTCTCATGATTCTTTCCACAATGGCCACAACCTTGCCTCGCATGACCTTGTTCTTGCCTTGGCTTCTTGCCCTGCTGTTGCCTCTGATTCCGCTGTTGATATTGCTGCTTCCGGTCCTGAACAATCATGTTATTAATATCTTCGAATGTATAAGCCCGCTTGACCGCCTCTTCATATGTAGCTGGAGGAACTACTCCTATGACATCTCTCATGATGACGGGTTCAATCCTTCCAAAAACTTAGTTATCTTCTTCCTTTCCGTATCAATCAGCTCGGTAGCATACCTAGCCAATCTCTCAAATTTGGTGACATAGTCTAGCACCGTCATGCTACCTTGCTTAAGCTGCTGGAACTCAATAGCCTTCTGCCTCTTGACATGAGAGGGAATATATTTATCTTGAAACTGTATCTTGAATGCTGCCCATGCCTCTTCATCTGCCATCACTGCATAAGGATCCTTGACTGTTTGCCACCACCGGTCTGCAAGCCCATAAAATAACGAAGCTGTGAGGTTGACCTTCTGTATACCCGTGCACATGAAGACATCAAAGATCTTCTCTGTATTGACTAGCCAATCATCTGCCATTAGCGGGTCCTCATTGCCCGAGAATTCTTTGGGTGCTCTCTTCCTAAACTTCTCAAATAGAGCATTAGGGTCAGGATCCCTATTCTGAATTACAATCTATGGACCTGCGGGTGGTGCTACATTCCTGTTCTGAAGGACTTCCAACAACTGCCTTTGAACTTGTGCCATCTCGTCATCCTTCTTAGCCAACTGTTCTTGAAATCTTGCTTGGTTCTCATTAGCTTGCCTTTGTTGTGCTATCATGGCTTGCATAAGTTCTTGAAACTGTGGGGTTGTAGGTGTCTCAGATGCATCTGACTCATTTTGATTACTGCCTGAAGCATGATGATTTGGAGCTTTTCTTAGAGGCATATTGCTGTAAAACAAAGAGTTAGTACACAATAATCATGGTACAAGGGTTTCTAAGATCCTATACCAACGAATCTATCGAACTCACGAATCCTCGCCACGTTCCTAAGATCTTTCTAGTTTCTTTTAAGTACCTGAAACATGTCCCGCTCTGATACCAGTCCTGTCGCGACCCTGGAACGGGACCCCGGGCCCGCGACGTAGGTTGTTACAACTACTATTGAAGATTTTGCTTTCCCAAAGGTTCCCGCGGTGAGGATTCCCAAAGACACGCGGAATCTGACTCACACGTACAAGCTTTCCGGAAGCGTGTAGCAAAACACATCGCGGTGAGCACCAATAAAATATTTAAGTGCTATCACAATAATAAACAAGACATAGTATCAAAGGAAGAAGTTAAAATGGCATTCCCAACATAGTTCAAGTTATAAGACCAACACGAAAGTAAATTAAGTTTTGTTACAACCCATAAGAGGCCAACAGAGGCCAATACACTTCTCCAAAATATAACCAAAATAAACCCCAAGGCAAAATGATAGCGAGACTCAAGAACCCGCCCGACGGCTAGATGACATCCTCGGGCTGCCACTCTCTCACAGGGGTTGGCTCACAAGCCTCCTCCTGACGCTCCTCCTCAAAGGTAACGTCTCCTGCACCTAGGCACCAACAAACAAGGGTCAAACACGACGGTTTGGCAGGTAATCAATTTAGGAGCAAGCATGAACAATAACGTTTAGGAAAACATATAAACAATACTCTAATGTGAAATACTACAATGACTGAGATACATAAAACAAACTAGCATGAATACAGAAATATATCATGAGTAGTTAACATCCACAAAGAGCCCATCCTTTCTTTGTCATTTATATAATGAAAAGAGCAAGCACGCACGACATGCACGATATACATAATATAAGCACGACACGATTTCCCACAAAGACGGGAATTCCGGCCGCGGAACCGGACACGCACGATGTGTAATAAATACACGACCAGTCTGCAGACAGTCCACATGTTTAAAGACGCCCAGACAGTGGATCAAACTGAAAGGGCAGTCTAAGCTCAGCGGTGTTTACTTAATTCATGAATGCACAAAATACGCGAAGCACTATCAAAACTTGTCGAGATAAAAAGGGGGAAATCACTTATCAAAACACGACGAGCACGACTAGCAAAGAGGCATAATTAATATGCATAACACGCTTAGGAAGTAATCCCCTTTTTCTTGAAACAAACCTTCAAAACAAGCTTATACTTGAAATTCCAAAACTAGTACACGAGGGTACTCATCGTACCAAAACGGAATTCAAACACGAAATCTGACAAGCATGTGTTAAGGCCACTAATTGACCTTTGTGTAATTGGAACCCCCAAATGTCGAAATATACAAGAATTGGTGTCCCCGAAGTTGGGTTGCATTTCGAAGTTCCATTTACCCAATGTCAAGTCAAAACCCTTAACATAGTCTAGTTTTTCAATCTTCAAGAAAATACACAACGAAATAATTCTTCTCCTGAATCTGGCAGGTTCGCTCGAGCGAACGTTATAAGGTGATGACACTTCGCTCGAGCGAGACAGTTCGTTCGAGCGGACAATAAGTGCGTTCGAACGGACAACTCTCTGTCTTGCTCCAGATTAGACAGAGGGCAGTTCGCTCGAGCGGACCATAGGGTCGCTCGAGCGGACAGCTCTCTGTCTGCGCTCGGACCAAACAGAGGCTTGGTCGCTCGAGCGGACCCATTGGTCGCTCGAGCGAATCAGCTGCTGCCTGAACTCGCAGAGTGCAGAAACTGCCTTTCTTTTGTACAACCTCCACTACATTTTTCTCCTTCTTCTCATCCATCAATCGCACCCATTCCCTTGAGCCTTCATGCTCACCAAGGGTTCATTTATCACTATTTTAAGCATCTAAATCCAATGAAAACATAATCATGAAGCTTGTAAACAAATTAAATGCATAATTTCTAAAATAACAATAGAATCAAAACACATGCACATTGAACCTATAAAGATTACTTGCCTTGCCCAATGCTAAAAAAAATCATTCTCAAGCACTTCTCTCAAGCTATCCAACACTACAAGAAGAACCCAAAAGAAGACCACACAAAACTCAAACAAAATGGAACAAGGAACCCATTTTAACAAAAAGGGTTTGAATATTGAAAAACATGATCTTCAAAGAACCAAAAGACTTCATGAAAAACAAGGATTGAAGCTCTTACCTAACAATGGCCAAACAAGAAGAGATGAAGAAGATGAAGAGCTTGTCCCCAAGAAGTTCCAAGAAGTTTATACCAATAGAGAGCTTGTAAGGAGATGAAGAAGATGATGACTTTGGAATTCTTTTTGGAGCTCTTTAGCCCAAGCATGCAAGATGAAGAAGATTGAAGAGAAGAAGAGCTTTCCTTGCCCTAAGTCAAGAGATTGCAGAGATTTGGGGGAAATGAATGGAAAAGAAGAGGGAGATGGGGCTATAGTGAGGAAATGGGCCCCAAATAACCTGAGCTTTGAAATGGCCAAAACACTAACTTGTGGGCCTCGGATGACTTCGACGAAGAAGGATAAAACGATCCTCGAAATATCTAGTTTCCAAAAAGTATATTTTTGACATGGTTTTGAGATCTCGAAAATGGTGTCCAGATTTGTGCACAAAAGACAATTTTACCCTCTTTGGGCCAAAACATGGATTTTTGGGCTTCAAACACAACTGGGCTTAAAACGAAAGTTGTAACACGTCGAAACATCATTCAAATGAAATCAAAATCACAATCACACGGAAATCAACACGGTCTTCTCAAGCTCACACGTGCACTCGGGCCTTTCCGAGTGTGTCTAACTAATACCGAACGTTCTCAAAATCCTCAAAGCTATGTCCAAGACTAAAACTAGTTACTTCTAACCCAACAACAACTAAACCCACTTAGGACTAAACACACACTAATCACACACTAATCGACTTGGTCTGGGTCGGGGTCTAACAATGGGAGTCTGCATAGCTCTTCTGTCTACTTCGGGACACTTTCAGACGCTCTTGAATCAACTTGATCTTGTCGCTGGTCTCACTAACAATAGCCGGTCGATGGAAACTGCGAGTGCCAACTTCTTCCCAACAAACAGGTGTCCTACACCTTCTGCCATACAAGGCCTCAAAAGGAGCCATCCCAATGCTCGAGTGGTAACTGTTGTTGTAAGCGAACTCACACAACGGTAGAGTCTCATCCCACTGAGTCTTGAAATCTAACACACAAGCACGGAGCATATCCTCAAAAGTCTGAATCGTCCTCTCTGACTGGCCATCTGTCTAAGGGTGATACGCTGTGCTAAACTGTAATCTCGTACCCATAGACTCGTGCAATGTCTTCCAGAACCTCAAGACGAATCTGTTGTCGCTGTCGGAAGTGATAGAAACTGGCTGCCCATGTCGACTGACGATCTCGCTGACAAACAACTCTGCCAAAGGTAGCATGTGCATCTTCTTCCCGGTCTTCATAGCAAGGAAATGCGCTGACTTGGTGAGTCGGTCCACAATGACCCATATCGCATCGTTGCCTTTGCTAGTCCTCGGTAATCTCGAAATAAAGTCCATAGTAATGTGCTCCCACTTCCATTCCGGGATCTCTAATGGTTGTAACAATCCTGGAGGCCTTTGATGTTCTGCCTTTATCAACTGACAAGTCATGCAACGGGAGACAAACGTTGCAATCTCTCTCTTCATGTTGTTCCACCAAAATCTGCCCTTCAAATTCTGATACATCTTCGTACTGCCTGGATGCTTAGAGTACTTCGTACTGTGAGCTTCGGTCATGATATCATTTCTCAAATCTTCGATGTTAGGCACACACAGACGGTCACGGTAGTACAAGACTCCATCAACAATACGGAAGTCAGGACGTTCTGCTATATGCTCTGAGATCTTGGCCAACTCTAGATCTTGCAACTGACTATCCTTGATCTTCTGAATGAAAGAAGGTTCTGACACTGTCATGTTAGCTAACAAAACACCCTTCCTTAGTGGCTGTAGGTCTATACTCAACTCTTCAAATTGCTCAAAGATACAAGTGCCACTTAGATTTGCCAAGCCTACTGATTTTTTGCTCAAGGCATCGGCAACGACATTAGCTTTCCCCGGGTGGTACTTGATTGGAAAATCATAATCCTTTATATATTCCATCCATCTCCTCTGCCTCATGTTCAATTCTTTTTGCGAAAACAAGTACTGTAAGTTGCGGTGATCGGAGTGGACTTCGAACTTCTCTCCATAGAGGTAATGTCTCCACATTTTCAACGCGAAAACAACCGCTGCTAATTCAAGATCATGGGTGGCATAGTTCTTCTCGTGATCTTTCAACTGCCGGGATCCATATGCAATCACTTTTCCTTCTTGCATCAACACACAACCAAGTCCAACATTCGAAGCGTCGGTAAAAATGGTAAAACCGCAGCTCCCGGATGGTAAAGTAAGGACTGGTGCTGTAGTCAATCTCTTATTTAGCTCTTGGAAACTCTCTTCACACGGATCTGTCCACACATATGGTGCATTTTTCCTTGTCAACTTCGTCAAAGGTGACGCAATCGACGAAAATCCCTGCACGAACCTCCTGTAATAGCCTGCCAAACCCAGAAAACTTCTGATCTCCGTTGCATTCTTCGGTCTTTCCCAACTCATAACTGCTTCAATCTTGGACGGATCCACTGATAATCCTTCTTCGGTGATGATATGTCCCAAAAATGCTACTTGCTCCAACCAAAATTCACACTTGTTGAGCTTCGCATACAGCTGATTCTCTCTCAAGAGTTGCAATGCTATCCTCAAGTGCTCTTCATGCTCTTCTCTAGTCTTGGAGTACACCAAAATGTCATCTATGAACACTACAACAAACTGATCCAGATACTCCGCAAAAATCTTGTTCATCAAAGCCATGAACACTGCCGGTGCATTTGTCAATCCAAATGGCATCACTAGGAACTCATAGTGGCCATATCTCGTCCGGAAAGCTGTTTTCAACACATCCGATTCTCTAACTCTCAGCTGATGGTAACCGGATCTCAAATCAATCTTCGAAAAGTATGATGCACCTTGCAATTGATCAAACAATTCATCTATTCTTGGTAACGGGTATTTGTTCTTGATGGTCATCTGATTCAATCTTCTGTAATCTATACACATTCTCATCGAACCATCCTTCTTCTTGACAAACAAAACTGGAGCTCCCCATGGTGAAACACTCGGCCTCACAAAACCTTTATCTAACAATTCTTGCAACTGAGTCTTCAACTCTCCCAACTCTGCTGGAGCCATTCTATATGGTGCAATAGATATCAGAGCGGTCCTTGGTAATAACTCAATAGTGAAATCAATCTCTCTGATGGGTGGTAAACCTGGAATCTCCTCCGGAAAAACATCCGGGAACTCCCAAACAATTGGGATCTCCTCCACCCCTTGGGACCGCTTATCCTCCGTGATAAACGCCAAATAAGCTTCACAACCACTTCTCAAAAGTCTATCAGCCTTCAATGCTGAGACAAACCCTGCATGAGGACTCCTCCTCTCTCCCTGAAACAACACCCCTACTGGTGTCTCATCTAACTTGAAAGTCAGGGTCTTATGGAAACAATTCATTGTGGCATGGTATCCTGCCAGCCAATCCATCCCTAGGATGACATCAAAATCGAACATCTCTAATAGAATGAGATCTGCGGTTAAAACACTTCTCCTATCTGGACTGTGCAACTAGGGTAATATGTACTACAAATAATTTGTTTGCCTACTGGGGTTGCCACAGTCAAAATAAACTCAAGTTCTCTAGCATGCATATCAATCAACTTTACAAATTCATGGGATAAGAATGAATGGGTAGAACTAGGGTCAAATAAAATCTTAGCTTTTATCCCACAAACAAGAAGTGTACCTTCCACTACATTTCCCGCTGCCTCTGCATCCACTCTATTGACTCCGTAGATTTGGCCTCGCTGTTGGGGCCTATTCTGTGCCTGCTGTGGCTTGCCTTGGGGTGCATTCCTATGCTGCTGCGGTGCACGCTGATTTGGGTTGTGTCCCTGCTGACGAGCCTGTTGTTGTTGTTGCTGTGGTCTATGCTGCTGCTGTGGTGGTGCTTGTTGCTGTAGGGGCCTTGCCTGATTCTGAACAACATTGCATTCTATGGTGCTGGTGGTCGTTGTGCCCCTTGCTGCTGATTCTGCCTATTCTGCCTTGGACAGTCTCTCATCTGATGAGCCATAGAGCCACATCTGAAACATGCTCCTGTGAGTGTACGACACTGTGCATTCTCATGGTTCTTCCCACAATGGGTACAAACCACTGGACCTTGAGCAATCGGTTCTGTCCTCTGTCTCTTGTTCTGATGGTTCCTTTACTGGTGGTTCTGCTGCTGAGCTTGTCCATTGCCTTGGACTCTGAGGATCTTGTTGTGAAAGTTCTCAAACTTATAGGCCATCTTGACTGCCTCATCAAAAGTTGCAGGTGGTACTACCCCGGTGGCATCTCTCTCAATGAAGGGATTAAGCCCCTCAAAGAATTTGGCAATCTTCTTCTCCATCGTATCCACCAACTCCGGAGCATATCTAGACAATCTCTCGAACTTAGTGAGATATTCTAAGACTGTCATACTCCCTTGGACAAGCTGTTGAAATTCTATGGCCTTTTGCTTCTTGATATGAGCAGGTACACATTTGTCATGGAATTGCTTCTTGAAGTTTGCCCAAACCTCTGCATCAGCCATGGTTCTATATTCTTCCCTAACCGTTTTCCACCATCTGTCCGCTAAACCCACAAAGAGGGATGATGCTAGCTTCACTCTATCTCCCCCTGTACACTGGAAAATCTCAAAGATGTTCTCGGTATGTTCTAATCAGTCATCTGCAGCCAAAGGATCTTCTATTCCCAGAAATTCTTTCGGAGCTCTCTTATGAAATCGCTCAAACAAGGCATTAGGATCATGTTGCCTCTGGTTTATGACAATTGCTGGTTGGGGTTGAACTGGTTCCGGTCTCCTCTGTAGGACCTCAAGCAATTGCCTTTGCATCTCTGCCATTTCCCTAGCATGGTCTTCTTCTCTCTTGAGCATTTGTTCTTGCAATCTGGCCTGGTTCTCATTGGCTTGACGTTGCTGGTCAAGCATTGCTTGCATCATTTCCTGGAATTGATTTGGTGGGTTGTTCTCAACTATGTCCTCTTCTACCGGCCCGGTGTGATCACTGTTACTTCCAGAAGGAATGCCGTTCACTGTTCTCTTACGGGGATGCATGATGCTGTAAAAAAAATTGTTAGCACATAATAATATAAAGGGCCACACATTGCTCACACGATACTAGCTATCGAAAGATCTAACGAATCCTCGCCACGTCCTTAGGATTTCTAGTTTCTTTTAATTGCTTGAAACACGTCTCGCTCTATTACCAGTCTGTCGCGACCCCGGACCGGGGACCCGAAGGACTAGTCCGGGATCAGGACTAGTTGATGAGCCACATCGAATTAATACTAACTTACACTTATTTAATTTCCCACAGGTGTCCGCGGTGAGGATATCACAACCATCAATGAACATTTCTTTTAAGTGCGGAAGCGTGTAGCAAATCAAATAGTCAAACCATCCTTGGTCATCAAGACAATAACACAAGTCTAAAGTACTGTATCAGAATGAGCAATGATCTATAACATGTTATCCAAAGTAAGTTGAAGTTTATACAAATAACATTTAATTACATTTCCCCAAAAATAGAGGCCCACAAGGCCAATATAACAAAATACCAATCCAAAGAATGGTTAAATAGTTCTCCCAAAATATTAGTCTCTCATAGCCACCAAACGTCTAAATGACGTCATCAGCACGCCACTCAACTAACTGTTGCGGTTCTACGACCGTCTCCTCGAGCTCCTCCTCGGGGTAACCAACAACGGGACTTGAGTACCAAAGAGTAGGTCAAACACGACGGTTTGGCAAATGGAGGAAAACACAATAACAATATGAAAATAAATGAATTTACCTTCAAAACATGTAAACCTGTTTAAATAACAATTTCTATGAACAAGATAAAAACATTTATTCCAAATACACGTATGCAATGTAAAACATGTAAGGTGACCAAGGAAACGGGAAACAATCACGATGGCAGCCACACGAAGCTAAGTCCTCTATCACTAAGGTGATAGAGCAATAACTAGGCACTGATCTCAGTCACTCGAGGTGAGGAGAAACAGTGGATCTCATATAAATACATATACATATACAATACTATACATGACCACGGTAGCGAGCCGGGCATCGGGGACCACAGTAGCAATCTGTGGCATCGGGGCAAGACCATGGTAATAACCGGGTAGCGGGATCCAAACTGCAGTTGGCGGGACAAGAGGGGGATCTCCAAGTCGGTGGATCAAACCAACAAGGTTATCCAAGCTTAGTGGTGCCGACTAATAGGTCAAATAACAATCGAGACATATGCAAGTAAATCAAGTACAATAAATAAATGGGCAAGATGGGAGTGCTCAAGGGCACACTGTCATTTCATGTGGTGCAATGCACTTCAAGACAAGTAACTATTTCAAGTGTAATTCAATACTTTCGGGAAAACAGGGCATGTAGTATAAATTTCGGGATCGATAAAGTACCATAAACAATCGAAATTTCGGGTGAAGCATCGGTTCGAGATTTATTTGAAGTGAATAGGGATCCCGTATGTCAATTTAATAATAATTTGGTACTCTTGAGTTTGGGGACATTCCGGGCTCCTTATACAATTTGAATTTTTTAAAAACTTCGAATGACATCCTTGTGATATGGTTTCTTTCTCGAATGACCTCGTACAATGTCTAGTGAATCTCCTTCGATCGACAAAGCTCAGCGCTCGAGCGAACCAACCTGGGAAATTTCGTTCAGCTGGCGGTTAGCCGCCGCTGGGATGGGCGGCTAGCTGCTGGCTGACCGCGGTTGGGCTGCAGAAATGCAGCTTACTGGAAAGCTAACCGCCAAGGTGCGGTTAGCCGGCGGTTAGCCGCCGATGGGTTCGGCGGTTAGCCGCTGGCTAACCGTGGAGTTGACTGAGTTTTCACGTGAAGAAGTGCGCTCTCTGGAAAAGCAACAGTGACATTTCGGCTAGCTGGCGGTTAGCCGCTAGTCACCAGGCGGCTAGCCGCTAGGTGACCGCAGGCTGACCGCCAGGTGCGAGAAACACCCACTGTGTTCAGATTTGAGCCCTTTCTCCTCCTCAAAATCATTCTCCCCACTTCCACTTAGTCCCTGCAATATAACTGAGCTAGGAGCTCCTCCAATGCACCTATCTATGCCTCTCCCAAAACTCCAATATGTGATCATTCATCACCTCATTCTTCCACATCAAGTCCAATACAAGGGAAGGAGGAAGGAAACCATTTCACAAACGTTCATTTAGGATATCACAAAAGACAATAAATACTCAACTAACATGTGTACAAAACATTAAATGACTTAGCCAAGATGCATTCAAGCATTCATTTCAAAATTAAATGCAAGCCAATAAATATGAGTGAAATGACAAGTCAACCACCTTCTTCATGGAAACCATTGAAAGCTCATAAAAAATCAAATAATCCACTTGCCTTTGGTCTCTAATCAAGGAAAACAAGCTCTAAAACTCTTCCAAGCCAAAGATCCAAGCTATGACAAAAATCCCCAAAAACAAACCCTAAAAAAGTCAAACAATGAAATAAAAAGGGAAACCTCACAATAATGGAAATGAAGCTTCTCTAAGGCTAGAAGAATGCAAATCTAGAAGAAGGGAATGATTACTTACTTGTAAGGTCCTCTAATGGCAAGAGTAAACTCAATGAAGATCTTGGAATGGAGGGTTTTCTTCACAAATGATACCAATAGAGAGCTATGGAGGTGAGGAAGAGAATGACAACCTCCATTTTGATGTTGGTGCAAGATTGATGTGGATTGGAGATGGAGAAAGCAAGAAGAAGAAGAAAAGTTGCCAAAAGCAAACCCTAGGTTCTTTTTGTGCTGGAAAAAGGGAATGGAAGGGAAAGGTTTCCTTATAAACAAGTGGGGAGTGGGCTCCACCACTAGAAATCTAATTGGGCTGAAATCATCTCTTTCGGGACCTCGGATGAATTCGACGAAGAAGGAAGAAATGATCGTTGAAATATCTAGTTTCCAAAAAGTATATGTTTCTCGGGTTTCGGGAATATCAAGTTTTGGGTTCAGGTTTTGTGTGTAATGACTGTTTTGCCCTCAAGGCTATGAAATCGGGTTTCGGGATCTCGAACGGGGACGGGATCAACATGAAAGTTGTAGAGCTTATCAATACGAATAAAACGGGATTAAAATCATGAATGCAAAAACCTCCGATAAATCCTCAAACATATGCAATGTCATGAGAAGGAACCCCCAAAGGGTCCTACTAACCCAAAGCAATCAAAACTCCCCAAAACTAGTACAAAAGCTATTCCAAACTCAGCTTAGCCAAAAACACTAATCAAGCTTAGAACTAATACGCCACTTAATTAGTACTAATCGGGTTCTCTTGGGTCGGGGTCTTACATGGACCATGAGAAGCAAATATTTGAATGCTCCCGCTTTCAAACCATAAGTTAACTGGCAACAAACCTATCTTTCTTTCCCAGAAATTTAGCACTCAAAATATTCATGGCACTCGACATCTTCATAAAGGCGAATGCCATCAGGACTCTCGTACCTCCACCACTTAGTCTGATGCAAAGCAGCAAGTGCATTTATTCACCATTTGAAAGGATTGACAGAAATGGTAAAAGCCCACTCTACAGTTTATCCAGCTGGTCAATTATGGGGAAGTAGTCAAGACAAATGAACTACTGCAGTTGCATGTATGGTTGCAATAGTATGGTTCTTAAACTACCACAACAATGGGGGATCCCAACTAATTCCCATTGAAGAGTCCGGCAGATTAGCGTAAGAAGTAGTACCTGCAAAGGTATCTACTTGAAGTACCCAGGTTTGCGTTGTTCGGTGTGGGTCATTTCTGGGAAGATGTCTGGATACAGAGTTTTACTTACATTATGCACATTTACATGAAAATCATACAGGTAAAATGTGTGGAAGTGTGACTACTTCATACATGGAGATATGAACTCAGAACATTTATAAGGAAAACTCAGAGTCTGACTGTCTGAGTCCCAATATAGATAATTATGCACAGTTAAACACCAATGGAAATGAAAGGTTGATTTTGCATTAAATCTTCTCGCATCATGCCCATCTCCAATCTCGATGCCATATATTCTGAAAATGCTAATAAAAAAAGACCAGGCACTATTTCTGAGTAGAGATTTCCATCGCAAGTTTATTTTATTATTTCTTTCATCTATCCACTTTCCACTCTCTGCTCCTTCCCAAATCAGCCTAGTTTCACTTCCACTGTTGAAAATAAAGATCTTTTGGTTTCACAAATAGGAACTAGTGACTTTTCATGTTTTAACTAGACTACAGATCCAAACAAGCATTCTGTTAGATCCAGTTCTGTATTGATTTTTTGGACAACAATAATATACTGGAGTCAGAGCATAAACAACCCACTTACTCATAAATACCATCCAGGCTAACAAAGAAGCAATTCTACCAAAAAAGATTAGAGGGGATGAACACACCAAAATTCAATGGATGAATAAGCACAAATAGCTGAACAACATTCCTGTTGCTTGAGATAGTGCAAAATTCAGTGTAACTACAGAAAAGAAGGAACACATGAGAAGCTATATCAGACCTTAAACACTAATTCAAAGGTAACGGATGATGCCAAGCAACCAAAAAATCTCTACAACATTATTATCAAGTCAATATTCCTTTCTGTTACTTCCCAATACATGTCACCAAAATTACAGGTTTTTGTGTAAGTGTAAGATCCCGACCCCTAATTCTCGTGTTTAGTGTTGTCTCAGTTGTAGATTAGCTTTTTGAGTAAGATTAGAGGTGGTTTGGCTTCGTTTGTGAGTTTGGCTAGATTTTTCATAGCTTTAGAGAATTTTGAGAGCCGTGGGTTTGTTTTGACTCGGCCAGTGGTGGCCCGTGTGATTTGTGTTCACGTGGGAATTTATTCTTTTATTTCAAAATTTTTTATTTTTACTCCTCTCAATTTGTTTTATTGATCTCAACAACTTTCGTGTTTTACCCGTTTGGATTTGAAACCTAGAAATCTCATTTTTCGAGAAAAATGACAAAACAGTCTTTTCACTTCCAAATCTGTGTATAAATTTCGAAATTTGAAAATCATGAGGAAAATATACTTTTTGAAAATTAGATATTTCCACGATCAACTTTGTCTTCTTCGTTGTTTTCATTCGAGACCCACAAATGATCGATCCAGCCACTTGAAGATTTGGGGCCTGGGCCCACCTTCCTCAATTAAACCCATAAACCCACGTTGGAGGCCTTCTTCTCCTTCATTTCATTTTCCTGCAACTCAGCTGAAGAAAGAGTTTTCCTTATCTTCCATTTCCAGCCACCTTCTCTCCTCTTGCACGTACCCTTCTTGAAAGCCATTTGGAGAGAAAATCTCACCAATCTCTTCCCCTTCCTCTTAGCTTCCTATTGATACTATATTTTTGAGGATTTTCTGCTGGGTTCATCATCTTCTCCAAGCTCTTCTTTTTCTTTAGAGCTCCTCAAGGTTAGCAATGGCTATTTCCTTCTCAAATCTTGGTTTTATTTAATCAATAGAAGCCCTTTTTCATGCATGCAAAGGTTTTCATGGAGAACCCCATTGTTTTTCAGTTTTTTGTGGATTTTTGAAATGGGTTCTTCCATGGGTTTTGGTTTAGGTCTACAGCTGATTGTGTAGGAGTTATTTGGAGTTTATTTGAGACCCATCTTGACTTGAGGCAAGTGAATAAACTAGATTGATAATGCATGCAAATGAAATGGTTTTCTTTTTATGAATTTGCCATTTTAGTAGACTATTTTCTTGAGTTAGAGGACTGTGATTATCAAGGATTTTGGATTAGTTTACATATGATTTCATGCAGGGATCTATGGTTTTTACAGAATACGTATATCATGGTTGTTGTGGTTTTGCTATGTTGGAGAAAGGCTCTGTTTCAAATTTCTGCATTCCTATGTCATACCCAGTTTGAAACATTAATTGGAGATGGACTTCTGGAATAGATTTTGGTGGCTGTGTTGGTTGCTAAGGGGAGCTCATCAGGTGGTTAGAAGGGTTGATAGACAGTGGATCAGCCAAGAGGAAGAAGAAAACAGTGCAGGAAAACCTGCGCTGAGCTGGGCGTGCAGAGGCCCGCTCGAGCGGACCAGGCTCTGCCTGGCAGCAGCCCAGCCAGAGAGCAGGGCCGCTCGAGGGGGCCTGGCCCCTGTTTCAGGTCCAATTCTGGGCTGATTACAGGCCCATTTTCTGGGCAGTTTCCAGGCCAATATCAGGCCCAATTCTGGGTAGTTTACAAGCTGATTGCAGGCCCGTTTTCTGGGCAGTTTCCAGGCCAATATCAGGCCCAATTATGGGTAGTTTACAAGCTGATTACAGGCCCGTTTTCTGGGCAGTTTCCAGGCCAATTTCAGGCCCAATTCTGGGCAGTTTTCAAGCTGATTTCAGGGCCAATTTCAGGCCTGTTTCCAGCCCATTTCAGGCCTGTTTTCCAGCCCATTTACCCCATTATTGGAAGCCCATTTAAACCCATTGAAGCATAGTAGTATGAGATGTATACATTGAATCGAATTACCTTAAATCGTGAAATTTAAATGGAAAATATGATGGAGTTGTTTGATGTTAGAATTACCCGGGAAATTTAATTAAGTCTTAATACACACTTTATATCCTTAATTGTCGGAGATCTTCAGTGGCACCAAGCTCCGCATATATTATCGACATTAAGGGACTAAGTGTATGTCAAGACGACCCGTGGTAAGCCATTAGACCACTATACATTAATTCATTCCAAGTTAAGAAAATTTGTATAGTTTCTACAAAGTGTTTTGAAATAGATTTGGGTGGTTTGCCACATTCGGAAACATCGGTAAGGCTACTCATCTGATTCGTTCGAATTTGTCAGTATGTATTTGTCTGGAGTAGTTCTTTTTATCGATTTTGGAAATGTATTACTATGATTTGATTTGTATCGATTCAAGTTTTGGTTTTGAATGACACCACTAAGCTTAGGTCACCTAGTTAGGCTAATCACCCGGCTTATGATCTTTAAATTATTTGCCAACTGCAGTTTGAATTCTGTCTGTTCCGGCCATGGCAATGGTTCTATTCCAGTCCCACGGGTAGTGGCAACGGTTCTATTCCAGTCCCACGGGTAGTGACAACGGTTCTGTATTCCGGTCCCACGGGTAGTGGCCACGGTTTCTGTTTACTCTTGTTACTTCGGTAATAGGAGAATATAGCTATATGTGGATTGCCAGTGTTTTTACTCAGTTTATTATGTCTTTTTAAAATTGTTAATGGTTTAGAAATTATTTAATTATTTCATCAATATTCACGTTTAGACTTTTAATTATTTTACAATATTTTCATAATGTTTTATAAATACTTGTCACTTTTTATCTGCTTTATTCACTTGCCAGACCATCGTGTCTGATACTCTCTGGTTTGGTGTCAGATTTCGACCCCGTTGCCTTTTAGACAATTTGAGCAGAGGAGGCGGTTGAGCCGTCGGTTGGACGTGAGTGGCTGCCCAACGATGTCATCTAGACGTCGCTGTTGGCGCCGGAGTTTGTAACATAATTTGGGGTAGCATTTTGTTTAGTTGGTTATTTTTGGATGGCTTTTATTAGCCTTTTTCTTTTGAGATTTTTCATGAATATATTTGTATAATTTGTAACTTGAACATATGTGGGAAATGAATTGTCTTGTTACTGCCAGCTCAGTATTTTATGGTTCTTGATTTGTTCCAGTCTGATTATGAGTCTTGATTTGATGGCTTTATGTTAGCGGTTGAGTGCGACACGGAACCCGATGGCCACGGGCTCCGAGTCGCAATGCCGCATCAGCTTCCGCAAAAAAATTTCAGGTCGTGTGGAATTTTGTAATCACGGATCCTGGGGAAGGCAAAAAAAATTTAATTAATTAATTAACTCCAAATCACGCTCCCCGAGATCGGATCGCTGCAGGATCCCGGTTTTGGGGCGTGACAGTAAGGAAATGGGAATGTTGTTGAATATAAATCTTCATTATTTCATAAAACCATTTCATGTTTTCTATTTTGTAGTGAAGCTCTTATTAGACTGAATTTGTATAAATACCATGAAATCATTCTAATATGATGAAAATGGGCTCTGAATGAACCCATCCTCCTCCCTAAGCCCCATAGTTGCATCAAATTCATCTAAAATTTTCCTTTGATTTCAATAAGCCAGTAACTGTGGTCATCATGAACATTGAAGCCTGAATACGACTATCATGAAAATGGATCTTCTATAGAAACAATTGCAGCTCAAGATCCATCTACTGAATATGATGAAAAGGATAATAGTCTTTCTGAAGAATTACAGTAATGAAGCAACCAGTTTCCTTAAAAGTTTTTCCTTATTATGTTCTGGAAGAAATGTCAATAGTCTAAAGAGGCAACAATTTCAAATGCATCAAGGTGAAAACAACAGGATATGCTCTGCCTTCCTAGCCAGGTGTTAAGGGACATAAAAGGAAGCATGGCCCAGTCCTGGTTGGTAAAGGCTGATGCTGGCTATTACGCCCCGGGTAAAGGGTAGTTTAGGTTTACTTTCCAACTACACACCCTGCCAACTATGGTAAAGGCCTTGGGGTCCCAAAGTCCCTTAGGGGATCAAGCAAAAGAAAAAGAAGGAAAAAAAAAAAAAAAACAGAGAGATGGATAACAACGAAACATGATCGAACCAAACAACTGAAATGTAAATGCCATGACAATATAGCTATAAACTCATTTCAACTAGTATAGTTGAGATCACACACCTTGACCGGAAATGTTCCTGAAGGAAGCTTTGTGGTAAGTAGTCTCTTAAACGACGGATTGCCTTTACCTTGTTGGCAAGAATGTCTAGCATAGGAAGAAGCTCTTCAGTTTGGAGGGAGAAGTAAGATGAAAGCCAAAGAATAGGCCTCAATCCTTTCTTGTACTCATTATCATGGCCGTTGTCCTTGTACTGATGCCCACCTTCAGAACCTACCACAACTCTTTTCAGATCTCTATCCCTTCCTATGCAGTTACACTCCCCCATGATAGGAACCTCTGTGGAATGCCTTCTCCCTTTGCCTTCCAACCCAGATGGAGAATCCCCAAAAAGATCGCTTACCTTCTCATCAACACAGAGAACTTCTTGGTGGAGAAATTTTCTTTTGTACTTCATATTTGGGATCCCTCTTTCCCCAATTGCCAAACCACAGCTTCTTCTCTTGCTTAGCCTCACCATTGTCGTAGGTACAGATGTCTTCAATAGATATATCCCTTTGCTCATAACAACTGTAACATCCCGCCCCCTAATGGCCTATTAATTATTATTAATTGTGTGTTTAGTTAGTAAGTTGGATTAGAGTCTAGAAAGTCAGGGTTAACGACGAATCGTGTGTGCGAAGTTTCGCACGATTCAGAGTGCGTTCGGGTATAATAGTGGTCGTTTTGTTAATTGGGTAAGGTTTCAGGGGTATTTATGAGAGTATGAGTTTTTGGTGAGTTTGGGTGCATTGGGTAGGTTTCATCGTTTTATGAACTTTAGTCTTCGGTCGCGTTTCGATTCGACGCATCGAAGAGGCCCGAAACTTATCATATGTATATGTAGGCCGACCCGGAACTTAACCCAAGCCCAGCTCAAGACCCAAGCCCACAGCCCATGACTTAAGTTAGGTCACAACCCATGTTCTTTCCCTCCTTCATTTCACTCATCTCACTCCAACAACACACAGCAACACAGCAGCCGGCTCTTCCTCTCTTTCTTCACCTTCTTCTTCTCCGTCGACGGGTGTCGGAGCTCCGGCGAAGACATTCAACCTACTAATCTTCTTCCTCAAGCTTCCAAGATCTCAACCATACACTTTTCTAAGTGTTTCCTTCACAACCCATTTAGAGGTATGCTCTTCAAGCTTTTAGACTTAGGTAGATTACTTCCTTTGGATTAGAAATGATATAGATAAGCTTACCTTCCCCCTTGCATTTCATTTGTAGAGAGGTTTTGAGTGTGGAACCCATTTGTGCAAGTTTGAGCTTAAAGAGGACCTTTCTCTTCAATCCTTTTTAGTTTTGAGTCAAGCTCTTCATCAAAGGCAAGTGAATAGTTATATGATTGTTTGATATGCTTGTTTTCCTTGATTGGTATGCTAAAATCATATGTTAGATGATCTTTGCTCATTTGATCCTTTTAATGTTTGAAAACATGATAAATGGCTCTTAGATTTGGAAAGAATGGATGTAGAGATTAAGGGCTTGATTTGTTAGTTTTATACTCTCCTAGTAGTGTGTTTTTATCCATACATGTGCTGCAAATCAGGTCCCAGAAGATGGAAATGGGAAAAGTCCCATTCCAGCCCAGAAACAGGGGCTGTGCCCTGTTTCTGCAGGCTGGCCGGTCAACCGGCCAAAGACAGGCCGGTCAACCGGCCAACCTTAACTGGGAGGGCGATTTCAGCCTGTAACAGGCCGGTCAACCGGCCAAGACAGGCCGGTCAACCGGCCAAGAGGGCAGGTTAACCGGCCCAAAGGGACCGGTCAACCGGCCCCTGTGCAGTTTTCCTGCAGAATTTCTCCTGTGGAGCAATTTTCACCCCTTTTTAGAGGGACTTTGATAAAACTTGGTTACCCCTTTTTGGACTCATTTGACTGTATACGAGGAACGTTTTGAGCAGATGATTTCTCGTAGTTATTTCCGTTTCTTGGGTTTCAATTCATTTCAATCTTGAACGGAATAGGGCAAAGGGATACCCTCTTATATCTATGCACGAAGAGGTTCCGTTTTGGGTATCTT
Organism: Cinnamomum chago; assembly: GCA_038049695.1. Classification (NCBI taxonomy): domain Eukaryota; kingdom Viridiplantae; phylum Streptophyta; class Magnoliopsida; order Laurales; family Lauraceae; genus Cinnamomum; species Cinnamomum chago. The sequence continues at coordinate 54,186,370 of CP142456.1, forward strand.
GAACCCTAGATCCTTTCGTTGACTGATTAGGATTGTACGAGATTCCGGAAATAACAATGACTTAGGAATGGATTGTCTATCGTTTATGATTCCGAATTGTACCGTTTGGTACTCTCTACATGAAATGTCCATGTTCTTTAGCTTCGGTTATTGTGTCTTGGTTGGGATTACATTATGAACTTAGCAGATGAACTTAGGACCCCTTTTGATGTTCCGTTGTTCGAAATAAGATGGGAGTGTTGTGGCTAGACAGCTTTGATTAAGAAAGCATGTTGAGGACTACCTATGAAGATAAGTGTGAAGTATGAAGAAGTTCGATTATGTTTGTATAATTTGATAATGACAAGGTAGTTCCTCTTTGGTTAACGAATCCTGTTCGCGCAGGAAAGTCTAGCCCTTCACTATTGTATGTATAGGACTCTGGTGTCAGGCATCACTCAGCTGTTAACGCCCAGCACTTTTGGGGCACCAATTGTGTGAGGACTTTGGAATGAACGTCTGCGCAGTACGACTTTTTATATTTTAGATGGATGTACACCATCAAATACCCGCTCCGTAAGAAGTATGAATGTTCGTTTTGTTTATTTTGTTTTAAGGGTATATATGTGTGTTTGCCGGGTTTTCATCCCGAGCCCATTGCTTTACTCTACCACAGCTCTCAGGTTGAGCCAGGAGGGTCAAGTGAAACTATCCCGTGGTGATTAGCCTATGTGATTTGCCTATTTGTTAGAAGTGTGTTAGTTGATTTTATGATCCCTATGCTACACGTTTATTACAGTCAAGACGTTATGCATCTCTTATGATATGCCCCCTTTCGCTTATTCCTTAGTTTGTGTATCTTTAATGATGATATATCTATTTCCTTGCCGACCTTTGTGTCTGATGATGCTACTCTTGGTGCATAGGTACCGAGCCATACTGTGGGGAGGAAGAAGCGACGGAAGAAGTTCAGGCAGATTAGCCTGATGACTTCCTCGAGTACAGTACGGACGGCTTAGTATAGCCTTACTGACCCCGTACGAGAGAGCCTTCACTTTTGGACTAGTTTATATGTTGGTTCTTTTATAATTTTGATTAGGCCCGAGTTTGGTGTGGCCTGATGTTGTAACTAATCTAGTCTTAAAAACTTGAACCTTAAGTATGATATTCAGTATTTCCCTTTAACTATACATCTATGAGATACCTCTTGTGTTTGAAGCTTCCGCTATTTATTTTATATGATTGAGAAAATGTTTACACCTCACCGCGGTCTTCGATCCAGATGGGACACGATTGGGGCCAGGTTACATTTGATTAATGTTGGGAAAAGTTTTAAATTGGCCCTAATCTCACGCATAACCCCGGTTTCACTTTTGGGGGCGTGACAAGTTGGTATCAGAGCTCAGTACTGATTTCTACATTAAAAACACGTAGAAACTTAAGACGAGTGAGGATTGGCTTTCTCTGGGTATCTTAGGTGTTTTAGATTGTATAGTTGTTTGTTAGATTGAGTCCCATAGGACTAACGTTTCTTATGTTTCAGAATGGCTGGTCGAAATATGCGCAGTGGCAATCCAGAGAGCAGTAATGCTAATGCCAATGCCAATGACAGTGATTCCGTTGAGAACAGATTCAACAAGCTCATGCAAGCATTTGTGAATTCTCAAGAGGCACAAGCAGCGAATCAGAATCAGCAGCGAGCAGATCAGGCAGCCTTTCAAGCACAGATGATGCAAGTGTTAGAGAGGCCCGTTCCCGCTACTCAGGTCGTCCTGCCAGCTAGGGTGGTGGATCGGAATGACATGTACGACAAATTTAAGAAGAGGAACCCACCGGCTTTCTACGGAAATGAGACTCCACTTGATGCAGATGAGTGGGTTGTGCAGATAGAGAAGATCTTCCATGTTTTTGAGTGTTCGGGGAAGGATCAGGTCCAGTTGGCAGCGTACATGTTTAGGGGAGCAGCAGAAAGGTGGTGGAAATCGGTCAAAACACCATATGACACCATAGAGGAGGATGTTGCTTGGGCTACCTTTCAGACCTCGTTCCGTACAAAATACATTCCACCCCATATCCAAGCACAGAAGATCATAGAGTTTGAATCACTGCTTCAGGGAGAGGATACAGTTCAGGAGTATGAGTTGAAGTTTACTAACCTGTCCAGGTTTGCACCAGCTCTGGTGGCAACCGAAGCTGATCAGGTTATGAGGTTCGTTCGGGGGCTGAGACCCGAGATACAGATGCAGGTGACTTCTGTCACTTTGCTTACATATGAGGAGAACCTCAAGCGGGCTTATTGGGCTGAGGAGTCCCTTAAGAAGAACGCCCAGTATGCCCAGCAGCTTCAGTTTGTGCAGACTCCGGCTAGGAGTCCGAGTTCCGGACAGTTCCAGCCTCCACAGCGTCCACAGACTCAGTACCCACCTCAGCAGCATTTCCAGCAGCATTATCAGCAGCAGGCTAAGAAGCCTAGGTCAGATTCAGTTCAGGGAGTTCGTTGTACTCATTGTGGTAAGAACCACTCAGCAGCGGAGTGTAGATGGGTCACGGGAAGTTGCTTTGGTTGTGGCCAGTCGGGCCACCAAATCAAAGATTGCCCACGGAAGGACGGGCAAGGGGTTAGGAGTGCAGCACCCCTTTGACCACCGATGGGTGCAGCACCTTTGAGGCAGGCCCCACCAGTCAGGCCACAGCGGCCTTATCAGCAGCAGCAGCAACCACTCAGGCTCCCAGGACCACCGGTTTACAGAGGACAGCAGAGGCCCCCAGGACAGCAGCGACCACAGCAGAAGCCTCAGCAGCATGGCAGGCTTCAGGCCTTGGACCTGCAGGAGAGTGAAGAAGCCGGAGGAGTAGTGGAAGGTACACTCTCTATTTCAGATGTACCTGCTAGAGTCTTATTTGATTCCGGTTCCACACACTCTTTCGTGTCACCTATATTTGCTGCATGCTTGGTGGGAGATGTAACTCCATTGCATTGTATTTTGCTTGTTAGTACCCCATTAGGGAAGACAGTGCAGTGTGAATCCTATTATCCAGCGTGTAAAGTGCAGGTGGGCAGTTTTATCTTATCTGCAGATTTGATCATCCTCGGGATGAAAGATTTTGATGTGATTTTGGGGATGGATTGGTTATCCACGTACAGAGCTGTTATGGACTGCTTCAACAAGACCGTCAGATTGCAGGTGTTAGCAGACAGTGTGGAGATTGTGGGAGAGAGGAGACCCATGTCCACTAGAGTCATTTCAGCCTTGAGGGCAGATAGATTGATTAAGGGTGGATGTGACGGTTATTTGGCATTTATCACGGAGGATAAATTGTCCAAAGCGGTGGAGGATATTCCAGTGGTTTGTGAATTCCCGGATGTCTTTCCGGAGGAGATACCTGGATTACCACCAGTCCGAGAGATTGATTTTACGATTGAGCTTGCGCCAGGAACGGCACCGATATCAAAGGCACCCTACCGTATGGCCCCGGCAGAGTTAAGAGAATTGAAAGTGCAGTTGCAAGATCTTCTGGACAAAGGATTTGTCAGACCGAGTGTGTCACCTTGGGGTGCACCGGTTCTATTTGTGAAGAAGAAGGATGGCTCCATGCGTATGTGCATAGACTATAGGCAGCTAAATCAAGTTACTATCAAGAACAAGTATCCTTTACCTAGGATAGATGAGTTGTTCGATCAGCTGCAGGGAGCACGGCATTTCTCGAAGATTGATCTGAGGTCAGGCTACCACCAGTTGCGAGTGAGAGACCAAGATGTACAGAAAACAGCTTTCAGGACACGCTATGGCCATTATGAATTCTTGGTGATGCCATTCGGATTGACGAATGCACCGAGTGTCTTCATGGCCTTGATGAACAAAGTCTTCGCACCATGCTTAGACCAGTTCACAGTGGTGTTTATAGACGATGTCCTTGTCTATTCGAAGTCTACAGAGGAGCACGCAGAGCATTTGAGGACTTCATTGCAGATTTTGAGGGAGAACCAGCTCTATGCCAAGTTAAATAAGTGTGATTTCTGGCTTGAGCAGGTGTCTTTTCTTGGACATATTATCTCCAAGGATGGTTTGTCAGTGGATCCAGCTAAGATCGAGGCAGTAGTTGATTGGCAGAGCCCGAAGTCAGTGTCAGAGGTCAGGAGTTTCCTTGGTTTAGCAGGGTATTACAGAAGATTTGTGGAGGGATTCTCCAGTATTGCAGCTCCATTGACCAAATTGATGAGGAAAGATATTCCTTTTGTTTGGACGGAGCAATGTGAAGCGAACTTTCAGGAATTGAAGACCAGATTGACCACAGCTCCTATCCTTACTTTACCTAAAGGGAATGGAGGGTTTGTGGTTTTCACAGATGCTTCAGGCATTGGATTGGGATGCGTACTTATGCAGGAAGGGAAAGTAGTGGCCTACGGGTCCAGGCAGTTGAAAGAACATGAGAAGAGGTATGCTACCCATGATTTGGAGCTTGCAGCGGTAGTGATGGCATTGAAGTTATGGAGACATTACTTGTATGGGGAGAAATTCGAGGTTCACTCGGATCACAGGAGTCTCCAGTATCTATTTGGGCAGAAGGACCTGAATATGAGGCAAACCAGATGGATGGAGTATATCAAAGACTATGATTTTCCTATAAAGTATCATCCTGGAAAAGCCAATGTAGTGGCTGATGCTTTGAGCAGAAAGACAGCAAGTACCGGATGTTTACAGACAGAGTGGTCTTTGACAGAGTTATTCAGGGACTTAGCCATAGAGTTCCAGCCTCGGAGCGAGAAAGTTATGACTGCCAGTTTGCACACATGGGAACCAGAGATTCTGAATAGAATCAAGAGCAGTCAGTCAGAGGATCCAGAGTTAGTCAGACTGATAGACAGCATAGCAGACAGGCCAGAGTTCAGACTCATTGATGGAGTGTTGTACTGCCAGGATAGACTGTGTGTACCGGGTGTGCATGATTTGAGGAACGAGATCATGGTTGAGGCTCACCATTCTCGTTATGCTATTCACCCGGGGAGCACCAAAATGTATCAGAATCTGAAGAGTTTTTATTGGTGGAGCAACATGAAGAAAGACATTGCAGGCTTTGTCTCGAGATGTTTAGTGTGTCAACAAGTGAAGGTTGAGCATCAGAAACCTCCAGGGTTACTCCAACCCTTGAGAGTACCGGAATGGAAGTGGGAACACATCACCATGGAATTCGTTGCAGGTTTGCCACCCACGAGGGATAATGACAGCATTTGGGTGATTGTTGACAGACTTACGAAGTCAGCACACTTCATTCCGATGAAGATGAGAGGATCCATGGATATCTTGGCACACAAGTACATTGACACTGTAGTCAAACTGCATGGAATTCCAGATTCTATTGTTTCAGACAGAGATATGAGGTTTGTGGGCAGATTTTGGGTCAGTTTGCAAGCAGCCTTGGGTACTACATTGAACTTCAGCACTGCATATCACCCTCAGACCGATGGGCAGACTGAGAGGACCAATCAGACCATGGAGGATATGTTGAGGGCATGTGTTCTTGATTTCGGGAAAGACTGGGAGAAGAGTCTTCCTTTGTGTGAGTTTGCCTACAACAACAGCTATCACTCCAGTATCGGGATGGCACCGTTCGAGGCATTGTACGGACGGAAGTGCAAGACCCCGATTTGTTGGGAAGAGATTGGTGTTCGGAGTTTTCATGGACCGTCAGTCATCAGTGATACCAGCGAGAAGGTGAAGCAGATTGTAGATAGGCTGAAGATTGCAAGAGACCGTCAGAAGAGCTATGCAGACCCGAAGAGGAGAGATTTGGAATTTCAGGTTGGAGACAAGGTGTTTCTCAAAGTCTCACCGACTAGAGGAACCATGAGATTCGGTCAAAAAGGGAAGTTGGCTCGGAGGTACATTGGACCGTTTGAGATCGATAGGCGAGTTGGTGAAGTGGCCTACAGATTGATACTACCAGCAGAGTTAGCAGGTGTTCACAGAGTTTTCCATATCTCCATGCTGAGGAAGTACATTCCAGACCCTTCGCACGTGCTACATCATGAGCCATTGGATGTTCAGCCAGATGTTACCTTCGTTGAGAGACCGAAGAAGATCATAGACACCAAAGAGCAAGTGTTGAGGACGAGGACCATCCATTGGGTCAAAGTGCAGTGGGAGCATCATAGTCCGAGGGAAGCGACTTGGGAGCTCAGGGATCAGGTTCAGGAGAAGTATCCAGAGTTGTTGCCGGATTCAGAGGTTTTGCCAGAGGTGTGTTAGGGATTTGGAGGACCAAATAGCCTAAGTGGGGGAGGATGTAACATCCCGCCCCCTAATGGCCTATTAATTATTATTAATTGTGTGTTTAGTTAGTAAGTTGGATTAGAGTCTAGAAAGTCAGGGTTAACGACGAATCGTGTGTGCGAAGTTTCGCACGATTCGGAGTGCGTTCGGGTATAATAGTGGTCGTTTTGTTAATTGGGTAAGGTTTCAGGGGTATTTATGAGAGTATGAGTTTTTGGTGAGTTTGGGTGCATTGGGTAGGTTTCATCGTTTTATGAACTTTAGTCTTCGGTCGCGTTTCGATTCGACGCATCGAAGAGGCCCGAAACTTATCATATGTATATGTAGGCCGACCCGGAACTTAACCCAAGCCCAGCTCAAGACCCAAGCCCACAGCCCATGACTTAAGTTAGGTCACAACCCATGTTCTTTCCCTCCTTCATTTCACTCATCTCACTCCAACAACACACAGCAACACAGCAGCCGGCTCTTCCTCTCTTTCTTCACCTTCTTCTTCTCCGTCGACGGGTGTCGGAGCTCCGGCGAAGACATTCAACCTACTAATCTTCTTCCTCAAGCTTCCAAGATCTCAACCATACACTTTTCTAAGTGTTTCCTTCACAACCCATTTAGAGGTATGCTCTTCAAGCTTTTAGACTTAGGTAGATTACTTCCTTTGGATTAGAAATGATATAGATAAGCTTACCTTCCCCCTTGCATTTCATTTGTAGAGAGGTTTTGAGTGTGGAACCCATTTGTGCAAGTTTGAGCTTAAAGAGGACCTTTCTCTTCAATCCTTTTTAGTTTTGAGTCAAGCTCTTCATCAAAGGCAAGTGAATAGTTATATGATTGTTTGATATGCTTGTTTTCCTTGATTGGTATGCTAAAATCATATGTTAGATGATCTTTGCTCATTTGATCCTTTTAATGTTTGAAAACATGATAAATGGCTCTTAGATTTGGAAAGAATGGATGTAGAGATTAAGGGCTTGATTTGTTAGTTTTATACTCTCCTAGTAGTGTGTTTTTATCCATACATGTGCTGCAAATCAGGTCCCAGAAGATGGAAATGGGAAAAGTCCCATTCCAGCCCAGAAACAGGGGCTGTGCCCTGTTTCTGCAGGCTGGCCGGTCAACCGGCCAAAGACAGGCCGGTCAACCGGCCAACCTTAACTGGGAGGGCGATTTCAGCCTGTAACAGGCCGGTCAACCGGCCAAGACAGGCCGGTCAACCGGCCAAGAGGGCAGGTTAACCGGCCCAAAGGGACCGGTCAACCGGCCCCTGTGCAGTTTTCCTGCAGAATTTCTCCTGTGGAGCAATTTTCACCCCTTTTTAGAGGGACTTTGATAAAACCTTGGTTACCCCTTTTTGGACTCATTTGACTGTATACGAGGAACGTTTTGAGCAGATGATTTCTCGTAGTTATTTCCGTTTCTTGGGTTTCAATTCATTTCAATCTTGAACGGAATAGGGCAAAGGGATACCCTCTTATATCTATGCACGAAGAGGTTCCGTTTTGGGTATCTTGAACCCTAGATCCTTTCGTTGACTGATTAGGATTGTACGAGATTCCGGAAATAACAATGACTTAGGAATGGATTGTCTATCGTTTATGATTCCGAATTGTACCGTTTGGTACTCTCTACATGAAATGTCCATGTTCTTTAGCTTCGGTTATTGTGTCTTGGTTGGGATTACATTATGAACTTAGCAGATGAACTTAGGACCCCTTTTGATGTTCCGTTGTTCGAAATAAGATGGGAGTGTTGTGGCTAGACAGCTTTGATTAAGAAAGCATGTTGAGGACTACCTATGAAGATAAGTGTGAAGTATGAAGAAGTTCGATTATGTTTGTATAATTTGATAATGACAAGGTAGTTCCTCTTTGGTTAACGAATCCTGTTCGCGCAGGAAAGTCTAGCCCTTCACTATTGTATGTATAGGACTCTGGTGTCAGGCATCACTCAGCTGTTAACGCCCAGCACTTTTGGGGCACCAATTGTGTGAGGACTTTGGAATGAACGTCTGCGCAGTACGACTTTTTATATTTTAGATGGATGTACACCATCAAATACCCGCTCCGTAAGAAGTATGAATGTTCGTTTTGTTTATTTTGTTTTAAGGGTATATATGTGTGTTTGCCGGGTTTTCATCCCGAGCCCATTGCTTTACTCTACCACAGCTCTCAGGTTGAGCCAGGAGGGTCAAGTGAAACTATCCCGTGGTGATTAGCCTATGTGATTTGCCTATTTGTTAGAAGTGTGTTAGTTGATTTTATGATCCCTATGCTACACGTTTATTACAGTCAAGACGTTATGCATCTCTTATGATATGCCCCCTTTCGCTTATTCCTTAGTTTGTGTATCTTTAATGATGATATATCTATTTCCTTGCCGACCTTTGTGTCTGATGATGCTACTCTTGGTGCATAGGTACCGAGCCATACTGTGGGGAGGAAGAAGCGACGGAAGAAGTTCAGGCAGATTAGCCTGATGACTTCCTCGAGTACAGTACGGACGTCTTAGTATAGCCTTACTGACCCCGTACGAGAGAGCCTTCACTTTTGGACTAGTTTATATGTTGGTTCTTTTATAATTTTGATTAGGCCCGAGTTTGGTGTGGCCTGATGTTGTAACTAATCTAGTCTTAAAAACTTGAACCTTAAGTATGATATTCAGTATTTCCCTTTAACTATACATCTATGAGATACCTCTTGTGTTTGAAGCTTCCGCTATTTATTTTATATGATTGAGAAAATGTTTACACCTCACCGCGGTCTTCGATCCAGATGGGACACGATTGGGGCCAGGTTACATTTGATTAATGTTGGGAAAAGTTTTAAATTGGCCCTAATCTCACGCATAACCCCGGTTTCACTTTTGGGGGCGTGACAACAACTATGCCGGTGCTCAATGAAGCCATCAGATAGACCATCAGCAGTCATTTCCAGAGAATCCAATTTCAGAGCAACCTCCAATTGCTTCCTCTCATCCTTTGTCAAGAGATCCTCATAGTCCTCACGCTCAGTGTCATTTTCATCGCAGGAGGAGAAGAATTCATCATCTTTCATAGCTCCTGGTACCCTCCTGGACTTGACACTCACAACCACATGGTGCATATCATAGACCTTGGTCTTCCAAGGGCCCACAAATTCCATCCTCCCCTGCCTTCTCCAATTTAACCGAGGGAAGAGCACTGCCTGAGTTACATCGATCCCAGGTCTGAAAATACTATTTTGGGACAGAGCATTAACTTCCTGTTGAATCTCCTCTTCAGTGGCCGGAGAACAAGCACCATCGAATGCATCCATCACCTCCTTATCCTTGTGTGAAATCATACAAAGGGTCCCAGGTGGGACCTTCCCATCCTCAGAACCATCCCCGAGAAACAAATACTCTGATCTGACCGCTGAATCTTGAAACCATCGAATCCATCCAGAGTCATATCTGCTCTTAAATTTGATCCCCTCTTCCAAATCTTGTATGTATCCGAGGGTGCAATCTGTGATATGAAGGGTATCATTGAGCTCTCAAAATGGAAAGTAATCTCCATGTGAAAATCCCTCATTCTTTTTAATGCCCCGATCAGGCGGGGCAGCCTCCTGCACCACTTAGCCCAAGCCAGAGGCTGGTAATGCTTGACTATTATCTTGGCAATTCCTTCTTCCCCTGCACAAATTGCTTCTTGGAAAGCACTCCAACCCTGCTCATTCTGCAAGCTCCAGTCTGCTCCTGCACCCATGAGCATCTTGGTCGCAGTTACGTCCCCAAGCTTTACTGCAAGTTGGAGAGGGGTCTCCCTGTTGGGGACATCACGACGGTCTATTACAGTGGAGATTGCATCCGCCTTCGCTTCCTCAGCCAATGAATCCACCTCGCTGTGAATCTCAGTTGGGCTGCAGAGAGGTGGGAGTGTGGCAAGTATGAGCCCGAGAGACACATAATCCCACGTCAATATTGCCTTAAGAACAGGACTGTGAGCATACTTTGAAACATCCACAACCGCCATATCTCTGGAGATCAAAAGGGATCTAGACTGTTCGAATAGATGAAATTCACAACCATGGAAGGAAAAAAAACAAACACCCTCTTAAATCGATTATCTTATGAATGAAATCAGACACAATTCAGGCAACCCACAGAGACAACAAAATGTCCTTTTGAATTGATTTTAAAACGAGAAAAATGAAGCCCAATTTCACAATTATCTAGAAACAACAATTCTAATTCCTTAAGAAACTTTCAAATCAGACCCAATTCTAATTATATCAGCAGCAGCACAGAAATGAAGAACCAACAATACCTTGCTCATAAATTGATCCAAAATGACATAAGGGAGCAAACCCAGATCAAAATCCCCCATAGAAATCAGAAGAGCAGGTAGGAGGTCTCTCACTAGTCATCCAACACCCAATTTATCCAAGTGGATAGATAAGAAGACAGAAGAAGGACAAAAGGTAGTGTAAGTGCCTAAAAATTACGGACTTGGTTAATAGAGAGTTAAGCTCTTGGTTTGAAGATCCTGGGAAGATGAGAGGAGAGGATCGTGCCTCCGATAACCTGAAAGAGGAAGATAAAAGTCAGAGCCCCTGGCTATAGGCAGCCGAAGGCACTCCGATGCTCAAGTCAGTGTGAGAACTGAGAGAAATGGGGAAGGAGAAGTCTGAAGGGAGATTGGTCGCGTACCTCATGTGGTTCTCCTTCATGCAATATATAGACGTGAGCGTCATCATCGGAATGGACCCTGGGACAGACGGAAGTCCCATCGGTATGTACTCTTCTCTCCTGAGTGGGGGTAGGTAAAAAGGGAATGTCCCATCGGACCATCATCCCATACCTACGGACGTGACCTTGAGATAAGGCGTGTCTCTTATCTAGGTTCGACGCCCACTGTGTTTCTCAGTTCGCCATCTCCGTCACGGCAGCGCATTTATGGCCGCATTTATGACTGAATGACAGGAGACCGAGATCAGGCTTAAGGCCGAGACCGAGGCGGGTACTTGTGATCGTGGCCACCGAGACGGGCCAAGGCTCCTCAAAAATGGCACTACCGCCGAGCTTGGATAACACCGAGACTGAGGATACCCCGTAATCGAGGAGCGGCCCCACATAATCCCATGATTACGAAATGCCCCCACACAATTGGCCCCTAGCTCTCGACCTTCTCGGTTTCCCCGAAGTCGGGAGCTAAGATTTGAACGGATGGGCTGACATTGTCTTATCGTATCTTGCTGCCGTGCGATCCTCATCATGACGCCCTTTCGTTTGCCCTAGGTAATAAATAGGGTATCATAACTGTTTCGTCCAGGTGGGCACACGGGTGCCGCCCCGTATGCCCGAGGTGATAAATGTCATACCAGAGGCATGGCGAGAGATGGACCGTCGCTGCCACGTGGAACCTTTCGTCTGGCTGTTCACCGGAGTCGAGGCTATGCGTGGCGAGCCCGAAGAGCTGCTCCGCGTGCGCGGCAATCAAGAGGGGCGTCCCTCTTATAAAAAGGGGACGTCCCTTTCCCTTTCTTCTCTTACCCTTGCTTTTGCCTGAAGGAGATTTTGCTGAGGAAGAACGGCCTGCTAAGAACAGAACCCCGGAGATCCTCGACTTTCTGCTTTTTCATTCCCTGCTTCTTGCTCTTCGTGCTTCGTCGTACTCTCTGTGAGTTTTCTTCTTCGTTTCTTCCTTCTCCTTTTTCCTTTTGCCTAAAGGGTCTCTGTTGATTAGGTCTTTCCCAGACCCCGTTCCTTCTTCTTTGTTCTTTTTCCCTTGTTCTAGTTTTTAGAAAAATGGGGATCTACAGCCACTGGTTAGAGGGTCCTGCAGCCCTGGAGGCTTTTAGGGCGTCGTACAAGATTTCGCCCGACGTCCTGGTGAAGCCTGACGATCTCGGGGGCCTCACTGACGGCCTTACCAGGTACAAGAACTGGATGCCCTTTCCGTTGTTGTCGGTATGCGAGGGTGGGGTTAGGTTCCCTATCCACCCGCTTCTCCGATCCTGACTCAGTGCGTGGCGGATTTGCCCCTTCCAGCTAATGCCAAACGGTTTTAAGATCATAATGGGCGTGGCGGAGCTGAATTGGATCCTTGACATTAACCTCGGCGTACATGATATAGAGGATGTCTATGACATCTGCAAAGCCGCGAGGGGCGAGGACTCCTATTATCTCCGGGTGGTGAAGGCCAAGCGTCGGCCCTTGGTGAACGCCCTAGAAGACTCGAGGAAATATGCCGAGGATAAACGGATACTGGTCTCGGGGAACTGGGAGTTCGGGGGGACCGAGACCGAAGAGGGGCGGAGAATCCAGGTCCCGCGGAAACCTGGGACCCCTCCCAGTAAACACCTGTCCTTCTGGGCTTATTTACATTATTTTTTGTTCGTCGTCATGCCGAGCTGATGCCCTCTGTTTTCTGTGCAGGCGTTCAGCGAAGGAGGAGAGAGGCCTGCTTCGATCACTGGAAGAGGAACGACGCGTGGTTAGAGAAGATTTATCGCTACCACGGTCACCACGATCGGGCTGCCTTTTCACTGCTTGGGTACAAGCCGCGGTACCAGTCTTATACCAGGAAGACTGTCGAGATCCCCCTTCAGCCGATAGGGGAGATCGTACTTGCGCTTGCCGAGACCAGCGGCCAAGCCTCGGAGCCCCAAGGCCCGATCCTCATTGCTGATAGCCCCTCCGCCCGAGACCAAGAAGAAGAAGAAGAGATGGACGATCAGCGTCCTCCCTTGAAGAACTTGGGGGCGATGATCCTCGGGGGCCGAGTTTCCCCCGCCCCCAAGCATGCCCCCAGCGGGCCAGGCGCTGGTCAAGGCTCTTCAGCCAGCGCCCCTTCCGGTTCCTCAAGCGCAGAAGGGACCTCCTCCTCCGCGAAGAGCAAAAGCGCGAGGGGCCCCTCGCAGGAGAAGAGGGGGAGGTCGGAGGAGTCCCCCAAGGATGTGCGGCTTCCCAAGGACCCTCGGCCGCCTAAGGAGACTCGGCCACGGGCAGCGGAGGCCGAGAGGGAGGCTCTACCGCCTCCGTTGCCAAGGGAGACTCGACCTCGGGCCGTGGAGGCCGAAAAGGAAGGTGAGGGGCCCCCTCCCGAGAAGAGGCCTCGTGTGGGGGGCGAGGAAGAAAGGGTCCAAGAAGCGGACCCGCAGGCCCGGCCTCACAAGCCGATGCCCTGGAGGCCCAATTTCGACCTCAACCCCAACCAGCCTATGACCGTGGAGGATCGGCTAGGGACTTGCTGGAGGTCGGTCTCGGCCATCGCCCGGGGATGTGCCCTCTGTTAGGAATTTTCTAGATTGCAATTTGATGGATGCATTATCATTCAAAGCATCATTTGATTTACACACTTGCATTGGTTTTAAATAAACTTGAAATCTTGTTTTATTCATGCATTGCTTTTAAGATTTGTAAAAGTATTGATTTATGCATGATTTGTTTTTTCATCTTGGATGCATTTGATTTAGAAAAGAGTTTTCAAGAAATCAAGCAAGCCTTTGTTTTAAAAGTTTTGAATCTTTTTAGGCTTTTTATGTCATGTTTTAAAAACCATTAGAATCTTTAAAACATGTTTTCCAAGCTTGATTTAGTGGCCAAAAGGTCCCCCAAAGAAATAACTTTGAAATGACAAAAGTTGGATTTTTTGTCAAAAGGGGGGTTGTCCCGGCAGTGTCGTCGGTCGACCGAGAGGCAGGTCTCGGTCGACCGAGACAACTGCAGGCAAAAATTGCCTGGGAGCACCAACGGTCAGAAATATGACCGTTGTGTGTTCTCGGTCGACCGAGGCCTGTTTCTCGGTCGACCGAGAACTAGCCGTTGGCCACTTTTCCCTATAAATATGAGTTCTTTCCCTTGCCAAAAGTTGGGAATTTTTAACCCCTCCTTGAGAGGATTTGAGGCATATCAAAAGGGAAGAGAACCAAGGGATGAAGGGGAAGATTAGGAAAGCTAAAGCTTGGATTAATGAAGTTAAACCACCAAGTAGGCTCTTCCTTTCTTAATCATATGTTTGCATGCTCTTGTTTTATTTTTGGTAAATCATTTCTAGCATGTTAAACTATGTTTGTGTTGTGTCCTTAACATATTTTATGTTTTGAGTTGATTTATTGTTTTGGATATAACATCACATGATTCAATCCAAGTAGTACTTGAATTGGTAAATCAAAGTAGATCATGTTAATGAAAGAACTTTGGTAAATCATATGTAACATGATCCATATACTTGGTTGAATCTTTGGTTGTTGTTTTCCATCATAAGAACATCTCTCTCAAAACTAACTTATGTTTTGGATTCAACTTCTTTACAAATCATATGTTTTCATGTTTTGTTTTATCATTGGTAAATCTTTGTAACATGTTAATATATGATATGTTGTATCCTTAGCATATTCTATATTTTGAATAGATCTATTGTTTTGGATACATCACCATTGATTCATCAAAGTAGTACTTTATTGGTAAATCTAAGTAGATCATGTTAATGAAAGATGTAACATGATTCATATACTTTGTTGAATCTTTGGGTGTTGTTTTTCCATCATAAGAAAATCTCTCTCAAATGTATCTTATGTTTTGGATTCAACATCATTACAAATCATATGTGTATTATTGTTTTAAAGTTTCACAACTTGCATCACTTTGATAGGTAAATCATTTTCAAGTTGTATTTATAATTACATATGATTTGTCCCCTAATTTCAATCAAATCTATTTTTATGTTTTGAGCTTCATTGATGATTTGATTGACATCCCTATGCATCACATGTTTAGAGCTAATCCATTTCATACAACTTGTGTAACTTTGATATCATTAACAAGTTGTTACTTTTAACATGTGATTGCATTACTTCCTCAATCATAAATGTTTTATGAGCTAAAACTTTCAAAAGCCTTAGGCATACATTTATGAACTTTCATTTTCATAATGATTGAGGACCACACACACACACTTCATTTGTTTTCATCTTTGCATTCATAGTGTGAGTGTGTATTAGATTTTCACTTCCATATCCGCCTATTTAAGAGGCATTGTAATGAGCTAAATTGAATCTCCATCAAGTGTATGTTAGACACTAATTAGTGAGATAACCAACCTTGTGGTTGAAGAGGTTATTGCTTAGCCTTTAAAAGCATCTTGTATAGGTTGATGTTAAGCCTTGAAAAACATCATTGTAAGGTTATTGCTTAGCCTTGGAAAGCATATTGTAAAGGTTATTGCTTAGCCTATTGAAAAGCATAAATAGTGGAAATCCGGTGGGGTGTTGGATCACAAGCCGGTAGTGGATGTAGGCATTGAGGCCGAACCACTATAAATACTTGTGTGATGGTGCTTGCTTTGTGGTGATTGTTTTCCTTAAGCTTCCGCATATTGTTTGATAATCATCACTTGTGACTAGTTTGTTTTAAAGAAGTTAAAATTGTTAAAATTGGTCATAAAAGGAGCTCACCCTATTCACCCCCCCTCTAGGGTTCGGATCCCCATGGACTTACAAGTGGTATCAGAGCGGGTTACTCCATTTTAGGGCTTAACAACCCGGAGTTGATCATTGCTAGATTTGAACCCTAGTGTTGTGTTTTATTGCATATCTTTTAAAGATTTCCACTATGTTTGAAAATGATAATTTCCCTAGCCTCATTGCACCACTCTAAGACTTTCTCAAGTTATATCTTCTAGAGTTGGTGAGTCCTCAAAGTGTTCTCTCTTGGACAACCTTTTCAAGACCTTAGGTGAATTTTCAAAGGTAGACTATTTGAGTAACCTTAGGCCTTGATACCCCTAGACCAACCTATGCTTTTTAGTTATATCTTTTTGTTGGTCATGTTACATTTGCATTTTGTTGCCTTATAGTCACATCTTTTAAAAATGCAATGTTTCTTTGTGATCATTTGATTTTGTATTCATGAACTTCTAAGTTATATCTCATGGTTTTCAAAATCCTTTGATTACAATACTTTCATGATGGATTTGCATTTTGATCATATAGTTATATCTCTTGTAGTGCATATCTATTCATGATCAATTGATTGTGATTACAAATGCTTTCATAGCTAGTTTTGCATGATCAATTGATGTTGGAAAATCATTTGATGATTGTCATAGTTATATCCTTTTTGGAAATCAAATGATTTGAAGCAACTTTAGTTTTCCATTGATTTTTAAGTTATATCTTTTGATATGGAAAATTTGTGAGTGTCTATTGTTTCAAAAATTGAAAATTTTATAATAGTACACTTCTTGTTTTTCAAATTCACTTGCTCTTAATTCTATAATTGATTCCTTGTTGGAATTTCAAACATTGAAGTGATTTGAAAAACTTTGGAAAATGTTCTAAGCTTTATTAGTTATATTTATAGAAGCATTTTCCTTGAAGTTATTTCCTTGTGCCTATTTATGATTATATCATTTGAAAGGAAATAATTTTTACAATCTATTTGCATCTTTGCTCTATTAGTTACATTCTTTATGCAAATTGATTTTGTTGACTTACATTGCATGGTTGGATATGTTTCATTGATTTGCATGTTTGTGCCTAACTTGGTATATTCTCATTAATGCATTTTGATGATTGTTTATGTGCTTTATAGTAAAATCTTGTATTTGAGCTTTTTAAGTACATATGTGAATTTATGTGCTAAGTTCATTTGGTATAGACCTCATATCCTTTTCATTGCATTGTAAGCATTAGTACATTTGCTAAGAGTGGAGATGTTACATGATAGATTGATTCCTTTGACTTCATACCTTCTTGTGCTTAAATAGTTATATTCCTTTTTGGATGATTGGTATGAGTTAAATCTTGAATGTTGATTAATCCTCTCTATGCAAATGTCAAATTGTTCTATGTATGGTTGTGATATTTATTATATTTGTTGAAACCATACTAGAACTCAAATCCATCCTCTATGCCTTATAGTCATTTCTTTTTGGATGGTTATGATGTTGATTCATGTATATTCTCTAAGTGATAACATCCTTATACATGTCTCAACCTCATAGTAAGTGCCTTGATCATATGAAACTCTTTGAAATCCATTCCTCATATTTCTATGTGTTTGATGGATAACTTAGATGTTGAATTCATATGATTTAGTCACTTTATAAATTGCATGCATTTCAAAGTCATATCCTTGTGCATTGCAATTTATCTTGTTCATCACTATACTCAATAGTTATATCTTTAAAAGTGATGAATATGCATTTATGATGCTTGATGGAATTTTGTCACATTCTTGCTCTTTATCATGTTATCAAATTCAATTGGTTTCATTTGGTATAATGTTTGATTGATTTGATTTCTTGTGAATGTGATAAATCTTGTGTGCATTGGATTGAACTTGATAAGTAATATGATTGTTCCTTGTCACACACCATTAGCATCATAATGTTCATGTTGCCACCTCTTTTGCTCATATAGGTATACCTTATGACCACCATGTTTATGTGTTCATAATATTGGTTGGTTATTAATTGAGGTTGGCTTCATGTTTGAATTCCATTTCACTCTTTCATGCACCTTAATAAGTCATATTTATTGATTGAATGAAATGATTTTCAAAATCTTACATAGCATATGATTTTCATAAGTAATATTGATTGATGCTATGTTTGAGTAAACCCCATATCATGGATAGCTCTAATTTGGATTTTTCCTAATAGGTATATTTTTAAATCCATTTTAGAGTGATTGATTTAAATAGTCATATCCTAAATCTCAATTGGTATTCTTTGTCTTTCCAATTGATATCCATGATGGCTTTTCCCATAGACCTTGCTTTCTTTTGGCAATTTGATCATATGAGCTTGATAGTTAAATGAATCTAATCCTTTCTTTGAAGTTGACCCTCACTTGGTTAAACCATCTTCTTCTTGTACCTAATAGTTAAATCTTTGTCAAAAGTTTGACAAAAGGAGATAATGGATTGAGGGGGAGTGTAAACCTTCATAGGAAGTATTAGTTTTGATCAAATTGACCCTTGGATTGCCTTTGAGCCCTTAGAGATTATTTCCACACATGATAGCCTGTTATGTAATTCACTTTCGATTTCTTTTGTTAACAGGTGCTTCTAAAGGTATTTTCCTTGTTTCATGTGTGTAGGTACCTTTGCAATTTAATGGCAAAGGGGGAGAAAATATTCAAGTTCTCAAAAGGGTGAAGAGAATTTCCAAGCTTCCTAAGGGGAGGTTTTGTATGATCTTCTACAAGGGGAGAGAATACATACCTTGCCAAAGGGAGAAAGAGGCATGGTCAAAGGGGGAGAGCTAATAGAAGAAAGAAAGCTTGGAAGCTAAAGAAGATGCTTGGCTAAAGAAAGAAAGATTGAAGAATGATCAAGCACCAAGCATCATGAAGAATGAAGAGAAGAAAAGAGCCCAAGCTAAGATAAGCATCCAAGAAGATTTCAAGCCTTGTCCAGCTGAGGGGGAGCTGAAGACGAAGTGTGTATTGTCAGTGGTGAGTGTGTTTGCCATCAAATTGCAAAGGGGGAGATTGTTAGGAATTTTCTAGATTGCAATTTGATGGATGCATTATCATTCAAAGCATCATTTGATTTACACACTTGCATTGGTTTTAAATAAACTTGAAATCTTGTTTTATTCATGCATTGCTTTTAAGATTTGTAAAAGTATTGATTTATGCATGATTTGTTTTTTCATCTTGGATGCATTTGATTTAGAAAAGAGTTTTCAAGAAATCAAGCAAGCCTTTGTTTTAAAAGTTTTGAATCTTTTTAGGCTTTTTATGTCATGTTTTAAAAACCATTAGAATCTTTAAAACATGTTTTCCAAGCTTGATTTAGTGGCCAAAAGGTCCCCCAAAGAAATAACTTTGAAATGACAAAAGTTGGATTTTTTGTCAAAAGGGGGGTTGTCCCGGCAGTGTCGTCGGTCGACCGAGAGGCAGGTCTCGGTCGACCGAGACAACTGCAGGCAAAAATTGCCTGGGAGCACCAACGGTCAGAAATATGACCGTTGTGTGTTCTCGGTCGACCGAGGCCTGTTTCTCGGTCGACCGAGAACTAGCCGTTGGCCACTTTTCCCTATAAATATGAGTTCTTTCCCTTGCCAAAAGTTGGGAATTTTTAACCCCTCCTTGAGAGGATTTGAGGCATATCAAAAGGGAAGAGAACCAAGGGATGAAGGGGAAGATTAGGAAAGCTAAAGCTTGGATTAATGAAGTTAAACCACCAAGTAGGCTCTTCCTTTCTTAATCATATGTTTGCATGCTCTTGTTTTATTTTTGGTAAATCATTTCTAGCATGTTAAACTATGTTTGTGTTGTGTCCTTAACATATTTTATGTTTTGAGTTGATTTATTGTTTTGGATATAACATCACATGATTCAATCCAAGTAGTACTTGAATTGGTAAATCAAAGTAGATCATGTTAATGAAAGAACTTTGGTAAATCATATGTAACATGATCCATATACTTGGTTGAATCTTTGGTTGTTGTTTTCCATCATAAGAACATCTCTCTCAAAACTAACTTATGTTTTGGATTCAACTTCTTTACAAATCATATGTTTTCATGTTTTGTTTTATCATTGGTAAATCTTTGTAACATGTTAATATATGATATGTTGTATCCTTAGCATATTCTATATTTTGAATAGATCTATTGTTTTGGATACATCACCATTGATTCATCAAAGTAGTACTTTATTGGTAAATCTAAGTAGATCATGTTAATGAAAGATGTAACATGATTCATATACTTTGTTGAATCTTTGGGTGTTGTTTTTCCATCATAAGAAAATCTCTCTCAAATGTATCTTATGTTTTGGATTCAACATCATTACAAATCATATGTGTATTATTGTTTTAAAGTTTCACAACTTGCATCACTTTGATAGGTAAATCATTTTCAAGTTGTATTTATAATTACATATGATTTGTCCCCTAATTTCAATCAAATCTATTTTTATGTTTTGAGCTTCATTGATGATTTGATTGACATCCCTATGCATCACATGTTTAGAGCTAATCCATTTCATACAACTTGTGTAACTTTGATATCATTAACAAGTTGTTACTTTTAACATGTGATTGCATTACTTCCTCAATCATAAATGTTTTATGAGCTAAAACTTTCAAAAGCCTTAGGCATACATTTATGAACTTTCATTTTCATAATGATTGAGGACCACACACACACACTTCATTTGTTTTCATCTTTGCATTCATAGTGTGAGTGTGTATTAGATTTTCACTTCCATATCCGCCTATTTAAGAGGCATTGTAATGAGCTAAATTGAATCTCCATCAAGTGTATGTTAGACACTAATTAGTGAGATAACCAACCTTGTGGTTGAAGAGGTTATTGCTTAGCCTTTAAAAGCATCTTGTATAGGTTGATGTTAAGCCTTGAAAAACATCATTGTAAGGTTATTGCTTAGCCTTGGAAAGCATATTGTAAAGGTTATTGCTTAGCCTATTGAAAAGCATAAATAGTGGAAATCCGGTGGGGTGTTGGATCACAAGCCGGTAGTGGATGTAGGCATTGAGGCCGAACCACTATAAATACTTGTGTGATGGTGCTTGCTTTGTGGTGATTGTTTTCCTTAAGCTTCCGCATATTGTTTGATAATCATCACTTGTGACTAGTTTGTTTTAAAGAAGTTAAAATTGTTAAAATTGGTCATAAAAGGAGCTCACCCTATTCACCCCCCCTCTAGGGTTCGGATCCCCATGGACTTACACCCTCCCCGTGGACATGGAGAGGCATGAAAAGGCCGGGACGATGAGCCTGCTTTACTCGACGATGAAGGCGTCACTCGAGGTGATTCCCTTCTCCTGCCTTTGAACTTCTGTTTCTTGGTTGTCCGATTTGACCCCCTTGGTTTTTTTTTTGTCCTTTTGCAGAATGTACAGAGGCTCCAACTAATACTAGAGAGGCAGGAGGATACAGCCACTAAGGTCGTCGAGATGGAGAAAGAGAAAAAGAAAATGGGGGATGCCCTGGAGGCCAGTGCGACAGAAATAAAGAAGGCGGAGAAGATTGCCGCGCACGCAACGGAACAACAAGCGGCGAAGGCCGAGATAATAAAGTTGCGCGGCGAGAATAAGCACCTAAAAGGAGCAGCCGATGATAAGGCGAGGAGGGTGAGCCAACTGGAGGCCGAGCTCGCCAAGAAGGAAACTGAATTGGCTGGGAAAGAGGCCGAGCTCGAAGCCTCCAGGAAGGAGCGGGCCGATGTCGAGTCCGCCCTACGAGCCCAAGCTGCCAAGGCTTACCAGGAAGGGGTGGATTGGGCATCGGCGGAGTATATGGCTCAAATCAAGGATCTGAGTCCGGTGCTGTACGACATGGGGTGTTGGGAAGCCCTTCTTGAGTATTGGGTTTCTGAGGATGACCCCATATTTGCGAATCTTCCTCAATTCGTGTCTGCAACACCGAGCCCAGAGTCAGAGCCTGACTCCAACCCTCCTGAAGCCCCTCCCGACGTCCCAGGCCCTCCACCTCCGCCCCCGACTCCCGCTGAGGTTGATAAGGCCCAGGCCTCCCCCCGAGGTTCCTCCATCCGAGGCTCCTACCTCGTCCGTTCCTCCAGAGCCGAAGGATAAAGGTGCGGCGCCCGAGAAGCAGAGCGAATAGGAAATTGCCCCCCCCCCCTTTTCTTTTCTTTCCTTGATGTATTCTTTCTTTTTCCTTGATGTATAGAGCTTTGTAATCATTTTTTCCAATCAATGAAAAACAAGTTTTCTTTTAAATCTCCAGCTATCTTTTTATTTCTTTCCTCTTGTAATGGTGTGTGGATGCTCTGATGTTTAAACATGACCAAAACTCGCAAGTGGCTGAGGTCGGCGGAGGAGTCGGGCTCTAACCTTCTAACCTTGGGATATTTGAGTGAGGACGAGCCCTTTTTGTTTTTTGAACTTTCCTAGTAGCCCAGATTGGTGAATCCGTAAGTCTGGGTAATAACAGGGCTTGCTGTCCTCTGACCGATCCTTCAAACTTTAGAGTGGACGAGACCGGTGAACATCTGTTCCTGAGGCTGGGCTTTAAGAACGTACACCCGAAACTAAACTTGTAGTTAGTTTGGACCCAGAAGGCAGGCCGAGCTCTGAGACTTCGTAGTGAATTTTTAGATAGTTGATCGCTCTTGTCCCAAAGGGGATGGCCTGTCACCCGAACTCGACGAGGTTGTCGCGAGGTACATGATGGAACGCGCTCCACACCCCGGGCGCTACCGGGCGTCGGCGGACGTGGGAGTCCGTTTGGTCCGACCCTTTCGCCCCCGGAGGGCGGAGCGTGCATCAACGCTTTTGGGTGTTTGGGTGGGTGTGCCAGATTTTCTATTTTACTTGGAATTGCAAGTGATGATCCGGAGATCAATCTTCGCAAGTAAAAAAGGAAATCAACTTCTTTTCAAGTTTCCATTGCATATATATTTAAGAAAAGAGACAGTTTTTGATTTTGCCGTAAAAGGCGATTTTTTAGCATTTATAGCCGATTTTTGGCGTTTATAGCCGATTTACAATTCTCGTCAATAATGAAAGACAAGAGTTGTGGTTTTTTGTCTCTTTAAAAAAAATACAAAATACAATGAAAAGCGAGAAAGGAAGAATCTAACTTTTCAGGAGATTGTGGGAGGGACCCGTTTAAATTGACGGTCGCGAGTCATGTATGGACTCCGCCATCATCCATGCAAATGAGAACATCGGATGCTTTGGATTCGCTTGGCTTGGCTATATCCTTAGATTTTTAGAGAACAAAGACCGAGAGAAGGTCATATGTTCAATAAAAAGCCGAGTAGACGGGCTGAAGAGCCATGTCTAGCCATGTTGGATAGCAGGAGAGGTGGAATCTTGGGGGGATGGCCCCCAAGGGACTTCAATCACCTTGTAGTGTTGGTTGCTGCAGCAGAGTTTCTTCGTTCGCAAAGTGTCTGGATTTTCAGAGGCTTCAGATCTTCAGGCAATTTTCTGAGAATTTTTCTTCATCCCGAGAATTTTTCTTGATCCTGAGAATTTTTCTTGATTCCCAAAACTTTGGAGGTGACTCCTATTTATAGGCCTTTAGGTAGCCTTTAGGAGTGATTTATGAGCCTTTATGGTAATAAAGCTCATTAAGGGAGGAGTTACAAGTTTAATTGTCTCTTGCTTTGTAACTCCTGCCCCTTGGATTTCATTGGCCGGAGGAGAGTCATGGGCATTTAATCGCCTTTAATCTCCATTATGTTAGGAGTTTCATGGCTTGAATGCCATGATTGTTTGGACTTGTAACTCCTGAACAGAGGCTTCTGATTGGGCCGTCCAAGAAAATGGGTTAATGACTGCATTAACTTGCCATAAACGGGCCAATTGATAGCATTAAGTGGCCGCCTTAGTAGCTGAAGAGTCGCGGGCCATGTTGCGTCTTTTGGAATCCCCTTTGCGATGATCATCGATGGATCCTTATGTAAATCAACATCAGATGATCATGTAGTTTCAGACATTGGTTGATACCAGCGGGTCGGCAGCATCTGTCCAGTTGATTTCGCGATCGGGCGGGCAGAAAGTGCACTTTTTTGGTTGTTCGGCTGGCGATCAATGAAGTTTTTTGAAGTTCTGGAAAGGAGTCCTGTGATCTTGATGAATATCAGTGAATTTGGAGCCTCAAAACCATGGCCCAGGGTCGCAGGGGTCTGTGACCCTGGGGGGAAAATCCCTTCCCGGGGTCCCTTTTTGGCCGTTTCTCGTCGTTTTTTGCTTCCGTTTTTTTTTGCTTATTTTCTCTGACATTTCTCCACATTATTTGGCTTGATTTCCCTCTGAAAAACCTGATGAGAATCCTTGCAAATTGGTTTGCAAAGTTTCTGATTTTCCGGGAAAAGCCGAACGCAGAACTACTGATTTTCCGCCAAAAGCTGAAACAAGATCAAACGATGTCGGAATGACCTGAAGTTTGAGGTGAAGCTTCTTGAGCATTAAATAAGACCAACCATGGGCTTTCGTTTGAGTTTTGAAGCCGTTTGGGGTCATGCAAACGCTTGCCTTTGATTTCACCGCAAGGGAAATGTCGAGCTTTGACTTTCGGTCAAACGATGTCCGATTGATCTGAAATTCGACGTGTGACTCCCTTATCAGTAGATAAGACCAACCACAGGCTTTCGTTTGAGTTTTGAAGCCATTTGGAGTCATGCAAACGCTTGCCTTTGATTTCACCGCGAGGGAAATGCCGAGCTTTGACTTTTGGTCAAACGATGTCCGATTGACCTGAAATTCGACGTGTGACTCCCTCATCAGTAGAGAAGACCAACCACAGGCTTTCGTTTGAGTTTTGAAGCCATTTGGAGTCATGCAAACGCTTGCCTTTGATTTCACCGCAAGGGAGATGTCGAGATTTGACTTCTGGTCAAACGATGTCCGATTGACCTGAAATTCGACGAGGAGCCTATTGGAGTCATTTTGAGATGATCCACAAGCTCCGAATTGGGTGCCATGGTCCCGGGGTGCTCTGCCGCTGGTAGGCTTGATTCAGCCGTTGGAGAGTTGATGATGGGTCAAACGTTGCTGGTTTGACTTGAGACTTGACGTGGAGCCCTTTTGACATATTTTGAGAACATCCATAGGCCCTGATCGAAGATTTGGTGTCTCCGATTCTGCCGCCGCTGGGAGCGCTTGTTTAGCTGTTGGAGAAGTGTAGCTAGGCCAAATGATGTCGGAATGGCCCGAAACTTCATGTGTACCTCTCTTTTGGTTGTTTTGAATGACCTTGCAGTTTTTGTTTGATTCTGACAAGATCTGATGCTTGAAGTGGCGCCTGCCTATTTTTGGTAGGATGCGGCTCCATGTAGCTTTTGGTGTAAAGAGGCAAAGTGACATTTTTGGTGTCAACAGTACAAAGCCCTGGGGAGCTGGTCCTATGACCGAACTCAAGGAGGCTGGCGCGAGGGCTGGAGCCTTGGGGAGCTGGTCCTATGACCGAACTCAAGGAGGCTAGCGCGAGGGCCGGAGCCTTGGGGAGCTGGTCCTATGACCGAACTCAAGGAGGCTGGCGTGAGGGCCGGAGCCTTGGGAGCTGGTCTTATGACCGAACTCAAGGAGGCTAGCGCGAGGGCCGGAGCCTTGGGAGTTGGTCCTATGACCGAACTCAAGGAGGCTGGCGCGAGGCCGGAGCCTTGCTCATAACTCGAAAGATATAAAGCACACTTCTTCCATAAGATCCTTCTTTATTGATTTATCATTTGAGTACATCTAGAAGTAATACTTCTTAAGGTGTGTGGCATTCCAAGGTCGTGACAATTCTCTGCCATCCATGCTCTCAAGTCTGTAGGCCGACTTCCCGGAGACCGAGACCACCTTGAAGTTACCAAGCCAGTTTGGTGCGAGCTTGCCCTCGTTAGGATCTTTGTCTGCAGGAAGCGCCCTTTTTAAGATTAGTTCCCCAACTGAGAATCTCCTTTCTTTGACCCTCTGATTGTATCCTCTGGATAGCTGCTGCTGGTAAGAGGCCAGGCGTACCGATGCCGCTTCTCTTCGTTCCTTGGCCAGGTCGAGCTCTTTGGCGAGGTTTACTTCATTCTTCCCTTGATCGAAGAGATCCGACCTCAAGGTCGGGAGGCCGACTTCGAGAGGGATCACAGCTTCCATTCCGTAAGCCAAGGAGAAAGGAGTTGCCGAAGTGGACCATCTCGGGGTGGTCCTGTATGCCCAAAGAACACTTGGTAACTCTTCCACCCACCTGCCCTTAGCCTTATCAAGCCTCTTTTTCAATCCGTCCAGTACCACTTTGTTTGAGATCTCTGCTTGCCCGTTGCTCTGTGGGTAGGCCGGAGTTGCATAGAGGTTTCTGATACCGAGCTCCTGGCAGAAGTTTTTAAAGAAGTTTGAATCGAATTGGGACCCATTGTCCGAGACTAGAGCTCGGGGGATTCCGAACCTTGTGACGATGTTCTTCCATACAAAATTCTTTGTGTCGTGCTCGGTGATGGAGGA
This sequence comes from Cinnamomum chago, assembly GCA_038049695.1. NCBI lineage: Eukaryota > Viridiplantae > Streptophyta > Magnoliopsida > Laurales > Lauraceae > Cinnamomum > Cinnamomum chago. The sequence goes on from CP142456.1 coordinate 54,212,508, forward strand.
TAAGACATCTGCCTCTATCCATTTGGTGAAGTAATCAGTGCCCACCATCAACCATCTCTTGTTTCCTGGGGTTCGGTGAAGAGGTCCCATGATGTCTAGTCCCCACTGAGTGAAAGGCCATGGACTGGAGAGAGGACTCAGGTCCTAAGCTGGCTGGTGCAAGGAGTGGGAGAACTTCTAACATTTTTCACATTTTTTGGTGTAGAGCTGGGCATCCTTCTGCATGTAGGGCCACCAATAGCCATGGCTGATGGCTCTGTACGCCAGTGACCTTCCTCCGATGTGGCTTCCGCAGATTCCCTCGTGAATTTCAAAAATGAAGTCTTATACCTTGCTTGGATGGATGCATTGGAGATATGGCCCTGCGTAGGATTTTCTGTAGAGTTTCTCATCTGGGGATAGCCAAAAGTGAGCTGCTTTCATCCTGACCTTGTAAGCTTCATTCTTGTCTTCAGGGAGCTTATCTTCTTTCAAGAATGCTATGATCGGGTCCATCCAGCTAGGGCCGAGATCAACGCATAGGACTTGCCGAGTTGGGAGGAGCTCTATGCTTGGTTTTTCCAGTGTCCCTACATCAACTGTCCTTCTCTTTCCTACTTCTACGGCTGAGGCCAAGTTGGCCAGGGCGTCTGCGTGGCAGTTGGATTCTCTGCCGATTTGCCTAACTTCAGCTTTCTCGAACTGGGAGAGGAGCTTTCTCGTGTGGGCCAAGTAGGCCGCCATCCTTTCGTCTCGGGCTTGATAATCTCCGCTCAACTGGTTCGTCACCAACTGGGAGTCGCTGAAGACTACCAGCCGACGTGCCCCCAGTATTTTTGCGCTACCGAGACCCGCAATCAGCGCTTCGTATTCCGCTTCATTGTTGGAGGCTTTGAAGTCAAGGGTCAGAGCTTGCTCAATGACTAGGTCCTCTGGTGACTGAACAACTATGCCGGCGCCGACCCTTCTGGATGTCGAAGATCCGTCGACGAAGACCTTCCAGGCTGACTCGAGGAACTTTTTCCAAGATCGGTCTTCTTCGGTCTCGGTCTCAGCTCCTTCAGTGCCCTTGGAGTCCCCCAGTTCGGTATCGAGCGAGGTCGGTGCCGAACTAGGAGAGGTGAATTCGACGATGAAGTCCACCAGGATCTGTGCTTTGGTCGCCGTTCTGGGTTGATACTGGATATCGAATTGCCCCAGTTCGACGACCCACATGGAGATTTGGCCAGAAAAGTCCGCCTTCCGGAAAAGGGGCTTGAGAGGGTACTCTGTGACAACCACCACTGTGTATGTCTGGAAGTAGTGGGAGAGCTTGCGAGAGGCGCTGATGAGTGCCAGTGCCAGTTTCTCGAGTGGCAGGTACCTGGTCTCGGCGTCGAGTAGAATCTTGCTGGTGTAGTAAATGGGGTGCTGCTGCTTGTCGTTCTCTCGAACCAACACCGAGCTCACTGCATGGTCCGAGACTGCCAGGTAGAGATAGAGAAGATCACCTGGTGACGGAGTGGACAATAACGGTGGTGAAGAGAGGTATTCCTTGAGTTTTTCCAGCGCTAGATCACATTCAGGAGTCCATTGGAATTTGGAACTCTTCTTCAAGAGTTGAAAGAAAGGGCGACATTTATCCGAAGCCCGACTGATGAAGCGATTGAGGGCGGCAGCCATCCCTGTGAGCCTCTGGACCTGCTTGGCCGAGCTCGGGCTCTGAATTGCCTGGATAGCCGCAATCTGCTATGGATTAGCTTCAATTCCTCTCCGGTTCACCAGGCTTCTCAGGAACTTGCCGGAGCCGACGCCAAACGCACACTTGAAGGCGTTTAGTTTGAGCTGGAATTTTCTGAGGGTGGCGAATGTCTGGCGTAGATCTGCCAAATGATCCTGCGACACCTTGGACTTGACCACCATGTCATCTATGTAGACCTCCACTGTTTTCCCGAGCTGGCCTTGAAACATCTTCGTGACCAGCCTCTAGTATGTCGCCCCGGCATTTTTCAACCCAAAGGGCATCACTTTGTAACAGTAGATGCCTCGAGGTGTTATGAATGCAGTTTTTTCCTCACCGGGCCCGTGCATTGGGATCTGGTGGTAACCTCGGTAGGCGTCTAAGAAGCTCATTCTGTCATGTCCCGAGGTGTCGTCGATCATCTGATCGATCTTGGGGAGGGGGAAACTGTCCTTGGGACAGGCTTTGTTGAGATCGGTGAAGTCCACGCAGACCCTTCACCTGCGATTCTTCTTCTTGACCACTACCGTGTTGGCCAACCACTTCGGATAGTGTACTTCGCGGATTGCTCCGGCTTCGAGGAGCTTGTCTACCTCTTCAAGCACTGCCTCTGTTTGTGGGACCCCTGTCCTGCGGGCTTTTTGCACTACGGGCTTGTGTCCGGGATCAACATTCAGCTTGTGGCGCGTGACCTTGGGGTCGATCCCGGGCATCTCATATGGAGTCCAGGCGAAGACATCCTTGTTCAGAAGTAGGAAGTCTAGCCGTTCGGCCCTTTCGTCTTCGGGGAGCTGGCTTCCCAGTAAGAAATAGTGCTCGGGGTCTTCGGGATTGATTCTGATCTCGGTGAGCTCTTCTACGCTCTTCTGCCCCGCTGTCCGCCCGACATCTTCGATCTCGGCCTCAAGTTCGGCCATATGCACTTGCTTCGGCTCCGTCTCTCCAGGTACTACGGTCGTGAGGCACTCTCTGGCCATCTGCTGATTTCCCCACACGGTCACTATCTCGACCACCCCACCAGGCTTCTCTAGTGGAAACTTGAGCTTTTGATGAAAGGAGGATGGCACTGCCTTCATGGCATGCAGCCAAGTACGCCCCATTATGACATTATAAGGAGATGGCGCGTCCATTACAAAAAACTCGGCCAATTTCGTGCTGCCTCCTATCCGGATTTCAAGCGAAATCCTCCCCTTGGGATATACCATCTTGGCACTGAATCGCACCAAAGGGACGCGGGCTTCCTGCAGATCAGACTCGGTCAAGCCGAGCTGCTTGAAGCAGCTGAAGTAGAGGATCTCGGATGAGCTCCCTGGATTTACAAGGATGCGCTTCGTAGTATAGTTGTTGAGCCGAAGGGTGAGGATGAGGGCGTCGTTGTGGGGGAGCTGGACCCTTCTCAGGTCCTCGTCCGAGAACCAAATCTTCGGCTTTTCCCTCCTAGCTCTTTTCGGAGCGCTTTCTCACTCAACCGACATCACCTGTTTGCCATGGGCGGCCTTCCTCGCCTCTGACCGAGCTTGGGCACTTCCCTCATTTGGAGGGGGAGCCAGGTGAATGACGTTGATGATTGTCGCGACCCCGGACCGGGAATCCCAATCCGGGATCGGGACATTAGTGTGTAATGATTATTCAAGATGATTACCTACATCCACAATATACAATTTATTTAATTTCCCACCGGTATCCGCGGTGAGGATATCACAACCTTGCATGAATGTTTCTTTTTAATGCGGAAGCGTGTAGCAAATCAAATAGTTAGACTATCTCTAGTCATGCAAGAATTAACATCAATATCAAACTGTATCAGAAAGAGCAATGATCTATGGCATGTTTCCCAAAAGTTGTTAAAGTTAGACAAAATATCATTTAGTTACATTCCCCAAAATTAGAGGCCAACAAAGGCCAATATTACAAAATAATAACCCAAAGAATAGTTAACAAGTCCTCCCCAAAATGTGACGCCTCTTGGCAACCCGATGTCTACATGACATCGTCAGCACGCCACTCAACTAGAGGCTGCAGCTCACCTACCGCCTCCTCCGGCTCCTCCTCAAGGAAACCGGCAACGGGACCTGAGTACCAAAGCAAAGGATCAGACACGACGGTCTGGCAAGAGAGTGGGAAGATACAACAACATAAAATAGATGAAATATCTCGAAAAGCAAGGAAATTTGTTAAAGCAAGAACTCTCATAAAATTAGATAAATCATTTGCTAGAAAAACATGTAAACAAGATAAAACTCATAGGGTATCCAAGGAATCAGGAACAAGCAAGATGGCGACCACACGAAGCTAAGTCCTCTACCACTAAAGTGATAGAGTAATAACTAGGCCCTGGTCTCAGTCACTCGAGGTGAGGAGAAACAGGGGATCTCATATAAATACATATGCATATACAATACTATACATGACCACGGTAGCGAGCCGGGCATCGTGGACCACAGTAGCAATCTGCGGTATCGGGACAAGACCACGGTAATGACCGGGTAGTGGGATCCAAACTGCAGCTGGCGGGACAAGAGGGGGATCTCCAAGTTGGTGGATCAAACCAACGAGGTTATCCAAGCTTAGTGGTGCCGACTCATAGGTCAAATACAATCGAGACAATGCAAGTAAATCAAGTACAAATACATAATTAAACTGGCAAGACGGGGGTGCTCAAGGGCACACTGACATATCATGTGGTGCAATGCACTTCGGGACAAGTAACTGTTACTAGAGTAACTTGAATGCTTTCGGGAAAATAAGTCATGTAATGCAAATATTGGAAATGAGGAATATAATGAACTATAACAATTCCGGTAAAAATATTGATTTCAAGATCTATATGAGTGAATAGGGGTCCCGTATGTCAATTATAGTCATCACTTGGTACTCCTTGAGTTTGAAGACATTCCGGGCTCCTTATGCACTTTTACGATTTTCAAAACTTAACATGAGCTTATGGATAGTACTAGATGCTATGATAGAAAAATCAAGACTATAAACGGTCCATCCTAAGTATGATGTCAACCCGGAACCATCGAGCAACCTACTCAGTCACCGAAAGGAATAGAGTTCGCGATACCCAAGGAAATAGACTTTGCATTTAGGTATGAAGATGATATCGTGTCGTTCCATGCCGTTCGAGATTGAATAGATTGAACTTCGATGCATTCCGAACCAACCGTGAAGAGCATCGGCTCAAGACGCTCTCACATATGGTCAAGTGAGTCCAAGGAGGGTAGCCAAGGTCCACAAAAAAAAAAAAGATAAATTTCAAAACCCACTTTCGGTCCGATCGATCGGCCGAAATTTCTGTATCAGAAATACACAGGGTCCGATCGATCGGCCCAAAAAGCCGTACAGTTAAAAGTCAGACCGATCGATCGGCCTGTAGGTCCGATCGATCGGCACTGGGCGTGAAGCATGCCCGGGAACTTGATTTTTCTCCTTCTTGTTTCCTTTCCTTCCAACACCTCAACAACCACAATTAACTATGAACAAGGAGACTTAAACACATGATTCCAAAACATTAAATGAGGCTATCAAGATGTGTAAAGATCATTTATTTCAACCATGGAAAAATCAATGAAAGTAATCAATGAAAGCATGAAAACCATAAATACTTCACCAAACCATTTCCAACTTAAAAACATCCAAACATTCACTTGCCTCAAGTCCAAGCTAGCCAAAAACAAGCCTCTACTCACTTCTTAAGCTCACTTCCAAGCTACAATCAAAACCCCCAAAAACAACCCAAAAATGGGTTACACAAAGAATGAAAATGAAAGAACTTCCAATAATGCAAATGTAGCTTCCCTAAGGCTAGAAGATCACTAATCTAGGAGATGAATAAGATCACTTACTTGCAAGGTCCCCTAATGGACAAGGTAAGCTCAAGGAAAGTCTCAAAGTTGATGGATTCTTCTAAAAATAGTATCAAGAGGAAGCTTGTGAGATGAGGAAGAGATTGGTAATCTCCCTTTCTTGATTGATGAGCTCTTGGTGAGGCTTGGAGATGGTGAAGCAAGAAGAAGAAGAAGAAACTTGCTAGAAAAACCCTAGGCTCATATGTGTGCTGGAACATGAAAATGGAGAAGGAAGGGAAGGGTTCCTCTTTGTTAACACTTGGGTGGTTGGGTCCCACAACTTAAAGAACTACGTTGGCTGAAATCATCTCTCTCGGGTCCTCGGATGAATTCGACGAAGAAGGAAGAAATGTTCGTCGAAATATCTAGTTTCCAAAAAGTGTATGTTTCGCGAGTTTCGAGAATATTAAGTTTTGGGTACAGATTTGGTGTGAAATGACTGTTTTGCCCTCAAGGCTATGAAATCGGGTTTCGGGGCCTCGAATGGACACGGGATCAACATGAAAGTTGTAAGAATCCACAAGATGAATGCAACGGGCCAAAAACACAATTTAAAACACGTCGGAAAAATTTCGCAAGAAAATGCAAAGCCGAAAAAAAGGGAACCCCCAAAGGGCCCCACAAGCTATCAATCACTGCAAAAGGCCCAAAACTAGAATCAAGGCTATTCCAAACCCAACTAGACCAAAAACACTAATCAAGCTTAGCACTAACACGCAACTTAATTAGCACTAAACGGGTTCACTCGGGTCGGGGTCTTACATCCTCCACCCCTTAGGGCATTTGGTCCTCCAAATGAAACATAAGACTCACCTCTGGTAAAAGATGTGGGTACTTCTTCTGCACTTGATCTCGTAATTCCCATGTGGCCTCTTCCGGTCCATGATTCTCCCACAATACCTTCACCCACTGAATAGTCCGAGTCCTCAACTCTTGTTCCTTTGTATCGATGATCCCAATGGGCTTCTCTACATAGGTAGCATCCTCTCTGATCTCCAATGGTTCATGCCGGAGCACATGCAAAGGATCGGGAACATACTTCTTCAACATATACACATGGAAGACGTTGTGTACACCAGATAGCTCAGGTGGTAAGGCCAATCTATAGGCCACGTCACCAATCTTGCTCACAATGTCATATGGTCCAATGTATCTCCGTGATAGCTTGCCCTTCTGCCCAAATCTCAATGTTCCCCTTGTAGGTGACACTTTCAGGAAAACCTTATCTCCTTCCTTGAACTGTAGATCTCTGCGATGGGAGTCTGCATAGCTCTTCTATCTACTCCGGGACACTTTCAGACGCTCTTGAATCAACTTGATCTTGTCGCTGGTTTCACTAACCATAGTCGGTCCATGGAAACTGCGAGTGCCGACTTCTTCCCAACAAACAGGTGTCCTACACCTTCTGCCATACAAAGCTTCAAAAGGAGCCATCCCAATGCTCGAGTGGTAGCTGTTGTTGTACGCGAACTCACACAACGGTAGAGTCTCATCCCATTGAGTCTTGAAATCTAACACACAAGCACGGAGCATATCCTCAAGAGTCTGAATCGTCCTCTCTGACTGGCCATCTGTCTGAGGGTGATACGCTGTGCTGAACTGTAATCTCGTACCCATAGACTCATGCAATGTCTTCCAGAATCTCGAGACAAATCTACTGTCTCTGTCAGAAGTGATCGAAACTGGTTGCCCATGACGACTGACGATCTCGCTGACGAACAACTTTGCCAAAGGTAGCATGTGCATCTTCTTCCCTGTCTTCATAGCAAGGAAATGCGCTGACTTGGTGAGACGGTCCACAATGACCCAAATCGCATCGTTACCTCTGCTAGTCCTCGGTAATCCCGAAATAAAGTCCATGGTAATGTGCTCCCACTTCCATTCCGGAATTTCTAATGGTTGTAACAACCCTGGAGGCCTCTGATGCTCTGCCTTAATCAACTGACAGGTCATGCAACGGGAGACAAATGCTGCAATCTCTCTCTTCATATTGTTCCACCAAAATCTGACTTTCAAGTTCTGATACATCTTCGTGCTGCCTGGATGCATAGAGTACTTCGTGCTATGAGCCTCAGTCATAATGTCGTTCCTCAAATCTTCAATGTTAGGCACACACAAACGGTCACGGTAGTACAAAACTCCATCAACAAAACGGAAGTCAGGACGTTCTGCTATATGTTCTGAAATCTTAACCAACTCTGGATCTTGCAACTGACTGTCCTTGATCTTCTGAATGAAAGAAGGTTCTGACACCGTCACGTTAGCTAACAAAACACCCTTCCTTAGGGGCTACATGTCTAAACTCAACTCTTCAAACTGCTCGAAAATACAAGTGCCACTAAGATTTGCCAAGCCTACTGATTTCCTACTCAAGGCATCTGCATCTACATTAGCCTTCCCCGGGTGGTACTTGATTGGAAAATCATAGTCCTTGATATATTCCATCCATCTTCTCTGCCTCATGTTCAAATCCTTCTGTGAAAACAAGTACTGTAGACTGCGGTGGTCGGAGTGGACTTCGAACTGCTCTCCATAGAGGTAATGTCTCCACATCTTCAACGCGAACACAACCGCTGCTAACTCCAAATCATGGGTGGCATAGTTCTTCTCGTGCTCCTTCAACTGCCGGGATCCATAAGCAATCACTTTTCTCTCTTGCATCAACACACAACCAAGTCCAACATTAGAAGCATCGGTAAAAATGGTGAAACCGCCGCTCCCGGATGGCAAAGTAAGGACTGGTGCTGTAGTCAATCTCTTCTTTAGCTCTTGGAAACTCTCTTCACACTGCTCTGTCCACACATATGGTGCATTTTTCCTTGTCAACTTCGTCAAGGGTGACGCAATCGACGAAAAACCTTGCACAAACCTCCTGTAATAGCCTGCCAATCCCAGAAAACTCCTGATTTCTGTCACATTCTTCGGTCTTTCCCAATTCACTACTGCTTCAATCTTGGACGGATCCACTGACAAACCTTCTCTTGAGATAATGTGCCCCAAAAATGCTACTTGGTCTAGCCAAAATTCACACTTGTTAAGCTTCGCACACAGCTGATTCTCTCTCAAGAGTTGCAATGCAATCCTCAAATGCTCTTCATGCTCTTCCTTGGTCTTGGAGTACACCAAAATATCATCTATGAACACTGCAACAAACTGATCTAGATACTCTGCAAATATCTTGTTCATCAATGCCATGAACACTGCCGGTGCATTAGTCAACCCAAATGGCATCACTAGGAACTCATAGTGGCCATATCTTGTCCGGAAAGTTGTTTTCAACACATCTGCTTCCCTAACTCTCAGCTGATGGTAGCCAGATCTCAAGTCAATCTTCGAAAAGTATGATGCACCCTGCAACTGATCAAACAATTCATCTATTCTTGGTAAAGGATACTTGTTCTTGATGGTCACTTGGTTCAATCTTCTGTAATCAATACACATCCTCATCGAACCATCCTTCTTCTTAACAAACAACACTGGGGCTCCCCATGGTGAAACACTCGGTCTCACAAAACCTTTGTCCAACAACTCTTGTAACTGGGTCTTCAATTCCCCCAACTCTGCTGGAGCCATTCTATATGGTGCAATAGATATCGGAGCGGTCCCTGGTAGCAACTCGATAGTGAAATCAATCTCTCTCATGGGTGGCAAACCTGGAATCTCCTCCGGAAAAACATCCGGGAATTCCCAAACAATTGGGATCTCCTCCACCCCTTGGGACCGTTTATCCTCCGTGATAAACGCAAAATAAGCTTCACAACCACTTCTCAAAAGTCTGTCAGCCTTCAACGCTGAAACAAACCCTGCACGAGGATTCCTCCTCTCTCCCTGAAATGACACTCCTGCTGGTGTCTCAACCAACTTGAAAGTAAGGGTCTTATGGAAACAATCCATTGTGGCATGGTACCCTGCCAGCCAATCCATCCCTAGGATGACATCGTAATCATACATCTCCAAAGAAATGAGATCTGCGGTTAAAACCACTTCTCCTATCTGGACTGTGCAACTAGGATAAAAGGTTCTACAAACAACTTGTTTACATACTGGGGTTGCCACAGTCAAAATGAACTCCAGTTCTATAGCATGCATATCAATCAACTTAGCAAACTTATGGGACACGAAAGAATGTGTAGAGCCAGGGTCAAACAAAATCATAGCTTTAATCCCACAAACAAGGAGTGTACCTTCTACAACATTACCCGCTGCCTCTGCATCCACTCTGTTGACTCCGTAGATTTGGCCTCGCTGTTGGGGCCTATTCTGTGCCTGCTGTGGCCTGCCTTGGGGTGCATTCCTATTCTGTTGTGGTGGACGCTGCTGTCCCTACTGATGACGGGCCTGCTGCTGCTGTCTGAACTGCTGCTGCTGTGGTGCTTGCTGCTGAAGTGGCCTAGGCTGGTTTTGGGCAACCAATGCACGCTGTGGTGGTGGTGGTGGACGTTGTGGCCCTTGTTGCTGCTGCTGTTGATTCTGTCTGTTCTGCCTTGGGCAATCTCTCATCTGGTGGGCCATGGAGCCACATCTGAAGCATGCTCCTGACAAGGTACGACATTGTGCACTCTCATGGTTCTTCCCACAATGGGTACAAACCAATGGACCTTGAGCATTTGGTTCTGTCCTCTGTCTTTTGTTCTGATGGTTCCTTTGCTGGTGGTTCTGTTGTTGCTGAGCTTGTCCCTTGCCTTGGACTCTGAGAATTTTGTTGTGGAAGTTTTCGAACTTGTAGGCTCTCTTCACAGCTTCATCAAAAGTTACCGGTGGCACCACTCCGGTGGCATCTCTCTCAATGAAGGGATTGAGCCCCTCAAAGAATTTGGCAATCTTCTTCTCAACGGTATCTACCAACTCCGGGGCATACCTAGACAATCTCTCAAATTTGGTGAGGTACTCTAAGACTGTCATGCTCCCTTGCACCAACTGTTGAAACTCTATAGCCTTTTGCTTCTTGACATGGGCGGGTACATATTTGTCATGAAACTGCCTCTTGAAGTTGGCCCACACTTCTGCATCAGCCATAGTTCTATATTCTTCTCTCACTGTCTTCCACCATCTATCTGCTGTGCCAACAAAAAGGGATGTTGCTAGCTTCACTCTATCACTTCCCGTACACTGAAAGATCTCAAAGATGTTCTCAGTGTGCTCCAACCAATCATCTGCAGCTAGTGGGTCCTCTTCCCCAAGGAATTCCTTTGGAGCTCTTTTCCTGAACCGTTCAAACAAGGCATTTGGATCATGTTGCCTTTGGTTTATGACTATAGCTGGTTGGGGTTGAACCGGATCTGGTTTTCTTTGCAAGACCTCAAGCAATTGTCTCTGCATTTCTTGCATCTCTCTAGCATGGTCTTCCTCTCTCTTTAGCATTTGTTCTTGCAGTCTGGCCTGGTTCTCATTAGCTTGACGCTGTTGCTCAAGCATTGCTCTCATCATGTCTTGGAATTGGTTGGGTGGATTGTCCTCCACTATATCCTCTTCTAGAGGCCCTGTATGATTACTATTGCTTGCAGTAGGGTTGCCATTCAACGGTCTCTTACGTGGAGGCATGATGCTGCAAAACAAATGGTTAGCACATAATAATCCAATAAAAGGGTCACACATTGCTCACACGATACTAGCTAACGAAAGATCTAACGGATCCTCGCCACGTCCTTAGGATTTCTAGTTTCTTTTAATTGCTTGAAACACGTCTCGCTCTGATACCAGTCTGTCGCGACCCCGGACCGGGAATCCCAATCCGGGATCGGGACATTAGTGTGTAATGATTATTCAAGATGATTACCTACATCCACAATATACAATTTATTTAATTTCCCACCGGTGTCCGCGGTGAGGATATCACAACCTTGCATGAATGTTTCTTTTTAATGCGTAAGCGTGTAGCAAATCAAATAGTTAGACTATCTCTAGTCATGCAAGCATTAACATCAATATCAAACTGTATCAGAAAGAGCAATGATCTATGGCATGTTTCCCAAAAGTTGTTAAAGTTAGACAAAATATCATTTAGTTACATTCCCCAAAATTAGAGGCCAACAAAGGCCAATATTACAAAATAATAACCCAAAGAATAGTTAACAAGTCCTCCCCAAAATGTGACGCCTCTTGGCAACCCGATGTCTACATGACATCGTCAGCACGCCACTCAACTAGAGGCTGCAGCTCACCTACCGCCTCCTCCGGCTCCTCCTCAAGGAAACCGGCAACGGGACCTGAGTACCAAAGCAAAGGATCAGACACGACGGTCTGGCAAGAGAGTGGGAAGATACAACAACATAAAATAGATGAAATATCTCGAAAAGCAAGGAAATCTGTTAAAGCAAGAACTCTCATAAAATTAGATAAATCATTTGCTAGAAAAACATGTAAACAAGATAAAACTCATAGGGTATCCAAGGAATCAGGAACAAGCAAGATGGCGACCACACGAACCTAAGTCCTCTACCACTAAAGTGATAGAGTAATAACTAGGCCCTGGTCTCAGTCACTCGAGGTGAGGAGAAACAGGGGATCTCATATAAATACATATGCATATACAATACTATACATGACCACGGTAGCGAGCCGGGCATCGGGGACCACAGTAGCAATCTGCGGTATCGGGACAAGACCACGGTAATGACCGGGTAGCGGGATCCAAACTGCAGCTGACGGGACAAGAGGGGGATCTCCAAGTCGGTGGATCAAACCAACGAGGTTATCCAAGCTTAGTGGTGCCGACCCATAGGTCAAATACAATCGAGACAATGCAAGTAAATCAAGTACAAATACATAATTAAACGGGCAAGATGGGGGTGCTCAAGGGCACACTGACATATCATGTGGTGCAATGCACTTCGGGACAAGTAACTGTTACTAGAGTAACTTCAATGCTTTCGGGAAAACAAGTCATGTAATGCAAATATTGGAAATGAGGAATATAATGAACTATAACAATTCCGGTAAAAATATTGATTTCAAGATCTATATGAGTGAATAGGGGTCCCGTATGTCAATTATAGTCATCACTTGGTACTCCTTGAGTTTGATGACATTCCGGGCTCCTTATGCACTTTTACGATTTTCAAAACTTAACATGAGCTTATGGATAGTACTAGATGCTATGATAGAAAAATCAAGACTATAAACGGTCCATCCTAAGTATGATGTCAACCCGGAACCATCGAGCAACCTACTCAGTCACCGAAAGGAATAGAGCTCGCGATACCCAAGGAAATAGACTTTGCATTTAGGTATGAAGAGGATATCGTGTCGTTCCATCCCGTTCGAGATTGAATAGATTGAACTTCGATGCATTCCGAACCAACCGTGAAGAGCATCGGCTCAAGACGCTCTCACATATGGTCAAGTGAGTCCAAGGAGGGTAGCCAAGGTCCACAAAAAAAAAAAAAAAGATAAATTTCAAAACCCACTTTCGGTCCGATCGATCGGCCGAAATTTCTGTATCAGAAATACACAGGGTCCGATCGATCGGCCGATCGATCGGCCCAAAAAGCCTTACAGTTAAAAGTCAGACCGATCGATCGGCCTCTAGGTCCGAAAGCATTGGATGCGGAATTCTGAGTGAAATCGGCTACTCATTTGCATTCATACGAGTTCGGACGAGGGATATATGAAGTGGCAAATTTTTCATGCATAAATCCAATATTTTTTTATAGCGCATTTTTATGTTATTTCTATTGTGTAGGTGGACCACGCGACTACCCCAACCCTCCGGCTAGTGTCCCAAGGCATCAAGAAAATATTTCATTAAAAGAAGTTCCATGAAGAAATTTTGGTGAAGAAATACTAGGAAAAGTTGAACAATTCCAAAATAAGAGGAGAAGACTTTAAGAATGAAAGAAGTCATTCTCTAACACAAATTAGTGGTTGGTGTATTGGTTAGAGCCTGGGTAGGTATGAAACAGGTTATGGGTTCAAATGTCCTCAATTGTTTTATAAATTGCAATGTATTTGTAGAGAGATGTATCTTTTTGGAAAATTTATTTTACTTTCTCTATACTTTTAGATTGTAATTAAGAGCTTAATTGTAACTAATCTAAAGAGTGTGTAATTGAAGGTCATTAATGAATAATTGGAGCTCTTTCTTGATGTTTAGTGGCTAAAGCTCTTGGATTAGGCTCTCATTTTGAAACTAATAAGTAATGTAATTAGTTCAATCCCATGCATATTTTAGTTTAAATTCCTTAATTGTGCCTTGATTGATTAGTAGGTTTTAAATCTAATTGTGCTAATCTCTCATTTTTCATGCTCTATCTCTACACTTGATACTTGGAGGAATCTCTACTATTATAAGAATAAAATATTTCCCAATCAGCTATTCCATGCAAATATCGTAGGATGTGTTTAATACCAACAATCTAGTGCCCTTGAGTTGGTGCGGAGCAATATCTGGCAAGCAGATTCACAAAAAATGAAATTTTCGGTCTAGTGCATTGTGCCAAGTACATCAGAGCTCCAACAGCACTTAAGTATGGTATTTCGAGACCCAATACTTCTTCATTTTCCTCTATAGGACGGTATGGATCTTTTTTTATATCTAGAGACCGAACGACCAGGGAGTGCTTAATGGATGTGCCTTATCCATACCAATTCATTTTAAAATCTTCTCGGTATAATTAGATTGATGAACTAATAACCCATTAAGAATTTCTTCTGATTTGCAGGCTGAGACAAAATTTCATTTCTCCAAGGTCTTTCATTTCAAATTCTTTCTTTAAATAGTCAGCAATTTTTCAAGCTCTTCCGGAGTCCCTATCAAATTTATATCATCCACATAAACTGCTACTACTGTAAATCCCTTCAAGAATTTCTTTATGAATAGACACGGACAAATATAATATTTTCATAGCCATTTTTAGACAAGTATTCACTAAGACGACATTCTTCCGAATTGCTTTAGGCCATATAATGATCGTCTTAATTGGATTGAGTACGTACTTCTTGACTTTGCTTCAAGCAAAGGAAATCCTTTTGGGATTTTCATGTAAATTTATGTGTCTAGGTCCCCGTACAAGTAAGCAGTTACAACATTCATGAGTCTCATTTCTAGATTTTGAGAAACTGCTAAACTTTTCAAATATATGAATGTTGTTGTATCCATAATAGGGTTGTATGTTTTCTCATAATCAATCTCAGGTTTCTGCAGGAAATCTTGTGCCACTAATCGTGCCATATATCTGATAACTTCATTCATTTCATTCATTTTTCTTACAAACACCTACTTGTAACCTACAAGGTTAACATCTTTTGGAGTTGTACTCTAGGTCCGAGCACACCACGTTTATTGAGAGACTCTAACTCTACTTTGATGGTACTTTCCCATTTTGACCAATCTTTTCTTTGTCGACATTCATTTATAGTACATGGTTTTTTTTATTACAATCATCATCATCATTTTCCTTTGATATTTGTTTAGCTACCGGATATGCAAATGCATCATCGATGACAATTTCCTTTCTATTTCATCTCTCTCTTGAATAATTGTAAAGTATAGAGATCTCTTTATTATCTGGTATCGATGCCTCTTTAGGGGCTTCCAAAGTCTTATTAGGGACTTCCATTATTTTAAAGAGAACGGATTTTTCCATAACCTCTTCAGGAGCGTTATATGCCTCTTCAGGATAAACTTCTTCAGGAGCATTACGTGCCTCTTCAGGAGGACATGATGCTGATTGTTCATTTCTTCTTTTCCGCGAAGCTGAGTCCTTTGAATCTAGGGGGATTTATGGGCCCACAAATGTCACCTTGTATCCTTTGTAGAAAGGATGGAGATTCATATGCAACCTTAGCGAAAGAAGGTCGAATGATCAATTTTTCTTGTGAACACGGGGCATATTGTAAGTCCTTGGGATCCTAACCCTAGAGGGGGGGGTGAATAGGGTGAGCTACAATTGTGACCAATTTTAACCAATTTTAACTTCTTAACAAAAACTAGTCACATGTGATGATTAATCAAACAATATGCGGAAGCTAATAAATGAATCACCACAAGCAAGCACCACAACACCAAGGTTTATAGTGGTTCGGCCTCAATGCCTACATCCACTACCGGCTTGTGATCTAATCACCCCACCGGATTTCCACTATTTATGCTTTTTCAAAGGCTAAGCAATAACCCTTACAATGTTGTTTTTCTAGGCTAAACAACAACCTCTCAATGTGCTTTTCTAGGCTAAGCAATAACCTTTACAAGATGCTTTTCTTAGGCTAAGCAATAACCTTTACACAATGCTTTTCTTAGGCTAAGCAATAACCTTTACAAATAAAGATTTCTCTAAGAAAGTGTCTTCACAAAAGATCACTCAAAGAGATTACAATTTAAGCTCAAATTAACTTGCCTGTAAATAGGCGGATAAGAAAATGAAAACTAACTCACACAAACACACAAAGAAATGCAAAGATGTATGCTTATGAAGTGTGTGTGTGAAAACTTCAATCAAGTTTAAAAGTAAGCTCAATCAATTTATGCTTAATGCAATTTGAAAGTTTAAGGCACAAAAAGATATGATTGAAGTTCTATGCAAATCACTTGAACAATTACACACTTGTGAATGATATGACAATCTAAAGATCACAAGTTGTATGAAAGTGTTTAAGCCTAATGAAGTGATGCATGTGCAATGTTGTTTTCTAAACTAATTTGACTAAAGATTAACTGAATGAAAACAACAAGGGAAGTTTCAACCAAGTGAAATAATCATGCAATAAAAGAAATCAAAGATTTAGGCTAAGCATGATTAAGAAAGTGTAAAACAAAACTTGGGTTGAAATCAAAGTGATGAATCCAATCTTGAATATCAAAGATGAAGGGAAGAATGGATTCAACATATCAATGTTATCATGCTTGAAATCATTTTCCAAAGTTTCAAATAAAGCACATAACAAATGATTAATTAAAAGTAAAACTTACTTGGAGATTTAACTTAGTTGATCCAAGCTTAAGCTTCACTTAATGACCCCTTTGGTCTCTCTTAGTTCCTCCCCTTTGTCTTGTCTCAAAGCTCCTCAAAGAAGGTTTAAAAATCTCCAACTTTGGACAAAGGAAAGAACTCATTTTTATAGCCAAAAATGCCCAACGGCTAGTCCTCGGTCGACCTAGACACAGGTCTCGGTCGACCCAGAACACACAACGGTAAAAAAAGTGACCGTTTGAAAAAACTGCTTTTAGCGGCGGACACAGAAACCGCCGGTAAAAGTGGTTTTTCCGCCGCTAAAGGTCCTGTTTTCCCAAAAATGTATTTTTTAAAGTAATTTTGGTTGGGAATTTTTTGGGCCATTAAATCAAGCTTGAAAACATGTTTTAAATCATTCTAAGGGTTTTTAAAACATGAACCACACAAAGCCTAAAAAGATTTGAAAACTTTAGAAACAAAGGCTTGCTTGATTTCTTGAAAACTCTTTTCTAAAACAAATGCATCCAAGATAAAAAGACAAATCATGCATAAATCAATACTTTTACAAATCTTAAAAGCAATGCATGAATAAAACAAGATTTCAAGATTTCTTAAATCAATGCATATGTGTGTGAATCAAATGATGCTAGAATGATAATGCATCCATCAAATTGCAATCTACAAAATCCCTAACAATCTCCCCCTTTGCAATTTGATGGCAACATACTCACCACTGAAAATACACACAAAGTCTTCAGCTCCCCCTCAACTGGACAAGTCTTGAAATCTTCTTGGATGCTTCTCTTAGCTTGGGCTCTTATCTTCATTCTTCATGATGCTTGGTGTTTGATCATTCTTCAATCTTTCTTTCTTTATGTCCAAGCATCTTCTTTAGCTCCAAGCTTTCTTTCTTCTATTTGCTCTCCCTCTTTGACCATGCCTCTCTCTCCCTTTGGCAAGATATGCATTCTCTCCCCTTGTAGAAGATCATACACAACTCTCCCCTTAGGAAGCTTGGACAATCTCTTCCCTTTGAAGAGTAGGAGATCTTTGAGTACTTGAACTCTCTCTCCCCCTTTGACATTAAATTGCAAAGGTACCTACACACATGAAACAAGGAAAATACCTTTAGTAGCACCTGTTAACAAATGAAATCGAAAATGAAATACATAACAGGCTATCATGTATGGAAGTTGTCTCTAAGGGCTCCAGGGCAATCCAAGGGTGAATTTGATCAAAAATAATTCTTCCTATGAAGGTTTACACTCCCCCTCAATCCATTCTCTCCTTTTGTCAAACTTTTGACAAAGATTTAACTATTAGGTGCTAGAAGAAGATGGTTTAACCAAGTGAAGGTCAACTTCAAGGAAAGGATTAGATTCATTTAACTATAGAGCACAATATGATCAAATTACCAAAAGAGAGCTAGGTCTAATGGGAAAAGCAATCATGGATACCAATTGGAAAAACAAAGAATACCAATTGAGATTTAAGGATATGACTATTAAATCAATCACTCTAAAATGGATTTAAAAGTATGACTATTAGGAAAAATCCAAATTAGAGCTATCCATGAAGCAATGGGGTTTATTAATCATAGCATCAAATAATCTAACTATGGAAAGCATATGCTATGAAGGTTTTGAAAATCATTTCATTCAATCAATAAATATGACTTATCATGTGCAAGATGAGTGAAATGAAATTCAAGCATGAAGCCAACCTCAACTAATAACCAACCAATATTATGAACACATAAACATGGTGGTCATGAGATATACCTATATGAGCAAAAGAGGCGGCAACATGAACATTATGATGCTAATGGAATGTGACATGGAATGAAAACATATAACTATCAAGATCAATCCAATGTACACAAGATCTATCACATACACAAGATAAGATATCAATTGGATATTAAATCAATGGAAAGTTATACCAAATGAAACCAATTGAATATGACAACATGATTAAAAGCAAGGATGTGACAAACCCAAAATCCCATCAAGCAACATAAATGCATATTCATCACTTTTAAGATATGACTATTGAGCATAGTGATGAACAAGGCAAATTGCAATGCAAAAGGATATTACTTGATAATGCATGCAATTTCCAAAGTGACTAAATCATATGAATTCAACTACTAAGATATCCATCAAACATATAAAAATATGAGGAATAGATTTCAAAGAGTTTCATATGATTAAGAACAATACTATGAAGTTGAAACATATATAAGGATGATACCAAGAGAATCTACATGAGTCAACATCATAACCATCCAAAAAGAAATGACTACAAGGCATAGAGGATGGATTTGGGTTCTAGTATGGTTTCTACAAATATAAACTAAGATCACAACCATACATGGAACCAATTGACATTTGCATATAAAAAGAATGACTAAATAAGCAAAGATGCAAATGACTTGAAACAACAATTGATCATGACTAAATTAGCTATGAAAGCTTTTAAAGTCACAAACAATTTAATCATGTAGAAATGCAATGCAAAACATAAAACTAAATGAGTGCAAAAAGCAAATCAAACATGATGAAATTATAATCAAAAGATTTTGAAAACCATGAAGTGTAACTTAGAATGGTGTATGAAAACAAAATCAATTGATCATAAAGAAACATTGCATTTTAAGAAATGTAACTATGAAAGAACAAAATGCAAATGCAATCATGACCAACAAAAGGTTTAACTTATAAAGCATAGGTTGGTCAATGAGGTCCAAGGCCTTAAGGTTTGTCTAAGTATAAAACTTTGGGAATCCACCTAAGGTCTTGTGAGGGTTGAACTTTGAGGTCTAGTTTGGACTTCTCACCAACTAAAGGAGATTTGACTTGATAAATTTTCAATTTAAACTTATCACCATGATATTTAGATTTTACTAAGTTTAGCTTAGAATGGTGATTAGTCTTTTGAGGTTGGTGAGTTTGTCTCTTTGGGGATTGATTCACTTTTCTTTTCTTCTTATTTTCTCCCTTTACTTGACTTTTGAATTTTAAATTTAACTTAGCAACTTTCTTCTAAAGTTCTTTCATAGGTTGATAAGAGGGAGATATGTTGAGAAGCGTTTTGTTCTTAGATTCTTTCAAGCTTGGTTTAACTTGTTTAAGCTTTTTAGAATCTATCTTAGGAGACTCCATTTTAAATGATTTAACTTGTTTAATCTTTTTGGAGTCTTCCTTGATTTTTAGTGTCTTATCCTTCATAGATTTTGATTCTACATTCTTGAGTTCAAAGATGGGTTTAGACACATGGCTTCTTCTTCTTAGTTTGCACTCAAACATGAAATGCCCTTCAATGCCACAAAAATTACATTTGGTTTTGGGCAAAGGAGAAGGAGTGCTAGAGAAGGAGGACTCACCTTTAACAAACGTGTTGGTGAATTTAGGGTCATGTGAAGTATATTTATCAAGACCAAGACCCGTCCTATCTCCATGAGGTTTACCCAATTTAAATAATTTTTCAAGTCTATCTTCACTTTGGGTAAACTTGCACTCATACTTTTGTTTATACTCTTCAAGTAGAGTGACTTGGGTTTTAAGGGTTGAATTTTCATTTTTAACTTTTGTTAGTTCATTTTCAATTCCCTTAAAATTGTTTAGCTCTTCATAGGCAAGTTTTAACTTAGATTTAAGCTCATTAACAACATTAGATCCAAGTTCTCAAGTTTTTAAATTACTTTGAGCATTAGACAAATTTTCATTGGAAATTGTCAACTTGGATTTTAAATAGTTAATGTTTTCATCTTTTCTTTTAATTGTATCTCTTAGGTTCAAATTTTCATTTTTAAGCTCATCACAATTTATCTTAATCTCATTTAATTTATCTTGAGCATTAGATAAATTTTCCTTAGAGATAGTCAATTTAGATTCAAGATTGTTAAAGTCTTTATCTTGCCTTTGTAATTGATCTCTTAGTTTTAGATTTTCCTTATTAAGATGATCATAACCTATCTTTAATTCTTTTAGTTCATCTTGAGCATTGTATAGGTTATTCAAAGAGATCATGAACTTAGATTCTACACAATTTATAAATTCATCTTTTTCTCTAAGTTCATTTTTAGAAGAGTCTAATTCTTGGTTTAGCCTTTTAGATTCTTCTTTTAATCTTTTATTTTTCTTGGAAGCCTCTAAGGACCATGTGTACAATTCCTCATAGGCTTCATATTCATCAAATTCTTCTTCTTTTAATTCAAGTTGAGATTCTTTAATTTTAATGTTTGAATCTCCATAAGATGGAAGAATGAGGGGTCTAGAAGAATCTACAAAGTCTAGCATAGTGGAGTCCATTCTAATGATTTTCATGCAAGGACAACTCTAGGGTTTTGACTCTAGGTTATTACACCTAATCAAGAGTACCAAACACTTGATCCTAAAAGATAGAGCACTTGGCTCTGATACCAATTGTAAGTCCTTGGGATCCTAACCCTAGAGGAGGGGGGGGGGGGTGAATAGGGTGAGCTACAATTGTGACCAATTTTAACCAATTTTAACTTCTTAACAAAAACTAGTCACATGTGATGATTAATCAAACAATATGCGGAAGCTAATAAATGAATCACCACAAGCAAGCACCACAACACCAAGGTTTATAGTGGTTCGGCCTCAATGCCTACATCCACTACCGGCTTGTGATCTAATCACCCCACCGGATTTCCACTATTTATGCTTTTTCAAAGGCTAAGCAATAACCCTTACAATGTTGTTTTTCTAGGCTAAACAACAACCTCTCAATGTGCTTCTCTAGGCTAAGCAATAACCTTTACAAGATGCTTTTCTTAGGCTAAGCAATAACCTTTACACAATGCTTTTCTTAGGCTAAGCAATAACCTTTACAAATAAAGATTTCTCTAAGAAAGTGTCTTCACAAAAGATCACTCAAAGAGATTACAATTTAAGCTCAAATTAATTTGCCTCTAAATAGGCGGATATGAAAATGAAAACTAACTCACACAAACACACAAAGAAATGCAAAGATGTATGCTTATGAAGTGTGTGTGTGAAAACTTCAATCAAGTTTAAAAGTAAGCTCAATCAATTTATGCTTAATGCAATTTGAAAGTTTAAGGCACAAAAAGATATGATTGAAGTTCTATGCAAATCACTTGAACAATTACACACTTGTGAATGATATGACAATCTAAAGATCACAAGTTGTATGAAAGTGTTTAAGCCTAATGAAGTGATGCATGTGCAATGTTGTTTTCTAAACTAATTTGACTAAAGATTAACTGAATGAAAACAACAAGGGAAGTTTCAACCAAGTGAAATAATCATGCAATAAAAGAAATCAAAGATTTAGGCTAAGCATGATTAAGAAAGTGTAAAACAAAACTTGAGTTGAAATCAAAGTGATGAATCCAATCTTGAATATCAAAGATGAAGGGAAGAATGGATTCAACATATCAATGTTATCATGCTTGAAATCATTTTCCAAAGTTTCAAATAAAGCACATAACAAATGATTAATTAAAAGTAAAACTTACTTGGAGATTTAACTTAGTTGATCCAAGCTTAAGCTTCACTTAATGACCCCTTTGGTCTCTCTTAGTTCCTCCCCTTTGTCTTGTCTCAAAGCTCCTCAAAGAAGGCTTAAAAATCTCCAACTTTGGACAAAGGAAAGAACTCATTTTTATAGCCAAAAATGACCAACGGCTAGTCCTCGGTCGACCTAGACACAGGTCTCGGTCGACCCAGAACACACAACGGTCAAAAAAGTGTCCGTTTGAAAAAACTGCTTTTAGCGGCGGACACAGAAACCGCCGGTAAAAGTGGTTTTGCCGCCGCTAAAGGTCCTGTTTTCCCAAAAATGTATTTTTTAAAGTAATTTTGGTTGGGAATTTTTTGGGCCATTAAATCAAGCTTGAAAACATGTTTTAAATCATTCTAAGGGTTTTTAAAACATGAACCACACAAAGCCTAAAAAGATTTGAAAACTTTAGAAACAAAGGCTTGCTTGATTTCTTGAAAACTCTTTTCTAAAACAAATGCATCCAAGATAAAAAGAAAAATCATGCATAAATCAATACTTTTATAAATCTTAAAAGCAATGCATGAATAAAACAAGATTTCAAGATTTCTTAAATCAATGCATATGTGTGTGAATCAAATGATGCTAGAATGATAATGCATCCATGAAATTGCAATCTACAAAATCCCTAACACATATAAGTACCCACTAAGTATGGTCAAGTGATGGTTCTCGAAGGATTGCCCAAATGAGATATCAATGATTTTTCTCGACATAGTAGCCTCAGGGTGACCTAACAACATATCACTTTAAAGTCTTAGGATCACTAAGCTTCTAGCATGACTTTGTCATTTTGCTCATAATCGAATGTGATTTGACATTAGCAATTGTCGTGTAATATAACCCTGAGGAGAGTGACTTAATTTTTCTAGTATTTACTTATGGCTTCCAATACTAATAACGATGCATAGGTATTCTTTGTTACCTTCACTTACAATCTCAATGTGGTACTCATTCATCCTGATGTCCTTGAAACTAATCAAATTTCTTTGGGAACTACTTAAGAACAATGCATCTTTAATGAATAGATAGGTACCATTTGATAATATTATATGGGCTCTTCTGGAGCCCTTAATTATTTGCACAGGTCCAACTATGGTGGATACCTTTCGTAGATTGAATACCAATTCTGAGAAAAATTTCTGGTTTTTCAGAATAGTTTGTGATATGACACTATCTACCAGGCAGAAATTGTCCTCAGTTCCACGATCTATACCTAAAAAAATAATAAACTAATATAACTATGCAGTCACGTGATAAAGATTAAATTGAAATAATTAAACCATTCATCAAAAATTAGAACAACGATGAAAATAAAGACCCCAATGTAAAGCAAAAGTCTAAGAAACATGCATCTAAAAAGGAACTTAAAAATAAGTTTCTAAAGTTCAAGAAAAAATATTGGTCTTCTAGATCATGCCAGGGGATGCTCCCAATTGAGCATTAAATGCCTCATTACTCAGAGGTTGGTTATCCTCATCTTCAAAGAACTCTCGAGTCTCCAAGTGTGTAATTTCAATTGGAGGCCCCTTTGGTGTCATGGTATTCCAATCCCAGTGTTCCAGATCATATGTCTCCGCTGAATGAACAGAGGACTTGTATGCTTTGTATCGTTTCACAACTTCCTTTGATGCATGACAAGTGCGTATTCAGTGCCCACTTCTTCCACATCTGTGGCACGTGTCATCAGGAAAGTGGGTAGAATTAGCTAGTGGGTTTTGATTCTAATTATTCTTTTGCTGAGGAATAGACCACTTCTTATGGTTTTTGAGTTTTGGGGGGGGGGACCTCTAAAGCCACCTTGCTTGGAGGAGTTATTTCCTCCGCTTCTACTAGAGGCGTTATGTCTTCCACTCCCCCTTCCTCTGCCTCTGTTTGAACCAAAATTGGCATTTATTTCAGAAACTGCTGAAGACCCAATTGGTCTGGAGTTATGATTTTTCATCAACACTATGCAATTTTGTTTAGCGAATAGGAGGCAAGAGATATGGTCTGAATATTTGGAGAAGCGTAGCTCTCAATACTGCTGTTGCAACAAGAAAAGTATATAATGCTTTCTCCAACATCTGCTCTTCCATAACATCAAGTTCTTAACTTTAAGAATCAGAACTACTGGTTCTGTCAAGACTTCATGGTTGATTAAGAACTTCAGGTTCATAACATATGAATTAAAACTGCAAGTTCTGTCGAAGCTTTTGATTTGAAGCAAGACTTCCGGTTCCGTCAAATCTTCAAGTTTGAAGTAGAACTTCTAGTTCTAACAATAGATCAGAACTACTGGTTCTGTCAACTCTTCATGCTTAATTTCATGGCCTTATCATATGGTATAGTTTAATTGGATCTAAACCAAAAACTCTAGGTTTTGATTTATGAACATGAATCTACATGTTCATATTAGTATTCAAACTTTTAGGACTGTTGGTTCATAGATCAGTGAACTTCAGGTTCTATTTTGTGATCTATTCACATAAATAGTACCAATAAATTTAATTAAAAAATAAATAAAGTATGCAAGAGGATGAACAATAAACAAAGACTATGATTATTGTAAACAAGCATCATAAATTGATTTCATGCATTCTAATAAATTGGATTAGCTATGGCTCAAATAACACTTACCACGATCGCAATCTAGAAAAAATTTTTACCGTTGAAATGCTAATATGTTGCGTCTACTAGGTAGTCCTGGTCGCCATGAATCTGCGGAACTAAGCCATTCGTCGATTGGAGGTCGGATGTAGAAGTTATGGCTGGTCAAAGCCTCAGTTGACTGTGGATCGGGGCTAGCCTTGCGTTAGTATCACTGCATTAGCCTACAATGTGTATGACCTCAGTCATCGGTGCAGTTGCTCCCAGGCTTCTGAGCCAGAGTAGGTCGGAACTCAGGTTGGCCTGACCTGACCTTGGCTTGCAACAAAAAATAGAGAGGAAATATCTCTCTTGGTGCGAGTTCCACGACAGAGTACCATTGCAGTTTTTGTTCTCTTCAACGCATGCAAAACGAAGCAACTCCTTAGGACTTTTAACTTGCTGCCTTGGTTTCTATGGATGACTTCAAGTTGTCTTCTTGTAGGAAAAGACAAACAAGAAAGAAAAAATAAAAGGGAAGAACCCTTTTTGTCTCGGTATCTGTGCACCACAAGGGAGACCAGACGGTCTTCTTCTTCCTTCTCCTCTATTGTAGAAACAAAGGACGAACTAGGGTTTTTTTTTCTACAGCATCATGCTAACAACATATTAGAAAAAAGGGAAAAGCTAAGTGTTAGACCCCGACCCAGATTTATTCGATTAGTGTATGATTAGTGTGTGTTTAGTCCTAAGTGGTTTTAGTTATCATTGGGTTAGAAATAATTAGTTTAGTCCAGGGTATAGCTTTGGGAATTTTGAGGACGTTTAGTGTTAGTCAGAAACACCCAGGAAGGCGTGAGTGCACGTGTAAGCTTGGGAGGATCGTATCAGTTTCCATTTTTAATTGTGATTTTGATTTCATTTGAATGATTTTACTATGTGTTACAACTTTCGTTTTCAGCCCATTCACGTTTGAAGCCCCAAAACCCAAGCTCTTGCCCAAAAAGGGTAAAATTGTCTTTTGTACACAAATCTGGACACAAGTTTCGAGATCCCAAAACCATGTCAAAAATATACTTTTTGGAAACTAGATATTTCGAGGATCATTTTATCCTTCTTTGTCGAGTTCATTCGAGGCCCGCAAGAGCATGTTTTCATTGATACAAGATTTGGCCATTTGGGCCCCATTTGCAAGTGTTTTAAGTCAACTACTCTTTCCCTCCTTCACTTTCAACCCTAACCCTAGAGCAACCAAAGGAGAGAAATCCTTTTCCTTCCACTTTGTTCTCTTGAATGATCAAGCTAGAAGACTCCAAAGAAGATTCCAAGACCATCACCTTCTTCTTCTCATCTCAAGCTTTCTATTGATGTCCTTTTCTTGAAAGTTAGAAGTGAACAAGCTCTCCATTGTCTTCATTTCTCTTGTTTGACCTTTTCTAGGTAAGAGCTCCAACCCATCTCCTTAATGAAGTCTTTTTAGTTCCTTAAAATCTTGTTTTTCATGTTGCAAACCCTTTTGTGAAAATGGGTTTCTTGTTTTCAAGATTGAGTGAGTTTTGTGTGGTTTTCAAGGGTTTTGTAGTTCTTAGGATTAGCTTGAGTGGAAGTGCTTGAAGAGGTTTGTGGCATCTTTGATCTAAGGCAAGTAACCAATCTAGGATGGATTATAGCATGTGTGCATTTGATTTGTCTTATTTTCATTCTTCTCATTTCATTGGAAAATTTGGGGATTTTGTTTTAGATTGAAGAATGGTAATATAATGTCTCAATTTGTGTTTTGTAATGTGTGTTTTACCCTTGGAGAGCATGGAGGCTCAGGGTGTGCAGGTGGAATGAGAAACAAGAAGAAAGGAAGAAGAAAATGTGAAAAATCTGAACTCAGCTGCACTTCCCGTGCCATTTCGGTCAGCCGCTGGTCGGCTGGCGGCTAGCCGAAATCCCCATTTCGGCTAACAGCGAGCTGACCGAACTCGGTGGTTCCTTTTCCAGAAGCTTGTAGTTTTGACAGTGGGTTTCAGTCAGCCCTACGGTCAGCTTACGGCTAGCCGCCAGCTTTCATTTCGGCTAACCGTAAGCCAACCGAAATCTTTACGGCTCCTTTTCCAGAGAGCTGCATCAGACCTGGATTTACAGCGGTCAGCCTGTCGGTCAGCTAGCGGCTAGCAGCCAGATCCTAGTTCGGCTAGCCGACAGCTGACCGCGAGATGATCGAAATTGACACCATTACCTGTTTGAAAAAGTTTTGTAAGAAGGAAAACTAGAACATGTTAAGTGACCTTCAGTCTGATGTTGTGCACTCGAAGCCTGAGATATCTTTAAACTTTGGGGGCATCGCTTCTCTTTTAAAATTCCAACACTTGGGTTTCGTTTACACAAAGATCAACCAAAGGTCCTTACATGTGCTTGATAGGCTTTGTGTTCGTAATTTAGTTTTGATACAATGAATAACATTGTGTGTTTGTTTTGAATGTTTATGTACAAGCTTGTTTTGAAGATTTGTTTCAAGAAAAAGGGGTCACTTCCTAAGCGTGTTATGCATATTATTTATGCCTTTTGCTAGTCGTGCTTGTCGTGTTTTGATAAATGATTTCCCCCTTTTTATCTCGATATGTTTAGACAGTATTTCGCGTGTTTTGTGCATTCATGAATTTAAGTGAACACCACTAAGCTTGGACTGCCCTTTCAGTTTGATCCACTGTCTGGGGGTCCTTAAACATGTGGATTGTTTGCAGATTGGTCGTGTATTTATTACACATCATGCGTGTCCAGCTCCGCGGCCGGAAATCCCCGTATATGTGGGAATCGTGTCGTGATTATATTATGTATATCGTGCTTGTCGTGCGTGTTTGCTCTTTTCATTATATATGATAGAGAAAGGATGGGCTCTTTGTGGAATGTAACTATTCATGATATAATAAGTATGCATGTTAGTTTCGCTCGTATTTTGAAATGTACCTTAGTCTTGTAACTGTTTACAATCCAGCAAAATGTCTTTATATGTTTCTTTAAACGTTTACTATTTTATGCTCATGCCTAAATTGATTACTTGCCAAACCGTTGTGTTTGATCCTTGTTTGTTGGTGCCCAGGTACAGGTGACGTTACCTTTGAGGAGGAGCGTCCGGAGGAGGCTTTTAAGCCACCCCCAGTTAGAGAGTGGCAGCCCGACGATGTCAACTAGACGTCGGGCGGGTTCTTGAGTTTCGCCATTTTTGGTCATGGGGTTCTTTTATTATTTTGAGGATTGTATTGGCCTGTGTTGGCCTCTTATGGGATGTAACTAAACTCAACTTACTTTTGTGTAGTCTCATAACTTGAATTATGATCGGAATGCCATGTTAACTCCTTTCTTTTGATACTATGTCTTGTTATTATTTGTCATAGCACTAAAAAATTTATTGGTGCTTATCCTGATGTGATTTGCTACACGCTTCCGCAAACTTGTTCATGTGAGACAGATTCCGCGTGAATCCTCACCACGGGAACTTGTGGGAAAACATAACAATCATAGAAACAACACGTCGCGGGCCCGGGGTTCGTTCCGGGGTCGCGACACTAAGAGAGAAAGACCTTTTTCTACAACATCATGTTAGAAGTAGGTGGGCCTCGTGGATAGGTTTTCAAAACTTTTTGACCCACTTGACTCAGGGATCAATTACCCATAATGTCATAAACCATATCCAGGATGCAATCTCTTCATCTTATCAATCATGTACAGCAATAAAACCTATCTAAAAGATAGAAATCAACAACTTCATGCACCCAAAACAATCCACAACAAATAAAGAAGTAGATTATACCTTTGGAGCTCGGAAGTGCTCTAATGGAGAAGAATACTTGCTTGATGAAGAAACTCTTTCTTTTAATCAAACTTAGGATCTCCAAGACCTCGTTGTCTTTCACGCTATGACCCGTATCAGATCTCTTTTCTCAAGAAGATTGGTAGAAACTACAAGAGAAAACTCTACCAGAAACTCCAAGGAGCTAAAAGAGAACTAGAAGAGGAATTGTACAACACTTGCACAATTGGGGAGCTTGGGCGTGGATTACAAGTATGGGACGTCCAAGGGGTGCTTCACCTTTTATAGCTTTTGCAAACCTCCTCTTACTAATTAATTAGAAGTCCTACTTCCAAAACAATTAGCAACTTTCTCCTTTCTAATTATTATAGAAGTCTCACTTCCCCAACAATTAGTAACTTTCTCCTTTCTAATTATTATAGAAGTCTCACTTCCCCAACAATTAGTAACTTTCTCCTTTCTAATTATTATAGAAGTCTCACTTCCACAACAATTAGTAACTTACTATTACCACTACTAGAAGTCCCACTTCAAATAGAAATAGTAAGTTTTCTAATTCCTTTCTTTTAGAGTTCAAGTAGGATTAGTATCTTTCTAATATCTTGGGCTAGTGTGGGGACCATTAGGGATTCCATAGAAAGCTGGCTCTAACTGGGACTCCGCGACCCCACATCTAATGTGCAATCCGGGCCCACAGTTAATTGCAAATAACACCACTATATAAATGCAATTGCACTCCAGTCTTTGGAATAAATTACAATGAAGACTCTAAACTTCCCAAGTTCCACAAGTAGGCCCCTTTATCAATATTCATTGATCAATTGAAGTAAATCTGTCTCATCCAATCTTAGGTCCACACCTTATTATCCTTGAGTCTCAATTAATCACAGTGATCATTAGTACCATCCAATTAACTCTTAATCGAGATGGGTGTGCACTTACTAATGACAAATACGTTAATTGGCACAAGGTGATAATATAGATAGATTCCATCTGTTGAAAATTGGTAGGCCTCATGGATAGGTTTTCAAAACTTTTGATCCACTTGACTCAGGGATCAACCATCCAGAAGGCTATAAAACCCAATCCAGGATCTATGTCCTCAATCTCAGCCATCATGATCTGTAAATAAACCTATCAAGAAGATAGAACAACAGCCAACAAGCATCCATAAAATCTACAACATGCAAGGAAGTAGATTATACCTTAGTAGCTCGGTTTTTCTCTAATGTAGAAGTTGCATCTTTCTTTGATGATGAAACTCTTTCACGTATCAAATAGGAATCTCCAAGACCTATTGATCTTCCATGCTATGACCCGTATCAGATTCTCTTTTCTCAAGAAGATGGGTGGGATCTCTAAGAAAAAACCCTACTAAAAACTCCAAGGAAACTAGAAGAGAACTAGATGAGAGAGAAGAAGAGGAGAGATGTGCAACTCTCGCACAAAGGGTGTTTTGGGCGTGAGATCTTGTTATGGATGTCCAAGGGGTTATTTCCCCTTATAAAGACCTCAATCAACCTCCTATTCTTTCTCTCTTACTAATTGAATAAGAAGTCTCACTTCCACACAAATTAGTAACTTACTATTACCACTATTAGAAGTCCTACTTCAAATAGAAATAGTAACTTCCTAATTCCTTCCTTTTGGAGTTCAAGTAAGACTAGTATATTTCTAATAACTTGGGCTAGCGTGGGGACCACTAGAGATTCCTTAGAAAGCTGGCTCCAACTGGGACACCGCGACCCCACATGTCATGTGCGATCCGGGCCGACAGTTAATTACAAATAACACAACTATATAAATGCAATTGTACTCCAGTCTTAGGAATAAATTACAATGAAGACCCTAAACTTTCACATTACTACAAGTAGGCCCCTCCATCATTATCCATGGATCAATTGGAATAAATCTGTCCCATCCAATCTGAGATCCACATCTTATTATCCTTGAGCCCCAATTAATCACAGTGATCATCAGTACCATCCAATTAACTCTTAATCGAGATGGGTGCGCACTTACTAATGATAAATCCATTAATTGGCACAATGAGATATTATAGATAGATTCCATCTTGACCATTGGATGTTCCCACAGTCCTACTACCACGTACCTAAGACACCGTGATGTTGACCTACAGTTGGCCTCACTCATTAAGTCCATACAATCTAACACCATCTTCACCATTGGATGTTCCCACAGTCCTACTACCTCGTACCCAAGACACCGAGGTGTTGACCTACAGTTGGCCTCACTCATTGGTGACTTAAAGCAAATGAATAGATCGAAACTTGAGTTCATCAATGTCTCAGGATTGAGAGCCTATTACTAGGGAATTATGAGAGCATACCTTAAAATCGAGACAATATTCCATAAGGTATTTCTCATGGTCCTTCAATACATCCAATGTACCAGTACCGTGATCCAGAATCTTACATTCTGATGATCGAGACAAATCACACTATCTCATAGTGAGCAAAGTGCTGCAACCTTATCGGATGAGATGCCTAGTCTTATCATTGGTCGTGAAGATATTTTTAAGTATAAGATTTGTGACACATGTCTCCCGTATGTGGATCTCATCCATATACATATATCACATCTAATATACTAATGGGATTCGATTCATCTCATGAACCATCATATCATATGTATTGGTCATGTGCATTAAGTAAGAAAACACCATTCATCTCATGAAAGGAAAGCTTGATTTTATTGATAAAAAAGAAATTGATCAATTTATTACGTCATCTGATGGATTGAGTCCATACAATCTAACGATCTCCCACTTGGGCTCAATTCCAGTCAGGGTTGCATCTCATGCCCATCCCGTCTACATGCTGCTCTACGGAATCTCTTGAGCCATACTACTTCCTTAGCTGCTTTACAAGCCGCTACATATTCAGCCTCCGAGGTGGAATCAGAGGTACATTCTTGTTTAATACTCCTCTAGCTGATAGCTCCATTACCAAGCATAAATACATAACCAGAGGTAGATTTCCTGGAATCCTTATCTGCCATGAAGTCAGAATCTGTGTAACGGACTGGAATCAGTTCATCACTGCCATAAATCAACATGTAATCTCTAGTCCTTCTCAAGTATTTGAGAATACATTTTACAACAGTCCAATGTTCAGGTCCTGGGTTAGATTGATATCTGCTGACTAGGCCCACTGCATGACAGATATCCGATCTAGTACATAGCATAGCATACATGAGGCTACCAACAGCCGAAGCGTATGGTATTGACCTCGTCTGTTCCTTTTCCTCAGGTGTCTTAGGACACTGCTCCTTGGAAAGGTGCACTCCATGCCTAAAAGGTGTAATACCCTTCTTAGAGTTTTGCATACCAAACCGTACTAGTACCTTATCTATGTATGCAGCTTGGGATAAGCCAATCATCCTATTTTTTCGGCCTCAATGGAGTTTGATCCCTAGGATGTAACTAGCTTATCCCAAGTCCTTCATATCAAAAGTCTTGGCCAACCAAACTTTCACTGTTGACAACAATCTTATGTCTTTCCCAAGGAATAGGATGTCGTCGACATATAAAACCAGAAAGACTACCATGTCAAATTCACTTTTCATGTACACACATGACTCATCCAGATTTTGACAAAAACCAAATGACTTGATTGCCTGGTCAAAACGGATGTTCCAGTTTCGGGATGCCAGCTTCAGTCCATAAATGGATTTCTGCAGCTTGCAAACTCTTTGCTCTTGGTTTTTAGCTACAAAACCGTCTGGCTGCACCATATAGATGTCTTCTTCAAGATGGCCGTTGAAAAATGTCGTCTTGACATCCATTTGCCAAATCTCATAATCGAGATGAGCCGCAACGGATAAGTGTATCCGGATGGACTTGAGCATGGCTATCGGCGAGAAGGTTTACTCATAACCGATACCCTCTTTTTTAGTATACCCTTTCGCAACAAGCCTGACCTTAAAGGTCTCTACTCTACCATCTGGTCCTCGTTTTCTCTTGTAGACCCCCTTGCACCTAATATGTTTAATATTACCAGGCAAGTTCACAAGTGTCCAGACCTGATTAGAGTACATAGACTCCATCTCAGCATTCATAGTATCTTGCCAACGTCTCGAATCTATGTCATTAATTGCTTCATCATAGTTATAGGGATCTTGTTCTGGTTCTTCTGGGACTGCCTCGTAAGACTCTCCCAAGAACGAGAACCTGTCAGGGGGTCTGACAATCCTCCCACTATGATGAGGCACTGGTGTAAATACTGGGTCTGGTAAGGGCGATTCTTCAAGTTCGGTCATACTTGGATTTGGAATTGATTGCTCTTGAATTTCTTCCAAGATCACCTTTTCTAAAGATTTCTGGTCCATCATATAATCTTCCTCCAAAAAAACCGCATTAGTGCTCACCAGCACTTTCTGCTCTCTGGGATTATAGAATAACTAACCTTTAGTTCCTTTAGGATATCCTACAAACATGCATACTTCCGACTTCATTTTCAACTTATCCGTCTTAACCTTTAGCACATGTGCCGGACAACCCCAAATGTGTAAATGTTGTAGACTAGGCTTTCGCCCAGACCTCAACTTCCGGAGAGTCTTAGGTACAGACTTAGATGGTACGATGTTTAGTATGTACATTGCAGTATCCGAGGCGTATCCCCAAAAGGATATAGGTAATCCTGAGAAACTCAGCATAGACCTGATCATATCTAAAAGAGTCATGTTCCTTCTTTTTGCTACTCCATTCTATTGAGGCATACCGGGAGCAGACAATTGGGATAAAATCCCATTTTCTGATAAGTATCCCATAAAATCAGCAGAGAGAAATTCCCCTCCTCGATCTTATCGAAGAGTCTTGATACTCTTACTTATTTGCTTTTCCGCTTCCGCTCGAAACTCTTTGAACTTTTCAAAAACCTCGGACTTGTGGTGCATAAGGTATATGTGTCCATATCTTGAGTAATCTTATGTGAAAGTGAAGAAATACTCATATCCACCTCTGGCCCTGACATTAATGGGTCCACACACATCTGTATGCACTAATTCCAATAAATCTTTGGCCCTATTGCTCTTAGATGAAAAGGGTCTTTTAGTCATTTTGCTTTCCAAACAGGACTCGCAGACAGGTATTGGTTCTACCACCAATGAAGGCAAGATACCATCTTTCACTAGCCTGTCAATCCTATCCAGGTTTATATGACCTAGCCTCAAGTGCTAAAGTTTTGTTGGATTAGATAAATGTAACTTCCTCTTTAATGATGGTCTATATATTGTTTCAGTATCATGTATCTCATACATAGTGAGAGTTAACAAATAAAGCCCATTGGTTACCTTGCCAGAACATATAAAAGTACCATTCCTCTTTATGACAACTTCAGTACCAAAAGTAATAAAATAACTTTTATTCACCAAACTAGAAACTGAAATTAAATTACGCTGTAAAGATGGTACACATAATGTGTCTGACATAACCAATTTATTATCTGAAAAACATAAAGTAATAACTCCCACTGAAATAGCCTCCGCCTCAGCGTTAGATCCCAGGTTGACAATGATTTCTCCGTCACTTAGCCTCCTGGTCTCCTTGAACCCCTGCAACGTATTACATATGTGATTAGTTGCCCCGGAGTCTACACACCAAGATTCTGAAGTACCAGTTGCAAAACTAACTTCAGAAATAAGTGACTCAATCATACCTGAGGTCTTCTTCTTAGACATATAATCTGGACAATTCCTTTTTTGATGTCATGTCTTACCACAATGGAAACACTTTCCTTTTGTCCCTGAACCCTTAGCCTTGGCCACGCCACCATTAGGACCATTTTCCACCTTAGGACCCTTCGGAACTGATTTCTTTTTGCCTTTTCGCCCTTTGCCTTTCGGCTTGGAGTTGGCATCTGACTTTTCTTTCATCAGAACAGTTGGCTTCTTCTTCATAATCCTTTCAGTCACCACCAGCTGGCTCTACAACTCAGCCATAGTCAGATTCATCTTATTCATATTATAATTAACCTTGAAATTGTTGAATGACTCTGGTAGTGACTCAAGGATTATGTCAATCTGCAATTCGGCATCAATCGCAGCCCCCAGTACATCTATCTCATTCAATGAGTCCATCATTTTCAACATGTGTTCTTGTACTGATGTACCTTCAGCCATCTTGGTGCTAATGAGCACCCTCATAGATGTCTGCCTAGCAGGCCTGCCCTGTTCCGCAAATATCTCATTTAAGTTTAATATAATATCATATGCAGTCTTATAGAATTGATGTTCGTGTTGCAAAACACTAGACATGGATGCCAGAATGTAACATCTGGCCATCTCATCGTCTTTGGCCCATTTGGTGTAAAGTTCCATTTCTTTTTCTGATGTATCCGGGCCAAGCTCATCAAGGGGGGTTATGGTAAGGACATATTTATATCCTAAAGCAGTTAGGACAATATCCAGGTTCGGTTTCCAATCTACATAGTTGGATCCCACCAACTTGTTCTGGTTAAGGATGGTCACAAGTGGATTGAAAGTATTTGAATTCATGCTTGAAATACTGTAGCACATGACCATACATTCAATTAATGAATTTAAATGACATTAGGGTTTAGTATTCTACCAAATTTATGTGAGGATCCTCATAACCACTAAATTTAGAATACATCGGAATCCCAATCCCCGGGGTATGCCTCCTTGGGGAATACGAATACCGCCTAGATTGGTGCGGATCAAAGTTGGTCAAAATTAGGATTAAGACTAACTATCTATGATCCTCATCATTCATTATTATCTAGGTATCTCATACCAAATAATGTATGACTCTTGATTAGCTTCGGTTTCTAAAATACACGAGGCAAATCCTTGGGGATACTATATCATTATTTTAGTTAAGTGTGACCACCCAACTAGCATTGCATGACAACCGTTGCGAGCAGCTCTTCGTTGGGGAGTGGGCCTCTGCCTCGTCTCACCAACACTATCCATAGGAGATCCATATCTAGTAACCAGACAAGTAAAAGTCCTCCATGGAGAATGACCATTCTCAAGATGGTGCGAGACTAATACTTTCCTTACAATGGACCTATGGTGGAAAACCATGAGGATTTCTAAATATAAATGCCCCGCTCCCACTTAATATTTTAGAATTGAGGATTTCCTTAAAGGTATATGGGCCCACATATATAGACATCAAATCATCTCATGATATGACCAATAATTGGTTCCAAGTCAAGTTATTTTAAGGAAAGTCCGGTTTCTAAGACTAGTGTTACCAATGGATCTATCTCATGGGTCTACCAACACTAATTAGAACTCTTTCTAAAAATTAATTTGATTTGACCAATTTTGGAAATTGCTATGTTCGGATCAGATTTGGAAACTTTCTAAAACAAGCATTCATCCATAAATAAAAAATGCTAAAATTAGAAACTAGTCCTCTCTCCACATGGCCCAAGTGGAATAGACTTCTTGAACTTTTAGACTTTCCAAAACTTTGGGATTCCTCAAACTCTTTGGGCATCTCCAAAACGCTTTTGGTAATCTTTAAACTCTTTGACTAGGAGTCCAACTTCACTTTCCTTGTTCGTCTCGGACATCGCCAGAATTTACAAATTTAAGAAAAACTACATAAATTCCTATGCCTCAATTATGAGACTTACATGGTAATCTCAACATGGAAATAAAAGGGCTATAAGGAAATTCACCATGCCTTGCCCTTTCACGGGAAACCATGTTGCCCTTTACAAGTTGCCCAACATAACCATCAACCATATAAAAGCAAGTAAAAGACTTGTGGGCCACATGGAGAGGACAATATCACCTGCAAGTTAGTATCGCATACAACTAAGCACTCAAAAAACCAGGCTGCCAAACCATAGTGGAAAGATAGGATCCCAAAAGAAAACTTGGATTAAAAATTAAAGATTTTTCTGTCTGTAGTCCGTTAGCCAGCCTGATGAAGACCCAAAATTTGGGTTTTTCCAAGTTTTCACCAACGAATCCCAAACTCTCTCTAATGATTCCAAACACCATCTAATGGCTTCCTACCATCCTTCCATCATAGTTAAACTCTTTTGTGACATTCCAAACATGGATATACTACGAAAGTAAGCAAACCCAATCATAACTGATCCTTACATAGCCTTAGGTCTATCCTCTTCGCATCTCATGCAAAGATTATATCTAGATTGTTGATCTAACATGATTAGAGATGCGGTATGGCTCTGATACCAATTGTTGGAAGTAGGTGGGCCTCGTGGATAGGTTTTTAAAACTTTTTGACCACTTGACTCAGGGATCAATTCCCCATAATGCCATAAACCATATCCAGGATGCAATCTCTTCATCTTATCAATCATGTACAGCAGTAAAACCAATCTAAAAGATGGAAATCAGCAACTTCATGCATTCAAAGCAATCCACAACAAATAAAGAAGTAGATTATACCTTTGAAGCCCGGTAGTGCTCTAATAGAGAATAATACTTGCTTGATGAAGAAACTCTTTCTTTTAATCAAACTTAGGATCTCCAAGACCTCGTTGTCTTTCACGCTATGACCCGTATCAGATCTCTTTCCTCAAGAAGATTGGTAGAAACTACAAGAGAAAACTCTACTAGAAACTCCAAGGAACTAGAAGAGGAATTGTACAACACTTGTACAATTGGGGAGCTTGGGCGTGGATTACAAGTATGGGACGTCCAAGGGGTGCTTCACCTTTTATAGCTTTTGCAAACCTCCTCTTACTAATTAATTAGAAGTCCTACTTCCAAAACAATTAACAACTTTCTCCTTTCTAATTATTATAGAAGTCTCACTTCCCCAACAATTAGTAACTTTCTCCTTTCTAATTATTATAGAAGTCTCACTTCCACAACAATTAGTAACTTACTATTACCACTACTAGAAGTCCCACTTCAAATAGAAATAGTAAGTTTTCTAATTCCTTTCTTTTAGAGTTCAAGTAGGATTAGTATCTTTCTAATATCTTGGGCTAGTGTGGGGACCATTAGGTATTCCATAGAAAGCTGGCTCCAACTGGGACACCGTGACCCCACATCTAATGTGCAATCTGGGCCCACAGTTAATTGCAAATAACACCACTATATAAATGCAATTGCACTCCAGTCTTTGGAATAAATTACAATGAAGACCCTAAACTTCTCAATTACCACAAGTAGGCCCCTCTATCAATATCCATTGATCAATTAAAGTAAATCTGTCTCATCCAATCTTAGATCCACATCTTATTATCCTTGAGCCCCAATTAATCACAGCGATCATTAGTACCGTCCAATTAACTCTTAATCGAGATGGGTGTGCACTTACTAATGACAAATTCATTAATTGGCACAAGGGGATAATATAAAATAGATTCCATCTTTACCATTGGATATTCCCACAGTCATCCTACCACGTACCTAAGACACCGAGGTGTTGACCTACAGTTGGCCTCACTCATTAGTGACTCAAAGCAAATGAATAGATCGAAACTTGAGTTCATCAATGTCTCAAGATTGAGAGCCTATTGCTAGGGAATTATGAGAGCAGACCTTAAAATCTAGACAATATTCCATAAGGTGCTTCTCATGGTCCTTCAATACATCCAATGTACCAACACCGTGATCCAAAATCTTACATTCTGATGATCAAGAAGTGATCAAAGTGCTGCAACCTTATCAGATGAGATGCCCAGTCTCATCACTGGTCGTGAAGTTATTTTTAAGTATAAGATTTGTGACACATGTCTCCCGTATGTGGGTCTCATCCATATACATATATCACATCTAATATACTAATGGGATCCGGTTCATCTTATGAACCATCATGTCATATGTATTGGTCATGTGCATTAAGTAATAAAACACCATTCATCTCATGAAAGGAAAGAATGCTTTTATTGATAAAAAAAGAAGTTAATCAATTTATTAAATCATCTGATGGATTGAGTCCATACAATCTAACACTTAGGACTTTTAACTTGCTGCCTTGGTTTCTATGGATGACTTCAAGTTGTCTTCTTGTTGGAAAAGACAAACAAGAAAGAAAAAATAAAAGGGAAGAACCCTTTTTGTCTTGGTTTCTGTGCATCACAAGGGAGACCAGACGGTCTTCTCCTTCCTTTTCCTCTATTGCAGAAACATAGGACGAACTAGGGTTTTTTTTATACAGCATCATGCTGATAACGTATTTGAAAAAGGGAGAAGCTAAGAGAGAAAGATTAGAAGGAAAATAGAGAACTTTTTTTTATTATCTCATTATATATATAATTATATACAAGTACAAGGGAGGAGGTTTGTATATAGGCAAAGTAACCTCTTAATTTAAGAAACTTAATCACAATAGGATTCTAAACCTAACTCATCTCATGTGGGCGTCCACCCATGATCAATATTTTATAACAATAGTATATATTTATAACTAATGAGACAATGTTATTCCACTAATGACAAAAATTGAGGACTTGTCAAAGAATAGTTGCGGAATAATAAATTTGCACTTCTAAACCCAATAGAGATGACAGATCGTCTCCCTGGCATGATCAAAAAAGAAAAACCACTTGCAAAAAAAAAGAATAGAAAAACAGGCAAGGAAACAAACAAATAACTATATGACTCCAATCTCGAAGAGAAAAATGAAGGACAATGGCCCTTTCCCAAGGGCAATGCAAGGATTTTTTTTTAATTTTAAGGAAGGGGGAGTAAAAATAATAATTAAAAAATTGTATAACTTAATGGTTAAATACACAACAAGTAGCACTCAGATTTGAAATTATACACGACTCTTATTTAGAATAATTATAATCTAAAAAATTCATGTCATAACTTGTAAGAACTCGACACTTAACCCCTTTGTTTAGCACTAATTAATTGTGTAGTTATGAACTGAGTGGGATTTGGAGGCCAATCTTTGTGTTTTGTGAATTAGAATAGTCCTTGAATAACTTTGGGAAGTTTTAAGAGCCTTTGAACCTAGCTTAACGCTTGGAGGGGCCTATCTGTAATTTCCATTCTTGAGCTCATTTGATAGAAAATGTCAATCCCTACGACATTCATGTTTAGCCCAAACTCATTCAAGATCCCAAAAACTCAGTTTGACCCCCGACACCCCTTTTCAAGGGGAGGGTTGTCCATAACTTCTGAAAAATGGATTTTTTGTAAATGACCTCCAAATTTCTTGATCTTGGGCATGTTGGAAAGCTCTTTTAATTTCCATCTACTTTCATTCTTCGCTCGAGTCTGTTCGAGATCCCAACGACCCTCGTTTATGTGTCACAAGTCAGATCGATTTTGTGGCGAACTAGCAACATAACCGGAATTTCTTTTATAAATATCCCACCTACTTCCACTTCCACTTCACAAATACAACCTGAGCTACTGCAACTCATCTTCTTCCTCTATTCTTTTGCATTTTCCTGCCAGATCCAAGAAGTTGAAGCCTCCAATAGAAATTCTGACTCCACCACGCGAATCGCCGGTCCTCCCTTCACCACATACATCATTTTAATGCGATTCTACGCATAACAGTCCCTTGAACCCGTTTCTCCTTCTTCCTTTGGCATGTCAGAGGTGAGTTCTTCCTCCCATTTCACTTCCTCCATGATCTATAGCTTCCATTGTTTCATACATTTCACATGTGTATCTTGATTCCAACCATTGTATGGGATTTGGATTTTTAGGAGATTTTGGAGTAGAGTCTTAAGGGTTTTATTAAGGGAGCTTCCAACAAAGTGTCGGAGTGTTCGAGAGTGTTTGGAGATTGATTTTGAGCCAATGCAAGTGTAGACACCTCATTTGGCCTCCTACGATAGCCGTAAACACCTATCATATATAACGGTGCCCCCACTTCACCCATAATTGAATGATTAATGGTATAATTAAGATTAATTAATGACGATGAAGATGCTTGTTGATAATTTTAGACTTAGTTCGACGATCTCTAGAAATTCGTGAGAGAAAAGGCCGAATCGCATTGAGATCTCGAGTTCAACCCACTATTCAAACAAGGAATGGACTACAACACTATCCAAGCCCCTTCCAGACTACATCGAACACACTCAGGTTGTTCCTAGAGAGATTACACTTAGTTTGCCTAAGTACAATATGGTTAGCATGAATTAGGAGGCTAGGATCGTTGATCCAGATATCCCTACCTTTTCCTGCCCTCTAATCATTATGATGTATGGACCAAAAGATTCTAAGTTCCGAGAGCTTTCCGACTATATGTAGAACGCCCAAATCCGACAAACGGATCAAATGGTATGCCCTCGGAAGATTGCCTTAACGGCCGCGCTAAAAACACACCCGAGCGCCACTATAGGTGCGCCCATGTCCAGAAATGTACTGTATGTGCGCCCAGGTCCCCAGTCACCTTGAAAATACACACGGGCGCCCTTTTGAAGCCTAGTTTCCACTGTTTTAGTCCGAATTCAATCCAAAAACTACCCGAACCAAACCCTAGATCCACTTAACCCCAAAAAAGGGACCAAGTTCGCCCAAGTTATAAAACCAACATGGGCGCACACCCTAAGTCCTCCAAAACCCTAATTTGCCTTGGTTTACGAGAAACTTCTAAAAATTCGTGCAAACAGCAACCGTAACCCCTCTTGCATGCCAAAAACCTCTATATAAGGATCTCTTTCCCCATTTTCAAGAGGAGGCTACCAAAAAGAGAGGAAAAAAGAAGTAAAGGGAGAGAAAGAGAGTAACCACCATAGAGAGTTTTGTTAGGGATTTTGTGTATTGCAATTTGATGGATGCATTATCATATTAGCATCATTTGAATTTTCACACATGCATTGTTTTAGAAAAACTTGAAATCTTGATTTACACATGCATTGTTAGAAATATTGATTTATGCATGTTTTGATTTTAAACTTGGATGTATTTTAATTTGAAAAGAAGTTTTATGAATCAAGCTAGCATATGTTTTAAATCTTTCAAATCATTTTAGGCTTTTTGTGTTTCATGATTTTAACCCTCTTAGTTTGATTTAAATCATGATTCCAAGCTTGATTTAATGGCCCAAAAGTCCCCACATGTAAATACTTTGAAAAATGCTATTTTAGGGAATTTTGGTCCCAGGCCCGGGTCGATCGGTAGTGTGGCCGGTCGACCGGGAAAGAGCCGTTGGCTACTTTTTCAAACGGTCAGATTTTTTACCGTTGAAGGCCAGGTGGACCCGGGGGTCATGGGGTCGACCGAGGACTAGCCGTTGGGCAGTTTTTGGCTATAAATAGTGGCTCATTCCTAAAGAAATTTTAGAGGATCAAGAGGCCCTCCTTGAGATGTTTTGAGGTCAATCAAAGGGGAATGAGCTAAGGGATGAAAGGGATCATTTGGAAAGCTAAAGCTTGGTTTCATTGAGTTAAATCACTAAGTAAGCTTTACTTTTCTTAATCATATGTTTTCATTCTTTGCTTAATTATTGGTAAATCTTTTCTAGCACGATAAACTATGATTTGTTGTGTCCTTAACATGTATATGTTTTGAATTGATTTATTATTTTGGATGCATCACCTTGATTCAATTTAAGTAGTACTTAAATTGGTATATCTAAGTAAATCATGTTAATGAAAACATCTTTGAAATTTTATGTAACACGATTCCTATACTTGGTTGAATCTTTGGTTATTGTTTTTCATCATAAGAAAATCACTTTCAAATCTATCTTATGTTTTGGATTCAACAACTTCACAAATCATATGTACTTTTTTTTAAAAGTTTCTCAACTTGTTTAGCATTGATAGGTATATCATTTTCAAGTTGAATTTATAATTACATATGATTTGTCCCCTAACTTCAATCAAATCTGTTTTTGTGTTTTATGCTTATAGCATACACATATTAAGCTACATTGTTAATTTGATTGAAATCCCTATGCATCACATGTTTTGTTCTTAGAATTTCACAACTTGTTTAGAATACATAGGTATTTCTTTTACAAGTTATTGTTAACA
Organism: Cinnamomum chago; assembly: GCA_038049695.1. Lineage (NCBI taxonomy): Eukaryota > Viridiplantae > Streptophyta > Magnoliopsida > Laurales > Lauraceae > Cinnamomum > Cinnamomum chago. Next base: position 54,254,792 of record CP142456.1, read on the forward strand.
AGTGATTAGCATTCTTTCCTTAATCATAAATATTTTTATGAGCTAAAATTCTCAAAAGCCTTTGGCATACATTTATGAGCTTTCATTTTCAAATTGATTGAGGACATCATGCATACACATTGTGCATCCATCTTTGCATTCATAGTGTGTGTGTGTGTATTAAATTTTCACTTTCATATCCGCCTAATTAAGAGGCATTGTATTGAGCTAAATTATATCTCCATCAAGTGTATTCTAGACACTACTTAGAGAGGTAACCAACCTATTGGTTGTAGAGGTTATTTCTTAGCCTAAGAAAAGCATAATATAGAGGTTATTTCTTAGCCTAAAAAAAGCATAATATAGAGGTTATTGCTTAGCCTTGAAAGCATAATGTAAAGGTTATTGCTTAGCCTATTGAAAAGCATAAATAGTGGAAATCCGGTGGGGGTGTTGGACCACAAGCCGGTAGTGGATGTAGGCATTGAGGCCGCACCACTATAAATCCTTGTGTGATGGTGAATGCTTTGTGGTGATTGTTTTTATTAGCTTCCACATTTTGTTTGATAATCATCACTTGTGACTAGTTAATTTTAAAGAAGTTAAAATTGGTCATAATTGGTCACTAACTTGTATCTCACCCTATTGACCCCCCCCCCCCTCTATGGTTCGGATCAGGAACTTTCAATTGGTATCAGAGAGAGGTTACTCCATTTTAGGGCTCAACAACCCGGAGTTGATCCTTATTCGCTATGATCTAGCGAAAATGAAATTTCCCCCATGGTCGAAAATGAAATTTCCCCTATGATTGAAAATGAAATTTCCCCAAAGTATCATTTCACCACTCTAAGACTTTTTCGAGTTATATCTCTAAGAGTTGGTGAGTCCTCAAAGTGAACCCTCAAGGACATCCTTATCAAGACCTTAGGTGAATCTTCAAAGGTACACATTTAGACTAACCTTAAGACCTTGAACCTCTCTAGACCAACCTATCCTTTATAGTTAAATCTTTTTGTTGGTCATTGTTACATTTGCATTTTGTTTCTATATTGTTACATCTCTTAAAATGCAATGTTTCTTTGTGATCATTTGATTTTGTCTTCATGAACTTTTAGTTATCTCTCATGGTTTTTAAAATCCTTTGATTGCAATATTATCATGATGGATTTACATTTTGTTCATATAGTTATATCTCTTGTAGTGCATATCTATTGATGATCAATTGATTGTGATTACAAAAGCTTTCATAGCTAGATTTTTCATGATCAATTGATGTTGGAAAATCATTTGATGAATGTCATAATTAGATCTTTATTGTAAATCAAATGATTTGAAGCAATTTAAGTTTTCCATTGATTTTTCAAAGTTATATCTCTTGGTATGGAAAATATGTGTTCAATTTGTATGAGTGTCTATTGTCATATTTAGAATACAAATTGAAAATTTATAGCAGTACACTTCATGTTTTTCAAAATCGCTTGTTCATAATTTTATAAATGATTCATTGTTGGAATTTTAAATATTGAAGTGATTTGAAAAACTTTGAAAAAAGTTCTAAGCTTTATTGGTTGTATTTATAGAAGCATTTGTTGGAAAATAGGTGGGTCTTTCAGATAGGTTTCAAAAACTTTTGACCCACTTGATGCAGGGATCAATTATCTAGAAGGCAACAAACCCAATCCAGGATGCATTCCCTCATACTCATAAATCATGTACAACAATATATCCTATCTAGAAGATAGAAAACAACACCTAAACATGCAACCACGAAATCTACAACATACAAGGATGTAGATTTTACCTTTGGAGCTTGGTAGTGCTCTAATGGAGAATTTGCGTTCTTTCTTTGATGATAAACACCTTCACTAACCAAATCAGAATCTCCGATACCTTTTGATCTTCCACGCTATGACCCGTATTAGATCTCTTTTCTCAAGAAGATGGTGGAATCTCCAAGAGAAAACCTAACTACCTACTCCAAGGAACTAGAGGAGAAAGAGAAGAGAACTTAAAGAGGCAGAGAAGTTGTACAACTCTTGCACAAAGGGGCTGGAATTGCTTTCACTATTATGGACGTCCAAGAGGGGATATCTCCCTTATTTGTAGTCCTCCATTCCACCTCTTTTCCTATTTGAAATAGAAGTTTAACTCCCATTACAAAATAATAACCTTCTCCCTTGCTAGTTGCCATAGAAGTCTTACTTCCACAACAATTAGTAGCTTTCTCCTTTCTAATTTAAATAGAAGTCCTACTTCCATTAATAATTAGTAACTTACTATTACCACTATTAGAAGTCTTACTTCAAATAGAAATAGTAACATTCTTATTAGAGTTCAAGTAGAATTAGTATATTTCTAATAATTTGGGCTAGCGTGGGGACCACTAGGGATTCCTTAGAAAGTTGGCTCCAACTAGGACACGTGACCCCACATCTCATGTGCAATCCGGGTCCACAGTTAATTGCAAATAACTCCACTATATAAATGCAATTGCACTCCAGTCTTAGGAATATATTACAATGAAGACCCTAAACTTCCTCAGTACCACAAGTAGGCCCCTCCATCTATATCCATGGATCAATTGGACCTGTCTACCAAAATAGATCTATATCTTATTATCTTTGAGCCCCAATTAATTATAATTATCATTTGGTACCGATCCAATTAACTCTTAATCGCAATGGGTGCGCACTTACCAATGATAAATCCATTAATTGGCACAAGGGGATATTAAAGATAGATTCCATCTTGACCATTGAATGTTCCCACAACTCGACTACCACGTACCCAAATCACCGAGGTGTTGACCTACAATTGGCCTCACTCATTGGTGACTCAAAGCAAATGAATAGATAGAAACTTGAGTTCAGCAATGTCTCAGGATTATGAGCCTATTGCTAGGGAATTATGAGAGCAGACCTTAAAGTAAAGAAAATGTATATAAGGTGCTTCTCATGGTCCTTCATTACATCCAATGTACCAGCACTATGATCCAGAATCTTACATTCCGATGATCGAGACAAATCACACTATCTCATAGTGATCAAAGTGCTGCAACCTTGTCAGATGAGATGCCCAATCTCATCACTGGTTGTGAAGATATTTAAGTATAAGATTTGCAATACATGTCTCCTGTATGTGGATCTCATCCATACACATGTATTACATCTAGTATACTTGTGGACTCCGGTTCATCTCATGAACCATTATGTCATTCGTATTGGTTATGTGCTAGTATATAATTAAACACCATTCATCTCATGAAAGGAAAACATGATTGTATTGATAAATAAAGAAATTAATCAATTTGTTACATCATACTCTTGGTATTGAGACCATAAAACTAACAACATTTTCCTTGAATTTATTTCCTTGTGCTTAATTATGATTATATCATTTGGAAGGAAATAATTTTTACAAACAATTTGCATCTTTGCTCATTTAATTACATTCTTTTTATGCAAATTGATTTTGATGTCTTACGTTGCGTGGTTGGATGTGGTTTCATTGATTTGCATGTTTGTGCCTAACTTGATATATATTTTCATTTATGCAAATTGATGATTGTTTATGTGATTTATAGTAAAATCTTTTGTTTTATTATCATTTGAGCCTAATAAGTACATATGTGATTTAGTGTGCTAAGCTCATTTGGTATAATCCTCATATCCATTTCCCATTGCATTGTAAGCTTTGTACATTTGTTAGAGTGGAGATGTTGCATGATAGGTTAATGGATCATTTTAGATGAATTGGAATTAAACCATTGTTCTTAATAGGTATACCCATTTATGAGATCCATTTTTCATCTATATGCGATCCATGATATCCTTCTAACTCCATACCTTCTTGTGCATGCATAGTTATATTCTTTATTGATGATATGGTATGAGTTAGATCTTGAGTATTGATTGATCCTCTCTATGCAAATGTCAAATCGTTCAATGTATGGTTGTGATATTAGTTATATTTGTAGAAACCATACTAGAACTCAAATCCATCCTTTATGCCTTCTAGTCATTTCTTTTTGGATGGTTATGATGTTGAATCATGTATATTCTCTAAGTGATGTCATCCTTATACATGTTTCAACTTCATAGTAGTGATCTTGATGATATGAAACTCTTTGAAATCCATTCCTCATATATCTATATGTTTGATGGATATCTTAGATGTTGAATTCATATGATTTTGACACTTTGAAAATTGCATGCATTACCAAGTTATATCCTTTTGCATTACAATTTACCCGGTTCATCACTATGCTCATTAGTTATATCATTAAAAGTGATGAATATCCATTTATGATGCTTGATGGAATTTTGTGTTTGTCAAATCCTTGCTATTTATCATGTTGTCAAATTCAATTGGTTTCAATTGGTATAATTTTCGATTGATTTGATGTCATTTCTTGTGAATGTGATAGACCTTGTGTGCATTGGATTGAACTTGATAGTAAGATATTTCATTCCATGTCACACTTCATTAGCATCATAATTTTCATGTTTGCCACCTCTCTTGCTCATATAGGTAAATCTCATAACCATCATGTTTATATATTCATAATCTTGGTTGGTTATTAGTTGATGTTGGCTTCATGTTTGAATTTCATTTCACTCATCTTGTACTTAATAGTTATATTTATTGATTGAACGAAATGATTTCAAAACATTCATAGCATATGATTTTCATAGTTAAATTAATTGATGCTATGTTTAGTAAACCCCATAATATCATGGATAGCTCTAATTTGGATTTATCTTAATAGTTATATCCTTTATGACTCCATTTTAGAGTGATTGTTTTAATAGACTTATCTTTGAATCTCAATTGGTATTCTTTGTTTTTCCAATTGGTATCCATGATCGCTTTTCTCCTTGACCTTGCTCTCTTTTGGTAATTTGATCATATTGTGCTCTATAGTTAAACGTGTCTAATCCTTTCCTTGAAGTTGACCCTCAATTGGTTAAACCATCTTCTTCTTGTACCAAATAGTTAAATCTTAGTCAACATGTTGACAAAAGGAGAGAATGGATTGAGGGGGAGTGTAAACCTTCATAGGAAGTATTAGTTTTGATCAAATTCACGCTTGTATTGACTCTTTACCCTTTTAAGCTTGCTAACCATACATGATAGCCTGTTATGAATTTCATTTTCGATTTCTTTTGTTAACAGGTTCTTCTAAAAAGTATTTTTCTTGTTTCATGTGTGTAGGTACCTTTGCAATTTAATGTCAAAGGGGGAGAGAACATTCAAGTTATTTAAGGGGGAAGAGAATGTCCAAGCTTTCTAAGCGGAGATATTGTATGATCTACTACAGAGGGACAGAATGCATATCTTGCCAAAGGGAGAGAGAGTGCATGGTCAAATGGGGATAGTTGAAAGAAGAAAGAAAGCTTGGGATCTAAAGAAGATGCTTGGCTAAAGAGAGAAAGATGAAAGAAAGCTTGAAGAATGATCAAGTTCCAAGCATCAAGAAAATTGAAGAAAAAGACCCAAAGCCCAAGCTAAAAGAAGGAGCATCCAAGAGATTTCAAGACCTGTCCAGCTTAGGGGGAGCTGAAGACTTAGTGTGTAAGATTCAGTGTTGAGTAAGTTGCCATCAAATTGCAAAGGGGGAGATTGTTAGGGATTTTGTGTATTGCAATTTGATCGATGCATTATCATATTAGCATCATTTGAATTTTCACGCATGCATTGTTTTAGAAAAACTTGAAATCTTGATTTACACGTGCATTGTTAGAAATATTGATTTATGCATGTTTTGATTTTAAACTTGGATGTATTTTAATTTGAAAAGAAGTTTTATGAATCAAGCTAGCCTATGTTTTAAATCTTTCAAATCATTTTAGGCTTTTTGTGTTTCATGATTTTAACCCTCTTAGTTTGATTTAAATCATGATTACAAGCTTGATTTAATGGCCCAAAAGTCCCCACATGAAAATACTTTGAAAAATGCTATTTTAGGGAATTTTGGTCCCAGGCCTGGGTCGACCTGCAGTGTGGCCGGTCGACCGGCCCAGGGGACCCGATCTGCGTGGTCGACCGGGAAAGAGCCGTTGGCTACTTTTCAAACGGTCAGATTTTTGACCGGTGAAGGCCAAGTCCCTGGCTTGCTTTCCAGCCCGCATTTGTTGCATCTTGCATCTCATTTAACTTGTTGTTCCATGTTTGTGATGATTTTGGTTGACGGCTGAACTTCTGGACTTTGAATTATCAAATCATCAACACTTTGTCGGAAGAAGGTGGGCCTCGTGGATAGGTTTTCAAAACTTTTGACCCACTTGACTTAGGAATCAAGTACCCATAAGGCCATAAACCACATCCAGGATGCAATCCCTCAATCTCATCAATCATGTACAGGAATAAACTCTATCTAGAAGATAGATCAGCAACACCATGCAACCAAAACAATCCACAATAAATAGAGAAGTAGATTATACATTTGGAGCCCGATAGTGATCTAATGGATAAGAAGACTTGCTTGATGAAGAAACTCTTTTTTTAAGCAACTTATGATATCCAAGACCTATTAGCCTTCCACGCTATGACCCGTATTAGATCTATTTTCTCAAGAAGATTGGTGGAAACTCCAAGAGAAAACCTAACTAGAAACTCTAATAAACTAGAAGAGAACTAGATGAGAGAGAGGAGTTGTGCAACTTTTTCTCAATGGACAGCCTGGGCGTGAATCACTATGTTGGACGTCGAAGGGGGTGTATCTCCTCTTTTATAGCTTAAAGACACCTCCTTTTACTAATTAAAATAGAAGTCCAACTTCCATCACTAATTAGTAACTTTCTCCTTCCTAATTATTATAGAAGTCTCACTTCCACAACAATTAGTAACTTACTATTACCACTATTAGAAGTCTCACTTCAAATAGAAACCGTAACTTTCTAAATCCTTCCTTTTAGAGTTCAAGTAGGATCAGTATCTTACTAATAACTTAGGCTAGCGTGGGGACCACTAGGGATTCCATAGAAAGCTTTCTCCAACTGGGACACCACGACCCCACATCTCATGTGCAATCCGGGCCCATAGTTAATTGTAAATAACACCACTATATAAATGTAATTGCACTCCAGTCTTTAGAATAAATTACAATGAAGACCCTCAACTTCCCAATTACCACAAGTAGGCCCCTCTATCAATATCCATGGATCAATTGGATTAAATCTGTCCCTTCCAATCTTTGATCCATATCTTATTATCCTTGAGCCTCAATTAATCACAGTGACCATCAATACCATCCAATTAACTCTTGATCGAGATGGGTGCGCACTTATTAATGACAAATCCATTAATTGGCACATGGGGATAATATAGATGGATTTCATCTTGACCATTGGATGTTCCCACAGTCCTACTACCACGTACCCAAGACACCAAGGTGTCGACCTACAGTTGGCCTCACTCATTGGTGACTCAAAGCAAATGAATAGACAGAAACTTGAGTTCATCAATATCTCAGGATTGAGAGCCTATTGCTAGGGAATTATGAGAGCAGACCTTAAAATCGATACAGTATTCCGTAAGGTGCTTCTCATGGTCCTTCAATACATCCAATGTACCAGCACCATGATCCAAAATCTTACATTCTGATGATCGAGACAAATCACACTATCTCAGAGTGATCAAAGTGCTGCAACCTTATCAGATGAGATGCCCAGTCTCATCACTGGTTGAAATGATATTTAAGTATAAGATTCGTGACACATGTCTCTCGTATGTGGATCTCATCCATACACATATATCACATCTAATATACTAATGGGACCCGGTTCATCTCATGAACCATCATGTCATATGTATTGGTTATGTGCATTAAGTAATAAAACACCATTCATCTCATAAAAGGAAAACATGATTTTATTGATAAATAGAGAAATTAATCAATTTATTGCATCATTTGCTGGATTGAGTCCATACAATCTAACACACTTTAGGTTAGGTTACATTGCATAAAATACAAAAAAAAATCATAAAAGCATAAAACTCTTCCCTTCTCATCTTACTCTTTAGTAATTAGAGAAGAGAACCCAAAAACAAGATTAAAAGAAATAGAAAAATCTATAAAAAGAGTAAATATTAGGTAGATAGTCCAAGTTTACTCTATTCATGCCTAAGTGGATTCACAAAACTTAATTCAACCAATCATAATCAGACCTAATTATCTAAATCCATAATTAAAACTCCAATTAATTAAACCCTAATTAATCAACCCTAATAAAACACCTTAACTAAAATCCTTAATCATTTACCTTTAAGTGATCCCTAATTAATAAGAGCCTAATTAACAAGACCTTAATCAAAACCCTAATTAATAAATCTTAATTAATCAAAGCTCCAATTAAAATCTCAATTAATAAATTTAAACAACAAGCCTTCAATTAAAAACCTTAGTTAACAAAGTCCAATTAACAAAATCACAATTTGAACCTTTAACCTTAATCAACAATCCCTTAATAAGACCATAGTCAAAACCTAATTAAAATGATAGACAAGTCACATTCAGAAAATAAAGACATCCCTCAACTAAGACACGAGTTAGAATACCCGAAACCGACCTAAAAATACCATGGAAACCATCAGACCTATAGCAAACCAATAGGTAGACGCTTGGGTGCCACTGTAGGTGCGCCTAAGTCACCCCAAACGCCTGGGCGCCCCACACAAGTGCGCCCAACTCCCTATTCCAATCCCGAGGCGTACTTCGGTTGCGTTTCAACTCCCGAACTCAAACCACAGCCACACCTAAGGTTTATAGACTCAAAACCAATCCAGGATACAAAATTATTGATATAGATCACCTGAAACTCCAATTCTTAGTGAACGAATCCCGGAAATAACCAAAACCCACGAACCGAACATTGTGGTACGCCCAAGTCCCATTCTAGCCCCCGGGGCCACCGAATCCCTATTCACTTCCAATCTCAATCCAAACCATTACCGCAGAACCAATAGCAGTCCTGAAATCGAAATTTTAATCAACTTAAACCCATTCAAGATCTCGAACCGAAGTCGGACGGCCAAAGAGTATCAAATCACCACTAGTAGTGCCGCCCAAGTGCATAGAATTACTTAGGTGCCCACACAGGTGTGCCCAAGTCCTTTGTCCGGCCCAAGTTGTGAATCCTGGTTGTGTTTCAAATTTCGAACTTAAATCATTAAGATAAAATCAACCCAGGACTAAAAAATGACATCAGAATAGAGACTTACATTAAGTAGAAACCCCACGAATCTCGAAATAACGTCGATACCATCACAACTAGCCAAACTATTAGATTGTATGGTCTCAATCCATCAGTTGATGTAATTTCTTTATTTATCAATAAAATCATGCTTTCCTTTCATGAGATGAATGGTGTTTTATTACTTAGTGCACATGACCAATACATATGACATGATGGTTCATGAGATGAACCGGGTCCCATTAGTATATTAGATGTGATATATGTATATGGATGAGATCCACATACAGTAGACATGTGTCACAAATCTTATACTTAAAAATATCTTCACAACCAGTGATGAGACTGGGCATCTCATCTGATAAGGTTGCAGCACTTTGATCACTATGAGATAATGTGATTTGTCTCGATCATCATAATGGAAGATTCTGGATCCAGTACTAGTACATTGGATGTATTGAAGGACCATGAGAAACACCTTATGAAATATTGTCTCGATTTAAGGTCTGCTCTCATAATTCCATAGCAATAGGCTCTCAATCCTGAGACATTGATGAACTCAAGTTTCTATCTATTCATTTGCTTTAAGTCACCAATGAGTGAGGCCAGCTGTAGGTCAACACCTAGATGTCTTGGGTACGTGGTAGTAGGACTGTGGGAACATCCAATGGTCAAGATGGAATCTAAGTAAAATTATCCCCTTGTGCCAATTAATGGATTTATCATTAGTAAGTGCGCACCCATCTCGATTAAGAGTTAATTGGATGGTACAGATGATCACTGTGATTAATTGGGGCTCAAGGATAATAAGATGTGGATCTAAGATTGGATGGGACAGATTTATTCCAATTGATTCATGGATATTGATAGAGGGGCCTACTTGTGGTAATGTGGAAGTTTAGGGTCTTCATTGTGATTTATTCCTAAGACTGGAGTGCAATTACATTTATATAGTGATATTATTTGCAATTAACTGTGGGCCCGGATTGCACATGAGATGTGGGGTCGCGGTGTCCCAGTTGGAGCCAGCTTTATAAGGAATCCCTAGTGGTCCCCACGCTAGCCCAAGTTATTAGATACTAATCCTACTTGAACTCCAAAAGGAAGGAATTAGAAAGTTACTATTTCTATTTGAAGTGGGACTTCTAATAGTGGTAATAGTAAGCTACTAATTTGTGTGGGAGTGAGACTTCTAATTCAATTAGTAAGAGAGGTAGAGAGGTGATTGTTTTAGGGCTATAAATAAGGGATGCATCCCCTTGGACGTCCTACACACATTGATTCACGCCCAGCCCTCTTTATTTGTGCAAGTGTTAAACAATTTTCTCCTCTTCTCTCTTTTCTACTTCTCTTCTAGTTCCTTGGAGCTTCTAATAGGGTTTTCTCTTGGAGATCCCACCCATCCTCTTGAGAAAAGAGATATGATAAACAGGTCATAGCGTGGAAGATCAAAAGGTCTTGGAGATCTCTATTTGATACGTGAAAGAGTTTCATTATCAAAGAAAGACGCAACTTCTCCATTAGAGCACAACTGAGCTCCTAAGGTATAATCTACTTCCGTGCATGTTGTAAATTTTTATGGATGCTTGTTGGCTGTTGTTCTATCTTTTAGATATGTTTATTTACTGATCATGATGGTTGAGATTGAGGACATCAATTTTGGATTGGGTTTTATAGCCTTTTGGATAGTTGATCCCCGAGTCAAGTGGGCCAAAAGGTTTTGAAAACCTATCCACGAGGCCCACCTATTTCCAACAATAAACCACACAGGACCTGATACTTGGGCGCCACTATCTGTGCGCCCAAGTCCTCCGCCACCCCCGTTTTGCGGACTTCTACATCTTTTCACCTTTCGAGTCAAAACCTGAAACTCCAGAGCTTTTAACATCTAAAACAGAACCTTAAGGCACCCCTATTCCATCCCTAAATCACTCTTAATCAATTCATAACTTAAAATAAACCAAACCAACATAAATCACACTTAACGAGTCCCTTAGGCGCTGAAACCATCAAACTTAGGCTACTTGCACCCTAGGATTAGATTGGACCTCCCCATTAGGAAGATTAGAGCATTTGGCTTCGTCCCATCACTCTTCTTGTTCAGTTAGGGAATTGGGAGAGCTAATGTGGTCGGTCTAGGACCTTAGGTTAGGGTTAATCCGATGATGAATAATAAAGCCTTAATCACGTAAATCCAAGTAAAAATCCCGTAGTTACGCCCTTCTAGCCCCATATAAAAAAACTTCATAAAAATTATAAAACCAAAAAATAAACCCAAAAAGATTTTTCTCTTATTTCTTCCTCCACCTCAGGTGCCAGATATTTAATTGAACTTAATTATAAAAGGGAATGAAAAACTGATTTCTAAAATTGAATGAATGAGAATGATGAGATGAGATGAGTGATTTCGCACACACTTTTAAATAATCGTGGCCCATCGGCCACTCTAAAATAAACACCGGCCCATCAGCCATCCTCAATCAATTATGGCCCATCGGTCTTTCACTTTTATCACTCGTGTATTGCACACGAAAAACACAAAAATCACAAGTCAAAGACTCATTCGCATCATCATTTTGGTTTGCAAAGTCAGCCTTTAAACCCTATTTTGCCAAGGGGTTAGAAGGTACCCCGAAACGGGGCCGATCCTCTTCTTAAATATTTGGCACCTCCCCCATTTTTATTTTCTTTATTTTAATTATTTTGTCTTATTTGGATATACTATGATTTTGCTGTGTGAGGATTAACCCTTTTTTGGACTTCAACTCATGACCCTGAATTGACCCAATATTAAAGAGACCCAAAGAAACCCGAATTAACGTGATAGGACAACCATCGTGTGTTGCAGGTAGCACATTAGACGAGAGGAAGAACCCACCCACTTATTTTCTTCCCACATTTCTTCGGTTTTCGTCGAAGAACGGTGTTACGGCCATTACTGTAGCTGGCGATCGTGATCAATCGATTTTGAGAGTATTCAGAATCCTCATTTTCAAGGTTCAATTTCAATAGCATATATAAATGAATGGAGATTTCCCAAGCCATGGGCGCGGGGGTCGAAATTCACATCCGACAGTTGTTAGGGATTTTGTGTATTGCAATTTGATGGATGCATTAACATTTGAGCATCATTTGAATTTTCACACATGCATTATTTTAGAAAATCTTGAAATCTTGATTTATACATGCATTGTTTTTAAGACTTGTAGAAATATTGATTTATGCATGTTTTGATTTTAAACTTGGATGCAATTTATTTTGAAAAGAAGTTTTATTAATCAAGCTAGCCATTGTGTTTTAAGGTTTCAAATCATTTTAGGCTTTTTATGTTTCATGGTTTTAAACCTCTTAGTTTGATTTAAATCATGATTCCAAGCTTGATTCAGTGGCCCAAAAGTTCCCACTAGAAATCACTTTGAAATATGCAATTTTAGGGAATTTGGGTCCTAGGCCCGGGTCGACCTGCAATGTGGCCGGTCGAATGGCCCAGGGGACTCGGTCGACCAAGCCCACTGCGGGTCGACCGGGAAAAGAGCCGTTGTGCCTCTTTTCAAACGGTCAGATTTATGACCGTTGAAGGCCAGGTCGACCGGGGATAGGGCAGGTCAACTGGGGAGGCACAAGAACTCAAATTTTTTTTTTTTTTGAAGAGTAAGTTAATTCTTCAATTAGAAACAAGAAATATACAGAAACGGAAGTCTATGATCAAGAAGATGATAAAAGCTTCCAAAGGGGCATACCCCTTCAATTACATCAGAACTGAAAAAATAAATGAGCTAACTCTAGAGAAATAAAGCTAAATTCTTGCTCTAATAGAGTTATACAAAAGATCAATATTATCTACAACTAGTAATGGAGGACCAGGAAACCGACCAATGATTTTGCTAAATTTCACAGTTTGAGGGTGCAAGATTGCAAACCGGACTTGAGCAAAGCTAGTAAGTACAACATGCAGGCGTCTGGCCTGGAACCGCAGAGTCCATTCAGATTGGGCTGGATTGAGAAGAACATGTTGTAAAGAAGATTCTATCTCAATAGTGATAACAGAAATGTCTGGTGGAACAAGTTGTAGTAGTTGGTAGAGACCATCATAAGAGTTCATAGGCCGCAACCGTCGTCCCTTCCAAGGGAGATGAATGTCTCTCCACAGAATACCAACACTAACCTGATCCAATAGAACAACCGAGAGCCGCCAGCCTTTAGGTCTTGAAGGAACTAAAGGCTGTACTCGGACAGGATCATGTAAAGGAACATTCCAATGACACTGGATGTCAGTTGGTAATTTGATATCAAGGTACACCATCCGAATAGTCACCACCTGAACAATGCACTGAACAAGAGACCCACTAGGAGTAACTTTGGCCCTGAAAATTCTTGCATTACGTTCAGCCACACATGCCATACATAAGCATTAAAGAGAAGCTTCCCAAGAGTGATGGAGCCTGCACTACTTTGATCAATGTGAGAAACAAGAGAGTCTAAAAGCTCTTGAACAGTAGAACAACTGAGTGGAAGCAGATTCAATTTAGATAGCAGCACTGACCAAATCTCTTGCGAATATGTACATTGAACCATGAGGTGTGTAGCTGTCTCCCATGTACAATCACAAAGAGCACAACAAGTGTCACATTGGACATTTCTTTGCAAAAGGAAGTCCTTAGTTTTGAGACGGCCATGAAATAACATCCAAGCACAAACAGAGTGCTTTCTAATACAGCCTAAGAACCATATAGCTGTTGTCCAAGGAAGTTGTTGATTGGGGATATGGAAAAAAAAATTGTAGGTAGACTTTAAAGAAAATCACCCTTTCTCTTCAAGTGTCTAGACAATCTCATCATCAAAATTAGTCCAGGGACTACTTTCAGAAGGGATGCTATGGAAAATGTCCAGCAAGGCATTCGATCTAGGGTGTGGAAACAACCAATCACCATTCAGAATGAAATTGCTAACCTTGACAGCGTCACCCTAGCCCAGATCGTATATAGCACGAGAGCCATAACAGTCCTTAAGACGACCTCCCTGAAGCCATGGATCTATCCAAAATCGTGTGGATTGACCATTCCCAATCAAAAACTTTATGTGAGGTAAAGCCAAAGATCTTAGTGCTAAGATACCTTTCCACTCCCATGAAGCAGACTTTGGAACTGAAACATCCCAAAGAGATTTACCCTTTAAATATCTTGTATTTACCCAGATGTTCCAGCAAGTGTTCCTGTTAAGAACAACATTCCATACCTGTCGTAGAAGTGCTGCCTGTGCAAGACCAAAGATAGATCGAATACCCAAGCCGCCCATATCAGCCGGCTTACAGATGGAACTCCAAGCTATGGGATGAAGATAAGATGAGGACTAGCAATTCCAAAAGAAATCTCTGCTTAGCCTGCAGAGTATAAATACAAGTTCATTCCTTTGGAAAAGATTATAAATACAAGTTCAGTCCTTTGGAAAAGAGTTGAAAAAGAGAGGATCCAAGAGCCACTGTTGAGGTGTTTTGAGACAAAGAAAAGGGGATGAACTAAGAGAGACCAAGGGATCATTAGTGAAGCTAAAGCTTGGATCAATGAAGTTAAATCTCTAAGTAAGCTTTACTTTTACTAATCATATGTTATATGCTTTGGTTAAATTATTGGTAAATGATTTTTAGCATTATAACTATGATGTGTTGAATCCATTCTTCTTTTAATCCTTGATCTAAGTTGGATTGGATTCTTCACTTTGATTTCAAACCAAGTTTGTTTTAAAATCTTCATTAATCATGCTTAGCCAAAATCTTTGATTTCTTTTAGCATGATTCATTTACTTGGTTGAAACTTTATTTGTTTTTTTCATTCATTTAAACCTTAGTCAAATTTGTTTAATTTTGAAA
The DNA here is from genome assembly GCA_038049695.1 of Cinnamomum chago. Taxonomy (NCBI): domain Eukaryota; kingdom Viridiplantae; phylum Streptophyta; class Magnoliopsida; order Laurales; family Lauraceae; genus Cinnamomum; species Cinnamomum chago. The sequence continues at coordinate 54,269,831 of CP142456.1, forward strand.
ACAACATTGCACATGCATCACATGTCTTAAGTTAATAAATTTCATACAACTTGTGAGCCCTTGATTTTCATGCCACTAACAAGTTTGTATTCATACATGTGATTTGCATTTAACTTTAATCAAATCTTTTTTTGTGCCTTAAACTTTTAAATGCTTTGAGCATATTTTAATTGAGCTTTGTTTTTAACTTGATTGAAGTTATCACAAGCACACATCATGAGCATACACCTTTGCATTCATTTAGTGTTTGTGTGAGTTAGTTTTTCAATTTCATATCCGCCTAATTAAGAGGCATTGTAATTGAGCTTTAAGTGTATCTCTTTTAGTATTTGTGTAGACACTATTTTAAGAGAAATATTTTTCGTGTAAAGGTTATTGCTTAGCCTAAGAAAAGCATAGTGTAGAGGTTATTGCTTAGCCTTGAAAAAGCATCTTGTAAAGGTAATTCTTAGCCTAGAAAAGCACATTGATAGGTTATAGCTTAGCCTAGAAAAACACATTGTAAAGGTTATTGCTTAGCCTATTGAAAAGCATAGATAGTGGAAATCCGGTGGGGTGTTGGATCACAAGCCGGTAGTGGATGTAGGTATTGAGGCCGAACCACTATAAATCCTTGTGTGATCGTACATGCGTTGTGGTGATTCTTTTTAACTTCCGCATTTTGTTTGTTTATTATCACTTGTGATTAGTTTATTTTAAAGAAGTTAAAATTGGACATAATTGGTCACATATTGTAGCTCACCCTATTCACCACCCCCCCCCCCCCCCCCCCCCCCCGGGTTAGGATCCAGGACTTTCAACAGTAGGTACCCAATTTATCATTCATAGCATGCAATGGTTTATTTCTTTTTATTCTTGATTTTCTATGCTAAGGGTTTAATGGCATGAAGTTTGAATTCTAATTATGTTTAGAGTGTTTAATCTAGTTGTTTTTCATGTTAATTATGTTGGAATAATTCTTGATTTTTAAAGATCTCAAAAGTTGCAAAAGATTGCCAAAAAATCGAGCCCCGGAAGCCACCTGTGGGACACGAGCGAAAGCCTCTCGATTGTGTCAAACAGGTCCTCAGTCGGCATACGCTGTGTTCGCAGTCGACCGAGGATGAACTCGTGGTCGACTGCTGACAATGTGTTGACTTTCCAATTGTGACTTTCAGCATAACGGAAAAATGACCCATTTTGCCCGGTTTTGCCTTTCAGAACCCCATCTTTGGGTGTTTTAAAGCTCGGAATAGTTCATAACTTTTGCCAAACCTCCTCGCACACCTAGACACTTGATAGGTGGACCCCACAGTGGATTTCACCCTGGTTAAAGCCCAATTAACTCTCCTAACAATTGGATTTTGGTGCCCAAATGACCGACTGTTGTGCACTACTGGATGAACCACTGGTTGTCCACTTTCGGAATGACAAGTGGACAATTAGGAGACCTTGTTTGGGGCCTTTGAGGTTCTTGGGCATGTTTAAACCCGCTGTAAATGGTCACTCTTGTTTAAGGGACCGAAAACCTAAAACTAGGTGGTACCTTGGACCCGAACACATCCTAACTTGATTTTTACTTGTAACTTGTGAAAAGTGATGTCTTAATTTGTTTTACACTCTATGGATTATCTGAAGGCATGGGGAGCATTATAATTATCGTTATATCCAGACTTAGGATATGGGTATCCCCACCTTTCAAATCTCCAAGTGTATGTATAAATATGATATCCAGACTCATAGACTCAAATATCATCGTTCTTGCATGTCCAAGGTAATCATCGACTCTAAGATGAAGTTGTAATGATTCTTTGACTGTTGTGTAGGTTACTAGAAGTGTCTAAATTAGTTGTTTACTTATTCATATGCATGGTGCATATCGTTCTTAATTGTTACGTTTTATGTGTCCCCGTCATAACCCGGACCTACCCGGCTATAGTAGGTTTGACTCGTGGGTCTCCCTGGGATTAGCAAGCGATTATCACCCTGCTTTGACTTTGGTTACACCCGGATCTTTAGGCGGTTTCTTCAGTTGGTGTATGAGCATTCAATTGCTCTGACCCTCCCAAGTCACCCAGATCAAAATTTTCTTTTACCACCCATTCGGGGCACCATTTTTAGCCAAAATGCTACCCGTCTGTACTAGGGGTTTTTTGACCTAGTTAGACTGTTTTTCCTGCTTTGTCCAAATTACCTGATCATCTACATTGCCTATATCAAACTAAATTGTCTGCTTTCCCAAATTGTTTATGTTACTTTATGAGTACCGAAATTACTCATATACATCCTGATTGGTTACCGAACTGATTTCTGAGTACTGAACACTGGGTACATATTTATAAACTGAATCCTGAATTAAATACTGAACTGTCCCAAACTTTGCAATTGTTTATCATTGAATTCCCGAGTCGGTACCACGCAACCGTTATTTATTTATTTATGTTGATACTTCGATATTATTGCTCACTTTAGTGGTGTCCTAAAATGTGACAAGGCGGAACTAAAGTACCTACACTGCTCGGGATCAAGGAGAACGCCCGTGGCAGGGCCAGTGATTCCTGACAATTGTAGACTCCAGAAAGAGTTTTGAGTTACTAGCCAACTGTTCGTTAGGGTTAAGCGAATGCACCCCTTTCAAGGATTTGTGTGATGTAGTTGCCATCTAGACAGTAGCATGCTTATCTATTATTTATGATTATGTTATTTTACTCATGATGCACTAACTTGCCTAGTCATATCGTTATTTGACTTCTGATTAATCAACTTGTTGTTTATGTTCTGCTTTGTACCTGCAAACTATGCCTTTTGTTTTGGACACTTGCCAAGCAATCTGTCTAATCTACGCTTGGTGTTGTAGGTATGTTTATGGAGCCCCTACCATAGAGTGGTTTTCCCGAGGAGGCGGTTGCGAAGTCACAGGAGACGAGTGATTAAGGTGTAAAGGTTGTTATATAGACTCCGCTCCTAGCACATGAGACGTTATCACACTAGAGAATTCTATTTTGGGTTTTGTATTCTGATGTACTCGCATATGTTGGCATTTTATTTTTGGAATTGTAATTAATACATGTTTTATAATTTCTAACTTGAATGATGGGAATGCAACCTCCTATTTACTTGTCTAGCTCTGCTTATTACTTGTTTATGCTCATACCAGTCTGAAAATATACTTGACGTACCCAATTTTCCTTCCTCTCCTCTCCCATCCGCCCCCGGGGTCGCCGAGAAAGGGCCGAATGGAGGGAAGAAAGGGGGGAGAAAGGCAGGCATCTACATTTTTGTACGGGTATGCCAAATTTTCAATTGTACTTAGAATTTAGAAATGGTGATCCGGAGATCCACCTTCGCAAGTAGAAAGGAAATTATCCGTTTTCCTAACTTTCCATTGCACACATATTTAAGAAAAGAGACAAGGTTTTTTTTTGAATGCCTGAGAGGCGATTTTGCCATGAAAGGCGATTTTTTTTCCGTAGGAGGCGATTTTGTGCCGTGAAAGGTGATTTACAAATCTTATCAAAATGAAAGACAAGAGTTGTGATTTTTTTGTCTCTTAAAGAAAATACAAACTACAACAGAAAAGTAAGAATGGGAATATGACTTCTCAGGAGATTGCAGAGACCAGTTCAAATCGACGGTCGCAAGTCATGTATGGACTTCGCCATCGTCCTTCAGATGAGAACGCTTGATGCTTTGATTCTTTGGCTTGGCTTGGACTTCAGTTTTTTAGAGGATAAGGACCAAGAGAAGGTCCTATACCCAATAAAAAACGAACAGACGGGCTGAAGAGCCGTGTCTTGGCCACGTTAAATAGGAGAAGAGAAGGCTTTTTCTTAGGGGGGAGTGCCCCCCAAGGGACTTCAATCACCTTTTGGTGTTTGTTGCAGCATAGTTTCTTTAGAGTAGCAGAGCTTCTGGATGATCTTCCTGGCTAATTCTCTCCGATTTTTCTGGATGGATTTCTTGATCCGTTCTTCTTGGAATGAGTTCCTATTTATAGGCCTTTGGTAGCCATTTAGGAGTGTTTATGAGCTTTGATGGCTTTAAAGCTCCATGATGCGAGGAGTTACAAGTTTTTATTTCTTGACTTTGTAACTCCCTTTTCCTTGAATCTGATTAGTCGATGGAGAATGATGGGCTTTTAATCACCTTTAATCTCCATGATGAGAGGAGTTTCATAGCTTTAATGCCTTGATGGCTTTGACTTGTAACTCCCATTTCCTTGAATCCGATTGGGCCGTCCAAAATAATGAGTTAATGACCACATTTAGTTGGGTCAATTAACAACATTAAGTAGTCGCTGGGGATTTGAAGAGTCGTGGGCCGTGCCGCGTCTTTTGAAATTCTTTTTGCGATGATCGACGATGGATCTTCATGTTGATCGATGTCGAATGATCATGCAACTTCAGACATTGGTTGAAACCAGCGGGCCGGTGACATCTGTTTTGTCGATTTCTTGTTCGGTCAGACAGAAAGTGCACTTTCTTGGTTGGTCGGTTGGTGATCTTGGAGCGATCGATGACGATTTCATGCTCTTAACGGCGGATCCGAGATGTCGACGGAGATCAGTCATTTCCGCGCGTCGAAGATCAAATTTTCAGGAAATCACAGGGGCTGGAACTCCTAAAACGCGAAAAGAATCGGGAAAAGGGCCTTTCGGCAGAAATCCGGCCTTTCTCCCCTTTGGTCGCCGCTTTGTCGACCGTTTTTCGAGTTTTTTGTCTCTTTTTTTCTCCTGTATTTTTCTTGACATTTTCCTCATTTTTTTGGCTTGATTCTCTTGAAGAAAACCCGACGAGAAGTCGTGCAAATCAGAGCACAAAGTTTCCTATTTTTTGGAAAAGCCGAAGACTTTACCGCACAGAGTTGCCGATTTTTGTTAAGAGTCGAAACTAGGTCAAACGATGTCAGAATGACCTGAAATTTGACGTGAAGCCTCTTGAGCAATAGATAGGACCAGCCATGGGCTTTTGTTTGAGTTTTGAAGCCGTTTGGGGTCCCGTCGCTGCTAGGCTTGATTTCGCTGCGAGGGAGATGTCGCGCTTTGATGTGTGGTCAGCCGATGTCCGATTGACCTGAAATTTGACAGGGAGCCTATTGGAGTCATTTTGAGATGATCCATTGGCTCCGATTTGGATGTCATGGTCCCGGGGTGCTCCGCCGCCAGTTGCCTTGATTTTCTTTTGGAGCGTCAAAGTCGGGTCAAACGTCGTCAGAATGACTTGAAATTTGACGTGGAGCATTTTGTAAGTGTTTTGAGACCATCCGTAGGCTCTGATCGAAGTTTTGATGTCTTTGACGCCGTCGCCCCCAGGAGCGCCTGTTTGGCTGCCGAAGGAGTGAAGTTAGGCCAAATGATATCGGAATGGCCTGAAACTTGATGTAGAGCCTCCTGGTGGCATCTTGGGGCCAGCTGTGTACTTTGTTTTGTGCGTCAGGTTCTCTGGCTTCACCGCCGCCGGGAGTGCCTGCTCAGTTGTTGGAGGAGTGAAGTTGGGTCAAATGATGTCGAAATGGCCCGAAACTTCATGTGAACTCCTCTTTTGGCTGTCTTGAAGAATCTTGCAGTTTTTGTTTGATTCTGACAAGATCTGATGCTTGAAGCATCATTTCCTGTTTGTAGTAGGAAGCGACTTCATGTGGTGTTTTGATATTTGAAAAGGCAAAGTGACATTTTTGATGTCAACAAATGCCCCCTCGAGGTACAACGACGAGTAGCTTTTGGAGTCGATGTGCCTTGAAGAGAAACTTGAAGGAGAGGTTTTTGACTTGACCAAGAGTCTTTGAGCATTTTTTTTAATAGCCTTTTGAGTTCCCAAGGGAATTTTATGGTAGTGAGAGGGATCACGTACCATCTCAAGGCAAAGTTTTGAAAATGACATGAGGGAGTTGGATTTGGGTTTTGGATTTTGGTTTTTCCTTTTGACCTTGTGAACCTAAGGGCTGTATGTGGCGCATCAGGCGATCAAGAAGGATTTTTGGGTTTTTGACCTTGTGACCTAACGAGCTGTATATGGCAGGTTAGGGGGTCGGGGTTTGATTTTTGGATTTTGACCTTGTGACCCAACAAGCTGTATGTGGCAAATTTGGGGGTCAGATTTGGTTTTGACCTTATGACCCAACAAGCTGTATGTGGCAAGTTAGGGGGTCAGATTTGGTTTTTGTGGAATGTTAATTTCAAGATTTTGGCTCAATTTGGTATATGAGGTTGGATGGTTTGGTTTTTTGGAAACTCAGAGGCTTTCTCTTTTTTTTTTTTTTAATGGTTCAATCGACTCAAAAGAGGCATGGAACCATTTTGTATGCTCTTGATAAGAGGAATTTTTGAAAGGAAGCCTCTTTTAGTGCCTAGGTGGTGAAACTTGGCTCATGTGGGCTAGCCCATGAGACCTTAAGCTTTTAAAAATGGCTTAGATCTCATATGGTGTCATTTTGTAAAGAATATCTAAAAATATCCCTTTTGGATAGATAATATCTAAAAATATTCTTACTTAGAGAGACTCTCTCAACTTTCCTTTCTTTTGGGAGAGATTTTCTCACAGTATCTCTCTTTGGGAGAGAATATTTCTCATTCCCTTTCTTTCTGGAGAAAATTTCTCAAAGAATCTTCTCTTTGGGAGAGAATATCTCAAATCTCATTTCTTTTGGGAAGGTTGCTAATTTTTAGCACTTACCTCCTTTTTTTCTCCTTGTTTCCTTTTTTGGTTTGCTCTCTTCTATAAAAGCAAGAGGAGATTGGATCTTTGCTTCATTGCTCTCTTTCTTTGCAAGATTCTTCAAGAGTGCTCCAAGATCAAGAATTCTTCTTCTTCTTCAAAGATCTTTAAGCTTTTCTTCTTCTTCTCCATCAATGGCTTCAAGTAAGTTTTCTTTCTCCACAAGAAATTTTCCATTGTAGAAGTAGAATTCTTTCCTTTTCTTTTCTTTTCTCTTTTTTTTTCCACGTGTTTTCTTTTTCTCTTTTTTTTTCACGTGCTGTTTTTTTCTTCTTTTTTTTGGATGTTTTTTTTTTCTTTTCTTGGTTGTACAGACCTAGCCGTACTACCACGTGGCAGTGGGCCACGGCCTGCTGGCCAATTTCTTTTTTGAAGAAATTTCTCTCCCTCCTTTTTTTTTTCTTTTTGGCTCACCAAGATAATGAGGTTTATGCACCATGATGATGAGGTTTATGCATTCCAAGATGTTCATGCATATTTTCTTTCTTTGTTTTTTTTTTTTTTGATGCATCAAGATAAAAGGCTAGAATCTCTAGGTCAAGTCAACATGAATTTTGACTTTGACAAAGTTTGAGTGGTTTTGACCAAGTTGGGTTGGAATTGATCAAACTTTGGTTAAAGTTTTCCTAGCGTCTAATGCATGATGATTTTTTGATGCATGCTTTTTAGTAAATTGATTGGGAGCATGATGATACATACCTAAAAATCTTTTGCAAGTTTTAGGATTTGGAGCTCGCAGCAATGTTGAGCCCTTTCCTGATCTTGCTGGATTTTGAGAAGCTTTGCAAGTTTTGGAGTTTGGAGCTCGCAGCGATGTTGAGCCCTTCTTCAAACTTGCGGAGATTCGATGAGATTGGTTTATTCTCGCAGCAATGTTTGAGTTCAAACCTTCTTTGAGGATGCCTCATTGAGCTCATCTTCAAGCTTCCTATCTTCTTCGGGATGTCTCCCTTTTCTTCGGAATTGTCCAGGAATCATGCCAAAATTTCCCTAGGATTTTTCTTTAGCAAAATTCTGACATTTTGATGATTGATGATTTTTTTTATCCTTCGCAGGTAGTTCCTCTAGAACAAACAAGGGCAAAGAGCCTGTTACTGATGCACCTCATCGGTCTACCAGGTCTCCTAATGTGGGCGTACAGCAGGCTTGGGAGAAGGTCCAGTTTGTGGAGAGAAACTTGGAAGAGTGTGACTCCCTCAACCGCGATGAGATGAGACATCAATTGATCGCTCTCAAGGATGAGGAGTTTTACAGGATTATGGTAAGCAACCGTCCTTGAGTCATGGACGATCAGAGCATTGTGCCCAAGCCTACCTTTTTCTTTGGTGATGCAGTCCCTGACGACTTGACGTACCAAAGAAGATGCTTTCAATTCTCTTACACAGCTGATGGTGAGGAGAGAACTATTTCTACCCGGTCGACTTTTGATTAAACTGTCTCGATCATGAGTCTTTCTCCCACATGCCCTAAGAGGGAGGATCCTCCAAGCTGGGTGAAGTGGACCAATGTGATAAAGACGGGGGTTTTTGTTGGCGGCCCTTTCGGATATGCAGAGAAGTCGCCTGTCCGTATGGACATGTTGATGCCCTCCAGTGGCTACCAAGGTTCTGACCATCCGTCGGTCAATTTGTGACTGGTTGGCCTTGGCATTTTTCTGGGTGACGGCAGCGGTTGGGTGAAGCCTTTTCTACTTCGTGGCCGTTTCAGTGCTGATTCGAGCTGGGAATCATGGACTGACCACACCCTACAGGTTGGTGGAGCCATTTTGAAGGAGGCTGGGATCTTCGATTCGGTTCAAGCTTTTCGGAAGGTTTTCTCCGATGAGGCCTTCATGGCCATGCTAGAGTCATTCCTTCCACAAACCAACACCTTCATTGTGACGAACGGTGAGATTGGTTTTACTTTGAAGGAATTAAGCGTCATCACGGGGCTGCCTATTCTTGGCAAACTTTATGAGGAGTTTATGCCTATCGACAGCGTTCTTGAGGAGCAGTCTGAGGAGTTCAGGCTCCTGTACTTTTAGCTCGTCGCCTTCTATGATTTTTTGAAGGAGAAGGAGGGCTCGAAAGTCCGGTGTGGCAGTTGGAAGAATTGTAGCTCCAACTTCTTTGACGGCAGAGAGTCTTCTGATGGTATGGCCCAAGATGCTAGGGCCAAGAACCCAAGTTTGAAGAAGATCTTCGTTATACGAGATGACTTGAAGAAGTTCTTCAACAGTACAAACGCCATTTGTCCTGACATTGCACTGCGAAGAGATCTCGCTGTTTACCTCACTTATTGGTTGGGTGAGGCTATTTTCGCTGGAGGATATGGAACACACATCAGGCCGCACTGTATTTTTCCGGCTTGTCAGATGGCATTCGGAGAGCGGCTTGCTTTGGTGTCAGCTCAGTACTCCTACTTGTGTACCGAATTGCAGGCTACTGCTTTTTTGGTTCGGCTTGGGCTCCCTATGAACAGGGTGTTTTCAGCCCACATTTTCAATTCGTGGTATGTATACCACTGTCCCAGCTTCAATCGCTTAGGAGTTGCGCAGGATGATGACCCTTTCATGATTCGGTTGGCTAGAAGGACAGCAGTTAACGAATCTCTTTTGTTTGCCCGTTTGAGGATCTGACGGTTTAGGGACATCGAGATCGGGCAGTCTTCAGTGAAGCTTTCTCCAGGTTTGCGGAAAAAGGCTTTTGACTTTGGTGCCTCCCGTGATTCCACCAGGGCGGGGTCGGGAAGACATTACTCCTTGACCAATGCAGAAAAGGGGTGGCTCTTTAACATACGTGTTGGTACAATGGTGTACCGGAGACATCTTTTTGTTAATATCCAGTCGTATGTTGCCTCGTATTTCACGCTACAGTTGGGTTTCTCTCAAGGCGTTGTTGGAGAGCCTTAGAGCATGGTGGAGCGCTTTGGAGGTTTGCAGGATGGAAGGAATGCATGGGCCTTTTACAGTGCAGAGGACACAACCGCCATGATTTCTTATCTTGAGTTGCCCACTTTCCGGACTGATGGCTTCACGAAATGGTTTGCGGAAAACTTTTCAGTGTACCAGGGGCTTTCCAAGAAGGAGCTTGATGTCAAGCAATCTCCTAGGAAGGGTCTTGGCAGATCAGATGGAGTCCGTCGAGAGGAAGTCCTGGCTTTCCTTTCCGGAGAGAAGCACAAGATCGACTTTCTCAATGAGCAGGACATCATCAGACCAGGTGCTGTACAAGAGATACCTAGTGAGGTCTTGGAACAGCTCGAAGAGGAGGAAGCCGAGATCGACACTAGGATGCAAGCAGAATTGAAGAAGACTTCCATGGAGTCCACTGGAAAGGGTAGACCATCCGGTGAAGAATTAAAAGAAGCTCCTGACTTTGACAGTGGGGCGGGCACTTCAAGTAAACCATCCCATAGAAGCAAGAGGAAGAGAGGGCAGCGCCGCAATAAGAGACGACATGACGACTCTCCTGATTTAGAAGTCCCTCTCACCACTGCTGAAGAGATGTCAGGGGATGTTGATGAGCCTCTGGAAAAGAGGAGTCGAGAGGAAGAGACTGTTGATGAAGGTATGATTCCTCCTCTTTCTCCTTCCGTTTCTTTCGTTGAAGTTTATTTTGTTTTTTGATTTTCTTTCTCTCTCCTTTTTAGTAGGAGATGAGGACTTGATGATGCCTGAGGTTCCAACCAATGAGACAGTGACGGATCCGGCTGGAGCATCTGAAGAAGAACCGAGGGATCCTGGAGTGATTCCAGAATCTTCACCTGGTATGACTTCTTTGTATTTTTCGTTTCTTTTTTTTTTGTCAGTGCTGTCATATGGTAACATGTTGCTTGTTTTCTTGTTAGCTGACTTGCCACAGGATTTCGACGATTTCGAGCCATCCATGGGCGCGGCCTTTGACAACACTTCGGATGAACTCATGGAGGCGGAATACTCGTCGAAGAAGGTATTTGTAGCAATAACCCTGATGATAATGATTTTTCAATAGGATCATATTCATACCTTTTTTTTTGTTTTATTTTGCTTGCATATTTGAGGTAGCAGAAGAAGTTCCTCCGTCTTTCTCAGTGCCAGAGCAGGGGATGCCTGCAATTGAACCAGAAGTAGGGACTTCTTCTTCCAGTTTTAATACGGTAGAGCAGATTCCTTCGCCAGTGTCTCCGGTTAGAAAGAGCTTAATGATCACTCCTCCAGCAGGACATGACACGGGCAGTCGACCAATGGAGAGGAGCGAGCCTTCGTCTGGGTCATCTCTTGAGTATGCGAAGAAAGTGTTGAAGAGCGTTTTGAGCTCATGGATCGAAACTCTTTCGTCTGGCCATTTGGAAGCTGGCTTTGGCATGGTTAAGCATGTACAGGACATCCTTGCTGATAGCGAAGAAGTCAGCCTGGACATTGCAGATGCGAAGGCTTTCGTTGATGAAGTCATAGCTTTAGGGAGCAAGTGGAATGAAACCAAGAGCTTCCCAAGTGGTGACTTCTTCAATGAGATGTTTTTGAAGCCTTCTGGCAAGGTCAAGTCTGAGCTGGACGAGATCTCGCGGACTCGGAAGAAATTCGTTTGGGAGAGGAACGTTACCGAGTTGGCTATCATTGGGCTGACAAAAGATCTGCGCCGTGCTGATAAAGAGGTCGCTGAGACCAGGCAGCGTCTTGAGCTATTGGAGGAACAAGCTACTGTAAAATGGGCCGCCATTGTGGAAGCTCGTGCCAGAGAAGGGACTTTGATTCGCCAAGTCGAGGAGGCTGAAAACAATCTCCAGAGGAAGACTCAAGAGTACGAGCAATGGCAAATTATTTGGGAAGAGCTTCCCCGTGCTGCAGACGGATCGCGGCGTTCTACCGCATTCTATGGGAAGAGCTAGAAGAAGCATGACCTGGAAGCTTTAGAGGCTAAGGCCAAGAGTCTGCTTGGGGAGTTGAGCCTTTGGTTGAAGACCATGTGAGACTGAGCTCCTTTTTCTTTTTTTTTTGGTACCCGTGTATACACACATATTTTTTGGTACTCTTTCTTTTGTAGTGCTTGTGGATATTTTTTTTAGCACCTTTTTTTTGTATTTCCTTTTTTCACTCAAATTCTTTTTGTGATAAATTCAAGCAATAGTTAAATGGGAATGTTTGTTTGGAGATTTGATCAAAAGTTTGTCATTTTATGAAAAACCTTTTATCAAATGGTTGTTTTGGCGTGAAAGCCGAATTTTGAGATGGCATGGAAGCCGAATTCTGAGATGGCATGAAAGCCGAATTTGGGTTGGCATGGAAGCTGGAATTTTGTGGCGTAAAAGCCAAAATTTGGGATGGCATGGAAGCCGGTTTTCTTTGTGGCATGGGAGCCAAATTTTTTGAGATGGCATGAAAGCTAATTTTTGAAATGGCATGAGAGCCGAATTTGGGATGGCATGAAAGCCGGTTGTGTTTGTGGCATGGGAGCCAAAATTTTTGAGATGGCATGAAAGCCAATTTTTTGGGATGGCATACAAATCGAAATTTGTGGCGTTTATAGCTGATTTTTTTTAAAAACCAAGTTTTGTTTTGTTGGCATGGAAGCCGAATTTTGAAATGGCATGAGAGCCGGATTTTGTGGCATTTATAACGGATTTTTGGCATGAGAGCCGGGTTTTTGGCGTTTATAGCCGATTTTTGTGGCATTTATAGCCGAGTTTTTTGTTTTCAAAAATGCAAGTATCGAGTAAAAGTCGCCTTCCTGCTGAATGGTCTTGCAAATATCAATGGAATGTCGCCTCCTTGCTCATTCGGTTGTAAGTATCGATGGAATGTCGCCTCCTCGCGAATTTGGGTGCAAGTTTCGACTAAGTGTCGCTTCCTTGCTTTTTTCAAAAATTTGATTTTGTGGGTATCGATGGAATGTCGCTTCCCCACGATTTTTGAAATTTGAGGTCTTTTTTTTTAACCTCGATTTTTTGTTTGAATTTTGGGTTTGTGGATATCAACTGGAACGTTGCATCTTCACGATTTTTGAAATTTTGCAAGTATCGACAAAGTGTCGCTTCCTTGCGATTTTGAAAATTTGGAAGTATCGAATGGGGTTCGCATTCTTTCGATTTTTGGGTTTTGCGAGTATCGACTAAGCGTCGCTTCCCCACGGTTTCTAAAAAACCTCTTTTTTTTGTTTGAAGACACGAGGGTCGTAAATTTTGACTTAAAACCGTTTTTGGTTGTAAAAGTCAGGGTGGACTACGGTGGAAATTCCTGAGTCTTGATTTTCTTACAAACCATGAATTTTGGGTTCAAGGATCGAAAATTTGGTCAAGTCCGGGAAGAGGCTCCTAAACTTGGAGTTTTGGATTTGTTTTTTAACAATGGAACTATGAAAGTAAGCATTGTTTTGAAATTTTAGAAATCTCAACATAAGGTTGAAAAATCTAAAAGAGACGGGTTTGACGAGCGAGTACCTGAGAATAGGCTTTTGGCCATGCAAGCACTGATCTGACCCAATGGCGTAAGTCTTCAAGGGTAGTATCGCTTCAAGAACTTACCGTTGATGAGCAGCATACATTTGTCGCCCTCCATGTTTAGAAGTGCGTATGCGCCGTTGGAGAAGACTTTGTCAATGACGAAGGGTCCCTCCCATTTTGGTTCGAGTTTTCCTTTGGGTTTGTGGGCAAAAACCATTGGCCTTTTTACTGCAAGAACCAAGTCACCCTTTTTATAGGCGCGTTGCCGGACCCTTTTGTCGAAAGATCCTGCCATGCGTGCTTGGTACAGCTCAATGCTTTGTAATGCTTCGAGCCGTCTTTCGTCGAGATTGTCCAGTTCATGGAGTCTCAATTTGACATTGCTTTCTTGCGTCATGTCATTTTGTAAAGATACCTTAAGGAAGGAATTTGTACTTCCAAAGGGACAACAGCTTCGCATCCATAGACCAAAGAGAATGGTGTGCTATGGGTTGGTCCTCAAACAGTGGTTCGATAAGCCCACAAAGCTTCAAGTAGTTTGTCTCCCCAATCTCTTTTGTGTCTAGAGACCATTTTCTTGAGGATTTTGCAGAGTGTCTTGTTAAAGGCTTTTGCTAGTCCGTTCACTGCCGGATTGTACGGAGTCGAAGGACAACTCTGGATTTTGTATTTGTCGTAAAACCTATAGAATCGGCGATCCCCGAAATTGCAGTCCATTATCATGGATGAATCTTTTAGGTATGCCGAAGCGACACATGATGTTGCTGCGCAAGAATTGAAGGACTGATGAGGTCTTCATCTCACTAAGCGCAAATGCTTCTGACCACTTGGAGAAATAATCCGTAGAGGCGAAGATGAAGCGATGACCTTTGCTTGATGGGGGAGAGATAGGACCTATGAAAACCATACCCCAAGCTTCGAACGGCCATGAGATTGCTGTGGGGTGTAGCCATTCTGGAGGCATATGAACATAGTCTCCATGATCTTGGCATTGGCGGCAGCATTTAGCAAATTGCATGGCGTCAGCTACCATGGTTGGCCAGTAATATCCCAACCTTTTTATCTGATCGTAGAGCTTGGGACCAGCCTGATGAGCTCCACAAAGACCAGCATGAACTTCTTTGAGGGTTTCCTTAGCCTCTTGTTGTGACAAGGAGCGCAGAAGTACTCCGTCGAAGGATTTTCTGTAAAGCATTTTTGAAGGTATATCCAAATGAAAGTTTGGGGCTCGTCTTTGGACGCTTACCCGTTCTTTTGGATCTTCAGGGAGGATTTCGAACATGGTATAATAAATGAACGGTTCTCTCCAGTCGCCGATTGGAGGTTTAAGGATGCAGATCCGACTTCCAGTCAATTGGTGGCATTCAGCAACTGCTTGGTGTGTGTTAAGAGGAGGGAGAATCCTTCTCTGACACACTGTAATTTGCATGTTTTCCCCTTCCTGGATCGCCATGGAGGCGGCAAGTTCGGCCAGGGCATCTGCACGGATGTTTTCATCTCTGAGGATATGGGTGATGTGACAGATGTCAGACTTTTTTCGAAACGATTGCGCCTTGTTGTAGTAAGGCAACAGATCACGGTTCCTAAACTCGAATTTCTGATTCATTTGGTTGACGATCAGTTGAGAGTCCCCAAAGATTTCCAGCATGGTGATGCCGGATTCGAGGGCTAGTTCTAGTCCTACGATTAGAGCTTGGTATTCAGCTGCATTGTTTGAGCATGGTTCCAGTAGTGAGAAAGCATGTGGAATCATGTGCTTGTCGGGGCTAACAAAGAGGATGCCAACTCCCGAGATCAGCTTTCTTTTTTCATTTGTCCTAGTTGCACCGTCAAAGTATATGTCCCAGGAGGCATTTGGTGAGAAAGTCTCCACGTTGTAGACAGGTTCGTCTGGGAGATCATCTCTGAGTGGGGAATCTTTAGGCAACGGATGCTCTGTGAGAAAATCCGCTAGAGCTTGGCCTTTGATTGCCTTTTGTGGTACATACCTAATATCAAATTGTGATAGGAGGATGGACCATTTTGCCAGTCGGGCATTGAGAGAACCTGCTTTTGTGACAAGGACCTTTAAGAGGTTGATCCTCGAAAGCAGGTAGACTGTGTTCAAAAGAAGGTAGTGATGTAGCTTTTGTATGGTGAACATCACTGCAAGGCATTCTTTCTCGACTGGAGAATAGCGAAGTTGTGCCCCTATCAGCATACGACTGAGGTAGTATAAAGGAGCTTCTTTTCCCTCGTCATTCTCTTGTCCGAGCAGAGCGCCCAGAGAATGGTCGAGATCTCTTGTGTACAAGATGATTGGTTTTCCAGTGGTAGGGGCAGCCAGCACTGGAGGTTTGGTCAGGTATGATTTGATGTCTTGAAATGCCGCTTCACATTCAGCATCCCAAACAAAGTTCACACCTTTCTTCATCAACCGAGAAAAGGGATGGCATTTCCTCGAGAGATTGGAGATGAACCGTCTGAAGTATGCCCATCTTCCTTGAAGTCCTTTCAGTTCTCTTAAGGTTCTTGGAGAAGGCATTTCTAGAATAGCTTTGACTTTGATGGGGTCAAGTTCTATTCCAGCCTTCCGGACTATGAATCTGAGAAACTTACCCGATGAGACGCTGAAGAAGCATTTCAGGGGATTCATTCACAGTTTGTGCTTGCGAAGTCGGAGGAAGACTTCCTGAAGGTCTTTCAGATGGTCTTCTTTTCTTCTGCTTTTGACGGTGAGGTCATCAACGTAACATTCAACCGTCTTGTGCTGCATATCTTGGAATATCTTCATCATAGCCCTCTGATATATGGCACCAGCATTTTTCATACCAAATGGCATGACAGTGTAGCAATACACGCCAAACGGGGTCCGAAATGATGTGTGTTTTTCATCTTCAGGATGCATCTTTATCTGATTGTAGCTAGAGAATCCATCCATGAATGTCATTCGCTCAAACCCACAGGTGTTGTCAATCATCACCTCTGTATGGGGAGCGGGAACTCATCTTTGGGGCAAGCGCCATTTAGGTCTCTATAATCAATACAGACCCTGATCTGCCCATTTTTCTTTGTCACGGGGACGATGTTGGCCAACCACTCAGGATGTTGTTCTTCACGGATGAAGTCGACGTTTTTGAGTTTTTGAACTTCTTGATCAATTTTGTCCATCACGTCTGGACGGAATCTTCTTTGGCCTCGTTTGACAGGCTTGATATCTTTTTGTAGATTGAGTTTGTGGACTGCTATTTTGGGGTCTAAGCCAGGCATTACAGCATAAGACCATGCAAAACAATCAACAAACTCACGAAGAAAAGAGATATACTCGGGTAACTCATCATCCTTTATATTCTTGCATATGAATACATGATGTGGGTCATCTGGTGTTCCCAAGTCTATCTTTTGAACTGGATCTTCTGTTGGAAGGTTTGAAGGTGGTTCCTCCACAATATTTTCGGAGGCTTCCAACTCAACGAAACCTTCTGGAGTTTCAAGGGCATTTTCAGGCCAAGGCTTTGTTTCTGGCCATGGGTCTTCAGGATTGGCGATCTTCTCAAGGCTTGCTATGAGGTGATCCTAATCGCCTGTTGAAATTGGGTCGAAGTAAGGTACTTCTTTTGGAGACGATGGCTCTTCTGGATCAGAACGCCACATGTCTTTACCACCGGACAATTCCTCTTCATCATCAGAGAAATTGTACGAATTGGTAGAGCTTCCTAGATCCTTAACGGATGACTCTTCAAAGAGATATCTAGGAAGATTGATGTCTTCAAGGACATGAGATGTTGAGGCTTGGTCGGCAAATCGACTCCTCATCATTTGTGTCAACTTTCTCACGAGAGTGTCAGGATCATACCCCAACCCATGTGAAGATCTTTCTACATGATCGTAAGTCTCCAATCTTCCAGTTGACTTTTGGTCAAGGCGGGCTCCAGCGGTGTGAGAATATAGCGATCTTGCCCCAGACCGACTGGGTTTTGAGTGTTGTAACCCATTTTCTTCATAATAGCCTGTGCCACAGGACTATATAGAAATGGTAGAGGCATACGTTCGTTTTGGAAAGGTTCAAGCATGGAATTTGATGAGGAAGCTTCCGATCCGTGGAAGAAGATTGGCTTCTCTTCTGCTGAAGTTGCCGGAACAACGAAGGAAGCAGACGTAGGATCTTCTACGTCAGCAGGCATCTCTATTGGAGGTAGAGCAGGCTGAACTTGTTGAGTGTCAACTTGGTTTGACGGTGTGTTGCCTTCTGGCTCTGACTCTGAATCCGTGTCTTGCATGGTAGACACGAAGGAGACGACAAACTTGCCCCCAGACTCTTGCTTTGTCCTCTTTGTTTTGGTTGTTATGACCAAAGGCTTTGAAGATTTGAGAGAGATAACGAAGGGAGATGGATTTCTCTCTTCAAATTTTCCGAAAGGTTTGTTTTCTTCTGATGATTGCTTAGGAGCTTTACCTTTATCTTTCTTGAGATTTTTGACAATGGGTGTTGTTTTTTCCTCTTCTTCTTTTTCATCTTTGTATGTTTGAGCATCTGCAAAATGGACTTCTTTGCCTTTGAAGGGCTTTTTCTCTGCAAACATTCGATGTATCGAGCCGTCGTTGCCAACGAACTTGATGCATTGATGTAGAGTTGAAGGGACGACACCATTCTCGTGTATCTAGGGGCGTCCAAGAAGGATGTTGTAGCATGAGGGGGTTCTTATTGCATACACAGTGACTTCAGAGAAAAGATCATCGATTTGCAACTTGAACCTGATTTTGCCGATAGGCCTTTGAGCACTCCCATCGTACCCAAAAATGGATACAGACGTGTGACTTAGCTTTCTAGGTGGGATGCCCAGCTCTTCAAGTGCCGAAGTAGAGATGAGGTTGAGTGCAGAACCTGGGTCGATCTGGACTCTGTGTATCGGCATTTCTTTGATGTACCCTATGAAGTACAGGGGTCGGCTGTGCTTCGTCTCGCATAGCAGGAGGTCATCCTTATAGAAGGCGATGGTTGCACTTGCTGCTTCCTGAACCGAGAGGCATTCAATGCTTGATCCCTCAGTTTTCTTCTTTTCTCCCTTTGAGGGAGTATTCGATTTTTTTACCCAATAGTCCATTTCAATTTGTAGGACTTGTGGGGCATGTTTGTCGACATCCACATTCAGCCTTTGTAGTTCTGAAATGAGATTATCACGAGTGTGTGGAGACATTCGTAATAAGTCAAGGATGTGCAGTCGTGCAAGTATGTGTTTGAAGTGCTCAATCAAGTCGTACTTGAAAGCCTCCTTCGGGCCTGCATGTTCATTATTGTTGCCACTTGGGGCATTTGCATTTTGTGTTCCCGAAGGATTTACATAAGAAGAAGAAGAAGGTTGGTTGTAGTTTTTGTCGTAATCCCAGCCAGAACAGGTACCTCTACCAACTTCAAAAGCTTCTTGAGAAGGGTCTTCTTTTGGAAGATCGTCCTTGAGATCCAAGGGTTGATCCTTCTCATTTACTGAAGATGCGTCTGCAGTAGAGTCACCATCCTCAGTGATTGCGTTACATGGAGCATTTTCCGGGAACAGGTCCTGAATAGCATCCAGCAACTTTTCTACTTTATTGAGTAATTTGTCGGTCCAAACATCTCATATGAGGTCAGGTATCTGGGACCAACTGACCAGGTCTCCATCGGCTGAAGTTTCTTCAGGATGATTGGTTGGAAGAGCTGTGAGTTGCGACGTCACAGTTTCAGGGAACGAAGGCTGAGAAGATGTTATCTTAGTGGAAGTTACCTGAGAAAATGTGGCTCCGGAAGATATACTATCAGGTGTAACCGGAGAGTACGTGTCTTCGGTAGATGATGCTTCAGAGGCACTATCTGTTAGGAATTTTGTGTATTGCAATTTGATGGATGCATTATCATTCTAGCATCATTTGAGTTTTCACACATGCATTGTTTTAGAAAAACTTGAAATCTTGATTTACACATGCATTGTTAGAAATATTGATTTATGCATGTTTTGATTTTTAACTTGGATGCATTTTTATTTGAAAAGAAGTTTTATGAATCAAGCAAGGCTAAGAGTTTTAAAAATCATTTTAGCCTTTTTATGTTTCATGATTTTAAATCTCTTAGTTTGATTTAAAACTTGTTTCCAAGCTTGATTTAGTGGCCCAAAAGTTCCCACAAGAAAATACTTTGAAATATGCAATTTTAGGGAATTTGGTCCCTGGGCCCGGGTCGACCTAGAGTGTGCTCGGTCGACCGAGCCCACTGCAGGTTGACCGGGTAAAGAGCCGTTGTGCTCTTTTCAAACGGTCAATTTTATGACCGTTGAAGGCCAGGTCGACCGGGGGAGAGACGTTGGGCACTTTTTGGCTATAAATACTAGTTCATTCCTTTGCCAAAAGTTAGCAATTTTTAGGCCCTCCTTGAGATGTTTTGAGGCTAACCAAAGGGGAATGAGCTAAGGGATGAAAGGGGTCATTTGGAAAGCTAAAGCTTGGTTCCATTGAGTTAAATCACTAAGTAAGCTTTACTTTCATTAACCATATGTTGTCATGGTTTGCCTTGTTATTGGTAAATCTTTTCTAGCATGATAAACTATGTTTTGTTGTGTCCTTAACATGTCTATGTTTTGAATTGATTTATTGTTTTGGATGCATCACATTGATCCAAGTAGTACTTAAATTGGTATATCTAAGTAAATCATGTTAATGAAAACATCTTTGAAATTATATGTAACAAGATTCATATACTTGGTTGAATCTATAGTTGTTGTTTTTCATCATAAGAAAATCTCTTTCAAATCTATCTTATGTTTTGGATTCAACAACTTCACAAATCATATGTACTTTTGTTTTAAAGTTTCACAACTTGCCTTGCTTTGATAGGTATATCATTTTCAAGTTGAATTTATAATTACATATGATTTGTCCCCTAACTTCAATCAAATCTATTTTTGTGTTTTATGCTTATAGCATACACATATTGAGCTACATTGTTAATTTGATTGAAATCCATATGCATCACATGTTTTGTTCTTGTTCTTAGATTTTCACAACTTGTTTGGAATACATATGTATATCTTTTACAAGTTATTTTTAACATGTGATTAGCATTCTTTCCTCAATCATAAATTTTTTTATAAGCTAAAACTTTCAAAAGCCTTTGGCATACATTTATGAGCTTTTATTTTCAAATTGACTGAGGACATCATACATACACATTGTGCATTCATCTTTGCATTCAGTGTGTGTGTGTGTGTGTGTGTGTGCGAATTAGATTTTCACTTTCATATCCGCCTAATTAAGAGGCATTTAATGAGCTATTAATTGTATCTCCATCAAGTTTATTATAGACACTACTTAGAGAGATAACCAACCTTTTGGTTGAAGAGGTTATTGCTTAGCCTAAGAAAAGCATAGTGTAGAGGTTATTGCTTAGCCTCGAAAAACATATTGTAAAGGTTATTGCTTAGCCTATTGAAAAGCATAAATAGTGGAAATCCGGTGGGGTGTTGGATCACAAGCCGGTAGTGGATGTAGGCATTGAGGCCGAACCACTATAAATCTTTGTGTAATGGTGTATGCTTGTGGTGATTGTTTTTATAAGCTTCCGCATCTTGTTTGGTAAATCATCACTTGTGACTAGTTTATTTTAAAGAAATTAAAATTTGTCTAAATTGGTCACATATTGTAGCTCACCCTATTCACACCCCCCCCCCCCCCTCTAGGGTTCCGATCTAGGACTTTTATTTGGTATCAGAGAGAGGTTACTCCATTTTAGGGCTTAACCACCCGGAGTTGATCCTTTCTAGACTAGAACCCTACTGTTGTGTTTTATTGCATATCTTTGTAATGATTTCCACTATGATCGAAAATGAAATTTCCCCAAGTATCATTTCACCACTCTAAGACTTTTTCAAGTTATATCTCCAAGAGTTGGTGAGTCCTCAAAGTGAACTCTCAAGGACAACCTAATCAAGACCTTAGGTGAATCTTCAAAGGTAGACTATTAGACTAACCTTAAGGCCTTGAACCTCTCTAGACCAACCTATTCCTTTTAGTTATATCTTGGTCATTTTACATTTGCATTTTGTTTCTTTATAGTCACATCTCTTAAAATGCAATGTTTCTTTGTGATCATTTGATTTTGTCTTCATGAACTTTTAAGTTATATCTCATGGTTTTCAAAATTCTTTGATTGCAATATTTTCATGATGGTTTTGCATTTTGTTCATATAGTTATATCTCTTGTAGTGCATATCTATTGATGATCAATTGATTGTGATTACAAACGCTTTCATAGCTAGATTTTTCATGATCAATTGATGTTGGAAAATCATTTGATGAATGTCATACTTAGATCTTTTTTTTGTGAATCAAATGATTTGAAGCAATTTAAGTTTTCCATTGATTTTTCAAGTTATATCTCTTGGTATGGAAAATATGTGTTCAATTTGTATGAGTGTCTATTGTCATATTTAGAATACAAATTGAAAATTTATAGTAGTACACTTCTTGTTTTTCAAAACCGATTGCTCATAATTCTGTAAATGATTCATTGTTGGAATTTTAAATATTAAAGTGATTTGAAAAACTTTGGAAAATGTTCTAAGCTTTATTGGTTGTATTTATAGATGCATTTTCCTTGAATTTATTTCCTTATGCTTAATTATGATTATATCATTTGGAAGGAAATATTTTTTACAAACAATTTGCATCTTTGCTCATTTAGCTACACATTCTTTTTATGCAAATTGATTTTGATGTCTTATGTTGTGTGGTTGGATATGGTTTCATTGATTTGCATGTTTGTGCCTAACTTGGTATATATTTTCATTAATGCAAATTGATGATTGTTTATGTGCTTTATAGTAAAATGTTTTGTTTTATTATCATTTGAACCTAATAAGTACATATGTGATTTAGTGTGCTAAGCTCATTTGGTATAATCCTCATATCCATTTCCCATTGCAATGTAAGCTTAGTACATTTGCTAGAGTGGAGATGTTGCATGATAGGTTAATGGATCATTTTAGATGAATTGGAATTAATTCATTGTTCTTAATAGGTATACCCATTTATGAGATCCATTTTTCATCTATATGCGATTCATGATATCCTTCTAACTCCATACCTTCTTGCACATGCATAGTTATATTCTTTATTGATGATATGGTATGAGTTAAGATCTTGAGTGTTGATTGATCCTCTCTATGCAAATGTCAAATCGTTCCATGTATGGTTGTAATATTTATTATATTTGTAGAAACCATACTAGAACTCAAATCCATCATCTATGCCTTCTAGTCTTCTCTTTTTGGATGGTTATGATGTTGATTCATGTATATTCTCTAAGTGATGTCATCCTTATACATGTTTCAACATCATAGTAGTGATCTTGATCATATGAAACTCTTTGAAATCCATCCCTCGTATATCTATATGTTTGATGGATATCTTAGCTGTATACTTTTGCAATGCAATTTATCTTGTTCATCACTATGATCTTGCTCTTGTTCTAAGTCAAGGCGCTGCAAGATCCTCGCATACTCTTCAGGATCAGGCATGGGAGCCAAATCTTATTCTTCGTCTGCCCCTTGTGGTTCAACATGATTGAGTTCCACTGGAGCGTTGAAGGGTGTTGAGTCAACATGATTTTCTTGAACAGGCTCTTGGTCTCCTTCATCATCGGACCAGGACCCTTGTTGCTGATATGTGTTATACCAGATTACCGACATAAGGTGAGATTCGGGAATCCATTCTTCGTCGGAGAGGTATTCTCCTGTTTCAAGAGATTCCTCCCACTCGTCGGTGTCACTGGACTCATATCCATCCATGGAGAATCCAATTACTGAATTGCAAGAGTATGATGCCCCCTGCGTAGTTTCATTTCTGAATTGAGGTGGCATGAAATCACCAAGGGTGAATTTTTTTTTCCACCTTTGAAGCCTTGGGTTCTTCCGTTGCCCCCAGTGAAGCAGTGGAAGAGGTATCTGCCTTTTCAGGGACTTCTTGCTTTGATTGAGCTTTCTCCTGCTGCTTGAGCTTGCGGAGTTGTCTCTTGGCTTGCCTTCGCTGTCGAGTGGTTGGTTTTGTTTTGACGATCTCCCAATTTTCATCTTCTAGGAGGTCGGGATGTACCCATATAGGTTGTTCGTCTGGTGTTGGATAAGGAACTAACTCTTGGGATGTCTAGGTCATTTTTATCACCTTAAAGGAAGTAGTGGTCTTTTCCTTTGGTGATTTTGAAGTTTGTCCATACGACACTATGTTGACGAAGGCAGACCCATAGTTTTTGTCAAAGGTGATGACTCCGTTTTTCCACATCTCGTTGATCTTCTCTCTCACAACGAAGCATTGATTGAGAGGATACGAAATCATCTGGTGGTGGGGACAATACCGGGGATTGTTGGTTTTGCCAACGTCTCCCGGTCTTTTAGGCTCAGGTAAGGTGAGTTTACCATTTTTTACGAGAGTCTCGAAGATTTCTTCAACATTTTCATCGAACGAGTATTTTTTCTCTACTCGTTCTCTGAAGGCATCAGAGAGTTCAGGTTTCTTACTTTAGCTTTATTTTCAGCTTTCTTTGGCTGCTAAGGAGCTGACTTGGTTTGCACATTAAGAACCTCCTTTTTCTTTGGCTTTGAGGTCGTAATGGTAGCTGGCTCTTTCTTTGATGACTACTGACTGTTGAGGTCTTTGATCACCGTTTCAGCCTCCATAGCTGCTTCTAGGAGTTCTCCCAGGTTTTTTGATTTGTTGTCGATAATCATGGAGCGGATTATCGCTCTCATGTTGTTACGGCAGATGTCGATGAGCGACGCTTGTGGCAACACATCTGAGCACTTGTATGCCATTGCCTTCCACTTGTGAATGAAGTCGTAAGTTGACTCATTCTCTCCCTGTTTTAGGCTACAGGGCTGTGCCATAGTAACCGGATGATCCTCACCTTTGAAGTGGGTCAGGAAGCGTGTCTCTAGCATGGCCCAATTTTGGATGGAGTCCTCCGGCAGAATGGAGTACCAATCGAAGGCCGTACCTTTTAGGGTACTTGCAAAGAGACGGATCTTGAGGGCATCTTGATCCGCGATAGCTCCCGTCAGTATCTTGAAGTGGATGACATACTATATGGCTGAACCTTTCCCCGTATATGTTTGGAGGGTAGGTTGCTTGAATTTTGCAGGGAATGGGACCGAGTCCATCCATAAGGGATATGGTGGCTTGATCCCATGCTCCTTCAGTGTATCATCTTCCTTTGCTTTGGTGAGGATATCGTCAACGTCCTTTTTGGTAAGGGCGCGCGACTCACTATTTTCTGCATTTTCCTCATTATCTGGAGGAGGTTGGTTGTTTTCTTGACGTTGAAAAGCGAGAAGAAGATTTTCCATCAGAGCCTCAATCCTCTGCTGACCTTGCTCCAATTGCTGGATGCGTGCGGTCGTTTCATCGGGAGGTGGATTGCGAGGTTGCTTAGAATTTGTAGCCAAGACATTCATCCCCCGTGATTCGAATGAGGAGATCGTTCTGGTGACTGAGTTGGGGCTCATTCTTGAAGAGCTTGAGGAAGGATTACTCATTTGTCCTTGGTTTGAAGTAGTAGAAGATTCTTCCAGGCGTCTTCGTGTCCGGGAGACGCTGCGAGTCACCGGTCGTGGGACATGAAATTTAGTTGCTGACTTCTGACGTCTTCTAGTTTTGCCAACCATATGGACAGTAGCAAATTGGCCGGGTCTTTCTTTTTCGGCCCATTTTTGGGAGACTTGAAGGATAGGATGCTGGGTCCTTTGCTTCTCTAGTCTCTTTTGTCGATACGACATGCGGCGACGTATGCGACGGGCAATTTGAGCTTCTGTTAGCTCTAGCTGGTGTAAGACCCCGACCCGAGTGATCCCGATTAGTGCTAATTAAGTTGCGTGTTAGTGCTAAGCTTGATTTATGTGTTTTGATTGAATTGGGTTTAGATTTAACCTTGATTCTAGTTTTGGACTGCTTCGGGTGTTTTGATAGCTAGTGGGACCCTTTGGGGGTTCCATTTTCGGCTTGGTATTTTCTTGAGGATTTTCCCGATTTGTTTTGAATTGTGTTTTCGGCCCGTTGCATGCATCTTGTGGATTCCAACAACTTTCATGTTGATCCCGTTCTCGTTTGAGATCACGAAACCCGAATTCTTGGCCTTGAGGGCAAAACAGTCTTTACACACCAAATCTGTACCAAAACTCATTATTCCCGAAACCCGCGAAACATAGACTTTTTGGAAAGTAGATATTTCGACGAACATTTCTTCCTTCTTCGTCGAATTCATCCGAGGTCCCGAATTAGATGATTTCAGTCCATTTAGCTTCTTAAGTTGTGGGACCCAAGCTCCTCATTGTTAACAAAAGAGAACCCACCTCTTCTTTCTCATTCACTCTCCATTGCTCCAGCACAACTGAACCTAGGGTTCTTGTGGTTTTCTTCTTCTCCTTGCTTCTTCATCTCCAAGCCTCACCAATAGTCCACCAACCAAGCAATGAAGGTCATATTCTCCTTCCTCATCTTGCAAGCATCCCATTGATACCGTTTTTGGAGGAACCCATCAATCTAGAGATCTTCTTTGAACTAGTCCTCTTCATTTGAAGACCATCCAAGTAAGTGATTCTCCCCATCTCCTAGATTAGTGTTCCTCTAGTTCTTGTTAAGCTACATTTCCATTTTTGAAAGGTTTCCTAGTCATTATATTGTTTGACCCATGTTAGGGCTTTATTTGGGGATTTTGCATTGTAGCTTGGACCATTTTCTTGGAGGACTTGATAGAGCTTAATATCATTAATTGAAGACTTGAGGCAAGTGAATGCTTGAATGTTTTTAAGTTGAAATGGTTTGGCTTAGTATTTATGGATTTTCCATATTATCATTAATGTGTTTTGTTTTGGAATAAATGCTCATAAGATATCTTAATAGCCTCATTCATTGTTTTATAAGCATGTTGGTAAAGCATTTATTGTCCTTGTGATAGCTTAGATGAATGTTTGTGGAATGGTTTGTTTTCCTTCCTATTCTTGCATTGGATTTGGCATGGAAGAGGTGATAGAGAGAACTCTTAATGAGGATTTGGAGAAGTATAAAGAGATGCATTGGAGGAACTATTAGCCCAATGTTATTGTAAGGACCTTGTGGATGTGAGGAAGATGGTTTTGAGGAGGAAAATGACTCAAAACTGAACTCAGTGAGCATTTTCGTAACTGGCGGTCAGCTCACGGTTAGCCAGCGGCTAACCGCCGAATGCATCGGCGGCTAACCGCAAGCTAACCGCGCACCGCGGTGACTTTTCCAGAGAGCATCATTTTCCACCTGAAAACGCGGTCAGCCTCACGGTTAGCCAGCGGCTAACCGCCGAACCCATCGGCGGCTAACCGCCAGCCAACCGCACAATCACGGTTCCTTTTCCCGAGAGCATCAGAATTCTCACCTGAAATTCGGTCAGCTCCACGGTTACCCAGCGGCTAACCGCCGAATGCATCGGCGGCTAACCGCCAGCTAACCGCCAGGTAACCGAAATTTCCCAGATTTCGAAAAGCTCCCCGCTCGAACGAACTCTCCGGTTCGTTCGAGCGTTGAGCTTTGTCAATCGAAAGGGATTCACTAGGCATTGTTGATGCCATCCGAGAAAGAAA
Organism: Cinnamomum chago; assembly: GCA_038049695.1. NCBI lineage: Eukaryota > Viridiplantae > Streptophyta > Magnoliopsida > Laurales > Lauraceae > Cinnamomum > Cinnamomum chago. The sequence continues at coordinate 54,296,532 of CP142456.1, forward strand.
CCATATCACAAAGATGTCATCCGAAACCTTGAAAAATCATAAAAGTGAATAAGGAGCCCGGAATGTCTTCAAACTCACGGAGTACCAAGTAAGGACTATAATAGACATACGGGACCCCTATTCACTTAAATAGATTTTGAAATTAGTATTTTACCCGAAATGTGTTATAACTCGTTATTTCACCTCGTTTCCAAGACTTGTATTACATGACTTGTTTTCCCGAAAGCATTGGAGTTACATTAGTAACAGTTAATTGTCCCGAAATGCATTGCCCGACATGAAATGATAGTATGCCCTTGAGCACCCCGTTTTACCCGTTTATCTACTGTACTTGATTTACTTGCATATGTCTCGATTGGTTTTATCCTATGAGTCGGCATCACTAAGCTTGGATACCATGTCAGTCTGATCCACTGACTTGGAAATCCCTCTCCCGTCCCGCCAGCTGCAGTTTGGATCCCGATGCCCGGTTTACCACCGTGGCCCCGTCCCGATACCCGGTTCGCTACCGTGGTCCCGTTCCCGTATAGTTATATTGTATATATGTATACGTTGTTTCTCCTCACCTTGTGTGACTGAGATCAACGTCCCGTGATACTGTTGTCACATTAGTGACAGAGGACTTAGCTTTATGTGATTGCCACCTTGTTAGTTTCCGATTCCTTGAGTACCTTATGTTTCATCTTGTTTACTTGTTTTATAGCAAATGATTTATCTGTTTATGAGAGTTCTTGCTTAAACAGATGTATACGCTTTTCAAGAGATTTCTTACATTATATGTTGTTGTATCCTTGCTTTCTCTTGCCAGACCGTCGTGTCTGATCCTTTGCTTTGGTACTCAGGTCCCGTTGCCGGCTTCCTTGAGGAGGAGCCAGAGGAGGCGGTTGGTGAGCCGCAACCTCTAGTCGAGTGGCGCGCTGACGATGTCATGTAGACATCGGATTGCTATGAGATGCGTACATTTTGGGAGCTATACTTTAACCATTCTTTGGGTTATTATTTTGTAATATTGGCCTTTGTTGGCCTCTAATTTTGGGGATTGTAACTAAATGATAACTTGTCTAACTTTAACAACTTTTGGGAAACATTGCTATATATCATTGCTCTTTCTGATACAGTTTGATATTGATGTAAATGCTTGCATGACTAGAGATAGTCTAACTATTTGATTTGCTACACGCTTCCGCATTAAAAAGAAATATCCATGCAAGGTGTTGATATCCTCACCGCGGACACCTGTGGGAAATTAAATAAGTTGTATTTTGAGGATGTAGGTAATCCTCTTGAATAATCATCACACACTAATGTCCCGATCCCGGATTGGGGATTCCCGGTCCGGGGTCGCGACAGCTGGGATTTAGCAATTAATGATGTACTCCCTCGAACGCAGCAGCCGAGCCTATCTTCTTTGAAGCTGGGCATAGACAAGATTTGGACTCGGTCCTTCGACTCTCGTAGCGAAGCTTTGAATTCTGCGAGTTCGGCCCCCATTGAGATAAAGGGTCGAACTGCAGGAGTGCAGGCCTTAGCAGGTTCTTGCAGAGGCCTGGTGATGTATGATTTGATTTTTGGCTTGTAGGAGCAAGCCAACTCATGATGGGTTGCCTTCTTTGTCAGACAAGAGGCTGGTTTCTCCTCCTTCATGTATGCAAGAGGATAGAATCGGTTTTCTTTGAGAGGGGCCAGGTATGTTGGCTTTGCAGATGTTCGGGACCTCCTTTGTTTTGGTGAAGGTCTTGGGGACCAAGTCTTAGGGTAGACCTGGTTCTCTACGGGTTGAGGCTTCATGGGGTTGCCATGGGCTTCAGGTTTCTTCGCGTTCGCCCTTGGTGTCATGGCTTCTTAGCAGATGCGGTTTCCTCTATGGGAAGTGGGAACGGTCCCAGCGACCCGAAGATGATAGTCCGGGGAGTAGAGGTCGACCCGGTGTTTTGAGATTTGCTGAAGGAGGTGACGTTTCGACAGCTAGCAGGGTGCTTATGAGTGCGCTTGTTCTGCTTCTCCTGGAGCATGAGCTGGTACTTGTTCCCATCGAAAATGATGGTTAATGAAGCTGCCATTGTTAGTTTTTGGAAAACTTCTAAAACAAGACCACGTCCATTAGTAATCACAAGAATATAGTGATCATGAATGGGAAAGAACTATGGTTTTGTCTTTTCAAATCGCTCGAGGGAACATAGGCCAGTCCAAGCGAGGTGAAGAAGGCGAAAAAGCCATAGAGGATACAATTGTTCTGAACGCAAGTACGGGAGGCTCAGAGTGAGCATTCCAGTGACTGCTAGAAGCAATTGTAGACCTTAATTCAAATTACCGAGAAGCGAGGCTCACTCGAGGTAAGATGATATAAGGTTGGAGATACAAATGTGTCGGTCGCGAATAGGCACAAATGTTGCAAATAGCATCCTTGGAATAGACACGAGATGGGATTTTTTTGAAAGGCCAAAATTAGATTCATAAAAGAGAGCAAATGGTGTTGCAATCCGAAAAAGGGCTCAAACATTTCTACGAGCGCTAAATCCGAAAAGGAGGAAACCAAGATTTCTCAGATGTAAACCCAAAGATGACGATTTTTTTTTGAATTTTTTTTAAAGGAATACAAAGGTTTTCAATTCGGTCTTATGAAACCTTAGTAGATAGATCAGCCCTCAGGTAAGGGTAGGATTACTTAATGAACCCATTTGGAGGACCCTTGCCTCGAACAGTCTAGCTGCCTCTACACTCTGGACAAGGCTTTTCTTAGATCCACTTTGGTCAAAGAATGCAATTGGCGCAACCTTAGTGGATTTTGAAAAAAAATTTTATTTTTTTAATGGATTCATTAAAGAGAACGAACGGTGTTCCAATCCGAATAAGGGCTCAAACATTTCTGCGAGCGCTAAATCCGAAAAGGAGGGGACCAAACTTTCTCAAATTTGATTCCAAAAGAAATTTTTTTTTTTTAAAGGAGTTTTTTTTAAGGGTTTTTTTTTTTGAAATCCCTATTGGACTCATTAAAGAGAAAAGATGGCCCATTCCCCGATAAGAACAATAGCTGCGAACATTTTTGTGAGCTATCAAGTTCAAAGATGAGAGGATCAAAGTTTCTCAAAATTGATTCCAAGAAAGAGAAATTAGAAAAAAAAAATTTGAATTGAGAAAGAACGAAAATAAGTTCAAAGGTAGAAAATTTTCCAAAAATCCCATCTTATTTTTTTTTGGATGCAAGATCCAACATAGGCCACCAACTAGAAAGGAGCCTAAGAATTCAAGCATCGCTTTCTCAAATGAACTGGTCCCACCGGGTATGCCAGCTTGATGGACCCGATTTTCCTTCCTCTCCTCTCCTCTCCCATCCGCCCCGGGGTCGCCAAGAAAGGGCCAAATGGAGGGAAGAAAGGGGGGGAGAAAGGCGGGCATCTACATTTTTGTACGGGTATGCCATATTTTCTATTCTACTTGGAATTTAGAAATGGTGATCCGGAGATCCACTTTCGCAAGTAGAAAGGAAATCATCATTTTTTCTAACTTTCCATTGCACATTTATTTAAGAAAAGAGACAAGGTTTTTTTTTAATGCCATGAGAGGCGATTTTACCGTGAAAGGCGATTTTTTTGCCGTAGGAGGCGATTTTGTGCCGTGAAAAGCGATTTACAAATCTTATCAAAATGAAAGACAAGAGTTGTGATTTTTTTGTCTCTTAAAGAAAATACAAAATACAACAGAAAAGTAAGAAAGGGAATCTGACATCTCAGGAGATTGTGGGGACCAGTTCAGATCGACGGTCGCAAGTCAGAAAGGGAATCTGACTTCTCAGCCGGCTTACAGATGGAACTCCAAGCTATGGGATGAAGATAAGATGAGGACTAGCAATTCCAAAAGAAATCTCTGCTTAGCCTGCAGAGTATAAATACAAGATCATTCCTTTGGAAAAGAGTATAAATACAAGTTCATTCCTTTGAAAAAGAGTTGAAAAAGAGAGGATCCAAGAGCCATTGTTGAGGTGTTTTGAGACAAAGAAAAGGGGATGAACTAAGAGAGACCAATGGATCATTAGTGAAGCTAAAGCTTGGATCAATGAAGTTAAATCTCTAAGTAAGCTTTACTTTTACTAATCATATGTTATATGCTTTAGTTAAATTATTGGTAAATGATTTTTAGCATTATAACTATGATGTGTTGAATCCATTCTTCTTTTAATCCTTGATCTAAGTTGGATTGGATTCTTCACTTTGATTTCAAACCAAGTTTGTTTTAAAATCTTCATTAATCATGCTTAGCCAAAATCTTTGATTTCTTTTAGCATGATTCATTTACTTGGTTGAAACTTTATTTGTTTTTTTCATTCATTTAAACCTTAGTCAAATTTGTTTAATTTTGAAAACAACATTGCACATGCATCACATGTCTTAAGTTAATAAATTTCATACAACTTGTGAGCCCTTGATTTTCATGCCACTAACAAGTTTGTATTCATACATGTGATTTGCATTTAACTTTAATCAACTCTTTGTTTGTGCCTTAAACTTTTAAATGCTTTGAGCATATTTTAATTGAGCTTTGTTTTTAACTTGATTGAAGTTATCACACACACCCATCATGAGCATACACCTTTGCATTCATTTAGTGTTTGTGTGAGTTAGTTTTTCAATTTCATATCCGCCTAATTAAGAGGCATTGTAATTGAGCTTTAAGTGTATCTCTTTTAGTATTTGTGTAGACACTATTTTAAGAGAAATATTTTTCTTGTAAAGGTTATTGCTTAGCCTAAGAAAAGCATAGTGTAGAGGTTATTGCTTAGCCTTGAAAAAGCATCTTGTAAAGGTAATGCTTAGCCTAGAAAAGCACATTGATAGGTTATAGCTTAGCCTAGAAAAACACATTGTAAAGGTTATTGCTTAGCCTATTGAAAAGCATAGATAGTGGAAATCCGGTGGGGTGTTGGATCACAAGCCGGTAGTGGATGTAGGTATTGAGTCCGAACCACTATAAATCCTTGTGTGATCGTACATGCGTTGTGGTGATTCTTTTTAACTTCCGCATTTTGTTTGTTTATCATCACTTGTGATTAGTTTATTTTAAAGAAGTTAAAATTGGACATAATTGGTCACATATTGTAGCTCAACCCCCCCCCCCCCTCGGGTTAGGATCCAGGACTTTCAACAGTAGGTACCCAATTTATCATTCATAGCATGCAATGGTTTATTTCTATTTATTCTTGATTTTCTATGCTAAGGGTTTAATGGCATGAAGTTTGAATTCTAATTATGTTTAGAGTGTTTAATCTAGTTGTTTTTCATGTTAATTATGTTGGAATAATTCTTGATTTTTAAAGATCTCAAAAGTTGCAAAAGATTGCCAAAAAATCGAGCCCCGGAAGCCACCTGTGTGGCACGAGCGAAAGCCTCTCGATTGTGTCAAACAGGTCCTCAGTCGGCATACGCTGTGTTCGCGGTCGACCGAGGATGAACTCGTGGTCGACTGCGGACAATGTGTTGACTTTCCAATTGTGACTTTCAGCATAACGGAAAAATGACCCATTTTGCCCGGTTTTGCCTTTCAGAACCCCATCTTTGGGTGTTTTAAAGCTCGGAATAGTTCATAACTTTTGCCAAACCTCCTCGCACACCTAGACACTTGATAGGTGGACCCCACAGTGGATTTCACCCTGGTTAAAGCCCAATTAACTCTCCTAACAATTGGATTTTGGTGCCCAAATGACCGACTGTTGTGCACTACTGGATGAACCACTGGTTGTCCACTTTCGGAATGACAAGTGGACAATTAGGAGACCTTGTTTGGGGCCTTTGAGGTTCTTGGGCATGTTTAAACCCGCTGTAAATGGTCACTCTTGTTTAAGGGACCGAAAACCTAAAACTAGGTGGTACCTTGGACCCGAACACATCCTAACTTGATTTTTACTTGTAACTTGTGAAAAGTGATGTTTTAATTTGTTTTACACTTTATGGATTATCTGAAGGCATGTGGAGCATTATAATTATCGTTATATCCAGACTTAGGATATGGGTATCCCCACCTTTCAAATCTCCAAGTGTATGTATAAATATGATATCCAGACTCATAGACTCAAATATCATCGTTCTTGCATGTCCAAGGTAATCATCGACTCTAAGATGAAGTTGTAATGATTCTTTGACTGTTGTGTAGGTTACTAGAAGTGTCTAAATTAGTTGTTTACTTATTCATATGCATGGTGCATATCGTTCTTAATTGTTACGTTTTATGTGTCCCCGTCATAACCCGGACCTACCCGGCTATAGTAGGTTTGACTAGTGGGTCTCCCTCGGATTAGCAAGCGATTATCACCCTGCTTTGACTTTGGTTACACCCGGATCTTTAGGCGGTTTCTTCAGTTGGTGTATGAGCATTCAATTGATCTGCCCCTCCCAAGTCACCCAGATCAAAATTTTCTTTTACCACCCATTCGGAGCCACCATTTTTAGCCAAAATGCTACCCGTCTGTACTATAAGGGTTTTTTGACCTAGTTGGACTATTTTTCCTGCTTTGTCCAAATTACCTGATCGTCTACATTGCCTATATCAAACTAAATTGTCTGCTTTCCCAAATTGTTTATGTTACTTTATGAGTACCGAAATTACTCATATACATCCTGATTGGTTACCGAACTGATTTCTGAGTACTGAACACTGGGTACATATTTATAAACTGAATCCTGAATTAAATACTGAACTGTCCCAAACTTTGCAATTGTTTATCATTGAATTCCCGAGTCGGTACCACTCAACCGTTATTTATTTATTTATTTATGTTAATACTTCGATATTATAGCTCACTTTAGTGGTGTCCTAAAATGTGACATGGCGGAACTAAAGTACCTACACTGCTCGGGATCAAGGAGAACGCCCGTGGCAGGGCCAGTGATTCCTGCCAATTGTAGACTCCAGAAAGAGTTTTGAGTTACTAGCCAACTGTTCGTTAGGGTTAAGCGAATGCACCCCTTTCAAGGATTTGTGTGATGTAGTTGCCATCTAGACAGTAGCATGCTTATCTATTATTTATGATTCTGTTATTTTACTCATGATGCACTAACTTGCCTAGTCATATCGTTATTTGACTTCTGATTAATCAACTTGTTGTTTATGTTCTGCTTTGTACCTGCAAACTATGCCTTTTGTTTTGGACACTTGCCAAGCAATCTGTCTAATCTACGCTTGGTGTTGTAGGTATGTTTATGGAGCCCCTACCATAGAGTGGTTTTCCCGAGGAGGCGGTTGCGAAGTCACAGGAGACGAGTGATTAAGGTGTAAAGGTTGTTATATAGACTCCGCTCCTAGCACATGAGACGTTATCACACTAGAGAATTCTATTTTGGGTTTTGTATTCTGATGTACTCGCATATGTTGGCATTTTATTTTTGGAATTGTAATTAATACATGTTTTATAATTTCTAACTTGAATGATGGGAATGCAACCTCCTATTTACTTGTCTAGCTCTGCTTATTACTTGTTTATGCTCATACCAGTCTGAAAATATACTTGACGTACCCAATTTTCCTTCCTCTCCTCTCCCATCCGCCCCCGGGGTCGCCGAGAAAGGGCCGAATGGAGGGAAGAAAGGGGGGAGAAAGGCAGGCATCTACATTTTTGTACGGGTATGCCAAATTTTCTATTGTACTTAGAATTTAGAAATGGTGATCCGGAGATCCACCTTCGCAAGTAGAAAGGAAATTATCTTTTTTCCTAACTTTCCATTGCACACATATTTAAGAAAAGAGACAAGGTTTTTTTTTTGAATGCCTGAGAGGCGATTTTGCCATGAAAGGCGATTTTTTTCCGTAGGAGGCGATTTTGTGCCGTGAAAGGTGATTTACAAATCTTATCAAAATGAAAGACAAGAGTTGTGATTTTTTTGTCTCTTAAAGAAAATACAAAATACAACAGAAAAGTAAGAAAGGGAATATGACTTCTCAGGAGATTGCAGAGACCAGTTCAGATCGACGGTCGCAAGTCATGTATGGACTTCGCCATCGTCCTTCAGATGAGAACGCTTGATGCTTTGATTCTTTGGCTTGACTTGGACTTCAGTTTTTTAGAGGATAAGGACCAAGAGAAGGTCCTATACCCAATAAAAAACGAACAGACGGGCTGAAGAGCCTTGTCTTGGCCACGTTAAATAGGAGAAGAGAAGGCTTTTTCTTAGGGGGGAGTGCCCCCCAAGGGACTTCAATCACCTTTTGGTGTTTGTTGCAACAAAGTTTCTTCAGAGTACCAAAGCTTCTGGATGATCTTTCTGGCTAATTCTCTCCGATTTTTCTGGATGGATTTCTTGATCCGTTCTTCTTGGAATGATCTCCTATTTATAGGCCTTTGGTAGCCATTTAGGAGTGTTTATGAGCTTTGATGGCTTTAAAGCTCCATGATGGGAGGAGTTACAAGTTTTTATATCTTGATTTTGTAATTCCTTTTTCCTTGAATTTGATTGGTCGGTAGAGAATGATGGGCTTTTAATCGCCTTTAATCTCCATGATGAGAGGAGTTTCATAGCTTTAATGCCTTGATGGCTTTGACTTGTAACTCCCATTTCCTTGAATCTGATTGGGTCGTCCAAAATAATGAGTTAATGACCGCATTTAGTTGGGTCAATTAACAGCATTAAGTGGTCGATGGGGATTTGAAGAGTCGCGGGTCGTGCCACATCTTTCGAAATTCTTTTGCGATGATCGACGATAGATCTTCATGTTCATCAATGTCGGATGATCATGCAACTTCAGAAAATGGTTGATACCAACGAGCCGGTGACATCTGTCTTGTCGATTTCTCGATCGGTCGGACAGAAAGTCCACTTTCTTGGTCGGCCGGTTGGCGATCTTGGAGCGATCGATGACGATTTCATGCTCTTGACTACGGATCCAAGATGTCGACGAAGATCAGTCGTTTCCGAGCGTCGAAAATCAGATTTTCAGGAAATCACAGGGCTGAAACTCCCGAAACGCGAAAAGAATCGGAAAAAGGGCCTTCCGGCAGAAATCCGGCGACCATGCACCCATGGTCGCCGACGACCATAGGGGAATTTCTTCCCTTTGGTCGCCGCTTTGTCGGTCTTTTTTCGAGTTTTTTGTCTCTTTTTTTTCTCCTGTATTTTTCTTGACATTTTCCCTTCTTTTTTGGCTTGATTCTCTTGAAGAAAACCCGACGAGAAGTTGTGCAAATCAGAGCACAAAGTTTCCTATTTTTTGGAAAAGCCGAAGACTTTGCCAGCAGAGTTGCCAATTTTTGTCAAGAGTTGGAACTAGGTCAAACGATGTCGGAATGACCTAAAATTTGACGTGAAGCTTGCTGAGCAGTAGATAGGACTAGCCATGGGCTTTTGTTTGAGTTTTGAAGCCGTTTGGGGTCCCGTCGCTGCTAGGCTTGATTTCACCGCGAGGAAGATGTTGCGCTTTGATGTGTTGTCAGTTGATGTCCGATTGGCTTGAAATTTGACAGGGAGCCTACTGGAGTCATTTTGAGATGATCCATTAGCTCCGATTTGGATGTCATGGTCCCGGGGTGCTCCGTCGCCGGTAGCCTTGATTTTATTTCGGAGCGTCAAAGTCGGCTCAAACGTCGCCGGAATGACCTGAAATTTGACGTGGAGCCTTTTGTCGGTATTTTGAGACCATCCGTAGGCTCTGATCGAAGTTTTGATGTCTTTGACGCCGTCGCCGCCAGGAGCGCCTGTTTGGCTGCCGAAGGAGTGAAGTTTGGCCAAATGATGTTGGAATGGCCTGAAACTTGATGTAGAGCCTCCGGGTGGCATCTTGGGGCCAGCTGTGTACTTTGTTTTGTGCGTCAGGTTCTCTGGCTTCACCGCCACTGGGAGCGCTTGCTCAGCTGTTGGAGGAGTGAAGTTGGGTCAAATGATGTCGAAATGGCCCGAAACTTCATGTGACCTCCTCTTTTGGCTGTCTTGAAGGATCTTGCGGTTTTTGTTTGATTCTGACAAGATATGATTCTTTAAGCAACATTGCCTGTTTGTAGTAGGAAGCGACTTCATGTGGCTTTTTTATGTTTGAAGAGGCAAAGTGACATTTTTTGTGTCAACAATACTGTGCAATAATATATATAGCTAGCAAGACATTAGTGATGCAACACGGAATTCGATGAGCTCCAAACTTCGGGTTACACCGCAATGCAAGCTTTCACCAAATGTTCCATGATGATGATGGACCTTATATCCTCACCGGTGTGAATCCTGAGGAAAAAGAAAGATTATGCTACACTAATCCCTGAATCACGGCTCCTTAATCATATTCTAATTTTCGGGTTGTGACATAATCATTGTCAATTAGCACTCAAAAGTGAAATTATGGATTCTTATTTAAGAACAACCAGATATATGCTCATTAATATATATTATAAGCAGGACACATATTTAAAATTTGAACCGTCCAAAAGGGTGGTCCCACCAGTTTTACCTCCTTAAAAGAATTTACTTCAATCAAATTTATTCTAATATAGATAATCACAATTAAACTATTACTGAACAACTATTTTTTTATTATCCACGATGGATAAAACTATGTTTAGATATAAAAAGAATAGATAACAATGGAACATAGAGCAAGTGATTTTGAGCAGCTTAGATTTCAAGTGTGAGCTCCGATGATAAAAAGCATAGTAATATATGGTAAATTAATATATTACTAATTGTAAATAATTTCATTAATTCTCAAAAAGGAAAAAAAAATCTCAAGATGGCTTTTTAATCGTTCTTCCTTTCTTTAAGCTTGTCAAATGAGACTTTTATACTAAAAATAAAGGGAAATCGCGACAGTGACTTATATTCAAAATCTAAACTATTTAAAATCACAATCCCACCACTTTTTATCTCCTTGAAAAATTTACTCCAATCGAGTTTATTATGAAATAGATAATCATAATCAAGACACAAGAAAACAACTTTTTTGATTCATCAAAGGTCGTTATAATTCTGATTGAATTAAAATTTGATGTAATCATAGAACACAAAGAGAAAGTGATATTAAGTGGGTCAAATTTCAAAAATGAGCCCCATTGATTGAAAATATGTAGTGTTGTATGCTGCATTAGTACATCCAACAGTTGTAGATACTAAAACTCTAAATCGGTTCATCTCTTCATGCTCCATACCTGCAAATTCCAACTTGAAACATCACCGAAAGATCTAAAGACTCGTCCTCTCCGCCTCTCTACTATCAAGATCTCAAGTACGGAGAATGCGGGACAGGAAATCTAAGTCCCGTACATGATTGTCATTCCATTCTTATTATTTTCCCCCATTTCCTTTCTTCCTTTCCTTTTCTATCTTCCGTCATTCTAAGCTTTTTCCACCAAAATCTTTTTTGATTTTGTTACTCTTTTTTAAAATAAAAAGATTTAATTAATTAATTGCTAATATAAGGAGGGATCATCCATTCAAATGGTGGGGGCAGAGGGTTTTTAAATAAGGATTTTCGCATGCCCCACTTTGTTTTGCCTTCCATAGCATGGTCATCAAGTTTCTATAACCTCACCTCTAACCTACTTCCACAGTGACCTAAAGTACTAAAAAAAGTAAAGAGGAATCTACAGAAAAAATTCTCATAGGACCCTATAGGACCAACGAGGACCCAATAGCATGTTGAAGACAAGAAGGGTCTTGTGATCTTTTTTGTAGGTCGACCACTCTGTAGTGTTTATGATGATCTTTTTATTCCCGTCATTATCGGAAGCAAGTGAGGTGAAGGCGCTGCGAGGATGTCACCGGTTTGGATAACGATGAAATAGCTCTACACCCAGGCGACGATGGGGTCAATGTTGGTGATGGGCAGGAGGTTGAGCACGATGGAGGCTAAGCCCGGATATCTCCGAGGAAGGCATCGAGGAGGAAGAACGCCTTGCCAAAGTCTCCAAGGGAGGCATCGAGGAGGAAGAACACCTTGCGGAAGTCGCCAAGGTTGATGATGGTGACTACCCGACGGAGGACACCAGCGTGTCAGCACTTGCAGACGAGGGTTGATTGTCTCACTTTTTTGCTCACGGGACTACTGGGGTCCGCGGACGTGAAAATCCGTTGGGTCCAACCCTTTCGTGATCGGAGACAAAGCAAACATCAACATTTTTTTGTACGGGTATGCCAAATTTTCTACTTTACTTGGAATTAAAAAGTGGTGGTCTGTAGATTCACCTTCACGAGTAGAAAAGGAAAACATTTTTTTTCTAGTTTTTCATTGCACATTTATTTAAGAAAAGAGACATGGTTTGTTTTGAATGCCGTGAAAGGCGATTTTCATTTGTTTTGCCGTGAAAGGCGATTTTTTACCGTAAAAGGCAATTTTTGATGTGAAAGGCGATTTACAATTCTTATCAAAAGAGAAGACAAGAGTTGTGATATTTTTTATGTTTCTTTAAAAAATACAAAATACAATGAAAAGTAAGAAAATGGGATCTAACTTCTCAGGAGATTGTGGGGACTCGTTCAGATTGACAATCGTAAGTCGTATGTGGACTTTGCCGTCATCCTTTAGATGAGAAGAGAGGATGCTCTTGATTTTCTTGGCTCGACTTAAACCTCAAATTTTTAGAGGATAAAGACCAAAAGGAAGTCCTATATCCAATAAAAAGCTAAGTAGATGAGCTGAAAAGCCACGTCTAAGCCATGGAGAAATAAGGAGAAGGCCTGGGGGGGTGGCCCCCGAAGGGACTTTGGTCACCTTGTAGTGGTGGTCGGTGCAGGACTTCTTCAACAGAGGAGAGGTCGTTGTAGCAACTTTGGCAGAGTTTTTTTTTTGTGTATTTTCTAGTTGATCTTCTGGATTTTTGTCCATCTGGATTTTCTGGTCCTTGAAATGGTGGAAATGGCCTCCTTTTATAGGCTTTTTGTGGCCATGAGGGGGGTTTATGAGCCTTAAATGCGTTAATTGCATTAACGCTCCATGATGGGAGGAGTTACAAGTTTTTAATCCAATAATTTTGTAACTCCTTTTCCTTGGCTCTTGATTAGTCGTTGGAGAATGAATGGCTTTTAATTGCCTTTAAGCTCCATGTTGGGAGGAGTTACATGGTTTAATGCCTTGATTATGGTTGACTTGTAACTCCCGTTTCCTAGCTTCTAATTGGACCGTCCAAAATAATAAGTAAATGACCACATTAACTTGTGATAAAATATGTCATTAACAGCATTAAGTGGTCGCCGAGGCATTGAAGAGTCACGGGCCGCGCCCGTCTTTTAGAATTCTTCTTGCGATGGTCGCCGATGGATCTGCATGCTGAATGATGTCGGATGACTATGTAACTTCAGACATTAAATGCTACTAGTGGGCCAGTACCATCTGTCCTGTCGATTTCTCGATCAATCGGGCAGAAAGTGTGCTTTCTTGGTCAGTCTGTTGGCGATTTTGAAGCATGACAATTTCATGATTTCGGCGGCGGGTCCGTGATGTTGATGAAGATCGATGGATTCCGTGCCTCAAAAATCAAAGTTTTGGAAAACCACAGGGGCCAAACTTCTCGAAATGAAAAAAAGACCCAAAAAATTGGCTTTCGGTGAAAATCTGGCGACCCGGATTTTCAGGGTCACTGGTGACCATGAGGGGTTTTTACCCTTTTTGGTTGCCCTTTTTTTGGTTTTTCTTATTCTTTCTTCTTTGATATTTTTCTTGACATTTTTGCATATGTTTTGGCCTAATTTCCCTGTAGAAAACTTGACAAAAAGCCTTGCATATTAGAGAGCAAAGTTTCCGATTTTCCGGGAAAGCCGAAGACTTTATTGCGTAGAGTCGTCGATTTGCCGTTAGAAGCCAAAACTAGGTCAAACGATGTCAGAATGACCTGAAATTTGAGGTAAAGCCTCTTGAGCAGTGAATATGACCAACCATAAGCTTTTGTTTGAGTTTTGAAGCCATGTGGGGTCCTTTTGCCAGTAGAGTTGATTTTATCGCGAATAAGATGTCGCGCTTTGATGTACGGTCAACCGATGTCCGATTGATCTGAGTTTTGATAGGGTTCCTATTGGAATCATTCTGAGACGATCCATTAGCTCTAGTTTGGAAATCATGGTCTCGGGGAGCTCCGCCGCCGAGAGGCTTGATTTGGCTTCCGAGAGTCAAAGTCTGGTCCAATGTTGTCGAAATGGCCTGAAACTTGACAGTAGCCCTTTGGAAGCATTTTGAAGTCACCCATGTGGTCTGTTTGATGGGTGATGGCCTCTGTGGTTTTCGTCGCCGAGAGGCTTGATTTTGTTTCTTGAGGGTTGATGTAGAGTCAAACTTTTCGGTTTGACCTGAAACTTGACATGAAGCCTTTTGGAGGTATTTTGAGACCATCCATAAGCTCTGATCGAAGATCTAATATCTTCGATGCTGTCGCCGCCGGGAGCTCCTGTTCAGCTGCTGGAAAAGTGAAGTTAGGCCAAATAATGTTGAGATGGCCTGAAATTTCATGTGTACTCTTCTTTTAGTTGTTTTGAAGGATCTTGCAGTTTTTGTTTGATTCTGACAAAATTTGATGCTTGAAGTAGCATGCATGTTTGTGGTAGGATGCGACTTTATGTAACTTCTTGATGTTGAAAGTGTACGAAGAGGCAAAGTGACATTTGAAAGTCCGGGGATCCGAACCCTAGAGGGGGGGGGGGGGTGAATAGGGTGAGCTTTAATTATGACCAATTTTAACTTCTTTAAAACAAACTAGTCACAAGTGATGATAAACAATCTAAATGCGGAAGCTAATAAAACAATCACCACAACGCATTCACCACCACCAAGGATTTATAGTGGTTCGGCCTCAATTCCTACATCCACTACCGGCTTGTGATCCAATCACCCCACCGGATTTCCACTATTTATGCTTTTCAATAGGCTAAGCAATAACCTTTACAATGTTGTTTTTCTAGGCTCAACAACAACCTTTACAAGATGCTTTTCAAGGCTAAGCAATAACCTTTACACAATGCTTTTCTTAGGTTAAGCAATAACCTTTACAAATGAAGGGTTTCTCTAAGAAGGTATCTTCACAAAAGAACACTCTAAGGGATACAATTTAAGCTCAATTAAAATGCCTCTAAAATAGGCGGATATGAAATTGAAAAACCAACTCACACAAACACTATATGAATGCAAATGTGTATGCTCATGATGTGTGTGTGTGATAACTTCAATCAAGTTAAAAACAAAGCTCAATTAATATATGCTTAAAGAATTTCAAAGTTTAAGGCACATAAAAGATTTGATTGAAGTTTAATGCAAATCACATGTATGAATATCAACTTGTTAATGACATGAAAATCAAGAGCTCACAAGTTGTATGAAATTTGTTAACTTAGAACATGTGATGCATGTGCAATGTTGTTTTCAAAACCAAATTAATTTAACTAAAGTTTTAAATGAATGAAAACAACAAATAGAGTTTCAACCAAGAAAATGAATCATGCTATAAAAGAAATCAAAGATTTAGGCTAAGCATGATTAATGAAGATTTTAAAACAAAACTTGGTTTTAAATCAAAGTGAAGAATCCAATCTTAATTAGATCAAAGATTAAGAGAAGAATGGATTCAACACATCATAGTTATCATGCTAAAAATCATTTACCAATAATTTAAACAAAGCATATAACATATGATTAAGAGAGTTAGAGCTTACTTAGAGATTTATCTTCATTAATCCAAGCTTTAGCTCTCCAAATGACTCTTTGGTCTCTCTTAGTTCATCCCCTTTGTCTTGTCTCCAAATACCTCAAAGATGGCTTAAAAATCTCCAACTTTGACAAAGGAATGAACTTCATTTTATACCCAAAAAGTGGGTTTCTGCGAGTGCCCGGTCGACCTGGCTATAAACGGTCAGAAAAATGACCGTTGGAAGAGCCAACGGCTCTTTGCCCCGGTCAACCACGCAGACCGGCCACACTGCAGGTCGACCCCCTGGGACCAAAATTCCCAAAAATTCCATATTTCAAAGTATTTTCTGTGGGAACTTTTGGGCCAATGAATCAAGCTTGGAAACATGTTTTAAATCAAACTAAGTGGTTTAAAAACATGAAACATAAAAAGCCTAAAAAGATTTGAAAGATTTAAAACTCATAGGCTTGCTTGATTCATAAAACTTCTTTTCAAATTAAAATGCATCCAAGTTAAAAACGCAACATGCATAAATCAATATTTCTTCAAGTCTAAAAACCAATGCATGTATAAATCAAGATTTCAAGATTTTCTAAATCAATGCAAGTGTGTAAATTCAAATGATGCTAATATGATAATGCATCCATCAAATTGCAATATACAAAATTCCTAACAACATTTTGGTGTCAACAAATGCCCCCTCGAGGTACAGCGACGAGTTACATAACTCTTGTAGTCGATGTGCCTCGAAAAGAATTTTAAAGGAGAGCTTCTGACTTGACCAAGAGTCTTTAAGCATTTTACTTTTGGTAGGGTAGCCTTTTGAGTTTCTAAGGGGATTTCATGGCAGTGAGAGGGATCACGTACCATCTCAAGGCAAAGTTTTTAAAAATGACATGAGAGATTTGGATTTGGGTTTTGGGGTTTTGGATTTTCTTTTTGACCTTGTAACCTAACAAGATGTATGTAGAAGGTTAGGGGGTCGGGTTTCGGATTTTGGTTTTGACCATGTGACCTAACAAACTGTATGTGGCAAGCTAGGGGGTCAGGATTTGGTTTTTGGCTTTGACCTTGTGACCTAGTAAGCTGTATGTGGCAAGCTAGGGGGTCAGGATCTGGTTTTTGGTCACTCTTTGGGACTATTTTGGGTCAATTAGAGTGGTTTGGATTTTTGTGGAATGTCAATTTCAAGATTTTGGCTCAATTTGGTATATGAGGTTGGATGGTTTGAATTTTGGAAGCTCATGAGGCTTAGAATTTTTTTTTTGTGGTCCAATCAACTCAAAAGAGGCATGGAACTATTTTGTATTCTCTTGGTAAGAGGGATTTTTTTATAGGAAGCCCATTTTAGTGCCTAGGTGGTCAAACCTAGCTCATGTGGGCTAACCCATGGGACCTTAAGTTTTAGAGATGGCTTAGATCTCATGTGGTGTCATTTTGTAAAGAATATCTAAAAATATATCCTTTGGATAGAGAATATTTAATAATATCCTTACTTGGAGAGAATCTCTCAAGTTTCTTTCCTTTTGGGAGAGATTTTCTCAAAGTATATTTCTTTGGGAGAGAATCCCTCAAAGTATCTTTCTTTTAGGAAGGTTGCTAATTTTTAGCACTTACCTCCTTGCATTTCTCCTTGTTTCCTTCTTTGGCTTGATCTCCTCTATAAAAGTAAAGGGAGATTAAATCTCTTGCTTTTATTGCTTTCTTTTGCAAAAATCTGAAGAGTGCATCAAGGCCAAGAGCTCTTCTTCTTCAAGGATCTTCAAGCTTTCTTCTTCTTCTCCATCAATGGCTTCAAGTAAGAATTATTTTTCCAAGAAAACTCTATGTAGAAGCAAGATGGTAAAAAAAATTCTTCGTTCTTTTTTTTTTCTTTCCTTTTCTTTTCTTCTGTTTTTCTTTATTTTCTTTTGTTTCTTTTTCTCTCTCTCCTTTTTTTGTCCCTCATGGGGTTTTTTTTCTATTTTTTTCCTCTTTTTTGTGGCCTGTCCCAATCTTGCAAAGATTTGAGAAGATTTGCTTGATCTCGCAGCAATGTTTGAGTCCAAGCATTCTTTGAGAATCCTCCATTGACTATGAGCTCGCTGCGATATTGAGTTCATATTCAAGCTTTCTATTTATTTTGGGGTGCTTCCCTTTTCTTCGAAATTGCCCCAGAACCATGCCAAAATTTCGCCAAATCTTTTAGCGAAATTATGTCATTCTGATGATTGATCCCTTTTTTTTTCAACCTTTGCAGGTGGTTCCTCCAGAACGAACAAGGGTAAGGGGCCTGTTACCGGCGCACCCCACCAATTTGTTAGATCTTCCAATGCGGTCGTTCAGCGGGCCTGGGAGAAGGTCCAGTATTTGGAAAGAAACTTGGAAGAGTGTGACTCCCTCAACAATGATGAGATAAGGCAGCATTTGATTGCTCTCAAGGATGAGGAGTTTTACAAGATCATGGTAAGCAATCGTCTTTGGGTCATGGACGATCAGAGCATTGTGCCCAAGCCTACCTTTCTCTTTGGTGATGTATCCCTAACAACTTGACATACCAGAGGAGATGTTTTCAGTTCTCTTACACAGCTGATGGTGAGGAGAGGACTATGCTACCCAATCGACTTTTGATCGTACCATCTCGATCATGAGCCATTCTCCCACATGCTCTAAGAGGGAAGATCCTCCAAGCTGGGTGAAAAGGACCAATGTGATCAAGACCGAGATTTTTGTTAGCGGCCCTCCCGGATATACGGAGAAGTTGGCCGCCCGTATGGACATGTTGATGCCGGCCAGTGGCTATCAGGGTTCTGATCATCTATCGATCTATTTGAGACCAATGGGCCTTGGTATTTTCAGAAGTGACGACAGCAATTGGGTGAAGCCTTTTTCGACTTCATGGCCGTTTCAGTGCTGACTCAGATTGGGAGTCATGGACTGAGCGCATCTTGCAGATTGGTGGGGTCATTCTGAAGGAAGCCGATATCTTTGACACAGTCCGTGCTTTTAGGGAGATCATGATCTTTCCCGACGAGGCCTTTTTCATGGCTATGTTGGAGTCGTTCCTTCCACAAACCAACACCTTTGTTGTCACGAATAATGAGATTGGTTTCTCTTTAAAGGAGCTGAGCGCCATCACTGAGCTACCTATCCTTGGCAAGCTCTATGAGGAGTTCATGCCTATCGACAACGTCCTTGAGGAGCAGTTTGAGGAGTTCCGAGTTCTGTACTTTCTACTGGTCGCCTTATATGATTTTTTGAAAGAGAAGGAGGGCTCGAAAGTCAGATCCAGCAGTTGGAAGAGTTTTAGCTCTTCATCCCCTAACTTCTTTCACAGCAAGGAGTCTTCTGATAGCATGACCTGAAAAGCCAAAACTAAGAATCCGGGTTCGAAGAAGACTTCGATCATGCGAGAAGATTTGAAGAATTTCTTCCCAGGTACAGATGCCATTTGTCTTGACATTGCGCTGCGGAGAGACCTTGTTGTTTAATTCATTTACTAACTAGGTGAGATTGTCTTTGCTGGTGGAGATGGAACACACATCAGGCCGCATTGTATTTATCCAGCTTGTTAGATGGCGTTCGGAGAGCAGCTCACTTTGGTGCATGCTCTTTACTCCTATTTGTGCAACGAACTACAGGCTGCTGCTTTCTTTGTTCGGCTGGGCTCTCTATAAATAGGGTACTTTCAGCCCACATATTTTATTCGTGGTATGTTTACCATTGTCATGGCTTCCACTAGTTGGGTACTGCACCGGATGATGATCCTCTCATGGTTTGGTTGGTTAGTGGGAAAGCCATCTTTGAATCTCTTTTGTTTGCCCGTATGAGAATCCGACGGTACAGGGACATCAAGATAGTGTAGTCTCCAGAGTTGCGGAAGAAGGCTTTTGGTTTTGGTGCCTCCCACGACTCCACTAGGGTAGGGTCGGGAAGACATTACTCCTTGACCAATGCAAAGAAGGGGTGGCTTTTTACATACATGTTGGCACAATGATGTACCGTAAACATCTTTTTATCGACATCCAGCCATATGCCCCTTCTTGCTTTGCATTGCAGTTGGGTTTCTCAAGGCGTTTTTGGAGCGCCTTCGAGTATGGTGAAGCACTTTTGAGGTCTGCAGGATGGCAGAAATGCATGGACTTTTTATAGTGCTGAGGACACTACCGCCATGATTTCTTATCCTGAGATATCCACTTTCTGGACAGCTAGCTTCACGAAGTGGTTAACGGAGAGCTTTTCGGTGTACCGGGAGCTTTCCAAGAAGGATCTTGATGTTAAGCAGTCTTCTGCAAAGGGCATCGAGAAATCAGATGGTGTCCATTGAGAGGAAGGTTTGGTCTTCCTTTCTAGAGAAAAGCATAAGATAGGCTTTCTCGATGAGCAGGTCATTATCGGATATGAACCTGTCCAAGAAGTGTTAGGGATTTTGTATATTGCAATTTGATGGATGCATTATCATTTTAGTATCATTCGAATTTTCACACATGCATTGATTTAGAAAATCTTGAAATCTTGATTTACACATGCATTGTTTTCAAGACTTGTAGAAATCTTGGTTTATGCATGTTTTGATTTTAAACTTGGATGCATTTAAGTTTGAAAAGAAGTTTTATAAATCAAGCTAGCCTATGTTTTAAATCTTTCAAATCATTTTAGGCTTTTTATGGTTCATGTTTTTAATCCTCTTAGTTTGATTTAAATCATGATTCCAAGCTTGATTTAATGGCCCAAAAGTCCCCACAAGAAATTATCTTTTATTATGCATTTTAAGGGAAATTGGTCCCTGGGCCCGAGTCGACCTGCAGTGTGCTCGGTCAATCGAGCCCATGAGCATACTGCAGGTCGACCGGGAAAGAGCCGTTGGAGCTCTTTTTCAAACGGTCAGATTTATGACCGTTGAGCCCAGGTCAACTGAGGAAAGGTGCAGGTCGACCGAGGACACGCCAGAACTCATTTTTTGAGTATAAAACCAAGTTCATTCCTTTAAAAAAGGTGAGGAACTAAGAGGCCCTCCTTGAGAGGTTATGAGGCCAATCAAAGGGGAATGAGCTAAGGGATGTTAGGGGTCATTTGGAAAGCTAAAGCATGGTTCCATTGAGTTAAATCACTAAGTAAGCTTTACTTTTCTTAATCATATGTTTTCATGCTTTGCTTTAATTATTGGTAAATCTTTTCTTGCATAATAAACTATGATTTGTTGTGTCCTTAACATGTATATGTTTTGAATTGATTTATTGTTTTGGATGCATCACCTTGATTCAAACCAAGTAGTACTCATATTGGTATCTCTAAGTAAATCATGTTACTAAAAACATCTTTGAAATTATCTGTAACATGATTTCTATACTTGGTTGAATCTTTGGTTGTTGTTTTTCATCATAAGAAAATCACTTTCAAATCTATTTTATGTTTTGGATTCAACAACTTCACAAATCATATGTACTTTTGTTTTAAAGTTTCACAACTTGCTTAGCATTGATAGGTATATCATTTTCAAGTTGAATTTTTAATTACATATGATTTGTCCCTTAGCTTCAATCAAATCTATTTTTGTGTTTTACACTTTCAAATGCTTTTAGCATACATATATTGAGCTACATTGTTAATTTGATTGAAATCCTTATGCATCACATGTTTTGTTTTTAGAATTTCATAACTTGTTTGGAATACATAGGTATATCTTTTACAAGTTATTTTTTAACATGTGATTAGCATTCTTTCCTCAATCATAAATGTTTTTATAAGCTAAAACTTTTAAAAGCCTTTGGCATACATTTATGAGCTTTTATTTTCAAATTGATTGAGGACATCATACATACACATTGTGCATTCATCTTTGCTTTCATAGTGTGTGTGTGTGTGTGAATTAGATTTTCACTTTCATATCCACCCAATTAAGAGGCATTGTATTGAGCTATAAATTGTATCTCCATCAAGTGTATTCTAGACACTACCTAGAGAGATAACCAACCTTTTGGTTGTAGACGTTATTGCTTAGCCTAAGAAAAGCATAGTGTAAGAGGTTATTGCTTAGCCTTGGAAAGCATAATGTAAAGGTTATTGCTTAACCTATTGAAAAGCATAGATAGTGGAAATCCGGTGGGGTGTTGGATCACAAGCCAGTAGTGGATGTAGGCATTGAGGCCGAACCACTATAAATCATTGTATGATGGTGCATGCTTTGTGGTGATTATTTTTGTTAGTTTCAGCATTTAGTTTGATAATCATCACTAGTGGCTTAATTAATTTGAAGAAGTTAAAATTGGTCATAATTGGTCACTAATTTGAAGCTCACCCTATTCACCCCCCCTTCTAGGGTTCGGATCTCGGACTTTCAAGAAGTACCTGACGAGGCCTAAGAGCAGCTGGAGGAGGAGGAAGCTGAGCTCGACGCTTGGATGCAAACGGAACAGGGGCGAGCTTCCGTGGAGTCCACTGGCAAGAGCAGACCTTCTAGTGAGGAGTCAAGTGAGAGACTTAACTCTGACAGTGGGGTAGGTTCTTCGAGCAAACCAACCCATAGGGGCAAGAGGAAGAGAGGGCAGTGCCGTAATAAGGGACGACAAGAAGACTCTCCTGATTTGGAAGTCCCTCTCACCATCAATGAGGAGGTGTCAAGGGATGCTGACGAGCCTTCGAAGAAAAGGAGCCGAGAAGAAGAGACCGTCGATGAAGGTATTATTCTTCCTCTTCCTCTTTCCATTTCTTTCATGGAGATTTTTCATGTTTTGATTTGCCTTCTCCCCCTATTAGTAAAGGATAATGACTTGGCGATGCTAGAGGTTCCAACCAATGAGGTGACAGCATCCGAATAAGAATCGAGGGACTCTGGAGTGATTCCAGAATCTCCAACTGGTATGACCTTTTTTTGTTATTTTTTTCTGTGCCATTGTTTGCTAACATATTACTTATTTTTCTTGTCAACTGACTTGCCACAGGATTCCGACGATTTTCAACCATCCATGGTTGCAACTTTTGACGATGCTTCGAATGAATTCATGGAGGCAGAAAGTATTTCGCCAGTCATCGTAGAAGGTACTTTGTAGTAATAACCCTGATGATAATGACTACTTTCTTAACAGGATCATATTCATACCTTTTTGTATTTCATTGGTAGGTTGTGAAGTGACAGGAGAGATACTGTCGCTTTCTTCAGAACCAAAGCAAGGGGTGCCCGCAGTTGATCCAAAGGTATGGGCTTTTACCACCAATTCTGACCCGGCAGAGGTGAGACCTCGTGCTGAGATTCTTTCTCTAGTGTCTCCAATTGGAAAGAGTTTATTGATTACCCTTCCAACGGGGCACAGAATGGGCAGTCGACCAATGGAGCGGGGTGAACCTTCATCTGGGCCATCCCTTTAGTTTGCAAGGAAGGTGCTGAAGAGCGTTTTGAGCTCCTAGATCGAGACTCTCCTTTCTGGTCACTTGGATACTGGATTCAGCATGGTCAGGCATGTGCATGAGATTCTTACTGATAGAGAAAAGGTTGGTCTGGATGTCACAGGTGCTAGGGTGACTGTTGATAGGATAATTACGCTAGGTGACAAGTGGTCCGAGACCAAGAGTTTTCCTAATGGTGATTTCTTCAGGGAGATATTTATGGAACCTTCTACTAAAGACAAGTCTGAAATGGATAAGATTTCGCAGAGTAGGAAGCAATTTGTTTGGGATAGGAACATCACCGAGTTGGTCAACATTGAGCAAAGGCATGCCATTGGCCACCTTGATGGGGAGGTCATCAAAGACAAGCGACGTCTTGAGCAATTAGAGGCGCAAGCCGCGACCAAGCGGACCGCCTTAGCAGAGGCTCATGCCAAGGAGAGGACTTTGATCCGCCAGGTTGCGGACGCTGATCATGTTCTCAAAGAGAGGATTCGAGAATACGAGCAATGGCGAACTCTTTGGGAAAAGCTTCCCCGTGCTGATGACGAGTCATGGCGTTCTGCTATATCTTATGGTAAATTTCTGAAGAAGCGTGCCCTAGAAGCTTTGACAGTCAAGGCCAGGAGATTGCTTGAAGAGTTGAATCTTTGGCTAGAGGCAATGTTAGGCTGAGCTCCTTTTTTTTCTGTAACAAACTCTTTCTTCTTTACTTTCTTTGGTACCCCATGTATACACACATTTTTTTGGTACTCTTTCTTTTTTTTGTAGTCCTTGTGAACATTTTTTTAGCACTTTTTCCTCTCTTTTGTGTTCCCTCTTTTCACTTAAATTCTTTTGTATTTAAGCAATAGTTAAATGGGAATGTTTGTTTAAAAATTTGATCAAAAGTTTGTCATTTTGTGAAAATCTTTTGTCAAATGGTTGTTTTGGCATGGGAGCTGGATTTTGTTTGCGGCATGAGAGCTAAATTTGGGTTCATGGCATGAGAGCCAAAATTTTGTTTTTAGCATGAAAGCCAGGTTTTTGGAAAAAAAGCCAGGTTTTGTGGCATAAAAGCTGACTTTTGGCTTGAAAGCCAAGTTTTTGTGGCATGAGAGCCGTTTTTTGTCATGAGAGCCAGGTGTTTTTTTTTTTAAAGCCAAGTTTTGGTTTGTTGGCGTGAAAGCCAGGTTTTTTGCATGAGAGCCAGGTTTTTTATTTTTGGCGTAAAAGCCGGTTCAATTTTTGCATGAGAGCCAGGTTTTGGTTTTAAAAAATGCAAGTATCGACTAAAAGTCGCCTCCCTGTTGAATGGTCTTGCAAGTATCGATGGAATGTCACTTCCTTGCTCATTCGGTTGCGGGTATCAATGGAATGTCACCTCCTCGCGAATTTGGATGCAAGTATTTGTTGGAAGTAGGTGGGCCTCGTGGATAGATTTTCAAAACCTTTTGACCCACTTGACTCAGGGATTAAGTATCTAGAAGGCCATTAACCATATCCAGGATGCAATCCCTCATTCTCATCATTCATGTACAGCAATATAACCTATTTAGAAGATAGAAATAAGCAACTACATGCAACCAAATAGTCTACCACAAGATGAGAAACAGAGTATACCTTTGGAGCCCGGTAGTGCTCTAATGGAGGAGAAGACAATCAACTTGATCAAGAACTCTTCTTAAAGCAATTAGAGATCTCCAAGACCTTGTTGTCTTCCACGCTATGACCATCTATCAGATCTCTTTTCTCAAGAAGATGGGTGGGATCTCCAAGAGAAGACCCTACTAGAAACTCTAAGGAAACTAGAAGAGAGAGAGGAAGAGAAGAGATGTGCAACTCTTGCACTTGAGGAGTTTTGGACGTGAATAATAGAGTGAGACGTCCAAGGGGTTTCTTCCCTTATTTATAGCCCTCAAATCTCCTCTTAAGACTCTCTTGCTAATTGCATTAGAAGTCACACTTCCACACAAATTAGTAGCTTACTATTACCACTATTAGAAGTCTTACTTCAAATAGAAATAGTAGCTTTCTAATTCCTTCCTTTTAGAGTTCAAGTAAGATTAGTAACTTTCTAATATCTTGGGCTAGCGTGGGGACCACTAGGGATTCCTTAGAAAGCTGGCTCCAACTAGGAAACGTGACCCCACATCTCATGTGCAATCCGGGCTCACATTTAATTGCAAATAACACCACTATATAAATGCAATTGCGCTCTAGTCTTAGGAATAAATTACAATGAAGACCCTAAACTTTCCAATTACCACAAATAGGCCCCTCTATCAATATCCATGGATCAATTACTACAAGAAATTTGGGGTTTAAGGACGACACAAATTTGTCCTAGAATGTACATATTTCGTCACTGAAACTAATTGAGACGAAAAATTTTCGTCACCCGTTTTGTTGCCAAAGCCTTGTCACTAAAAGGTATTGGAGACGAAAAATAATTTGTCATTGAAAAAGATAAATTTGTGACGATTTTTTTTTGTCTCCAATACACTCTGTTGAAAACATACTTGTAAGTAATTTTTTTACCGTCTCCAATACACTCTGTTGGAAACATATTTGTAAGCAATTAGTGACAAAATATTTTGTCATTAAAGGAAGAAATTAGAGACAAAAATATTTTGTCATAAATATAAGAAATAAAGACGAAAAAATTTTATCGCGTCCGCCCAACTCAAGAACTTCCCAGGAGGTCACCCATCCTAGTACTGCTCCCGCCCGAGCACGCTTAACTTCAAAGTTCTTACGATTTCCGGAGCCACACAATTTTAGAAGTCCTCATGCTAAGTTAATACGGGATTTGACTTATAAGCCCATGGTCAAGACTTGGATATTTCCGATGCGGGCTAACGGAGACTCATCGTTTGAAGCCCGTGGTTGACACGCTACGCCCCGTGGTACCGCCCGGACCAAGATCTGACATTCTCCCCCACTAGAAATAGAGCCGTCCTCGGCTCTAATACCAACTGTCACAGCCCCGCCCAACTCAGCATGAAATTGTCCGCTTTGGCCCACGTGCACGCGCGAGGACTTCCCAGGGGGTCACCCATCCTAGTACTGCTCTCGCCCGAGCATGCTTAACTTCAGAGTTCTTACGATTTTCGAGGTCACACGATTTTAAAAAGCCTCATGCTAAGTTAATATGGGGTTTAACTTATAAGCCCATGGTGAGGACTAGGATATTTCCGATGCGAGCTAACGGAGACTCGCCGTTTGAAGCCTGTGGAGGACACGCTACGCCCCGTGGTTAAGGGTACTGCCCGGACCAAGATCTCACATTCTCCCCCACTAGAAATAGTGTCGTCCTCGGCTCTGATACCAACTGTCACAGCCCCGCCCAGCTCAGCATGAAATTGTCCGCTTTGGCCAACGTGCACGCCCGAGGACTACCCGAGAGGTCATCCATCCTAGTACTGTTCCCGCCCGAGAACGCTTAACTTCGGAGTTCTTACGATTTCCGGGGATGCAAGGTTTTAAAAAGCCTCATGCTAAGTTAATACGGGGTTTGACTTATAAGCCCAAGGTCAGGACTTGGATATTTCTGATGCGGGCTAACAGAGACTCACCGTTTGAAGCCCGTGGTTGACACGCTACGCCCCGTGGTTAAGGGTACTGCCCGGACCAAGTTCTCACAGTAGCAGAGACTGATAGAGGTAGGTGTACCTAGCGGTGGCGGACTCCTGGATGGAGGATGATGGGCACAGATGATGCTGATTGGTGATGGTGGCTGCGTCTGGGAGTTCTAGGCGAAAGAGACTGAGAGAAGTAGAGATGAGAGGGATCGCTGATCAAGGATGGGTCTACACTGCGTGTGTTGATGGAAGGTGATGATGATTGATGGGGGCCAATGGGCCATGGGGCTGTTGCCTGAGACGATGGGTGGGAGATGTTGGAAAAGGGTTTTGGAAAATGGGGAAAAGGGTTATTCTCTCCTCTTCTGGAAAAGGATTTTTGGAAAAGGGGGAAAAGGGTTTTGGAAATGAGAGACCGAGATAGATAGAGGGTGTCGTGACCCCAGACAGGGAATCCGGGATCGGGACTAATAATGATGATGATAATGACAGCACATCGGATTTATGCTATACATTTATTTAATTTCCCACAGGTGTCCGCGGTGAGGATATCACAACTATATATGAACATTTCTATAAATTGCGGAAGCGTGTAGTAAATCAAATATTCAATCCATCTCTAATCACAAAGAGGATAACACAAGTATAGTACTGTATCAGAATGAGCAATGATCATTAGCATGTTACCCAAAAGTAAGTTAAAGTTTATACAAGATCATTTAATTACATTTCTAAAAAATAAAGGTCAACAAGGCCAATATGAAAAAAATACCAATCCAAAGAATGGTTAAACAGTTCCCAAAATAGTAAGTCTCTCATAGCAACCAAACGTCTAAATGACGTCATCAGCACGCCACTCAACTAACTGTTGCGGTTCTCCGACCGCCTCCTCGTGCTCCTCCTCGGGATAACCGATAACGGGACCTGAGTACCAAAGAGTGGGTCAAACACGACGGTTTGGCAAATGGGTAAAATACGATGACAATATGATGATAATAAATGAATGTACCTTCAAAAGCATTTAAACATGTTTAAATAACAATTTATATAAAGAGATAAAACATTTATTCAAATACAAGTATGCATTGTAAAACAGGTAAGGTAACCAAGGAAACGGGAAACAAGCAAGATGGCAACCACACGAAGCTAAGTCCTCTGTCACTAAAGTGACAAAGCAATAACTAGGCACTGATCTTAGTCACTCGAGGTGAGGAGAAACAATGGATCTTATAAATACATATACATATACTATACATGACCATGGTAGCGAGCCGGGCATCGGGAACCACAGTAGCAATCTGCAGCATCGGGATAAGACCACCGTGATAACCGGGTAGCGGGATCCAAACTATAGCTGGCGGGACTAGAGGGGGATCCCCAAGTCGGTGGATCAGACCAACAGGGTTATCCAAGCTTAGTGGTGCCGACTAATAGGCCAAATAACAAATTGAGACATATGCAAGTAAATCAAGTACAATAAATAAACAGGTAAGATGGGGGTGCTCAAGGGCACACGGTCGTTTCATGTGGTGCAATGCACTTCGGGTCAAGTAACCATTTCAAGTGTACTTCAATGCTTTCGGGAAAACAAGACATGTAGTATAAATCTCGAGATCGATAAGATACAATAAACGATTGAAATCTCATGACAAGTATCAGGGTTCAAAACTAGTTCGAGGTGAATAGGGATCCCATATGTCCATATATATATATATATAAAACTTGGTACTCTTTGAGTTTGGGGACATTCCGGGCTCCTTATACACTTTGAATTTACAAAACTTCGAATGACATCTTCGTGATATGGTTTCTTTTTCGAATGGCCTCATACAATGCCTAGTGAATCTCCTTTGATCGACAAAGCTCAGCGCTCGAGCGAACTCTCCGGTTCGCTCGAGCGAGGAGCTCTCCAAAATTGTTGTCTGGGTAATTTCGGTTACCTTGCGGTCAGATGGCGGTTAGCCGCCGTTGGATTCGGCGGTTAGCCGCTGGCTGACCGCGGTTGGCTTGACAGAAAGACAGGTTACTGGAATTGTAACCGAAATGATTCGGTTGGCTGGCGGTTAGCCGCTAGCTGACCGTGAGGCTGACCGTATTTTCAAGTGGAAATGTTGTTATCTGGAAAAGTAACCGAATGGGTCGGTTGGCTGGCGGTTAGCCGCCGATGGGTTCAGCGGTTAGCCGCTGGCTAACCATGAGGCTGACTGAGTTTTCGGGGGGGAAATGTTGCTCCCTGGAAAAGTAACCGCGACTGTTCGGTTAGCTGGCGGTTAGCCGCCGATGGGTTTGGCGGTTAGCCGCTGGCTAACCGTGAGGCTGACTGAGTTTTTGGGGGGGAAATGTTGCTCTCTGGAAAAGTAACCGCGACTGTTCGGTTAGCTGGCGGTTAGCCGCCAGTCACCAAACGGCTAGCCACCATGTGACCGCTGGCTGACCGCCAAGTGCGGGAAACACCCACTGTGTTCAGATTTGAGCCATTTTCCTCCTCAAAACCATTCTCCTCACTTCCACTTAATCCTTACCATAGAACTGAGCTAAAAGCTCCTCCAATGCACTATCTACCTTTCTCAACAACTCCAATGTGGGTTCATTCCATCACTTCCTCCATCAACATCAAATCCCATACAAATAAGAAAGAAGGAAACCATTTCACCATAGAGTACATTTAGTACAAAGAAGAAGAAATTAAATGCCATTCACCAATACACTTATAAGTCATAAATGCACTACCAAACCCTATCATGAACATTTATTTCAAAACAAAGCAATAAATAGGCATGAGTGGAAAAATACCAAAATCATTGAAAGCTTATAAAAAAATAAAATCATCCACTTGCCTTTGGTCTCTAATCAATGAAATCAAGCTCTAATACTCTTCCAAGCCAAAGATCCAAGCTATGAACAAAATCCCCAAAAACAAACCCTAAAATGGTCAAACAATGAAATAGAAGGGGAAACCCTACAATAATGGAGATGAAGCTTCTCCAGGTCTAGAAGAATACAAATCCAGAAGAAAGGAAGGATTACTTACTTGTAAGGTCCTCTAATGGAAAGAGTAAGCTCAATGAATATCTTGGAATGGTGGGTTTTCTTCACAAAGGGTATCAATAGGTAGCTATGGTGATGAAGAAGAGAATGATGACCTCCAATATGATGTTGGTGCAAGATTAGTAGGAGGTTGAGATGGAGAGAGCAAGAAGAAGAAGAAAAGTTGCTAACAAACCCTAGACTCTCTTCTTGTGCTGGAAAAAAGAAACATGAGGAAGATGGGTCTCCTTATATAAGCAAATGGAGATGGGTCCCACTACTTAAGACATTCAAGGGCTGAAATCTTGGCTTTCGGGGCTTCTAATGAATTCGACGAAGAAGGAAGAAATGATCTCTGAAATATCTAGTTTCCAAAAAGTATATGTTTCGCGGGTTTCGGGAATATCAATTTTTGGGTACAAATTTTGTGTACAATGACTGTTCTGCCCTTACGGCTATGAAATCGGGTTTCGTGGTCTCGAACGGGGACAGTTTCAACATGAAAGTTGTAGGGATTATCAATACGAATAAAACGGGATTAAAACAGTGAATGCGAAAATCTCCAATAAATCCTCAAGCACATGCAAGGTCATAAAGAAGGAACCCCCAAAGGGCCCCACTAAGCACAAACAATCAAAATTCCCCAAAACTATATCAAAGGTATTCCAAACCCAACTAAGCCAAAATCACTAATCAAGCTTAGAACTAACACACGACTTAATTAATACTAATTGAGTTCACTCGGGTCGGGGTCTTACAGAGGGACAAAGGGGGAAATGGGTTTTGGAAAAGGGGCGTTGGATTGGGGGCGGGGGGGGGGGGGGTGGCATTTTAGTCATTTTAAAGGCTTTCCAAAGCAATACTTGTAAGAGAGGAATAGGCTCAAGTGTAAATGAAATTGGCGCCTTATTTTGTTGGCCGAAATATTTTCGTTTTCCATAACTTATGCTTATTAGTGACGAATTACGTTCGTCGCAAAAACAAATTATATTTTGTGACAAAAATTTTCGTCTCCAATGAGCTAAAATAATTCGTGCCCGCAAATGAAATTGGCGCCTTATTTTGGTGACGAAATATTTTCGTCTTCCATAACTTATCCTTATTAATGACGAATTAAGTTCATCACAAAAGAAAATTGTATTTTGTGACAAAAATGTTCGTCTCCAATGAGCTAAAATAATCCGCGCCAAAGCAAATGAAATTAGCGCCTTATTTTGGTAACAAAATATGTTCGTCTTCCATAATTTATCCTTATTGGTGACGAATTACGTTCGTTGCAAAAAAAATTATATTTTGTGACAACAATTTTCGTCTCTAATGAGCTAAAAAAATTGGCGCCAACACAAAACAAGTTGGCGCCATATTTTTGTAGACGAAATTTTGTTTTCGTCTCCTATACTTTTGAAAAAAATGAAAACAAACGACAAAATTTATATTTCGTCCTCTTTGGGTGTTCTTTTAAGACAAAAAAAAAATCGTCATCAAATTTCGTCACAACAGCCTAGATTTCTTGTAGTGAATTGGAATAAATATGTCCCATCCAATCCTAGATCCACATCTTATTATTCTTGAGCCCCAATTAATCACAGTGATCATCAGTACCATCCAATTAACTCTTAATCGAGATGGGTGCGCACTTACTAATGATAAATCTATTAATTGGCACAAGGGGATAATATAGATAGATTCCATCTTGATCATTGGATGTTCCCACAGTCCTACTACCACGTACCCAAGACACCGAGGTGTTGACCTACAGTTGGCCTCATTCATTGGTGACTCAAAGCAAATGAATAGACAGAAACTTGAGTTCATCAATGTCTTAGGATTGAGAGCCTATTGCTAGGGAATTATGAGAGCAGTCCTTAAATCGAGACAGTATATCATAAGGTGCTTCTCATGGTCCTTCAATACATCCAATGTACCAGCACTATGATCCAGGATCTTACATTCTGATGATCGAGACAAATCACACTATCTCATAGTGATCAAAGTGCTACAACCTTATCAGATGTGATGCCCAGTCTCATCACTGGTTGTGAAGATATTTTAAGTATAAGATTTGTGACACATCACTCCCGCATGTGGATCTAATCCATATACATATATCACATCTAATATACTAATGGGACCCGGTTCATCTCATGAACCATTATGTCATATGTATTGGTCATGTTCATTAAGTAATAAACACCATTCATCTCATGAATGGAAAGCATGATTTTATTGATAAATAAAGAAATTAATCAATTTATTACATCAACTGATGGATTGAGACCACACAATCTAACAGTATCGACTAAACGTCGCCTCCTTGTTGAATTGTTTTGCAAGTATCGATGGAATATCGCTTCCTTGCTCATTCGGTTGTAAGTATCAATGGAATGTCACTTCCTAGCTTTTCTCAAAAATTTTATTTTGCTGGTATTGACTGAATATCACTTCCCCACGATTTTTCTAATTTGAGATTTTTTGGACCTCTGGGTTTTTTTTTAAAAAAAAAAAAATTGGGTTGTGAATATCAAATGAAACGCGTCTCCACAATTTTTGAAAATTTTGAAAGTATCGACGAAATGTCGCTTCCTTGCGATTTTGGAAGTATCGAATGTGGTTCACATCCTTCCGATTTTTGAGTTTTACGAGTACCAACTAAGCATCGCTTCCCCGCGGTTTTTGAAAAACCATTTTTTTTTGTTTAAAGACATGATGGTCATAAATTTTAACCTAAAACCATTTTGGCGGTAAAAAGCAGGGCGGATTAGGGAGGAAACCCCTGAATCCTGATTTTTGTTTCATACCTTGAAGTTTGGGTTCAAGGGTCGAAAATTTTGGTCAAGTTAGGAAGAAGGCTCCTAAACTTGGATTTTTTTTAACAATGAAATGATGAAATAAAGCATTATTTTGAATTTTTAGAAATTTCAACATAAGGATGAAAAATTCCAAGAGGAGTGGGTTTGACGAGCAACTACCTGGGAATAGGCTTTGGTCGTGCAGGCATCGCTTTGATCCAGTGGGGTAAGTCTTCAAGGGTAGTACCGCTTCAAGAATTTGCCGTTGATATGCAGCATACATTTGTCACCCTCCATGTTTGGGAGAGCATATGTGCCGTTGGAGAAAACCTTGTTGATGACGTAGGGTCTTTCCCATTTTGGCTCAATTTTTCCTTTGGACTTATGGATGAAAACCATTGGTATTTTTACTGCAAGAATGAAGTCACCCTTTTTGTAGGCACGTTGTCGGACTTTCTTATCGAAAGATCCTACCATGTGTGCCTGGTAAAGCTCAATGCTTTGTTGAGCTTCAAGCCGTCTCTCATCGAGATTATCCAACGTTGGAGTCTCAACTTCACATTACTTTCTTGAGTCATGTCATTTTGTAAAGATACCCTTAAGGAAGGAATTTGTACCTCCAAGGGCATGATAGCTTCGCATCCATATACCAAAGAGAATGGTGTGCTATGGGTTGGTCCTCGAACGGTGGTTCGATAGGCCCACAAAGCTTCAGACGGTTTTTCGCTCCAGTCTCTTTTGTGACTAGAGACCATTTTCTTAAGGATTTTGCAGAGTGTCTTGTTGAAGGCCTCTACTAATTTGTTTGCTGCTGGATTATATGGAGTTGAAGGACAACTTTGGATTTTGTATTTGTCGCAGAACCTATAGAATCGGTGATCTCGGAAATGCGGTCTGTTATCTTGGACGAATCTTTTAGGTATGCCAAAACGACAAATGATGTTGGTGCGCTAGAACTGAAGGACTGATGAGGTCTTTATTTCACTGAGTGCAAATGCTTCTGACCACTTGGATAAATAATCCGTAGCGGCAAAGATAAAGTGATGACCTTTGCTTGATGGTGGAGATATAGGACCTATGATGTCCATACCCCAGGCTTCGAAAGGCCATGAGATCGCTGTAGGATGTAGCCATTCCGGAGGCATATGAACATAATCTCCATGAATTTGGCATTGTTGGCAGCTCTTAGCAAATTGCATGGAGTCAGCTACCATGGTAGTCCAATAATATCCTAACCTTTTTATCTGATTGTAGAGCTTAGGACCAGCCTGATGGGCTCCACAAAGACCCGTATGAACTTCTTTAAGTGTTTCTTCAGCCTCTTGTTGTGACAAGCAGTGTAGAAGTACTCCGTTGAAGGATTTTTGAAGGAACATCCAAGTGAAAGTTTGGGGCTCGTCTTTGAATACTTACCCACTCTTTTGGATTTCAGGTAGGATTCCAAACATAGTGTAATCGATGAACGGATCCCTCCAGTCGCCGATTGAAGGTATAGGGATAAAGATCTGACTTCCAACCACTCGGTAGCATTCAACAACTGCTTGGTGTATGTTAAGAGGATGGAGTATCCTTTTTTCAGACACTGTAATTTGCATATTTCCCCGTTCCTAGATCGCCATAGATGCGACAAGTTCAGCTAGAGCATCTATACAGATGTCCTCACCTCTAAGGATGTGGGTGATGTGACTGATGTCAAACTTTTGCCGAAACGATTGTGCCTTGTTG
Source organism: Cinnamomum chago (assembly GCA_038049695.1). Classification (NCBI taxonomy): domain Eukaryota; kingdom Viridiplantae; phylum Streptophyta; class Magnoliopsida; order Laurales; family Lauraceae; genus Cinnamomum; species Cinnamomum chago. Next base: position 54,330,569 of record CP142456.1, read on the forward strand.
TAGAAAGGCAACAGATCGGGCTTCCTGACTTCATATTTCTGATTCATCTGGTTGACGATCAGTTGAGATTCTCCAAAGACTTCTAGCATGGTGTTGCCTGATTCGATGGTGAGTTCCAATCCTATGATCAGAGCTTGGTATTCAGACGCTTTGTTTGAGTATGGTTCCAGCAGCGAGAAAGCATGTGGAATATTGTATTTGTCGGGGCTAATAAAGAGAATGCCAACTCCCGAGATCAGCTTTCTTAATTCATTTGTTCTGGTTGCACATCAAAGTACATGTCCCAGGGGGCATTTGGTGAGGAAGTCTCCACGTTGTAGACAGGTTCGTTTGGGAGATCATCTTTGAGTGGAGGATTTTTAGGCAATGGATGCTCTGCGAGAAAGTCTGCTAGAGCTTGGTCTTTGATTGTTTTTTACGGTACATACCTAATATCAAATTATGACAGAAGGATGGACCATTTTGCCAGTCGTGCATTAAGAGAACCTGCTTTTGTGACAAGGACCTTCAAGAGGATGATCCTTGATGGACCGCGCCCCTCCGTTCCTCCCCCGCTGCCATCCGCCCTGGGTCTGTCGGGGTCCGGAAGGAGGGAGAGGGAAGAAAGAAAGGCGGGTATCAACATTTTTGTGGGTATGCCAGATTTTCTTTTCTACTTGGAATTTAGAGTAGTGATCCGGAGATTCACCTTCACAAGTAGAAAGGAAATCAAACTTTTTCCTAACTTTCCATTGCACACATATTTTAAAGAAAAGAGACAAGTTTGTTTTGAATGCCGTGAGAGGCGATTTTCTTTGTTTGCCGTGAAAGGCGATTTTGGTGCCGTGAAAGGCGATTTTGCCGTGAAAGGCGGTTTACAAATCTCATCAATAATGAAAAGACAAGAAATGTGAATTTTGTGTCTCTTTAAGAAAAAATATAATACAATAGAAAAGAAAGAAATGGAATCTAACTTCTCATGCGATTGTGGGGGACCCGTTCAGATCGACGGTCGCGAGTCATGTATGGACTCCGCCATCGTCCTTCAGATGAGAACTTTGATGCTTGATTTCTTGGCTTGACTCCAACCTCAGATCTTTAGAGGATAAGGACCAAGATAAGGTCCTATATCCGGAAAAAAGCTGAGTAGACGGGCTGAAAAGCCGCATCTAGCCATGTTGGATAGAAGGAGAGGTGGCCCCCAAGGGGCTTTGATCACCTTGTAGTGTTGGTTGTTGCAGAGTTTTCTTGAAGGAGCAGAGTTGTAGAGATTTCTCCGAGGATTTTTGAATGATTTTCTGGCGATTTTTCTCTGGGTCTCTAGAGCAGGAATTGCTGATGATTTCGATGCTTCTGATCCTTCTGATGATTCTGATCCCTCTGATGATTCTGATCCTGGAATGCTTGGAGGGGACTCCTATTTATAGGCTTTTGGTGGCCTTTAGGAGTGGTTTATGGTCATTTATGGCAATTATTGCAATAAAGCCAAGTTATGGGAGGAGTTACAGGTTTAATTGCTTTTGTTTTGTAACTCCTGACCCCTGGATTTCATTGGCCAAAGGAGAGTCATGGGCATTTAGTTGCCTTTAATCTCCATTATGTTAGGAGTTTCATGGCTTGAATGCCATGATTGCTTGGACTTGTAACTCCTAAACGGAGGCTTCTGATTGGGCCGTCCAAGATAATGGGTTAATGACAGCATTAACTTGCCATAAACGGGTCATTTAACTTCATTAATTGATTGCCCGGGCGCTTGAAGAGTCGCGGGCCGTGCCGCGTCCTTTGGGATTCTTCTTGCGATGATCACCAATGGACCCACATGCTATTTGATGTCGGATGGTGATCCAATTTCAAACATTGGTTGATGTCAGCGGGCCAGCAACATCTGTCCAGTCGATTTCGCGATCGGGCGGGCAGAAAGTGTGCTTTCTTGGTCAGCCGTTTGACGATCTTGAGGCGTCCGATGATGATCTAATGATTCCAGTGATGGATCCGTGATGTTGATGAAGATCGACGGATATCATGCACAAAAAATCAGATTTTGGAAAAATCACAGGGGCCAATCAACTCGAAACGCGAAAAGTACCCAAAAAACGGGGTTTTTGGGCGAGGTCCGGCGGCCCGGACCTCCATGGTGGCCGGCGACCATGGGGTTTGTGCCCCATGGTCGGCCGTCTTCCGGTCGCCTTTTCTTCGCCGTTTTTCGTCCGTTTTCGCTTCTGTTTTCTCCTGCATTTTTCTTGGAATTTCCTCTCATTTATTGGCTGGATTTCCCTCAAGAAAACCTGACGAGAAGCCATGCAAATCGGATCGCAAAGTTTCCCATTTTCTGAAAAGCCGAAGACTTTGCTGTGGAGAACTGCTGATTTTTTGTCAAGCGTCGAAACTAGGTCAAACGATGTCAGAATGACCTGAAATTCGACGTGTAGCTTCTTGAGCAGTAGATGAGACCAACCATAGGCTTTTGTTCAGGTTTTGAAGCCGTTTGGGGGCCCGCAAATGCTTGAGTTGATTTCACCACGAGGGAAATGCCGAGCTTTGACTTTTGGTCAAACGATGTCCGATTGACCTGAAATTTGACGTGTGACTCCCTCATCAGTAGATAAGACCAACCATAGGCTTTCGTTTGAGCTTTGAAGCTGTTTGGGGTCATGCAAACGCATGACTTTGATTTCACTCCGAGGGAAATGCCGAGCTTTGACTTTTGGTCAAACGATGTCCGATTGACCTGAAATTTGACGTGTAACTCCCTCATCAGTAGATATGACCAACCATAGGCTTTCTTTTGAGTTTTGAAGCCATTTGGAGTCATGCAAATGCTCACCTTTATTTCACCGCGAGGGAAATGCCAAGCTTTGACTTCTGGTCAAACGATGTCCGATTGACCTGAAATTTGTTGTGCAGCCCTTTGGAGGTATGTAGAAGTCGCCCATGTGCTCTGTTTGATGAGTGACGATCTTGGTAGTTCTCGCTACCTAAGGGCTTGATTTTGCTGCTCGAGAGTTGACGGAAGGTCAAACGGTGTCGGTTTGACTTGAAACTCGACATGTAGCCTTTCAGAGGTATTTTGAGATCATCCGTAGGCTCTGATCGAAGATTTGGGGTCTTTAACACTGTCGCCTCCGGGGGCTGCTGCTTAGCTGTTGGAGAAGTGAAGCTAGGCCAAATGATGTCGGAATAGCCCGAAACTTCATGTGTACCTCTCTTTTGGTTGTTTTGAATGACCTTGCAGTTTTTGTTTGATTCTGACAAGATCTAATGCTTGAAGTGGCGCCTGCCTATTTTTGGTAGGATGCGGCTCCATGTAGCTTTTGGTGTGAAGAGGCAGAGTGACATTTTTTGTGTCAACAAATGCCCCCTTGAGGTACAATGACGATATAGCTTTTGCAGTCGATGTGCCTCGAAGAGAATCTTGAAGAAGAGCTTCTGACCTGACCAAGAGTCTTTGAGCATTTTTTTTTTTTTTTGATGGAGTAGCCTTTTGAGCTTCCAGGGGATTTTATGGTAGTGAGAGGAGTCACGTACCATCTCAAGGCAAGATTTTGAGAATGACATTTGGATTTGGATTTGGTTTTGGTTTTTTGGTTTTGATTTTGACCTTGTGACCTAACAAGCTGTATGTGGCAGGTTAGGGGGTCAGGTTTTTGGTTTTGGTTTTGACCTTGTTCCTTACAGGCTGTATGTGGCAAGTTAGGGGGTCGGGTTTTGATTTTTGGTTTTGGTCTTGTGACCTAACAAGCTGTATGTGGCGAGTTAGGGGACCATGGTTTGGTTTTTTGGTTCACTCTTTGGGACAATTTTGGGTCCATTGGAGTGGTTTGGGCTTTTGTGGAATGTCAATTTCAAGATTTTGACTTAATTTGGTTCATGAGGTGGGATGGTTTGGATTTTTGGAAACTCATGAAGCTTGGATTTTTGTATGGTATGGTCCAATCAACTCAAAAGAGGCATGGAACCATTTTTTTTTTATTTTTTATGCTCTTGGTAAGAGGAATTTTGACTAAAAGCCACTTTTAGTGCCTAGGTGGTCAAACCTGGCTCATATGGGCTAACCCATGAGACCTTAAGCTTTGAAGGATGGCTTAGATCTCATATGGTGTCATTTTGTAAAGAATATCTAAAAATATTTTCTTTGGATGGAGAATATCTAAAAATATCCTTACTTTGAGAGATTTTCTCAAGTTTCCTTGACTTTGGGAGAGATTCTCTCAAAATATCTTTCTTTAGGAGAGAATATCTATCATTCCCTTTCTTTTTGGAGAGAATTTCTCAAGGAATCTTTGTTTTGGGAGAAAATATCCCAAGTTTCCTTTTCTTTTGGGAAGGTTGCTAATTTTTTAGCACTTACCTTCTTACTTTTCTCCTCTTTCCTCTTTTGGTTTTGCTTTCTTCTATAAAAGCAAGGGAGGTGGGATCTCTTGCTCCTATTGCTTTCTTTTTGCAAAAGTCTTCAAGAGTTGCTCTAAGATCAAGAATCCTCCTTCTTCAAGAGTCTTCAAGTTCTTCTTTCTTCTCCATTCATGGCTTCAAGTAAGTTTTTCTTTTTTTTTTTTTTACAAGAAATTCCATGTAAAGAAAGTTTCACCAAATTTTTTTTTTCTCTTTTTTTTTTTTTGCACGTGTTCTTTTCCTTTTTTTTTACACGCCCTTTTCTTTTTTTTTCTTCTTCTCTCTTTCTTCTCTCTTTTTTTTTTTTTGCTGCTGTACGGACATGTCCGTACAACCTGGGCCGTACGGCCATGTGGCCCATGGGCCACGGCCTGTGGGCCTCGGCTTGTGGGCCAGCCCAGAATTTTTTTTTTCTCTCTTTCTTTTAAAGAAAGAAAACTTTCTTTCCCCCCCTTTTTGCTCTCCATGATAATGAGATTTATGCAATCCAAGATGCTCATGCATTCCTTTTTTTTTTTTATGCATCAAGATAGAAGGCTAGAATTTCTATGCTAAGCCAACATGAATTTTGACTTAGACAAAGTTTGATTTTGACCAAATTGGGTTGGAATTGGTCAAATTTTGTCAAGGTTTTCCTAGCATCTAGTGCATGATGATTTTCTTTTATGCATGATTTTTGTAAATTGGATTGGGAGCATGATGATGCACACCTGAAAATCTTTTGGAGTGGAAGTCCTGACTTTGACAGCGAGGCAGGTACTTCAAGTAGACCGGCTCGTAGAAAAAAGAGGAGGAGAGGACAGCGTCGCACTGAGAGACGCCACGAAGACTCTCTTGATCTGGAAGTCCCTTCTACCATCGCTGAGGAGGTATCAGGAGATGCTGATGAGCCTCCAGAGAAGAGGAGCCGTGAAGAAGAGACCGCCGATGTTGGTATGATTCTCCTTCTTCTCTATTTCCGCTTCTTTCCTTTTATGAGGGATTTTTTTTTCTTTTTTTGATCTGTTGTTTTCTTTCTTTTGCAGAAGATGAAAACTTGGTGATGCCCGAGGTTCCTGTTGATGAGGCGGTGATGGATCCAGTTGCGACATCTGAAGAATTGAGGGACTCTGGGGAGGACCCAGAATCTCCACCTGGTATGAGGATGATTTTTTTTTTTTTAGAATTTGCTGACATTTGTTTTTTTAGCTGACTTGCCAGAGGATTCAGACTTCGAGCCATCTATGGATATGGCTTTCGACGATGCCTCGGATGAGCAAATGGAGACAGAAAGTACTCCATCCATCATGGAAGAAGGTATTTCATAGTGATAATCTTGACATTGATTTTTTATTTATTTATTTTTTATTATTATTATTTTTTTGACAAGATCATATTCACACCTTTTCTTGTGTTTCTGCCAGCAGGTTGTGAAGCAACAGGAGAAGTTCCTTCGTCTTCCTCAGGGCCAGAGCAGGAGCTGCCAGCAACCGATCCAGAAGTAGGGGCTTCTTCTACCAGTCCCGTCACGGCAGAAGCGGGACTTTGTGGTGATATTGCTTCTTCAGTGGCTCCGATTGGAAAGAGCCTTTTGATTTCTTCTCCACCACGGTCTGACCTGGGCAGTCAGCCAACAGAGCGTGGTGAATCTCCATCCGGACCATCCCTTCAATATGCAAAGAAGGTGTTGAAGAGTGTGCTGAGCTCATGGGTTGAAACTCTTTCTTCTGGCCATTTGGAATCTGGTTTTGGCATGGTCAAGCATGTACAGGACATCCTTGCTGATAGCGCAGAGGTCGGTCTGGACATTGCAAGTGCCAAAGCCTTTGTTGATGAAGTCATTGCTTTAGGCGACAAATGGACTGAGACCAAGAATTTCCCAAGCGGTGACTTCTTCAATGAGATGTTTTTGCAGCCATCCGGTAAGATCAAATCTGAAATGGATGAGATCTCACGAGCTCGGAAGCAATTCGTTCGGGAGAGGAACGTTACCGAGTTGGCTATCATGGAGCTAACACAGGACCTGCGCCATCTTGATAGGGAGGTCACAGAAGCTAGGCAGCGCCTTGAGCAATTGCAAGAACAAAGTGCTGCCAAATGGACTGCCATTGTAGAAGCCCGTGCTAAAGAGGGAACTCTGATTCGCCAAGTTGAAGAAGCCGGTAGCAGCCTTCAGAGAAAGACTCAGGAGTATGAGCAGTGGCAAATTCTCTGGGAAGAGCTTCCTCGTGCCGAAGATGGGTCGCGGCGTTCTGCCGTATTTTATGGCAAGATCTTGAAGAAGCGCGGCCTGGAAGCTTTAGAGGCTAAGGCCAAGAGTCTGCTTGAGGAGCTGGATCTTTGGTTGAAGACCATGCTAGACTGAGCTCTTTATAACAAACTCTTTTCTTCTTTTCTCTCTTTTTTTTTTTTTTTTTTTTTTTGGTACCTCTATGTAAAACATTTTTGGTACTCTGTGCACCTTTTACTTAAATTCTTTTTGATGAAAATAAACAAAGGTTGGATGAGAATGTTTGTTTGAAAAAGGTTATCATTTTGTGAAAATCCTTTGTCAAAAGGGTTGTTTTGGCATGAAAGCCAGATTTTGCGGCAAAAGCCAGGTTTTTTGATGGCTTGAAAAGCCGAATTTTGAGATGGCATGAAAGCCGAGTTTATGGCATGAAAGCCAAAATTTTCTTTTTGGCATGAGAGCCAAGTTTTTGGTGGCATGGAAGCCAGTTTTGAGATGGCATGAAAGCCGAATTTTGAGAGGGCATAAAAGCCGAATTTGGGTTTACGGCATGAGAGCCAAAATTTTGGATGGCGTGGAAGCCGAAATTTTGAGGTGGCATGAAAGCCGATTTTGGTGGCGTGAAAGCCAAATTTTGGGATGGCATGAGAGCCAATTTTTTTGAGATGGCATGAAAGCCGAATTTTGAGGTGGCATAAAAGCCGATTTTTTGGAGTGGCATGAAAGTCGGTTTTTATGGCGTAAAAGCCGATTTTTTTTTAAATGGCATGAAAGCCGAGTTTGAGATGGCATGGGAGCCAAAGATTTTTTTGTGGCATGAGAGCCAAGATTTGGTTTGTGGCATGAGAGCCGGTTTTGTTTTTGGTGTAAGAACCAGATTTTGTTTTTGGCATGAAAGCCAAAATTTCTTTTTGGCATGGAAGCCAGATTTTTTGTTTTTGGCATGAAAGCCAGATTTTTTTTTTTGAAAACCGAGTTTTGTTTTGTTGGCATGGAAGCCGAATTTTGATTTTTGGCATAAAAGCCGGATTTTTGATTTTTTTGGCGTGAAAGCCGGATTTTTGGCATGGAAGCCGGGTTTTTTGGCGTGAAAGCCAGGTTTTTGGTTTTCAAAAATGCAAGTATCGACTAAAAGTCGCCTCCCTGCTGAATGGTATTGCAAGTATCGATGGAATGTTGCCTCCTTGCTCATTCGGTTGCGAGTATCGATGGAATGTCGCCTCCCCGCGGATTTGGGTGCAAGTATCGACTAAGCGTCGCTTCCCTGCTTTTTTTTTTTTTTCTTCAAAAATTTTGTTTTGTGGGTATCGATGGAATGTCGCTTCCCCACGATTTTTGAATTTTGAGGTTTTTTCGAACCTTTGTTTTGTTTTTTGTTTGTTTTGAAATTTGGGTTGTGGATATCAACTGGAACGTTGCGTCTCCACGATTTTTGAAATTTTGGGGTTTTGGAAGTATCGAATGGGTGTCGCATCCTTCCGATTTTGGGTTTTGCAAGTATCGACTGAACGTCGCTTCCCTGCGGTTTTTGAAAAACCATTTTTTGTTTAAAGACATGAGGGTCATAAATTTTGACTCAAAACCATTTTGGTGGTAAAAGACGGGGTGGACTAGGGCTGAAATCCCTAGGTCCTGATTTTGTTTCAAACCATGAATTTTGGGTTCAAGGATCGAAAATTTTGGTGAAGTTTGGGAAGAGGCTCCTAAACTTGGATTTTTGGATTTGTTTCTTTTTTTTTTTTTTTTAACAACGAAACGATAAAAGAAACATTGTTTTGAGGGGTTTTTTTTAGAAATTTCAACAAGAGGATGAAAATTCCAAAAGGAGTGGGTTTGACGAGCAGATACCTAGGAATAGGCTTTGGCCGTGTAGACATTGCTCTGACCCGGTGGGGAAAGCCTTCAAGGGTAGTACCGCTTCAAGAACTTTCCATTGATGGGCAGCATACACCTGTCACCCTCCATATTTAGAAGAGCGTATGCGCCGTTGGAGAAGATTTTGTCGATGATGAAAGGTCCCTCCCATTTTGGTTCAAATTTACCTTTGGATTTGTTGGCAAAAACCATTGGTTTTTTTACTGTAAGAACCAAGTCTCCCTTTTTGTAGGCGCGTTGCCTGACCTTCTTGTCAAAAGCTCCTGTCATGCGTGCTTGGTAGAGTTCAATTGCTTTGTAGAGCTTCGAGCCGTCTCTCATCGAGGTTATCCAGCTCTTGGAGTCTCAATTTGACATTACTTTCTTGCGTCATGTCATTTTGCAGAGATACCCTTAAGGAAGGAATTTGAACTTCCAAAGGGACAACAGCTTTGCATCCATAGACCAAGGAGAATGGTGTGCTATGGGTTGGTCCTCGAACGGTGGTTCGATAGGGCCACAAAGCTTCAGGCAGTTTGTCGCCCCAATCTCTTTTGTGACTGGAGACCATTTTCTTGAGGATTTTGCAGAGCGTTTTGTTGAAAGCCTCTGCTAGTCCATTCGCTGCCGGATTGTACGGAGTTAAAGGACAACTTTGGATTTTGTATTTGTCGCAGAACCTGTAGAATCGGTGATCGCGGAACTGAGGTCCGTTATCATGGACGAATCTTTTAGGTATGCCGAAGCGACAAATGATGTTGGTGCGCAAGAACTGAAGGACTGATGAGGTCTTCATTTCACTAAGCGCGAACGCTTCTGACCACTTGGAGAAATAATCCGTAGCAGCGAAAATGAAGCGATGACCTTTGCTTGATGGGGGAGAGATAGGACCTATGATGTCCATACCCCAAGCTTCAAAAGGCCATGAGATTGCTGTAGGATGTAGCCATTCCGGAGGCATGTGGACATAATCTCCATGAACTTGGCATTGTTGGCAGCGCTTAGCAAATTGCATTGCATCAGCCACCATGGTAGGCCAATAATAACCTAACCTTTTTATCTGATCGTAGAGCTTAGGCCCAGCCTGATGGGCTCCACAAAGACCAGCATGTACTTCTTTGAGTGTTTCCTCAGCCTCTTGTTGTGACAAGCAGCGTAGAAGTACTCCGTTGTAGGATTTTCTATACAACATTTTTGAAGGAATATCCAAATGAAAGTTTGGGGCTCGTCTTTGGATGCTTACCCGTTCTTTTGGATCTTCAGGTAGGATTCCGAACATGATGTAATCAATGAACGGATCCCTCCAGTCGCCGATCAGAGGTTTAAGGACGGAGATCCGACTTCTAACCACTTGGTGGCATTCAGCAACTGCTTGATGTGTGTTGAGAGGAGGGAGAATCCTTTTTTGACACACTGTAACTTGCATGTTTTCCCCTTCTTGGATTGCCATAGACGCGGCAAGTCCAGCCAGGGCATCTGCACGAATGTTTTCACCTCTGAGGATGTGGGTGATGTGACAGATGTCGAACTTTTGTCGAAGCGATTGTGCCTTGTTGTAGTAAGGCAACAGATCGGGCTTTCTGACTTCAAATTTCTGATTCATCTGGTTGACGATCAATTGAGAGTCTCCAAAAGCTTCCAGCGTAGTGATGCCGGATTCAAGGGCGAGCTCCAATCCTACGATGAGGGCTTGGTACTCAGCTGCATTGTTTGAACATGGTTCCAGTAGCGAGAATGCGTGTGGAATCATGTATTTGTCGGGATTGACAAAGAGAATGCCAATTCCCGATATTTGATTTCCCTTTTCATTTGTCCTGGTTGCGCCATCGAAGTACATGTGCTAGGAAGCTTTTGATAAGGAAGCCTCCACACTGTAGACCGATTCGTCTGGGAGATCATCCCTGAGTGGAGAATCTTTAGGTAATGGATGCTCCGCGAGGAAGTCTGCTAGAGCTTGGCCTTTTATTGCTTTTTGTGGTACATACCTAATGTCAAATTGTGACAGGAGGATGGACCATTTTGCCAGTCGGGCATTGAGAGAACCTGTTTTTGTGACAAGGACCTTTAGGAGGTTGATCCTCGAAATCAGGTACACTGTGTTGGATAGCAGGTAGTGACGCAGTTTTTGTACGGCGAACATCACTGCCAAGCATTCTTTTTCGACTGGAGAGTAGCGATGCTCTGCACCTATCAACATGCGGCTAAGGTAATATAGAGCAACTTCTTTTCCCTCGTCATTCTTTTGTGCGAGTAGAGCGCCTAAAGAACAGTCAAGGGCTCTTGTGTACAAGATGAATGGTTTTCCAGTTGTGGGGGCAGTCAACACTGGAGGTTTAGTCAGGTATGACTTGATGTCCTGGAACGCGGCTTCACATTGAGCATCCCAGACAAAATCAACACCTTTCTTCATTAACCGAGAGAATGGACGGCACTTCCCTGATAGGTTGGAGATGAACCGTCGAATGTATGCCAATCTTCCTTGGAGCCCTTTTAATTGTCTTAGGGTTCTTGGAGATGGCATTTCTAGGAAAGCCTTGACTTTGGTGGGGTCAAGCTCTATGCCAGCTTTCCGTACTATGAATCCGAGAAACTTACCCGATGAAACACCGAAGAAGCATTTGAGGGGATTCATTCGTAATTTGTGTTTGCGAAGTCAGAGGAAGACTTCTCGAAGATCTTTGAGATGGTCTTCTTTTCTTTTGCTTTTGACGGCGAGGTCATCAACGTAACATTCGACCGTCTTGTGCTGCATATCTTGGAATATCTTCATCATAGCCCTCTGATATGTAGCGCCGACATTCTTCAAACCGAATGGCATGACAGTGTAGCAATACACGCCAAACGGGGTCCGAAATGCTGTGTGTTTTTCATCTTCAGGATGCATCTTTATCTGATTGTAGCCAGAAAAGCCATCCATGAATGTCATTTGCTCCAACCCACAGGTGTTGTCGATCATCACCTCCGGTATAGGGAGCGGGAATTCATCTTTTGGGCATGCATTATTCAGGTCTCTGTAATCAATGCAGACCCTGATTTGCCCATTTTTCTTTGTCACGGGGACGATGTTGGCCAACCATTCAGGATGCTGTTCCTCACGGATGAAGCCAACGCTTTTGAGTTTTTGAACTTCTTGTTCAATTTCGTCCATCACGTCAGGACGGAACCTTCTTTGGCCTTGTTTGACAGGCTTGATATCTTTTTGAAGATTGAGTTTGTGGACTGCTATTTTGGGGTCTAAACCAGGCATCTCAGCGTTAGACCATGCAAAACAATCAACGAACTCATGAAGAAACGCGATATACTCGGGTAACTCATCATCCTTTATATTCTTGCTTATGAATACAGGACGTGGGTTATCAGGTGTTCCCAAGTCTATCTTTTGAACAGAATCTTCAGTTGGAAGGTTTGAAGGTGGTTCCTCCACAATATTTTCGGAGGCTTCCAACCCAACAAAACCTTCTGGAGTTCCAAAGGTATCTACAGACCACGACTCTGCTTTTGTCCATGGGTCTTCTTGATTGGTACTTTTCTCAAGATTTGCTATGAGATGGTCCCAATCACCTGTTGAAACTAGGTCGAAGTAGGGCACTTCTTTTGGAGATGATGGTTCTTCTGGGCTAGAAAATCGTGTATCCGTATCATCGGTCAATTCCTCTTCATCATCCGAGAAATCATACCAATTGGGTGAGCTTCCTAAATCTTCGACGGGTGACTCTTCAAAGAGATATCCGGGGAGATCGATGTCTTCATTAATATGAGATGTTGAGGCTTGGTCGGCAAGACGACTTTGCAGCCTTTGTGTCAACTGTCTCAAGGGAGCGTCAGGATCATACCCCAGCCCATGTGAAGACTTTTCTATGTGGCGGTGGGGTTTCCAACCTTCCAGTTGACTTTTGGTCAGGGTTGGTTCCAATGGCGTGATAATACCACGGCCACCTCCCAAACCGATTGGGTTCTGAGCGTCGTAGCCCATTTTCTTCATGATAGCTTGTGCCATTGGACTATATAGGGATAGTTGAGGCATACCTTCATTTTGGAAAGGTTCAAGCGAAGAATTTGATGAAGAAACTCCCAATTTATGGAAGAAGATTGGCTTTTCTTCTGCTGATGTTGCTGGAACAACGAAGGAAGCAGATGCCGGATCTTCTATGTCAACGGTTGTCTCCATCGGAGTGAGAGCGGGCTGGACTTGTTGATCATCAGCTTGGCTTGACGATGTGTCGTCTTCTGGCTCTGAGTCCGAATCCGTGTCTTGCAAGATAGACACGAAGGAGACAGCAAACTTGCCCCCAGCCTTTTGTTTTGTCTTCTTTGCTTTGGTGGTGATCACCAGAGGCTTTGAAGACTTGAGGGAGACCATGAAGGGAGATTGATTATTCTCTTCGGTTTTGATAGAGGGTTTGTTTTCTTCCGGTGATTGATGAGGAGCCTTGCCTTTGTCTTTCTGGAGATTTTCGGCAAAGGGTGCTGTTTCTTCCTCCCTTTCTTCTTTTTCATCTTTGTACATCTGAGCATCTACGAAATAGACTTCTTTCCCTTTGAAGGGCTTTTTGTCTGCAAACACTCGATGTATCAAGCCGTCATTGCCAACGAACTTGATGCACTAATGTAAAGTCGAAGGGACAACACCATTCTCGTGTATCCAGGGGCGTCCGAGAAGGATGTTGTAGCATGAAGGGGTCTTTATTGCATAGACAGTAACCTCAGAGATAAGATCACCGATTTGCAACTTGAACCTGACTTTTCCGATCGGCCTTTGAGCGCTGCCATCATATCCAAAGATGGACACAGACGTGTGGCTCAGCTTGCTAGGCGGAATGTCCAGTTCTTCGAGTGCCGAAGTGGAGATGAGGTTGAGTGCAGAACCTGGATCGATCTGGATTCTGCGTACTGGCACCTCTTTGATGTACCCGGTGAAGTACAGGGGTCGGTTGTGCTTTGTCTCTTCTAGCAGGAGGTCTTCCTTGGTGAAGGCGATGGTTGCACTTGCTGCTTTTTGAACCGAGAGGCATTCGATGCAGGATCCCTCAGTTTTCTTCTTTTCTCCTTTTGAGGGAGTTTTTGATTTTTTAACCCTATAGTCCATTTCAATTTGTAGGACTTGTGGGGTATGTTTGTCGACATCCGCATCCAGCATTTGTAGTTCTGAAATGAGACTATCATGAGTCTGTGGTGACATTCGTAATAAGTCTAGGATGTGCAGACGTGCAGGTATGTGTTTGAAGTGCTGAATCAAGTCGTACTTGAAAGCCTCCTTGGGGCCTTCATTTTCATTATTCTTGCCACTAGGGGCGTTTACAGCTTGTTTTCCCGAAGGATTTACATAAGAAGCAGAAGGTTGGTTGTAGTTTTTGTGGTAATCCCGGCCAGAACGGGTACCTCTACCAACTTCAAGAGCTTCTGGAGAAGGGTCTTTGTTTGGAAGATCACCCTCGAGATCGAGGGGTTGTTCCTTCTCATTTGCTGAAGATGTCTCTGTGTCAGCATTGCCATCTTCAGTAATTGTGTTGCATGGAGCATTTTCCGGGAGCAAGTCCTGAACAGCATCCAGCAACTTTCCTTCTTTATCGAATATTTTGTCGGTCCAGACATCACCGATGAGATCGGGCATTTGGGACCAATTGACCGGATTTTCTCTGAAGAAGATTTCACCGGCTGGAATTTCTTCAAGGTCATCAGCCAGAAGAGGTTTGAATTCCGATGTCACTGTTCCAGGAGACGAAGCCTGAGAAGGTGTGGTTCCAGAGGAATTATCATCCTGAGCTATTGCATTGCAAGTAACTTTGACGGAAGATGCCTCCAAGATGAACTGTTGAGAATCAGATTCGTCCTCAGATGTAAGAGGATCATCGATCCAACAACTTTCTTCGTTTTCCGGGGTTACCGAAGGAGATTCCTGTAGATTTTCAGGAACTTCCGGTGCTGGGTTGTGACGAAGCTGGTTGATGCGACCTTGTTCTTGCTCTATAGCAAGGTGCTGCAAGATCCTTGCGTATTCATCGAGATCAGGCATGGGGGCCAAATCTTCTTCTTCGTCTGCTCCTTGTGTTTCAACATGGTTGGGTTCCACTGGAGTATTTTCTTGGACAGCCTCTTGGTCTTCTTCATCATCAGACCAGGATCCTTGCGGCTGTAATGGGTTATACCAGATTACTGGCATAAGATGAGATTCAGGGATCCATTCCTCGTCGGAGAGATATTCTCCTGTTTCGAAGGATTCCTCCCACTCATCGATGTCGCTAGCGGTGTCACTGGACTCGTATCCATCCATGGGGAATCCGACCACCGAGTTGCAAGAGTATGATGCCCCTTGCATAGTTTCATCTTTGAGGTGTGGTGGCATGAAATCACCAAGAGTGAATTTTCTTGCCGCCTTTGAAGTCTTAGGAGAGGACTCTTCTGTTGTCCCCAGTGAAGCGGTAGAGGAGGTCTCTGCCTTTTCAGTGACTTCTTGCTTTTTCGGAGCTTTCTCCTGTTGTTTGAGTTTGCGGAGTTGTCTCCTGGCTTGCCTTCGCTGTTGAGCGGTTGGCTTTGTTTTGATGACCTCCCAATTTTCATCTTCTAGGAGATCGGGGTGTACCCATATGGGCTGTCCGTCTGATGTTGGATATGGAACCAACTCTTGGGACGTTTGGGTCATCTTTATCACCTTGAAGGAAGTAGTGATCTTGTCTTTTGGTGATTTTTGTTTTTGTCCACACGACACCATGTTGACGGAGGCAGACCCATAGTTCTTGTCGAAGGTGATGACTCCGTTTTTCCACATCTCATTTATCTTCTCTCTCACAACAAAGCATTGATTGAGAGGATGCGAGACCATCTGATGGTATGGACAGTACCGAGGATCGTTGGTTTTGCCAACATCGCCCGGTCTTTTGGGGTCAGGCAAGGTGAGTTTACCGTTTGCGAGAAGTGCCCCAAAAATTTCTTCAACATCTTCATCGAACGGGTATTTCTTCTCTACTCGTTCTTTGAAGGCATCAAAGAGTTCAGGCTTTTTACCTGCAGCTTTGTTTTCAACTTTCTTTGGCGGCTGAGGAGCTGACTTGGTTTGCACATTGAGAACCTCTTTTTTCTTTAGCTTTGAGGTTACAATGGTGGTCGGCTCTTTCTTTGATGATTTCTGACTGTTGAGGTCTTTGATCACCGTTTCAGCCTCCATAGAAGCTTCTAGGAGTTCACCTAGGTTTTTTGATTTGTTGCCGATGATCATGGAGTGAATTCTTGCTCTCATGTTGTTACGGCAGATGTCGACTAGCGACGCTTGTGGCAATACATCTGAGCATTTGTAGGCCATTGCCTTCCACTTGTGAATGAAGTCATATGTTGACTCACTCTCTCCCTATTTTAGGCTGCAGAGCTGCGCCATAGTAACAGGATGATCCTCACCTTTGAAGTGGGTTAGGAAGCGTGTCTCCAGCATGGCCCAATTTTGAATGGAGTCCTCCGGCAGAGTGGAGTACCAATCAAAGGCCGTACCTTTTAGAGTACTTGCAAAGAGGCGGATTTTGAGGGCATCTTGATCCGCAATAGCTCCCGTCAGGATCTTGAAATGGATGACGTGTTGTCTGGCTGAACCTTTCCCCGTATATGTTTGGAGAGTAGGTTGCTTGAATTTTGTAGGGAACGGGACTGAGTCCATCCACAAGGGATATGGTGGCTTGATCCCATGCTCATTTAGTGTATCCTCTTTTTTTTCTTTGGCGAGGATATCGTCAACGTCCTTTTTGGTAAGGGCGCGTGACTCACTGTTTTCTGCATTTTCCTCGTCGCCTTGATGGCTCGGAGGAGCTTCATTGTTTGGCTGACGTTGGATAGTGAGAAGGAGGTTTTCCATTAGGACCTCTATTCTCTGCTGTCCTTGTTCCAGCTGCTGGATGCGTGCAGCTACGTCATCATGTGGCGGAGGTTGCTCAGCATTTGTGACCAGGACGTTCATTCCTCGAGAGTTGAATGAAGATATTGTCTTGGTGACTGAGCTAGAGCTCATTCTTTTAGATGAAGAGCTCGAAGAGTGGTCACTCCGATGTCCTTGGCTTGAAGGAGCGGGAGAGTTTTCTTTATGTCTTCGTGTCCGGGAGACGCTGCGAGTCACCGGACGCCTGACATGGATTTTTGTTGCTGACTTCTGACGTCTTCTGGTCTTGCCAACCATATGGACAGCAGCAACTTGGTCGGGTCTTTCTTTTTCGACCCATTTTTGGGAGACCTGAAGTGCAGAATCCTGGGTTCTTTGCTTCTCTAGTCTCTTTTGTCGATATGCCGCACGACGGCGCATACGACGAGCGATTTGAGCTTCGGTTAGCTCCGGCTGTGCTCTGGCAGTGAAGGACGTAGTCCCTGGTGCGCAGCAGCCGAGCTTGTCTTCTTTGAAGACTGGCAAGGACAGGATCCGGACACGGTCATTTGCCTGTCGCAACGAAGCCTTGAATTTGGCGTGTTCGGCTCCTGTTGAGAGGAAGGGTCGACTCGCAGGTGTGCAGGCCTTGGCAGGTTCTTGCGGAGGCCTTTCTGATGCACGATTTGATTTTGGGCTTGTATGAGCAGGCCAGCTCGTGCTGAGTTGGTTTTGTTTGGCGGAGGGTAGGTTTTTCCTCTTTCATGTATGCGAGAGGGTAGAACCGGTTCTCCTTGAGCGGGGCCAGGTAGGCTGGCTTTGCAGGTGTTTGTGACCTTCTTTGTTTGGGTGAAGGTCTTGGGGACCAAATCTTTGAGCAGACCTGGTTTCTTGTAGGTTGGAGTTTTGCAGGAGCGCTACGGGCCTCAGGCTTCTTGATGATCGCCCTTAGTATCACTGTAGTGATACGTTGAGGGCGGTTCTCTGCTTCTTGGCAGGTGCGGTTTCTTCTGCGGGTAGTGGGAATGGTCCCAATGACCCGAAGACAATGGTCCGGGGAGTAGAGTTTGACCCGGTGTCTTCTGAGTTGCCGAGGGAAATGACGCTTCGGCAGCTGGCAGGGCGCTTGTAAGTGCGCTTGGTTTGTTTGTCTTGGAGCATGAGCTGGTACTTGTTCTCATCAAAGGTGATGGTTAATGAAGCTGCCATTGTTAGTTTTTGGAAAACTTCTGAAACAAGACCATATCCATTAGTAATCACAAGAATATGGTGATCATAAATGGAAAATACTATGGTTTCGCCTCTTCAAGTCGCCCGAGGGGACATGGCCCAGCCCAAGCAACATGAGGAAGGCAGAAAAGCCATAGAGGGCACAATTGTTCTAAACGCAGGTAGGGTCAGCTCAGAATAAGCGTCCCAGTGACTGCTAGAAGCAATTGTGAACCTTAATTCAAATTACCGAGAAGCAAAGCTCACTCAAGGTAAAATGATATAAGGTTGAGATACAAATGTGTCGGTTACGAATACAGTAGACCCGAAAGGGCGTACTAGCACCGCTAGGCACAAATGTTGCAAATCGCATCCTTGGAAAGGACACGAGATGAGATTTTCGAAAGGTCAAGATTGGATTCATAAAAGAGAGCAAATGGTATTCCAATCCGAAAATGAGCTCAACATTTCTGCGAGCTCGAAAGTCCGAAAAGGAAGGAACCAGGATTTCTCAAATGTGAATCCAAAAGTGACGGAAGTTTTTTTTTTGAAAGTGTCAAGATTGGACTTTATAGAAGAGAGCAAATGGTATTCCAATCCGAAAATGAGTTCAACATTTCTGCGATCTCGAAGTCCGAAAAGGAAGGAACCAGGATTTCTCAAATATGAATCCAAAAATGACAGAAGTTTTTTTTTTTGTTCTTTTTTTTTTTTTTGAAGATTTTTTTTAAGAGTTCACATAGATCTCCAATTCGATCTTGTGAAACCTCAGTTGATAGATCAGCCCCCACGTAAGGGTAGGATTACTTAATTAACCCGTTTGGAGGACCCTTGCCTAGAACAGTCTAGCTGTCTCCACACTCTGGACAAGGCTTTTCTTAGATCTACTTTGGTCAAAAAACGCAATTGGTGCAACCTTAGTGGTTTTTTTTTTTTTGAAAGATTTTTTTTTATGGATTCATAGAAGAGAGCGAATGGTGTTCCATTCCGAAAATGAGTTCAACATTTCTGCGATCTCGAAGTCCGAAAAGGAAGAAGCCAAAGTTTCTCAACTTAAACCCAAAAGGGAGAAATCTGAAATTTTATTTTTAAATCAGATTTTTTTTTTGTGGATTCATAGAAGAGAGCAAATGGTGTTCCATTCTGAAAATGAGTTCAAGATTTCTGCGATCTCGAAGTCCGAAAAGGAAGAAACCAAAGTTTCTCAACTTAAACCCAAAAGGGGGAAATCTTAAATTTTTTATAAATCAGATTTTGTTTCTTTTTGAGAATTTTCTTTTAGAAACAAGAAAGACTGGAAATAAACTGAAAAGAAGAAATTTCCAAGAATCCCATCTCATGTGTTTTTTTAGATGCAAGATCCAACATAGGCCACCAACTAAAAGGAGCCAAAGAATCCAAACATTGTGTTCTCAAATGAACAGGGTCCCACCGGGTGTGCCAGCTTGATGGACCGCGCCCCTCCGTTCCTCCTCCGCTGCCATCCGCCCTGGGTCTGTCAGGGTCCGGAAGGAGGGAGAGGGAAGAAAGAAAGGCGGGTATCAACATTTTTGTGGGTATGCCAGATTTTCTTTTCTACTTGGAATTTAGAGTAGTGATCCGGAGATTCACCTTCACAAGTAGAAAGGAAATCAAACTTTTTCCTAACTTTCCATTGCACACATATTTTAAAGAAAAGAGACAAGTTTGTTTTGAATGCCGTGAGAGGCGATTTTCTTTGTTTGCCGTGAAAGGCGATTTTGGTGCCGTGAAAGACGATTTTGCTGTGAAAGGCGGTTTACAAATCTCATCAATAATGAAAAGACAAGAAATGTGAATTTTGTGTCTCTTTAAGAAAAAATACAATACAATAGAAAAGAAAGAAATGGAATCTAACTTCTCATACGATTGTGGGGGACCCGTTCAGATCGACGGTCGCAAGTCATGTATGGACTCCGCCATCGTCCTTCAGATGAGAACTTTGATGCTTGATTTCTTGGCTTGGCTCCAACCTCAGATTTTTAGAGGATAAGGACCAAGATAAGGTCCTATATCCGGTAAAAAGCTAAGTAGACGGGCTGAAAAGCCGCATCTAGCCATGTTGGATAGAAGGAGAGGTGGCCCCCCAAGGGGCTTTGATCACCTTGTAGTGTTGGTTGCTGCAGAGTTTTCTTGAAGGAGCAGAGTTGTAGAGATTTCTCCGAGGATTTTTGAATGATTTTCTGGCGATTTTTCTCTGGGTCTCTAGAGCAGGAATTGCTGATGATTTCGATGCTTCTGATGCTTCTGATCCTTCTGATGATTCTGATCCCTCTGATGATTCTGATCCTGGAATGCTTGGAGGGGACTCCTATTTATAGGCTTTTGGTGGCCTTTAGGAGTGGTTTATGGTCATTTATGGCAATTATGGCAATAAAGCCAAGTTATGGGAGGAGTTATAGGTTTAATTGCTTTTTGTTTTGTAACTCCTGACCCTTGGATTTCATTGGCCAAAGGAGAGTCATGGGCATTTAGTTGCCTTTAATCTCCATTATGTTAGGAGTTTCATGGCTTGAATGCCATGATTGCTTGGACTTGTAACTCCTAAACGGAGGCTTCTGATTGGGCCGTCCAAGATAATGGGTTAATGACCGCATTAACTTGCCATAAATGGGTCATTTAACTTCATTAATTGATTGCCCGGGCGCTTGAAGAGTCGCGGGCCGTGCCGCGTCCTTTGGGATTCTTCTTGCGATGATCACCAATGGACCCACATGCTATTTGATGTCGGATGGTGATCCAATTTCAAACATTGGTTGATGTCAGCGGGCCAGCAACATTTGTCTAGTCGATTTCGCGATCGGGCGGGCAGAAAGTGTGCTTTCTTGGTCAGCCGTTTGACGATCTTGAGGCGTCCGATGATGATCTAATGATTCCAGTGATGGATCTGTGATGTTGATGACGATCGACGGATATCATGCACAAAAAATCAGATTTTGGAAAAATCACAGGGGCCAATCAACTCGAAACGCGAAAAGTACCCGAAAAACGGGGTTTTTGGGCGAGGTCCGGCGGCCCGGACCTCCATGGTCGCCGGCGACCATGGGATTCGTGCCCCATGGTCGGCCGTCTTCCGGTCGCCTTTTCTTCGCCGTTTTTCTTCCATTTTCGCTTCTGTTTTCTCCTGCATTTTTCTTGGAATTTCCTCTCATTTATTGGCTGGATTTCCCTCAAGAAAACCTGACGAGAAGCCGTGCAAATCGGATCGCAAAGTTTCCCATTTTCTGAAAAGCCGAAGACTTTGCTGTGGAGAACTGCTGATTTTTTGTCAAGCGTCGAAACTAGGTCAAACGATGTCGGAATGACCTGAAATTCGACGTGTAGCTTCTTGAGCAGTAGACGAGACCAACCATAGGCTTTTGTTCAGGTTTTGAAGCCGTTTGGGGCCCCGCAAATGCTTGACTTGATTTCACCACGAGGGAAATGCCGAGCTTTGACTTTTGGTCAAACGATGTCCGATTGACCTGAAATTTGACGTGTGACTCCCTCATCAATAGATAAGACCAACCATAGGCTTTCATTTGAGCTTTGAAGCTGTTTGGGGTCATGCAAATGCTTGACTTTGATTTCACTACGAAGGAAATGCCGAGCTTTGACTTTTGGTCAAACGATGTCCGATTGACCTGAAATTTGACGTGTGACTCCCTCATCAGTAGATATGACCAACCATAGGCTTTCGTTTGAGTTTTGAAGCCATTTGGAGTCATGCAAATGCTCGCCTTTATTTCACCGCGAGGGAAATGCCAAGCTTTGACTTCTGCTCAAACGATGTCCGATTGACCTGAAATTTGTTGTGCAGCCCTTTGGAGGTATGTAGAAGCCGCCCATGTGCTCTGTTTGATGAGTGACGATCTCGGTAGTTCTCTCTACCTAAGGGCTTGATTTTGCTGCTCGAGAGTTGACGGAGGGTCAAACGGTGTCGGTTTGACTTGAAACTTGACATGTAGCCTTTCGGAGGTATTTTGAGATCATCCGTAGGCTCTGATCGAAGATTTGGGGTCTTCGACACTGTCGCCTCCGGGGGCTGCTGCTTAGCTGTTGGAGAAGTGAAGCTAGGCCAAATGATGTCGGAATGGCCCGAAACTTCATGTGTACCTCTCTTTTGGTTGTTTTGAATGACCTTGCAGTTTTTGTTTGATTATGACAAGATCTGATGCTTGAAGTGGCGCCTGCCTATTTTTGGTAGGATGCGGCTCCATGTAGCTTTTGGTGTGAAGAGACAAAGTGACATTTTTGGTGTCAACAATCCTCAAAATCAGGTAGACTGTGTTAGAAAGAAGGTAGTGACATAACTTTTGTATGGCGAACATCATTGCAAGGCATTCCTTTTCGATTGGAGAGTAGTGATACTCTGCACCTACCAACATAGGGCTGAGATAGTATAGAGGAAATTCTTTTCTTTCGTCATTTTCTTGTGTGAGTAGAGCGCCCAAAGAATGGTCGAGGGCTCTTGTGTACAAGATGAATGGTTTTCCAGTGATAGGGGCAGCCAACACTGGAGGTTTGGTCAGGTATGACTTGATATCTTGAAATGCAGCTTCACATTTAGCATCCCAAACAAAGTTCACACATTTCTTCATTAACCGAGAGAATGGACGGCACTTCCCCAAAAGATTGGAGATATACCATCTGATGTATGCCAATCTTCCTTAAAGTCCTTTCAGTTCTCTTAAGGTTCTTGGAGGGGGTATTTCTAGAATAACCTTAACTTTGATGGGGTCAAGTTCTATTCAATCTTTCTGAACTAGGAATTCGAGGAACTTATCCAACGAGACACCGAAGAAGCATTTCAGGGGATTCATTCGCAGCTTGTGTTTACGAAGTCGAAGGAAGACTTCTCGGAGGCCTTTGAGATGGTTTTCTTTTCTTTTGCTTTTGACAGCGAGGTCATCAACGTAACATTCAACTGTCTTGTGCTGCATATCTTGGAATATCTTCATCATAACCCTCTGATATGTGGCACCAACATTTTTCAAACCAAATGGCATGATCGTGTAGCAATACACGCCAAATGGGGTCCGAAATGATGTGTGTTTTTCATCTTCGAGATGCATCTTTATCTGATTGTAGCTAGAGAAGCCATCCATGAATGTCATTCGCTCAAATCCACAGGTACTTTCAAAGCCATCCATGAATGTCATTCACTCGAATCCAAAGGTATTGTCAATCATTATCTCCGGTACGGGGAGTGGGAATTCATCTTTAGGGCAAGCGCCATTCAGGTCTTTATAGTCAATACAAACCCTGATCTACCCATTTTTCTTCATCATGGGGACAATGTTGGCCAACCATTCAGGATGTCGACGACCATGGCCTATGGACACCGACGACCATGGGTGCATGGTCGTCGGCGACCATGGAAATCCGGGTCACCGGATTTGTCGCCGGGTGGCCCGTTTTTCGCCCTTTCCGCGTTTCGGGAGTTCCGACCCCTGTGGTTTTATGAAAAATTGATTTTTTATGCTTGAAGTCGACTGATCTTCGTCAACATTTCGGATCCGCCGTCAAGAGCATGAAATCATCATTGATCGCTCTAAGATCGCCAACCGACTGACTAAGAACGTACACTTTCTGTCCGACAGATCGAGAAATCGACAAGACAGATGTCACCGGCCTACTGATATCAACCAATGTCTAAAATTGCATCGCCATCCGACATCAAACAACATGTGGATCCAACGGCGATCGTCACAAGAAGAATTCCAAAAGACGCGGCACGGCCCGCGACTCTTCAAATGCCCTGGCGACCACTTAATGCCGTTAATTGACCCGTTTTATGACAACTTAATGCGGTCATTAACCCATTATTTTGGACAACCCAATCAAAATCAAGCAAATGGGAGTTACAAATTCAAGTAATCATGGCATTAAAACCATGAAACTCCCCTTATCGTGGAGATTAAGGGCGATTAAATGCCCATCATTCTCCACGGGCCAATCACAAGCCAAGAAAAAGAAGTTACAAAATCAAGAATTAAAACTTTTTACTCCTCTCATCATGGAGAATCAATGCCATCAATGCTCATAAACACACCTTATGGCCACCAAAAACCTATAAAAGGGGAGTCATTCCAAAAAAAAAAAGAACATTGGAACCAGCCCCAGAAAAAGTTAAGAAAATTACGAAGAATTCTCGAAGAAACTCTGCTACTCTGCTGCAGAAGAAACACCATAAGGTGATCGAAGTCCCTTGGGGGGCCATCCCCCCCAAGGTCTCCTCTCTCCTTCTATCCAACATGGCCTAAACACGGCTCTTCAGCCCGTTTACTCGGTTTTTCATTGGATATAGGACCTCCCCTTGGTCTTTATCCTCTAAAAGACTGAGGTCCAAGCCAAGCAAAAGAATCAAAGCACCAAGCGTTCTCATCTGAAGGACGATGGCGAAGTCTATACATGACTTGCGACCGTCGATCTGAACGAGTCCCCGCAATCTCCTGAGAAGTCAGATCAATTTTCTTACTTTTCTGTTGCATTTTGTATTCTTTGTAAAGAGACAAAAAAATCACATTTCTCGTCTTTCATTATTGATGAGATTTGTAAATCGCCTTTCACGGCAAACAAAATGAAATCGCATCGTACGACACTTAAAAAATTGTGTCTCTTTCTCAAAATATATGTGCAATGGAAAGTTAGAAAGAAGAATTGATTTCCTTTCTACTTGTGAAGGTGAATCTCCGGATCACCACTTCAAATTCCAAGTAAAATAGAAAATTTGGCATACCCGTACAAAAATGTTGATGACTCGCTTTTCCTCACTACAACAAACTGCACTTTTAGCGACGAAATTTTTCGTCGCCAAAAGTCAAAAAAACGTCGGTAATATTTTTACCGACAAAAATATTTTCGTCGGTCAGACGTCGGTAACAAATGGTGGACAAAACCTTTTCCCGACGAAAATTATTTTCGTCGGTAAAAATCTAAATCTTTACCGACGATTATTTGTCTTTACCAACGTTTTTATTTTGTCGGTAAAAAAAATTAAACCAAAAAATAAAAATAAAAACACTTTTTTCGACGTTTATTTTCGTCGGCAAAAGAAAAAGGAAAAAATTTATTGTAAATAAAATTTTTTTACTGATGTTTATTTTCGTCGGCAAAAGTAAACGGAAAAATTTATAAAAAATCAAAACACTTTTAGCGACGTTACCTATCGTCGGCAAAAGAAAACGGAAAAATTTATAAAAAATAAAAACGCTTTTACCGACGTTATTTGTCGTCGGCAAAGGAAAACGGAAAAAATTAAAAAATAAAAACACTTTTACCGACGTTTATTTTTCGTCGGCAAAAAACAAACAAAGAATAAAAATAGTTTACCGACGGTATTTTTCGTCGGCAAAAATCAAATTAAAAAATAAAAAATGTTTACCGACGTTTGGTTTTCATCGGCAAAAGTACACAAAAATAAATTTATCGATGTTTACCGACGATTTTTTTCGTAGGCAAAACAAACTTTTACCGACGTTTTGTTTTTTCGTCGGTAGAAGTCTTTTTTTTAAATATATATATATATAATCCAATATATTGTTCTTTTTTTCCTTTAAACCTGTATGTACAAACCTGTTCAATATAAAAATTGCATCAAACAAAAGTCCATTTTTCATTAAATCATTCATCTCATTAAAGAAATATACAATCAATAATAATACAATCCAATATACATATACAAATAAATTAAAAAAATATAACACATTGAGCTAGTCCGCAACCGACCCAAAGCGTCCATCAATCTGCAATAACAAAAACAACATTAGAATCTTTTCAATGAATTAGATTATAAATGAAAGATAAACATGTATCTATATAAATCGTTTCCTAAATTTTCCTTGTTGAAATTACAACATGCATGTCAACTGCTGAAAATGGTACAAAAATTTCATGCACTGAAGGAAGTAGGAACCACAGGAGAGTAAAAATAAAATAAAGATTTTGGCAAGTATCGATATACTTGCTCTGACTTCAATGAGCTAGTAATTTCTTCTTATTTTCAATAAAGAATATAAATCTACTAAAGTTCTTCTAAGTAATAGAATCAACAAAACATGTTTGGTAGCATTATTGAATTTCAATCTATTCTAAATATGCATACATTCATGTTATACATTAAAAAAAACAAAATTAACAAGCACTGATATGGAGAACGTGGTCTCTCTGTTTTTTGGTAAAGGAAATGGGTCTCCCTTCATAGTGGGTTTTCTGCTATGTTGTTTCTTCTTTTTATTCACATTCATGTTTTCATGCATCTGATTTACCATAATAAAAAGTAAACTTTGGAATGAACTGTTTCACATGAGTGTGTTTTGGAGCGCCATGCCAGATGTGTGCCTAGCCATTTGTGGTTTCATTGCTTAGTTGGTTTACTGGTCAATGGAGCTTCCATTCATGAGGGTTTTGGTAACTTATGCTATGTGGGTGTTGAGAAGTGCTTCTGACTCTGTCGCATGTGGAGAGGGTTACACTTTGGAACAGGAGAAATTTAGTTTGGAAGTTTTTTTTTTCCTTCTATTAAGAGAAGCATGATCAGTACCAGACCAAACTTCAAAAATTTGTAAGCGAGGAAAATCATAATTTTTTTGCAGTATCACAAAATCTTCAGCATAATACACAATAGTATAAACATGGCCCAAGTAACTTTAGATTTATACCCAAAAAAAAAAAGTAACTTTAGATTTTAACTCTCTCTCTCTCTCTCTCTCTCTCTCTCTCTCTCTCTCTCTCTCTCTCTCTCTCTCTCTCTCTCTCCGGAGACATCCAATCAATAAAATTGGAACTTAGATTTTACTATGGTAATTGATGAAAAGGCTCTATGCTGCAGGGTCCCTTCTTTAGATGACATTAGTTTTAACTAATGTGGGAAGGGGAAAATAATAAGTAAATATCCAACCATCGCCTCAGTAACTCAAATCCTTGAAAAGTGAGGGTTGCATTTACCTCCTACCTCTTTAATAATCCATGTTGGAGCCAATTTGACTGTGAATTTATACGTATTCATCAACATGAAAAAATGAAATAGAGCTCCGTTTGAGTTCTGTAAAGGTCGACCGAGCCTGGGGACCCAAATTCCCTAAAATGCATATTTTGCATATTTTTCAAAGTTTCTCATGAGGGAACTTTTGGGGCCACTGAACCAAGCATGGAATCATGTTTTAAATCACACTAAGAGGGTTAAAAACATGAGACACAAAAAGCCTAAAAAGATTCGAAACTTTTAAAACCAAAGGCTTGCTTGATTTCTAAAACTTCTTTTCAAAAACAAATGCATCCAAGTTTAAAACCAAAACATGCATAACTCAAAGATTCTCCAAGTTTAAAAACCAATGCATGTATAAAAACAAGCTTTCAAGAGTTTCTAAATCAATGCATATGTGTGTAAATCAAATGATGCTAGAATGATAATGCATCCATCAAATTGCAATCTACAAAATTCCTAACAGCAGGTGGAAGTTGTTAGATGCAGTGGGCCCGGTTGACCGGCCCAACAGGGACCCGGTAGACCAAGCCCAAGTAGGTCGACCGGGAAAGAGCCATTAGGGCTCCTGTCAACGGTCTGTTTTTTTACCGTTGTGAAGGCCAGGTCGACCGGGGGAGGGCCAGGTCGACCGGGAAAGAGCCGTTGGGCACTTTTTGGCTATAAATAGTGGTTCATTCCTTTGAAAAAATTGATGATCAAGAGGCCATCCTTGAGAGGTTTTGAGGCCAATCAAAGGGAAATGAACTAAGGGATGAAAGGGGTCATTAGGAAAGCTAAAGCTTGGATTAATGAAGTTAAATCACCAAGTAGGCTCTACTTTCCTTAATCATATGTTTTCATGCTTTGTTTTATTTTTGGTAAATCTTTTGTAGCATGATAAACTATGAGGTGTTGTGTCCTTAACATGTTTTATGTTTTGAATTGATTTATTTTTTTGGATACATTACCATTGATTCAATTCAAGTAGTACTTTTTTTGGTAAATCTAAGTAGATCATGTTAATGAAAGAATCTTTGAAATTATATGTAACATGATTCCTATACTTGGTTGAATCTATGGTTGTTGTTTTTCAACATAAGAAAATCACTTTCAAAACTATCTTATGTTTTGGATTCAACATCTTTACAAATCATATGTTTTCATGTTTTGTTTTATCTTTGGTAAATCTTTAGTAGCATGTTAAACTATGATTTCTTGTGTCCTTAACATATTTATGTTTTGAATTGATCTATTGTTTTGGATGCATCACCATTTGATTCAATCCAAGTAGTACTTTATTTGGTAAATCTAAGTAGACCATGTTAATGAAAGAATCTTTGAAATTATATGTAACATGATTCCTATACTTGGTTGAATCTTTGGTTGTTGTTTTTCAGCATAAGAAAATCCCTTTCAAATATATCTTATGTTTTGGATTCAACATCTTTACAAATCATATGTAACTTTGTTTTAAAGTTTCACAACTTGCTTTGCATTGATTGGTATATCATATTCAAGTTGTATTTATAATTACATATGATTTGTCCCCTAATTTCAATCAAATCTATTTGTATGTTTTGAGCTACATTGTTGATTTGATTGACATTCCTATGCTTCACATGTTTTGTCCTTAGATTTTCACTATTAGTTTATGGTCTCAATACCAAGGGTATATGATGTAATAAATTGATTAATTTCTTTATTTATCAATACAATTCATGCTTTTCGTTTCATGAGATGAATGGTGTTTTATATACTTGCACATAACTAATACAAATGACATAATGGTTCATGAGATGAACCGGAGTCCACAAGTATACTAGATGTAATACATGTGTATGGATGAGATCCACATACAGGAGATATGTATTACATATCTTATACTTAAATTATCTTCACAACCAGTGATGAGATTGGACATCTCATCTGACAAGGTTGTAGCATTTTGATCACTATGAGATAGTGTGATTTATCTCGATCACCAGAATGTAAGATTCTGGATCATGATGCTGGTACATTGGATGTATTGAAGGACCATGAGAAGCGCCTTATATACACTGTCTTTATTTTAAGGTCTGCTCTCATAATTCCCTAGCAATAGGCTCATAATCCTGAGACATTAATGAACTCAAGTTTCTATCTATTCATTTGCTTTGAGTCACCAATGAGTGAGGCCAATTATAGGTCAATACCTCGGTGATTTGGGTACTTGATAGTGGAGCTGTAGGAACATTCAATGGTCAGGATGGAATCTATCTTTAATATCCCCTTGTGCCAATTAATGGATTTATCATTGGTAAGTGCGCACCCATTCCGATTAAGAGTTAATTGGATCGGTACCAAATGATCATTATAATTAATTGGGGCTCAAGGATAATAAGATATGGATCTAATTTGGTGGACAGGTCCATTTGATCCATGGATATAGATGGAGGGGCCTACTTGTGGTACTGTGGAAGTTTAGGGTCTTCATTGTAATTTATTCCTACGACTGGAGTGCAATTGCATCTATATAGTGGAGTTATTTGCAATTAACTGTGGGCCCGGATTGCACATGAGATGTGGGGTCGCGTGTCCCAGTTGGAGCCAACTTTCTAAGGAATCCCTAGTGGTCCCCACGCTAGCCCAATTTATTAGAAAGATACTAATTCTACTTGAACTCTAAAAGGAAGGTTACTATTTCTATTTGAAGTGAGACTTCTAATATTGGTAATGGTAAGCTACTAATTATTAATGGAGGTAGGACTTCTATTTTAATTAGAAAGGAGAAAGCTACTAATTGTTGTAGAAGTAAGACTTCTATGGCAACAATTAAGGGAGATATTTACTAATTTGTAATGGGAGTTAAACTTCTATTTCAAATAGGAAAATAGGAGTTACAGAGGCTATAAATAGAGGAATAATCCTCTCAAATTCGTGCATAACACATAGAGCACTTTCAGCCCCTTTGTGCAAGAGTTGCACAAGTTCTCTTCCTCTCAAAGTTCCCTTCTCTTTCACCTTTAGTTCCCTAGAGTTAATAGTAGGGTTTTCTCTTGAGGATTCCACCATCTTCTTGAGAAAAAGAGATCTAATACGGGACATAGCGTGGAAGATCAAAAGGAGTTGAAGATTCTGAATTGGATTGTGAAGTTGTTCATCATCAAAGTAAAGAACTCAAATCCTCCATTAGAGCACAACAAAGCTCCAAAGGTATATCTACATCCTTGCATGTTGTGGATTTCGTGGTAGCATGTTTATGTGTTGTTTTCTATTTTATATATAGTATATGTTGCTGTACATGGCTATGAGATTGAGGGAATTGCATCATGGATTGGGTTTGTTGCATTCTAGACAATTGATCCCTGCATCAAGAGGGTCAAAAGTTTTTGAAACCTGTCTGGAAGGCCCACCTATATTCCAACATTCACAACTTGTTTTGAATATCTTTTACAGGTTACTTTTAACATGTGATTAGCATTTCCTCATCATAAACGTTTTATGAGCTAAAACTTTCAAAAGTCTTAGGCATACATTTATGAGCTTTCATTTTCAAAATGATTGAGGACATCACACACACACACACATCATAAGCATACATCTTTGCATTCATTAAGTGTTTGTGTGAGTTAGTTTTTCACTTTCATATAAGCCTATTTAGAGGCAATTCAATTGTGCTTTAAATTGTATCTCTTAGAGTGTTTTTTTGTGAAGACACCTTCTTAGAGAAATCCTTATTTGTAAAGGTTATTGCTTAGCCTAAGAAAAGCATTGTGTAAAGGTTATTGCTTAGCCTTGAAAAGCATCTTTTAAAGGTTGTTGTTGAGCCTAGAAAAACAACATTGTAAAGGTTATTGCTTAGCCTAGTAAAAAGCATAAATAGTGAAAATCCGGTGGGGTGATTGGATCACAGACCGGTAGTGGACGTAGGCATTGAGGCCGAACCACTATAATCCTTTGTGTTGTGGTGCTTGCTTTTGTGGTGATTGTTTTTATTAGCTTCCGCATTTAGATTGTTTTTCATCACGTGTGACTAGTTTAGTTTAAGAAGTTAAAATTATTTTAAATTGGTCATATTTGTAGCTCACCCTATTCACCCCCCCCCCCTCTAGGGTTAGGATCCCAGGACTTTCAATTGGTATCAGAGCGGGTTACTCCATTTTAGGGCTTAACAACCCGGAGTTGATCCTTGCTAGATTAGAACCCTAGTGTTGTGATTTCTTGCATATCTTTGTAATGATTTCCACTATGTTTGAAAATGTAATTTCTCCTAGTTTCATTGCACCACTCTAAGACTTTTTCAAGTTATATCTTCAAGAGTTGGTGAGTCCTCATAGTGATCTCTCAAGGACAACCTTTTCAAGACCTTAGGTGAAGCTTCATTGGTACACATTTAGACTAACCTTAAGGCCTTGATCCTCTCTAGACCAACCTATCCTTTATAGTTAAATCTTTTTGTTGGTCTTTGTTACACTTGCATTTTGTTTCTTTATAGTCACATCTCTTAAAATGCAATGTTTCTTTGTGATCATTTGATTTTGTCTTCATGAACTTTTAAGTTATATCTCATGGTTTTCAAAATCCTTTGATTACAATAATTTCATGATGGATTTGCATTTTGTTCATATAGTCATATCTCTTGTAGTGCATATCTATTCATGATCAATTGATTGTGATTACAAAAGCTTTCATAGCTAGATTTTTCATGATCAATTGATGTTGGAAAATCATTTGATGATTGTCATATTTGTAAATCAAATGATTTGAAGCAATTTATATTTTCCATTGATTTTTCAAAGTTATATCTCTTGGTATGGAAAATATGTGTTCAATTTGTATGAAAGTCTATTGCCATATTTAGAATACAAATTGAAAATTTAGTAGTACGCTACTTGTTTTTCAAAATCGCTTGCTCTTAATTCTATAAATGATTCTTTGTTTGAATTTTAAATATTGAAGTGATTTGGAAAACTTTGGAAAATGTTCTAAGCTCTATTGGTTGTATTTCTAGAAGCATTTTCCTTGAATTTATTTCCTTGTGCTTAATTATGATTATATCATTTGGAAGGAAATAATTTTTACAAACAATTTGCATCTTTGCTCATTTAGTTACATTTTTTATGCAAATTGATTTTGATGTCTTACATTGTATGGTTGGATATGGTTTCATTGATTTGCATGTTTGTGCCTAACTTGGTATATATTTTCATTAATGCAAATTGATGATTGTTTATGTGCTTTATAGTAAAATCTTTTGTTTTATTATCATTTGAGCCTAATAAGTACATTTGTGATTTAGTGTGCTAAGTTCATTTGGTATAAACCTCATATCCTTTTTCCATTGCATTGTAAGCTTAGTACATTTGCTAAGAGTGGAGATGTTGCATGATAGATTAATGGTTCATTTTAGATGAATTGGAATTAAATCATTGTTCTTAATAGGTATATCCATATATGAGATTCATCTTCATCTATATGTGATCCATGATGTCCCTTTAACTTCATACCTTCTTGTGCTTACATAGTTATATTCTTTATTGATGAGATGGTATGAGTTAGATCTTGAGTGTTGATTGATCCTCTCTATGCAAATGTCAAATTGTTCTATGTATGGTTATGTTCTTAGTTATATTTGTAGAAACCATACTAGAACTCAAATCCATCCTCTATGCCTTCTAGTCAATTCTTTTTGGATGGTTATGATGTTGATTCATGTATATTTTCTAAGAGATGTCATCCTTGTACATGTTTCAACATCATAGTAGTGATCTTGATCATATGAAACTCTTTGAAATCCATTCCTCGTATTTCTATATGTTTGATGGATATCTTAGATGTTGAATTCATATGATTTAGTCACTTTGAAAATTGCATGCATTTCAAAGTTATATCCTTTTGCATTGCAATTTACCTTGTTCATCACTATGCTCATTAATTATATCTTTAAAAGTGATGAATATCATTTTATGATGCTTGATGGAATTCTGTGTTTGTCACATCCTTGCTATTAATCATGTTGTCATATTCAATTGGTATAATTTTCCATTGATTTCATATCCAATTGATGTCTTATCTTGTGAATGTGATAGGCCTTGTGTACATTGGATTGAACTTGATAGTTATATGTTTTCATTCCATGTCACATTCCATTAGCATCATAATTTTCATGATTGCCACGTCTCTTGCTCTTATAGGCATATCTCATGACCACCATGTTTATGTATTCATAATCTTGGTTGGTTAATAGTTGAGGTTGGCTTCATGTTTGAATTTCATTTCACTCATCTTGCACTTTAATAAGTCATATTTATTGATTGGATGAAATGATTTCAAAACCTTCATAGCATATGTTTTTCATAGTTAAATTATTTGATGCTATGATTAATAAACCCCATTTCATCATGGATAGCTCTAATTTGGATTTTTCCTAATAGTTATATTTTTAAATCCATGTTAGAGTGAATGTTTTAATAGACTTATCTTTGAATCTCAATTGGTATCCTTTGTTTTTCCAATTGGTATCCATGATTGCTTCTCTCATTAGACCTTGCTTTCTTTTGGTAATTTGATCATACTGAGCTTTATAGTTAAACGAATCTAATCCTTCTCTTGAAGTTGACCCTCAATTGGTTAAACCATCTTCTCCTTGCACCAAATAGTTATATCTTTGTCAAAAGTTTGACAAAAGGAGAGAATGGATTGAGGGGGAGTGTAAACCTTCATAGGAAGTATTAGTTTTGATCAAATTGACCCTTGGATTGCCTTTGAACCCTTAGAGTCTTATTCCATACATGATAGCCTGTTATGTATTTCATTTTCGATTTCTTTTGTTAACAGGTGCTACTAAAAAAGGTATTTTCCTTGTTTCATGTGTGTAGGTACCTTTGCAATTTAATGTCAAAGGGGGAGAGAGCATTCAAGTTCTCAAAAGGGTGAAGAGAATGTCCAAGCTTCCTAAGGGGAGGTTTTGTATGATCTTCTACAGGAGGAGAGAATACATACCTTGCCAAAGGGAGAGAGAGGCATGGTCAAAGGGGGAGAGCGAATAGAAGAAAGAAAGCTTGGAAGCTAAAGAAGATGATTGGCTAAAGAAAGAAAGATTGAAGAATGATCAAGCTTCAAGCATCAAGAAGAATGAAGAAAAGAGCCCAAGAGCCCAAGCTAAGAGAAGAAGCATCCAAGAGATTTCAAGACTTGTCCAGCTTAGGGGGAGCTGAAGACTTAGGGTGTATTTTCAGTGGTGAGTGAGTTGCCATCAAATTGCAAAGGGGGAGATTGTTAGGAATTTTGTAGATTGCAATTTGATGGATGCATTATCATTCTAGCATCATTTGATTTACACACATATGCATTGATTTAGAAAATCTTGAAATCTTGTTTTTTATACATGCATTGGTTTTTAGACTTGGAGAATCTTTGAGTTATGCATGTTTTGGTTTTAAACTTGGATGCATTTGTTTTTGAAAAGAAGTTTTAGAAATCAAGCAAGCCTTTGGTTTTAAAAGTTTCGAATCTTTTTAGGCTTTTTGTGTCTCATGTTTTTAACCCTCTTAGTGTGATTTAAAACATGATTCCATGCTTGGTTCAGTGGCCCCAAAAGTTCCCTCATGAGAGACTTAGAAAAATATGCAAAATATGCATTTTAGGGAATTTGGGTCCCCAGGCTTGGTCGACCCGTAGTGGGCCCGGTCAACCGGCCCAACAGGGACCCTGTCGACCGAGCCCAAGCAAGTCGACCGGGAAAGAGCCGTTGGGGCTCCTGTCAACGGTCTGTTTTTTTACCGTTGTGAAGGCCAGGTCGATCGGGGGAGGACCAGGTCGACCGGGAAAGAGCCATTGGGCACTTTTTGGCTATAAATAGTGGTTCATTCCTTTGAAAAAATTGATGATTAAGAGGCCATCCTTGAGAGGTTTTGAAGCCAATCAAAGGGAAATGAACTAAGGGATGAAAGGGATCATTAGGAAAGCTAAAGCTTGGATTAATGAAGTTAAATCACCAAGTAGGCTCTACTTTCCTTAATCATATGTTTTCATGCTTTGTTTTATTTTTGGTAAATCTTTTGTAGCATGATAAACTATGAGGTGTTGTGTCCTTAACATGTTTTATGTTTTGAATTGATTTATTTTTTTGGATACATCACCATTGATTCAATCCAAGTAGTACTTTATTTGGTAAATCTAAGTAGATCATGTTAATGAAAGAATCTTTGAAATTATATGTAACATGATTCCTATACTTGGTTGAATCTATGGTTGTTGTTTTTCAACATAAGAAAATCACTTTCAAAACTATCTTATTTTTGGATTCAACATCTTTACAAATCATATGTTTTCATGTTTTGTTTTATCTTTGGTAAATCTTTAGTAGCATGTTAAACTATGATTTCTTGTGTCCTTAACATATTTATGTTTTGAATTGATCTATTGTTTTGGATGCATCACCATTTGATTCAATCCAAGTAGTACTTTATTTGGTAAATCTAAGTAGATCATGTTAATGAAAGAATCTTTGAAATTATATGTAACATGATTCCTATACTTGGTTGAATCTTTGGTTGTTGTTTTTCATCATAAGAAAATCCTTTTCAAATATATCTTATGTTTTGGATTCAACATCTTTACAAATCATATGTAACTTTGTTTTAAAGTTTCACAACTTGCTTTGCATTGATTGGTATATCATATTCAAGTTGTATTTATAATTACATATGATTTGTCCCCTAATTTCAATCAAATCTATTTTTATGTTTTGAGCTACATTGTTGATTTGATTGACATCCCTATGCTTCACATGTTTTGTTCTTAAATTTTCACAACTTGTTTTGAATATCTTTTACAAGTTACTTTTAACATGTGATTAGCATTTCCTCATCATAAATGTTTTATGAGCTAAAACTTTCAAAAGCCTTAGGCATACATTTATGAGGTTTCATTTTCAAAATGATTGAGGACATCACACACACACACATCATGAGCATACATCTTTGCATTCATTAAGTGTTTGTGTGAGTTAGTTTTTCACTTTCATATAAGCCTATTTAGAGGCACTTCAATTGTGCTTTAAATTGTATCTCTTAGAGTGTTCTTTTGTGAAGACACCTTCTTAGAGAAATCCATATTTGTAAAGGTTATTGTTAGCCTAAGAAAAGCATTGTGTAAAGGTTATTGGTTAGCCTTGAAAAGCATCTTGTAAAGGTTGTTGTTGAGCCTAGAAAAACAACATTGTAAAGGTTATTGCTTAGCCTAGTAAAAAGTATAAATAGTGGAAATCCGGTGGGGTGATTGGATCACAAGCCTGTAGTGGACGTAGGCATTAAGGCCGAACCACTATAAACCTTTGTGTTGTGGTGCTTGCTTTTGTGGTGATTGTTTTTATTAGCTTCCGCATTTAGATTGTTTTGCATCACGTGTGACCAGTTTAGTTTAAGAAGTTAAAATTATTTTAAATTGGTCATATTTGTAGCTCACCCTATTCACCCCCCCCCCCTCTAGGGTTAGGATCCCAGGACTTTCACCTGCAACAGGCACAAAAATGCATAGCATTTCAGATTTATAGAAGAATGAAAAGACAGAACATAACAACCAGAAATTAGAGGAGGCACAGATCTATACCGACACCTTATAACAAAAAGAATATAGCAAAGGTTTAAAAAACATCTGAAGAGCAATCAAAGGCGGGGACACAAATTTTACACAAATTTGGAGCACCGCTGGTAATAGTTTAGGTTTTAACCCTCCATTTTCAATCCCATTCTCAGATTGCAATGGCTTGTCCTCCCACAATCTCTCAAACAATGTGGGGCCCACCAGGAAAAACAATGTCAGCTACTGGAATGTGAGCGACACCTTATGAAAGCTGGCAATCCAGAGCCTAATACAAGTGCATTTACCTCATACTAGAAAATATAACACAGAGGAGAAGAGAACAAACACATTTAACACAAACACTCCAATTAGATGCCAAAAAATCCAAAGTCAAGATCTTGCTACTAATAATTCTGCACAATTTCAAGGAAAAGAAGAAGAAATATACATTCATTTGGTGAAAACGAGTGAAAATATGGAAAAAGAGTAGCACAGATAGCAGCAAGAAGATGCAAAAACCCAAGTGAGCTCATGCTTTGGGGTTTTTTTTTAAAGAAAAAAGTCTTTTCATCAATCTTCTACAGAAACCCAAAACTGTGAAGACCCATCAACCCAGAAACTGAGAAGAAATCACGGAAACAAAAATGGGTTTATGCAGGAAAAAGGAAAACCCAAGTTCAGTAAGAGTAAGCACAAGTTTTAGAAATTTAATTATTGTTTAGAGATGTGAGAAATTCTAACTATGAGTTCCAGAGCAAGCACAAGGAGTTTCCAATCTCTTAGTGGATGACCCATCTTCTTCTTCATCTTCATGGCAAATTCTATGGGCTAAGATATGGAAGGAGGAGATACTAAATCATCCACGATCAATACAACTTCATGTACTATCTTCTCCTTCTCCTTCTCCTTTTCCTTCTCCTTCTCCTTCTCTTCTTTCTCTCTCTGTCTGTGAAACATATGGATTTGATTTTAAATAAGGACGTGGCTCTGTTCTTCAGGGAATGACAAAAACACCCAATTTTTTTTCTTTTTTCTTTTCCCTCCCCCTCCCTACCTCTTTCTTTTTCTTTGTTCGACTAGAACTGTACATCACAGGCCCTCATGCCAGCAGATACCTTGTAAGTTGTAGCTAGTTTTACTCTTAAGCCATCCATTGCTTTATTGATTGTACAAGGTATCTGCTGGCAGAACCCAGTCCCAGATCCTGAAACCTGATTGATAATCAAGTTCTGTCCTAGATGAACTAAAATGATGTGTATGGAAACATTAGTGCTCAAATAACTTACTGCAATAGGTGTACACCCAATAGGATCGATGTAATCAGTAGATTTTGTGACCATTCCCTTCATTGGATTAATACATAACCTGCACCAAGTTACATATGGTATGAGAACTATAGTAATATATGTCAAAGAAAAAGGAAGATTGGAACATAGATAAAGTAACATGGATCAGGATCATTAAAAATTCAATTGAGGCAATTGAGGTCCTTCCCATCCATCATAATAATCATCGCTAACAAGATTGAACAAAAAACCACTATGATCAATGAATTGTACAAGGAGGAGCCCTTTTCCCATGCCATACTCTCTAACAGCCACTCTTCCAAGGAATGTAGATGTTGTTTCAACTCTCTTAGAAGGGTTTCTTCATGCCTAACAAAACTCTCTATCACTTTGCTCAAATCAAAGGCAATAATGCCAGTTCTCTCCAAACAGCAGGAAACAACATGGTAACTGGAAATAGAACCTAAACCACAAAATATGCAAAAGATGATATTATGGGGCAAAGTAAAAGGACAAAAAAAAGTAACTTAATTGCAACAATCTTACCGAACCTTGTCATGGGGAAGAGGAACCCCCCACTCAGAAGATATCCTCCCATGCATTACAGCCAATATAAGGGGAGTCTAATCCATAAAAAAAGAACCAAAGATCAATGAACTCATCTTCACATTTCCATCTCAAAATCTAAAAAAGAATCCACCCCAATTCCCAAAATCAAATCTTTATTCACATTTTCAAGGTGTTGAAAATGCTACATTTTTTGTGTTTATAAATTTTGACTAGTTATTATGTTAAAATTTCAATAGAATAATCTACTAACCAAAGGGTCGCATCGTGATCTCCAGTAGATGTGCCATCACCAGCAGAAGAGGTCCCTCTCGTGATGTCTTGAAAGCCGTCAGATCTATCCCTGTCGCAGCTGCAACTGTTGAACGAGGACCTCAAGTGTTCGTTGCCTCCTATCCTGCTCAGCCACCTTCCTATCTTGCTCAGCCACCCTCCGACCTTGCTCAGCTAGTTGCTCCTACAGGGCGATCACCTCAGGATCCGATGTCCGAGACTGTGTGGAAGATGCAGAGGTCCTCGTATATATACCATACCCTTTTAAGTATCCCGACCTCTGCCCAAGCACATCAACAGCAATCTGCTCCTGAGTCATCGGAGCTGTGACAGAGGGCTGCGACTGCTCCTTAGTCCGCTGCACCAAGGCCTCGTGCCATTTAAATAAAAAAGGATTTAGAATGCTTTTATGACATTATTTATCAAAATTGATTTATTAGCAAACGTACATGTCTCTGCTAAGCCACCTCATTTACCCACTAATTACTCTTTTCTCTGTAGTGGGTGTCGCGGAAGAATTGAGTAATAGGCGGCGCTTGACCGGCATTCTGTGCCGTTTGTCATTTGAAATAGCTTTGTATTAGATATTGTTAGACCCCAACCCAGACCAGTTCGATTAGTGTGTGATTAATGTGTTTTTAGGTCCTAAGTGGGTTTAGTTGTTGTTGGGTTTGAAGTGATTAGTTTAGTCTTGGACATAGCTCTGGGAATTTTGAGAACGTTTAGTATTAGTCAGACACACTCAGGAAGGCCTGGGTGCACGAGTAAGCTTGGGAAGATCGTGTCGTTTTCCGTGTGAGTGTGATTTTGATTGCATTTGAATGATCTTTTTATGTGTTACAACTTTCATTTTAAGGCCATTCGTGTTTGAAGCCCCAAAAACCCATGTTTTGGCCCAAAGAGGGTAAAGTTGTCTTTCTTGCACAAATCTGGACACAATTTTTGAGATCTCAAAATCATGTCAAAATTATACTCTTTGGAAACTGGATATTTCGACGATCGTTTTATCCTTCTTCGTCGAAGTCATCCGAGGTCCACAAGATCGCGTTTTGGCCATTTCAAGTTCGAGTTAGTTGGGACCCATTCTCCTCACTTAAACCCTTCTCCCTCCCTTTCATTCACTTTACCAAAATCCTGCAACTTCTTAACCTAGGGCAAGGAAGAGTCTCTTTTTCTCTCCATCTTCCCCATCTTGTTTGATCTAGCTAGAGAGCTCCAAAGAAGATTCTAAGACTACCATTTTCTTCATCTCCTTGCAAGCTCTCCATTGATACAATTTTCTTAAGGTTTCAAGTTGGGAAAGCTCTCCATTCTCTTCCATCTCTCTTGTTTGACTTTCTCTAGGTAAGAGCTTCAAGCCATGTTTTCCATAAAGTCTTTTTAGCTCCTTAAGATTGTGTTTTCTTGTTTACAAACCCTATTTGTAAAATGGGTTTCTTGTTTTCAAGCTTGAGTGAGTTTTGTGTGTTTTCTTGGTTTTTCTTATAGTGTGGGATTAGCTTGAGGAAGTGCTTGAAGAAGAGTATTGTTAGCTTTGGTCAAGGCAAGTGATCTCTATAGGAATGATGCATGTGTATTTGGATTTCATTGTATTTTTAGAAATTGTGCATTTATCTTGTTTATAAGCTTCATGTTTATGTTTTCTTTTGATTTGGATGTGAAATGGTGATAAATGAACCCTTGGTGAGCATGAAGGCTCAAGGGATGATATGTGATTGATGGATGAGAAGAAGGAGAAGAATGTAGTGAAAGATGTGCAAAGGAAAGGAGATTTCTGCACTCAGGCAGCAGCCTGTTCGCTCGAGCGACCCCTGGGTCCGCTCGAGCGAACAAGCCACTGTCTGCTATGGAACGAGGCAGAGAGTCGTTCGTTCGAACGCATTTTATTATCCGCTCGAGCCAACATTCGCTCGAGCGAACGGTCTACGCCTTGTAATGTTCGCTCGAACGAACGGTCTCGCTCGAGCGAAGTGTCATCAACGTGGCAGGTCCGCTCGAGCGAACCTGCCAGATTCAGGAAGATGAGTTTTTTTCCATTTTGTGTATTTTCTTGAGGGTTGAAAACTAGACTATGTTAAGGGTTTTAACTTGACATTGTGTAAATGGAACTTCGAAATGAAACCCAACTTCGGGGACACCAATTCTTGTATTTTCTGACGTTTGGGTTTTCAATTACACAAAGGTCAATTAGTAGCCTTAGCACATGCTTGTTAGATTTTGTATTTGAACTTCCGTCTTGGTACGATAAGTATAAACGTGCACTTGTTTTGAGTTTCAAGTATAAGCTTGTTTTGAAGTTTTGTTCCAAGAAAAAGGGGATCACTTCCTAAGCGTGTTATGCATAATTATTATGCCTCTTGCTAGTCGTGTTCGTCGTGTTTTGATAAGTGATTTCCCCCTTTTTATCTCGACATGCTTTTATCGTGTTTCACGTGTTTTGTGCATTCATGAATTAAGTAAACACCACTGAGTTTGGACTGCCCTTTCAGTTTGATCCACTGTTTGGGGGTCTTTAAACATGTGGACTGTCTGCAGACTGATCGTGTATTTATTACACATCGTGCGTGTCCTGTTCCGAGGCCGGAATTCCCGTCTTTGTGGGAAATCGTGTCGTGCTTATATTATGTATATCGTGCTTGTCGTGCGTGCTTGCTCTTTTCATTATATAAATGATAGAGAAAGGATGGGCTCTTTGTGGATTGTAACTATTCATGATATATTATGTACTCATGCTAGTTTGTTTTGTATCTCAGCTTTGTTCGTATTCTTGAAAATGTATCTCAGCTTTGATAGTACTTCATACCAAATATTTGCTTACATGTTTTCTCTAAATGTTATTGTTCATGTTCATGCCTACATTGATTACCTGCCAAACCGTCATGTTTGACCCTTGTTTGTTGGTGCCCAGGTGCAGGAGACGTTGCCTTTGAGGAGGAGCGTCAGGAGGAGGCTTGTGAGCCAACTCCCGTGAGAGAGTGGCAGCCCGACGATGTCATCTAGATGTCGGGCTGGTTCTCGAGTTTCGTCACCTTTAGTCTTGGGGTTTCTTTTGGTTATTTTGAGATTGTATTGACCTTTATTGGTCTCTTATGGGTTGTACTAGACTTAACTTACTTTCGTGTTAAACTTATAACTTGAACTATGTTTGGGAATGCCATGATAACTCTTTTCTTTGATGCTATGTCTTGTTATTAAATGTTATAGCACTTAAAGATTTGATTGTGCTTATCGTGATGTGTTTTGCTACACGCTTCCGCAATCGTGTAAGTGTGAGTCAGATTCCGTGTGTCTTTGGGAATCCTCACCGCGGGAACCTGTGGGAAAACAAAATCTTCAATAGTAATCATCACCAATCGCGTCGCGGGCCCGGAGATCCGTTCCGGGGTCGCGACAGGACTAGTATCAGAGCGAGACATGTTTCAGGCACTTAAAAGAAACTAGAAAGGTCTTAGGAACGTGGCGAGGATTCGTGAGTTCGATAGATTCGTTCGTATAGAATCTTAGAAACACTTGTACCATGATTATTGTTTTCTAACTCTTTGTTCTACAGCAATATGCCTCCAAGAAAAGCTCCAAATCATCATGCTTCAGGCAGTAACCCGAATGAGTCAGATGCATCTGAGACACCTACAGCCACACAGTTTCAGGAACTTATGCAAGCCATGATAGCACAGCAAAGGCAGGCTAATGAGAACCAAGCCAGATTTCAAGAACAGTTGGCTAAGAAGGATGATGAAATGGCACAAGTTTAGAGACAATTGTTAGAAGTTCTCCAGAACAGGAATGTAGTACCACCCGCAGGTCCACAGATTGTTATTCAAAATAGGGATCCTGGCCCTAATGCTCTATTTGAGAAATTTAGGAAAAGAGCACCGAAAGAATTTTCGGGCAATGAGGACCCACTAGTGGCAGATGACTGACTAGTCAATACGGAGAAGATCTTTGATGTCTTCATGTGCACGGGTATACAGAAGGTCAACCTCACAGCTTCATTATTTTATGGGCTCGCAGATAGGTGGTGGCAAACAGTCAAGGATCCTTATGCAGTGATGGCAGATGATGAGGCATGGGCAGCATTCAAGATACAGTTTCAAGACAAGTACATTCCCTCTCATGTCAAGAGACAGAAGGCTATTGAGTTTCAGCAGCTCAAGCAAGGTAGCATGACAGTGTTGGATTATGTCACCAAATTTGAGAGATTGGCGAGGTATGCCACCGAGTTGATTGACACGGAAAGGAAGAAGATAACTAAGTTCTTAGAAGGGTTGAATCCGATTATTTTGAGGGATGTCATAGGAGTAGTGCCTCCAGCTACATATGATGAGGCAGTCAAGCGGGCTTATACTTTTGAGGATATTAACAACAGATTGTTCAGGACAGGAAACAGCAGTATCAGCAGCTAAATCAGAGGCAACAACAGGGCAAGAAGCCAAGGCAAGAGCAAGGCCATGTGAGGCAGGGTTGTGGACACTGTGGCAAGAATCATGAGACACACGAATGTCGTAAGGCCATGGGTGCCTGTTTCAAGTGTGGGGCTATGAACCATTCTATCAAGGATTGCCCACTACTCTAGAATCAAGGGAACAGAAACCAGCAGCAGAGACAAGTAGCTCCTCAGAATCAAGCACCAGTTCAGAATCAGATGAGACCACCTCAGCAGCAACAGGCTAGGCCACCAGTGCCGAATCAGAATGCTCGTCCTCCACAGCAGAACAGACAAGGCCAAGGAAGGCAGAACCAAGTACCGAACAGACTACAGATGCATGGACGGTTATACTATCTCAACCGTGCAGACGCTAAAGCTGCAGGAGACGTGGTAGAAGGTAAACTTCTTGTTTGTGGGGTAGAAGCCCAGATTTTGTTTGATCCTGGATCCACGCATTCCTTTGCATCTCCTAGTTTTGCTAAGTTGATTGATGCACCATGTAGTGAGTTGGATTACATTTTGGTAGTGACCACTCCAGTAGGGAAGCAAGTTGTGTGTAGAAACCATTACCCTAGTTGTACAGTGTTATTAGGAGATGTTAATCTACCGGCCAACCTCATAGTTTTGGACATGCATGATTTTGATGTCATTTTAGGCATGGATTGGTTAGAAGCATATCATGCCACCATGGATTGTTTTAGTAAGACCATCACATTCAGATTCCAAGGACCACAGGCAGAGTTGATATTTCAGGGGAACAGGAGGAAATCTCAGGCAGGGTTTATTTCAGTGTTGAAGGCAAGCAGATTAGTGCAGAGTGGGTGTCAGGCATTTATTGCGTTTATCACGGAGGATAAACAGTCCCAAGGGGTGGAGGATATCCCTATTGTGTGTGAATTTTCGGACGTTTTTCCAGAAGAAATCCCGGGTTTACCACCAATTAGAGAAGTTGAGTTCACAATTGAGCTTCTTCCAGGGACAACTCCTATCTCGATTGCACCATATAGGATGGCTCCAGCAGAAATGGGTGAGCTAAAGC
This sequence comes from Cinnamomum chago, assembly GCA_038049695.1. NCBI lineage: Eukaryota > Viridiplantae > Streptophyta > Magnoliopsida > Laurales > Lauraceae > Cinnamomum > Cinnamomum chago. The sequence continues at coordinate 54,374,166 of CP142456.1, forward strand.
TCCAATTGCAGGATTTATTGAGCAAAGGTTTTATTAGGCCAAGTGTTTCACCGTGGGGAGCACCGGTGTTATTTGTGAAGAAGAAGGATGGAAGCTTGAGAATGTGCATAGACTACAGGAAGTTGAACCATGTGACCGTGAAGAACAAGTACCCTTTGCCAAGGATAGACGAATTGTTTGATCAATTGCAAGGAGCAGCCTATTTTTCCAAGATAGACTTGAGGTCAGGGTACCATCAGTTGAGAGTTAGAGACTCAGATGTTCAGAAAACAACCTTTAGAACAAGATATGGGCACTATGAGTTCTTAGTGATGCCCTTTGGTTTGACAAATGCACCAGCAGTCTTTATGGCTTTGATGAACAAGGTCTTTGCACCATATTTGGATCACTCTACGGTAGTGTTTATTGATGATGTCCTTGTATATTCCAAGAGTAAGAAGGAGCATGAAGAACATTTGAGGACAGCGTTGCAGCTCTTGAGGGACAACCAGTTATATGCAAAACTCAGTAAGTGCGAATTCTGGTTAGAGCAAGTTGCTTTTCTAGGCCACATCATCTCTAGAGAAGGTTTAGCAGTTGATCCAGCGAAGATAGAAGCAGTTGTTAGTTGGGCAAGGCCAAGCAGTGTGACAGAAATTAGAAGCTTTTTGGGGTTAGCAGGCTACTACAGAAGATTTGTCCAAGGTTTTTCGTCCATCGCAGCCCCTTTGACAAAATTGACTAGGAAGAATGTCCCATTTGTGTGGACCGATCAGTGTGAAACCAGTTTCCAAGAGTTGAAGGGAAGGTTAACCACAGCCCCGATTCTTACATTACCCTCGAGCAACGGCGGATTTATTGTTTATACAGATGCTTCGAATGTGGGACTAGGTTGTGTATTGATGCAAGATGGCAAGGTGATTGCTTATGGCTCGAGACAGTTGAAGGACCACGAGAAGAATTATGCGACTCACGACTTGGAGTTGGCAGCAGTTGTTTTCGCATTGAAGATGTGGAGACACTACCTCTACGGAGAGAAATTTGAGGTCCATTCAGATCACAGAAGTTTGCAATATTTGTTCTCTCAGAAAGATTTGAACATGAGGCAGAGAAGGTGGATGGAATATATCAAAGATTATGACTTTCCAATCAAGTATCATCCAGGCAAAGTGAATGTGGTAGCTGATGCTTTGAGTAGGAAATCAGTGGCTATGGCCAATTTGAGAGGAATGGGTGTCTTACAGCAGTTTGAAGAGTTGGGTGTAGAAGTGCAAACCCTTAGATTGGGTGCGATGTTAGCGAACATGACAATTTCAGAACGTACCTTCATCCAGAAGATTAAGGAAAATCAGTTACAAGACCCAGACTTGGCCAAGATAGTAGATGTTATTGCAGAACGCCCCGATTTCAAGATGGTGAATGGGATATTGTATTTCCGTGACCGGTTGTGTGTGCCGAATGTGGATGATTTGAAGAATGAGATAATGAACGAAGCTCACAATACGAGATATTCTATGCATCCGGGTAGCACGAAGATGTACCATAATTTGAAGAATAGATTTTGGTGGAACAATATGAAAAGAGAGATAGCAGCTTTTGTGTCTCGTTGTCTAACTTGTCAGTTGATCAAGGCAGAGCATCAGAAGCCTCCAGGTTTGTTACAGCCTTTGGAAATTCCGGAGTGGAAATGGGAGCACATTACCATGGATTTCGTCTCCGGTTTGCCTAATACTAAGAAGGGAAATAATGCAATTTGGATCATTGTAGATCGTCTGACAAAGTCGGCTCACTTCATTCCGATGAAGACAGGGAATATGATGCATATGGCACCACTTGCGAAGTTATTTGTTGATGAGATTGTTAGTAAGCATGGTCAACCCGTCTCCATTACTTCAGATAGAGACAGTAGATTTGTTTCAAAGTTTTGGAAAACTCTTCATGAGTCGATGGGTACCAAGCTCCAGTTCAGCACAACTTATCATCCTCAGACCGATGGTCAGTCAGAAAGGACGATACAGACTCTCGAAGACATGTTGCGTGCTTGTGTATTGGATTTCAAGATTCAGTGGGATGAGTGCCTACCTCTTTGTGAATTTGCTTATAACAATAGTTACCACTCGAGCATTGGTATGGCACCTTTCGAGGCACTCTATGGTAGAAGATGCAGAACTCCGGTTTGCTGGGAAGAAGTCGGTGAACGTAGTTTCCATGGACCGACGATAGTTGGAGAGACAAGTGACAAAGTCAAGTTGATTCAGGAAAGGTTGAAGATCGCCCGAAGTAGGCAGAAGAGTTATGCAGATACTCGCCGAAGAGAACTGCAGTTTCAGGTGGGTGACAAGGTGTTTTTGAAAGTCTCACCAACTAGGGGAACCTTGAGGTTTGGACAGAAGGGCAAATTGTCTAGAAGGTTTATTGGTCCGTATGAGATTTTGAGCAAGATTGGAGATGTTGCTTATAGACTGGCGTTACCGCCGGAATTCTCCGGGGTACATAATGTTTTTCATGTTTCTATGCTCAAGAAGTATGTCTCTAGTCCTGCACACATTCTACAGCATGAGCCTTTAGAGATTCGGGAAGATGCAGAGCAAGAATTGAGAAACCGGACTATTCATTGGGTCAAGGTACTTTGGGAAAATCACGAACCAGAGGAAGCCACCTGGGAATTGAGAGAGCAAGTGCAGAGGAATTATCCACAGCTTTTACCCAAGGTAATTGTTTGATTTATTTGGTGGACCAAATATCCTAAGGGGTGGAGGATGTTAGACCCCAACCCAGACCAGTTCGATTAGTGTGCGATTAGTGTGTGTTTAGGTCCTAAGTGGGTTTAGTTGTTGTTGGGTTTGAAGTGAATAGTTTAGTCTTGGATATAGCTCTGGGAATTTTGACACTACAACAATATGCACTTTTAGCGACGTTTTTAAAAATCGTCGGTAAAAGTATGACTTTTACCGACGTTTTTATAAAAACGTCGGTAAAATACAACTTTTACCGACGCTTTTACAAAAACGTCGGCAAAGTTTATATAATAACAGATAATTACCGACGAATTAGAAAACGTCGGTAAATTAGATTTTAGCGACGTTTTATTTCTTTTACCAACGTTTTTTATCGTCTGTAAAAGTCTTTTGTATTTTTAATTTATTTTTCTATTTTATTTTACCGACGAAACAAAACGTCGGTAAAATTCTTTACATTTTTTTGTTTATTTTTCTTTTTTCTTTTTGCCGACGAAAAAAAACGTCGGTAAAATACTTTACATTTTTATTTACTTTTCTATTTTCTTTTTGCCGACGAAATATAAAACGTCGGTAAAATTTATTTATTTATTATTTATGTTTTTATTTTACCGACGAAATTTATGTGTTACCGACGAAAATTATCGACGGTAATATTTTGCCGACGTGTTATAAGTAACGTCGGTAAAATTTGTTAATTTTTAACTTATTTTTTATTAATAAAAATTTATTAATTTTTACCGACGAAATTTATGTTTTACCGACGAAATGTAGCGTCGGTAATATTTTACCGACGTTTTATGAGAAACGTCGGTAAAATTTGTTAATTCTTTACTTATTTTGTTATTAATAAAAGTTTATTAATTTTTACCGACGAAAAAAATAATTTGCCGACGAAAAGAAAACGTCGGTGAAGGTCCATTTTTCCCACTCCCGCTACGAAACCCTCTTTTTCCCTCTTTTTCCCTCACTCTCTTTTCCCCTCTCTTTTCCCCTCTTTTTCTCTCTGGTCTCTGCGATCTGCTCCATTTTATCTCTCTGGTCTCTGCGATCTCTCACTCCCTCACTCGATCTCTCTGGTCTGTCTCTCTCACTGCTCTCTCGCGCTCTGCTCTGTCTCTCTCTTTCTCTCTCGATCTGCACATTATCTCTCTCTCTCTCTCGCTCTCGATCTGCTCTGTCTCTCTCTCTCTCGCTCGCTCTCTCTCTCTCTCTCTCTCTCTCTCTCTCTCTCTCTCTCGCTCTGCTCAAGGTCCAGCGAAGCCATCACCACACTTGCCAACAGATCGCCACTCACCAGTCGCCGGTGCCACGCCCAGTCGGAGCCCAGGCCCCACCCACGCTTTCTCCGGTGCCAGGTACACAGTTTCTTCTTCTTCTTCCATTGTTTTTCCCCATTTTTTTTTCTAAATCTGCTGCAACTGCTCTCTGTTTTTCTAAATCTTCTTCTTCCATTGATTGTTGCTGGTTAGTTGTTTGTATTTTATAATCGTTTTTCTTTATTTTTTCCCTTTAATTTGGTTATTTTGTATAAGTTTGGACTAAGGGTTTCCCCCTTTCTCTTATTTTCCTTGGTGGTGGTTTCATTCTTTGCTTTGGTTGTTACTATTCTTCCATTCTATCTGAATGCTTGTTAATGCTTTTGAATCAGAGTTAGTTGTTGGGTTTGGTTTGCTGGGTGTCTTTAAGGGTGATTTGTTTGTTGGTTTTTTGTTTGTTTAACGCGTGAATTCAATGTGTTGTAGCCTCTGGGTTTGAGCCTTATGCTTGATTCTAATGAGCCAGGTTTTCTTTTTGTTTTTGGGTGATGTCTTCTGTTCTTGAATTAAATTGGTCGTTGGGTTTTTAATGTTTGGTAATCATTAAGATGTTTGATTGTGGATGTGCCTTGCTAAAATTATCTTAATAGGAAAAAGAATAGCTCCCACAAAAATGTTCTCTCCTGTGGGTGAATGGTCTTTGGTTGACATCCATAGGTATGCAATGTTGGAACCAAAACCAGTTTGAACCTTCCATGAAGCAGCAGGAACGGAGTGATACGTGAGTGATAGATAGATACAAAGAAAGAAAGAATCGCATCTCCTTCTCCTTCTTCTTACGATTCTCTTCTTCTTCCGATTCTCTGCAATCATCTCTCAAAGACCAGAAACCTCCCTCTCCTGATCTATAATGGCGTTTCCTTACTTGGAAGCCGTCTTAGGTAAGAAGGGTTTCTCAGACACAAACCCTTTTAATCTCTCACTTTCTCTTCCTTCCTTTCTTCTTTTTCTTCCAACACCTAGGGTTGCGTTTGGATGTGAATAAAGTGTTTATATGTTAGATGGTCTTTTAGAACTTTGTATGATCAGAAAGCCATTTTTATCAATGGAAGAAGAAACTGCAAACTGAGCTGTTCATCTTCTATTCTGCGTCGTGTTATGTCCTCTGTTTGAACTTCTTGATGATTCGAATCTCATTTTGCAGGATTTATGATCTTGATGTATATTTTTGAGACATATCTGGACTTGCGGCAGCATGCAGCTCACAAACTAACAACTCTTCCAAAACCTCTGCTTGGAGTGGTTAGTAAAGAAAAATTTGACAAGGCTCGAGCGTATAGCCTTGATAAAAGGTGTGTCTTTTTTAGGGGCTCATGTTACTTCCTTACATGTGTATTTTCTTTCTAGGTTTGTTTTCTATCTAGTCTTGCTATTTGATCCATTACTCTGATTGAACACAGCTTCAACCGCTGTGTGCTTTGTTTCTTGACAGCCTTAATTAATCATTCTTTGTTATTACATCTTCTTTCAGTTACTTCCACTTTGTTCATGAGGCTTTTACCATTCTTATGGACTCCATGATTTTGTTCTTTGGCGTGCTACCTTGGTTTTGGAAGGTGAGTCATTGAGCATCATGTGGCTTTGTTTCACCCAATTGTTTTGGAAAATAATCTGTTGTGTTGCTTTCTTCCTACAGATATCTGGAGACGTTGTGTTGTACATGGGCTTTAATGCGGAGAATGAAATACTTCACACCCTGGCTTTCTTAGGTGGTGTTATGATCTGGTCACAGGTGTGATATATTAACTGAATCCCATTCTTAGAAACATTGGTTGAGTCAGTATATTTTTATTCCTTTTGAATGTATTGCAAAGCAGTTCTTCATATTTCTTTTGTATTCTTTTAAAATATATATGATCATTCATTTGCTCTAAAAAAAAAAAGAGGAGATCATTCAAGATTTTGCCAAATGTTGTCAACTTCTTTTTGCCAGACCTACACTGCAATGCTTGTTTATCAAGGTCTTCAAGACCACTTTTAAATGTTCAAATTTCATTTATATGTCCCGAGTCTCCTGACTACGTCTGTACTGAGTGTTTCTTTTTGTTTATGCGTGTATGGATGAATTCATGACCACGTTTTTACATGTTTAGGTTTAATTCTGGATATGCCCTGACTCCCTTTTAGAACCCCTGCAATTGAATTAAGGAAATGCTGCTTCTTTTCATGCAGATCACGGACTTGCCATTTTCACTATATTCAACTTTTGTAATTGAGGCTCGCCATGGTTTCAACAAAGTTTGTCCTCTTTCTTTTTTTTTTTTGTTTTTTTTTTGTTTCCTGTTATTAATAATATCTGTATAGTTCTCGACTAGTGGGATTAGGCTACAGATATTTTTTCTGGCGACCAATTCAGATGCGATTTTCTCACGTTCCGATAATTTGTTTTCTTATCCTTTTACATTTTAACGATACTATCTATCTTTTTTCCAGCAAACAATTTGGCTATTCTTTAGGGACATGTTGAAAGGCATTTGTCTTTCTATTTTACTTGGACCACCAATCGTGGCTGCAATCATTGTAATTGTACAGGTAACTATTTTTTTTTTCTTTTTGGTAAATTGTTACTGGTAACTGTTACTCTTTAACATTTTATACTACCTAGCAGATTCATTTTTTTCTGTTTGTATTATTATTATTATTAATTATTTTTTTTGAGGATAAGTTTCTATGTAAATCTTTATTCTTTACACTATTTCATCTATTTAGTAGTTTTATATTCGAACAAATATCAATTGTTTTCATTATAATGCTTAAGCTTTTGGCATGTGCAGAGAGGAGGTCCTTACTTGGCAATTTATCTTTGGAGTTTTATGTTTGTTCTGTCAATTGTGTTGATGACACTGTATCCTATCCTGATTGCTCCACTGTTCAATAAATTCACCCCTGCGAGTATGCACTTGGTATTGTGAGCACAATTCAGATGTGTTTTTAGATTATTGTTTTCCATATTGTTCTGCCGTCCAAATTTCATTTCGTACATGTTAGCTATTGACTTGTATCTGTGGTCTGCATGGTTTTTTTTTCAAGTTGATCTGTTATCCAGACTTCTTCTCATTCACAATTTTTTTGGTTGAGAAAACTGTTGAATTACATCTGTTGTTTGCTTTTGTTGACTAGTACTACTTTTCCTTTTTGGGTGATGTTATGGCATATAGCTTCCTGAAGGAGGGCTTAGAGAGAAAATCGAGAACCTGGCCTCCTCCCTCAAGTTTCCTTTGAAGAAGCTCTTTGTTGTTGATTGATATATTATATTATGCCTCAATTGTATGAGAACTTTCTTTTTTCTGGTACTCTTTGGAGGCGCAAATGGTTTCAGTGAAACAAACTGATCTGAAATTAACAAAGAGAGTTCTTTACTTAGTTATTGGAGATTGCCATCTGAAATAAGTAGTACATACATGACAATCACATGAAATCTATTCTGGATGTTCCAAATCACTTGAGGTTATCTTTATGGAGCAAATATGTTATATGAAGGGTCTGTTTATGGCATAGGTGGGATGAGTTGACTATTAACACTTTCAACTGGTTGTTGATGAAGGCACTATTTTTGATGTGCTAGCCATGTAGCGCTGGCCATCTTTCTTTTCTCAATGTTTCCTTTTGAGAAATTGCTGTTCTAGTATGGGTCATGACTTTGGCCAATACTTAGATGTAATCTTTTTTTTTTACCCTGGAGATGATCATGACTCTGGGTTTGATGATCATGACTCATATGCCCTCTACATTGTCATGGACCTTATTTCTATGACTGTGTGAAGTTCTGCAGGCCTCGCTGCAAACACTGATGGAGAGCTTCTTGGAAGTGATTTCTTAGTTAAAAGAGTGTTGAGTGGGTGATAACTGGGTTTCCTTTGTCATCACCACATGAGTATTTCCTAGTGGAACTCTAGTTAGATGAGAATAAATTTTTTTCCTTTAACCCTTTTACTAGTAGAGAGAGGCTCCTGAAATTTGTTTTTTCTTGTGGCATTGCTTCTTTACTCAAAACTACTTGGGTTGTGTTCATGGTAATTGCATGGTGTCTAAATTATAATGGCAAATTGACGTGGTCTAAAGTTAGCTATTGTTTATTTGTACTATTGGTAGATTAGCGTGAGGTTTTAACATGAGGATAGCAGTTTTTCATAGATAAATCCATGAATCTTGTCCTTCTAACTTTTTATGTTTAGATTAAGATGTGAGCACACGCATGGGGCGGAAGGGGGGTTTTTTGGTCATTGATCTTGGTTCTATCTAACCTTTTTATAATTCTCCATATGCCCTCTACATTGTCATGAAGATCGCACTTACTCTTCAAAAAAATCTCTTCTACTAAGGATTATTTATGTCGTTTAATTGTCCCCAAAAAGAAAAGAACAGACACTGAAAGGGCTTCATTAAAACATTAATTATATCTTCTAGAAGAAACTATGCATTTATTATATCTTCATGGTTCCTTGCTTTTGAAAAAGAACAGAGTGAAAGGGTGTCATTATTATAACATTTATTATATTTGCTAGAAGAAATAATGCATTCATGCATCTTCATGGTTCCTTCCTATGTCTAATTTGCCTCACTGTTAATAGACCACTTCCAAACCCAGTCTGCAGGAAGACCCAAGTCATCCAGACTGGGTCTTGCACTGAATGCAGACCATTATTGTACTTCATCCAAGGCTGCCTATCTCCAGATAGGTTAGTGATAACTCATGGCTTGTTGTAATACCTTGAATTGCACATTGCCTAGACATATTTCCACACACCACCATTCAAGATTTGAATCAGAGCACAAAACATTCCAACATAGAGTGAAGAAGAAATCAATTTATCTGATATAAAGTGAAACAGTCTTGAGAAGAATCTAGCTTACAATTGCCCTTACTTGTGTTTGGGTTTCCAAGCATAGTGAAATCAAACTTGGAGGCCCAGGTCCAGGCCCATAGCCCAAAATGAGAGTATAGCCATGGGTTTACACATCCAGAAAGATGTGTGAGGTTTTCAGTCTAATTGTGCTCTATTTATGCTTCCTTTTTATTCATCATAAGGGGCTAGGACCAATGGGGAATAATATCGAATGGCAATGAATTGATGGAGTTCTTTTCTTGTGTCTTATCTTTGGCAATTCACTATCTATCTACTATTCTTTTGTCTTTGCAATTGCTATTCTTAGCTAAAAATTTATCAATTAAATTGTTAGCTTTCTCCATTGTCTTCTTCAATTCATCTTTTGACGTTTGATACTTGTTGTAAAAAGATGCAATATGGATCAACCTGCAAATACCACCATCCAAAAGATAGGCAAGTTAATTCATTATGTATTCCAACGTAATTTTATTAGTAATGATTTTATAAATGACTGCTATTGTATTATTGTTTTTCTATATAGGTGAAGTCGAAAAAAGCTCAAGAGAGTCGAGCCAAGCTGCCATATAATCATACTGGTGGCTCCAAGTCATTTGCATCGAGACTGTCTCTGATGGTACTAATTATATTCATATGAAGAAAGTAGATTAAGTTTATATTCATTTGTGGTTTATGTTCTATTTCTAGTTACCATGTTGTTTCCTACTGTTTTGGAGAGAACTGGCATTACTGCCTTTGATTTGAGCAAAGTGATAGAGAGTTTTGTTAGGCATGAAGAAACCTTTCCAAGAGAGTTGAAACAACATCTACATTCCTTGGAAGAGCGGTTATATTACGATTTACGTCCATTTCCTTTGTAATCCTGTAATTGTTTTCCATTTCGTTCAACTTGTAAGGGATACTTAATTATTTGTGAACGCTGATATGCACCAGTAGATTCTGTGATTGTAATATATATATATATAGCTTTGTTTTTGGTTTCTTGGGTGTATTTGTGTATTTGGTAGATATTTTTGTAGATACTTGTGGCTAATATGTACAAGAAAACGGCCATCAAATGTGATTTTCTTATGTGCAATATGTACTAATGAAGTTGGTGATCAAGATCTGCATTGTGAGGGGCCTTGCTCTTTAGGGCAGAGCATTAGATGTTCATCTTTTGATTGAAGCTGTTTCGATGACCTAAGATGACCTGAGATCGATCACCAAGTAACTTCACTTTGGTTTAATCTGATCACATCTGAGCGAGTCACAGTTCATTAATAGTGTCACGGCTGATCAAAGTGCAAACCACTTTGTTTTATCACTTTATATAATTCATTTCAATAATCATCTTGCATTCAATGTAGAAAAAAGCTCTATTTGGTTCAGCAAGTTCATTTTATTCACTTGGTTTCCTACAACATGGAAGTAATTGTTACAAGGGATGTGCTCACTGAAACACTTTTTTTCTACTCGCAGATCGCTTGGTACAAATCCTTTGATTTGATGTTATGACTTATGATCACCCACAGGTCAAATTTCTATGATGAGTTTTTGGTCCTCAGAAACCTTCTCACTGGTACTAAGGAGATTGTGTGGTTCCTGTATTGGCTTACATCTTTCACAGGCAACTCAGGCTGGTGCCTTCTCACTGGTACTAAGGCTGGTGCCTGACTGAAGATGGTAACTCACTCAATTCCCATGGACTTGTTTTCCTTTTTTAATCTTTTCTTGGATTTCTTACTATGTTGGAAATCATATGGTATCTTTCTCGTTGTCAACATAAGTGCACAATTTAGCGTTGCTGATCAATCCAACTCTCTCACAGACAAATTGATCTATGAATCTAAATGGGTTTACCAAGCAGTGTGTGGGTAAATTATCTAAGCTAGGTGCTCACCTTATCTAAAAGTTTGGTAGTCTTGTTTCTTATATTACCACCATATTCTTTGTCGTGTTCAGTAAAAATTCAGAATATACTAATAGCAATAATGTGCAACTGTCTTCACTAATCTCAGCCTTTTGTCCATGAGACTCATTTTGGATGAGCCAGAACATCCACTGGTTGTATTCTTTTCATAGATGTCTTGAAAACTATGTTTTTAGTTGGTAGTGTCAATGGACACCACAAAACTCAATACAAATTTGTTGATCGCAATTCGCAGCTCGATTTTGGAGTGTCAGGAATGTTAGATCTGTATTAATTTTTATTCAAAACTTGGTTTATAAGAGTTCTCTCTCTCCATTTATAGGTATGTTTAGATTCTCTCTCTCTCGCCATTTATAGGTATGTTTTGATTCACAAAAGACTTATGTAGGGTTGACTGGGTTCACTTGTTTGTAAGGAAGACTCCTGTATGCAATTGGTTCACTTGGTTGTTGATTGTAATATTTGTTTAATGAGATGAATGATTTGATGAAAATTGCCGATGGTTGTTTGCACGCATTTTTTATATTGACAGGTTTATAGGAAAATTATATTGAAAAAAAAATATATATTTTTTTAAAAATAAAATACTTTTGCCGACGAAAAAAAAAACGTCGGCAAAAGTATTTTATTTATTTTTATATTTAAAAAATACTTTTACCGACGATTTGTTTTCGTCGGTAAAATAAAAAATTTATTTTTTTAAAAATAAAATACTTTTACCGACGTTTATTTTTCGTCGGTAAAAGTATTTTATTTATTTTTTTAATTTTTAAAATACTTTACCGACGAAAAATAAACGTCGGAAAAGTATTTTATTTATTTATTTATTTTTAAAATACTTTTACCAACGTTTATTTTTCGTCGGTAAAGTATATTGAAAAATAAATTTTTTTTTTAAATAATAAAATAATTTTGCCGGCGAAAAAAAACGTCGGGAAAACTCATATAAGCGTCGGTGAAAATGATAACTTTACCGACGAAAAATTAATTCGTCGGTAAGGTGTTTTCTTGACATTTTTTTGTCGACAACTGTCCGACGAAAAAAAAAACGTCGGTAAAGGTTTTACCGACGTTTTTTTGACTTTTAGCGACGAAAAAAAACGTCGCTGAAGGTGTAATCTGTTGTAGTGTGAGAACGTTTAGTATTAGTCAGACGCACTCAGGAAGGCCTGGGTGCACGAGTAAGCTTGGGAAGATCGTATCGTTTTCCGTATCAGTGTGATTTTGATTGCATTTGAATGATCTTTTTATGTGTTACAACTTTCGTTTTAAGGCCATTCGTGTTTGAAGCCCCAAAAACCCATGTTTTGGCCCAAAGAGGGTAAAGTTGTCTTTCTTGCACAAATCTGGACACAATTTTTGAGATCTCAAAATCATGTCAAAATTATACTTTTTGGAAACTAGATATTTCGACGATCGTTTTATCCTTCTTCGTCGAAGTCATCCGAGGTCCACAAGATCGCGTTTTGGCCATTTCAAGTTCGAGTTAGTTGGGACCCATTCTCCTCACTTAAACCCTTCTCCCTCCCTTTCATTCACTTTACCAAAATCCTGCAACTTCTAAACCTAGGGCAAGGAAGAGTCTCTTTTTCTCTCCATCTTCCCCATCTTGTTTGATCTAGCTAGAGAGCTCCAAAGAAGATTCTAAGACTACCATTTTCTTCATCTCCTTGCAAGCTCTCCATTGATACAATTTTCTTAAGGTTTCAAGTTGGGAAAGCTCTCCATTCTCTTCCATCTCTCTTGTTTGACTTTCTCTAGGTAAGAGCTTCAAGCCATGTTTTCCATAAAGTCTTTTTAGCTCCTTAAGATTGTGTTTTCTTGTTTACAAACCCTATTTGTAAAATGGGTTTCTTGTTTTCAAGCTTGAGTGAGTTTTGTGTGTTTTCTTGGTTTTTCTTATAGTGTGGGATTAGCTTGAGGAAGTGCTTGAAGAAGAGTATTGTTAGCTTTGGTCAAGGCAAGTGATCTCTATAGGAATGATGCATGTGTATTTGGATTTCATTGTATTTTTAGAAATTGTGCATTTATCTTGTTTATAAGCTTCATGTTTATGTTTTCTTTTGATTTGGATGTGAAATGGTGATAAATGAACCCTTGGTGAGCATGAAGGCTCAAGGGATGATATGTGATTGATGGATGAGAAGAAGGAGAAGAATGTAGTGAAAGATGTGCAAAGGAAAGGAGATTTCTGCACTCAGCGAGCTCAGGCAGCAGCCTGTTCGCTCGAGCGACCCCTGGGTCCGCTCGAGCGAACAAGCCACTGTCTGCTATGGAACGAGGCAGAGAGTCGTTCGTTCGAACGCATTTTATTATCCGCTCGAGCCAACATTCGCTCGAGCGAACGGTCTACGCCTTGTAATGTTCGCTCGAACGAACGGTCTCGCTCGAGCGAAGTGTCATCAACGTGGCAGGTCCACTCGAGCGAACCTTAAAACAGTTCAGACAGGCCGCATCGCTCGAGCGAATCGAAGAGTTCGCTCGAGCGAACTCATCGGTCGAGCGGTTATTAAAATGCGTTCGAGCGACCAGGTTACTGGAAAACCCGTATCCCTTTCTGGACAGGTCGCTCGAGCGAACTGTCATGGTCGCTCGAGCGAACTGTCCAGAAACTGAATTCTGGCAGTTCAGTTCCCTTCTTTCTCTTCCTTTTTCCTTTCCAACACTTATACAAATGAGTTTTTCCTTACTTCAACAACATCCTAATTACAATAAAACTCCCATCAAGACTTCAATGAATCATTAAATCCAACCTCTTTCTTCACATTCAATCCCCAAACAAGGAGAGGAGTTCCCATCATAGACAAGGGTTCATTTGAGTCAACATTTATAGATAAACAAGGTCTATTGATCACATTTCCATAACCAAAGATGTTTTAGCACAACTCTATAAATGAGTATCATTTTCAAATCAATGTAGCTCATAAACATAACCATGAATAGCCAAACCAATCCTATTCCTTATAAAACCATATGAGTAAACTTGATCAAATGAAATGCATACCTCTCCAAGAGATTAACAAGATAGAAACAACCATTAATGTGGAAATTTCAAAATCCATATATATGTGACAAGGAGCATATGTGCAACATGTATCCAATGATCAAAACAAGAAATAAACTTGGGATTTTCTCATAAAACTTTGATAACATTAAAAACATCCATTCATCCACTTGCCTTGGGTTCCAATCTAGCAAAACAAGCTCCTAATCACCTCTCAAGCTCAAGATCAACAATCTCTACAAAAACCCCCAAAAAAGCCCTAAAATGGGTTACACAAAGAATGAAAATGAAAGAGCTTTCAATAATACAAATGGAGCTTCTCAAGAGCTAGAGGAACACTAATCTAGGAGATGGGAAGAATCACTTACTTGGAAGGTCCTCTAATGGACAAGGTAAGCTCAAGGAAAGTCTTGTAATGGTTGGTGAGCTCCACAAAAGCTATGGAAAGAAAGTCCTCAAGGAGATGAAGAAGATGGTGGCCTCCAATCTCTTCTTGGTGCAAGCTTGGAAGTGGATTGAGTGATGGGAAGCAAGAAGAAGAAGAGGGAGCAAGGAAAACCCTAGACTCCATGGTTGTGCTGGAACATGAAAATGGAGAAGGAAGGGAAATGGTCTCTTTTGTTAACAATGAAGGTTGGGTCCCACAACTTAAAGAACTTGGGTGGCTGAAATCATCTCACTCGGGACCTCGGATGAATTCGATGAAGAAGGAAGAAATGATCGTCGAAATATCTAGTTTCCAAAAAGTGTATGTTTCACGGATTTCGAGAGTATCGAGTTTTGGGTACAGATTTGGTGTGAAAAGACTGTTTTGCCCTCAAGGCCAAGAAATCGGGTTTCGGGTTCTCAAATGGATATGGGATCAACATGAAAGTTGTAGGATTCCTCAAGATGAATGCAACGGGCCAAAAACACAATACGAAACAAATCGGGAAAATCTCACAAGTAAAAGCAAAGCCGAAAAGGGAACCCCCATAGGGCCCCACAAGCTACCAAAGCACTCAAAAGCCCAAAACTATAAGAAAAATCATTCTAGCTCACAAACTCAACCCAACAAATACTAATCCCACTAAAAGAACTAATCCACAAATAAAACGACACTAATCCAAGAGATCAGGGGTCGGGTTCTCACAGTTCGTATTCTTGAAAATGTATCTCAGCTTTGATAGTACTTCATACCAAAGATTTGCTTACATGTTTTCTCTAAATGTTATTGTTCATGTTCATGCCTACATTGATTACCTGTCAAACCGTCGTGTTTGACCCTTGTTTGTTGGTGCCCAGGTGCAGGAGACGTTGCCTTTGAGGAGGAGCGTCAGGAGGAGGCTTGTGAGCCAACTCCCGTGAGAGAGTGGCAGCCCGACGATGTCATCTAGATGTCGGGCTGGTTCTCGAGTTTCGTCACCTTTAGTCTTGGGGTTTCTTTTGGTTATTTTGAGATTGTATTGACCTTTATTGGTCTCTTATGGGTTGTACTAGACTTAACTTACTTTCGTGTTAAACTTATAACTTGAACTATGTTTGGGAATGCCATGATAACTCTTTTCTTTGATGCTATGTCTTGTTATTAAATGTTATAGCACTTAAAGATTTGATTGTGCTTATCGTGATGTGTTTTGCTACACGCTTCCGCAATCGTGTACGTGTGAGTCAGATTCCGCGTGTCTTTGGGAATCCTCACCGCGGGAACCTGTGGGAAAATAAAATCTTCAATAGTAATCATCACCAATCGCGTCGCGGGCCCGGGGATCCGTTCCGGGGTCGCGACAGATATGAACCTAGCTATATATTGATGAATTAATAAACTTAATCTAGTTTCTTCATATGAATATAATTAGTACCATCAGAGACAGTCTCGATGCAAATGACCTGGAGCCACCAGTATGATTATATGGCAGCTTGGCTCGACTCTCTTGAGCTTTTTTCGACTCCACCTATATAGAAAAACAATAATACAATAGCAGTCATTTATAAAATCATTACTTATAAAATTACGTTGGAATACATAAAAAATCGTTTTAGATAACATCCCAAAGTTACCTTCCAAGCTGGCGATTCCTAACACTGTGAGACCATCAACTGCCAGTCAGCTGTATCACAACCCTCTGCCGGGTGGTCCTGGGGTCGGGGAACCCCCTGCTCCAACAACTCCAAATAGTGACAATGCAGCTCGTACTTCCAACTCTTATACAAAACCCCGCATTGGCGGTCAACGTCCGCCCTGAGCTGCATATCGCCCTCGTAGTCCCCAATATCAAAAACTGTCTGCAATTAGGGGAGAGCCATATATTAGTAATAACAAAATATAATCAGATTTTGTAGTGGGGAGCACAATTATAATCAATTTGGTTGATATTTCTCGTTTCAGTTTACCTGAACTGTAGCAATAACGGCAAGCTTGATCCCATTGTCAAGCTTCTTCCAGCCATGGGGTCTGACTAGGGCAACCTCTCTAATGGCTAACCCAAGATGGTTAACCAGTGATGGGGCATGTTCCCCTTCTGGCCTATGACTGGAGATGGGGATCGGGACTGGGATGTTATGACCTAGTTGTCTCCTCAGCTTTGTCACATTCTTCCCTCGCGTAACACCCCTTACACGGCTCGGAACCTCCGAGGCTGGGGCTGATGCTGTTAAGTTGAAAGTGTTAAATGAGTTAGTGAACACAAATCATTAAATTGAGGTGAACCATTCTGAATAATAACAAAATATAATTTTCTCACCTACGCTGCTCCCGACTGTATGAGGACTCGTCGGAGGTTGGGTCGGCAAGGGCTGTGTGGTCGGAGGCTGAATCGGCAGAGGCTGGGGGGCTGCCAAATCAGGGGTGCTTCTTGATCCTCCAGACCGTGTAACTAGAAGAGCAGCCGACGGAGGCTGTGTCGAGGCCTCAGGTGGGCTCTCTACACAAGCTAACCCGAGTGTAGCTGCAATCCTTCGAGCGCGTTTCACCCTGTTATCTTGAGGTATCTCTGCAATCTGACAAGGAAAATAACTAATTATTAGCAAAAATTGACAATATTAATAAAGTGATTGTCAACAATTTACATTAAATGGAAATGAATATCATTTTAGCATGAGTGTCACCATAAAAGCTAATATTATCAAGTACACGTCATAGACATTCACAGAAAGATTACCTGATCTGATTGAGACCAAGATGTCTCGTCATTTACATCATCATCTTCGGGGGGAATGTAGTTCTCATCCTTATCATTCCCACTAACATTCCTCTTTCCCTTCTCGTTTGTCCCTTGAGCCGAACCAAATATAGTGCGTGCGGTCGGCGGGAGCCCTAGAGATGCAAGTTTTTCTGCATTCTGCTTAATTATTTTTTTCTCTTTAATAAATAATTGGATGCTTGCACTTGACGGGACAACTCTCCTGGTTTGACCCATTTTCTTCCTCCGTTTGGCATCTTTTGCAACTATTATATATAAAAATAAGAATAAAATGTGAAATGTAGAAATGTCTTATCTATATATGAACAAATCAGAAGAGAAAAGGAAAAATTAAACACAATGTCATTATGTAAGACAAGATCTTTATTAATTTACTTAATCGTTACATGTGCAAAAACTTAAACAAACACTACATGTCATATTCCATGTCATCATCTTCTTGATTATGAACATCATTTTCTTCTTCATCTTCGTACTCCGCCAATGTTTCATCCTCATCTTGGCCATCCTCGTCTACCGACTCATCACTGAGAACGATCTCAGGATCTATATCATCCCTAGAGTATTGGACACTAGTACCATCGACGAGGACTGGGACAACAAACATTGTTTCGTCTTGTTGAAATGCATCATTAGGCACATCATCGGCGGCGTCGTCGTCATCCCGCTTAGTGGGTACATCCCATACTCCCCGAGGCTTGACCCGTTCTACGACTCTCCAATTTTTTCCTTTACTGGTGTCATTGACGTAGAAGACTTGTGTCACCTGACTTGGCAGGACAAATGGATCATCCGTACACCAACGACCCATGATATCAATGCTTGTAGCATGGTCTTCGATGTTTATCTTGTGCTTGGTACTAGTGTTGTACCATTCACATTCAAATAAGACCACCTTACCCCCATGCCGATAGGACAATTCCCAGACTTTACAGATATAGACATAGTTGTCATGTTTCACCCCTTCGTATTCCCCTTCCACGACCAAGCCACTACTCTGGCTCCTACGACACTTCTCACTGTCTATAGTGTGGTATTGGACGCAATTGCAATCACACCCCTGGTAAAGATTCACCAGGGATCTAGGGCCATTTGATAATGACCACATCTCATCGGAAGCTTCCGGTGACCTTAGAGTTCGTAATTGATTCATCTACATAAGAAGATTAAGACAAATGTATTAGACTAATGTTATTTGAAGTGTAATCCAATAATATCTAGCAATTAAAATGATAATACTTTATGTCTTACACGTCGTTTAAACCATCCTGCAAATTCTTTTCGTTGTAACTGACCAACATCTCCACATCTTTGATCTTGCATTGAATTCTTTTGTTCCCTACTCAAGATAGCTTCCAATGAATAAGTAAAAGTAGAGACTGAATAAAGGAATTAACAAGCAATGTATAAATATGGCTAGATTGAAGCACATACTATAGATACGGCTCCACCTCGGGGCAATTATTCAGCACAAACCAATGAGCCATGTCACGCTCTCTTTGAGAAGGATCATGTGCCCTTGGCAGCAGTCCGATGGGACAGACAGTTTGTGTGAAGACCGACATCCTCGGGCCACGATCGCCACCATCATCATAACGCTGTACTTGATCAATCTGCCTTAAATACATTGAGCAAAAAGTGAGGCACTCTTTGACAATGTAAGCCTCGGCGATCGAACCTTCAGGCCGAGCTCGGTTGCGAACGTACCCTTTTAGGGTCTTCAGAAACCTTTAAACAACCAATGATAACAATTACGATTTTAATGCATGGAAATTTCACTAATACATAAATAATTAATCAATGGTCGACAACTATTACCTTTCTATCGGGTACATCCATCGATATTGCACCGGTCCACCAATTATGGCCTCGCGCGGCAAGTGAGCCGATAGATGAACCATCACATCAAAGAAAGCTAGAGGAAAAATCCTCTCCAGCTTGCACAATATTAAAACGATCTGCTCCTCCAATTTTTTCAAATCATCGTGTCTCTGTGTTTTCGAACAGATGTCTTGGAAAAAGCTGCCTAACTCAAATAATGTTGTACAAATATCCTTATTCAGAAAGCCGCGCATGCTAATAGGAAGGATGCGTTGGATAAGGATGTGGCAATCATGGCTCTTTAAACCAGCTAATTTATCATTTTTCGAGGTTACACACCTCGAGAGGTTCGCTGCATAGCCGTCTGGGTATTTGATCGACTTCAAAAATTCATAAAACCCATCTCTATGTTTTGGTTCCAGAGTGTAAGAGGCACGCGGCTTCAAGCTGGATCCATCGCCCCTCTCCACTAGATGCAACTCTGGCCTGATGCCCATATTTTTCAAATCCTTACGCGCTTTATCGGTGTCCTTATTTTGCCGTTTATACCCAAAATTGTTCCAACCAAAGATACACAGATGTTCTTCTCAATGTGCATAGGATCAAGGTTGTGTCGGAGATTTTTGCACTTCAGTAGGGCCATTCGAATATGATGCTTTTCTTTGTCCAATTCAGTTCTCCAGAGTCACAGGGTCTTTTGTTATTCTTGCCAAACTTGACCTGAGCTAGTTCTTCTAGCTAGTCTAGTACCTTTTTCCCGGGTAAACCCAAAGAATTATTTTCAAGCTCAGGCTGACCGTTGAAGGCCTTGCTTCTACGCCATTGGTGGTTCAGTTCCAAGTATTTCCGATGACCAATGTACCCAATCTTATCTTTCAACTTCACCCCTAACGAGCTGTCGTTACACGAGGGGCAAGTGTTATAACCTTTAGTGCTCCACCCAGACAAGTTACCATACGCGGGAAGGTCATTTATCCTCCACATCATAGCCACATGCATTTGAAAAGTCTGTTTAGTGGAGGCATCATAAGTCGATAAACCATGATCCCACAACTTCTTCAACTCATCAACCAAGGGCCTTAGATATACATCGATATCGTTTCCCGGTGAGTTTGGTCCTGGAATAAGTAATGACATCATCAAGAATGGCTCTTTCATGCACATCCATGGTGGCAAATTATAGGGCATAAGTATGACAGGCCACACGCTATAAGAGGTGCTCATGTTACCGAAAGGATTGAATCCATCGGTGGCTAACCCCAGCCTCACATTACGTGTCTCTTGGGCAAACTCTGGATATTTCTTATCAAATTCTTTCCATTCCACTGAATCAGCCGGATGTCGTGCTATCCCATCGTCAACGCGCTTATCACCGTGCCATCTCATCTCTGTGGTTGTCTTCCTTGACATATACAATCTGCGTAACCTCGGTATCAATTGGAAGTAACGGAGCACTTTATGAGGGATCTTCTTTCGCTTGCCATCATTGACCTTGTACCTAGGCTCTTCACATTCTGGACATTTATCCAATTGAGCATTCTCCTTCCAATACAATACACAATTGTGTTTGCAGGCATCTATGTTCTTGTATCCCATGCCCAAGTCACGTAATAATTTCTTCGCCTCATAAACTGAGGCCGACACCACATGACCTTCGGGTAAGAAGTCCTTAAAAATCTGCAGAACCTTGTCGAACGACTTGTTGCTACACCCACTTTCTACCTTCACATGCAATATCTTGATGACAAACGATAACAGAGTATCTGAGCTTTTGCATCCTGGGTACAGGCCACGCTGAGAAGCCTTAAACAAACTTTCAAAATCCTGCACATCATCCTTCTCTTGAGTATCTTCATCCAAGTAAGTTCCCTTACGATGGTCCTCTATCAACTCATCGTATTCATCCTGATTATCTTCTGATTCATCATCGCCCTCATCTAAATCACCGGGTTGAACTATAGGTTACCCGTGCAATATCCACCATAGGTATGAGACCATCATTCCATGAATGTGCAAATGAGTTCTCACGGTTACATAGTCTTGCTTCCGAGGTTACAACAATCGTTACACGGGCAAGTAATCAACACTGCCCCGGGGGAATTCGCCTTTGCAAAATCAATAAATGAGTTCACACCAGCTACGTACTCAGCACTAAATCGGTTCTGATAATGTAACATCCAACTCCTGTCCATATCTGACCTAATCACAAGGATTTAGAAATTATAAACAATGGGTCAGTCCTTGTATTCTTATTATTCATGTTATTATTCATGCATTTCTTACCTAATCTAACCAAAATGAACCAGCAATAGAAAATGCATGTTTGGAGACCCAATGTTGAACATTGAAAAAAGATCTATGCATGAATGTCATAGCTATGTTTTGTTGATAATCTTTTCCTCTAAACTCAGTTTTTGCTTTTCTAGTTAACATGTTATACAAAATGAATTAACTTGCCTCTCTTTTGGATGGTGGTGTTTGCAGATTGATCAATATTGCATCTTTTTGCGACAAGTATCAAACGTCAGAAGATGAATTGAAGAAGACAATGGAGAAAGCTAACAATTTAATTGTTGACATTTTGAAGAAAAAACCACAATTAAAGTGCTTTTGATGTGATTTTTTTTATTGTTTTAAATTTTTTTTAGAAATGGGGCTTTACCTTACTTGACTCTACAAGTAGAATTGCCAAACAAGCCCTAAAGAGCACGTGAATCTCCTTTTTTTAGCTTAATTGAGACTGGGTTGCCTTGTTTGAGGAATTGAGATTTTGTATTTTTTTTCCTTTCATATTCAGCGGATTCCCATTTGAGTGTGTGTTTTTCTATTTATGGGTAGAGAATTCTTGTTAGACCGAGTCATCTCCTTTATTTTATATACAAGATGAGATCTTCTAAACTAATCAAGGGATTGGTCCTTCTGCTTCCATGATCATATGTTCTAGTGTAAGGTGTGGTAGCACAACCTAGCCTTCATCATTGCCGGTGAGTGGCTGTATATATGATGTAGGAATGGATCATTTCATACTGTGGATGAATCTGCACAGCTAGAAACAAACCAAATTCATTATCCTCTTGTTTTCGATGGTTCTATTTCAGGTTGCTCAGGGAGTTGATAGTCACTTCATATTTGAAGGTCCTCCTGGAGTGGGGAAGAAAACCATGGTTGGGGCTTTTCTAAGGGAAGCTTTTGGACCTAATACGTTAAAGGTAACAATCAATAAAACCTAAAGCAAATGCCATCTGCCTTTTATATGAGTTACTCTTATGGACTAAGAGTTCATTTCATGTGGTTATGTTGTTCTTTTCTTCAGACTAGGGAGGAATTGAAGGAATTCGAACTGAAGGTACGTCTTGGGTGATTATTTAATAGCTATGGCTGTTTGTTTTCCTATCTAACATGCTTAAACATTTTTCCTGGTACTTTATTTCATAGCTTTTAGAATGGTAACTAATGCATTTTGGGTTTCATGAACATCCAGTACTATGTATCATGTAGTTCCCTTCTTTAACGACTGCCATGCTAATATTGCCAAATAAAAGTTCATTGTTGTTTGAATCTATTACCAAATTTTGGACAGTAAAGAAAGGTTGGAGTAATGCTCATTAAAAACTAAATTAAGAAAAAAGAAAAACATTTATAGATCAAATTGGAAATTCTGAAAATATTTCCACCAATGTATTGGTTGTTATTATTGCTATGTAGACTTATAATGATTTTCGGCAATGGTTGTAATCAATTGATTATGCATTCTGACATACTTTCTCTGATCAAAATTTTGTGAACTCATAATATTGGCAAAAGCCTAATAACAAAAGGCAATATGGTGCTCAAGAGAAGCTAACAGAAATATAAATTTCTTTCACTTGAGAACTATTAATAGATGGAAGATAATGACAATGACATGGGTGAGAGGATGAGATTTTCCTACACCTAAAATCATTTTGAACCTCCAAGAGGCCTCATACAAAAAAGGAAAAAAAACCCTCTTAGCAGGCCTATCGAATCCTAGAAAATAGTATTCTTTTGTTTCCTCCCTTTGTCTACTGTAGAAATAAGAGCAGTCATGTTCGGTTAGGAACAAAGAACTGTCCAGGCCAAGGAGGTTGGGTCCAGGTGACATCCAACAATGCCATCTTGATGTTGTCCATCCCATAATTAGTACTTCTCTGCTTCCCAAAATCATCAATGTGTCGACCACATGATTTTAAGAAGCAGAAAATGACCTATTGTGTATCAAGTCGATTTATAATTAAGAGTACTAGTTATGGAATGGAAGAGTATAAAAGAAACTAGAAATAGAGCATCATCAAGACAAGTCGTCCACGCTTCAAGTATGAAGCCTGGAATTGCCTTACTGTAAACCACATTCACAATCATAAATTTCATGAGCCAGTTAAGATTTTCTTTGAGAAAAGAAAATGTTATCTCTTATATAGGATTAAATGACAAATCAAGGGCTAATATCTAGACTGAGTGTGCATGTTTGGGATCGTATTTTAAAGTCTATTTTTCATCTAATATTAAGTGGTGTTTGGTTAATGTGTTTCATGATTTATTGAAGAAGTCTTGGCCACAAGTGTTGATGATGGGATGGATCTTTTAGGCACTTGTGGGTAATATATGGTGAAGTTTTGCGCCTATCCAACTGATTACCACCATATGAATGGGCAGACTTTTTAACATCTCCCAGAATTCTGATTTTTTTTCCTTAAAATTCAAAGTTGATAGATAGTCATTCAAAGATGAAACTTAACCAACCTCCAACCCATAATACTACACAACCACCTGTACAAAATCCAGACCTTATCCATTTTACATCAAAGAAAAACTACAAGTACAAAGATTTGAGATTTTCCTCCAAAATTGTGTTCAAAGCTCTTTTTTACAAGTTTTTTTCCAAATCGAATAGCTCAAGTAGCTGTGACAATTTCACCTTAAGTTGCCAAAAAAAAAAATTTCTTACAAATGTAACAATTTTAGTGCCATACATAGACATTCCATTCCATAGTACAAGCAACCTTACAATATAAACCTAACATTCAATTTATTCCATCTCATTATAAGTTCAAAAATTAAAAGGAGAATTACCAGGATGAACAAGACTCCTGCAATCACCAGATGAACAACGCAGTCTAACCACGAAAGATGCAATTAGAGGCTGATCTTTGTTCAGATTGGATATCACTGGATACAACTTAACATACAAAAGCCGATTTTTCTCCACGGATAAGTGCCTGTAAACAAAACTTTATGTCATCTTCATTCAACCCATTTTACATAAACTATAAAGAACCTTAATTTTATTGTATATCTCTGTAATTAAATTAATCTTTCTTATGAAGAACACTGGGACTTAAAAAACTAGAATGATTAGAAGAGAAGGGAAGAAAATATTAATAAAACTTTGGGCACCTTTGTCTAATAACAATTCCGTGTAAAATGATTCCTAAGAGGGTATTTTGAAACTGCTTCAATCAAACATTGATTTGGTAATGTTGGTGGTGTGTTTGGATCTAGCGTAGATTTCGATCAAATGGAATTTTTGGAGGGAATGAGTGATAGTTAGTCCTTGATAAGTTGGTGGGGTGTTAATTCTTTATAGTTCTGTCCTACCAACAGATCTAATTCTAATCCCTTGCAATCTGGGGAACATAAAAGAAATCTCCAAGAACAGAAAACTGAAGCAGCAGAGGACTGAAAACACAAGTCATTCATACCACATGTAAAAGTTTCTTGCATTTAAAGACATCCAAATCCATCATCAAAAACCAATTTCTCCTTTCTGGGTATCTCCATATTTTGATCGATGATCGTCTACTGAAAACTACACTAATTTTTTAAATTGGAATTGTGGGTCTGTTACCACACTTTGGGAAACATCCAAACTGGAAATCTCCATTAAAGAAGATTGAATTGGAAATCATACTATTTGCAATTGAGGAACATCCAAACGCACCATTAAAAAAATTTAGAAAAAGAAAGAAATCAAGCTCAAAGTTCATCACTTTCTGCAATTTCTACGAGTTGGGTATCAAAATCCATGTGAATTTCGTATCGTAATCGGACCACAACAAAAAACTATAACACATCGATCTTTTTGCAAAACAAAAGGAAGCAAATAATTCAGATTTCAGTAAATAAATGAAGAGAAGAGAGAAGAGATGAGACAGAGAGTTAACCTGCAGAGAGGGGAGAGATGCAGAGGCATCAAACTCCTGCTGGCTTTGGAGAAACGACCGGAAAAGGGGGCACCGGTTTTCTTCAGTGAGATGGGTCTGCGCCTGATAACTGAGATGGGTTTTTGGAGATCGACAGAGATGGGTTTATTGAGATCAACAGAGATGGAGAGGGTGAGGAGGGAATGGAGATGGAGATGGTGAGGGAGATGAGGGAAAGAGCGCCGATCCAGAGAGAGAGAGGAGGGCAGATCGAGAGAGACAGAGAGAGAGAGCGGCGATCGAGAGAGAGATAGAGATGAGCAGATGAGAGAGAGAAAAGAGGGAAAAACCAGAACGAGAGAGAGAGACAGAGGAGAGCAGATCGAGAGAGACAGAGAGCGCCGATCCAGAGAGAGAGATGAGCAGATGAGAGAGACAGAGAGAGAGATCGAGATGAGCAGATGAGGGAATGGAGATGAGGGTTTTAGAGTGTCGTTGGCGTGAGAGGGAAACGAGAGAGATGAGCAGCTGAGAGAGAGAGACAGAGGAGGGAAAAGAAAAGAGGGTTTCAGTGCGCTGGCGGGAGAGGGAAACAAGGGGAAAAAACTACATACATCTTTACCAACGTTTTATACAGAACGTCGGTAATAATTTTTCCGACGCCCATTTTCGTCGGCAAAAAAACATTTTCGTCGTTAAAGACAACTCATTTTAATTTTTTTAAAATTAAAATTCAGATTTACCGACGTTTTACATAAACGTCGCTAAAAGTTCAAATCAATATTTATTTTACTCCTCATACTAAAAAAATCACTTTGCCGACGGTTTTTTTTGTCGGAAAAAAAGAAAAATAAATAGATAATAAAATACTATTACCAACGTTTTTTTTCGTCGGTAAAATTAAAAGTAAAAAAAAATACAATATTTTTACCGATGTTTCTTTCTTCGGTAAAATAAAAATGACTTTTACCAACGAAAAAAAACATCGGCGAAACTAATAAAACGTCGCTAAAGGTGGTATTTACCGACGTTTCATAATTTGTCAGTAATAATCTATGGTTTTAAATAAAGTAAATAAAAACAGTGACCTTTGCCGACATTTTTCAGGAAAACGTCGGTGAAAATACATTTTACCGACGTTTTATATAAAACGTCGGTAGAAAGCTAATTTTCACCGATGAAATTATAAAAGCGTCGCCAAAAAATGTGGCTAAAAGTGCAATTTGTTGTAGTGCCTCCTCCGCCATGCTCCCAGCAGCCCCAGGGGTGGGAAGGAGAGGACGAAAGGTTGTAGTGAAAGTCCTGGGATCCTAACCCTAGAGGGGGGGGGGTGAATTGGGTGAGCTACAATATGTGACCAATTATGACAAATTTTAACTTCTTAAAATAAACTAGTCACAAATGATGATTTATCAAACAAGATGCGGACGCTAATAAAACAATCACCACAAGCAAACACCACTACACAAAGATTTATAGTGGTTCGGCCTCAATGCCTACATCCACTACCGGCTTGTGATCCAATCACCCCACCGGATTTCCATTATCTATGCTTTTCAATAGGCTAAGTAATAACCTTTACAATGTTATTTTTCTAGGCTTAACAACAACCTTTACAAGATGCTTTTCTAGGCTAAGCAATAACCTTTACACAATGCTTTTCTTTGGCTAAGCAATAACCTTTACAAATGTGAGATTTCTCAAAGAAGGTGTCTATGCAAAAACACTATATGAGATACAATTAAAGCTCAATATATTTTCCACTAAAATAGGCGGATATGAAATTGAAAAACCAACTCACACAAACACTATATGAATGCAAATGTGTATGCTCATGATGTGTGTGTGTGATAACTTCAATCAAGTTTAAAAACTAAGCTCAAAGCATTTAAAAATTTAAGGCACATAAAAGATTTGATTGAAGTGTAATGCAAATCACATGTATGAATACAAACTTGTTAATGATATGAAAATCAAAGACTCACAAGTTGTATGAAATTAATTAACCTAACATGTGATGCATGTGTAATGTTGTTTTCAAAACCAAATAAATTTAACTAAGGTTAAAATGAATGAAACAACAAATAAAGATTCAACCAAGAAAATGAATCATGCTTTAAAAGTAATCAAAGATTAAGGCTAAGCATGATTAATGAAGATTTTAAAGCAACTTGGATTGAAATCAAAGTGAAGAATCCAATCTTAATTAGATGAAAGATTAAGAGAAGAATGGATTCAACACATCATAGTTATAATGCTAAAATTCATTTACCAATAATTTAAACAAAGAATATAACATATGATTAAGAAAGGTAAAGCTTACTTAGAGATTTAACTTCATTAATCCAAGCTTTAGCTCACCAAATGACCCCTTGGTCTCTTTTAGTTCATCCTCTTTTTCTTGTCTCCAAACACCTCAAAGAAGGCTTAAAAATCTCCAACTTTGACAAAGGAAATGAACTTCATTTTATAGCCAAAAAATGCCCAACGGCTAGTCCCCGGTTGACCTGCCCCTGTGCCCGGCCGACCTGGCCTTCAACGGTCATAAAACTGACCGTTTGGAAAAGGCAGCAACGGCTCTTTCCAGGTCGACCCGCAGTGGGCTCGGTCGACCTGGTCCCTTGGGCCGATCGACCGAGCCCACTGCGGGTCGACCCGGGCGTGGGACCAAAATTCCCTAAAATTTCACTTTTCAATGTATTTCTTGAGGAACTTTTGGGCCATTAAATCAAGCTTGGAAACAAGTTTTAAATCACACTAAGAGGTTTAAAAACATGAAACATAAAAAGCCTAAAATGATTTGAAAGATTTAAAAGCATAGGCTTGCTTGATTTCTAAAACTTCTTTGAAAAAAGAAATGCATCCAAGTTTCAAAAAAAAACCATGCATAAATCAATACTTTTACAAATCTAAAAACCAATGCATGTATAAATCAAGATTTCAAGTTTTTTTAAATCAATGCATGTGTGTGAATTCAAATGATGCTAGAATGATAATGCATCCATCAAATTGCAATACACAA
This sequence comes from Cinnamomum chago, assembly GCA_038049695.1. NCBI lineage: Eukaryota > Viridiplantae > Streptophyta > Magnoliopsida > Laurales > Lauraceae > Cinnamomum > Cinnamomum chago. The sequence continues at coordinate 54,402,151 of CP142456.1, forward strand.
AATTCCTAACAATCTCCCCTTTTGCAATTTGATGGCAACTTACTCAACATTGAATTAACACACTAAGTCTTCAGCTCCCCCTAAGCTGGACAAGTCTTGAAATCTCTTGGATGCTTCTTCTCTTAGCTTGGGCTCTTGGACTTTTTCTTCATTCTTCTTGATGGTTGGAGCTTGATCATTCTTCAAGCTTTTTCTTCTTCTTTCTCTCTATAGCCAAGCATCTTGTTTAGCTCCCAAGCTTTCTTTTTTCACCTCTCCCCCTTTGACTATGTCTCTCTCTCCCTTTGGAAAGATATGTATTCTCTCCCCTTGCAAAAGATCATACAATATCTCCCCTTAGGAAGCTTGGACATTCTCTTCCCCTTTAGAGAACTTGAATGCTCTCTCCCCCTTTGACATTAAATTGCAAAGGTACCTACACACATGAAACAAGGAAAATACCTTTTAGTAGCACCTGTTAACAAAAGAAATCGAAAATGAAATTCATAACAGGTTATCATGTATGGAAGTAGTCTCTAAGGGTTCAAAGCTAATCCAATGGTCAATTTGATCAAAACTAATACTTCCTATGAAGGTTTACACTCCCCCTCAATCCATTCTCTCCTTTTGTCAAACTTTTGACAAAGTTATAACTATTTGGTTCAAGAAGAAGATGGTTTAACCAATTGAGGGTAAACTTTCAAGGAAAGGATTAGACACATTTAACTATAAGGCACAATATGATCAAATTACCAAAAGAGAGCAAGGTCAATGAGAAAAGCGATCATGGATACCAGCCAATTGGAAAAACAAAGAATACCAATTGAGATTCAAAGATAACTCTATTAAAACAATCACTCTAAAATGGAGTTATAAAGAATATAACTATTAAGATAAATCCAAAATAGAGCTATCCATGATGAAATGGGGTTTTCTAAACATAGCATCAAATAATTTAACTATGAAAATCATATGCTATGAAAGTTTTTGAAATCATTTCATTCAATCAATAAATATGACTATCAAGTGCAAGATGAGTGAAATGAAATTCAAACATGAAGCCAACCTCAAATAATAACCAACCAAGATTATGAATACATAAACATGGTGGTGATGAGATTTACCTATATGAGCAAGAGAGGTGGCAAACATGAAAATTATGATGCTAATGGAATGTGACATGGAATGAAAACATATAACTATCAAGTTCATTCCAATGTACACAAGGTCTATCACATACACAAGATAAGACATCAACTGGATATGAAATCAATGGAAAATTATACCAAATGAAACCAATTGAATATGACAACATGATTAATAGCAAGGATGTGACAAACACAAAATTCCATCAAGCATCATAAATGGATATTCATCACTTTTAAAGATATAACTAATGAGCATAGTGATGAACAAGGTAAATTGCAATGCAAAAGGATATTACTTGGTAATGCATGCAATTTTCAAAGTGACAAAATCATATGAATTCAACAACTAAGATATCCATCAAACATATAGATATATGAGGAATGGATTTCAAAGAGTTTCATATGATCAAGATCACTACTATGATGTTGAAACATGTACAAGGATGACATAACTAAGAGAATATACATGAATCAACATCATAACCATCCAAAAGGAAATGACTAGAAGGCATAGAAGATGGATTTGAGTTCTAGTATGGTTTCTACAAATATAATAAATATCACAACCATACATGGAACCAATTGACATTTGCATATAAAAAGAATATAACTAAATAAGCAAATATGCAAATGGCTTAAAACAACAATCGATCATGACTAATCTAGCTATGAAAGCTTTTGAAATCACAATCAATTGAACATCAATAGAAATGCAATGCAAGAGATATAACTCAAAGTGAGCAAAAAGCAAATCTAACATGATGAAATTATAATCAAAAGATTTTGAAAACCATGAAATGTAACTAGAGATGTACATGAAGACAAAATCAATTGATCATAAAGAAACAATGCATTTTAATAAATGCAACTATTAAGGAATAAAATGCAAATGTAACATGACCAACAATATGATTTAACTATAAAGGATAGGTTGGTCAAAGAGGTTCAAGGCCTTAAGGTTTGTCTAAGTATCTAACTTTAGGAATCCACCTAAGGTCTTGATAGGGTTGATCCTTGAGGTCTAGTTTAGGAGTGCCACCAACTATAGGAGATTTGACTTGATAAATTTTCAATTTGAACTTATCACCATGATATTTAGATTTGACTAAATTTAGCTTAGATTGGTGATTAGTCTTTTGAGGTTGGTGAGTCTGTTTCTTAGGGGATTGATTCATTTTTCTTTTCTTCTTATTTTCTCCCTTTATTTGACTTTTGAATTTTAAATTTAACTTTTTTACTTTCTTCAAAAGTTTTTCCAGTGTTGGCGCCCAAAGAATGGTCGAGGGCTCTTGTGTACAAGATGAATGGTTTTCCAGTGATAGGGGCAGCCAACACTTGAGGTTTGGTCAGGTATGACTTGATATCTTGAAATGCAGCTTCACATTTAGCATCCCAAACAAAGTTCACACATTTCTTCATTAACCGAGAGAATGGACGGCACTTCCCCAAAAGATTGGAGATATACCATCTGATGTATGCCAATCTTCCTTAAAGTCCTTTCAGTTCTCTTAAGGTTCTTGGAGGGGGTATTTCTAGAATAGCCTTAACTTTGATGGGGTCAAGTTCTATTCAATCTTTCTGAACTAGGAATTCGAGGAACTTATCCAACAAGACACCGAAGAAGCATTTCAGGGGATTCATTCGTAGTTTGTGTTTGCGAAGTCGAAGGAAGACTTCTCGGAGGCCTTTGAGATGGTTTTCTTTTCTTTTGCTTTTGTCAGCGAGGTCATCAACGTAACATTCAACTGTCTTATGCTGCATATCTTGGAATATCTTCATCATAACCTCTGATATGTGGCACCAACATTTTTCAAACCAAATGGCATGACTGTGTAGCAATACATGCCAAATGGGGTCCGAAATGATGTGTGTTTTTCATCTTCGAGATGCATCTTTATCTGATTGTAGCCAGAGAAGCCATCCATGAAGGTCATTCGCTCGAATCCATAGATACTTTCAAAGCCATCCCTGAATGTCATTCGCTCGAATCCAAAGGTATTGTCAATCATTAGCTCCAGTACGGGGAGTGGGAATTCATCTTTAGGGCAAGCGCCATTCAGGTCTCTATAGTCAATACAAACCCTGATCTACCCATTTTTCTTCATCACGGGGACAATGTTGGCCAACCATTCAGGATACCGGCGACCATGGCCTATGGACACCGACGACCATGGAAATCCGGGTCGCCGGATTTGTCGCCGGGTGGCCCTTTTTTTGCCCTTTCCGCGTTTTGGGAGTTCCAACCCCTGTGGTTTTATGAAAAATTGATTCTTTGTGCTTGAAATCGACTGATCTTCGTCAACATTTCGGATCCACCGTCAAGAGCATGAAATCATCATTGATCGCTCCAAGGTCGCCAACCGGCTGACTAAGAAAGTACACTTTCTGTCCGACCGATCGAGAAATCGACAAGACAGATGTCACCGGCCCACTGATATCAACCAATGTCTAAAATTGCATCGCCATCCGACATCAAACAACATGTGGATCCAACGGCGATCGTCACAAGAAGAATTCCAAAAGACGCGGCACGGCCCGCGACTCTTCAAATGCCCTGGCGACAACTTAATGCCGTTAATTGACTCGTTTTAGGACAACTTAATGCGGTCATTAACCCATTATTTTGGACAGCCCAATCAAAATCAAGCAAATGGGAGTTACAAATTCAAGTAATCATGGCATTAAAACCATGAAACTCCCCTCATCATGGAGATTAAGGGCGATTAAATGCCCATCATTCTCCACGGGCCAATCACAAGCCAAGTAAAAGAAGTTACAAAATCAAGAATTAAAACTTGTTACTCCTCTCATCATGGAGCATCAATGCCATCAATGCTCATAAACCCACCTTATGGCCACCAAAAGCCTATAAAAGGGGGGTCATTCCAAAAAAAAGAACAATGGAACCCGCCCCAGAAAAAGTCAAGAAAATTCCGAAGAATTCTCGAAGAAACTCTGCTACTCTGCTGCAGAAGAAACACCACAAGGAGATCGAAGTCCCTTGGGGGGCCATCCCCCCCAAGGTCTCCTCTCTCCTTCTATCCAACATGGCCTAAACGCGGCTCTTCAGCCCGTTTACTCGGTTTTTCATTGGATATAGGACCTCCGCTTGGTCTTTATCCTCTAAAAAACTGAGGTCCAAGCAAGGCCAAAGAATCAAAGCACCAAGCGTTCTCATCTGAAGGACGATGGCGAAGTCCATACATGACTTCCGACCGTCGATCTGAACGAGTCCCCGCAATCTCCTGAGAAGTCAGATCAATTTTCTTACTTTTCTGTTGTATTTTGTATTCTTTGTAAAGAGACAAAAAATCACATTTCTTGTCTTTCATTATTGATGAGATTTGTAAATCGCCTTTCACGGCACAAAACCGCATTTCACGGTAAACAAAAATCGCCTTTCACGACAAACAAAATGAAATCGCATCGTACGACACTTAAAAAATTATGTCTCTTTCTGAAAATATATGTACAATGGAAAGTTAGAAAGAAGAATTGATTTCCTTTCTACTTGTGAAGGTGAATCTCCAGATCACCACTTCAAATTCCAAGTAAAATAGAAAATCTGGCATACCCGTACAAAAATGTTGATGACTCGCTTTTCCTCCTCCGCCATGCTCCCGGCAGCCCAGGGGTGGGAAGGAGAGGACGAAAGGTTGGAGCCCCTATCAAGTTGGCACACCTGGTGGGACTCGTTCTTTTGAGAACGCGATGTTTAAATTCTTATGCTTCTTTCTAGTTGGTGGCCTATGTTGGATCTTGTATCTAAAAAAAATATGAGATGGGATTTTTGGAAATTTCTATCTTTAAATTTGTTTCTACTATCTCTCATTTCAAAAAAAAAATCTGATTTCTCTCTCTTGGGTTCAATTTTGAGAAACTTTGATCCTCTCCTCTTCGAATTTGATAGCACACAAAAATGTTTGCAGCTATTGTTCGTATCGGGGAATGGGCCATCTTTTCTCTTTGATGAATCCAATAGGGATTTAAAAAAAACAAAAAAAACCCTTTAAAAAAATCTGCTTTTTTTTATTCAAATTTGAGAAACTTTGGTTCCCTCCTTTTCGGATTTAGCGCTCGCAGAAATGTTTGAGCCTTTATTCGGATTGGAACGCCATTCGCTCTCTTTGATGAATCCATTAGAAATCTTCCAAAAAAAAAAAAGTTCAAAACCCACTAAGGTTGCATCAATTGCGATGTTTGACCAAAGTGGATCTAAGAAAAGCCTTGTCCAGAGTGTGGAGGCCTGTTCGAGGCAAGGGTCCTCCAAACGGGTTCATTAAGTAATCCTACCCTTACCTGGGGGCTGATCTATCTACTATGGTTTCATAAGACCGAGTTGGAGACCTATGTCTACTCTTCAAAAAGAAAACTTCAAAAAAAGAAATCTTAAAAAAAAAATCTTCAAAAAAAGAAATCTTCAAAAAAAGAAATCTTCAAAAAAAAGCTTCAAAAAAAGAAATCTTCAAAAAAAAATCTTCAAAAAAAAGAAGTCTTCAAAAAAGTCTTAAAAAAAAAAAACTTTCGTCACATTCAAGTTCAGATTTGAGAAATCTCGGTTCTCTCCTTTTCGGATTTAGTGCTCGCAGAAATGTTTGAGCCTTTATTTGGATTGGAACACCATTTACTCTCTTTGATGAATTCAATCTTGATCGTAAAATAAAAAAAACCTCCGTCATTTTGAATTCAGATTTGAGAAATCTTGGTTCTCTCCTTTTTTGGATTTAGCGCTGGCAGAAATGTTTAAGCCTATGTTTGATTTGGAACACCATTTGCTCTCTTTGATGAATTCAATCTTGACATTTCAAAAAAAAAAAATTCAGCCACCTTTGGGTTCAAATTCGAGAAATTCTGGTTCCTTCCCGTTCGGACTAAGTGCTTGCAGAAATGTTTGAGCCTTGATCGGATTGGAATACAATTTTCTCTCCTTTATGAATCCAATCTTGACCTTTCAAAAAATCTCATCTCGTGTCCTTTCCAAGGATGTGATTTACAACATTTGTGCCTAGCGATGTAGTACGCCCTTTCGGGTCTGCTGTATTCGCAACCGACACATTTGTATCTCCAACCTTATATCATCTTACCTCGAGTGAGCCTTGCTTCTCGGTAATTTGAATTAAGGTTTACAATTAGTTCTAGCAGTCACTGGAACGCTCACCCTAAGCCTGCCATACTTGCATTTAGAACAATTATACCCTCTATGGCTTTTTGCTTCTTTCATCTTGCTTGGGCTGGGCCATGTCCCCTTGAGCAATTTGAAAAGACAAAACCATAGTTATTTTCCATTTATGATCACTATATTCTTGTGTTTACTAATGGGTCTAATCTTGTTTCAGATGTTTTCCAAACTAACAATGGCAGCTTCATTGACCATCACTTTTAATGAGAACAAGTACCAACCCCTGCTTTAAGAGAAGTAAAACAAGCGCACCGACAAGCACCCTAGCAGCTGCCGAAGCATCATCTCCCTCGGCGACTCTCAAACCGGGTCGACCTTTACTCCCCGGACCATCATCTTCGGGTCGTTGGGACCTTTCCCACTCCCTGCAGAAGAAACTGAGGCTGCCAAGAAGCATAAAACCGCCCCTGAACATGTCGCTGCTCCGACACCAAGGGCAACAATCAAGAAGCCTAAAGCCCGTGGCAACCCCACGAAGCCTCAACCTGAAAGAAACCAGGTCTACCCCAAGACCTGGTCCCCAAGACCTTCCCCAAAACAAAGGAGGTCCCGAACATCTACAAAGCCAGCATACCTGGCCCCTCTCAAGGAGAACCGGTTCTACCCTCTCTCTCACATGAAAGAGGAGAAACTACCCTCCACCAAACAAAAAAATTAAGTCAGCATGAGCCAACTTGCTCCTACAAGCCCAAAATCAAGTCATGTATCACCAGGCCACTGTAACAACCTGCTAAGGCCTACACTCTTGCGAGTCGACCCTTTATATCAACAGGGGCCGAACTTGCAAAATTCAAAGCCTCATTGCGACAGGGAAAGGACCGCGTCTAGATCTTGTCCATGCATAGCTTCAAAGAAGACAAGCTTGGCTGCTGCGCACAAGGGACTACATCCTTCATCGCCAAAGCACAGCCAAAGCCGACCGATGCTCAAATTGTTCGTCGTATGTGTCGCTGCGCGACATATCGACAAAAGAGACTAAAGAAGCAAAGAACCCAACATTCTACCCTCCAGGTCTCTAAAAAATGGGTCGAAAAAGAAAGACCCGACCAAGTTGTTGCTGTCTATATGGTTGGCAAAACCAGAAGACGTCAGAAGTCAGTAACCAAAATTCATGTCAGATGACCGGTGACTCGCAGTATCTTCCTGACACGAAGACATCAGAAGGATTCTCCCGCTCCTTCAAGCCAAGGACATCAGAGTAACCACTCCTCGGACTCTTCATTGTTAGGGATTTTTATATATTGCAATTTGATGGATGCATTATCATTTTAGCATCATTTGAATTTTCACACATGCATTGATTTAAAAAATCTTGAAATCTTGATTTACACATGCATTGTTTTTTAGTCTTGTAGAAATATTGATATATGCATGTTTTGATTTTAAACTTGGATGCATTTAAATTTGAAAAGAAGTTTTATGAATCAAGCAAGCATATGAGTTTTAAATCTTTCAAATCATTTTAGGCTTTTTATTTTTCATGGTTTTAAACCTCTTAGTTTGATTTAAACCATGATTTCAAGCTTGATTCATTGGCCCAAAAGTCCCCATAAAGAAAAACTTTAAAATATACATTTTTAAGGGAATTTGGTCCCAGGCTCGGGTTGACTTACAGTGTGGCCGGTCGACCGGCCCAAGGGACCCGGTTGACCAGGTAAAGAACCGTTGGAGCTCTTTTCGAACGGTCAGATTTATGACCGTTGAAGCCCAAGTCAACCGGGAAAGGTATAGGTCGACCGGGGAGACGCAGGAACTCAATTTTTTAGTATAAATACAAGTTCATTCATTTTGAAAACATGTTGAAAAAGAGAGGAACTAAGAACCACTCTTGAGGAGTTTGGAGACAAGAAAAAAGGGATAAACTAAGAGAGACCAAGGGGTCATTAGTGAAGTTAAAGCTTGGATCAATGAAGTTAAATCTCTAAGTAAGCTTTACTTTTATTAATCATATGTTATATGTTTTGTTTAAATTATTGGTAAATGATTTTTAGCATGATAACTATGATGTGTTGAATCCATTCATATTTAATCTTTGATCTAAGTTGGATTGGATTCTTCACCTTGATTTCAAACCAAGTTTGTTTTAACATCTTCTTTAATCATGCTTAGCCAAAATCTTTGATTTCTTTTATAGCATGACTCATTTACTTGGTTGAAACTTTATTTGTTGTTTTCATTCATTTAAACATTAGTTAAATTTATTTGGTTTTGAAAACAACATTGCACATGCATCACATGTTTAGAGTTAATTATTTTCATACAACTTGTGAGCCTTTGATTTTCATTTCATTAACAAGTTTGTACTCATACATGTGATTGGCATTACACTTCAATCAAAACTTCTTATGTGCCTTAAACTTTTAAATGCTTTGAGCATATATTGATTGAGCTTATTTTTTAACTTGATTGAAGTTATCACACACACACATCATGACCATACACCTTTGCATTCATATAGTGTTTGTGTGAGTTAGATTTTCAATTTCATATATGCCTATTTTAGAGGCATTGTAATTGAGCTTTAATTGTTTCTCTTAAAGTGTTTGTGTAGACACTACATTGAGAGAAAATATTCTTCTTGTAAAGGTTATTGCTTAGACTAAGAAAAGCATAGTGTAAAGGTTATTGCTTAGCCTAGAAAAGCACATTGATAGGTTTTTGTTTAGCTTAAAAAAATAACATTGTAGAGGTTATTGCTTAGCCTTGGAAAGCATATTGTAAAGGTTATTGCTTAGCCTATTGAAAAGCATATTGTAAAGGTTATTGCTTAGCCTATTGAAAAGCATAGTTAGTGGAAATCCGGTGGGGTGTTAGTGTAAGTCCATGGGGATCCGAACCCTAGAGGGGGGGGGTGAATAGGGTGAGCTTCAACTATGACCAATTTTAATCAATTTTAACTACTTTAAAACAAACCAGTCACATGTGATGATTAAACATACAAGATGCGGAAGCTAACAAAAGAATCACCACAAAGCAATCACCATTACACAAGTATTTATAGTGGTTCGGCCTCAATGCCTACATCCACTACCGGCTTGTGAACCAACACCCCACCGGATTTCCACTATTTATGCTTTTCAATAGGCTAAGCAATAACCTTTACAATATGCTTTCCAAGGCTAAGCAATAACCTTTACATTGATGTTTTTCAAGGCTTAACATCAACCTATCCATTATGCTTTTATAGGCTAAGCAATAACCTCTTCAACCATAGGTTGGTTATCTCACTAATTTAGTGTCTTTAATACACTTGATGGAGATACAAATTTAGCTCATTACAATGCCTCTTAAATAGGCGGATATGGAAGTGTAAAACTAATACACACTCACACTATGAATGCAAAGATGAAAACACATGAAGTGTGTGTGTGTGGTCCTCAATCATTTAGAAAATGAAAGCTCATAAATGTATGCCTAAGGCTTTTGAAAGTTTTAGCTCAAAAACATTTATGATTGAGGATATAATGCAATCACATGTTAAAAGTAACAACTTGTTAATGATATCAAAGTTACACAAGTTGTATGAAATGGATTAGCTCTAAACATGTGATGCATAGGGATGTCAATCAAATCAACATGAAGCTCAAAACATAAAAATAGATTTGATTGAAAAGAGGGGACAAATCATATGTAATTATAAGGACAACTTGAAAATGATTTACCAATCAAAGTGATGCAAGTTGTGAAACTTTAAAACAATAATACACATATGATTTGTAATGATGTTGGATCCAAAACATAAGATACATTTGAGAGAGATCTTCTTATGATGGAAAAACAACAACCAATGATTCAACAAAGTATATGAATCATGTTACATATTTCATTAACATGATCTACTTAGATTTACCAAAGATAAAGTACTACTTTGATGAATCAATGGTGATGTATCCAAAACAATAGATCTATTCAAAATATAACACATGCTAAGGATACAACAAATCATAGATTAACATGTTACAAAGATTTACCAATGATAAAACAAAACATGAAAACATATGATTTGTAAAGAAGTTGAATCCAAAACATAAGTTAGTTTTGAGAGAGATGTTCTTATGATGGAAAACAACAACCAAAGATTCAACCAAGTATATGAATCATGTTACATATGATTTACCAAGTTTCTTTCATTAACATGATCTACTTTGATTTACCAATTCAAGTACTACTTGGATTGAATCATATGGTGTTGTATCCAAAACAATAAATCAACTCAAAACATAACACATGTTAAGGACACAACACAAACATAGTTTAACATGCTAGAAATGATTTACCAAAAATAAAACAAAAGCATGAAAACATATGATTAAGGAAGGAAGAGCCTACTTGGTGGTTTAACTTCATTAATCCAAGCTTTAGCTTTCCTAATCATCCCCTTCATCCCTTGGTTCTTTTCCCTTTTGATATGCCTCAAATCCTCTCAAGGAGGGGTTAAAAATTCCCAACTTTTGGCAAGGGAAAGAACTCATATTTATAGCAAAAAGTTGCCAACGGCTAGTCCTCGGTCGACCGGCAAAGAGGTCTCGGTCGACCGGGAAGGCACAACGGTCAGATTTCTGACCGTTGGAGGTTTCAGTTCAAAACTGCAGATTTTACCTCCAGTTGTCTCGGTCGACCGAGACCTGCCTCTCGGTCGACCGGCAACACTGCCGGGACAGCCTCTTTTTGCAAAAAATGCAACTTTTGCATTTTAAAGGTATAGCTTTGGGGGACCTTTTGGCCACTAAATCAAGCTTGGAAAACATGTTTTAAAGATTCTAATGGTTTTTAAAACATGACATAAAAAGCCTAAAAAGATTCAAAACTTTTAAAACAAAGGCTTGCTTGATTTCTTGAAAACTCTTTTCTAAAACAAATGCATCCAAGATGAAAATACAAATCATGCATAAATCAAAATTTTTACAAATCTTAAAAGCAATGCATGAATAAAACAAGATTTCAAGTTTATTTAAAACCAATGCAAGTGTGTAAATCAAATGATGCTTGAATGATAATGCATCCATCAAATTGCAATCTACAAAAACCCTAACAGTTAGATCACAAGTTGGTAGTGGATGTAGGCATTGAGGCCGAACCACTATAAATCCTTGTTTGATGGTGCATGCTTTGTGGTGATTGTTTTTGTTTAGTTTCCGCATTTATTTACTTAATCACCACTTGTGACTAATTAATTTAAAGAAGTTAAAATTTGGCATTATTGGTCACTAAGTTGTAGCTCACCCTATTCACCCCCCCCCCCGCTCTAGGGTTAAGGATCCCGGACTTTCATTCATCCAAAAGAATGAGCTCCAGCTCAGTCACCAAGACGATATCCTCATTCGAATCTCGAAGGATGAACGTCCTGGTTACAAATGCTGAGCAGCCTCCACCGCATGAAGACGTAACAGCACGCATCCAGCAGTTGGAGCAAAGACAGCAGAGAATTGAAGCTCTGATGGAAAACCTCGTACTCACTTTCGAGCGTCCACCAAACAATGAAACTGCTCCGAGTCATCAAGATGACGAGGAAAACAATAAATCTCGCGCCCTTACCAAAAAGGACATTGACGATATCCTCGCTAAAGCAAAAGAAGAGGATACGCTAAAGGAACATGGGAACAAGCCACCATATCCCTTATGGATGAACTCGGTTCCGTTCCCTTCAAAATTCAAACAACCTACTCTCCAAACATATACAGGGAAAGGTTCAGCCAGACAGCACGTCATTCACTTCAAGATCCTGACGGGAGCTATTGCCGATCAAGATGCCCTCAAGATCCGTCTCTTTCCCAGTACCCTAAAAGGTACAACCTTTGATTGGTACTCCATCCAAAACTGGGCGATGCTAGAGACACGCTTCCTCACCCACTTCAAAGGTGAAGATCACCCTGTTACTATGGCACAACTCTGCAGCCTAAAAGAGGGAGAGAATGAGTCAACATACGACTTCATTCACAAGTGGAAGGCAATGGCGTACAAGTGCTCAGATGTACTGCCATAAGTGTCGCTGGTCGACATCTGCCGTAACAACATGAGAGCAAGGATCCGCTCTATGATTATCGACAACAAATACAAAAACCTGGGAGAACTCCTAGAAGCAACTATGGAAGCTGAAACGGTGATCAAAGACCTCAACAGTAAGAAATCATCAAAGAAATAGTCGACTGCCATTACAACCTCGAAACCAAAGAAAAAAAGGAGGTTCTTAATGTGCAAACCAAGTTAACTCTTCAGTAGCCAAAAGAAAGCTGAAAACAAAACTTCAGGTAAGAAACATGAACTCCCTAAAGCCTTCAAAGAACGAGTAGAGAGAAATACCCGTTCGGTGAAGATGTTGAAGAAATCTTTGAGGCTCTCGTAGCAAATGATAAACTCACTTTACCTGAGCCCAAAAGACTAGGAGATGTTGGCAAAACCAATGATCCCTGGTATTGTCCATACCACCAGATGGTCTCACATCCTCTCAATCAATGCTTCGTTTTGAGAGAGAAAATCAACGAGATGTGGAAAAATGGAGTCATCTCCTTTGACAAAAACTACGGGTCTGCCTCCGTCAATATGGTGTCATATGGACAAACTTCCAAGTCACCAAAGGAGAAGAATACTACTTCCTTCAAGGTGATAAAAATGACTCAGACGTCCCAAGAGTTGGTTCTTTATCCAACATCGGACAGACAACCCATATGGGTGCATCCCGATCTCCTAGAAGATGAAAATTGGGAGATCATCAAAACAAAGCCTACCGCTCAACAGTGAAGGCAAGCCAAGAGACAACTCTGCAAGCTCAAACAGCAGGAGAAAACTCAATCAAAGTAAGAAGTCCCTGAAAAAGTAGAGACCTTTCCACTGCTTCACTACGGGCAATGGAAGAATCCAAAACTTCAAAGGTGGTAAGAAAATTCACCCTTGGTGATTTCATGCCACCTCATTACAAAAATGAAACTACGCAGGGGGCATCATACTCTTGCAACTCAGTAATTGGATTCTCCATGGATGGGTACGAGTCCTGTGATACTGCCAGTGATACCGATTGATGGGGGCTCCGACCTTTCGTCCTCTCCTTCCCACCCCTGGGGCTGCCGGGAGCCTGGCAGAGGAGGAAAAGCGAGGTCATCAACATTTTTTGTACGGGTATGCCAGATTTTCTATTCTACTTGGAGTTTGAAGTGGTGATCCGGAGATTCACCTTCGTAAGTAGAAAGGAAATCAATTCTTTTTTCTAAATTTTCATTGCACATATATTTTAAGAAAGAGACAAGTTTTTAAATGTCGTGAGAGACGATTTCATTTTGTTTGCCGTGAAAGGCGATTTTGTGCCGTAGGAGGCGGTTTGTGCCGTAGAAGGCAATTTTGTGCTGTGAAAGGCGATTTACAAATCTTATCCATAATGAAAGACAAGAACTGTGATTTTTTTGTCTCTTTACAAATAATACAAAATACAAAGAAAAGTAAGAAAATGTATCTGACTTCTCAGGAGATTGTGGGGACTCGTTCAGATCGACAGTCGCAAGTCATGGACTTCACCAGCGTCCTTCAGATGAGAACGCTTGATGCTTTGATTCTTTCGCTTGGCTTGGACCTCGGTTTTTTAGAGGATAAGGACCAAAGAGAGGTCCTATATCCAATGAAAATCCGAGTAAACGGGCTGAAGAGCCACGTTTAGGCCATCTTGGATAGAAGGAAAGAGGTGGCCTTGGGGGGTGGCCCCCCCAAGGGACTTCGATCACCTTGTGGTGTTTCAGCAGTAGAGTAGCAGGATTTCTTCAGAGTTCTTCTTCCTTTCTTGTGAGTATGGATCTCTCTCTACCCGTGTGTATGTGTCCGTCTGTGGATTTCTTGGAATTACCCCCTTTTTATAAGCTCTTGGTAGCCATGGGGTGTTTTATGGGATTGATGACCCGTCTGTGGAATTCTTGATTTTTTAACTCCTTTTTCTTGGCTTGTGATAGGCTGGTGGAGAATGATGGGCATTTAATCACCCTTAATCTTCATGATGAGGGGAGTTTCATGGATTTAATCCCATGATTACTTGGATTTGTAACTCCAATTTGCTTGATTTTGATTGGGCCGTCCAAAATAATGGGTTAATGACCGCATTAAGTTTTCATAAAATGGGTCAATTAACGACATTAAGTGGTCGCTAGGGCATTTGAAGAGTCGCGGGTCATGCCGCGTCTTTTGGAATTCTTCTTGTGATGATCGCCGATGGTCCGCATGTTGTTTGATGTCGGATGGCGATGCAACTTCAGACATTGGTTGATATCAGCGGGCCGGTGACATCAGTCTTGTCGATTTCCCGATCGGTCGGAGAGAGAGTACACTTTTTTGGTCAGGCGGTTGGCGATCTTGGAACGATCAATGATGGTTTCATGCTCTTAACGGCGGATCCAAGATGTTGGTGGAGATCAGTCGATTTCGAGCATAAAAATCAGATTTTCAGGAAACCACAGGGGCTGGAACTTCCAAAACGCGAAAAAGGGCGGAAAACGGGTCAACCGATGACAAATCCGGCGACCATGGGCTAGGGTCACCGGCGGCGACCATGGGGATTGAACCCCTTTTGGTCGCCGTTTCTCGGCTGTTTTTCGGTTTTTTTTTATGTCGTTTTCTCCTGCATTTTTCTTGACATTTCTCCTCATTTATTGGCTTGATTCTCCTGAAGAAAACCTTACTAGAAGTGGTGCAAATCGGAGCACAAAGTTTCATATTTTTTGGAAAAGCCGAAGACTTTGTGGCCGATTTTCCGTCAAGAGCCGAAACTAGGTCAAACGATGTCGGAATGACCTGAGATTTGAGGTGCAGCCTCTTGAGCAGTGGATAGGACCAACCATGGGATTTTGTTTGAGTTTTGAAACCGTTTTGGGTCCCGTCGCCAGGAGGCTTGATTTTGCCGCGAGGAAGATGATGTGCTTTGATGTGCGGTCAACCGATGTCCGATTGACTTAAAATTTGACAAGAAGCCTATTGGAGTCATTTTGAGACGATCCGTTGACTCTAATTTGGATGTCATGGTCCCTGAGTACTCCGCCGCCAGTAGCCTTGATTTTCTTTCAGAGCGTCAAAGTCGGGTCAAACGTTGTCGGAATGATCTGAAATTCGACGCGCAGCCCTTTGGAGGCATGCTGAAGCTATCCATGATGAGTAATGGTCCCGGTGGTTCTCGCCGCCGAGAGGCTTGATTTTACTGCTCAAGGGTTGATGGAGGGTCAAACGTTGTTCGTTTGACTTGAAATTTGACATGGATCCCTTTAGAGGTATTTTGAGACCATCCGTAGGCTTTGATCGAAGTTTTGATGTCCTCGACGCCGTCACCGCCAGGAGCGCCTGTTCAGCTACCGGAGGAGTGAAGTTGGGTCAAATGATGTTGGAATGACCCGAAACTTCATGTGAACCCCTCTTTTGGCTGTCTTGGTGGATCTTGCAGTTTTTGTTTGATTCTGACAAGATCTGATGCTTGAAGCAGCATTGCCTGTTTTGTAGTAGGATGCGACTTCATGATGTTGAAGAGGCAAAGTGACATTTTTGGTATCAACAAATGCCCCCTCGAGGTACAACAACGAGTAGCTTTTGGAGTCGATGTGCCTCGAAGAGAAACTTGAAGGAGAGCTTTTGATTTGACCAAGAGTCTTTGAGCACTTTTTGTTTATAACATTTTGAATTTCCAAGGGGATTTCATGGTAGCGAGAGGGATCACATACCATCTCAAGGCAAAGTTTTGAAAATGACATGAGGGAGTTGGACTTTGTGTTTTGGATTTTGGATTTTCCTTTTGACCTTGTGAACCTAAGGGCTGTATATGGCGCATTAGGCGGTCAAGAGGATTTTTTTTTATTTTGACCTTGTGACCTAACAAGTTGTATGTGGCAGGTTAGGGGGTCGGGGTTTGATTTTTTATTTTGACCTTGTGACCCAACAAGCTGTATGTGGCAAATTGGGGGATCAGATTTGGTTTTGACCTTGTGACCTAACAGGCTGTATGTGGCGAGCCAGGGGGTTAGGATTTGGTTTTTTGGTTTTGGCCTTGTGACCTAACAAGCTTTATATGGCAAGTTAGGGGACCAGAATTGGTTTTTTGTGGATTGTCAATTTCAAGATTTTGGCTTAATTTAGTTCATTAGGTTCAATGGTTTTTTTTTTTTCGAAACTCAGGAGGCTTTCTCTTTTTTTTTTTTTTTTTCTTTTTTGAATGGTTCAATCAACTCAAGAGAGGAATGGAACCATTTTGTATGCTCTTGGCAAAGGAACTTTTTGATCGGAAGCCCCTTTTAGTGCCTAGGTGGTCAAACCTGGCTTATGTGGGCTAACCCATGGGATCTTAAGCTTTGGAGATGGCTTAGTTCTCATGTGGTCTCATTTTGTAAAGAATATCTAAAAATATCTCTTGTGGGTTGAGAATATCTAGAAATTCCTTACTTGGAGAGAATCTCTCATGCTTCCTTGTTTTGGGGAGAGATTTTCTCAAAGTATCTTTCTTTGGGAGAGAATATTTCTCATTCCCTTTCGTTTTGGAGAGAATTTCTCAGAGAATCTTCTTTTTAAGAGAGAATATCTCAAATCTCCTTTCTTTTCGGAAGGTAGCTATTTTTTAGCACTTACCTCCTTGGTTTTCTCCTTGTTTCCTCTTTTGGTTTGCTCTCCTCTATAAAAGCAAAGGAGGTTGGATCTTTTGCCCTTATTGCTTTCTTCTTGCAAAAGTCTTCAAGAGTGCTCCAAGATCAAGAACTCCTCTTCTTCTTCAAGAATCTTCAAGTTCTTTCTTCTTCTCCATCCATGGCTTCAAGTAAGTTTTCTTCCTTCATAAGAAACTCCATGTAGAAGTAGAAATTTCTTTCTTTTTCTTTTCTTTCTTTTTTTTCTTCCTTTTCTTCTTTTTTTTCATGTGTTTTCTCTTTTTTTTTTCACGTGCTGTTTATTTCCTTTTTTTTGCTGACGTTTTCTTTTGCACGTTTTTTTTCCTCGTGGCAGTGGGCCAGGGCCTGCTGGCTAGTCAAAAATTTTTCTCTTTTTTTTATGAAGAGATTTCTCTCTCTCTCTCTCTCTCTCTTTTCTTTCTTTTATTTTTTGCTCACCATGATAATGAAGTTTATGCAATCCAAGATGTTCATGCATTTTTCTTTCTTTTTTTTTGTTTTTTTGATGCATCAAGATAGAAAGCTAGAGTTTCTAGGTCAAGCCAACATGAATTTTAACTTTGACAAAGTTTGATTGGTTTTGACCAAGTTGGGTTGGAATTGGTCAAACTTTGGTTAAAGTTTTCCTAGCATCTAATGCATGATGTTTTTTTTTATGCATGATTTTTAGTAAATTGATTGGGAGTATGATGATGCATACATGGAAATCTTTTGCAAGTTTTGGGAGTTGGAGCTTGCAGCAATGTTGAGCCCTTTCTTAGTCTTGTTGTATTTTGAGGAGCTTTGCAAGTTTTGGAGTTTGGAGCTCGCAGCAATGTTGAGCCCTTCTTCAAGCTTGCGGAGATTTGATAAGATTGGTTTGATTTCGCAGCGATGTTTGAGTTCAAACCTTCTTTGAGAATGCTTCATTGACCATGAGCTTGCAGTGGTGTTGAGCTCATCTTCAAGCTTCCTTTCTTTTTTGGGATGTTTCCCTTTTCTTCGGAATTGTCCTGGAATCATGCCAAAATTTCGCTAGAATTTTCTTTTAGCAAAATTTTGTTATTTTGATAATTGAATTTTCCTTTTCCATCCTTTCCAGGTAGTTCCTCCAGAACGAACAAGAGCAAAAAGCATGTTACTAATGCACCTCGTCGGTCTACCAGGTCTCCTAATGTGGTCGTACAGCAGGCCTGGGATAAGGTCCAGTTTGTGGAGAGAAACTTGGAAGAATGTGACTCCCTCAACCGCGATGAGATGAGACAGCGATTGATCGCTCTCAAGGATGAGGAGTTTTACAAGATTATGGTAAGCAACCGTCCTTGGGTCATGGACGATCAGAGCATTGTGCACAAGCCTACCCTTTTCTTTGGTGACGCAATCCCTGACGACTTGACGTACCAAAGGAGATGTTTTCAGTTCTCTTACACGGCAGATGGTGAGGAGAGAACTATTTCTACCCGGTTGACCTTTGATCGCACTATCTCGATCATGAGTCTTTCTCCCACGTCTCCCAAGAGGGAAGATCCTCCGAGTTGGGTGAAGAGGACTAATGTGATCAAGACCGGGGTTTTTGTTGGTTTCCTTTCCGATTATGCAGAGAAGTCGCCTGCCCGGTTACCAAGGTTCTGATGATCCATCAGTCGATTTGAGACCGGTGGGCCTTGGCATTTTTCAGGGTGACGACAGTAACTGGGTGAAGCCTTTTCGACTTCGTGGCCGTTTCATCGCTGACTCAAGCTAGGAGTCATGGACTGATCAGATCCTGCAGATTGGCGGGGCCATTCTGAAGGAGGCCGAGAGTTTTGATGCGGTTCATGCTTTTCGGCAAACCGTGGTTTTCTCCGATGAAGCCTTCATGGCCATGTTGGAGTCATTCCTTCCACAAACCAACACCTTCATTGTAGCGAATGGTGAGATTGGTTTTACTTTGAAGGAACTGAGCGCCATCACCGGACTGCCTGTCTTCGGCAAACTTTATGGGGAGTTTATGCCTATTGACATCGTCCTTGAGGAGCAGTCTGAAGAGTTCAGGCTTTTATAATTTCAGCTCGTCGCCTTTTATGATTTTTTGAAGGAGAAGGAGTGTTGAAAGTAAGGTCCAGCAGTTGGAGGAGTTTTAGCTCCTTGTTCCCCAACTTCTTTGACAACAAAGAGTCTTCTGATTGCACAACCCTAGAGGTCAAAGCTAAGACTCCAAGTTTGAAGAAGGCTTCCGTCACGCGAGGAGTCTTGAAGGACTTCTTCATGAGCACAGATGCCTTTTATTTGGACATTGCGTTGTGGAGGGATCTCGCTGTTTACCTCACCTATTGGCTGAGTGAGCCTATTTTTGTTGGAGGAGATGGTACGCACATCATGCCGCATTGTATTTTTTCGGTTTGTCAGATGGCTTTCGGAGAGCGGCTTGCTTTGGTGCCTGCTCTTTACTCCTATTTGTGTACCGAACTGCAAGCTGCTGCTTTTCTTATTCGGCTTGGGCTCCCTATGAATAGGGTATTTTCAGCCCATATTTTCTATTCGTGGTACATATACCACTGTCCCGACTTCCATCGATTAGGAGTTACGCAGGATGACGATCTTTTCATGATTCGGTTGGCTAGAGAGACAGCCGTTTCCGAATCACTTTTGTCTGCCCGTTTGAGGATCCGGCGGTTCAGGGACATCGAGATTGGGCAATCTTCAGTGAAGCTTTCTCCAGGTTTGCGGAAGAAGGCTTTTGATTTTGGTGTCTCCCTTGATTCCACCAGGGCAGGGTCGGGAAGACACTACTCTTTGACCAACACAGAAAAGAAATGGCTTTTTAACAGCCGTATGTTCCCTCGAGTTTCGCGCTGTAGTTGGGCTTCTCTCAAGGCGTTGTTGGAGCGCTTTCGAGCATTGTGAAGCGTTTTGGAGGTTTGCAGGATGGGAGGAATGCATGGGCTTTTTACAGTGCGGAGGACACTACCGCCATGATTTCCTATCTTGAGTTGCCCACTTTCCGGACTGCTGGCTTTACGAAATGGTTTGTAGAGAGCTTTTAGTGTATCGAGGGCTTTCCAAGAAGGAGCTTGATGTGAAGCAATCTTCTGGGAAGTGTCTTGGTAGATCAGATGGAGTCCGTCGAGAGGAAGTCCTGGCGTTCCTTGCTGGTGAGAAGCACAAGATAGGCTTTCTCGGTGACCAGGACATCATCAGATCAGAAGTTGCACAAGAGATACCTGGTGAGGTCTTGAGACAATTGGAAGAGGAGGAGGACGAGATCGACACTTGGATGCAAGCGGAACGAATGAAGGCTTCCTTGGAATCCACTGGGAGGAGCAGACCATCTGGCGAGGAGTCAAGCGAAGGTCCTGACTTTGATGATGGGACGGGTACTTCGAGTAAACCGGCCCACAGAAGCAAGAGGAAGAGAGGGCATCGTCGTAATAAGAGACGACACGATGACTCTCCTGATTCAGAAGTCCCTCCCGCCACTGCTGAAGAGATGTCAGGGGATGCTGATGAGCCTCCGGAGAATAGGAGTCGAGAGGAAGAGACCGTTAATGAAGGTATGATTCCTCCTCTTTCCTTTTCCATTTCTTTTTGCTGAGATTTTCTTGTTTTTTATTTTCTTTCTCACCCTTTTTAGTCGGAGATGACGGTTTGGTGATGCCTGAGGTTCCGGCTGATGAAGCAGTGACGGATCCGATTATGGCATATGAAGAAGAACCGAGGGACTCTGGAGTAATTCCAGAATCTTCACCTGGTATGACTTCTTTGTATTTTCTTTCTTTTTTTTTTGTCTACACTGTCATTTGCTAACATGTTGCTTGTTTTCTTGTCAGCTGACTTGCCACAAGATTCTGATGATTTCGAACCATCCGTGGATGCAGGCCTTTGACGGTGTTTCGGATGAACTCATGGAGGCAGAAAATATTCCGCCGGTCGTCGAAGAAGGTATTTCTAGCAATAACCCTAATAATAATGATTTTTCAACAAGATCATATTCATACCTTTTTTTTGTTTTATTTTGCTGGCATGTTGTGAGGTAACAAAGGAAGTTCCTCCGTCTTTCTCAGTGCCAAAGCAGGGGATGCCTGCAGTTGAACCAGAAGTAGGGACTTCTTCCAGTTTTAATGCAGCAGAGATGAAATCTTCTGAGCAGATTCCTTCGCCAGTGTCTCCGATTAGAAAGAGTCTGATGATCACTCCTCCAATAGGGCATGACACGGGCAGTCGACCAATGGAGTGTTGGAAGTAGGTGGGCCTCGTGGATAGATTTTCAAAACTTTTGACCACTTGATGCAGGGATCAACTATCTAGAAGACAACAAACCCAATCCACGATGCAATCCCTCAAACTCATATATCATGTACAGCAATATAACATATCTAGAAGATAGAAAACAACACCTAAACATGCAACCACGAAATCTACAACATACAAGGATGTAGATTATACCTTTGGAGCTTTGTAGTGCTCTAATGGAGAAGTTGATCTCTTTCTTTGATGATGAACACCTTCACTAATCAAATCAGAATCTCCAACACCTTTTGATCTTCCACGCTATGACCCATATCAGATTCTCTTTTCTCAAGAAGATGGTGGAATCTCCAAGAGAAAACCCTAAAGGAAACTAGAAGAGAACTAGAATAGGGAGAGAGAGTGGTGTGCAACTCTTGCACAATCTTAGGGCCTTGGGCGTGAATCCCAATGCATGGAATAGTGTTGGACATCGAAGGCCTCCTCTCCCCTTTTTATAGCACTTAAGCAACCTCCTCTTTCTAATTGAAATAGAAGTCTTACTTCCATAACAATTAGTTGCTTACTAAATCACAATTAGAAGTCTTACTTCAAATATGATTAGTAACTTCCTCTTTTACTAATTAAAATAGAAGTCTCACTTCCATTAATAATTCGTAACTTACTATTACTACTATTAGAAGTCTCACTTCAAATAGAAATAGTAACTTTCAATTTCCTTTTAGAGTTCTACTATAATTAGTATCTTTCTAATACCTTGGGCTAGCGTGGGCACCACTGGGGATTCCTTAGAAAGCTGGCTCCAACTGGGACACGCGACCCCACATCTCATGTGTAATCCGGGCCCATAATTAATTGCAAATAACTCCACTATATAAATGCAATTGAACTCCAGTCTTAGGAATATATTACAATGAAGACCCTAAACTTCTCAATTACCACAAGTAGGCCCCTCCATCTATATCCATGGATCAATTGGACCTATCCACCAAAATAGATCCATATCTTATTATCCTTGAGCCTCAATTAATTATAGTGATCATTTGGTACCGATCCAATTAACTCTTAATTGGAATGGGTGCGCACTTACCAATGATAAATCCATTAATTGGCACAAGGGGATATTGAAGATAGATTCCATCTTGACCATTGAATGTTCCCACAGCTCTACTACCATGTACCCAAATCACCGAGGTGTTGACCTACAATTGGCCTCACTCATTTGTGACTCAAAGCAAATGAATAGATAGAAACTTGAGTTCATTAATGTCTAAGGATTATGAGCCTATTGCTAGGGAATTATGAGAGCAAACCTTAAAGTAAAGACAGTGTATATAAGGTGTTTCTCATGGTCCTTCAATACATCCAATGTACCAGCACCATGATCCAGAATCTTACATTCCGATGATCGAGACAAATCACACTATCTCATAGTGATCAAAGTACTGCAACCTTGTCAGATGAGATGCCCAATCTCATCACTGGTTGTGAAGATATTTACGTATAAGATTTGCAATACATGTCTCCTGTATGTGGATCCCATCCATACACATGTATTACATCTAGTATACTTGTGGACTCCGGTTCATCTCATGAACCATTATGTCATTCGTATTAGTTATGTGCAAACAAGTAATAAAACACCATTCATCTCATGAAAGGAAATCAATAATATATATTGATAAATAAAGAAATCAATCAATTTATTCATCATATACTGGTATTGAGACCATAAAACTAACATGGAGAAGGACTAGCCTTCATCCGGGCCATCTCTTGAGTATGCGAAGAAGAAAGTGTTGAAGAGCGTTTTGAGCTCATATGTCAAAACTCTTTCTTCTGTCCATTTAAAAGCCGGCTTTGGCATGATTAAGCATGTATAGGACATCCTTGCTGATAGCGAAGAGGTCGGTCTGGACATTGCAGGTGCGAAGGCTTTTGTTGATGAAGTCATAGCTCTAGGCAACAAGTGAAATGAGACCAAGAACTTTCCAAGTGGTGACTTCTTCAATGAGATGTTTTTGAAGCCTTCTGGCGAGGTCAAGTCTGAACTGAACGAGACCTCACAGACTCGGAAGCAATTCGTTCGGGAGAGGAACGTCACCGAGTTGGCTATCTTTGAGCTAACAGAAGATCTGCGCTGTGTTAATAGAGAGGTCGTTGAGACCAAGCAGCGTCTTGAGCTATTGGAGGAACAAGCTGATGCAAAATGGACCACCATCGTGGAAGCTCGTGCTAGAGAAAGGACTCTGATTCGCCAAGTCGAGGAGGCTGAGAGCAATCTCCGGAGGAAGACTCAAGAGTACGAGCAATGACAGATTCTTTGGGAAGAACTTCCCCGTACTGCAGATGGGTTGCGGCGTTCTGCCGCATTTTATGGAAAGATTTTGAAGAAGCATGGCCTGGAAGCTTTAGAGGCTAAGGCCAAGAATCTACTTGAGGAGTTGAATCTTTGGTTGAATACCATATTAGATTAAGCTCCTGACTTTTGTAACAAACTCTTTTTCTTCTTCTCTTTTGGTACCTCCATGTGGAAAACACTTTTGGTACTCTATATACTTTTTACTCAAATTCTTTTTGATGAAAATAAGCAAAAAAGTTGGATGAGAATGTTTGTTTGAAGATTTGATCAAAGGTTTATCATTTTGTGAAAATCTTTTATCAAAGGGTTGTTTTGGGCATGAAAGCCAAATTTTGCGGTGAAAGCCTGGTTTTTTTATAGCTTGAAAGGTAGATTTTGAGATGGCATGGGAGCCGAATTTTGTGTCATGGAAGCCAAATATTTTTTTTTGAGATGGCATGAAAGCCAGATTTTGTGGCATAAGAGCTAAAAATTTTTTGTGGCATGGAAGCCAAATTTTCTTTTTTTTTTAGATGGCATGAAAGCCGAAATTTGGGATGGCATGGAAGCCAAAATTTGTTTGTTGGCGTGAAAGCCAGATTTTTGTTTGCTGGCATGAAAGCCAAAATTTGAGATGGCATGGAAGCCGAAATTTGTTTGTTGGCGTGAAAGCCAGATTTTTTGAAAACCAAGTTTTGTTTTGTTGGCATGAAAGCCAAATTTTAGATTTTTGGCATAAAAGCCGAAATTTTGTTTTTGGCGTAGAAGCCGATTTTGGTTTTTGGCATAGAAGCTGATTTTTGTTTCTTGCGTAGAAGCCATGTTTTGGTTTTAAAGATGCAAGTATCGACTAAAAGTTGCCTCCCTGCTGAATGATATTGCAAGTATCGATGGAATATTGCTTCCTTGTTCATTCGGTTTGTGAGTATCGATGGAATGTTGCCTCCTCGCGAATTGGGGTGCAAGTATCTACTGGATGTCGCTTCCTTGCTTTTTCTAAAATTTGGTTTTGTGGGTATCGACTGAATGTCGCTTCCCCACGATTTTTGAAATTTAAGGTCCCCTTTTTTGGGACCTCGGTTTTTGTTTGAATTCTGGGTTTGTGGATATCAACTAGAATGTTGCGTCTCCACGAATTTTTTGAAATTTCGCAAGTATCGACAAAGTGTCGCTTCATAAACTTGGAAATCCCTGAGTCCTGATTTTGTTTCAAACCATGAATTTTGGGTTCAAGGATCGAAGATTTGGTCAAGTCCAGGAAGAGGCTCCTAAACTTGGATTTTTGAAAAAAACAATTTAATAATGAAACTATGAAAGTAAGCATTGTTTTGAGAGTCTTCTTTTTAGAAATTTCAACATAAGGATGAAAATTCCAAAAGGAGCGGGTTTGACGAGCAAGTACCTGGAAATAGGTTTTGACCATGCAGGCATTGCTCTGACCCAGTGGCGTAAGTCTTCAAGGGTAATACCGCTTTAAGAATTTTCCATTGATGGCTAGCATACATTTGTCGCCCTCTATGTTTAGAAGAGTGTATGCGCCGTTGGAGAAGACTTTGTCGATGACGAAGGGTCCCTCCCATTTTGGTTCGAGTTTGCCTTTGGATTTGTGGGCGAAAACCATTGGCATTTTTACTGCAAGAACCAAGTCACCGTTTTTATAGACACGTTGCCCGACCTTTCCGTCGAAAGATCCTGGCATACGTGCTTGGTATAGCTCAATGCTTTGTAGAGCTTCGAGCCGTCCTTCGTCGAGATTGTCCAGTTCTTGGAGTCTCAATTTGACATTGCTTTCTTGCGTTATGTCATTTTGAAAAGATACCCTTAAGGAAGGAATTTGTACTTCCAAAGGGACAACAGCTTCGCATCCATAGACAAAAGAAAATGGTGTGCTATGGGTTGGTACTTAAATGGTGGTTCGATGAGCCCACAAAGCTTCAGGTAGTTTGTCTCCCCAGTCTCTTTTGTGACTAGAAACCATTTTCCTGAGAAATTTGTAGAGTGTCCTGTTGAAGGCCTCTGCTAGTCCGTTCGCCGCCGGATTGTATGGAGTCTAAGGACAACTTTGGATTTTGTACTTGTCGCAGAACCTGTAGAATCTGTGATCCCGAAATTGTGGTATGTTATCATGGATGAATCTTTTAGGTATGCCGAAGCGACAAATAATGTTGGTGCGCAAGAATTGAAGGACTGATGAGGTCTTCATTTCTCTGAGCGCAACTACTTCTGACCACTTGGAAAAATAATCCATAGCGGCGAAGATGAAGCGATGGCCTTTGCTTGATGAGGGAGAGATAGGACCTATGATGTCCATACCTCAGGCTTCAAAAGGCCATGAGATCGCTATGGGATGCAGTCATTTCAGAGGCATGTGGGCATAATCTCCTTGAATTTGGCGTTGTTGGCAGGGTTTAGCAAATTGCATAGCGTCTGATACCATGGCAGGCCAATAATAACCTAACCTTTTTATCTGATCGTAGAGCTTAGGACCGGCCTGATGAGCTCCACAAAGACCAGCATGTACTTCTCTGAGAGTTTCCTCGGCTTCTTGTTGTGATAAGCAGCGTATAAGTACTAATTGAAGGATTTTCTGTAATGCATTTTTTAAGGAATATCCAAATGAAAGTTTGGGGCTCGTCTTTGAAGGCTTACCCTCTGTTTTGGATCTTCAGGTAAGATTCCGAACATAATGTAATCAATGAACGGATCCCTCTAGTCGCCGATTGGAGGTTTGAGGATGGACATCCGACTTACAACCACTTGGTGGCATTCAGCAAATGCTTGGTGTGTGTTACAAGGAGGGAGAATCCTTCTTTGACACATTGTGATTTGCATGTTTTCCCTCTTTTGGATTGCCATAGATGAGCGAGTCCAGCCAGGGCATTTGCACGGATGTTTTCACCTCTGAGGATGTGGGTGATGTGACAGATGTCAAACTTTTGTCGAAGCGATTGCGCCTTGTTTTAGTAAGGAAATAGATCAGGCTTCCTGACTTCAAATTTCTGATTCATCTAGTTGACGATCAGTTGTGAGTCCCCAAAAGCTTCCAGCATGGTGATGCCAGATTCGAGGGCGAGTTCCAATCCTATAATCAGGGCTTGGTACTCAGCTGCGTTGTATGAACATGGTTCCTGTAGCGAGAAGGCGTGTGGAATCATTTATTTGTTGGGACTGACAAAGAGGATGCCAATTCCCGATATTTGCTTTCCTTTTTCATTTGTCCTGGTTGCACCGTCAAAGTACATGTCCCAGGAAGATTCGTCTCGGAGATCATCCCTGAGTGGAGAATCTTTAGGCAATGGATGCTTTGCAAGAAAGTCTGCTAGAGCTTGGCCTTTGATTGCTTTTTGTGGCACATACCTAATATCGAATTGCGATAGAAGGATGGACCATTTTGCTAATCGGGCATTGAGAGAACCTGCTTTTGTGACAAGGACCTTTAAGAGATTGATCCTCGAAGTCAGGTATACTGTGTTGGACAGCAAATAGTGACACAACTTTTGTACGGCGAACATCACTACAAGGCATTCTTTCTCGACTGGAGGGTAGCGATGCTCTGCACCTACCAACATGCAGCTGAGGTAAATAGAGCAGCTTCTTTTCCTTTGTCGTTTTCTTATGCCAATAGAGCGCCCAAGGAGTAATCAAGAGCTCTTGTGTACAAGATGAATGGTTTTCCAATTGTGGGGGCAGCCAATACTGGAGGTTTGGTCAGGTATGACTTAATGTCTTGAAATGCAGCTTCACATTCAGCATCCTAAACAAAGTCGACACCTTTCTTCATTAGGTTAGAGAAGGGATGGCACTTCCCTGACAGATTGGAGATGAACCATCGAATGTATGCCAACCTTCCTTGAAGCCCTTTTAGTTGTCTTAGGGTTCTTAGAGATGACATTTCTAGGATAGCCTTGACTTTGGTGGGGTCAAGTTCTATCCCGCCTTTCCGAACTATGAATACAAAAAACTTACCCGATAAGACACCGAAGAAGCATTTTAGTGGATTCATGCGCAGTTTGTGTTTGCGAAGTCGGAGGAAGATTTCTCGAAGATCTTTGAGATGGTTTTCTTTTCTTCTGCTTTTGACGGCGAGGTCATCAACGTAACATTCGACCGTCTTGTGCTGCATATCTTGGAATATTTTCATCATAGCCCTCTGATATGTTGCACCGCCATTTTTCAGACCAAATGGCATGAACGTGTAGCAGTATATGCCAAATGGAGTCGGAAATGATGTGTGTCTTTCATCTTCAGGATGCATCTTTATCTGATTGTAGCCAGAGAAGCCATCCATGAATGTCATTCGCTCGAATCCGTAGGTGTTGTCGATCATCACCTGTGAGAACCCGACCCCTAATCTCTTGGATTAGTGTTGTTTTATTTGTGGATTAGTTTCTTTTAGTGGGATTATTATTTGTTGGGTTGAGTTTGTGAGCTAGAATGGTTTTTCTCTAGTTTTGGGGAATTTTGAGGGCCTTTGTGATTAGTGGGACCCTTTGGGGGTTCTTTTAGTGAATATGCGCGTGATTGGGAGGTTATTCGAAATTCCCGATAACTCTTGTTTTAGACTCATTTGACTTATTTTGTTATTCTCTACAACTTTTGTGTTCACTCCGTACCCATTCGAAGCTCCGAAAATCAGTTTTTCCAGCCCGGAGGGCAAAATCGGTATTTTCACATTGAATCTGGACCCAAATTTTGAAATCTCAGAACCATGCCAAAATTATATTTTTTGGAAACTAGATTTTATGAGAAACATTTTTCTCTTCTTCGTCGATCGCATCCGAGGCCCACAAATAGATGTTTTACCCTTGGCAAGTTTTAAGTGTGGTGGGGCCCACACCCACCCATTACAAGATGTCTCTACCCTCTCTTTCTCCCTCATTTCTCCACTCCATCGGCTGCAACTCCCTAGCTACAGTGCCAGCAGCCATTTTTCTTCTTTTCTTCCATTTCTCTTGCTCTAATGGAGCCTCGAAGCCACCAATCCGACGAGGGAACTCCGGCAACTTCTTCTCCTTCATCTCCTCTCTTGTTTGACACCATTTTCGTGGGAAACCAAGGTGGGCAGCCCCTATTGCAAGCTTCTTCTTGTTGATTCATGACTCTAGAGGTAAGGACTCCTTCCCATTTTCCTTGGATGTGCAATGGCTTTCCCTTATGTTCTATTTCCTAGCTTGGTTTGAGCCCATTCCTTGTCTTTCATTTGTTTGACCCATTTTAGGGTTTGTTTTGGGGTTTTTGTAGAGATTGTTGATCTTGAGCTTGAGAGGTGATTAGAGACTTGGTTTGCTAGATTGGAACCCAAGGCAAGTGGATGAATGGATTGTTTGAATGTTATCAAAGTTTTATGAGAAATCCTAGATTTATTACTTGTTCTTGATAATTTGACATAAGCTTCACATATGCTTCTTGCTATATTTCTATTGATTTCGAAAATGCATATTAATGGTTTTTGTTCTCTCTTGTTAAAATATATGCATTCCATTGGTCAAATTTTTCTCATATGGTTTTATAAGGAATAGGATTGGTTTTGCCATTCAAAGTTATGTTTATTAGTTGCATTGATTTGAAGTAAGATGCTCATTTGATGAGTTTTGCTAAATCATCCATTGAAATGGAAATGTGATCAATAGACTTTGTTTATCCATAGATTTTGGCTCAAATGAACCCTTGCATATGATTGGGATTCTTCTCCTTGTTTGGGGTTAAATGTGGGAAAGGAGGTATTTAAATTTAATTTTTCATTAGAGTTTTAATGAGAATTTTAAGTGATTATGGAAGAAAAATGTTAGTGGTTTAAGTGTTGGAAGGAAAGGAAAAAGGGGAGAAAAATCAAGTCTTTCCCGGACCTGCTATACGCACAGGTCCGATTGATCGGACATGCAGGCCGATCGATCGGACTGTCGTTAACTGTGAGGCTTTTCGAGTCGATCGATCGGACTGTCATCCGATCGATTGGACCTGTCCGTAACTGGGACAGTGAAATTTGATATTGTTTTTTTTTTGGAAAACAATTGTGCTTTCTATGAGTCCTAGGGGTATATACATTAGTGTAAAGACTAATTATGCCCTAATCTAAGGTCTTCAGGACTATGGAACTAAAAGAAAAGAATGGTGATGATCTAGGCACTGATTCTTGGTTCTAGGTGGGACCTTGGCTACCCTCCTTGGCTACCCTGTGAGGGCGTCTTGAGCCGATGCTCTTCACGGTTGGTTCGGATGCATCGAAGTTCAATCTATTTCAATCTTGAACGGGATGGAATGACACGATATTTTCTTCATACCTAAACGCAAGGTCTATTTCCTTGGGTATCGCGAATTCTATTCCTTTCGGTGACTGAGTAGGTTGCTCGATGGTTCCGGGTTAACATCATACTTAGGACGGACCGTTTATAGTCTTGATCTTCTATGGTAACACCTAGTCCTAACCATAAGCTCATTTTAAGTTTTAAAAATAGTAAAAGTGCATAAGGAGCCTTGAATGTCTTCAAACTCAAGGAGTACCAAGTAATTATTATAATCGACATACGGGACCCCTATTCACTTAAATAAATCTTGAAACCGGTATTTTTTACCCGAAATTGTAATAGTTCATTGTTTCACCTCATTTCCAAGATTTGCATCACATGACTTGTTTTCCCGAAAGCATTGAAGTTACACTAGTAACAGTTATTGTCCCGAAATGTATTGCCCGACATGAAATGACAGTGTGCCCTTGAGCACCCCCGTTTTACCCGTTTATTTATTGTACTTGATTTACTTGCATATGTCCAGATTTGTTATTTGACCTATGAGTCGGCATCACTAAGCTTGGATAACCTTGTCGGTTTGATCCACCGACTTGGAGATCCCCCTCCCGATACCCGGTTCGCTACCGTGGTCCCGTTCCCGTATATTTATATTGTATATATGATTTGCGTTGAGTCTCCTCACCTTGTGTGACTGAGACCAACGTCCCGTTATACTCTTGTCACTTCGGTGATAGAGGACTTAGCTTTTTGTGATTGCCATCTTGCCAGTTCCCGATTCCTTGGATACCCGACACGTTTTATATTACTTACTTGCTTTCCGATAAATGATTCGTTTCCTTTATGAAAGTTGTTATTTAAACAAGTGTTCATATTCTCCAATGTAAATTCAGTTATTATTATATTGTTTTCTGTTCTTTGTACACGCACATGTTTTAAATGAATGCCGATTGGGTGAATACCATGCTTTTACATATGTTTCAAACGATCAATGATTTTGCTAGATTTATATGATTACACATGTTTTAAAGGAATACCCGAATTGTTAAATATTCGTGCTTTGTTTTGAATGACATTTGGTTTGTCAGATATCTCTGTTTATACCTGTTTTAAATGAATACCCGAATTGTTAAATATCCATGCTTTGAAATATGTTTTAAATGACACGCGTTTTGCCAGATTCCTATGTTTATACCTGTTTTTAAATGATACCCGATTTGTTGAATACCCATGCTTTGAAATATGTTTAAATGAACATTAGTTTTGTCAGATTTCTTTGGTTACACATGCTTTAAATGAATACTCGGTTTGTTGTATACTTATGTTTTTACTTAAGTCTCAAATGAACGTTTGTTTTGTCAAACCACTATATTTACACATGTTTTAGACGAACACCCGATTGTCAAATATCTATGCCTTTATGGATGATGTAAATGAACAGACATTTTATTAGATCTTAATGTTTTTCCCACGTTTGAAACGAATACATGTTTTGTCCGAGATCCATGATTTTTCACCCGATTAATTATATGTAGCATTTGATCGAATAGCATGATTTATCTTATGTTTTATTCTTCAGTATATTTGTTATCTTTTCATCCACCTGCCAGACCGTCGTGTCTGACCCACTACTTTTGGTACTCAGGTTCAGATTTCTTCGTCCCGAGATGAGTGCTTGGGTTGGCTGTGGAGCCATGTTTTGCAGGTTGTTTTGTCGGCTATGTCATGTGGACATTGAGCTTGACATTGGAGCTACGTCATATTTGGGGTAGTGATTATAGCTTATTATTGTATGGCTTTCATTAGCCTTTTTCTTGGGATTCTTAATTAATGTACATTGATAATTGTAACTGGAACATATATGGGATTGTAATATCCTGTTACTGTCAGCTCTGTAATTTATTTTGATGGTTTACTCCAATCTGATATGATTCTTGATATGATAGCTATATGCTAAAGGTTGAGTGCGACGCGGAATCTGATGGCCACGGACTCCGGGTCGCAACGCCATGAAAGCTTCTGCAAAATATCCAAAATGTGTTGGAATGTGTTGTCTTCACACACACGGATCTTGGGAGAAAAATATATTTATGCTTAATCCCATTCGCGCCCCCGAGGTTCCGGTTTGGGGGCGTGACATCACCTTTGGTATGGGGAACGGAAATTCATCTTGAGGGCAAGCATTATTCAGGTCTCTATAGTCAATACAGACCTTGATCTGCCTATTTTTCTTTGTCACGGGGACGATGTTGGCCAACCACTTAGGATGCTGTTCCTCGCGGATGAAGGCAACGCTTTTGAGTTTCTTAACTTCTTGTTCAATTTTATCCATCACATCAGGACGAAATCTTCTTTGGCCCTGTTTGACAGGCTTGATGTCTTTTTGCAGATTGAGTTTGTGGACTGCTATTTTGGGGTCTAAGCCAGGCATTTCAACGTAAGACCATGCAAAACAATCAACGAACTAATGAAGAAAGGCGATATACTCGGGTAACTCATCATCCTTTATATTCTTACTTATGAATACAGGACGTGGGTTATCAGGTGTCCCCAAGTCTATCTTTTGAACATGATCTTCTGTTGGAAGGTTTGAAAGTGGTTCCTCCACAATGTTTTCGGAGGCTTCCAACTTAACAAGACCTTCTGGAGTTCTAAAGGCATTTACAGCCGAGGCTTTGCTTTTATCCACAGGTCTTCTTGGTCGGTATTCGTCTTAAGACTGGCAATGAGATGATCCCAATCACCTGTTGAAATTGAGTCAAAGTAAGGTACTTCTTTTGGAGACGATGGTTCTTCTGGGCTAGAAAACCGTGCGTCTGTGTCATCGGACAATTCCTCTTCATCGTCAGAGAAATCGTACCAATCGGAAGAGCTTCCTGGATCCTTGATGACTCCTCAAAGAGATATCCAGGGAGATCAATTTCTTCATGGACACGAGATGTTGAGGCTTGGTTGGCGAAACGACTTTGCAGCCTTTGTGTCAACTATCTCATGGGAGCATCAAGATCATACCCCAACCCGTACGAAGACTTGTCTATATGACGATGGAGTTGTTGGGATTGGTGTATGCCCTAAAGCCCACTGACTGCACTCACATCTCTGTAACTGGATATTTATTGGTCATTTAATGGAATGACATCTTTCTCTTTATACTTGTGTATATGTATGGTTGTGTAAGGCCCATTGTTTTCTAGTAAATGACTCAGGTGTGTAGTGGCTACACACAGTAAGGTCTGAGTCATGGACACTTGAAACAATAAACATGTTCATAACTGAGAGATGGAGTTGGGCACTTCATCTTGGTATAAGTTATAATGAGATACTCTCCTGTATTCAGGGTGACTTACCTTAGTCACGGAGGACTTTCCGGATTTATCTCATTAGTGCATGTGTCATGCATTGAACAGGACCACTTGAAGGTGTGATCTCTAAAATAGTACTATCACAGAGAGAGATCAACTCACCTCTTGCTACTAAGTGACCAGTGCTCTTAATCTTGAGCATTTGTGGATGAACTGACAAAGTCGAGTTCTTGTACTTTAATTCACTATGGGTGAGATCCTGTTCATGGGTCAACAGCTCTGTGTTTTGTGTACTCGGGCTTGATTAGTTGGGACGTGCAAATGCAATATGGAATCTATGCCATCAAATGATGGAATGATCGTCCCCTTAGAATTATCCGATTAATCATCAGAATCTAAGATCTTAGTATATGGATGTTCCATATGGATATTGAACTTGTGGGTCGCTCCCTGGATCAAGAGAATGATATCAGGATGATGATTAAGTCAAGGGTATGAAGTTCTAAGGTTGAGATGTAATCAAGAAGGTAGATAGTACATCGGTTGACCTACTTGATTATGGAAGTTACATAGAGGGGCATTATGGTCATTGTACTTGGTAGGTCAAAGACAATCGTCTATTTATGATGAGCTTTATTTGCAATTTAATATTTGTCCCTGGAGTGCAACCATAACTCTCTAGTGGAATGAGTTAGGGTTAAAATGATCTTAATGTTGCTATGGGGTTAGCATGGACATTTTGGTCATTTTGGGAGCCAAGGGCAAATATGTCTTTTGGTCCCTCTTCTAGCCACTTTCCTATATTGGCATAGTTTCCTAATTTAATTAAATGGTATGTGGTTGAATTAATTTTGTGGAAGAATAATTTTGAGTATAAATTCAAATAGGCTTTTGATGGCATACATGAATTTAACTCTAGCAAAATTATTAACTAGTGGGCCATGGTGTGTTTAGCTGTCTTGTGGGCCAGCCATAAGTGGAGCCCCTTGTGTGAGGTTTCCAAGTTTGATTAGGTTTCTTTACTTGGAAGGAAGGACTCCTCTTTGGGTAAGAATTCATATAATTAAAGGTTACTAATTTTTAGTATCTTTAATTAGAAAGTGTTGCACAACTAAAGGGGCTGGTTGCTTATTTTATGGGATTGTCATTCCTATTAGAAAGAGAACTCTTTAAAAGGAATGGGAACTTTATAAATAGAAGAGGGACTTCCCTTGGTCGTGCAACATAGAAAACAAGGAAGAAGTGTGCTGGAATTCTACCCTAGGGAGTGAAACACATTGGATCTCCTTTGGCCGTCCAAGACAAGAAGGAGATAATCACGCCCAGCCATTATTCTTCTTCATTGGAGAGATCAGATCAGGCCTGGGTCTTGTTCCACAAAGTTTAGTTCTGAAAACCCTTCTTAGGATTCCATAGTTTGATCCCACCATCAAGACCAATTAGATTGGGAAGTGGAATAGGAGAGAAGATCAAAGGAGAAATTTCTGCAACATATTCCTGCACCTGTATTGCTGGTTGCAGGCTGGTTTCAGACCTTTGAAGTCTTTCTTTTCAGAGTTTTGAGGCACTCAAATCATCAAGGTAATAGTCCTCTATCATCTCCTTTATTTAGACACATGTTGATCATGATTTCATGGAGTTCTATGCATGTTTTCATGGCTGGAATCAGATCTGAGTTCTAGTTTTTAAAACTTGAAAAACCACAAATCAGCCATAGCAGTCAACATTCAGATCTGTAATGCATATTCTTTCAGGAGTTTCCAATCCTCCAGTTGACTTTTGGTCAGGGTGTGTTCCAATGGTGTGAGAATACCACGGCCACCTCCAAAACTGATTGGATTTTGAGCATCATAGCCCATTTTCTTCGTGATAGCTTGTGCGATTGGACTATACAAGAATAGTTGAGGCATACCTTCATTTTAGAAAGGTTCAAGCGAAGATCTTGGTGAAGAAGCTTCCGATTTGTGGAAGAAGATCGTCTTTTCTTCTGCCGAAGTTGCCGGCACGACGAAGGAAGCAGACGTAGGGTCTTCTACATCGACGGTGTCTCCAATGGAGTGAGAGCAGGCTGAACATACTGAGTATCAGCTTGGCTTGACGATGTATCATCTTCTGGCTCTGAATCGGAGTCCGTGTCTTGCATAATAGACACGAAGGAGACAGTGAACTTGCCCCTAGTCTTTTGTTTTGTCTTCTTTGCTTTGGTGGTGATTACCAAAGGCTTTGAAGGTTTGAGGGAGACAATGAAGGGAGAATGAATGCTCTCTTCGATTTTGCCGGAAGATTTATTTTCTTCCGATGATTGTTGAAGAGCCTTGCCTTTATCTTTCTGGAGATTTTTGGCAAAGGGCGTTGTTTCTTCCTCCTTTTCTTCTTCTTCATCCTTGTACATCTGGGCATCTGCAAGATGAACGTCTTTGCCTTTAAAGGGCTTTTTGTCTGCAAATACTCAATGTATTAAGCCGTCGTTGCCAACAAACTTGATGCACTGATGTAGAGTTAAAGGGACGACACCAGTCTCGTGTAACTAGGGGCGTCCAAGAAGGATGTTGTAGCATGAAGGGGTTCTTATTGCGTACACAGTGACTTCAGAGATAAGATAACCGATTTGCAACTTAAACCTGATTTTGGCAATAGGCCTTTGAGCGTTCCCATCGTACCCAAAGATGGATACAGACGTGTGACTCAGCTTGCTAGATGGGATGCCTAGCTCTTCGAGTGTCGAAGTAGAGATGAGATTGAGTGCAGAACCCGGGTCGTTCTGGACTCTGTTTTTTATCATTTCTTTGATGTACCCTGTGAAGTACAGGGGTCAGTTGTGCTTTGTCTCGCCAGACAGGAGGTCATCCTTATCGAAGGCAATTGTTGAACTTGTTGCTTTTTGAACTGAAAGGCATTCGATATCTGATCCCTCAGTTTTCTTCTTTTCTCCCTTTGAGGAAGCATTTGATTTTTTGACCCTATAGTCCATTTCAATTTGTAGGACTTGTGGGGCATGTTTGTCGACATCCGCATTCAGCCTTTGCAGCTCTGAGATGAGACTATCATGAGTTTGTGGAGACATTCGTAATAAGTCAAGGATGTACAATCGTGCAGGTATGTGTTTGAAGTGCTCAATCAAGTCGTACTTGAAAGGATCCTTTTGGGCCTGCATTTTCGTCACTGTTGCCACTTGGGGCGTTTACAATTTGTTTTCCCGAAGGATTTACATAGGAAGAAGAAGGTTGGTTGTAGTTTTTGTGGTAATCCCGGCCAGAACGGGTACCTCTACCAACTTCAAGAGCTTCTAGAGAAGGGTCTTCTTTTGAAAGGTCAGTCTCAAGATCAAGGAGTTGATCATTGTGATTTGCTGAAGCGTCTCTATAGCAGTATTGCTGTCTTCAGTGATCGGGTTGCACGAAGCATTTTCCGGGAACAAGTCCTGAATAGCATCCAGCAACTTTTCTTTTTATATTGCACAGTTTATCGATCCAGACATCGCCTATGAGGTCGGGTATCTGGGACCAGTTGACCGGATTTTCATTGAAGAATACTTCATTGGCAGGAGATTCTTCGAGATGATCAGCCGGAAGAGGTTTGAGTTCCGACGTCACAGTTTCAGGAGACAAAGGCTGATAAGATGATATCTCTGTGGAAGTCACTTGAGGATGTGTAGTTCCAGAGGATATGCTAGCGGATGTGGTCTAAGAATCTGAGGCCTCGACAGATGAAGCTTTAAAGGCATCATCATCCCGAACTATCGCATTGCAAGCAACGCACTGTTGAGATTCAGACTCGTTTTTAGATGTGAGGGGATCATCAATCCAGCAGTTTTCTTCATTTTTCAGGGTTACCGGAGGAGATGTCTGTAAATTTTTTGGGAATTCCGGTTCTGGATTTTGATTATGACGAAGCTCATCGATGCGATCCTGCTCCCGCTCTATGGCAAGACGTTGCAAGATTATTGCATATTCTTCGAGATCGGGCATA
The DNA here is from genome assembly GCA_038049695.1 of Cinnamomum chago. NCBI lineage: Eukaryota > Viridiplantae > Streptophyta > Magnoliopsida > Laurales > Lauraceae > Cinnamomum > Cinnamomum chago. Next base: position 54,439,133 of record CP142456.1, read on the forward strand.
TGAGCCAGATCTTCTTCGTCATCTGCTCCTTGTGGTTCATCAATGTTGGGTTCCATTGGAGCGCTTGCTTGTGTTGGGTCAACAACACTTTCTTGATTTTGACGAAGCTTGTTGATACGATCTTGCCCCCGTTCTATGACAAGATGTTGCAAGATTCTTGCATATTCCTCGAGATCGGGCATAGGGGCCAAATCTTCTTCGTCATCTGCTCCTTGTGGTTCATCAGTGTTGGGTTCCACTGGAGCGCTTGCTTGTGCTGGATCAACAACACTTTCCTGAACAACTTCGTGGTCTTCTTCATCATCAGACTAGGATCCTTGTGGCTGTAATGGGTTATAGCAGATTACTGGCAACAGATGAGATTCGGGAATTCATTCCTCACCGGAGAGGTATTCTCCTGTTTCAAAGGATTCTTCCCACTCATCGGTATCACTAGCAGTATCACTGGACTCGTATCCATCCATGGAGAATCCAATTACTTAGTTGTAAGAGTATGATGCCCCCTGCATAATTTTGTTTTTGTAATGAGGTGGCATGAAATCACCAAGGGTGAATTTTCTTACCACCTTTGAAGTTTTGGATTCTTCCGTTGCCCCCAGCGAAGCAGTGGAAGAGGTCTCTGCTTTTTCAGAGACTTCTTGCTTTGATTGAGATTTCTCCTGCTGTTTGAGCTTGCGGAGTTGTCTCTTGGCTTGCCTTCGCTGTTGAGCGGTAGGCTTTATTTTGACGATCTCCCAATTTTCATCTTCTGGGAGATCGGGATGCACCCATATGGGTTGTTCGTCCGATGTTGGATAAGGAACCAACTCTTGGGACGTTTGAGTCATTTTTATCACCTTGAAGGAAGTAGTGATCTTCTCCTTGGTGACTTGGAAGTTTGTCCATATGACACCATGTTGACGGAGGCAGACCCATAGTTTTTGTCAAAGGTGATGACTCCATTTTTCCACATCTTGTTGATCTTCTCTCTCACAATGAAGCATTGATTGAGAGGATGTGAGACCATCTGCTGGTTTGGACAATACCGGGGATCATTGGTTTTGCCAACATCTCCCGGTCTTTTGGGATCAGGTAAGGCGAGTTTACCATTTGCTATGAGAGCCTCAAAAATCTTTTCAACATCTTCATCAAACGAGTATTTCTTCTCTACTCGTTCTTTGAAGGCTTCAGAGAGTTCAAGTTTCTTACCTGTAGTTTTGTTTTTAACTTTCTTTGGCTGTTGAAGAGCTGACTTGGTTTGCACATTAAAAACCTCCTTTTTCTTTGGTTTTGAGGTCGAAATGGCGGTCGGCTCTTTCTTTGATGATTTCTGACTGTTGAGGTTTTTGATCACCGATTCAGCTTTCATATCTGCTTCTAAGAGTTTTCCCAGGTTTTTTTATTTGTTGCAGATAATCATGGAGTGGATCCTTGCTCTCATGTTGTTACGGCAAATGTCGACCAACAACGCTTGTGGTAGTACTTCTGAGCACTTGTACGCCATTGCCTTCCACTTGTTAATGAAATCGTATGTCGACCCATTCTCTCCCTGTTTTAGGCTGCAGAGTTGTGCCATAGTAACAGGGTGATCTTCACCTTTGAAGTGGGTCAGGATGCGTGTCTCCAGCATGACCCAGTTTTGGATGGAGTCCTCCGGCAGAGTGGAGTACCAATCGAAGGCCGTACCTTTTAGGGTACTTGCAAAGAGACGGATCTTGAGGGCGTCTTGATCCGCAATAGCTCTTTTCAAGATTTTAAAGTGGATGACATGTTGTCTGGCTGAACCCTTCCCCGTATATGTCTAGAGGGTAGGTTGTTTGAATTTTGCAGGGAATGGAACCGAGTCCATCCATAAAGGATATGGTGACTTGATCCCACGTTCCTTCAGCATATCATCTTCTTTTGCTTTAGCGAGGATATCTTCGATGTCCTTCTTGGTAAGGGCGCGTGACTCGTTCTTTTCCTCGTCATCTTGATGACTCGGATGAGTTTCATTGTTGGTGGATGCTGGAGAGTGAGGAGGAGGTTTTCCATCAGAGCCTCAATTCTCTGTTGTCCTTGCTCCAACTGCTGGATGCGTGGTATTACTTCATCATGCGGTGAAGGCTGCTCAGCATTTGCCACTAGGACGTTCTTCCTTTGAGAGTCGAATGAAGATATCGTCTTGGTAACTGAGCTGGAGCTCATTCTTTTGGATGAAGAGTCGGAGGAATGGTTACTCCGATGTCCTTGGCTTGAAGGAACGGGAGAATCCTCCTGATGTCTTCGTATCCGGGAGACGCTGCAAGTCACCAGTCGTCTGACATGAATTTGGTTGCTAACTTATGGCGTCTTCTGGTTTTGCCAACCATATAGACAGCAACAACTTAGTCAGATCTTTCTTTTTCGACCCATTTTTTAGAGACCTGAAGGGTAGAATGTTGGGTTCTTTGCTTCTCTAGTCTTTTTTGTCGATATGTCGCGCGGCGACGTATACGACGGGCAATTTTAGCTTCAGCCAGTTCTGGTTGTGCCCTGGCAATGAAGGATCTAGTTCCCCGTGCGCAACAGCCGAGCTTGTCTTCTTTGAAGCTGGGCATGGACAGGATCTGGACGCAGTCATTTACCTGTCGCAGTGAGGCTTTGAATTTTGCAAGTTCGGCCCCTGTTGAGATGAAGGGTCAACTCGTAGGAGTATAGGCCTTAGCAGGTTCTTGCGGTGTCTTGGTGATGCATGACTTGATTTTGGGCTTGTAGGAGTAAGCCGGCTCATGCTAAGTTGATTTTTTTGTTTGGTGGAGGGTCGGTTTCTCTTTTTTCATGTGAGAGAGAGGGTAGAACCGGTTCTCCTTGAGAGGGGCCAGGTACGCTGGCTTTGCAGATGTTTGGGACTTCCTTTGTTTTGGGGAAGGTCTCGGGGACCAAGTCTTGGGGCAGACCTGGTTTCTTGGAGGTTGAGGCGTCGTGGGAGTGCCACGGGCTTCAAGCTTCTTAATTGTTGCCCTTGGTGTAGGAGCGACGACATGTTCAAGGGCGGTTTTCTAGTTCTTAGTAGGTGCAATTTCTTCTGCGGGGACTGGGAATGGTCCCAATGACCCAAAGACGATGGTCCGAGGAGTAGAGGTCGACCCGGTTTGAGAGTTGCGAGGGAGGTGATGCTTCGGCAGTTGTTAGGGCGCTTGTGAGTGCGCTTGTTTTGCTTTTCATAAAGTAGGAGTTGGTACTTGTTCTCATCGACATTGATGGTCAATAAAGCTGCCATTGTTAGTTTGGAAAACTTCGGAAACATGACCAGATCCATTAGTAATCACAAGAATGTAGTGATCATAAATGGAAAATGACTATGGTTGTGTCTTTTCAAATCGCTCGAGGGGACATGGCCCAACCCAAGCAAGATGAAAGAGGCAAAAAGCCATAGAGGGTACAATTGTTTTAAATGCAAGTATGGTAGGCTCAGGGCGACCGATCCAGCGACTGCTAGAAGCAATTGTGAACCTTAACTCAAATTACCGAGAAGCAAGGCTCACTTGAGGTAAGATGATATAAGGTTGGAGATACAAATGTGTCGATCACGAATACAGTAGACCCGAAAGGGCGTACTAGCACCGCTAGGCACAAATGTTGTAAATCGCATCCTTGGAAAGGACAGAAGATGGGATTTTTGAGAGGATAAGATTGGATTCATAAAGGAGAGCAAATGGTATTCCAATCCGAACGAGGCTCAAACATTTCTGCAAGCACTTAGTCCGAATGGGAAGGAACCAGAATTTCTTGAATCTGAACCCAAAAGTGACGGAATTTTTTTTTTTTTTGAAAGGTCAAGATTGAGCTCATCAAAGAGAGCAAGTAGTGTTCCAATCCAAACATAGGCTCAAACATTTTTGCGAGCGCTAAATCCGAAAAGGAGAGAACCAAGATTTCTCAAATCTGAATTCAAAATAACAGAGGTTTTTTTTTTAATTTGAATTCATCAAAGAGAGCAAATGGTATTCCATTCCAAATAAAGGCTCAAACATTTCTACGAGCACCAAATCCAAAAAGGAGATAACCAAAATTTCTAAAATTTGAACTCAAATGTGACGAAAGTTTTTTTTTTTTTTTTTGAAGTTTTTTTTTAAGACATAGGTCCTTAATTCGGTCTTATGAAACCTTAGTAGATAGATCAGCCCCCATGTAAGGGTAGGATTACTTAATGAACCCGTTTAAAGGACCCTTGCCTCGAACAGTCTGGCTGCCTCCAAACTCTAGACAAGGCTTTTCTTAGATCCACTTTGGCCAAAGAACACAATTGGTGTAACCTTAGTGGGTTTTGAGCCTTTTTTTTTTTTTTTTTAGATTTCTACTGGATTCATCAAAGAGAGTGAATGGTGTTCCAATCCGAATAAAGGCTCAAACATTTCTGCGAGCACTAAACCAGAAAAGGAAGAAACCAAAGTTTCTCAAATCTGAATCCAAAAATGGAATTTTTTTTAGGAAGAATTTTTTTTAAAGAGTTTTTTTTAAATCCCTATCGGACTCATCAAAGAGAGCGAATGGTGTTCCAATCCGAATAAAGGCTGAAACATTTCTGTGAGCACTAAACCCGAAACGAAAGAAACCAAAGTTTCTCAAATCTGAATCCAAAAAAGAGAAATCAGATTTTTTATTTTTTTTGAAATGAGAAAGAATGGAAATAAGTTCAAAGGTAGAAATCTCCAAACATCCCATCTCATGTTTTTTTTTCATGCAAGATCTAACATACGCCACCAACTAGAAAGGAGCATAAGAATTCAAGCATCGCGTTCGTAAATGAACGAGTCCCACCGAGTGTCCCAACTTGATGGGGGCTCCGACCTTTCATCCTCTCCTTCCCACCCCTGGGGCTGCCGGGAGCATGGCGGAGGAGGAAAACCTAGGTCATCAATATTTTTTGTACGGGTATGTCAGATTTTCTATTATACTTGGAATTGGAAGTGGTGATCCGGAGATTCACCTTCAAAGTAGAAAGGAAATCAATTCTTTTTTCTAAATTTCCATTGCACATATATTTTAAGAAAGAGACAATTTTTTAAATGCCGTGAGAGGCGATTTCATTTTGTTTGCCGTGAAAGGCGATTTTGTGCCATAGAGGGCGATTTTGTGCCATGAAAGGCGATTTGCAAATCTTATCCATAATGAAAGACAAGAAATGTGATTTTTTTGTCTCTTTACAAATAATACAAAATACAAAGAAAAGTAAGGAAAGGTATCTGACTTCTCAGGAGATTGTGGGGACTCATTCAGATCGACGGTCGCAAGTCATGTATAGACTTCGCCATCATCCTTCAGATGAGAACGTTTGATGCTTTGATTCTTTGGCTTGGCTTGGACCTCAATTTTTTAGATGATAAGGACCAAAGAGAGGTCCTATATCCAATGAAAATCCGAGTAAACGGGCGGAAGAGCCACGTTTAGGCCATGTTGGATAGAAGGAAAGAGGTGGCCTTGGGGGGGTGGCCCCCCCAAGGGACTTCGATCACCTTGTGGTGTTTCAGCAGCAGAGTAGCAGGATTTCTCCAGAGTTCTTCCTTGCTTGTGAGTATGGATCTCTATCTACCCATGTGTATGTGTCAGTCTGTGGATTTCTTGGAATTACCCCCTTTTTATAGGCTCTTGGTAGCCATGGGGTGATTTATGGGATTGATGACCCATGATGGGAGGAGTTACAAGTTTTAATTCTTGATTTTGTAACTCCTTTTTCTTGGCTTGTGATTGGCCGGTGGAGAATGATGGGCATTTAATCACCCTTAATCTCCATGATGAGGGGAGTTTCATGGTTTTAATGCCATGATTACTTGGATTTGTAACTCCCATTTGCTTGATTTTGATTGGGCCGTCCAAAATAATGGGTTAATGACCGCATTAAGTTGTCATAAAATGGGTCAATTAACGACATTAAGTGGTCGCCAGGGCATTTAAAGAGTCGCGGGTCGTGCCCTATCTTTTGGAATTCTTCTTGTGATGATTGCCGATGAGTCCGCATGTTGTTTGATGTCGGATGGCGATGCAACTTCAGACATTAGTTGATATCAGCGGGCGGGTGACTTCTGTCTTGTCGTTTTTCCGATTAGTCGGATAGAAAGTGCACTTTTTTGGTCAGCCGGTTGGTGATCATGGAACGATCAATGATGATTTCATGCTCTTGACGGCGGATCTGAGATGTTGGTGGAGATCACTCAATTTCGAGTGTAAAAATTAGATTTTCAGGAAACCACAGGGGCAGAAATCGAGCCAACCGGCGACACGGATTTCCATGGTCTCCTGGTAACCATGGGTGCATGGTCGCCGGTGACCATGGGCTAGGGTTGCAGGCGGCGACCATGGGCCAAGGTCGCCCGCGACCATAGCCCATGTTCGCCGTCAGCGACCATGGGGATTGTTCCCCTTTTCGTCGTCGTTTCTTTGCTGTTTTTTGGTCTTTTTCGATGCCGTTTTCTCCTGAATTTTTCTTGACATTTCTCCTCATTTATTGGCTTGATTCTACTGAAGAAAACTTGATGAGAAGCCGTGCAAATCGGAGCACAAAGTCTCATATTTTTGGGAAAAACCGAAGACTTTGTGGCTGTTTTTCCATTAAGAGCCGAAACTAGGTCAAACGATGTCGGAATGACCTGAAATTTGAGGTGAAGCCTCCTAAGCAGTGGATAGGACCAACCATGGCTTTTCTTTGAGTTTTGAAGCCATTTGGGGTCCCGTCGCCAGTAGGAATTGATTTTGCCGCGAGGAAGATGACGTGCTTTGATGTGCGGTCAACCAATGTCCGATTGACTTGAAATTTGACAGGAAGCCTATTGGAGTCATTTTGAGACGATCCGTTGGCTCTAATTTGGATGTCATGGTTCCTGAGTACTCCACCGCCAGTAGCCTTGATTTGTTTCAGAGCGTCAAAGTCGGGTCAAACGTTGTCGGAATGACCTGAAATTGACGTGCAACCCTTTGGAGGCATGTTGAAGCTATCCATGTGCTCTGTTTGATGAGTAATGGTTCCGGTGGTTCTCGCCGCCGAGAGGCTTGATTTTACTGCTCAAGAGTTGATGGAGGGTCAAACGTTGTCGGTTTGACTTGAAATTTCACATGGAGCCCTTTGGAGGTATTTTGAGACCATCTGTAGGCTCTGGTCGAAGTTTTGATGTCTTCGATGCCGTCGCCGCCAAGAGCGCCTGTTCAGCTACCGGAGGAGTGAAGTTGGGTCAAATGTTGTTGGAATGACCCGAAACTTCATGTGAACCCCTCTTTTGGCTGTCTTGGTGGATCTTGTAGTTTTCGTTTGATTCTAACAAGATCTGATGCTTGAAGTAGCATTGCCTGTTTTGTAGTAGGATGCGGCTTCATGATGTTGAAAAGGCAAAGTGGCATTTTTGGTGTCAACACCGATGAGTGGGAAAAATCCCTTGAAATAGGAGAATACCTCTCCGATGAGGAATGGATTTCTGAATCTCATCTTATGCTAGTAATCTAGTATAACCCTTATCAGCCACAAGGATCCTGGCCTGATGATGAAGAAGACCAAGACGTCGTTCAAGAAAGTGTTGTTGACCCAACACAAGCAAGCGCTCCAATAGAACCCAACATTGATGAACCACAAGGAGCAGATGACGAAGAAGATCTGGCTCATATGCCCGATCTCGAAGAATATGCAATAATCTTGCAACGTCTTGCCATAGAGCGGGAGCAGGATCGCATCGATGAGCTTCGTCTTAATCAAAATCCAGAACCGAAATTCTCAAAAAATTTACAGACATCTCCTCCAGTAACCCTGAAAAATGAAGAAAACTGTTGGATTGATGATCCCCTCACATCTGAAAACGAGTATGAATCTCAACAGTGCGTTGCTTGCAATGCGATAGTTCGGGACAATCATGCCTTTGAAGCTTCATCTGCCGAGGCCTTAGATTCTCAGACTACGTCTGGTAGCATATCTTCTGGAACTACATCTCCTCAGGTGACTTCCACAGAGATATCATCTTCTTAGCCTTCGTCTCCTGAAACTGTGACGTCGGAACTCAAGCCTCTTCCAACTGATCATCTACAAAAAGCTCCTTCCAATGAAGTCTTCTTCAATGAAAATCCGGTAGACTGGTCCCAGATAACCGACCTCATAGGCGATGTTTGGACTGATAAACTACTCAACGAAGAAGAGAAGTTGCTGGATGCTGTTCAGGACTTGTTCCCGAAAAATGCTCCATGCAACGTGATCACTGAAGACGGCAATACTGCTACAGAGACGTCTTCAGCAAATGACAAGGATCAACCCCTTGATCCCGAGATTGATCTTCCAAAAGAAGACTCTTCTCCAGAAGCTCTTGAAGTTAGTAGAGGTACCCGCTCTGGCCGGGATTACCACAAAAACTACAACCAACCTTCTTCTTCCTATGTAAATCCTTAGGGAAAACAAGTTGTAAACGCCCCAAGTGGCAACAATAATGAAGATGTAGGCCCGAAGGAGGCTTTCAAGTACAACTTTATTGAGCACTTCAAACACATACTTGCACGACTGCACATCCTTGACTTATTGCGAATGTCTCCACAAATTCGTGATAGTCTCAACTCAGAACTGCAAAGGCTGAATGCGGATGTCGACAAACATGCCCCACAAGTCCTACAAATTGAAATTGACAATAGGGTCAAAAAATCAAATACTCCTCAAAGGGAGAAAAGAAGAAAACTAAGGGATCAAGCATCGAATGCCTCTCGGTTCAAAAAGCAGCAAGTACAACAATCACCTTCATAAGGATGACCTCATGTTAGGCGAGACAAAGCACAACCGGCCCTTGTACTTAACAGGGTTGTTAGAGTTTTTATTTTGTTGCAATTTGATAGGATGCATTCACTTTCTTAAAGCTTGTCCTCTCATTCATTCATGGTCTTTTTCATAGGGTCATCATGCATATTACTCATTCTTAATCTTTGTATTTATCATTTAATATGCATGGTTTTCATTTCAAGTTATCTCTTAAGATCATGGAGTTTTTTGGTTTCAAAAATCTTCCAAGCTTTCCAAAGTTTCTATCTTTAAATTCATTATTTTGATTTGGAGTTTTCATGGCTTTAATAAATTGAGTTTTCATCTTCTTTCAGTCATGATTTATTGCTTGGTAAGTGTGTCTCAAAGTCCCCTGGAAGATGCCCTCTTAAATTACAAGTTTCTCTTTTTTTCAAAAAACTGGGCATTTTCCAGTGTCGCCGGTCGACCGGGACAAGGCTGCCGGTCGACCGGGATCACTGCATCTTAAATGCAGTTTTGTGCAGAATTTTCAAACGGTCAAAAATATGACCGTTGTGTGTTCCCGGTCGACCGAGGCCTGTGTGCCGGTCGACCGAGGACTAGCCGTTGGCAACTTTTTCTCTATAAAAAGTGACTTTTTGGTTGAAGAAAGTTGCTGATCTTGGAGGGACTTTTGAGGCCATTTGTTTGCAACTTCTCAAGAGCATTTCTAAGGGGATTATGAAGCCATTCCATTAAACCAACCTTTGATCTTCAAATGGGTGTGCTTTCTTTAATCCTAGTCTTTTTGAAATCATGTTTTGTTTCAAATCTTTGATCTCTTTCTAAACATGATTAACAAGTTGCTTTTCTTTTAAAATGTTGTCTTTCATAACATGCCTAATATCTTAGTAATCTCATATGCTATGAATACAACATGTTGTCATTGTTTCACATGAAGTTGTTTTCTTGTTTCAATATAAACATGTTAGACTTAAATTTGTTTTCTTTGAAATCAAGTTAGTTTACCTTGTTAAATTCATGTGTTAGACAAATCACTCTTTTTCAAACATATGTTTATCATCTTTGAATCATTTAAGATTGTATCTTTTCAAAATGAGAAAGAGTAATTTCTAGAAAATGCATTTTACATAAACTTTGTCATTCACTTGCATTTCTCTAGAACTTGAGATTTTCACTTTCTATTGAGCCTATTTAGAGGCACTCTTTTGCACTCATATAGTTCTCTTAATCCATGCATTCTTAGGCATATTTCTTAAGAGAAAAATTGTATGTTGTAAAGGTTTATGCTTAGCCTTGAAAAGCATATGGTGTAAAGGTTCATGCTTAGCCTTGAAAAGCATAGTGTTGATTGTAAGGTTTGAGGTGATCCTAAACCTTAATTGAAGTTAGTGAATACCGATAAGTGTATCGGGAGTGGATGTAGGCAATTTGGCCGAACCACTATAAATGTGCTTGTCATGGTGGTTGCTCTTTTGCTCTCTTTTTACATGAATGTTTTACTTTTGGTTAAATGAAGATTGTAGTTGTAATTACTTGTGTATGCTCATCTTAGAGATTTCTTTATATCACAAGATAATTAATCTTCACCAAATCTTAATTGACTTAAAAGTTAAAAGAATTCAAATTGGTCTAGGTTCTTAGAGCTCATCCTATTCACCCCCCCTCTAGGATTCGGTCTTGGACTTTCAATTGGTATCAGAGCAAGGTTGCTCTTGTTTTGGTTTAACCACCTAGAGTTAGAATCCTAGTGAGGGTTTTTCTTTTGTTGCCACCATGCAATCTCAATTGGGTGAAGGAAATGCCACCAATAGACCCCCTTTGTTTAATGGAACACACTATCGCTATTGGAAAATTAGAATGCAAGTGTTCTTAGAGTCTCAAAACGTAGATGTGTGGAACATCATTGAAGATGGCTATCATCCTCCCACTTCCATAGAAAAAGACTCTGAAGGGAATGTTATATCCATAAAAACCAAACCCAAAAATACTTGGACTCAAGGAGAAAAGGATAGAGCTAACTTAAATGCTAAGGCTAAAAATTCTCTATATTGTGCTCTATCTCAAGAAGAGTTTAATAGAGTAGTTAATTGCAACACTGCTAAAGAAATTTGGGATACCCTAGAGATCACCCATGAAGGCACGGATCAAGTCAAGATAGCCAAAATTCAAATGTTAACCTCTAAATTAGAAGACATTAAGATGCTTGAAGAAGAAACATTTGATGAATTCTACTCTAAATTCATGGAAATTGTCAATTCTCTTATAGGTCTAGGAGAAAAGATGGATGAATCTAAAGCTGTTAGGAAAATTTTAAGATCTCTCCCAAAAAGATTCAAACCCAAAATTGTTGCCATAACAGAAAGCAAGGATGTTGATAAAATCAAAATTGAAGAACTAAGAGGAAATCTCCTTACATATGAATTAGACTTTGAAGTTCAAGACAAAAAGAAAGGAGTAGCTTTTTCCTCTCATTCTAAAGAAAATGAAAGTGATGTTGATAGTGATGAGGACAATGCCTTATTTGTTAAGAAATTTAAAAGTTTCCTTAAGAACAACAATATCAATAGAAAGCTTGATGAAAGTAAAAGTCCTAGATTCCAAAGAAATCACAAAGGATCATTTATTAAAAAGGATGTGCAATGTTACAATTGCAAGGGGTTTGGACACATTGCCCAAAATTGCTCCACCCCTAAAGAATTTGAAAAAGGAGACAAGAAAGGAAAGAAGGCTCTAAACATAACTTGGGATGAGGAAGATGAAGAGTGTGACAAAAATGAATCCTCTAATGATGAAGATGAAAATTACCCTAATTGGCTTCTACTCTCTTCTATTGAAGATCCTAATGAGCATAATGCATTATTAGATGACACATTAGGGCAAGAAGAAACTAATGAAGAAGATGAGGATAATGGAATCCAACAAGCTTATAATGAACTATATGAAAATTGTGAAATCTTACTTAAGAAAAATAAAATTTTAAAAGAAGATTCCAAAAAGCTTGTAAATGAAGTGAGTATCATAAAAGATGAATTGAAATTAACAATCAATGAGAAAAACAACTTGGAACATCAAGTCACCACTCTTAATGAAGAATTAACTCATGCTCAAAAACAAATTCATAATTTACAATCCAAACTTGAATCTAGTCAACTTGAATCAAGCTCTCTCCAAATAAAACTTAATAAAGGAAAATTCATTGTTGACAAATTCACCTTGGGAAATGACAAATTTTATCAAATGTTGGGCATGCATAAAATTTATGGTGACAAGAGTGGAATAGGTTTTGAAGGTTCCCCTAGTAACATGAAGAATAGTTCTCAAACCTCTACTAAGAGTCCCCACAAACCTATAGTTGAGAGAAACTATACACCTAGATGGACTTGTCACTTTTGCAATCGTAGTGGACATTTGGTCCCTAATTGCCCATACAAAATTAGGTTGTCTCTCAAAAATCCCTCTAGATTACCCTTCAAATTTATCCCCAAAACCATTCCCTATAAATCTCCTTTATCTACTTGGATGGTAAAAGGAACAAACTTTGAGAGTCTTCTAGTTCAAACCGCTTTAAAAGCAAAGGAAAACCCTACTTGGTTCTTAGATAGTGGTTGTTCTAAACACATGACGGGAGACCGATCTAGATTCAGCTCGATAGTGGAATATGATGGAGGAAATGTTTCGTTTGGAGACAATAGTAAAGCTCAAATCATTGGCAAGGGAAGTGTGAAAGGAGACCAAATACCAACTTTAAATGATGTATTCCTTGTGGAAGGATTGAAACATAATCTTCTTAGCATTAGCCAACTATGTGACAAAGGAAATAAGGTTGTATTTGATAGTCAATCTTGCAAAGTGGTAAATGATAAAACCCATCAAGTTATTCTTACTGGATCAAGAACTAAAGGAAATATCTACATTATAGAAGAATGTGATGAGAATGAATCTAGGTGCTTGATAACTAAAGATCAAGAGAATTACTTATGGCACCAAAGGATGGGTCACATAAATTTCAAATTGATGAAAACCTTGTCAAAGAATGAAATTGTGAAAGGGATTCCCAAGTTAAGTGATGAAAAATCTGAACTTTGTAAGGCTTGTCAACTGGGAAAACAAATCAAGAAGAGCTTTAAAGGTTTAAAGGATATATCGTCTTCGCGTCCTCTTGAATTAATCCATATGGACTTAATTGGACCTGCACCAGTGCAAAGTATTGGAGGAAAGAAATTTATCTTGGTTATGGTCGATGATTATTCTCGTTTTGGATGGGTTGCCTTTCTTCATGCCAAATCGGATGCTGTGGACAATATCATAAGGATTTGCAATAAGATTCAAGTAGAAAGGGACTGTAAAATTCAGAAGATCAGAAGTGATCATGGGGGAGAATTTGAAAATGAAAAGTTTGCTAGATTTTGTGAGAGTCATGGAATTAATCATCAATACTCAGCTCCTAAAACTCCTCAACAGAATGGAGTAGCTGAAAGGAGAAATGGAGTTATTCAAGAAATGGCTAGGACCATGCTTAATGAAAAGAATCTTTCTCGTAATCTATGGGCTGAAGCTGTTAATACTGCTTGTTATCTCATCAACAGAGTCTATCTCACTAAGAATACCAACAAAACTCCTTACGAACTTTATTTTGAAAGAAAACCAAATTTGGGGTATTTGAAAGTATTTGGAAGCAAATGTTACATTCTAAGAGATAGGGAGCAGTTAGAAAAATTTGAGCCTAAATCTGATGAAGGAATTTTCCTAGGCTATTCTGAAAGGAGCAAAGCTTATAGAGTTTTTAATCATAGAACCATGACTATTATGGAGTCAGCCCATGTTGTCATTGATGACGCGAATCAAGTTGGAAGAATCCTTCAAGATGATGATGAAATTGAAATGGATTTTGACCAATCTAATCCAAAAGATAGTGATGTGAGCAATCCTTGCAAAGCCATTGTCCCAACAAAATTAATGAAAAATCACACTTTGGATAATGTTATTGGAAATATCAGCAGTGGGGTTATGACCCGAAGACAAGTTCAAAATCTATGTGCTCATTACTCCTTTGTCTCTCAAATCGAGCCTAAGAACTTTACTGAAGCTGAATCAAAATCTGAATGGATGGAAGCTATGCAGGAAGAATTGAATCAATTTAAGAAAAATGATGTTTGGGATCTTGTCCCATTGCCTGCAGAGAAAAATCCCATAGGCACTAAATGGATTTTCAAGAACAAGTCAGATGAATCTGGAAATGTTGTAAGAAACAAAGCTAGACTTGTAGCAAAAGGATATGCTCAAATAGAAGGAATTGATTTTGAAGAGACTTTTGCTCCTGTAGCCCGTTTGGAGTCCATAAGAATTCTATTGAGTTATGCTAGTAGCATGAGGATCAAACTTTTTCAGATGGATGTCAAAAGTGCCTTCTTGAATGGAGAAATTGAAGAAGATGTTTATGTTACTCAACCTGAAGGCTTTGAAGACCCTCATCATCCTGAGTATGTGTATAAGCTCAAGAAAGCTCTCTATGGATTAAAACAAGCACCTCGGGCTTGGTATGAAAAGCTTACGAATCATCTGATTGAAAATGATTTTGAATGTGGGAAAGTTGATAAGACTCTGTTTATCAAGAAGATTGATCAAGACATTCTTGTAGCTCAAATCTATGTTGATGATATCGTTTTTGGATCTACTTCAGAGAAGTTAGCTCAAGGATTTTCAGAATTAATGAGCTCCACTTTTGAGATGAGTCTGGTCGGTCCCCTGCAATTCTTTCTAGGATTACAAGTTAGTCAAACTGACCATGGTATCTTCCTTAGTCAATCCAAGTTTGCCCTAGAAATAGTGAAAAAGTTTGGCTTAGGAGAATCTAAGACTAGTTGCAATCCTATGGGCTCCACTACTAAAATATCTAGTGACCTTAAGGGTAAGAAAGCTGACCAGAAACTTTATAGGAGCATGATAGGAAGCCTTCTCTACCTCACTGCTAGCCGCCCTGATATCTCTTTTAGCGTTGGTATATGTGCTAGATATCAATCTGACCCCCGAGAGTCTCACATTAAAGCTGTCAAACGTATCATTAAATATATTAATGGGACTTCTCATTATGGTATCTGGTATCCTCATGACTCAACTCTGCAATTAATTGGATATAGTGATGCAGATTGGGCAGGATCAATAGATGATAGGAAAAGCACTAGTGGCTGCTGCTATTTCTTAGGGAACTGTTTAGTAGCCTGGCATAGCAAAAAGCAAAATTCTGTATCCTTGTCTACTGCAGAAGCTGAATATATTGCTGCAGGTAGCTGCTGTGCCCAGCTGTTGTGGATGAAACAAACTTTATTAGATTATAATGTTCCACAACAATGCATGCCTATCATGTGTGATAACTCTAGTGCCATCAGTATCTCAAAAAATCCTGTTCAGCACTCACGCACCAAGCACATTGACATTCGCTATCATTTCTTGCGTGATCATGCTGACCAAGGCACTATTGAGCTATTGTTTGTTCCTACAGATACCCAATTGGCTGATTTGTTCACTAAACCCCTTGGAAATGATCGTTTCATTAAATTGAGACATCAATTGGGCATTGGCCCTTGCCCTAAATTTTAAATTCATGTTGGCTAATCACCTGTTCCATATCTTATTTTTATATCTCTTATAAGCAGGTGCTACTAACAAGGTTATGTGTTTTATCTTTGATGGGCAGGCTCCTTTGCAATTAGATGTCAAAGGGGGAGAGAGTTCTCCAATTGAGGGGGAGAAGATTTCAAGGGTTGCTTTGTTTGAGGGGGAGTAGCTTTGGCTAGAGTGTTAGCTTCTAGGTTGGTCGTCTTTTGTCGTCGATCCCGCAAGGAAAATCCAAAGCTCCAAAAGATCCAAATGCTCCCAAATATCCAAAGCTCCTTAAATATCCAAAGTTGTTGCTGTTCAGTTTAAGAGGAGATTGAGAGAGAGTTCAAGCTTCAAAGAGTTGCCATCAAATTGCAAAGGGGGAGATTGTTAGAGTTTTTATTTTGTTGCAATTTGATAGGATGCATTCACTTTCTTAAAGCTTGTCCTCTCATTCATTCATGGTCTTTTTCATAGGGTCATCATGCATATTACTCATTCTTAATCTTTGTATTTATCATTTAATATGCATGGTTTTCATTTCAAGTTATCTCTTAAGATCATGGAGTTTTTTGGTTTCAAAAATCTTCCAAGCTTTCCAAAGTTTCTATCTTTAAATTCATTATTTTGATTTGGAGTTTTCATGGCTTTAATAAATTGAGTTTTCATCTTCTTTCAGTCATGATTTATTGCTTGGTAAGTGTGTCTCAAAGTCCCCTGGAAGATGCCCTCTTAAATTACAAGTTTCTCTTTTTTTCAAAAAACTGGGCATTTTCCAGTGTCGCCGGTCGACCGGGACAAGGCTGCCGGTCGACCGGGATCACTGCATCTTAAATGCAGTTTTGTGCAGAATTTTCAAACGGTCAAAAATATGACCGTTGTGTGTTCCCGGTCGACCGAGGCCTGTGTGCCGGTCGACCGAGGACTAGCCGTTGGCAACTTTTTCTCTATAAAAAGTGACTTTTTGGTTGAAGAAAGTTGCTGATCTTGGAGGGACTTTTGAGGCCATTTGTTTGCAACTTCTCAAGAGCATTTCTAAGGGGATTATGAAGCCATTCCATTAAACCAACCTTTGATCTTCAAATGGGTGTGCTTTCTTTAATCCTAGTCTTTTTGAAATCATGTTTTGTTTCAAATCTTTGATCTCTTTCTAAACATGATTAACAAGTTGCTTTTCTTTTAAAATGTTGTCTTTCATAACATGCCTAATATCTTAGTAATCTCATATGCTATGAATACAACATGTTGTCATTGTTTCACATGAAGTTGTTTTCTTGTTTCAATATAAACATGTTAGACTTAAATTTGTTTTCTTTGAAATCAAGTTAGTTTACCTTGTTAAATTCATGTGTTAGACAAATCACTCTTTTTCAAACATATGTTTATCATCTTTGAATCATTTAAGATTGTATCTTTTCAAAATGAGAAAGAGTAATTTCTAGAAAATGCATTTTACATAAACTTTGTCATTCACTTGCATTTCTCTAGAACTTGAGATTTTCACTTTCTATTGAGCCTATTTAGAGGCACTCTTTTGCACTCATATAGTTCTCTTAATCCATGCATTCTTAGGCATATTTCTTAAGAGAAAAATTGTATGTTGTAAAGGTTTATGCTTAGCCTTGAAAAGCATATGGTGTAAAGGTTCATGCTTAGCCTTGAAAAGCATAGTGTTGATTGTAAGGTTTGAGGTGATCCTAAACCTTAATTGAAGTTAGTGAATACCGATAAGTGTATCGGGAGTGGATGTAGGCAATTTGGCCGAACCACTATAAATGTGCTTGTCATGGTGGTTGCTCTTTTGCTCTCTTTTTACATGAATGTTTTACTTTTGGTTAAATGAAGATTGTAGTTGTAATTACTTGTGTATGCTCATCTTAGAGATTTCTTTATATCACAAGATAATTAATCTTCACCAAATCTTAATTGACTTAAAAGTTAAAAGAATTCAAATTGGTCTAGGTTCTTAGAGCTCATCCTATTCACCCCCCCTCTAGGATTCGGTCTTGGACTTTCAAGGGTATGTCAAAGAAATGAAAATACACAGAGTCCAGATCGACCCAGGTTCTGCACTTAACCTCAATTCTACTTTGGCACTCGAAGAGCTGGGTATCCCACCTAGCAAGCTGAGTCACATGTCTGTATCCATCTTTGGATACGATGGGAGCGCTCAAAGGCCTATCAGAAAAATCAGGTTCAAGTTGCAAATTGGTGATCTCATCTCTGAAGTCATTGTGTACGCAATAAGAACCCCTTCATGCTACAATATCCTTCTTGGACGCCCCTGGATACACGAGAATTGTGTCGTCCCTTCAACTCTACATCACTGCATCAAGTTCGTTGGCAACGACAGCTTAATACATCGAGTATTTGCAGATAAAAAGCCCTTTAAAGGCAAAGATGTCCATCTTGCAGATGCTCAGATGTACATACAAGGATGAAGAAAAAGGAAAGGAGGAAGAAACAACACCCTTTGCCAAAAATCTCCAGAAAGATAAAGGCAAGGCTCCTCAGCAATCATTAAAAGAAAACAAATCTTCCATCAAAACTGAAGAGAACATTCATTCTCCCTTCGTTGTCTCCTTCAAACATTCAAAGCCATTGGTAATCACTGTTAGGGATTTTGTATTTGCAATTTGATGGATACTTTTTCACTTTAGCATCACTTGATTTACACACACTTGCATTATTTTAGAAAACCTTGAAATTTGGTTTTATACATGCATAGCTTTTAAGATTTGTAAAAGTATTGGTTTATGCATGTTTTGTTTCTAAATTTGGATGCATTGGTTTTAAGAATCCAAACTCTTTTGAAAACCTAATTCTTTGTGCATTACTTTTGTGAAATCATATTGAGAATTTAGGTTTGTGCCTTGCATGCATTCATCTCTTTCAGAATCATCTTTGTATGCATTTTTATGAGAAAAGAGTTTTATCAAATCAAGCTAGCCTTTGGTTTTAAAGTTTCAAATCATTTTAGGCTTTTTGTGTTTCATGTTTTTAAACATCTTCGTTTGATTTAAAACATGTTACCAAGCTTGGTTTAGTGGCCCAAAAATCCCCTCCAAGAGAAACCTTCAAATTATGCAAATTTGGGATTTTTTGTCCCAAGGGGGTGGCCCGGCAGTGTCGCCGGTCGACCGGGCCAAGCTTGCCGGTCGACCGGGACCACTGCACCTTTTTTGTGCAGTTTCTGAACTGAAGCTCCAACGGTCAGATATATGACCGTTGTGCTTTCTCGGTCGACCGAGGACTAGCCGTTGGGCACTTTTTGGCTATAAAGTCCATTCATTTCCAACCTTCTTTGGGGCTTGAACCATGAACCTTTGAGACTATATTGGAGCCAAAGAAAGGGGAAGAAGTTGGAAAGGCTAGAGGGCTATTTGGAAATCAAATGCATGAGTTTTTAAAAGGTACATATTACTAATCATTTTGATTTCCATTCAAATTAGAATCAATGCATGTTTAAACCTTTGTATTTCCATTTATGCATGATTTCTAGTTCTTAGAGAGTTGTTTTGCAAACTCATTATCATCTTTGGTATATTAAAAATGGTTTGCAAACTCTCATGCTCAAATCACATGTGTTCTTAGACCTTACTACTCATACAACTTGTTCTTAGATCATTTCTTTAAGTTGTTTGAATTCTTCATGTGATTAGCATTTACTTTCAATCATCATTTTATTAAGCTTTGATTTTAAAATGCATCATGCATTCATTTAAGAGCTTCATAGTAGAAATTGATTGAAGTAAAGCATTCATACACTTGTGCACACACTTTAGCTTGTTTTAAGTGTATGTTTGTAAGTTGTTTTAAACTTTCACATTAGCCTATTTAAGAGGCAACTTCATTGAGCTTAAATTGTATCTCTTGGAGTGTTCTTTTGTGAAGACACCTTCTTAGAGAAATATTCATTTGTAAAGGTTATTGCTTAGCCTAAGAAAAGCATCTTGTAAGGTTATTACTTAGCCTAAGAAAAGCATTTTGTAAAGGTTATTGCTTAGCCTAGAAAAGCACATTGAGAGGTTGTTGTTTAGCCTAGAAAAACAACATTGTAAGGGTTATTGCTTAGCCTAGTAAAAAGCATAAATAGTGGAATCCGGTGGGGTGATTAGATCACAAGCCGGTAGTGGACGTAGGCATTGAGGCCGAACCACTATAAACCTTGGTGTTGTGGTGCTTGCTTGTGGTGATTCATTTATTAGCTTCCGCATTTTGATTGTTTATCATCACTTGTGACTAGTTTATGTTAAGAAGTTAAAATTGTTTTAAATTGGTCATAGTTGTAGCTCACCCTATTCACCCCCCCCCCCTCTAGGGTTAGGATCCCAAGGACTTTCAATCACCACCAAAGCAAATAAGACAAAACAAAAGTCTAGGGGCAAGTTCGATGTCTCCTTCGTGTCCATTATGCAAGAGACGGACTCGGATTCAGAGCCAGAAGATGATACACCGTCACGTCAAGCTGATACTCAGCAAGTTCAGCCTGCTCTCACCCCAATGGAGACGCCTGCTGACATAAAAGACCCTACGTCTGCTTCCTTCGTCGTTCCGGCAACTTCAGCAGAAGAAAAGACAATCTTCTTCCACAAATCGGAAGCTTATTCACCAAAATCTTCGCTCGAACCTTTCCAACATGAAGGTATGCCATAATTGTTCCTGTATAGTCAAATGACACAAGCTATCATGAAGAAAATGGGCTATGATGCTCAGAATCCAATCTGTTTGGGAGGTGGTCGTGGTATTCTCACACCATTGGAACCCACCCTGACCAAAATTCAACTGGAGGATTGGAAACTCCATCGTCACATAGACAAGTCTTCATACGGGTTGGGGTATGATCCTGACACTCCCATGAGACAATTGACACAAAGGCTACAAAGTCATTTCACCGACCAAGCCTCAACATCTCGTGTTCATGAAGAAATTGATCTCCTTGGATATCTCTTTGAGGAGTCACCCGTCAAGGATTCAGGAAGCTCTTCCAATTGGCATGATTTCTTTGACGATGAAGAAGAATTGTTCGATGACACAGACGCACGGTTTTCTGACCCAGAAGAACCCAATCTCCAAAAGAAGTACCTTACTTCGACCCAGTTTCAACAGGTGATTGGGATCATCTCATTGCCAGTCTTGAGAATAATACCGATCAAGAAGACCCATCAACAAAAACAAAGCCTTGGGCTGTAAATGCCTTTGGAACTCCAGAAGGTCTTGTTAAGTTGGGAGCCTCCGAAAACAATGTGGAGGAACCACTTTTAAACCTTCCATCAGAAGATCCTGTTCAAAAGATAGACTTGGGGACACCTGATAACCCACATCCTGTATTCATAAGTAAGAATATAAAGGATGATGAGTTACCCGAGTATATCTCTTTTCTTCGTGAGTTCGTTGATTGTTTTGCATGGCCTTATGCTGAAATACCTGGCTTAGACCCCAAAATAGCAGTCCACAAACTCAATCTGCAAAAAGACATCAAGCCTGTCAAACAAGGCCAAAGAAGATTCCGTTCTGATGTGATGGACAAAATTGAACAAGAAGTTCAAAAACTCAAAAGCGTTGGCTTCATCCGCGAGGAACAACATCCTGAATGGTTGGCCAACATCGTCCCTGTGACAAAGAAAAATGGGCAGATCAGGGTCTGTATTGACTATAAAGACCTGAATAATGCATGCCCTAAAGATGAATTTCCGCTCCCCATACCTGAGGTGATGATCGACAACACTTACGGATTCGAGCGAATGACTTTCATGGATGGATTCTCTGGCTACAATCAGATAAAGATGCATCCAAAAGATGAAAGACACACATCATTTCGGACTCCGTTTGGCGTGTATTGTTACACAGTCATGTCATTTGGTCTGGAAAATGCTGGTGCAACATATCAGAGGGCTATGAAGAGGATATTCCAAGATATGCAGCACAAGACGGTTGAATGTTACGTTGACGACCTCGCCGTCAAAAGCTGAAGAAAAGAAGACCATCTCAAAGACCTTCGAGAAGTCTTCATCGGACTTCGCAAACACAAACTACGGATGAATCCACTAAAGTGCTTCTTCGGTGTCTCATCGGGTAAGTTTCTCAGATTCATAGTTCGGAAAAGGCGGAATAGAACTTGACCCGACCAAAGTCAAGGCTATCCTAGAAATGCCATCTCCAAGAACCCTAAGAGAACTAAAAGGGCTTCAAGGAAGGTTGGCATACATTCGACGGTTCATCTCCAATCTATCAGGGAAATGCCATCCATTGTCTTGCCTAATGAAGAAAGGTGTGGACTTTGTTTGGGATGCTTAATGTGAAGCCGTATTTGAAGACATCAAGACATACCTGACTAAACCTCCAGTGTTCGCTGCCCCCACAACTGGAAAACCATTCATCTTGTACACGAGAGCTCTTGATTACTCTTTGGGCGCTCTACTAGCACAAGAAAATGATGAAAGAAAAAAAGATACTCTATATTACCTCAGCCGCATGTTGGTAGGTGCAGAGCATCGCTACTCTCTAGTAGAAAAAGAATGCCTTGCGGTGATGTTCGCCGTACAAAAGCTGCATCACTATCTGTTGTCCAACACAGTATACCTAATTTCGAGGATCAATCTCTTCAAGGTCCTTGTCACAAAAGCAGGTTCTCTTAATGCTCGATTGGCAAAATGGTCCATCCTTCTGTCACAATTTGATATTAGGTATGTACCACAAAAGGCAATCAAAGGCCAAGCTCCAGCAGACTTTCTCGCAAAGCATCCATTGCCTAAGGATTCTCCACTGAGGGATGATCTCCCAGATGAATCTATCTACAATGTGGAAACTTCTTTACCAAATGCTTCATGGGACATGTACTTTGACGGTGCAACCAGGACAAATGAAAAAGGAAAGCAAATATCGGGAATTGGCATCCTCTTTGTCAGTCCCGAAAAATACCTGATTCAACACGCTTTTTCGCTACTGGAGCCATGTTCAAACAACGCAGCTGAGTATCAAGCCCTAATTGTAGGATTGGAACTCGCCCTCGAATCTGGCATCACCATGCTGGAAGCTTTTAGGGACTCTCAACTGATCGTCAACCACATGAATCAGAAATTTGAAGTCAGGAAGCATAATCTATTGCCTTACTACAACAAGGCACAATTGCTTCGACAAAAGTTCGACATCTGTCACATCACCCACAACCCTAGAAGTGAAAACATCCGTGCAGATGCCCTGGCTGGACTTGCAGCGTCTATGGCAATCCAAGAAGGGAAAAACTTGCAAATCACAGTGTGTCAAAGAAGGATTCTCCCTCCTCTTAACGTACACCAAGCAGTTGTTGAATGCCACCAAGTGGTTAGAAGTCGGATGTCCATCCTCAAACCTCCGATCGACGACTGGAGAGATGCGTTCATTGATTACATTATGTTCGGAATCCTACCTGAAGATCCAAAAGAACGGGTAAGCCTTCAAAGACGAGCCACAAACTTTCATTTGGATGTTCCTTCAAAAATGCTTTACAAAAAATCCTTCAATGGAGTACTTCTACGCTGCTTGTCAAAACGAGAAGTCGAAGAAACTCTCAAAGAAGTACATGCTGGTCTTTGTGGAGCTCATCAGGCTGGTCCTAAGCTCTACGATCAAATAAAAAGGTGAGGTTAATATTGGCCCACCATGGTAGCAGACGCTATGCAATTTGCTAAACGCTGCCAACAATGCCAAGTTCATGGAGAGTTCATGGAGATTATGTCCACATGCCTCCGGAATGGCTACACCCCACAACGATCTCATGGCCGTTCAAAGCCTGGGGTATGGACATCATAGGTTCTATCTCTCCTCCATCAAGCAAAGGCCATCGCTTCATCTTCGCCGCTACGGATTATTTCTCCAAGTGGTTAGAAGCATTTGCGCTCAGCGAAATGAAGACCTCATCAGTCATTCAATTCCTGCGCACCAACATTATATGTCGCTTCGGCATACCTAAAAGATTCGTCCATCATAACGGACCATAATTCCAGGATCACAGATTCTATAGTTTCTGCTGCAAGTACAAAATCAAAAGTTGTCCTTCGACTCCATATAATCCGGTAGTGAACAGACTAGCAGAAGCCTTCAACAAGACACTATGCAAAATTTTCAAGAAAATGGTCTCTAGTCACAAAAGAGATTGGGGCGAAAAACTACCTGAAGCTTTGTGGGCTTATCGAACCACCGTTCGAGGACCAACCCATAGCACACCATTCTCTTTGGTCTATGGATGCGAAGATGTTGTCCCTTTGGAAGTACAAATTCCTTCCTTAAGGGTATTTTTGCAAAATGAAATGACGCAAGAAAGCAATGTCAAATTGAGACTCCAAGAGCTGGACAATCTCGATGAAAGACGGCTTGATGCTCTACAAAGCATTGAGTTGTACCAAGCACGCATGGCGGTATCTTTCGACAAAAAGGTCAGGCAACGCGTCTATAAAAAGTGACTTGGTTCTTGCAGTAAAAAGGCCAATGGTTTTCGCCCACAAATCCAAAGGGAAACTCGAACCAAAATGGGAGGGACCCTTCGTCATCGACAAAGTCTTCTCCAACGGCACATATGCTCTCCTAAACATGGAAGGTGACAGATGTATGCTGCTCATTAACGACAAATTCTTGAAGCGGTACTACCCTTGAAGACTTCCGCCACTGGGTCAGGTCAAAGCAATGCCTGCATGGTCAAAACCTATTCCCAGGTACTTGCTTGCCAAACCCACTCCTTTTGGAATTTTCATCCTTATGTTGAAATTTCTAGAAAAAAACTCAAAACAATGCTCACTTTCATAGTTTCATTGTTAAAAAAAAATCCAGAAATCCAAGTTTAGGAGCCTCTTCCCGGACTTGACCAAAACTTTCGATCCTTGAAACCAAAATTCATGGTTTGAAACAAAAATTAGGACTCGGGAATTTCCACCCTAGTCCGCCCCGACTATTACAACCAAAAATGGTTTTGAGTCAAAATTTACGACCCTCATGTCTTTAAACAAAAAAATGGGTTTTTAGAAATCGCGGGGAAGCGACACTCAGTCGATACTCGCAAAACCCAAAAATTAGAAGGATGCGAACTGTTAGTTTAATGGTCTCAATACCAAGTATATGATGTAATAAATTGATTCATTTTTTTTATTTATCAATACAATCTTGCTTTCCTTTCATGAGATGAATGGTGTTTAATTATATACTTACACATAACCAATACGAATGACATAATGGGTCATGAGATGAACCGGAGTCCACAAGTATACTAGATGTAATACATGTGTATGGATGAGATCCACATACAGGAGATATGTATTGCAGATCTTATACTTAAATATCTTCACAACCAGTGATGAGATTGGACATCTCATCTGACAAGGTTGCAGCACTTTGATCACTATGAGATAGTGTGATTTTTCTCGATCATCGGAATGTGAGATTCTAGATCATGGTGCTGGTACATTGAATGTATTGAAGGACCATGAGAAGCACCTTATAGACACTGTCTTTACTTTAAAGTCTGCTCTCATAATTTCCTAGCAATAGGCTCATAATTATAGACATTAATGAACTCAAGTTTCTATCTATGCATTTGCTTTGAGTCACCAATGAGTGAGGCCAATTGTAGGTCAACACCTTGGTGATTTGGGTACGTGATAGTACAGCTGTGGGAACATTCAATGGTCAAGATGGAATCTATCTTTAATATCCCCTTGTGCCAATTAATGGATTTATCATTGGCAAGTGCGCACCCATTCCAATTAAGAGTTAATTGGATCGGTACCAAATGATCACTATAATTAATTGGGGCTCAAGGATAATAAGATATGGTTCTATTTTGGTGGACAGGTCCAATTGATCCATGGATATAGATGGAGGGGCCTACTTGTGGTACTGAGGAAGTTTAGGGTCTTCATTGTAATATATTCCTAAGACTGGAGTTCAATTGCATTTATATAGTGGAGTTATTTGTAATTAACTGTGGGCCCAGATTGCACATGAGATGTGGGGTTGCGTGTCCCAGTTGGAGACAACTTTCTCAGAAATCCTTAGTGGTCCCCACGCTAGCCCAAGATATTAGAAAGATACTAATTATAGTAGAACTCTAAAAGGAAATAGAAAGTTACTATTTTTATTTGAAGTGAGACTTCTAATAGTGGTAATAGTAAGTTACTAATTATTAATGGAAGTGAGACTTCTATTTTAATTAGAAAAAGAGAAAGTTGTTAATCATATTTGAAGTAAGACTTCTAATAGTGATTTAGTAAGCAACTAATTGTTGTGGAAGTAAGACTTCTATTTCAATTAGAATGAGGTGGTTGCTTAAGTGCTATAAAAAAGGGGAGAGGAGTGCCTTGGACGTCCCCATGAATTAAGTCCTCTCCCTCTTCTAGTTTCTCTTCTAGTTTCCTCTAGGTTTTCTCTTGGAGATTCCACCATATTCTTGAGAAAAGACAATCTGATACGAGTCATAGCGTGGAAGATCAAAAGGTGTTGGAGATTCTGATTTGATGAAGTGAAGGTGTTCATCAGCAAATAAAGAATTCAAATTCTCCATTAGAGGACAACTAAGCTCCAAAGGTATAATATGCTTCTTTGTATATTGTAGATTTCGTGGTTGCTTGTTTAGGTGCTATTTTCTATCTTCTAGATAGGTTATGTTGCTGTATATGGTTTATGAGTTTGAGGGATTGCATTCTGAATTGGGTTTATTGCCTTCTAGATAGTTGATCCCTGCATCAAGTGGATCAAAAGTTTTTGAAACCTATCTTAATGGCCCACCTATATTCCAACAGCGAACCCCATTCAATATTTCAAAAAAATCACAAGGAAGCGACACCTTGTCGATACTTGCAAAATTTCAAAAAAATCATAGAGACGCAACATTCCAGTTGATATCCACAACCCCAAAATTTTCAAAAAAAAAAAAAACCTAAAATTTAAAAAATCATGGGGAAGCGACATTCATTCGATACCCACAAAACCAAAATTTTTGAAAAAGCAAGGAAGCGACATTCAGTCGATACTTGCACCCCAATTCTCGAGGAGGCGACATTCCATCGATACTTGTAAACCGAATGAGCAAGGAGGCGACATTCCAACGATACTTGCAATATCATTCAGCAGGGAGGCGACTTTTAGTCGATACTTTCATTTTTGAAAACCAAAACTTGGCTTTTACGCCAAAAAAAAAAATTTCTCTTCGACGCCAAAAACCAAAACCTAGCTTTCATGCCAAAAACAAAAATCTACTTTTACACCAAAAACCAAAATTTCGGCTCTTACACCAAAAATCTAAAATTTGGCTTTCATGCCAACAAAACAAAACTGGTTTTCAAAAAAAAAACATATGGCTTTCACGCCAACAAACAAATCTGGCTTTTATGCCAAAAAGAAATAAATTTCGGCTTCCATGCCAAAAACAAACAAATTTCGGCCTCCATGCCAAAAATAAAAAATTCAGCTTTCATGCCATCTCAAAAACCGGACTCGTATGCCAATTCAAAAATTTGGCTTTCATGCCATCTCAAAAACTTGGCTCTCATGCCAATTCAAAAATCGGCTCTCATGTCATCTCAAAAACCCGGCTCTCATGCCAATTCAAAAAATCGGCTTTAATGCCACCTCAAAAATTCAGCTTTCATGCCATCTCAAAAACTTTGGCTTCCATGCCACAAACAAAATTTGGCTCTTACGCCACAAAATTTGGCTTTTATGCCATCTCCAAAAATCCGGTTTTCATGCCATCTCAAAAACTTTGGCACAAACAAATTTTGGCTCTTACGCCACAAAATTCGGCTCCCATGACATCTCAAAATCCAGTTTTCAAGCTATCAAAAACCAGGCTTTCGCCACAAAATATGTCTTTCATGCCCAAAACAACCATTTGACAAAAAAAATTTCACAAAATGACAATCTTTGGTCAAATTTCCAAACAAACATTCTCATCCAACTTTAGCTTATTTTTGTTGACAACAAAAACGTCACTTTGCCTCTTCAACATCAAGAAGCCACATGAAGCCGCATCCTACTACAAACAGGCAATGCCGCTTCAAGCATCAAATCTTGTCAGAATCACTTGAAAACTGATAGATCCTTCAAGACTGCCAAAAGAGGAGTTCACATGAAGTTTCGGGCCATTCCGACATCATTTGGCCTAACTTCACTCCTCCGGCAACCAAACAGGCGCTCCTGGCTGCGGTGGCGTCGAAGACATCAAAACTTCAATCTGAGCCTACGGATGGTCTCAAAATACCTCCAAAAGGCTCCAAGTCAAATTTCAGGTCATTCCGACAATGTTTAACCCGACTTCGATGCTCCGAAAGAAAATCAAGCCCCTCGGTGGCGAGAACCATCGGAACCATTACTCATCAAACGGAGTACCTAGACGGCTTCAACATGCTTCAAAAGGGCAGCACGTCAAATTCCAGGTCATTCCGACAACGTTTGACTCGACTTTGACGCTCCGAAAGAAAATCAAGGCTACCAACAGCGGAGCACCCCGGGACCATGACATCCAAATCGGAGCCAATGGATCATCTCAAAATGACTCCAACAGGCTCCCTGTCAAATTTCAGGTAATTCGGACACCGGTTGACCGCACTTCAAAGCGCGACATCTTCCTCGCAGCGAAATCAAGCCTAGCAGCGACGGGACCCCAAACGGCTTCAAAACTCAAGCAAAAGCCCATGGCTGGTCCCATCTGCTACTCAGGAGGCTTCACGTCAGATTTGGTCATTCCGACATCGTTTGACCTAGTTTCGACTCTTGATGGAAAATCGACCACAAAGTCTTCGGCTTTTCCAAAATATGGGAAACTTTGTGCTCCGATTTGCACGGATTCTTGTTAGGTTTACTTCAGGAGAATCAAGCCAAAAAATGAGGAAGAATGTCAAGAAAAACCCAGGAGAAAACGGCGGCGATGAAAAAGACCAAAGAACGATCGAGAAAAGGTGACCAAAAGGGAACCAATCCCCATGGTCGTCGGCGACCATCGAAATCCGGGTCACTGGATTTGTCGCTGGGTGACCCGTTTTCCGTCCTCTTTCGCGTTTCAGAAGTTCCAGCCCTTGTGATTTCCTGAAAATTTGATTTTTGAAGCTCGAAATCGACTGATCTCCGTCTACATCTCGGATCCGCCGTCAGGAGCATGAAATCATCATCGATCGCTCCAAGATTGCCAACTGGCCAACTAAGAAAGTGCACTTTCTATCCGATCGATCGATAAATCGACCAATGTTTGAAGTTGCGTGATCATCCGACATCGATCAACATGAAGATCCATCGTTGATCATCGCAAGAAGAATTCCAAAAGACGCGGCACGGCCCGCGACTCTTCAACTCCTCGACGACCACTTAACGTTGTTAATTGACCCAACTAAATGTGGTCATTAACTCATTATATTGGACGGTCCAATCAGAAGTAAGGAAATGGGAGTTCCAAGTCAAAGTCATCATGGCATTAAAGCCATGAAACTCCTCTCATCATTAAAATTGAAGGCGATTAAATGCCCATTATCTCCACCGGCCAATCAGAAGCCACGAAAAAGGAGTTACAAAATAAAGGAATTAAAACCTGTAACTCCTCCCATTATGTGGTTTTAAATACATTAAAGCCCATAAAGTCACTTAAAGGCTACCAAATGCCTATAAAAGGAGGTGATTCCAAGAGGAGACAAGGCCTAAATCCCGAAATCTCGAACTCAAGATCCAGAAATCCATCCAGAAGCTCTGTTACTCTGATGAAACTCTGCTGCAACAAACAACAAAAGGTGATTGAAGTAGCTTGGGGGGCAACCCCCCCCCCCAAGAAAAAGCCTTTTTTTCTCCTATTCAACATGGCCCGTCTCTTCATTTATTTTATTTGGTATAAGACCTTCCCTCGGTCCTTATCCTCTAAAAAATCGAAGTCTAAGCCAAGCCAAAGAACCAAAGCATCAAGCGTTCTCATTTGAAGGACGATGGCGAAGTCCATACATGACTTGCGACCGTCGATCTGAACTGGTCCCCACAATCTCCTGAGTAGTCAGATTCATTTTCTTACTTTTCTGTTGTACTTTGTAATTTCTTTAAGAGACAAAAAAAACTCACAATTCTTGTCTTTCATTTTGATAAGATTTGTAAATCGCCTTTTACAGCAAACAAAATCGCCTTTCACAGCAAACAAAATCTCCCCTCACGACATTAAAAAACTGTGTCTTTTCTGAAATATATGTGCAATGGAAAGTTAGAAAAAAGGTTGATTTCCTTTCTACTTGCGAAGGTGGGTCTCCGGATCACCATTTCTAAATTCCAAGTAGAATAGAAAATTTGGCATACCCGTACAAAAATGTAGATGCCCTTTTTTCTCCCCCTTTCTTCCATCCATTCGGATCCTCTCGGTGACCCCGGGGATGGATGGGAGAGGAGAAGAAGAAAAAAGCGGGTCCATCAAGCTAGCATACCTGGTGGGACCAGTTCACTTAAGAACGCGATGCTTGAATTCTTAGGCTCCTTTCTAGTTGGTGGCCTATGTTGGATCTTGCATCCAAAAAAAAATGAGATGGGGTTTTTGGAAAATTTCTACCTTTGAACTTATTTCTATTATTTCTCATTTCAACAAAAAAAAATTTCAAAAAAAAGGAAATCTGATTTCTCTTTTTTGGATTCAATTTTAAGAAACTTTGAACCTCTCCTCTTTGAACTTGATAGCTCACAGAAATGTTCGCAACTATTGTTCTTATCGAGGAATGGGTCATCTTTTCTCTTTGATGAGTCCGATAGGGATTTTCAAAAAAAAAAAAAAACTCTTTCAAAAAATATTTTCCTTTTTGGAATCAAATTTGAGAAAGTTTGGTCCCCTTCTTTTCGGATTTAGCGCTCCTAGAAATGTTTGAGCCCTTATTCGGATTGGAACACCGTTCGTTCTTTTTGATGAATCCATAAAAAAAATCAATTTTTTTTTCAAAACCCACTAAGGTTGCACCAATTGCATTCTTTGACCAAAGTGGATCTAAGAAAAGCCTTGTCTAGAGTGTGGAGACAGCTAGACTGTTCGAGGCAAGGGTCCTCCAAATGGGTTCATTAAGTAATCCTACCTTACCTGGGGGCTGATCTATCTACTAAGGTTTCATAAGGCCTAATTGAAAAGCCTTTGTGTTCCTTAAAAAAAAAGATTTTAAAAAAAAAAAACTTCCGTCGCTATTGGGTTCACATTCAAGAAATCTTGGTTCACTCCTTTTCGGATTTAGCGTTCGCAGAAATGTTTGAGCCCTTATTCGGATTGAAACACCATTTGCTCTCTTTTATGAACCCGATTTTGACCTTTCAAACATCCCATCTCGTGTCCATTCCAATGATGCGATTTGCAACATTTGTGCAAAGCGGTGCTAGTACGCCCTTCCGGGTCTACTGTATTCGCAACCGACACATTTGTATCTCCAACCTTATATTATCTTACCTTGAGTGAGCCTCGCTTCTCGGTAATTTGAATTAAAGTCTACAATTGCTTCTAACAGTCACTGGAATGCTCGCTCTGAGCCTCCTGTACTTGCGTTCAGAACAATTGTATCCTCTATGGCTTTTTGCCTTCTTTCGTCTCACTTGGACTGGGCCATGTTCCCTTGAGCGATTTGAAAAGACAAAACCATAGTTCTTTTCCATTTATGATCACTATATTCTTGTGATTACTAATGGACATGGTATTGTATGAGAAGTTTTCCAAAACTAATAATGGAAGCTTCGTTAACCATCATTTTTTATGAGAACAAGTACCAGCTCATGCTCCAGGAGAAGCAGAACAAGTGCATTCATAAGCGCCCTACCAGCTGCCGAAGCGTCACCTCCCTCGGCAAATCTCAGAACACCAGGTCGACCTCTACTCCTCAGACTATCATCTTCGGGTTGCTGGAACCGTTCCCACTTCCCGTAGAGGAAATCGTACCCGCTAAGAAGCAGAAGATCGCCCCGCAACATGTCACTGCCATGACACCAAGGGCGAACACGAAGAAACCTGAAGCCCGTGGCAACCCCACGAAGCCTAAGACTTGGTCCCCAAGACCTTCGCCAAAACAAAGGAGGTCACGAGCATCTGCAAAGCCAGCATACCTGGCCCCTCTCAAAGAAAACCGGTTCTACCCTCTTGCATACATGAAGGAGGAGAAACCAGCCTCTTGTTTGACAAAGAAGGCAACCTATCAGGAGTCGGCTTGCTCTTACAAGCCAAAAAACAAATCATACATCACTAGGACTCTGCAAGAACCTGCCAAGGCCTCCACTCCTGCAGTTCGACCCTTTATCTCAACAGGGGCTGAACTTGCAAAATTCAAAGCTTCGCTACGACAGTCGAAGGACCGAGTCCAAATCATGTCTATGCCCAACTTCAAAGAAGACAGGCTTGGCTGCTGCGCTCGAGGGAGTACATCCTTCATCGCTAAAGCCCAGCCAGAGCTGACAGAAGCTCAAATTGCTCGTCGCATACGTCGCTGCATGTCGTATCGACAAAAGAGACTAGAAAGGCAAAGGACTCAGCATCCTACCCTCTAAGTCTCCCAAAAATGGGTCAAGAAAGAAAGACCCGACCAAGTTGCTACTGTCCATATGGTTAGCAAAACCAGAAGACGCCAGAAGTCAACAACTAAGCTCCATGTCCGACGGCCGGTGACTCTAACGTCTCTCGGACATGAAGACATCTGGAAGATTCTTCTACTCCTTCAAACCAAGGACAAAGGAGCAATCCTTCCTCAAGCTCTTCAAGAATGAGCCCCAGCTCAGTCACCAGGACGATCTCTTCGTTCGAATCACGGAGGATGAACACCTTGGCTACAAACTCTGAGCCACCTCGTAACCCACCTCCTGATGAAAGGACCACACGCATCCAGCAATTGGAGCAAGGTCAGCAGAGGATTGAGGCTCTCATAGAAAATCTTCTTCTCGCTTTTCAGCGTCAAGAAAACCAAGAAAACAACCTACCTCCTCCAAATAACGAGGAAAATGCAGAAAACAGTGAGTCACGCGCCCTTACCAAAAAGGACGTTGACGATATCATCGCTCAAGCAAAGGAAGAGGACACACTAAAGGAGCATGGGATCAAGCCACTATATCCCTTATGGATGGACTCGGTCTCGTTTCCTGTAAAATTCAAGCAACCTACTCTCCAAACATATACAGGGAAAGGATCAGCTAGACAGCACGTCATCCACTTCAAAATACTGACAGGAGCTGTCACAGATCAAGATGACCTCAAGATACGTCTCTTTGCAAGTACCCTAAAAGGTATGGCCTTCAATTGGTATTCCACTTTGCCAGAGGACTCCATCCAAAATTGGGCCATGCTAGAGACACGCTTCCTGACCCACTTCAAAGGTGAGGATCATCCTGTTACTATGGCACAACTCTGCAGCCTAAAATAAGGAGAGAATGAGTCAACTTACGACTTCATTCACAAGTGGAAGGCGATAGCATACAAATGCTCCGATGTGCTGCCACAAGCGTCGCTCGTCGACATCTACCGTAACAACATGAGAGCGAGAATCCGCTCCATGATTATCGGCAACAAATCGAAGAACCTAGGAGAACGCCTAGAAGCAGCTATGGAAGCTGAAACGGTGATCAAAGACCTCAACAGTCAGCAATCATCAAAGAAAGAGCCGGCTACCATTACGACCTCAAAGCCAAAGAAAAAGGAGGTTCTTAATGTGTAAACCAAGTCAGCTCCTCAGCAGCCAAAGAAAGCTGAAAATAAAGTTGCAGGTAAGAAAACTGAATTCTCTGATGCCTTCAAAAAACAAGTAGAGAAAAAATACCCGTTCGATGAAGATGTTGAAGAAATTTTCGAGGCACTCATAGCAAATGGTAAACTCACCTTGCCTGAGCCCAAAAGACCGGGAGATGTTGGCAAAACCAACGATCCTCGGTATTGTCCCTACCACCATATGATCTCGCATCCTCTCAATCAATGCTTTGTTGTGAGAGAGAAGATCAACAAGATGTGGAAAAATGGGGTCATCACCTTTGACAAAAACTATGGGTCTGCCTCTGTCAACATGGTGTCATATGGACAAACTTCCAAGTCACCAAAGGAGGAGACCACCACTTCCTTCAAGGTGATAAAACTGACCCAGACGGCCCAAGAGTTGGTCCCTTATCCAACACCTGACGGACAACCTATATGGGTACATCCCGATCTCTTAGAAGATCAAAATTGGGAGATCGTCAAAACAAAGCCTACTGCTAGACAGCGAAGGCAAGCCAAGAGACAACTCCACAAGCTCAAGCAGTAGGAGAAAGCTCAACCAAAGCAAGAAGTCCTGGAAAAGGCAGAGACCTCTTCCACTGCTTCGCTGGGGGCAACGGAAGAATCCAAGGCTTCAAAGGTGGAAAGAAAATTCACCCTTGGTGATTTCATGCCACCTCAATTCAAAAACGAAATTGCGCAGGGGGCATCATACTCTTGCAATTCGGTAATTGGATTCTCCATGAATAGATACGAGTCCAGTGACACCGCCAGTGACACCGATGAGTGGGAGGAATCCCTTGAAACAGGAGAATATCTCTCCGATGAAGAATGGGTTCCCGAAACTCACCTTATGCCGGTAATCTGGTATAACCCATATGGGCAACAGGGATCCTGGTCCGATGATGAAGGAGACCAAGAGCCTGTTCAAGAAAATGTTGTTGATTCAGCACCTTTCGACCCTCCAGTGGAACCTGATCGTGTCGAACCACAAGGAGCAGATGAAGAAGAAGATTTGGCTCCCATGCCTGATCTTGAAGAATATACGAGGGTCTTACAACACCTTGCCTTAGAATAAGAGCAAGATCTTCGCGATCAATATCCGGAACCGGAAGTCCCTGGAAATCAACAGATACCTCCTCCTTCAATTCCTGAAAATAGAGAAAGTTGCTGGATAGATGATCCTCTCACATCCGATGATGAGTCCGACTCCCAACAGTCCGCTCTGGGGGATCTCCCATCAGGGCAACTTGCAATGCGATAGCTCAGGATGATAGTGCCTCTGAAGCATCATCTACAGAAGACATGTACTCTCCAGCTACACCTAATAGTATATCTTCTAGAGCCACATTTTCTCGGGTGACTTCCACTGAGATAACATCTTCTCAACCTTCGTCCCCTGAAACCGTGATGTCGCACCTCACAGCTCTTCCAACTAATCATCCTGAAGAAACTTCAGCGGATGGAGACCTGGTCAGCTGGTCCCAGATACCTGACCTCATAGGAGATGTCTGGACCGACAAATTTCTCAATGAAGGAGAAAAATTGCTGGATGCTGTTCAGGACTTGTTGCCGGAAAATGTTCCATGTAACGCAATCACTGAGGATGGTGACTCTGCTGCAGACACATCTTCAGTAAATGAGAAGGATCAACCCTTGGATCCCAAGAACAATCTTCCAAATGAAGACCCTTCTCAAGAAGCTCTTTAAGTTGGTAGAGGTACCCGTTCTGGCTGGGATTACCACAAAAACTACAACCAATCTTCTTTTTCTTCTTATGTAAATCCTTCGGGAAAAGATGTTGTAAATGCCCTAACTGGCAACAATAAGGAACATGCAAGCCCGAAGGAGGCTTTCAAGTACGACTTGATTGAGCACTTCAAACACATACCTGCACGACTGCACATCTTGAACTTATTACGAATGTCTCCACAAACTCGTGATAGTCTCATTTCAGAACTACAAACGCTGAATGCGGATGTCGACAAACATGCCCCACAAGTCCTACAAATTGAAATGGACTATAGGGTCAAAAAATCAAATACTTCCTCAAAAGGAGAAAAGAAGAAAACCGAAGGATCAGACATTGAATCCTTCTCGATACAGAAAGCAGCAAGTGCAACCATCGCCTTCGGTAAGGATGACCTCCTGTTAGGCGAGACAAAGCACAACCGACCCCTGTACTTCATAGGGTACATCAAAGAAATGTCGATACACAGAGTCCAGATCAACCTAGGTTATGCACTCAACCTCATCTCTACTTCGGCACTTGAAGAGCTGGGCATCCCACCTAGCAAGCTGAGTCACACGTCTATATCCATCTTTGGGTACGATGGGAGCGCTCAAAGGCCTATCGGCAAAATCAGGTTCAAGTTGCAAATCGGTGATCTTATCTTTGAAGTCACTGTGTATGCAATAAGAACCCCCTCATGCTACAACATCCTTCTTGGACGTCCCTAGATACACGAGAATGGTGTCGTTCCTTCAACTCTACATCAATGCATCAAGTTCGTCGGCAATGACAGCTCGATACATCGAGTGTTTGCAGACAAAATGCCCTTCAAAGGCAAAGAAGTCCATTTTGCAGATGCTCAAATGTACAAAGATGAAAAAGAAGAAAAGGAGGAAGAAATAGCACCCTTTGTCGAAAATCTCCGGAAAGATAAAGGCACGACTCGTCAGCGATCATCGGAAGAAAACAAACCTTCCTGTAGATCTAAAGAGAGGGATCCATCTCCCTTCATTGTCTCTCTCAAATCTTCAAAGCCTTTGGTCATCATAACCAAAGCAAAGAAGACAAAGCAAAAGTCTGGGGGCAAGTTTATCATCTCCTTCGTGTTTATCATGCAAGACACGGATTCAGAGTCAGAGCCAGAAGACGACACACCGTCAAACCAAGCTGACACTCAACAAGTTCAGCCTGCTCTACCTCCAATAGAGACACCTGCTGATGTAGAAGATCCTACGTCTACTTCCTTCCTTGTTCCGGCAACTTCAGCAGAAGAGAAGCCAATCTTCTTCCACGGATGAGAAGCTTCTTCATAAAATTTCATGCTTGAACCTTTCCAAAACGAAGGTATGCCTCAACTATTTCTATATAGTCCTATGACACAAGCTATTATGAAGAAAATGGGTTATGACACTCAAAATCCAATCGGTCTGGGGCAAGGTCGCGGTATTCTCACACCATTGTAGCCCGCCTTGACCAAAAGTCAACTGGAAGATTGGAGACTCTACTGTCATGTAGAAAGATCTTCACATGGGTTAGGGTATGATCCCGATGCTCCCATGAGACAGTTGACACAAATGCTGAAGAGTCGATTTGCCGACCAAGCCTCACCATCTCATGTCCTTGAAGACATTGATCTCCCTAGATATCTCTTTCAAGAGTCATCCGTCAAGGATCCAGGAAGCTCTACCAATTCGTACGGTTTCTCTAATGATGAAGAGGAATTGTCTGGTGATAAAGACATGTGGCGTTTTGACACAGAAGAACCACTGTCTCCAAAAGAAGTACTCTACTTCAACCCAGTTTCAACAGGCAATTGGGATCACTTCATAACAAGTCTCGAGAAGATCACCGATCCTAAACGCCCATGGCCAGAAACAAAGCCTTGGCCTAAAAATGCCCTTGAAACTCCAGAAGGTTTCGTTGAGTTGGAAGCCTCCGAAAATATTGTGGAGGAACCACCTTCGAACCTTCTAACAGAAGATCCTGTTCAAAAGATAGACTTGGGAACACCAGATGACCCACGTCCTATATTCATAAGCAAGAATATAAAAGTTGATGAGTTACCCAAGTATATCTCTTTTCTTCGTGAGTTTGTTGATTGTTTTGCATGGTCTTATGCTGAAATGCCTGGCTTAGACCTCAAAATAGCAGTCCACAAACTCAATCTGCAAAAAGATATCAAGCCTGTCAAACAAGGCCAAAGAAGATTCCGTCCGGACGTGATGGAAAAAATTGAACAAGAAGTTCAAAAACTCAAAAGTGTCGGCTTCATCCGCGAGGAACAACATCCTGAATGGTTGGCCAACATTGTCCCCGTGACAAAGAAAAATGGGCAAATCAGGGTCTGTAGTGATTATAGAGACTTAAATGGCGCTTGCCCCAAAGATGAGTTTCCGCTCCCCACACCAGAGGTGATGATTGACAACACCTGTGGGTTTGAGCAAATGACATTCATGGATGGATTCTCTGGCTACAATCAGATAAAGAAACATCCTGAAGATGAAAAACACACATCATTTCGGACCCCATTTGGCGTGTATTACTACACTGTAATGCCATTTTGTCTGAAAAATGTTGGTGCCACATATCAGAGGGCTATGATGAAAATATTCCAAGATATGCAGCACAAGATGGTTGAATGTTACGTTGGTGACCTCACTATCAAAAGCAGGAGAAAAGAAGACCATCTGAAAGACCTTCAGGAAGTCTTCCTCCGACTTCGCAAACACAAATTGCGAATGAATCCCGTGAAATGCTTCTTCGGCGTCTCATCGGGTAAGTTTCTCGGATTCATAGTCTGGAAAGCTGGAATAGAACTTGACTCCATCAAAGTCATGGCTATTCTAGAAATGCCCTCTCCAAGAACCTTAAGAGAACTGAAAGGACTTCAAGGAAGATTGGCATACATCAGACGGTTCATCTCCAATCTCTCGGGGAAATGTCGTCCTTTTTCCCTCCTAATGAAGAAAGGTGTGAACTTTGTTTGGGATACTGAATGTGAAGTAGCATTTCAAGATATCAAGTCATACCTAACCAAACCACCAGTGCTGGCTACCCCTACCACTAGAAAACCATTCATCTTGTACACAAGAGCTCTCAACCATTCCTTGGCGCTCTGCTTGCACAAGAGAATGACGAAGGAAAAGAAGTTGCGCTATACTACCTCACCCGTATGCTGGTAGGTACGGAGCATCGTTACTCTTTAGTTGAGAAAGAATGCCTTGCAGTGATGTTCTCCTTACAAAAGCTACGTCACTACCTTCTTTCGAACACAGTCTACCTGATTTCGAGGATCAACCTCTTAAAGGTCCTTGTCACAAAAGCAGGTTCTCTCAATGCCTGACTGGCAAAATGGTCCATCCTTCTAACACAATTTGATATCAGGTATGTACCACAAAAGGCAATCAAATGTCAAGCCCTAGCGAATTTCCTCGCAGAGCATCCGTTGCCTAAAGATTCCCCACTCAGAGATGATCTCCCAAACGAACCTGTCTACAACGTGGAGACCTTCTCACCAAATGCCTCTTGGGACATCTACTTTGACGGTGCAAACAGGACAAATGAAAAAAGAAAGCTGATCTTGGGAGTTGGCATCCTTTATGCTAGCCCCGACAAGCACATGATTCCACACGGTTTCGCGCTACTGGAACCATGCTCAAACAATGCAGCTAAGTACCAAGACCTGATTGTAGGATTGGAACTCTCCCTAGAATCTAGCATCACCATGCCGGAAGTCTTTGGAGACTCTCAACTGATCGTCAACTAGATGAATCAGAAATTAGAAGTCAGGAAGCCTGATATGTTGCCTTACTACAACAAGGCACAATCGCTTTGTCAAAGGTTTGACATCTGTCACATCACCCACATCCTCAGAGGTGAGAACATCCGTGCAGATGCCCTGGCCGGACTTGTCGTATCCATGGCGATCCAGGAAGGGGAAAACATGCAAATCACAGTGTGTCAAAAAAGGATTCTCCCTCCTCTTAACACACACCAAGCAGTTCCTTAATGCCACCAATTGACCGGAAGTCGGATCTTTGTCCTCAAACCTCCGATCGGTGACTAGAGAGATCTGTTCATTGATTACACCATGTTCGGAATCCTCCCTGAAGATCCAAAAGAACGAGTAAGCGTCCAAAGACGAGCCCGAAACTTTCATTTGGATATACTTTTAAAAATGCTTTATAGAAAATCCTTCGTCGGAGTACTTCTACGTGCTTGTCACAACAAGAGGCCGAGGAAACCCTCAAAGAAGTTCATGATGGTCTTTGTGGAGCTCATCAGGCTAGTCCTAAGCTCTATGATTAGGTAAAAAGGTTGGGATATTATTGGCCTATCATGGTGGCCGACGCCATGCAATTTGCTAAACGCTGCCGCCAATGCCAAGTTCATGGAGACTATGTTCATATGCCTCTAGAATGGCTACACCCCACAGCAATCTCATGGTTGTTCGAAGCCTGGAGTATGGACATCATAGGTCTTATGTCTCCCCCGTCAAGCAAAGTTCATCGCTTCATATTCGCCGCTACGGATTATTTCTCCAAGTGGTCAGAAGCACTTGCGCTCAGCGAAATGAATACCTCATCAGTCCTTCAATTCTTGCGCACCAACATCATTTGTTGCTTCGACATACCTAAAAGATTCGTTCATGATAACGGACCACAATTCCAGGATCACCGATTCTACCGGTTTTGCGACAAATACAAAATCCAAAGTTATCCTTTGACTCCCTACAATCCGGCAGCAAACGGACTAGCAAAAGCCTTCAACAAGACACTCTGCAAAATTCTCAAGAAATTGGTCTCTAGTCACAAAAGAGACTGGGGCGACAAATTACCTGATGCCTTTTGGGCTTATCAAACCACCGTTCGAGGGCCAACCCGTAGCACACCATTCTCTCTGGTCTATGGATGCGAAGTTGTTGTCCCTTTGGAAGTACAAATTCCTTCCTTAAGGGTATCTTTACAAAATGACATGACGCAAGAAAGCAATGTCAAACTGAGACTCCAAGAACTGGACAATCTCGACGAAAGACTGCTCGAAGCATTACAAAGCATGTACCAAGCACGCATGGCAGGATCTTTCGATAAAAGGGTCCGGCAACGCGCCTTTAAAAAGGGCGACTTGGTTTTTGCAGTAAAAAGGCCAATGGTTTTTTCCCACAAATCCAAAAGCAAACTCGAACCAAAATGAGAGGGACCCTTCGTCATTGACAAAGTCTTCTCCAACGGCACATACGCACTTCTAAACATGGAGGGGATAGATGTATGCTGCCCATCAACGGCAAGTTCTTGAAGCGATACTACCCTTGAAGACTTCTACCACTGGGTCAGAGCAGTGCCTACACGGCCAAAGTCTATTCTCAGGTACTCGCTCGTCAAACCTGCCTCTTTTAGACTTTTCATCCTTATGATGAGATTTCTAAAACTTCAAAACAATGCTTACTTTCATAGTTTCATTGTTCAAAAAAAAATCAAAAAATCCAAGTTTAGGAGCCTCTCCCCGTACTTGACCAGATTTTCGATCCTTGAACCCAAAATTCATGGTTTGAAACAAAATCAGGACTCAGGAATTTCCACCCTAGTCCACCCTGACTTTTATAACCAAAACGGTTTTAAGTCCAAATTTACAACCCTCATGTCTTTAAACAAAAAAAAAGGTTTTTTAGAAACCGCGGGGAAGCGACGCTCAGTCGATACTCGCAAAACCCAAAAATTGGAAGGATGTGAACCCCATTCGATACTTCCAAAATTTCAAAATCACAAGGAAGCGAAACTTTGTCGATACTTGCAAAATTTCAAAAATCGTGGAGATGCAACATTCCAGTTGATATCCACAAACCCAAAATTCAAACAAAAAACCGAGGTCCAAAAAAAAAAGTAAAAGACCTCAAAATTTCAAAAATCGTAGGGCCATCGATACCCACAAAACCAAAATATTGAAAAAGCAAGGTAGCGACGCTTAGTCGATACTTGTGCCAAATTCGCGAGGAGGCGACATTCCATCGATATAGGCAACCGAATGAGCAAATAGGCGACATTCCATTGATACTTGCAAGACCATTCAGCAGGTAGGCGACTTTTAGTCGATACTTGTATTTTTGAAAACCAAAACCCGGCTCTCATGCCAAAAAGAAATCAACTATAAATGCCAAAAACCCGGCTCTCATGCCAAAAATCGGATATCAATGCCACAAAATCAGCTATAAATGCCACAAAAACCTGGCTCTCATGCCAATTCAAAACCTGGCTTTCACTCCAACAAAACAAAACTTGGTTTTCAAAAAAAAAAGTCGGCTATAAACGCCACAAAATCGGCTATAAACGCCACAAAAAAATCGGCTATAAACGCCACGAAATTTCGGCTTCCATGCCAAAAACAAATCCTGGCTACCAATGCCACAAACAAAAATTTTGGCTCCCATACCACAAACAAAACCGGCTTTCATGCCGTTTGAAAAAAAAAAAAAACTTCGGCTCCTACACCACAAAACCTGGCTCTCATGCCATTTCAAAAATTGGCTTTCATGCCATTACAAAAAATTTGGCTCCCATGCCACAAACAAAACCGGTTTTATGCCATCCCAAATTTTGGTTTTTACGCCTCAAAATTCTGGCTTCCATGCTGACCCAAATTTTGGCTTCCATGCCATCTCAAAATTCGGCTTTCACGCCAAAACAACCATTTGATAAAAGGTTTTTCACAAAATGACAAACTTTTGATCAAATTTCCAAAAAAACATTCCCATTTAACTATTGCTTGAATTTATCACAAAGGAATTTGAGTGAAGAGAGGGAATACAAAAAGAGAAGTGCTAAAAAAAATGTGTCCACAAGCACTACAAAAGAAAGAGTACCAAAAAATATGTGTGTGTATACATGGGTACCATAAAAAAAAGAAGAGAAAAAAGTTTGTTATAAGAATCAGGAGCTCAGTCTCACAAGGTCTTCAACCAAAGACTCAACTCCTTAGGGCCTGTTTGGATGTATGGTGAATTGAAGTATGGTGAGGTGAAGCATCAAATCAAGAGATAATAAAATATAAGGTGTTATGATGGTGTTTTGTTTTTAGTTGTTTGGTATTGTATCTCTTTTACTTTTTGTATAGAAAAGTGGAGTTTTTTTGTCTTTTAATGGAGAAAGGAGGTTGCTTTTTTGACCTTTTTTGAAAAAGATGGAGGGAATTTTGAAATTGTGTACTTTTGATATGACCCATTGTCTTTTCTTGTCTGGATAATGGAGGCTTTACCTAACATCACCTCACTTCACCACACATCCAAACACGCCCTTAAGCAGACTCTTGGCCTTAGCCTCTAAAGCTTCCAGGCCACACTTCTTCAAGATCTTCCCATAGAATACGGCAGAACGCTGCGATCCATCTGCACCACGGGGAAGCTCTTCCCAAAAAATCTATCATTGCTCGTACTCTCGAGTCTTCCTCCGTAGATTGCTCTCAGCCTCCTCGGCTTGGCAAATCAGAGAACCTTCTCTGGCACGAGCTTTCACAATGGCAGCCCATTTCGCAGCAGCTTGTTCCTCCAATAGCTTAAGACGCTGTCTGGTCTCAACGACCTCCCTATCAACACGGCGCAGATCTTCTGTCAGCCCGATGATAGCCAACTCGGTAACGTTCCTCTCCAGAACGAATTGCTTTCGAGTCCGCGAGATCTTGTCCAGCTCAGACTTGACCTCGCTAGAAGGCTTCAAAAACATCTCATTGAAGAAGTCACCACTCGGGAAGCTCTTGGTTTCATTCCACTTACTCCCTAAACATATGACTTCATCAACGAAAGCCTTCGCATCTACAATGTTCAGGCCGACCTCTTCGCTATCAGCATGGATATCCTGTACAAGCTTAACCATGCCAAAGCCATCTTCCAAATGGCCAGAAGAAAGAGTTTCGATCCATGAGCTCAAAACGCTCTTCAACACTTTCTTCGCATACTCAAGAGATGACCCGGATGAAGGCTCGCCCCTCTCCATTGGTCGACTGCCCATGTCATGTCCTACTGGAGGAGTGATCATTAAGCTCTTTCAACCGGAGACACTGGCGAAGGAATCTGCTCTGCTGCATTAAAACTGGAAGCAAAAGTCCCGACTTCTGGTTCAACTGCAGGCATCCCTTGCTTTGGCACTGAGAAAGACAAAGGAACTTCTTCTACTACCTCACAATCTGCCAGCAAAACAAAACAAAAGAGGTATGAATATGATCCTGTTGAAAAAATCATTATCATCTGGGTTATTGCTACAAATACCTTCTTCGACAATTGGCGGAATACTTTCTGCCTCCATGAGTTCATCCGAAGTGTCGTCAAAGGCCGCGTCCATGGATGGCTCAAAATCGTCGGAATTCTGTGGTAAGTCAGTTGACAAGAAAACAAACAACATGTTAGCATATGACTGCATAGACAAAAGAAAGAAAATACAAAGAAGTCGTACCAGGTGAAGATTCTGGTATCACTCTAGAGTCCCTCGGTTCTTCTTCAGATGCCGCAACTGGATCCGTCACTGCTTCATCAGTCGGAACCTCAGGCATCACCAAATCATCATCTCCCACTACAAAGGAGAGAGAAAGAAAATAAAAAAACAAAAGAAACTTCAACGAAAGAAACGGAAGGAGAAAGAGAAAGAATCATACCTTCATCAGCGGTCTCTTCCTCTCGACTCCTCTTTTCCGGAGGCTCATCAGCATCCCCTGACACCTCTTCAGCAGTGGTGAGAGGGACTTCTAAATCAGG
This sequence comes from Cinnamomum chago, assembly GCA_038049695.1. Lineage (NCBI taxonomy): Eukaryota > Viridiplantae > Streptophyta > Magnoliopsida > Laurales > Lauraceae > Cinnamomum > Cinnamomum chago. The sequence goes on from CP142456.1 coordinate 54,482,589, forward strand.
AAGGTCATCTTGTCGTCTCTTACTGTGGCGCTGCCCTCTCTTCCTCTTGCTTCTATGGGATGGTTTACTTGAAGTACCCGCCCCACTGTTAAAGTTAGGAGCTTCGCTTGATTCCTCACTGGATGGTCTACTCTTTCCCGTAGACCCCATGGAAGCCTTTGTTAATTCCGCTTGCATCCAAGCGTCGATCTCGGCTTACTCCTCTTCGAGCTGATCCAAGACCTCACTAAGTATCTCTTGTACAGCTCCTGGTCTGATGATGTCCTGCTCATTGAGAAAGCCAATCTTACGCTTCTCTCCGGAAAGGAAAGCCAAAACTTCTTCTGACGGACTCCATCTGATCTGCCAAGACCCTTCCCAGGAGATTGCTTGACATCAAGCTCCTTCTTGGAAAGCCTCCAGTACACTGAAAAGCTTCCCACGAACCATTTCGTGAAGCCAGCAGTCCGGAAAGTGGGCAACTCAGGATAGGAAATCATGGTGGTTGTGTTTTCCGCACTGTAAAAGGCCCATGCATTCCTTCCGTCCTACAAACCTCCAAAATGCTTCACCATGCTCGAAGGCGCTCCAACAACGCCTTGAGAGAAGCCCAACTGCAGCGCGAAATGCAAAGGAACATATGGATGGATATCAACAAAAAGATGTCTCCGGTACACCATCGTACCAACACATATGTTAAAAAGCCATCCCTTTTCTGCATTGGTCAAGGAGTAATGTCTTCCCGACCCTGCCCTGGTGGAATCACGGGAGGCTCCAAAATCAAAAGCCTTCTTCCGTAAGCCTAGAGAAAGCTTTACTGAAGATTGCCCAATCTCGATGTCCCTGAACCGTCGGATCCTCAAACGGGCAGACAAAAGAGATTTGGAAATAGCTGTCCCCCTAGCCAACCGAATCATAAAAGGGTCATCATCCTATGCAACTCCTAAGCGATGGAAGCCGGGACAGTGGTACACATACCACGAATAGAAAATATGGGCTGAAAATACCCTATTCATAGGGAGCCCAATCCGAACCAGAAAAGCAGTAACCTGCAGTTCGGTACATAAGTAGGAGTAAAGAGCTGGCACCAAAGCCAACTGTGCTCCGAACGCCATCTGAAAAGCCGGAAAATTAGAATGCGTCCTGATGTGTGTTTCATCCCCTCCAGCAAAAACAGCCTCACCTAACCAATAAGTGAGGTAAACAGCGAGATCTCTCTGCAGTGCAATGTCAGAATAAATGGTGTATGTACTCCCGAAGAACTTCTTCAAATCATCTCGCATGACGGAGATCTTCTTTGAACCTGGGTTCTTGTCCCTAGCATCTTGGGCCATACCTTAAGAAGACTCTTTGCCGTCAAAGAAGTTGGAGCTACAATTCTTCCAACTGCTACACCGGACTTTCGAGCCCTCCTTCTCCTTAAAAAAATCATAGAAGGCGACAAGCTGAAAGTACAGGAGCCTGAACTCCTCAGACTGCTCCTCAAGAATGCTATCGATAGGCATAAACTCCTCATAGAGTTTGCCAAGGATAGGCAGCCCGGTGATGACGCTCAATTCCTTCAAAGTGAAACCAATCTCACCGTTCGTGACAATGAAGGTGTTGGTTTGTGGAAGGAATGACTCTAGCATGGCCAAAAAGGCCTCATCGGAGAAAACCACTGTCTTCCGAAAAGAGCGAACCGCATCGAAGATCCCGGCCTCCTTCAAAATGGCTCCACCAACCTGTAAGGTGTGATCTGTCCCTGATTCCCAGCTTGAATCAGCACTGAAACAACCACGAAGTTGAAAATGCTTCACCCAATTGCTGCCGTCACCCCGAAAAATGCCAAGGCCAACCGGTCTCAAATTGACCGACAGATGGTCAGAACCTTGGTAGCCACTAGAGGGAATCAACATGTCCATACAGACAGGCAACTTCTCCGAATATCCGGAAGGACCGCCAACAAAAACCCCGGTCTTTATCACACTGGTCCTCTTCACCCAGCTTGCAGGATCCTCCCTCTTGGGGCACGTGGGAGAAAGACTCTTGATCGATACAGTCCGATCAAAAGTCGACCAGGCAGAAATAGTTCTCTCCTCACCATCAGTTTTGTAAGAGAACTGAAAACACCTTCTTTGGTACGTCAAATCGTCAGGGACTGCATCGCCAAAGAAGAAGGTAGGCTTGGCCACAATGCTCTGATCGTCCACGACCCAAGGACAGTTGCTTACCATAATTCTGTAGAACTTCTCATCCTTGAGAGCGATCAATCGCTGTCTCATCTCATCGCGGTTGAGGGAGTCACACTCTTCCAAGTTTCTCTCCACAAACTGGACCTTCTCCGAGGCTAGCTGTAGGGCCACATTAGGTGACCTGGTAGACCGACGAGGTGCATCAGTAACAGGCTCTTTGCCCTTGTTCATTCTGGAGGAACTACCTGCAAAGGATGAAAGAGGAAAAACTCAATCATTAAAGTGACAGAATTTTGCTAAAAAAAAAAGAAAGAAAATTCTAGCGAAATTTTGGCATGATTCTGGGACAATTCTGAAGAAAAGGGAAACATCCCGACAAAGATAGGAAGCTTGAAGATGAGCTCAACGAAGTATCCTCAAAGAAGGTTTGAACTCAGACATCGCTACGAGATCAAACCAATCTCATCAAATCTTCGCAAGCTTGAAGAAGGGCTCAACATTGCTGCGAGCTCCAAACTTCGAAACTTGCAAAGCTCCTCAAAATCCAACAAGATCAGGAAAGGGCTCAACATTGCTACGAGCTCCAAATCCCAAAACTTGCAAAAGATTTCCAGGTATGCATCATCTTACTCCCAATCAATTTACTAAAAAGCATGCATCCAAAAAATCATCATGCACCAGATGCTAGGAAAACTTTAACCAAAGTTTGATCAATTCCAAACCAACTTGGTCAAAACCAATCAAACTTTGTCAAAGTCAAAATTCATGTTGACTTGACTTAGAGATTCTAGCCTTTTATCTTGATACATCAAAAAAAAGAGAAAGAAAGAAATATGCATGAACATCTTGGAATGCATAAACCTCATCATCATGGTGCATAAAACCTTATTATCATGGTGAGCAAAAAAAAAGAGAAAAGCAAAGTAAAAAAAAACAGAGAGAGAGAGAGAGAGAAGTTTCAAAAAAAAAAAAATTTTGGACAGCAAGTCGTGGCCCACTGCCACGTGGCAGTACTGACCTGTTCATATAGCCAAGAAAAAAAAACGTCCAAATAGAAAAGACAAAAAACAGCACGTGAAAAAAAAACAAAAAAAAAAAACACGTGAAAAAAAAGAGAGAAAAAAAAGAATAGAAAAAAAAGAAGAAAAAAAAAGGAAAAAGAAAGAAAAAAAAAGAAAAGAAAATTCTACTTCTACAATGGAAATTTCTTGTGGAGGAAGAAAACTTACTTGAAGCCATTGATGGAGAAGAAGAAAAATTCTTGATCTTGGAGTACTCTTGAAGACTCTTGCAAATAAAGAAAGCAAAGAAGCAAAGACCCAATCACCTCTTACTTTTATAGAAGAGAGCAAACCAAAAGAGGAAACAAGGAGAAAAGAAAGGAGGTAAGTACTAAAAATTAGCAACCTTCCCAAAAAGAAAGGAGATTTAGATATTCTCTCCCAAAGAGAAGATTCTTTGAGAAATTTTCTCCAAAAAGAAAAGGAATGAGAAATATTCTCTCCCAAAAAGAGATACTTTGAGAAAATCTCTCCCAAAAGAAAGGAAACCTAAGAGATTCTCTCCAAGTAAGAATAGTTTTAGATATTCTCTATCCAAAAGAGATATTTTTAGATATTCTTTACAAAATGACACCATGTGAGATCTAAGCCATCTTTAAAAGCTTAAGGTCCCATGGGCTAGCCCACATGAGTCAGGTTTGACCACCTAGGCACTAAAAGGGGCTTCCTTTCAAAAAAATTCCTCTTACCAAGAGCATACAAAATGGTTCCATGCCTCTTTTGAGTCGATTGAACCATTCAAAAAAAAAAAAAAAGAGAGAAAGCTTCATGAGTTTCCAAAAAACCAAACCATCCCTCCTCATATACCAAATTGAGCCAAAATCTTGAAATTGACAACCCACAAAAAACCAAACTCTAGTCCCCTAACTTGCCACATAAAGCTTGTTAGGTCACAAGGCCAAAACGAAAAAATCCTGACCCCTAGCTCGCCACATACAGCTTGTTAGGTCACAAGGTCAAAACCAAATCTGACCCCCCAACTTGCCACATACAGCTTGTTGGGTCACAAGGTCAACATCCAAAAATCAAACCCCGACCCCCTAACCTGCCACATACAGCTTGTTAGGACACAAGGTCAAAAACCAAAAAAATCCTTCTTGATCGCCTGATGCGCCACAGAAAGCCCTTAGGTTCACAAGGTCAAAAGGAAAAACCAAAATCCAAAAACCAAAAATCCAACTACCTCATGTCATTTTCAAAACTTTGCCTTGAGATGGTACGTGATCCCTCTCACTACCTTAAAGTCCCCATGAAGACTCAAAAGGCTATTAAGAAAAATGCTCAAAGACTCTTGGTCAAATCAAAAGCTTTCCTTCAAGTTTGACTCTTGGTCAAATCAAAAGCTTTCCTTCAAGTTTCTTTTCGAGGCACATCGACTCCAAAAGCTACTTGTCGCTGTACCTCGAGGGGGCATTTGTTGACACAAAAAATGTCACTTTGCCTCTTCAACATCAAGAAGCCAGATGAGTCGCATCCTACTACAAACAGGCAATGCCGCTTCAAGCATCAGATCTTGTCAAAATCACTTGAAAACTGGTAGATCCTTCAAGACAGCCAAAAGAGGAGTTCACATGAAGTTTCGGGTCATTCCGATATCATTTGGCCTAACTTCACTCCTTTGGAAGCCAAACAGGCGCTTCTAGCGGCAGCGGCGTCGAAGACATCAAAACTTCGATCTGAGCCTACGGATGGTCTCAAAATACCTCCAAAAGGCTCCAAGTCAAATTTCAGGTCATTCCGACAATGTTTGACCCGACTTCGACGCTCCGAAAGAAAATCAAGCCCCTCGGAGGCGAGAACCACCGAGACCATTGCTCATCCAACGGAGTACATAGACGGCTTCAACATGCTTCAAAATGGTTGCATGTCAAATTTCAGGTCATTCCGACAACGTTTGACCTGACTTTGATGCTCCGAAAGAAAATCAAGGCTACCGGCGGCGGAGCACCCCGGGACCATGACATCCAAATCAGAGCCAATGGATCATCTCAAAATGACTCCAATAGGCTCTCTGTCAAATTTCAGGTCAATCGGACATCGGTTGACCGCACATCAAAGCGCGACATCTTCCTCACAGCGAAATCAAGCCTAGAGTGACAGGACCCCAAACATCTTCAAAACTCAAACAAAAGCCCATGGCTGGTCCTATCTGCTACTCAGGAGGCTTCACGTCAAATTTCAGTCATTCCGACATCGTTTGACCTAGTTTCGACTCTTATTGGAAAATCGACTACAAAGTCTTCGGCTTTTCCAAAAAGTGGGAAACTTTGTGCTCCGATTTGCACGGCTTCTTGTCAAGTTTTCTTCAGAAGAATCAACCCAAAAAATGAGGAAAATGTCAAGAAAAATCCAGGGGAAAACGGCGGCGAAAAAGACCAAAGAACGGCCGAGAAACGGCGACCAAAAGGGGACTAACCCCCATGGTCGCCGCCGGGTGCATGGTCGTCGGAGACCATGGAAATCCGGGTCACCGGATTTGTCGTCGGGTGACCCGTTTTCCATCCTCTTTCGCGTTTCGAAAGTTCCAGCCACTGTGATTTTCGGAAAATCTGATTTTTTATGCTCGAAATCGACTGATCTCCGTCTACATCTCGGATCCACCGTCAAGAGCATGAAATCATCATCGATCGCTCCAAGATCGTCAACCGACCGACCAAGAAAGTCCATTTTCTGTCTGATCGATCGAGAAATCGACAAGACAGATGTTATCGGCCCGCTGGTATCAACCAATGTCTGAAGTTGTGTGATCATTCGACATCGATCTACATGAAGATCCATCGTTAAGCATCGCAAGAAGAATTCCAAAAGACGCGGCACGGCCCGCGACTCTTCAACTCCTCGGCGACCACTAAATGTTGTTAATTGACCCAACTAAATGCGGTCATTAACTCATTATCTTGGACAGCCCAATCAGAAGCAAGGAAATGGGAGTTACAAGTCAAAGCCATCATGGCATTAAAACCATGAAACTCCTCTCATCATGGAATTGAAGGCGATTAAATGAGTCCCTTGGGGGGCACCCCCCCCCCCCAAAGAAAAAACCTTCTCTTCAGCCCATCTCTTCATTTCTTTTATTAGGTATAGGACCTTCCCTCGGTCCTTATCCTCTAAAAAATCGAAGTCTAAGCCAAGCCAAAGAACCAAAGCATCAAGCGTTCTCATTTGAAGGACGATGGCGAAGTCCATACATGACTTGCGACCATCGATCTGAACTGGTCCCCACAATCTCCTGAGAAGTCAGATTCCTTTTCTTACTTTTCTATTGTACTTTGTATTTTCTTTAAGAGACAAAAAAACTCACAATTCTTGTCTTTCATTTTGATAAGATTTGTAAATCGCCTTTTACGGCAAACAAAATCGCCTTTCATGGCAAACAAAATTGCCTCTCATGACATTAAAAAAATTTCTTTTTTCTTAAATATATGTGTAATGAAAAGTTAGAAAAAAGGTTGATTTCCTTTCTACTTGCGAAGGTGGGTCTCCGGATCACCATTTCTAAATTCCAAGTATAATAGAAGATTTGGCATACCCGTACAAAAATGTAGATGCCCTTTTTTCTCCCCCTTTCTTTTCCTCTCGGTGAAGCCGGGGACGGATGGGAGAGGAGAGGAAGAAAAATTCAGGTCCATCAATTTTCATCAAAAAGAATTTGAGTAAAAGGTATATAAAGTACCAAAAATGTTTTCACATGGAGGTACCAAAAGAGAAGAAGAAAAAATAGTTTGTTTCAAAAATCAGGAGCTTAGTCTAACATGGTATTCAACCAAAGATTCAACTCCTCAAGCAGACTCTTGACCTTAGCCTCTAACGCTTCCAGGTCGTGCTTCTTCAAAATCTTTCCATAAAATGCGGCGGAACGACACGACCCATCTGCAGCATGGGGAAACTCGTCCCAAAGAATCTGGCATTGCTCGTACTCTTGAGTCTGTTAGGAATTTTGTGTATTGCAATTTGATGGATGCATTATCATTCTAGCATCATTTGAATTTTCACACATGCATTGATTTAGAAAAACTTGAAATCTTGATTTATACATGCATTGTTTTTAAGCTTTGTAAAAGTATTGATTTATGCATGTTTTGTTTTTAAACTTGGATGCATTTGTTTTTGAAAAGAAGTTTTAGAAATCAAGCAAGCCTATGGGTTTTATATCTTTCAAATCTTGTTAGGCTTTTTGTGTTTCATGTTTTTAAACATCTTAGTTTGATTTAAAATATGTTTCCAAGCTTGATTTAACGGCCCAAAAGTTCCCAAGAGAAAATATTTTGAAAAATGATAGTTTAGGGAACTTTGGTCCCAGGCCCGGGTCGACCCGCAGTGGGCTCGGTCGACCGGCCTAACAGGGGACCCGGTCGACCGAGCCCACTGTGGGTCGACTGGGAAAGAGCCGTTGGGCTCCTGTCAAACGGTCAGTTTTATGACCGTTGTGTACCAGGTCGACCGGGTAAGGGTCCAGGTCGACCGGGGACTAGCCGTTGGGCTGTTTTGGTTATAAATACTAGTTCATTCCTTTGCCAAAAGTTAGGGATTTTTAGGCCTTCCTTGAGAGGTTTTGAGGCCAATCAAAGGGGAATAAACTAAGGGATGAAAGGGGTCCTTTGGAAAGCTAAAGCTTGGATTAATGAAGTTAAATCTCTAAGTAAGCTTTACTTTCCTTAACCATATGTTGTCATGCTTTGCTTTATTATTGGTAAATGTTTTCTAGCATGATAAACTATGTTTTGTTGTGTCCTTAACATGTTTATGTTTTGAATTGATTTATTGTTTTGGATGCATCACCTTGATTCAATCCAAGTAGTACTTAAATTGGTATATCTAAGTAAATCATGTTAATGAAAACATCTTTGAAATTATATGTAACATGATTCCTATACTTGGTTGAATCTATGGTTGTTGTTTTTAATCATAAGAAAATCTCTTTCAAATCTATCTTTTGTTTTGGACTCAACAACTTCACAAATCATATGTACTTTTGTTTTAAAGTTTAACAACTTGCATTGCTTTGATAGGTATATCATTTTCAAGTTGATTTTACAATTACATATGATTTGTCCCCTAATTTCAATCAAATCTATTTTTATGTTTTGAGCTACATTGTTAATTTGATTGACATCCATATGCATCACATGTGTTGTTCTTAGAATTTCACAACTTGTTTGGAATACGTATGTATATCTTTTACAAGTTATTTTTAACATGTGATTAGCATTCTTTCCTCAATCATAAATGTTTTTATGAGCTAAAACTTTCAAAAGCCTTTGGCATACATTTATGAGCTTTCATTTTCAAATTAATTGAGGACATCATACATACACATTGTGCATTCATCTTTGCATTCAGTGTGTGTGTGTGTGTGTGTGTGAAGTAGATTTTCACTTTCTTATCCGCCTAATTAAGACGCATTGTAATGAGCTATAAATTGTATTTCTATCAGGTGTATTTTAGACACTACTTAGAGAGATAACCAACCTTTTGGTTGAAGAGGTTATTGCTTAGCCTAAGAAAAGCATAGTGTAATAGGTTGATGTTAAGCCTTGAAAAACATCATTGTAAAGGTTATTGCTTAGCCTATTGAAAAGCATAAATAGTGGAAATCCGGTGGGGTGTTGGATCACAAGCCGGTAGTAGATGTAGGCATTGAGGTCGAACCACAATAAATCCTTGTGTGATGGTGCATGCTTTGTGGTGATTGTTTTTGTAAGCTTCCGCATTTATTTACTTAATCACCACTTGTGACTAGTTTAATTTAAAAAAGTTAAAATTGGTTAAAATTGGTCATAATTGAAGCTCACCCTATTCACCCCCCCCTCTAGGGTTCGGATTCCAAGACTTTTAATTGTTATCAGAGAGAGATTACTCCATTTTAGGGCATAACAACCCGGAGTTGATCCTTTCTAGATTAGAACCATAGTGTTGTGTTTTATTGCATATCTTTGTAATGATTTCCACTATGATCGAAAATGAAATTTCCCCAAGTATCATTTCACCACTCTAAGACTTTTTCAAGTTATATCTCCAAGAGTTAGTGAGTCCTCAAAGTGAACTCTCAAGGACATCCTTATCAAGACCTTAGGTGAATCTTCAAAGGTAGACTATTAGACTAACCTAAAGGCCTTGAACCTCTCTAGACCAACCTATACCTTTTAGTTATATCTAATTGTTGGTCATGTTACATTTGCATTTTGTTTCTTTATAGTCACATCTCTTAAAATGCAATGTTTCTTTGTGATCATTTGATTTTGTCTTCATGAACTTTTAAGTTATATCTCTTGGTTTTCAAAATCCTTTGATTGCAATATTATCATGATCGATTTGCATCTTTGCTCATTTAGTTACATTCTTTTTATGCAAATTGATTTTGATGTCTTACGTTGCGTGGTTGGATATGGTTTCATTGATTTGCATGTTTGTGCCTAACTTGGTATATATTTTCTTTAATGCAAATTGATGATTGTTTATGTGCTTTATAGTAAAATCTTTTGTTTTATTATCATTTGAGCCTAATAAGTACATATGTGATTTAGCGTGCTAAGCTCATTTGAAATAATCATCATATCCATTTTCCATTGCATTGTAAGCTTAGTACTGTTAGGGATTTTGTAATTTGCAATTTGGTGGATGCATTTGCACTTTAGCATCATTTGAATTCACACACTAGCATTGTTTTTAGAAATCTTGAAATCTAGTTTTATTCATGCATAGCTTTTAAGATTTGGAAAAGCTTTTGTTTTATGCATGGTTTGGTTTTAAACTTGGATGCATTGGTTTTGAAACCCAAACTCTTTTGAAAACCTATTTCCTTGTGCATTATATTTGGAAAATCTTCTTGACAATTTAGGTTTGAACTTTGCATACATTCATCCCTTCATAATCATATATGTATGCATTGTTTTTTAAAAAGGAGTTTTTAGAAATCAAGCTAGCCTATGATTTAAAGTTTTGAATCATTTTAGGCTTTGTGTGTTTCATGTTTTTATACATCTTTGAATGTTTTAAAACATGTGAAAAAGCTTGATTTTAATGGCCCAAAAGATCCCCAAAGAAAATCTTCAAGAAACCCAAAAAATGGGAAATTCTGGGCAGGCCCGGTCAACCGGCCTTGTATGGCCGGTCAACCGGCCAAGAGGCCCGGTCAACCGGCCAAACTGGCGGTTAACCGGACTGCTGAGGCTTCAACGGGCATTTTTATGACCGTTGTGCTTGGCCGGTTAACCTGCCTGTCATGGCCGGTCAACCGGGGATATAGCCGTTGGGCTGTTTTGGGGATATAAATGAGTTCTTTCCTTTGTCTTTGGTTGGAGATTTTGAAACCCTCTTTGAGGAGCTTTGAGAGAAGACAAAGGGGATGATCTAAGAGACATCAAAGGGTCATTAAGTAAAGCTTAAGCTTGGATCAACTAAGTTAAATCTCCAAGTAAGTTTTACTTTTAATTAATCATTTGTTATGTGCTTTATTTGAAACTTTGGAAAATGATTTCAAGCATGATAACAATGATGTGTTGAATCCTTTCTTCCCTCCATCTTTGATATTCAAGATTGGATTCATCACTTTGATTTCAACCCAAGTTTTGTTTTAAACTTTCTTAATCATGCTTAGCCTAAAATCTTTGATTTCCTTTAATGCATGATTCTTTGTCTTGGTTGAAACTTCCTTTGTTGTTTTCATACATTTAAACTTTAGTTAAATTGATTTGGTTTTGAAAACAACATGCACATGTATCACATGTTCTAAATTAGCCATTTTCACACAACTTGTTAGTCCTTGATTTTCATGTCATAAACAAGTTGAATTTCATACATGTGATTTGCATAAGACTTCAATCAAACCTTTTATGAGCTTTAAACTTTGAATTGCTTTAAGCAATATATTGAGTGAGCCTTCTTTTTAAACTTGATTGGAGTCATCACACACACACCTCATAAGCATACATCTTTGCATTCATTGAGTGTTTGTGTGAGTTAGGATTTTCATTTTCATATCTGCCTATTTAGAGGCAATTTATTTGAGCTTATATTGTAATCTCTTAGAGTGATCTTTTGTAAAGACACCTTCTTAGAGAATTCTATATTTGTAAAGGTTATTGCTTAGCCTAAGAAAAGCATTGTGTGAGGTTAGCCTAAGAAAAGCATTGTGTAAGGTTATTGCTTAGCCTAAGAAAAGCATTTTGTAAAGGTTATTGCTTAGCCTCTAAAAGCACATTGAGAGGTTGTTGTTTAGCCTTGAAAAGCAACATTGTAAGGGTTATTGCTTAGCCTAGTAAAAAGCATAAATAGTGGAAATCCGGTGGGGTGTTGGATACACAAGCCGGTAGTGGATGTAGGCACGTTGGCCGAACCACTATAAATATTGTGTTGTGGTGATTGCAATGTGGTGTTTATTTTTGTATTAGCTTCCGCATATTGTATGACAATTCATCACTAGTGACTAGTTTAGTTTGAGAAATTAAAATTGGTTTAAATTGGTCACATTTGTAGCTCACCCTATTCACCCCCCACCCCCCCCCCCCCCCTAGGGTTAGGATCCTCGTGGACTTTCAAGTACATTTGCTAAGAGTGGGGATGTTGCATGATAGATTAATGGATCATTTTAGATGAATTGGAATTAAACCATTGTTGACAACCATCTTCATCTATATGCGATCCAGGATATCCTTCCAACTCCATACCTTCTTGTGCTTGCATAGTTATACTCTTTATTGATGATATGGTATGAGTTAGATCTTGAGGGTTGATTGATCCTCTCTATGCAAATGTCAATTGGTTCTATGTATGGTTGTGATCTTAGTTATATTTGTAGAAACCATACTAGAACTCAAATCCATCCTCTATGCCTGCTAGTCATTTATTTTTGGATGGTTATGATGTTGATTCATGTATATTCTCTAAGTGATGTCATCCTTATACATGTTTCAACTTCATAGTAGTGATCTTGATCATATGAAACTCTTTGAAATCCATTCCTCGTATATCTATATGTTTGATGGATATCTTAGATGTTGAATTCATATGATTTTGACACTTTAAAAATTGCATGCATTACCAAGTAATATCTTTTTGCATTGCAATTTACCTTGTTCATCACTATGCTCATTAGTTATATCATTAAAAGTGATGAATAACCATTTATGATGCTTGATGGAATTTTGTGTTTGTCACATCCTTGCTATTTATCATGTTGTCAAATTCAATTGGTTTCAATTGGTATAATTTTCAATTGATTTGATGTCATTTCTTGTGAATGTGATAGACCTTGTGTACATTGGATTGAACTTGATAGTTATATGTTTTCATTCCATGTCACATTCCATTAGCATAATAATTTTCATGTTTGCCACCTCTCTTGCTCATATAGGTAAATCTCATGACCACCATATTTATGTGATCATAATCTTGGTTGGTTAATTGTTGAGGTAGGCTTCATTTTTTTAATTTCATTTCACTCATCTTGCACATGATAGTCATATTTTTTGATTGAATGAAATGATTTCAAAACTTTCATAGCATATGATTTTCATAGTTAAATTAATTGATGCTATGTTTAGTAAACCCCATAATATCATGGATAACTCTAATTTGGATTTATCTTAATAGTTATATCCTTTATAACTCCATTTTAGAGTGATTGTTTTAATAGACTTATCTTTGAATCTCAATTGGTATTCTTTGTTTTTCCAATTGGTATCCATGATCGCTTTTCTCCTTAACCTTGCTTTCTTTTGGTGATTTGATCATATTGAGTTTTATAGTTAAATGTGTCTAATCCTTTCCTTGAAAGTTTACCCTCAATTGGTAAAAGCATCTTCTTCTTGCACCAAATAGTTATATCTTTGTCAAAAGTTTGACAAAAGGAGAGAATGGATTGAGGGGGAGTGTAAACCTTCATAGGAAGTATTAGTTTTTTTATCAAATTGACCCTTAGATTGGCTTTGAACCCTTAGAGACTACTTCCATACATGATAACCTGTTATGTATTTCATTTTCGATTTCTTTTGTTAACAAGTGCTTCTAAAAGGTATTTTCCTTGTTTCATGTGTGTAGGTACCTTTGCAATTTAATGTCAAAGGGGGAGAGAACATTCAAGTTATCTAAAGGGGAAGAGAATGTCCAAGCTTCCTAAGTGTGAGAACCCGACCCCTAATCTCTTGGATTAGTGTTGTTTTATTTGTGGATTAGTTCTTTTAGTGGGATTAGTAGTTTTTGGGTTGAGTTTGTGAGCTAGAATGAGTTTTCTTCTAGTTTTGGGCTTTTGAGTGCTTTGGTAGCTTGTGGGGCCCTTTGGGGGTTCCCTTTTCGGCTTTGTATTTTCTTGTGAGATTTTCCCGATTTGTTTCGTATCGTGTTTTTGGCCCGTTGCATTCATCTTGAGGAATCCTACAACTTTCATGTTGATCCCATATCGATTTGAGAACCCGAAAACCGATTTCTTGGCCTTGAGGGCAAAACAGTCATTGCACACCAAATCTGTACCCAAAACTTGATATTCTCAAAATCCGTGAAACATACACTTTTTGGAAACTAGATATTTCGACGATCATTTCTTCCTTCTTCGTCGAATCCATCCGAGGTCCCGAATTAGATGATTTCAGCCACCCAAGTTCTTTAAGTTGTGGGACCCATTCTCACTTGTTTATAAAAGGAGACCCTTCCCCTTCCTTCTCCATTTTCATGTTCCAGCACACATTTGAGCCTAGGGTTTTCTAGCAAGTTTCTTCTTCTTCTTCTTGCTCTCTCCATCTCCAAGCTACACCAATCTTGCACCAACATCAAATGGAGACCATCTTCTTCTTCCTCTTCACCATGGCTCCCCATTGATACCATTTTTGGAGAAATCTCCCAACCTAGAGACCTCCCTTGAGCTTGTTCTTCTCATTTGAAGGTCATCCAAGTAAGTGATTCTTCCAATCTTCTAGATATGTGTTCTTCTTGCCCTTGAGAAGCTCCATTTTCATTATTGGGAGTTCTTTCTTCTTCTTCATTATGTAACCCATTTTTGGGTTGTTTTGGGGGTTTTTGTAGAGATTGTGGATCTTGAGCTTGAGAGGTGATTAGGAGCTTGATTTGCTTGATTAGAGTCAAAGGCAAGTGGATGAATGGATTGTTTTGCTTATTAACATGTTTTGTGATAAAAATCTTGATTTCATTGATGGTTTTGGTAATCTTAATAGTTGTTTTTGATATGATAAATATTGATTATGAGATGTGCTTATTGATGAGTTATTCTTTCTTGTTAAGCTCTTGAAAGTGCATGCATCCTATTGTCAAAATTTCAAATGGTTTCACATGAATGAGTTTCTCCACCTTGAGTTTTATTGTGGATGGAATAGATGGAAAGGATGGAAATGGAGGAACTTGAAAGGAGGAGCTCTTTAGCTCATTTTAATGTCTTGGAAACATGTGTTTAAGCCCCCTTGTTTATAGTCTTATGTGATTGATTATATGTTGGAAGGAAAGGAAAGAAAAAGAGAAAAATCAGAAGTCCCGGACCTGCACTGCGCCCAGGACCGATCGATCGGACGTGCAGACCGATCGATCGGTCTGTCAGTAACTGTAAGGGTTTTTGGACCGATCGATCGGGCCCTGTGTAGAAATTTCGACCGATCGATCGGTACCTGTTCAGAAAATTTTGGCCGATCGATCGGACCGGTGGATTTTGAGATTTTTATTTTTTCCTTAGTGCTAGGTGGGACCTTGGCTACCCTTTTTGGACTAATTGGACTATGGGTGAGATGTCTTGTGCCGACGCTTCTCACGGTTAGTTTAGTGGCATCGAAGTTCAATCCGTTTCAATCTTGAACGGGATGGAATGACGCGATAACTCCTTTATATCCAAATATAAGTCTTTTGCCTTGGTTATCGCGAATTCCATTCCTTTCGATGAATGAATAGGTTGGTCGATGTTTCCGAATTAACGTCATGCCTAGGATGGACCGTCTATAACCTTGATTTTTCCTAGTATGGAATCTAGTACTACCCGTAAGCTCATTTTAAGTTGTGAAAATAGTAAAAGTGCATAAGGAGCCCGGAATGTCTTCAAACTCAAGGAGTACCAAGTAATTATCATAATCGACATACGGGACCCCTATTCACTTAAGTAGATCTTGCAATCAATATTCTTCCCGAAATGGTATAGTGCATTATATTTCCTCATTTCTCGAGATTTGCATCACATGATATGAAATGAAAGTGTGCCCTTGAGCACCCCGTTTTACCCGTTTATTTATTGTACTTGATTTACTTGTTTCCCCGAAAGCATTGGAGTTACTCTAGTAACAGTTATTTGCCCCGAGATATATTGCCCGACATGATATGATAGTGTGCCCTTGAGCACCCCCGTCTTGCCCGTTATTTATTGTACTTGACTTGCTTGCATATGTCTCGATTGGTTTTAACCTATGAGTCGGCACCACTAAGCTTGGATAACCATGTTGGTCTGATCAACCGACTTGGAGATCCCCATCTTGTCCCGCCAGCTGCAGCTTGGATCCCGATACCCGGTTATTACCGTGGTCCCGTCCCGATACCCGGTTATTACCGTGGCCTTGTCCCGATACCGCAGATTGCTACTGTGGTCCCCGATGCCCGGCTCGCTACCGTGGTCCCGTATAGTATATGTATATGCATTCATGAGATCCCCTGTTTCTCCTCACCTCGAGTGACTGAGACCAGGGCCTAGTATATGTATATGTATTGATATGAGATCCCCTGCTTCTCCTCACCTCGAGTGACTGAGATCAGGGCCTAGTTATTGCTCTATCGCTTTAGTGATAGAGGACTTAGCTTCGTGTGGTTGCCATCTTGCCAGTTCCCGATTCCTTGGACACCCGACATGGTTTATATTGCTTACTTGTTTTCAGTTAAATGATTCATTGCTTTTATGAAAGTTGTTATTTAGATAAGTGTTAATGCTCTCTATTGTAAATCCAGTCACTATTATATTGTTTTATGTCCTTTGCACACGTACATGTTTTACAGGAACGCCAGTTGGGCGAATACCCGTGCTTTTACATATGTTTCAAACGATAAATGATTTTGCTAGATTTATATGATTTCACATGTTTTAAAGGAATACCCGAATTGTTAAATATCCGTGCTTTGTTTTAAATGACATTTGACTTGTGAGATTCCCATGTTTATACATGCTTTAAATGATTACCCGATTTCTAAATATCCATGCTTTGAAATATGTTTCAGATGACATTTGTTTGCAAGATCCCTACGTTTATACCTGTTTTTAAATGAATACCCGAATTGTTAAATACCCATGCTTTGAAATAGGTTTCAAATGACACTTGTTTTGCCAGATTCCTATGTTTATACCTATTTTACATGATAACCGATTTATTAAACATCCGTATTTCTACATAGGTTTCAAATGGACATTGGTTTTGCTAGACTGTTATGGATACCTGATTTGTTGTATACTTGTGTTTTACTTAAGTTTCAAATGAACGTTTGTTTTGTCAAACCACTATATTTATACATGTTTTAGACGAATACCCGATTGTCAAATATCTATGATTATAGATGATGTAGATGAACACTTGTTTTATTAGATGTTCATGCTTTACCCGTGCTTGAAATGAATACAAGTTTTCCCCGAGATTCCCGACTTTGCACCCGTTTAATTATATGCAGCACTTGATCGATTAGCATGATTTATTATATGTTTTATTCTTTACTATATTTGTGATCTTTTCATCCACCTGCCAGACCGTCGTGTCTGACCCACTACTTTTGGTACTCAGGTTCAGATTTCTTCGCCCCGAGTTGAGTGTTTTGTTGGCTGTGGAGCCATGCCTTGCAGGTTGTTTTGTCGGCTATGTCATGTAGACATTGAGCTTGACATCGGAGCTACGTCACATTTGGGTAGTAGTTTATAGCTTATTGTTGTATGGCTTTTATTAGCCTTTTTCTTGGGTTTCTTAATTAATGTACATTGATAATTGTAACTTGAACATATATGGGAATGTAATATCCTGTTACTGTCAGCTCTGTAATTTATTGTGATGGTTTACTCCAGTCTGATATGATTCTTGATATGATAGCTATATGCTAATGGTTTAGTGCGATGCGGAATCCGATGGCCACGGACTCCGGGTCGCAATGCCACAAAAGCTTCCGCAAAATATTCAGAATGTGTTGTCTTCACACACGCGGATCTTGGGAGAAGTAAAATACATTTATGCTTAATCCCAATTCCCGCCCCCGAGGTTTCTGTTTCGGGGGCGTGACACTAAGGGGAGATATTGTATGATCTTCTACAGGGGGAGAGAATGCATATCTTGCCTTAGGAAGCTTGGACATTCTCTTCCCCTTTAGATAACTTGAATGTTCTATCCCCCTTTGACATTAAATTGCAAAGGTACCTACACACATGAAATAAGGAAAATACCTTTTAGAAGCACCTGTTAACAAAAGAAATCAAAAATGAAATACATAACAGGTTATCATGTATGGAAGTAGTTTCTAAGGGTTCAAAGCCAATCTAAGGGTCAATTTGATCATATTGAGCTTTATAGTTAAATGTGTCTAATCCTTTCCTTGAAAGTTTACCCTCAATTGGTAAAACCATCTTCTTCTTGCACCAAATAGTTATATCTTTGTCAAAAGTTTGACAAAAGGAGAGAATGGATTGAGGGGGGTTTAAATCTAAGGGTCAATTTGATCATATTGAGCTTTAAAGTTAAATGTGTCTAATCCTTTCCTTAAAAGTTTACCCTCAATTGGTAAAACCATCTTTTTCTTACACCAAATAGTTATATCTTTGTCAAAAGTTTGACAAAAGGAGAGAATGGATTGAGGGGGAGTGTAAACCTGTTATGTATTTCATTTTCAATTTCTTTTGTTAACAGGTGCTTCTAAAAGGTATTTTCCTTGTTTCATTTGTGTAGGTACCTTTGCCATTTAATGTCAAAGAGGGAGAGAACATTCAAGTTGTCTAAAGGGGAAGAGAATGTCCAAGCTTCCTAAGGGGAGATATTGTATGATCTTCTACAGGGGGAGAGAATGCATATCTTGCCAAAGGGAGAGAGAGGCATGGTCAAAGGGGGAGAGGTAGAAGAAAGAAAGCTTGGGAGCTAAAGAAGATGCTTGGCTATAGAGAGAAAGATGAAAAGAAAGCTTGAAGAATGATCAAGCTCCAAGCATCAAGAAGAATGAAGAAAAGGACCCAGAGCCCAAGCTAAGAGAAGGAGCATCCAAGAGATTTCAAGACTTGTCCAGCTTAGGGGGAGTTGAAGACTTAGTGTGTAAAATTCGGTGTTGAGTAAGTTACCATCAAATTGCAAAGGGGGAGGTTGTTAGGAATTTTGTGTATTGCAATTTGATGGATGCATTATCATTCTAGCATCATTTGAATTTTCACACATGCATTGTTTTAGAAAAACTTGAAATCTTGATTTGCTCATGCATTGTTAGAAATATTGATTTATGCATGTTTTGATTTTTAACTTGGATGCATTTTTATTTGAAAAGAAGTTTTATGAATCAAGTAAGCCTATGAGTTTTAAATCATTCAAATCATTTTAGGCTTTTTGTGTTTCATGTTTTTAAAACCCTTAGAATGATTTAAAACATGTTTCCAAGCTTGATTTAATGGCGCAAAACTTCCCAACCAAAATTACTTTAAAAAACACATTTTTGGGAAAACAGGATTTATATCGGCGGCCAAAACCACTTTTACCAGCGGTCTCTGGCCCCCGCTAAAAGCAGTTTTTCAAACGGCTATATTTATGACCGTTGAGTACCCGGTCGACCGGGTAAGGGTCCAGGTCGAACGGGGACTAGCCGTTGGGTTGTTTTTGGGTATAAATTGTGGCTCGTTCCTAAAGAAAAAATGGGGATCCAAGGGATACTCCTTGAGGTGTTTTGAGACCAATCAAATGGGAATGAGCTAAGGGATGAAAGGGGTCATTTGGAAAGCTAAAGCTTGGTTCCATTGAGTTAAATCACTAAGTAAGCTTTACTTTCCTTAACCATATGTTGTCATGCTTTGCTTTATTATTGGTAAATCTTTTCTAGCATGAGAAACTATGATTTGTTGTGTCCTTAATATGCTTATGTTTTGAATTGATCTACTGTTTTAGATGCATCACCTTGATTCAATCCAAGTAGTACTTAAATTGGTATATCTAAGTAAATCATGTTAATGAAAACATCTTTGAAATTATATGTAACATGATTCCTATACTTGGTTGAATCTATGGTTGTTGTTTTTCATCATAAGAAAATCTCTTTCAAATCTATCTTATGTTTTGGATTCAACAACTTCACAAATCATATGTACTTTTGTTTTAAAGGTTCACAACTTGCCTTACTTTGATAGGTATATCATTTTCAAGTTGATTTTATAAGTACATATGTTTGTCCCCTAACTTCAATCAAATCTATTTTTATGTTTTATGCTTCTAGCATACACATATTGAACTACATTGTTAATTTGATTGACATCCCTATGCATCACATGTTTTGTTCTTAGAATTTCACAACTGGTTTGGAATACATATGTATATCTTTTACAAGTTATTTTTAACATGTGATTAACATTCTTTCCTCAATCATAAATATTTTTATGAGCTAAAACTTTCAAAAGCCTTTGGCATACATTTATGAGCTTTCATTTTCAAATTGATTGAGGACATCATACATACACATTGTGCATTCATCTTTGCATTCATAGTGTGTGTGTGTGTGAAGTAGATTTTCACTTTCTTATCCACCTAATTAAGAAACATTGTAATGAGCTATAAATTGTATTTCCATCAAGTGTATTTTAGACACTACTTAGATAGATAACCAACCTTTTGGTTGAAGAGGTTATTGCTTAGCCTAAGAAAAGCATAGTGTAATAGGTTGATGTTAAGCCTTGAAAAACATCATTGTAAAGGTTATTGCTTAGCCTATTGAAAAGCATAAATAGTGGAAATCCGGTGGGGTGTTGGATCACAAGCCAGTAGTGGATGTAGGCATTGAGGCCGAACCACTATAAATCCTTGTGTGATGGTGCATGCTTTGTGGTGATTGTTTTTGTAAGCTTCTGCATTTATTTACTTAATCACCACTTGTGACTAGTTGGATTTAAAGAAGTTAAAATTGGTCATAATTGAAGCTCACCCTATTCACCCCCCCTCTAGGGTTCGGATCCCCGGACTTTCAGAGTCTTCCTCCGGAGATTGCTCTCAACCTCCTCGACTTGGCGAATCAAAGTCCCTTCTTTTTAGCACGAGCTTCTACAATGGCAATCCATTCGGCAGCAGCTTGTTCCTCCAATAACTTAAGACGCTGCCTGGTCTCAACGACCTCCCTATCAAGACGGCGCAAATCTTTTGTTAGCCCAATGATAGCCAACTCGGTGACGTTCCTCTCCCGAACGAATTGTTTCCAAGTCCATGAGATCTCGTTCAGTTCAGACTTGACCTCGCCAGAAGGCTTCAAAACCATCTCATTGAAGAACTTACCACTTGGGAAGTTCTTGGTCTCATTCCACTTGTTGCTTAGAACTATGACTTCATCAAACAAAGCCTTCGCACTTGCAATGTCCAGACCGACCTCTTCGCTATCAGCAAGGATGTCCTGTACATGCTTGATCATGCCAAAGCCAACTTCTAAATGGCCAGAAGAAAGAGTTTCGACCCATGAGCCCAAAACGCTCTTCAACATTTCTTCGCATACTCTAGAGATGGCCTGGATGAAGGCTCGCCCCTCTCCATTGGTCGACTGCCCGTGTCATGCCATGTTGGAGGAGTGATCATCAAACTCTTTCTAATCGGAGAGACTGGCGAAGGAATCTCCTCGGAAGATTTCATCTCTGCCGCATTAAAACTGAAAGAAGAAGTCCCTGCTTCTGGTTCAACTGCAGGCATCCCCTACTCTAGCACTTAGAAAGACGGAGGAACTTCTCCTGTTACTTCACAACCTGCCAGCAAAACAAAACAAAAAAGGTATGAATATGATCCTATTGAAAAAATCATTTTCATCAAGGTTATTGCTACAAATACCTTCTTCGACGATCGTCAGAGTAATTTCTGCCTCCATGAGTTCATCCGAAGCATCGTCAAAGGTCGCGTCCATGGATGGCTTGAAATCCTCAGAATCCTGTGGCAAGTCAACTGACAAAAAAACAAGCAGCATGTTAGAAAATGACAGCACAAACAAAAATGAAAGAAAACACAAAGAATACATACCAGGTGAAGATTCCGGAATCACTCCAAAGTCTCTCGGATCTTCTTCAGATGTCGCAATCGGATCCGTCACTGCTTCATCAGCCGGAACCTCAGGCGTCGCCAAATCAACACCTCCCACTGAAAAGGGAGAGAAAGAAAATAAAAAAAACAACAAGAAATCTCAGCGAAATGAAACGGAAAGAGAAAGAGGAAGAATCATACCTTCATTAACGATCTCTTCCTCTCGGGTTCTCTTTTCCGGAGGCTCATCAGCGTCCATTGACATCTCTTCAGCAATGGTGAGATAGACTTCTGAATCAGGAGAGTCATCGTGCCGTCTCTTATTACGGCGCTACCCTCTCTTCCTCTTGCTTCTGTGGGCCGGTTTACTTGAAGTACCCGCCCCATCACCAAAGTCAGGACCTTCGTTTGACTCCTCACTAGATGGTCTACTCCTCCCAGTGGACTCCAAGGAAGCCTTCGTTCGTTCCGCTTGCATCCAAGCGTCGATCTCAGCCTCTTCCTCTTCTAGCTGTTTCAAGACCTCACCAAGTATCTCTTGTACAACTCCTGATTTGATGATATCTTGTTCACCGAGAAAGCATATCTTGTGCATCTCTCCAGTAAGGAAAGCCAGAACTTCCTCTCGACGGACTCCATCTGATCTGCAAAGACCCTTCCCAGAAGATTGCTTGACATCGAGCTCTTTCTTGGAAAGCCCCCGGTACACTAAAAAGCTCTCTACGAACCATTTTGTAAAGCCAGCAGTCCGGAAAGTGGGCAACTCAGGATAGGAAATCATGGCGATAGTGTCCTCTGCACTGTAAAAAGCTCATGCATTCTTTCCATCCTGCAAACCTCCAAAACACTTCACCATGCTCGAAGGCGCTCCAACGATGCCTTGAGAGAAGCCCAACTGCAGCGCAAAACGCGAGGGGACATACGGCTGGATATCAACAAAAAGATATCTATGGTACACCATAGTACCAACGCGTATGTTGAAAAGCCACCTCTTTTCTGCCTTTGTCAAAGAATAGTGCCTTCCCGACCTTGCTCTGGTGGAATCACGGGAGACACCAAAATCAAAAGCCTTCTTCCGCGAACCGGTAGAAAGCTTCATTGAAGATTGCCTAATCTCGACATCCCTGAACCGTCGGATCCTCAAATGGGCAAATAAAAATGATTCGAAAACGGCTGTCCCTCCAGCCAATCGAATCATAAAAGGATCATCATCACGTGCAACTCCTAATCGACGGAAGCCAGGACAGTGGTACACATACCACGAATAGAAAATATGGGCTGAAAATACCCTGTTCATAGGGAGCCCAAGCCGAACAAGAAAAGCAGCAGCCTGCAGTTCGGTACACAAATAGGAGTAAAGAGCAAGCACCAAAGCAAGCTACTCTCCGAACGCCATATGACAAGCTGGAAAAATACAATGCGACCTGATGTGCGTACCATCTCCTCCAGCAAAAACAGCCTCACTCAGCCAATAATTGAGGTAAACAGCGAGATCCCTCCGCAGCGCAATGCCCAAATAAATAGCATCGGTGCTCTTGAAGAAGTCCTTCAAGTCTCCTCGTGTGACAAAAGTTTTCTTCGAACCTTGAGTCTTAGCTCTGGCCTCCCAGGTCATGCTATCAGAAGACTCTTTACTATCAAAGAAGTTGGGAAACAAGGAGCCAAAACTCCTCCAACTGCTGGACTTTACTTTCGAGCCCTCCTTCTCCTTCAAAAAATCATAGAAGGCGACGAGCTGAAAGTACAAAAGCCTAAACTCCTCAGATTGCTCCTCAAGGACCTTGTCAATAGGCATGAACTCCTCATAAAGTTTACCGAGGACAGACAGCCTGGTGATGGCGCTCAATTCCTTCAAAGTAAAACCAATCTCACCATTCGTGACAATGAAGGTGTTGGTTTGTGGAAGGAATGACTCCAACATGGCCATGAAGGCTTCATCGAAGAAAACCACGGTTTGCCGAAAAGTGCCAACCGCATCAAAAATCTCGACCTCTTTCAAAATGGCCCCGCCAATCTGCAAGATGTGATCAATCCATGACTCCCAGCTTGAGTCAGCACTGAAACGGCCACGAAGTCAAAAAGGCTTCACCCAATTGCTGTCGTCACCCTGAAAGATGCCAAGGCCCACCACTCTTAAATCGACTGATGGATGATCAGAACCTTGGTAACTGCTGGCTGGCATCAACATGTCCATGCGGACAGGCGACTTCTCTGCATAACCGGAAAGGCCACCTATAAAAACCCCGGTCTTGATCACATTAGTCCTCCTCACCCAGCTCGAAGGATCTTCCCTCTTGGGGCACGTGGGAGAAAGGCTCATGATCGAGATAGTGTGATCAAAAGTCGACCGGGTAAAAATAGTTCTCTCCTCACCATCTGTCGTGTAAGAGAACTGAAAACATCTCCTTTGGTACGTCAAGTCATCAGGAACTGCGTCACCAAAGAAAAAGGTAGGCTTGGGCACAATGCTCTGATTGTCCATTACCTAAGGACGACTGCTTACCATAATCCTGTAAAACTCCTTATCCTTGAAAGCGATTAATCGCTGTCTCATTTCATCACGGTTGAGGGAGTCACATTCTTCCAAGTTTCTCTCCACAAACTGGACCTTCTCCCAGGCCTGCTTTACGGCCACATTAGGAGACCTGGTAGACTAGCGAGGTGCATCAATAACAGGCTCTTTGCCCTTGTTCGTTCTGGAGGAACTACCTGCAAAGGATGGAAAAGAAAAAATTCAATCATCAAAGTGACAAAATTTTGCTAAAAAAAATTATAGCGAAATTTTTGCATGGTTCCGGGACAATTCCGAAGAAAATGGAAACACCCCCGAAAAAAGATAGGAAGCTTAAAGATGAGCTCAATGCCACTGCAAGTTCATAGTCAATGGAAGCATTCTTAACGAAGGTTTGAACTCAAACATTGCTGCGAGATCAAACCAGTTTTATCAAATCTCCACAAGCTTGAAGAATGGCTCAACATTGGTGCAAGCTCCAAACTCCAAAACTTGCAAAGCTCCTCAAAACCCAACAAGATTAAGATAGGGCTCAACATTGCTGTGAGCTCCAAATCTCAAAACTTGCAAAAGATTTCCAGGTATGCATCATCATGCTCCCAATCAATTTACTGAAAATCATGCATCAAAGAAAATCATCACGCATTAGATGCTAGGAAAACCTTAACCAAAGTTTGACCAATTCCAACCCAACTTGGTCAAAACCAATCAAACTTTGTCCAAGTCAAAAATCATGTTGGCTTGACCTAGAGATTCTAGCCTTCTATCTTGATGCATAAAAAAAAATGCATGAACATCTTGGATTGCATAAACCTCATATCATGGTTGTTGGAAAATAGGTGGGCCTTTCATATAGGTTTCAAAAATTTTTGACCCACTTGATGCAAGGATCAATTATCTAGAAGGCAACAAACCCAATCCAGGATGCAATCCCTCAAACTCATAAATCATGTACAACAATATATCCTATCTAGAAGATAAAAAATAGCACCTAAACATGCAACCACGAAATCTACAACATACAAGGATGTAGATTATACCTTTGGAGCTTTGTACTGCTCTAATGGAGAAGTTGATTTCTTTCTTTGATGATGAGCACCTTCACTAATCAAATTAGAATCTCCAACACCTTTTGATCTTCCATGCTATGACCCGTATCAGATTCTCTTTTCTCAAGAAGATGGTGGAATCTCCAACAGAAAACCCTAAAGGAAACTAGAAGAGAAATTAGAAGAGGGAGAGGAAGAGAGTGGTGTGCAACACTTGCACAAACCTAGGGCTTGGGCGTGAATTCCATTGATGGAATAATGCATGGGGACGTCCAAGGCACTTCTCCTCTTATTTATAGCACTCAAGTAACCTCCTCTTACTAATTGAAATAGAAGTCTTACTTCCAAAACAATTAGTTACTTACTAAATCACAATTAGAAGTCTTACTTCAAATATGATTAGTAACTTCATCTTTTACTAATTAGAATAGAAGTCTCACTTCCATTAATAATTAGTAACTTACTATTACCACTATTAGAAGTCTCACTTCATATAGAAATAGTAACTTTCTATTTCCTTTTAGAGTTCTACTATAATTAGTATATTTCTAATATCTTGGGCTAGCGTGGGGACCACTAGGGATTCCTTAGAAAGTTGGCTCCAACTGGGACACGTGACCCCACATCTCATGTGCAATCCGGGCCCACAGTTAATTGCAAAGAACTCCACTATATAAATGCAATTGCACTCCAGTCTTAGGAATATATTACAATGAAGACACTAAACTTTTTAAGTACTACAAGTAGGCCCCTCCATCTATATCTATGGATCAATTGAACCTGTCCACCAAAATAGATCCATATCTTATTATCCTTGAGCCCCATTTAATTATAATTATCATTTGGTACCGATCCAATTAACTCTTAATCGGAATGGGTGTGCACTTACCAATGATTAATCCATTAATTGGCACAAGGGGATATTAAAGATAGATTCCATCTTGACCATTGAATGTTCCCACGGCTCTACTACCACCTACCCAAATCACCGAGGTGTTGACCTTCAATTGGCCTCACTCATTGGTGACTCAAAGCAAATGAATAGATAGAAACTTGAGTTCATTAATGTCTCAGGATTATGAGCCTATTGCTAGGGAATTATGAGAGCAGACCTTAAAGTAAAGACAGTGTATATAAGGTGCTTCTCATGGTCCTTCAATACATCCAATGTACCAGCACCATGATCCAAAATCTTACTTTCCGATGATCGAGACAAATTACACTATCTCATAGTGATCAAAATGCTACAACCTTGTCAGATGAGATGCCCAATCTCATCACTGGTTGTGAAGATATTTAAGTATAAGATTTGCAATACATCTCTCCTGTATGTGGGTCTCATCCATACACATATATTACATCTAGTATACTTGTGGACTCCGGTTCATCTCATGAACCATTATGTCATTCGTTTTAGTTATGTGCAAACAAGTAATAAAACACCATTCATCTCATGAAAGGAAAGAAATAATATATATTGATAAATAAAGAAATTAATCAATTTATTCATCATATACTGGTATTGAGACAATAAAACTAACAATCTCCCACTTGGGCTCAATGCCAGTCAGGGTTGCATCTCATGCAGATCCCATCTACTTACTGGCTGTAAGACCCCAACCCGAGTGAACCCGATTACTACTAATTAAGTTGCGTGTTAGTGCTAAGCTTGATTAGTGATTTTGGCTAAGTTGGGTTCGGAATAGCTTTGATTCTAGTTTTGGGCTACTTTGAATGCTTTGCTAACTAGTAGGGCCCTTTGGGGGTTCCTTTTCATGACATTGCATATGTTTGAGGATTTATCGGAGATGTTTACATTCATGATTTTAATCCCATTTTATTGGTACTGTTATTCCCTACAACTTTCATGTTGATCCCGTGTCCATCTGAGATCCCGAAACCCGATTTCATAGCCTTGAGTGCAAAACCGTCATTGCACACAAAATCTGTACCCAAAACTTGATATTCCCGAAACCCGTGAAACTTATACTTTTTGGAAACTAGATATTTCGACGATCATTTCTTCCTTTTTCGTCGAATCCATCCGAGGTCCCGAAAGAGATGATTTCAGCCACCCAAGTTCCTTTAGTAGTGGGACCCAATTCATTGTTAACAAAGGGGAGACCATTATCTCATTCATTTCATTCTTCTTGTCCCAGCACCACTTTTGAACCTAGGGTTTTCTCTTGCTTTTCTCTTCTTCTTCTTGCTTCTTCATCCTCAATCCACCCCCAAGCTTGCACCAAGAGGAGACTAGAGGCCATCATCTTTTTCACCTCATTGGGAGCTTTCTTTCAATAGCTTTTGTGGGGAAGCCTCCATTTCCAAGACCTTCTTTGAGCTCACCATTGCCATTAGAGGACCTTGCAACTTGGACCATTGTCTTGGAGGACTTGTTAGAGCTTGATTTCATTATTTAAAGACCTAAGGCAAGTGAATGATTGGGTGTTTTAAGTTTTAAATGGTTGGTGAAGCATTTATAGATTTTCATGTTTTCATTAATGTGCTTTGGTTGAAATAAATGTTCTTGATGGAGAGCCTTATGAATGCATTTATGATCATATAGATGTGTTAGCTCATAGCAATTAATGTGTTCTTGTTTTGTCTTGAATGTGTATATTGTGTGAAATGGTTTCCTTCTCCTTTTTGCTTGTATGGAATGTGATATGGATGGAGGAGAATGGGATGGATATGGTTGGAGATTTGAGGTTATTTGAATGGAGATTTATACTCCTCATTTGAGGTATAAAAGTGGTTAAGAAGGGGTTGTAAAAAGGAAGAGTTATTGTGGAGCTGAACTGGTCCGAACTCAGGTTCTGGACAGTTCGCTCGAGCGACCATGACACTTCGCTCGAGCGACCTGTCCAGGAAAGGGTTTGGAGCATTCCAGTAGCTTGGTCGCTCGAGCGGACCCCTGGTCGCTCGAGCGGTCATCCTAGAACTCATTCCAGAGAGTTGTCCGTTCGAACGCATTTAAATATTCGCTCGACCCAATGAGTTCGTTCGAGCGACCTCCACTTCGCTCGAGCGAACCCACCCAGACCACCATTCCAGCGAGTGACTCGCTCGAGCGAACCCTCCAGTCCGCTCGAGCGATGCAGTTCGTCTGGCATAGGCTATGTTGGGGACAATGTTCAACGGTTTCAATGGTTGGGTCTATTCTCTGGGAACCCCTCCACGTCAAGGAGATTTATTAAGCATTGTGTGAGGCCATTTGAGGAAGAAACCATGCCCCAAAGATTTCATTCGAAGTTTTGAAACTTCAAGGTGAATAAGGAGCCCGGAATGTCTTCAAATTCGAAGAGTACCAAGTCTTTATTATAATCGACATACGGGACCCCTATTCACTTAAATAGGTCTTGAAACCGGTATTTTTCCCGAGATTGTTATAGTTCAGTGTTTCACTTCATTCCAAGATTATATTATATGATTTGTTTTCCCGAAAGCATGATAGTTACACTAGTAACCGTTATTGGTCCCGAAATGTATTGCCCGACATGAAATGATAGCGTGCCCTTGAGCACCCCCGTTTTGCTCGTTATTTATTGTACTTGATTTACTTGCATATGTCTCGATTTGCTATTTGACCTATGAGTCGGCATCACTAAGCTTGGATAACCTTGTCGGTTTGATCCACCGACTTGGAGATCCATTTCCCGTCCCGCCAGCTGCAGTTTGGATCCCGATGCCCGGTCTATTACCGTGGCCCCGTCCCGATACCCGGTTCGCTACCATGGTCACGTCCCGTATATTTATATTGTATATATGATTTGCGTTGATCCTCTTCACCTCGTGTGACTGAGATCAACGTCCCGTTATACTGTTGTCACTGTAGTGACAGAGGACTTAGCTTTATGTGATTGCCATCTTGTTAGTTCCCGATCCCTTGGTTACCTTATATGTTTTATCTTATTTGCCCGTTTTCTAACAAATGATTCATCTACTTATGAGAGTTCTTGTATAATCAGATTTCTATGCTTTTCAAGATATTTCATCTATTACATGTTGTTGTATCCTTTCACTCTCTTGCCAGACCGTCGTGTCTGACCCTTTTGCTTGGGTACTCAGGTCTCGTTGCCGGTTTCCTTGAGGAGGGGCCGGAGGAGGCGGTAGGTGAGCCGCAACCTCTAGTCGAGTGGCGTGCTGACGATGTCATGTAGATATCGGGTTGCTACGAGAGGCGTACATTTTGAGGAGAGCTATTTAACCATTCATTGGGTTATTGTTTTGTCTATATTGGCCTTTGTTGGCCTCTAATTTTGGGGATTGTAATTAAATGATCTTTTGTTAACTTTAACCACTTTTGGGAATCATATTATTGATCATTGCTCATTCTGATACAGTTTTAAATACTTGATGCTAATGCTTTCATGACTAGAGATAGTCTGACTATTTGATTTGCTACATGCTTCTGCACTTAAGAGAAATATTCATTGATGGTTGTAATATCCTCACCGCGGACACCTATGGGAAATTAAATAAAGTGTATGTTAATCATTTTTATAGATGTTGTGGTTTTATGACACTAATGTCTCGACTCCGGATCCGTTCCTTCGGAATTCCCGGTCCGGGGTCGCTACACTGCCCAAAGACTTTGGTAGTCAAAGGCTTAGTAAAGGGATCTCCCAGATTGTCTGCAGAGTCTATCTAGGTGATAGTAGTATCACCTCTCTGCCCAATCTCTCTGACCATTTTTTATAACCTCTGTACACGCTTTTAGCTCCTGGGTTCCTTGGACTTATCGATTGCCCTGTTGTTATCACAGTAAACTATGAGCGGCTATCCTGTCAAAAGCACCACTCCAAGTTCCAAAAGGAATCTTTTGAGCCAATCTGCTTCTTTGGCTGCTTCTCAAGCAACTACAGCATAAACACATACCCAGAAGTTGATTTCTTGGAATCCTTATCTCACTGGAAGTTAGTATCTATGTAACCGACTCGTTACTGCCGTAAATCAACATGTGATATTTAGTCCTTCTCAAGGATTTGAGAACACATCTTACAGCAGTCCAATGGTTAGGACCTGGGTTAGACTGATATGTGCTGACTAAGCTCAATGCATGACAGATATCCGGTCTAGTATATAGCATAGCATACATGAGGCTACCAACACCCGAAGCGTATGGTATCGACCTCATCTGCTCCTTTTCCTCAGGTGTCTTAGGACACTGATCCTTGGAAAGGTGCACTCCATGTCTGAAAAGTGTAATACCCTTCTTGGAGTCTTGCATAGCAAACCGTACCAGTACCTTATCTATGTGTGCATATTGGGATAAGCCTATCAACCTATTTATCCGGTCTCAATGGAGTTTGGTCCCTAGGATGTGGCTGGCTTCCCCGAAGTCCTTTATATCAAAAGTCTTAGCCAACTAAACATTTTACTGTTGACAACATCCTTATACCACTCTTTAGGAGAAGGATGTCGTCGACAAGAAAAATTATCCTGCCTCCTTCACTTTTCATGTACACTCATGACTCATCCGGATTTTGACAAAAATCAACTGACTTGATTACTTAGTCAAAACGAATGTTCTAGGTTTGGGATGCTTGCTTCAGTCCATAAATGGACATCTGCATGTTACAAACTCTTTGCTTTTGGTTACTTGCTATAAAACTGTCTGGCTGCATCATATAGATGTCTTCCTCAAGATGGCCGTTGAGAAACGCCGTCTTGACATCCATTTACCAAATCTCGTAATCGAGATGAGCCACTGTGGATAAGAGTATCCGGATGGATTTTAGCATGGCTACCGGCGAGAAGGTTTCCTCACAATCGATACCCTCTTTCTGAGTATACCCTTTCGTAACAAGCCCGGCCTTAAAGGTCTCAACTCTTTCATCTGGTCCTCTCTTTCTCTTGTAGACCCACTTGCACCCAATAGGTTTGATATTGGAAGGCGAGTCCACAAGTGTCCAGACCTGATTAGAGTACATAGACTCCATCTCAACTTTCATAGCATATTACCAACGTCCCGAATCTATGTCATTAATTGCTTCATCATAGTTACAGGGATCCTGTTCCAGTTCTTTCGGGATTGCCTCGTAAGACTCTCCCAAGAACGAGAACCTATCAGGGTGTCTGACAATCCTCCCACTACGACGAGGCACTGGTGTAACTACTGGGTCCGGTAAGGGCGCTTCTTCCTCAGGTTCGGTCATACTAGGATTTGGAATTTTTTGCTCTTGAATTTCTTCCAAGATCACCTTTTTCTAAAGATTTCTGGTTTATCATATAATCTTCCTCCAGAAAAACCGCATTAGTGCTCACCAGCACTTTCTGCTCTCTGGGATTATAGAATAACCAACCTTTAGTTCATTTAGGATATCCTACAAACGTGCATACTTCCGACTTCGTTTCCAACTCATCCGTCTTAACCTTTAGCACATGTGCCGGACAACCCCAAATGTGTAAATGTTGTAGACTAGGCTTTCGCTCGGACCACAACTCCGAAGGAGTCTTAGGTACAGACTTAGATGGTACGAGGTTTAGTATGTACATCGCAGTATCCAAGGCGTATCCCCAAAAGGATATAGGTAATCCTGAGAAACTCAACATAGACCTAATCATATCTAAAAGAGTATGGTTCCTTCTTTCTGCTACTCCATTCTGTTAAGGCATACCAGGAGCAGACACTAGGATAGAATCCCATTTTCTGACATGTGTCCCATAAAATCACCAGAAAGATATTCCCCTCTTCAATCTGATCGAAGAGTCTTGATACTTTTACCTAAATGCTTTTCCGCTTCCGCTCGAAACTCTTTGAACTTTTCAAAAACCTCGGACTTGCGATGCATACGGTATATATATCCATATCTTGAGTAGTCATCTGTGAAAGTGATGAAATACTCATATCCTCCTCTGACTCTGACATTAATGGGTCCACACACATCAGTATGCACTAATTCCAATAAATATTTGGCCTTATTGCCCTTTGATGAAAGGGGCCTTTTGGTCATTTTATCTTCCAGACAGGACTCGCAGACAGGCATTGGTTTTACCACCAATGAAGGCGAGATACCATTTTTCACTAGCCTGTCAATCCTATTTAGGTTTATATGACCTAGCCTCAATTGTCAAAGTTTTGTTGGATTAGATGAAGGTGATTTCCTCTTTAATGATGGTCTATTAATTGTTTCAGTATCATGTATCTTATACATTGTGGGATTCCATTGATTACCTTGTCAGAATGCATAAAAGTACCGTATCTCTTTATGACAATTTCAGTACCAAGAGTAATAGAATAACTTTTATTCATCATACTAGAAACTAAAATTGAATTCTGCCATAAAGGCGGTACATATAATGTGTCTAA
This sequence comes from Cinnamomum chago, assembly GCA_038049695.1. Classification (NCBI taxonomy): domain Eukaryota; kingdom Viridiplantae; phylum Streptophyta; class Magnoliopsida; order Laurales; family Lauraceae; genus Cinnamomum; species Cinnamomum chago. The sequence goes on from CP142456.1 coordinate 54,514,858, forward strand.
CAAAGCCAATTTATCATTTGAAAAACATAATGTAATAACTCCCACTGAAACAGCCTCTGCCTTAGATCCTAGGTTGACAATGATTTCTCCGTCACTGAACCTCCTGGTTTCCCTGAACCCCTGCAACGAATTACATATGTGATTAGTTGCACCGGAGTCAACACACCAGGATTATGAAGTACTAGTTGCAAAACTAACTTCAGAAATAAGTGACTCAATCGTACCTGAGGTCTTCTTCTTAGACAGATAATCTGGACAATTCCTTTTCCAATGTCCTGTCTTACCACGATGGAAACACTTTCATTTGGTCCCTGAACCCTTAGCCTTGGCCACACCACCATTAGGACCATTCTCCACCTTAGGATCCTTCGAAACTGATTTCTTTTTGCCTTTTCGCCCTTTGCCTTTCGGCTTGGACTTGGTATCTGACTTTTCTGTCATTAGCGCAGTTGGCTTCTTGTTCATAATCCCTTTAGTCACCACCAGCCCCAGATAGCTCAGCCAGAGTCAGATTCATCTTATTCATATTATAATTAACCTTGAAATTATTGAACGACTCTGGTATTGACTCAAGGAATATGTCAATCTGCGATTTTGCATCAATCGTAGCCCCCAGTACATCTAACTCATTCAATGAGTCCATCATTTTCAACATGTGTTCCTGTACTGGTGTACCTTCAGCCATCTTGGTGCAAATGAGCACCCTCATAGCAGCGTGCCTAGCAGGCCTGCCCTGTTCCTCAAACATCTCATTTAAGTTTGATATAATATCATATGCAGTCTTATAGGATTGATGTTGGTGTTGCAAAACACTAGACATGGATGCTTGAATGTAAAATCTGGTCATCTCATCGTCTTTGGCCCATTTGGTGTAAAGTCCCTTTTCTTCCCGCGATGCATCCGGCCCTGGCTCATCAAGGGGGGGTTGGTAATGACATATTTATATCCTGAAGCGGTCAGGACAATATCCAGGTTCTGTTTCCAGTCTACATAGTTGGATCCCACCAACTTATTCTGGTTGAGGATAGTCACAAGTGGATTAAAAGTATTTGAATTCATGCTTGAAATACTGTAGCACATAACCATACATTCAATTAATGAATATAAATGACATTAGGGTTTAGTATTCTACCAAATTTATGTGAGAATCCTCATAACCACTTAATTCAGAATACATCGGAATCCCAATCCCCTGGGGCATGCCTCCTTGGGGAGTGCAAATACCACCTAGATTGGTGCGGATCAAAGTTGGTCAAAATTAGGATTAAGACTAACTATCCATGATCCCCCATCGTTCATTATTATCTAGGTATCTCATACCAAATAATGAATGACTTCCGATTAACTTTGGTTTCCAAAATACATGAGACAAATCCTTAGGGATACTACATCATTATTTTAGTTAAGTGTGACCCACCAACTAGCATTGCACGACAACCGTTGCGAGCAGCTCCTCCTTGGGGAGTGGGAGCCCGCCTCGTCTCACCAACACTATCCATAGGAGATCCATATCTAGTAACCAGACAAGTAAAAACCCTCCATGGGGAACAGTCATTCTCAAGATGGCACGAGGCTAATACTTTCCTTACAATGGACCTATGGTGGAGAACCATGAGGATTTCTAAATATAAATACCCTGCTCCCACTTAATATTTTAGAATTGAGGATTTCCTTATAGGTATATGGGCCCACATATATATACATCAAATCATCTCATGATATGACCAATGATTGGTTCTAAGTCAAGTTATTTTAAGGAAAGTTCGGTTTTTAAGACTAGTGTTACCAATGGATCCATCTCATGAGTCCACCAACACTAATTAGAACTCTTTCCAAAAATTAATTTGATTTGACCAATTTTGGAAATTGCTATGTTTGGATCAGATTTGGAAACTTTCTAAAACAAGCATTCATCCATAAATAGAAAGTGCTAAAATTAGAAACTAATCCTTTTCTCCACATGGTCCAAGCGGAATAGACTTCTTAGACTTCTAGACTTTATAAAACTTTGGGATTCCTCAAACTCTTTAGGCATCTCCAAAATGCTTTTGGTAATCTTCAAACTCTTTGATTAGGAGTCCAACTTCACTTTTCTTCTTCTTCTCAGACATCGCCAGAATTTACAAATTTAGAAAATTTACATAAATTCCTATGCCTCAATTATGAGACTTACATGGTAATCTAAACATGGAAATAAGAGGGTTGTAGGGAAATTCACCATGCCTTACCCATTCACGGGAAACAAAGGAAACCATGATGCCCTTTACAAGTTGCCCAAAATATCCATTAACCATACATAGAAAGTAAAAGACTCGTGGGCCACATGGAGAGGACAAGATCACCTGCAGGTTAGTATCAAATAAAACCAAGCAACTCACAAAACCATGCTGCCAAAACGATAGTGGAAAGATAGGATGCTAAAAGAAAAATTCGGATGAAAAATTAGAAATTTTTTGTCTGCAGTTGGCTAGCCAACCTGACCAAGTCGACTGGCCGACCTGTCCAGGTCGGTTAGCCGACCTAACGAACACCCAAAATTTGGGTTTTTTCAAGTTTTACCCAACTGATCCCAAACTCTCTCTAATGATTTCAAATACCATCTAATGGCTTCCTACCATCCTTCCATCATAGTTAAACCCTTTTGTGATATTCCAAACATGGATCTACTACAAAAAGTAAGCAAACTCAGTCATAACGGATCCTTACATAGCCCTAGGTCTATCATCTTTGCATTTCATGTAAAGATTAGATCTAGATTGCTGATCTAACATGATTAGAGATGATGTATGGCTCTGATACCAGTTGTTGGAAGTAGGTGGGCCTCGTGGATAGGTTTTCAAAACTTTTTGTCCCACTTGACTCAGGGATCAAGTACCCATAAGGCCATAAACCACATCCAGGATGCAATCTCTCCGTCTCATCAATCATGTACAACAATAAATTTTATCTATAAGATAGAAATCAGCAACACCATGCATCCAAAAACAATCCTCAACAAATAAAGAAGTAGATTATGCCTTTGGAGCTCGGTTGTGCTCTAATGGAGAAAAAGACTTCCTTGATGAAGGAAGTCTTTCTTTCAAGCAACTTAGGATCTTCAAGACCTCTTAGCCTTCCACACTATGACCCGTATCAGATCTCTTTTCTCAAGAAGATTGGTGGAAACTTTAAGAGAAAACCCAACTAGAAACTCCAAAGAACTAGAAAAGAGAGGAGAAGAGAAATAGAAGTGCAACTCCTGCACTTTAGGGGTTGGGCGTGCACTTCAAGGTGTTGGACGTCCAACCCCTAACTCCTCCTTATATAGCCCTTAAGTAACCTCCTTCCCTCCTCTTTTACTAATTGAAATAGAAGTCTCACTTCCATAGAAATTAGTAACCTTCTCTTTTCTAATTATTATAGAAGTCTCACTTCCACAACAATTAGTAACTCACTATTACCACTATTAGAAGTCCTACTTCAAATAGAAATAGTAACTTTCTAATTCCTTCCTTTTAGAGTTCAAGTAGGATTAATATCATTCTAATATTTTAGGCTAGCTAGGGACCACTAGGGATTCAATAGAAAGCTGGTTCCAATTGAGACACCATGACCCCACATCTCATGTGCAATCCGGGCCCATAGTTAATTGCAAATAACACCACTATATAAATGCAATTGCACTCCAGTCTTTGGAATAAATTAAAATGAAGACCCTAAACTTCCCAATTACCACAAATAGGCCCCGCTATCAACATCCATGGATCAATTGGAATAAATCTGTTCCATCCAATCTTAGATCCACATCTTATTATCCTTGAACCCCAATTAATCACAGTGATCATCAGTACCATCCAATTAACTCTTATTAAAGATGGGTGCGCACTTGCTAATGACAAATCCATTAATTGGCACAAGGGGATAATATAAATAGATTCCATCTTGACCATTGGATGTTCCTACGGTCCTTCTACCACGTACCCAAGACACTGAGGTGTTGACCTACAGTTGGCCTCACTCATTGGTGACTCAAAGCAAATGAATAGACAGAAACTTGAGTTCATCAATGTCTCAGTATTGGGAGCCTATTGCTAGGAAATTATGATAGCAAACCTTAAAATCGAGACAGTATTCCATAAGGTGCTTCTCATGGTCCTTCAATACATCCAATGTACTAGCACCGTGATCCAGAATCTTACATTTAATGATCGAGACAAATCACACTATCTCATAGTGATCAAAGTGCTGCAACCTTATCAGATGGGATGCCCAGTCTCATCACTGGTTGTGAAGATAATTAAGTATAAGATTTATGACAGATGTCTCTCGTATGTGGATCTCATCCATATACATATATCGCATCTAATATACTAATGGGACCCGGTTCATCTCATGAGCCATCATGTTTTATGTATTGGTCATGTGCATTAAGTAATAAAACACCATTTATCTCATGAAAGGAAAGAATGATTTTATTGATAAATAAAGAAATTAATCAATTTATTACATCATTTGATGGATTGAGTCCATACAATCTAACACAAATGGCATCACTAGGAATTCATAGTGTCCATATCTCGTCCGGAAAGATGTCTTTAGTACATCTGACTCTCAGCTGATGATAACCGGATCTCAAGTCAATCTTCGAAAGATATGAAGCACCTTGCAACTGATCAAACAGTTCATCTATCCTTGGCAATGGGTACTTGTTCTTGATAGTTATTTCGTTCAATCTCTTATAATCAATGCACATCCTCATCGAACCATATTTCTTCTTATCAAACAAAACTAGAGCTCCCCATGGCGAAATGCTAGGTCTAACAAAACATTTGTCTAACAATTCTTGCAATTGTATCTTCAATTCTCCCAATTCAGCCGGAGCCATCCTATAAAGTGCAATAGAAATCGGAGCGGTCGCTGGTAATAACTCAATGGTGAAATCAATTTCTCTGATCGATGGCAATCCTAGAATCTCTTCTAGAAAAACACCCGAGAATTCCCAAATAATAGGGATTTCCTCCACCCCTTGGGACCGTTTATCCTCCGTGATAAACGCCAAATAAGTTTCACATCCACTTTTCAAAAGTCTATCAGCCATCAATGCTGAGATAAGCCCTGCACGAGGATTCCTCCCCTCTCCCTGAAATAGTACTCTTGCCAGTGTCTCATCTAATTTGAAGGTGAGGGTCTTTTGGAAACAATCCATCGTGGTATGGTACCCTACTAACCAATCCATCCCTAGGATGATATCGAAGTCATGCATCGGTAACACCACTTCTCCTATCTGGATTGTGCAACTAGGGCAAAAGGTCCTACACATAACTTGTTTGCCTACTGGAGTAGCCACAGTTAAAATAAATTCAAGTTCTCTAGCATGCACATCAATCAATTTAGAAAACTCAAGGGATAGAAATGAGTGTGTAGAGCCAGGGTCAAATAAAATTCTAGTTCCAATTCCATAGACAAGGAGTGTACCTTCCACTACGTTGCCTGCCGCTTCTGCATCAGCCCTATTGATTGCATAGATTTTCCCTCGCAGTTGTGGCCTGTTCTGGGCTTGTTGTTGCCTTCCCTATGGGGCATTCATGTTCTGTTGCTGGGGACGGTTATTCTAATTATGTCCCTGCTGACGGGCTTGCTATTTCTGCTGCTGCTGGGGTCTATACTATTGCTGTTGTGGCCTTGCCTGATTCTGAATAGCTGGTGCTTTCTGAGGTGGTAAGGGACGATGTGTCCCTGCTATTGCTGATTCTGCCTGTTACTGAAAGTCCTGGGGATCCTAACCCTAGAGGGGGGGGGGGTGAATAGGGTGAGCTACAATTGTGACCAGTTTAGAACAATTTTAACTTCTTAACAAAAACTAGTCACATGTGATGATTAATCAAACAATATGCGGAAGCTAATAAACACAATCACCACAAAAGCAAGCACCACAACACCAAGGTTTATAATGGTTCGGCCTCAATGCCTACATCCACTACCGGCTTGTGATCTAATCACCCCACCGGATTTCCACTATTTATGCTTTTTACTAGGCTAAGCAATAACCCTTACAAAGTTGTTTTTCTAGGCTAAACAACAACCTCTCAATGTGCTTTTCTAGGCTAAGTAATAACCTTTACAAGATGCTTTTCTTAGGCTAAGCAATAACCTTTACACAATGCTTTTCTTAGGCTAAGCAATAACCTTTACAAATAAAGATTTCTCTAAGAAGGTGTCTTTACAAAAGATCACTCTAAGAGATACAAATTAAGCACAATGTATTTGCCTCTAAAATAGGCGGATATGAAAGTGAAGAACAAACTCACACAAACACTAAATGAATGCAAATGTGCATGCTCATGATGTGTGTGTGTGATAACTTCAATCAAGTTTAAAAAGAAAGCTCAATCAAATATATGCTTAAAGCATTTCAAAGTTTAAAGCTCATGAAAGATTTGATTGAAGTCTAATGCAAATCACATGTATGAAAATCAACTTGTTAATGACATGAAGATCAAAGACTCACAAGTTGTATGAAAATGACTAACTTAGAACATGTGATGCATGTGCAATGTTGTTTTCAAAATCAAAATAATTTTACTAATGTTTAAATGAATGAAAACAACAAGTAATGTTTCAACCAAGAAAAAGAATCATGCTATATAAAAGAAATCAAAGATTTAGACTAAGCATGATTAAGAAAGTTTTAAAAACTACTTGGATGAAAACAAAGTGAAGAATCCAATCTTAATTAGATCAAAGATTGAGAGAAGAATGGATTCATCACATCATAATTATCATGCTCAAAAACATTTACCAATAACTTAAACAAAGCATGTAAACTATGATTAAGAGAGGTAGAGCTTACTTAGAGATTTAACTTCATTAATCCAAGCTTTAGCTCACCAAATGACTCTTTGGTCTCTCTTAGTTCATCCCCTTTGTCTTGTCTCAAAGCTCCTCAAAAGAGTCTTCAAAATCTCCAACCATTGACAAAGGAAAGAACTCATTTTTATAGCAAAAAGTGCCCAACGGCTAGTCCTCGGTCGACCTGCAAACAGGTCTCGGTCGACCGGCAACACATAACGGTCAAATTTCTGACCGTTGGAGCACTGTGACCCTGACGGCCTGTAGTGTTCCCGGTCGACCGGGACCTCTGCGCCGGTCGACCGGCAACACTGCCGGGACCCCAAATTCCAACTTTTGCAATTACAAAGTTTTTCTTTGTGGAACTATTTGGGCCACTAAACCAAGCTTGGAAACATGTTTTAAATCAAACGAAGATGTTTAAAAACATGAAACACAAAAAGCCTAAAATAATTTGGAAGATTTAAAACATAGGCTAGCTTGATTTCTAAATACTCTTTTCAAATGAAAATGCATACAAAGATGATTCTGAAAGTGATGAATGCATGCAAGGCACAAACCTAAATTCTCAAAATGATTTCACAAAAGTAATGCACAAAGAATTAGGTTTTCAAAAGAGTTTGGATTCTAAAAGCAATGCATCCAAGTTTAGAAACAAAACATGCATAAAACAATACTTTTACAAATCTTAAAAGCAATGCATGTATAAAATCAGATTTCAAGGTATTTTAAATCAATGCAAGTGTGTGTAAATCAAATGATGCTAAAGTGAAAATGCATCCATAAAATTGCAAATACAAAATCCCTAACAATCTCCCCCTTTGCAATTTGATGGAAACTTACTCATCATTGAATTAACACAACAAGTCTTCAGCTCCCCCTAAGCTGGACAAGTCTTGAAATCTTCTTGGATGCTCCTCCTCTTAGCTTCGGCTCTTGGGCTCTCTTCTTCAATCTTCTTGATGCTTGGAGCTTGATCATTCTTCAAGCTTTCTTTTCATCTTCCTCTCTATGGCCAAGCATCTTCTTTAGCTTCAAGCTTTCTTTCTTCTATTAGCTCTCCCCCTTTGACCATGCCTCTCTCTCCCTTTGGTAAGGTATGCATTCTCTCCCCTTGTAGAAGATCATACACAACTCTCCTTGGGAAGCTTGGACATTCTCTTCACCTTTAGAGAACTTGAAAGCTCTCTCCCCCTTTGAAGAGTAGGAGATCTTTGAGTACTTGAACTCTCTCTCCCCCTTTGCCATTAAATTGCAAAAATACCTACACACATGAAATAAGGAAAATACCTTTAGTAGCACCTGTTAACAAAAGAAATCGAAAATGATAATCATAACAGACTATCATGTATGGAAGTTATCTTTAAGGGCTCAAAGGCAATCCAAGGGTGAATTTGATCAAAACTAATTCTTCCTATGAAGGTTTACACTCCCCCTCAATCCATTCTCTTCTTTTGTCAAACTTTTGACAAGATATAACTATTTGGTTCAAGAAGTAGACGGTTCAACCAAATGAGGGTCAACTTCAAGGAAAGGATTAGATTCATTTAACTATAGAGCACATTATGATCAAATTACGAAAAGAAAGCAAGGTCTAATGGGAAAAGCAATCATGGATATCAATTGGAAAAACAAAGAATACCAATTGAGATTTAAGGATAAGACTATTAAACACAATCACTCTAAAATGGATTTAAAAATATAACTATTAGGAAACATCCAAATTAGAGCTATCCATGATGAAATGGGGTTTACTAAACATAGCATCAATCAATATAACTATGAAAATCATATGCTATGTAAGTTTTGAAATCATTTCATTCAAACAATAAATATGACTATTAATGAGCAAGAATGAGTGAAATGAAATTCAATCATGAAGCCAACCTCAACTAATAAACAACCAATATTATGAACACATAAACATGGTGGTCATGAGATATACCTATAAGAGCAAGAGAGGTGGCAAACATGAACATTATGATGCTAATGGTGTGTGACATGGAACAAATATATAACTATCAAGCTCAATCCATTGTACACAAGGTCTATCACAATCACAAGAAATCAAATCAATCGTAAATTATACCAAATGAAACCAATTGAATTTGACAACATGATTAAGAGCAAGAGTGTGACAAACACAACATTCCATCAAGCATCATATATAGATATTCATCACTTTTAAAGATATGACTAAAGAGCATAGTGATGAACAAGAGAAATTGCAATGCAAAAGGATATAACTTTGAAATGCATGCAATTTTCAAAGTGACTAAATCATATGAATTCAACACCTAAGATATCCATCAAACATATAGAAATATGAGGAATGGATTTCAAAGAGTTTCATATGATCAAGATCACTACTATGAAGTTGAAATATGTATAAGGATGATATCACTTAGAGAATACACATGAATCAACATCAAAACCATCCGAAAAGATATGACTAGAGTGCATAGAGGATGGATTTGGGTTCTAGTATGGTTTCAACAAATGTAACTAAGATCACAACCATACATGGAACCAATAGTCATTTGCATATAAAAAGAATGTAAACAAATAAGCAATGATGCAAACAACATACATCTCCATTTCTAAGATAATGAAACCAAAAGAAAAGGAAATGATAACATGGAACATGCTTAGATGAATATAACTAATGATGTTATAGAGCATTTCCATTCAAACAATCTTCAAATCATTTTGAAAAACAAGATCCAACAATGAGCATTAAAAAGAATGATTTTGAGGATCAATTTTCAACATTGTATTTTAAAAGATATAACTTAAGTGAAACACATACAAGTTGATTTTTCAAAACAATGATTTTCCATATAAAGGTATAACTTAGGAATCCATGGAAAAACTTGAATTGATTCAAATCATTTGTTCAAATAATCTTACTATGACATCTACACAAATGATTCAACAACAATTGATCATGAATAAATTAGCTATGAAAGCTTTTAAAATCACAATCAATTAATCATGTAAAGAAATGCAATGCGAGACATATGTGTGCAAAAGCAAATCAAACATGATGAAATTATAATCAAAAGATTTTGAAAACCATGATATGTAACTAGAAGGGTGCATGAAGACAAAATCAATTGATCATAAAGAAACAATGCATTTTAATAAATGTAACTAAGAAAGAACAAAATGCAAAGCAACATGACCAACAAAGTGATTTAACTATTAAAGAATAGGTTGGTCAAGGGAGGTTCAAGGCCTTAAGGTTTGTCTAAGTGAATAACTTTAGGAATCCACCTAAGGTCTTGAGAGGGTTGAACTTTGAGGTCTAGTTTGGACTTCTCACCAACTAAAGGAGATTTGACTTGATAAATTTTCAATTTAAACTTATCACCATGATATTTAGATTTGACTAAATTTAGCTTAGATTGGTGATTAGTCTTTTGATGTTGGTGAGTTTGTTTCTTTGGGGATTGATTCACTTTTCTTTTCTTCTTATTTTCTCCCTTTACTTGACTTTTGAATTTTAAATTTAACTTTGTTACTTTATTCAAAAGTTCTTTCTTGGGTTTATATAAGGGAGATAGGTTGAGAAGCTTTTTGTTCATAGATTCTTTTAAGCTTGGTTTAACTTATTTAAACTTCTTAGAATCTATCTTAGGAGACTCCATTTTAAATGGTTTAACTTGTTTAGTCTTTTTGGAGTCTTTCTTGATTTTTAGTGTCTTACCCTTCATAGATTTAGATTCTACCTTTTTGGGTTCAAGGAGGGGTTTAGACACATGGCTTCTTCTTAGTTTGCACTCAAATTTGAAATGTCCTTCTTTACCACAATAATGACATTTAGTTTTGGACATTTGAGAGAGAGTGCTAGAGAATGAGGACTCACCTTTTACAAAAGTGTTGGTGAATTTAGGGTCATATGACATATTCCTATTAAATCCAAGACCCGTCCTATCTCCATGAGATTTACCCAATTTAAATAATTTTTCAAGTCTTTCTTCACTTTGGGTAAACTTGCACTCATACTTTTGTTTATAGACTTCAAGTTGAGTGACTTTGGTTATAAGGATTGAATTTTCATTTTTGACTTGTGAAAGTTCATTTTCAATTTCCTTATATTTGCTTAGCTCTTCATTGGCAAGTTTTAATTCAAGTTTTAGTTCATTAACAACATAGATCCAAGTGTTAGGAATTTTGTATTTGCAATTTGATGGATGCATTTTCACTTTAGCATCATTTCAATTTTCACACTTGCATTGTTTTAGAAAACCTTGCAATCTGATTTTATACATGCATTGCTTTTAAGATTTGTAAAAGTGTTGTTTTATGCATGTTTTGTTTCTATACTTGGATGCATTGATTTTAGAATTCAAACTCTTTTGAAAACCTAATTCTTTGTGCATTACTTTTGAGAAATCATATTGAGAATTTAGGTTTGTGTCTTGCATACATTCATCACTTTCAGAATCATTTTTGTATGCATTTTTATGTGAAAAGAGTTTTTAGAAATCAAGCTAGCCTTTGGTTTTAAAAGTTTCGAATTATTTTAGGCTTTTTGTGTTTCATGTTTTTTAAACATCTTCGTTTGATTTAAAACATGTTTCCAAGCTTGATTTAGTGGCCAAAAGTTCCCCCAAGAAATACTTTGAAAAGTTGGATTTTTGGTCCAGGGGGTCTGCTGCCAGTGTGGCCGGTCGACCGACCCAGAGGTCCCGGTCGACCGGGAACACTGCAGGCAGAAAGGGCCCCTGGAGCCCCAACGGTCATTTTTTTGACCGTTGTGTGATCCCGGTCGACCGAGACCTGTTTGCAGGTCGACCGAGGACTAGCCGTTGGGCACTTTTTGGCTATAAAGTCCATTCATTTTCCAACTTTCAAAAGGCTTGATACATGAACTTTTGAGACCATATTGGAGCCAAAGAAAGGGGAAGAAGTTGGAAAGGCTAGAGGGCTATTTTGAAATCAAATACTTGACTTTTAAAAAGGTACACTTTACTTGTATTTTGATTTCCATTAAAATTAGAATCTATGCATGTTTAAATCTTTGTATTTTCTTTTATGCATGATTTCTAGTTTGTAAAGAGATGTTTAGCAAACTCAAATCATCTTTGGTAAATTAGTTTGGTTTGCAAACTCTCTTATCCTAATCACATGTGTTCTTAGACTTTAACATTCATACAACTTGTTTGTTTCATTTCTTCAAAGTTGTTTGAATCTTTTATGTGATTAGTTTTCTCTTCAATCATCATTTTATAAGCCTTGATTTTAAAATGCATCATGCATTCATTTAAGAGCTTCATTGTTGAAATAGATTGAAGTAAAGCATTCATACACTTGTGCACACACTTTAACTTGTTTTAGTGTATGTTTGTAATTGGTTATTCACTTTCATATTAGCCTATTTAAGAGGCAATTTCATTGAGCTTAATTTGTATCTCTTAGAGTGTTCTTTTGTGAAGACACCTTCTTAGAGAAATCATTCTTTTGTAAAGGTTATTGCTTAGCCTAAGAAAAGCATCTTGTAAGGTTATTGCTTAGCCTAAGAAAAGCATTTTGTAAAGGTTATTGCTTAGCCTAGAAAAGCACATTGAGAGGTTGTTGTTTAGCCTAGAAAAACAACATTGTAAGGGTTATTGCTTAGCCTAGTAAAAAGCATAAATAGTGGAAATCCGGTGGGGTGATTGGATTACCAGCCGGTAGTGGACGTAGGCATTGAGGCCGAACCACTATAAACCTTTGTGTTGTGGTGCTTGCTTTTGTGGTGATTGTTTATTTTAGCTTCCGCATATTGTATGGTTAATCATCACATGTGACTAGTTTATGTTAAGAAATTAAAATTGGTCTTAATTGGTCATATTTGTAGCACACCCTATTCACCCCCCCTCTAGGGTTAGGATCCAGGACTTTCACCAAGTTCTTTGGTTTTTAACTTACTTTTAATCAACTTGGCTTCTAAATTGCTAAAGTCTTTGTCTTGCCTTTTTATTTGATCTCTTAGATTTAAATTTTCCTTATTGACATTATCATAATCCATCTTTAATTCTTTTAGTTCATCTTGAATGTTAGATAGGTTATTTAAAGAGATCATGAACTAAGATTCTAAACAATTAATGACTTCTTCTTTCTCTCTAAGTTCATCTTTAGAAGAGACTAGTTCTTTGTTTAGTCTTTTAGATTCTTCTCTTAACTTTTTGTTTCTCTTCTCAGTCTTTAAGGATAATTCATATAATTCCTCAAAGGCTTGTTGAAGATCTTCTTGATTGTAATCATTTTCTTCCCCTTTTATGTCACATTGAGATTCATTAGTTTGAGAGTTTGAATCTCCAATAGAAGGAAGAATGAGGGGTCAAGGAGAATCTACACAAGAATCTAAACTATCTATCATAGTGGAATCCATCCTAATGATTTTCGTAAAAGCACAACTCTAGGGTTTTTGACTCTAGGTTTTTACACCTAATCAAAAGTTCCAAACACTTGATCCTAAAATAGAGCACGAGGCTCGGATACCAATTGAAAGTCCTGGGGATCCTAACCCTAGAGGGGGGGGTGAATAGGGTGAGCTACAATTGTGACCAATTTAGAACAATTTTAACTTCTTAACAAAAACTAGTCACATGTGATGATTAATCAAACAATATGCGGAAGCTAATAAACACAATCACCACAAAAGCAAGCACCACAACACCAAGGTTTATAGTGGTTCGGCCTCAATGCCTACATCCACTACCGGCTTGTGATCTAATCACCCCACCGGATTTCCACTATTTATGCTTTTTACTAGGCTAAGCAATAACCCTTACAAAGTTGTTTTTCTAGGCTAAACAACAACCTCTTAATGTGCTTTTCTAGGCTAAGCAATAACCTTTACAAGATGCTTTTCTTAGGCTAAGCAATAACCTTTACACAATGCTTTTCTTAGGCTAAGCAATAACCTTTACAAATAAAGATTTCTCTAAGAAGGTGTCTTTACAAAAGATCACTCTAAGAGATACAAATTAAGCACAATGTATTTGCCTCTAAAATAGGCGGATATGAAAGTGAAGAACAAACTCACACAAACACTAAATGAATGCAAATGTGTATGCTCATGATGTGTGTGTGTGATAACTTCAATCAAGTTTAAAAAGAAAGCTCAATCAAATATATGCTTAAAGCATTTCAAAGTTTAAAGCTCATGAAAGATTTGATTGAAGTCTAATGCAAATCACATGTATGAAAATCAACTTGTTAATGACATGAAGATCAAAGACTCACAAGTTGTATGAAAATGACTAACTTAGAACATGTGATGCATGTGCAATGTTGTTTTCAAAATCAAAATAATTTTACTAATGTTTAAATGAATGAAAACAACAAGTAATGTTTCAACCAAGAAAAAGAATCATGCTATATAAAAGAAATCAAAGATTTAGACTAAGCATGATTAAGAAAGTTTTAAAAACTACTTGGATGAAAACAAAGTGAAGAATCCAATCTTAATTAGATCAAAGATTGAGAGAAGAATGGATTCATCACATCATAGTTATCATGCTCAAAAACATTTACCAATAACTTAAACAAAGCATGTAAACTATGATTAAGAGAGGTAGAGCTTACTTAGAGATTTAACTTCATTAATCCAAGCTTTAGCTCACCAAATGACTCTTTGGTCTCTCTTAGTTCATCCCCTTTGTCTTGTCTCAAAGCTCCTCAAAAGAGTCTTCAAAATCTCCAACCATTGACAAAGGAAAGAACTCATTTTTATAGCAAAGAGTGCCCAACGGCTAGACCTCGGTCGACCTGCAAACAGGTCTCGGTCGACCGGCAACACATAACGGTCAAATTTCTGACCGTTGGAGCACTGTGACCCTGACGGCCTGTAGTGTTCCCGGTCGACCGGGACCTCTGCGCCGGTCGACCGGCAACACTGCCGGGACCCCAAATTCCAACTTTTGCAATTACAAAGTTTTTCTTTGTGGAACTATTTGGGCCACTAAACCAAGCTTGGAAACATGTTTTAAATCAAACGAAGATGTTTAAAAACATGAAACACAAAAAGCCTAAAATAATTTGGAAGATTTAAAACATAGGCTAGCTTGATTTCTAAATACTCTTTTCAAATGAAAATGCATACAAAGATGATTCTGAAAGTGATGAATGCATGCAAGGCACAAACCTAAATTCTCAAAATGATTTCACAAAAGTAATGCACAAAGAATTAGGTTTTCAAAAGAGTTTGGATTCTAAAAGCAATGCATCCAAGTTTAGAAACAAAACATGCATAAAACAATACTTTTACAAATCTTAAAAGCAATGCATGTATAAAATCAGATTTCAAGGTATTTTAAATCAATGCAAGTGTGTGTAAATCAAATGATGCTAAAGTGAAAATGCATCCATAAAATTGCAAATACAAAATCCCTAACAATCTCCCCCTTTGCAATTTGATGGAAACTTACTCATCATTGAATTAACACAACAAGTCTTCAGCTCCCCCTAAGCTGGACAAGTCTTGAAATCTTCTTGGATGCTCCTCCTCTTAGCTTCGGCTCTTGGGCTCTCTTCTTCAATCTTCTTGATGCTTGGAGCTTGATCATTCTTCAAGCTTTCTTTTCATCTTTCTCTCTATGGCCAAGCATCTTCTTTAGCTTCAAGCTTTCTTTCTTCTATTAGCTCTCCCCCTTTGACCATGCCTCTCTCTCCCTTTGGTAAGGTATGCATTCTCTCCCCTTGTAGAAGATCATACACAACTCTCCTTGGGAAGCTTGGACATTCTCTTCACCTTTAGAGAACTTGAAAGCTCTCTCCCCCTTTGAAGAGTAGGAGATCTTTGAGTACTTGAACTCTCTCTCCCCCTTTGCCATTAAATTGCAAAAATACCTACACACATGAAATAAGGAAAATACCTTTAGTAGCACCTGTTAACAAAAGAAATCGAAAATGATAATCATAACAGACTATCATGTATGGAAGTTATCTTTAAGGGCTCAAAGGCAATCCAAGGGTGAATTTGATCAAAACTAATTCTTCCTATGAAGGTTTACACTCCCCCTCAATCCATTCTCTTCTTTTGTCAAACTTTTGACAAGATATAACTATTTGGTTCAAGAAGTAGACGGTTCAACCAAATGAGGGTCAACTTCAAGGAAAGGATTAGATTCATTTAACTATAGAGCACATTATGATCAAATTACGAAAAGAAAGCAAGGTCTAATGGGAAAAGCAATCATGGATATCAATTGGAAAAACAAAGAATACCAATTGAGATTTAAGGATAAGACTATTAAACACAATCACTCTAAAATGGATTTAAAAATATAACTATTAGGAAACATCCAAATTAGAGCTATCCATGATGAAATGGGGTTTACTAAACATAGCATCAATCAATATAACTATGAAAATCATATGCTATGTAAGTTTTGAAATCATTTCATTCAAACAATAAATATGACTATTAATGAGCAAGAATGAGTGAAATGAAATTCAATCATGAAGCCAACCTCAACTAATAAACAACCAATATTATGAACACATAAACATGGTGGTCATGAGATATACCTATAAGAGCAAGAGAGGTGGCAAACATGAACATTATGATGCTAATGGTGTGTGACATGGAACAAATATATAACTATCAAGCTCAATCCATTGTACACAAGGTCTATCACAATCACAAGAAATCAAATCAATCGTAAATTATACCAAATGAAACCAATTGAATTTGACAACATGATTAAGAGCAAGAGTGTGACAAACACAACATTCCATCAAGCATCATATATAGATATTCATCACTTTTAAAGATATGACTAAAGAGCATAGTGATGAACAAGAGAAATTGCAATGCAAAAGGATATAACTTTGAAATGCATGCAATTTTCAAAGTGACTAAATCATATGAATTCAACACCTAAGATATCCATCAAACATATAGAAATATGAGGAATGGATTTCAAAGAGTTTCATATGATCAAGATCACTACTATGAAGTTGAAATATGTATAAGGATGATATCACTTAGAGAATACACATGAATCAACATCAAAACCATCCGAAAAGATATGACTAGAGTGCATAGAGGATGGATTTGGGTTCTAGTATGGTTTCAACAAATGTAACTAAGATCACAACCATACATGGAACCAATAGTCATTTGCATATAAAAAGAATGTAAACAAATAAGCAATGATGCAAACAACATACATCTCCATTTCTAAGATAATGAAACCAAAAGAAAAGGAAATGATAACATGGAACATGCTTAGATGAATATAACTAATGATGTTATAGAGCATTTCCATTCAAACAATCTTCAAATCATTTTGAAAAACAAGATCCAACAATGAGCATTAAAAAGAATGATTTTGAGGATCAATTTTCAACATTGTATTTTAAAAGATATAACTTAAGTGAAACACATACAAGTTGATTTTTCAAAACAATGATTTTCCATATAAAGGTATAACTTAGGAATCCATGGAAAAACTTGAATTGATTCAAATCATTTGTTCAAATAATCTTACTATGACATCTACACAAATGATTCAACAACAATTGATCATGAATAAATTAGCTATGAAAGCTTTTAAAATCACAATCAATTAATCATGTAAAGAAATGCAATGCGAGACATATGTGTGCAAAAGCAAATCAAACATGATGAAATTATAATCAAAAGATTTTGAAAACCATGATATGTAACTAGAAGGGTGCATGAAGACAAAATCAATTGATCATAAAGAAACAATGCATTTTAATAAATGTAACTAAGAAAGAACAAAATGCAAAGCAACATGACCAACAAAGTGATTTAACTATTAAAGAATAGGTTGGTCAAGGGAGGTTCAAGGCCTTAAGGTTTGTCTAAGTGAATAACTTTAGGAATCCACCTAAGGTCTTGAGAGGGTTGAACTTTGAGGTCTAGTTTGGACTTCTCACCAACTAAAGGAGATTTGACTTGATAAATTTTCAATTTAAACTTATCACCATGATATTTAGATTTGACTAAATTTAGCTTAGATTGGTGATTAGTCTTTTGATGTTGGTGAGTTTGTTTCTTTGGGGATTG
The DNA here is from genome assembly GCA_038049695.1 of Cinnamomum chago. Taxonomy (NCBI): domain Eukaryota; kingdom Viridiplantae; phylum Streptophyta; class Magnoliopsida; order Laurales; family Lauraceae; genus Cinnamomum; species Cinnamomum chago. The sequence goes on from CP142456.1 coordinate 54,532,718, forward strand.
ATTCACTTTTCTTTTCTTCTTATTTTCTCCCTTTACTTGACTTTTGAATTTTAAATTTAACTTTGTTACTTTATTCAAAAGTTCTTTCTTGGGTTTATATAAGGGAGATAGGTTGAGAAGCTTTTTGTTCATAGATTCTTTTAAGCTTGGTTTAACTTGTTTAAACTTCTTAGAATCTATCTTAGGAGACTCCATTTTAAATGGTTTAACTTGTTTAGTCCTTTTGGAGTCTTTCTTGATTTTTAGTGTCTTACCCTTCATAGATTTAGATTCTACCTTTTTGGGTTCAAGGAGGGGTTTAGACACATGGCTTCTTCTTAGTTTGCACTCAAATTTGAAATGTCCTTCTTTACCACAATAATGACATTTAGTTTTGGACATTTGAGAGAGAGTGCTAGAGAATGAGGACTCACCTTTTACAAAAGTGTTGGTGAATTTAGGGTCATATGACATATTCCTATTAAATCCAAGACCCGTCCTATCTCCATGAGATTTACCCAATTTAAATAATTTTTCAAGTCTTTCTTCACTTTGGGTAAACTTGCACTCATACTTTTGTTTATAGACTTCAAGTTGAGTGACTTTGGTTATAAGGATTGAATTTTCATTTTTGACTTGTGAAAGTTCATTTTCAATTTCCTTATATTTGCTTAGCTCTTCATTGGCAAGTTTTAATTCAAGTTTTAGTTCATTAACAACATAGATCCAAGTGTTAGGAATTTTGTATTTGCAATTTGATGGATGCATTTTCACTTTAGCATCATTTCAATTTTCACACTTGCATTGTTTTAGAAAACCTTGCAATCTGATTTTATACATGCATTGCTTTTAAGATTTGTAAAAGTGTTGTTTTATGCATGTTTTGTTTCTATACTTGGATGCATTGATTTTAGAATTCAAACTCTTTTGAAAACCTAATTCTTTGTGCATTACTTTTGAGAAATCATATTGAGAATTTAGGTTTGTGTCTTGCATACATTCATCACTTTCAGAATCATTTTTGTATGCATTTTTATGTGAAAAGAGTTTTTAGAAATCAAGCTAGCCTTTGGTTTTAAAAGTTTCGAATTATTTTAGGCTTTTTGTGTTTCATGTTTTTTAAACATCTTCGTTTGATTTAAAACATGTTTCCAAGCTTGATTTAGTGGCCAAAAGTTCCCCCAAGAAATACTTTGAAAAGTTGGATTTTTGGTCCAGGGGGTCTGCTGCCAGTGTGGCCGGTCGACCGACCCAGAGGTCCCGGTCGACCGGGAACACTGCAGGCAGAAAGGGCCCCTGGAGCCCCAACGGTCATTTTTTTGACCGTTGTGTGATCCCGGTCGACCGAGACCTGTTTGCAGGTCGACCGAGGACTAGCCGTTGGGCACTTTTTGGCTATAAAGTCCATTCATTTTCCAACTTTCAAAAGGCTTGATACATGAACTTTTGAGACCATATTGGAGCCAAAGAAAGGGGAAGAAGTTGGAAAGGCTAGAGGGCTATTTGGAAATCAAATACTTGACTTTTAAAAAGGTACACTTTACTTGTATTTTGATTTCCATTAAAATTAAAATCTATGCATGTTTAAATCTTTGTATTTTCTTTTATGCATGATTTCTAATTTGTAAAGAGATGTTTAGCAAACTCAAATCATCTTTGGTAAATTAGTTTGGTTTGCAAACTCTCTTATCCTAATCACATGTGTTCTTAGACTTTAACATTCATACAACTTGTTTGTTTCATTTCTTCAAAGTTGTTTGAATCTTTTATGTGATTAGTTTTCTCTTCAATCATCATTTTATAAGCCTTGATTTTAAAATGCATCATGCATTCATTTAAGAGCTTCATTGTTGAAATAGATTGAAGTAAAGCATTCATACACTTGTGCACACACTTTAACTTGTTTTAGTGTATGTTTGTAATTGGTTATTCACTTTCATAATAGCCTATTTAAGAGGCAATTTCATTGAGCTTAATTTGTATCTCTTAGAGTGTTCTTTTGTGAAGACACCTTCTTAGAGAAATCATTCTTTTGTAAAGGTTATTGCTTAGCCTAAGAAAAGCATCTTGTAAGGTTATTGCTTAGCCTAAGAAAAGCATTTTGTAAAGGTTATTGCTTAGCCTAGAAAAGCACATTGAGAGGTTGTTGTTTAGCCTAGAAAAACAACATTGTAAGGGTTATTGCTTAGCCTAGTAAAAAGCATAAATAGTGGAAATCCGGTGGGGTGATTGGATCACAAGCCGGTAGTGGACGTAGGCATTAAGGCCGAACCACTATAAACCTTTGTGTTGTGGTGCTTGCTTTTGTGGTGATTGTTTATTTTAGCTTCCGCATATTGTATGGTTAATCATCACATGTGACTAGTTTATGTTAAGAAATTAAAATTGGTCTTAATTGGTCGTATTTGTAGCACACCCTATTCACCCCCCCTCTAGGGTTAGGATCCAGGACTTTCACCAAGTTCTTTGGTTTTTAACTTACTTTTAATCAACTTGGCTTCTAAATTGCTAAAGTCTTTGTCTTGCCTTTTTATTTGATCTCTTAGATTTAAATTTTCCTTATTGACATTATCATAATCCATCTTTAATTCTTTTAGTTCATCTTGAATGTTAGATAGGTTATTTAAAGAGATCATGAACTAAGATTCTAAACAATTAATGACTTCTTCTTTCTCTCTAAGTTCATCTTTAGAAGAGACTAGTTCTTTGTTTAGTCTTTTAGATTCTTCTCTTAACTATTTGTTTCTCTTCTCAGTCTTTAAGGATAATTCATATAATTCCTCAAAGGCTTGTTGAAGATCTTCTTGATTGTAATCATTTTCTTCCCCTTTTATGTCACATTGAGATTCATTAGTTTGAGAGTTTGAATCTCCAATAGAAGGAAGAATGAGGGGTCTAGGAGAATCTACACAAGAATCTAAACTATCTATCATAGTGGAATCCATCCTAATGATTTTCGTAAAAGTACAACTCTAGGGTTTTTGACTCTAGGTTTTTACACCTAATCAAGAGTTCCAAACACTTGATCCTAAAATAGAGCACGAGGCTCGGATACCAATTGAAAGTCCTGGGGATCCTAACCCTAGAGGGGGGGGGGGTGAATAGGGTGAGCTACAATTGTGACCAATTTAGAACAATTTTAACTTCTTAACAAAAACTAGTCACATGTGATGATTAATCAAACAATATGCGGAAGCTAATAAACACAATCACCACAAAAGCAAGCACCACAACACCAAGGTTTATAGTGGTTCGGCCTCAATGCCTACATCCACTACCGGCTTGTGATCTAATCACCCCACCGGATTTCCACTATTTATGCTTTTTACTAGGCTAAGCAATAACCCTTACAAAGTTGTTTTTCTAGGCTAAACAACAACCTCTTAATGTGCTTTTCTAGGCTAAGCAATAACCTTTACAAGATGCTTTTCTTAGGCTAAGCAATAACCTTTACACAATGCTTTTCTTAGGCTAAGCAATAACCTTTACAAATAAAGATTTCTCTAAGAAGGTGTCTTTACAAAAGATCACTCTAAGAGATACAAATTAAGCACAATGTATTTGCCTCTAAAATAGGCGGATATGAAAGTGAAGAACAAACTCACACAAACACTAAATGAATGCAAATGTGTATGCTCATGATGTGTGTGTGTGATAACTTCAATCAAGTTTAAAAAGAAAGCTCAATCAAATATATGCTTAAAGCATTTCAAAGTTTAAAGCTCATGAAAGATTTGATTGAAGTCTAATGCAAATCACATGTATGAAAATCAACTTGTTAATGACATGAAGATCAAAGACTCACAAGTTGTATGAAAATGACTAACTTAGAACATGTGATGCATGTGCAATGTTGTTTTCAAAATCAAAATAATTTTACTAATGTTTAAATGAATGAAAACAACAAGTAATGTTTCAACCAAGAAAAAGAATCATGCTATATAAAAGAAATCAAAGATTTAGACTAAGCATGATTAAGAAAGTTTTAAAAACTACTTGGATGAAAACAAAGTGAAGAATCCAATCTTAATTAGATCAAAGATTGAGAGAAGAATGGATTCATCACATCATAGTTATCATGCTCAAAAACATTTACCAATAACTTAAACAAAGCATGTAAACTATGATTAAGAGAGGTAGAGCTTACTTAGAGATTTAACTTCATTAATCCAAGCTTTAGCTCACCAAATGACTCTTTGGTCTCTCTTAGTTCATCCCCTTTGTCTTGTCTCAAAGCTCCTCAAAAGAGTCTTCAAAATCTCCAACCATTGACAAAGGAAAGAACTCATTTTTATAGCAAAGAGTGCCCAACGGCTAGACCTCGGTCGACCTGCAAACAGGTCTCGGTCGACCGGCAACACATAACGGTCAAATTTCTGACCGTTGGAGCACTGTGACCCTGACGGCCTGTAGTGTTCCCGGTCGACCGGGACCTCTGCGCCGGTCGACCGGCAACATTGCCGGGACCCCAAATTCCAACTTTTGCAATTACAAAGTTTTTCTTTGTGGAACTATTTGGGCCACTAAACCAAGCTTGGAAACATGTTTTAAATCAAACGAAGATGTTTAAAAACATGAAACACAAAAAGCCTAAAATAATTTGGAAGATTTAAAACATAGGCTAGCTTGATTTCTAAATACTCTTTTCAAATGAAAATGCATACAAAGATGATTCTGAAAGTGATGAATGCATGCAAGGCACAAACCTAAATTCTCAAAATGATTTCACAAAAGTAATGCACAAAGAATTAGGTTTTCAAAAGAGTTTGGATTCTAAAAGCAATGCATCCAAGTTTAGAAACAAAACATGCATAAAACAATACTTTTACAAATCTTAAAAGCAATGCATGTATAAAATCAGATTTCAAGGTATTTTAAATCAATGCAAGTGTGTGTAAATCAAATGATGCTAAAGTGAAAATGCATCCATAAAATTGCAAATACAAAATCCCTAACAATCTCCCCCTTTGCAATTTGATGGAAACTTACTCATCATTGAATTAACACAACAAGTCTTCAGCTCCCCCTAAGCTGGACAAGTCTTGAAATCTTCTTGGATGCTCCTCCTCTTAGCTTCGGCTCTTGGGCTCTCTTCTTCAATCTTCTTGATGCTTGGAGCTTGATCATTCTTCAAGCTTTCTTTTCATCTTTCTCTCTATGGCCAAGCATCTTCTTTAGCTTCAAGCTTTCTTTCTTCTATTAGCTCTCCCCCTTTGACCATGCCTCTCTCTCCCTTTGGTAAGGTATGCATTCTCTCCCCTTGTAGAAGATCATACACAACTCTCCTTGGGAAGCTTGGACATTCTCTTCACCTTTAGAGAACTTGAAAGCTCTCTCCCCCTTTGAAGAGTAGGAGATCTTTGAGTACTTGAACTCTCTCTCCCCCTTTGCCATTAAATTGCAAAAATACCTACACACATGAAATAAGGAAAATACCTTTAGTAGCACCTGTTAACAAAAGAAATCGAAAATGATAATCATAACAGACTATCATGTATGGAAGTTATCTTTAAGGGCTCAAAGGCAATCCAAGGGTGAATTTGATCAAAACTAATTCTTCCTATGAAGGTTTACACTCCCCCTCAATCCATTCTCTTCTTTTGTCAAACTTTTGACAAGATATAACTATTTGGTTCAAGAAGTAGACGGTTCAACCAAATGAGGGTCAACTTCAAGGAAAGGATTAGATTCATTTAACTATAGAGCACATTATGATCAAATTACGAAAAGAAAGCAAGGTCTAATGGGAAAAGCAATCATGGATATCAATTGGAAAAACAAAGAATACCAATTGAGATTTAAGGATAAGACTATTAAACACAATCACTCTAAAATGGATTTAAAAATATAACTATTAGGAAACATCCAAATTAGAGCTATCCATGATGAAATGGGGTTTACTAAACATAGCATCAATCAATATAACTATGAAAATCATATGCTATGTAAGTTTTGAAATCATTTCATTCAAACAATAAATATGACTATTAATGAGCAAGAATGAGTGAAATGAAATTCAATCATGAAGCCAACCTCAACTAATAAACAACCAATATTATGAACACATAAACATGGTGGTCATGAGATATACCTATAAGAGCAAGAGAGGTGGCAAACATGAACATTATGATGCTAATGGTGTGTGACATGGAACAAATATATAACTATCAAGCTCAATCCATTGTACACAAGGTCTATCACAATCACAAGAAATCAAATCAATCGTAAATTATACCAAATGAAACCAATTGAATTTGACAACATGATTAAGAGCAAGAGTGTGACAAACACAACATTCCATCAAGCATCATATATAGATATTCATCACTTTTAAAGATATGACTAAAGAGCATAGTGATGAACAAGAGAAATTGCAATGCAAAAGGATATAACTTTGAAATGCATGCAATTTTCAAAGTGACTAAATCATATGAATTCAACACCTAAGATATCCATCAAACATATAGAAATATGAGGAATGGATTTCAAAGAGTTTCATATGATCAAGATCACTACTATGAAGTTGAAATATGTATAAGGATGATATCACTTAGAGAATACACATGAATCAACATCAAAACCATCCGAAAAGATATGACTAGAGTGCATAGAGGATGGATTTGGGTTCTAGTATGGTTTCAACAAATGTAACTAAGATCACAACCATACATGGAACCAATAGTCATTTGCATATAAAAAGAATGTAAACAAATAAGCAATGATGCAAACAACATACATCTCCATTTCTAAGATAATGAAACCAAAAGAAAAGGAAATGATAACATGGAACATGCTTAGATGAATATAACTAATGATGTTATAGAGCATTTCCATTCAAACAATCTTCAAATCATTTTGAAAAACAAGATCCAACAATGAGCATTAAAAAGAATGATTTTGAGGATCAATTTTCAACATTGTATTTTAAAAGATATAACTTAAGTGAAACACATACAAGTTGATTTTTCAAAACAATGATTTTCCATATAAAGGTATAACTTAGGAATCCATGGAAAAACTTGAATTGATTCAAATCATTTGTTCAAATAATCTTACTATGACATCTACACAAATGATTCAACAACAATTGATCATGAATAAATTAGCTATGAAAGCTTTTAAAATCACAATCAATTAATCATGTAAAGAAATGCAATGCGAGACATATGTGTGCAAAAGCAAATCAAACATGATGAAATTATAATCAAAAGATTTTGAAAACCATGATATGTAACTAGAAGGGTGCATGAAGACAAAATCAATTGATCATAAAGAAACAATGCATTTTAATAAATGTAACTAAGAAAGAACAAAATGCAAAGCAACATGACCAACAAAGTGATTTAACTATTAAAGAATAGGTTGGTCAAGGGAGGTTCAAGGCCTTAAGGTTTGTCTAAGTGAATAACTTTAGGAATCCACCTAAGGTCTTGAGAGGGTTGAACTTTGAGGTCTAGTTTGGACTTCTCACCAACTAAAGGAGATTTGACTTGATAAATTTTCAATTTAAACTTATCACCATGATATTTAGATTTGACTAAATTTAGCTTAGATTGGTGATTAGTCTTTTGATGTTGGTGAGTTTGTTTCTTTGGGGATTGATTCACTTTTCTTTTCTTCTTATTTTCTCCCTTTTACTTGACTTTTGAATTTTAAATTTAACTTTGTTACTTTATTCAAAAGTTCTTTCTTGGGTTTATATAAGGGAGATAGGTTGAGAAGCTTTTTGTTCATAGATTCTTTTAAGCTTGGTTTAACTTGTTTAAACTTCTTAGAATCTATCTTAGGAGACTCCATTTTAAATGGTTTAACTTGTTTAGTCCTTTTGGAGTCTTTCTTGATTTTTAGTGTCTTACCCTTCATAGATTTAGATTCTACCTTTTTGGGTTCAAGGAGGGGTTTAGACACATGGCTTCTTCTTAGTTTGCACTCAAATTTGAAGTGTCCTTCTTTACCACAATAATGACATTTAGTTTTGGACATTTGAGAGAGAGTGCTAGAGAATGAGGACTCACCTTTTACAAAAGTGTTGGTGAATTTAGGGTCATATGACATATTCCTATTAAATCCAAGACCCGTCCTATCTCCATGAGATTTACCCAATTTAAATAATTTTTCAAGTCTTTCTTCACTTTGGGTAAACTTGCACTCATACTTTTGTTTATAGACTTCAAGTTGAGTGACTTTGGTTATAAGGATTGAATTTTCATTTTTGACTTGTGAAAGTTCATTTTCAATTTCCTTATATTTGCTTAGCTCTTCATTGGCAAGTTTTAATTCAAGTTTTAGTTCATTAACAACATAGATCCAAGTGTTAGGAATTTTGTATTTGCAATTTGATGGATGCATTTTCACTTTAGCATCATTTCAATTTTCACACTTGCATTGTTTTAGAAAACCTTGCAATCTGATTTTATACATGCATTGCTTTTAAGATTTGTAAAAGTGTTGTTTTATGCATGTTTTGTTTCTATACTTGGATGCATTGATTTTAGAATTCAAACTCTTTTGAAAACCTAATTCTTTGTGCATTACTTTTGAGAAATCATATTGAGAATTTAGGTTTGTGTCTTGCATACATTCATCACTTTCAGAATCATTTTTGTATGCATTTTTATGTGAAAAGAGTTTTTAGAAATCAAGCTAGCCTTTGGTTTTAAAAGTTTCGAATTATTTTAGGCTTTTTGTGTTTCATGTTTTTTAAACATCTTCGTTTGATTTAAAACATGTTTCCAAGCTTGATTTAGTGGCCAAAAGTTCCCCCAAGAAATACTTTGAAAAGTTGGATTTTTGGTCCAGGGGGTCTGCTGCCAGTGTGGCCGGTCGACCGACCCAGAGGTCCCGGTCGACCGGGAACACTGCAGGCAGAAAGGGCCCCTGGAGCCCCAACGGTCATTTTTTTGACCGTTGTGTGATCCCGGTCGACCGAGACCTGTTTGCAGGTCGACCGAGGACTAGCCGTTGGGCACTTTTTGGCTATAAAGTCCATTCATTTTCCAACTTTCAAAAGGCTTGATACATGAACTTTTGAGACCATATTGGAGCCAAAGAAAGGGGAAGAAGTTGGAAAGGCTAGAGGGCTATTTGGAAATCAAATACTTGACTTTTAAAAAGGTACACTTTACTTGTATTTTGATTTCCATTAAAATTAAAATCTATGCATGTTTAAATCTTTGTATTTTCTTTTATGCATGATTTCTAATTTGTAAAGAGATGTTTAGCAAACTCAAATCATCTTTGGTAAATTAGTTTGGTTTGCAAACTCTCTTATCCTAATCACATGTGTTCTTAGACTTTAACATTCATACAACTTGTTTGTTTCATTTCTTCAAAGTTGTTTGAATCTTTTATGTGATTAGTTTTCTCTTCAATCATCATTTTATAAGCCTTGATTTTAAAATGCATCATGCATTCATTTAAGAGCTTCATTGTTGAAATAGATTGAAGTAAAGCATTCATACACTTGTGCACACACTTTAACTTGTTTTAGTGTATGTTTGTAATTGGTTATTCACTTTCATAATAGCCTATTTAAGAGGCAATTTCATTGAGCTTAATTTGTATCTCTTAGAGTGTTCTTTTGTGAAGACACCTTCTTAGAGAAATCATTCTTTTGTAAAGGTTATTGCTTAGCCTAAGAAAAGCATCTTGTAAGGTTATTGCTTAGCCTAAGAAAAGCATTTTGTAAAGGTTATTGCTTAGCCTAGAAAAGCACATTGAGAGGTTGTTGTTTAGCCTAGAAAAACAACATTGTAAGGGTTATTGCTTAGCCTAGTAAAAAGCATAAATAGTGGAAATCCGGTGGGGTGATTGGATCACAAGCCGGTAGTGGACGTAGGCATTAAGGCCGAACCACTATAAACCTTTGTGTTGTGGTGCTTGCTTTTGTGGTGATTGTTTATTTTAGCTTCCGCATATTGTATGGTTAATCATCACATGTGACTAGTTTATGTTAAGAAATTAAAATTGGTCTTAATTGGTCGTATTTGTAGCACACCCTATTCACCCCCCCTCTAGGGTTAGGATCCAGGACTTTCACCAAGTTCTTTGGTTTTTAACTTACTTTTAATCAACTTGGCTTCTAAATTGCTAAAGTCTTTGTCTTGCCTTTTTATTTGATCTCTTAGATTTAAATTTTCCTTATTGACATTATCATAATCCATCTTTAATTCTTTTAGTTCATCTTGAATGTTAGATAGGTTATTTAAAGAGATCATGAACTAAGATTCTAAACAATTAATGACTTCTTCTTTCTCTCTAAGTTCATCTTTAGAAGAGACTAGTTCTTTGTTTAGTCTTTTAGATTCTTCTCTTAACTATTTGTTTCTCTTCTCAGTCTTTAAGGATAATTCATATAATTCCTCAAAGGCTTGTTGAAGATCTTCTTGATTGTAATCATTTTCTTCCCCTTTTATGTCACATTGAGATTCATTAGTTTGAGAGTTTGAATCTCCAATAGAAGGAAGAATGAGGGGTCTAGGAGAATCTACACAAGAATCTAAACTATCTATCATAGTGGAATCCATCCTAATGATTTTCGTAAAAGCACAACTCTAGGGTTTTTGACTCTAGGTTTTTACACCTAATCAAGAGTTCCAAACACTTGATCCTAAAATAGAGCACGAGGCTCGGATACCAATTGAAAGTCCTGGGGATCCTAACCCTAGAGGGGGGGGGGGGTGAATAGGGTGAGCTACAATTGTGACCAATTTAGAACAATTTTAACTTCTTAACAAAAACTAGTCACATGTGATGATTAATCAAACAATATGCGGAAGCTAATAAACACAATCACCACAAAAGCAAGCACCACAACACCAAGGTTTATAGTGGTTCGGCCTCAATGCCTACATCCACTACCGGCTTGTGATCTAATCACCCCACCGGATTTCCACTATTTATGCTTTTTACTAGGCTAAGCAATAACCCTTACAAAGTTGTTTTTCTAGGCTAAACAACAACCTCTTAATGTGCTTTTCTAGGCTAAGCAATAACCTTTACAAGATGCTTTTCTTAGGCTAAGCAATAACCTTTACACAATGCTTTTCTTAGGCTAAGCAATAACCTTTACAAATAAAGATTTCTCTAAGAAGGTGTCTTTACAAAAGATCACTCTAAGAGATACAAATTAAGCACAATGTATTTGCCTCTAAAATAGGCGGATATGAAAGTGAAGAACAAACTCACACAAACACTAAATGAATGCAAATGTGTATGCTCATGATGTGTGTGTGTGATAACTTCAATCAAGTTTAAAAAGAAAGCTCAATCAAATATATGCTTAAAGCATTTCAAAGTTTAAAGCTCATGAAAGATTTGATTGAAGTCTAATGCAAATCACATGTATGAAAATCAACTTGTTAATGACATGAAGATCAAAGACTCACAAGTTGTATGAAAATGACTAACTTAGAACATGTGATGCATGTGCAATGTTGTTTTCAAAATCAAAATAATTTTACTAATGTTTAAATGAATGAAAACAACAAGTAATGTTTCAACCAAGAAAAAGAATCATGCTATATAAAAGAAATCAAAGATTTAGACTAAGCATGATTAAGAAAGTTTTAAAAACTACTTGGATGAAAACAAAGTGAAGAATCCAATCTTAATTAGATCAAAGATTGAGAGAAGAATGAATTCATCACATCATAGTTATCATGCTCAAAAACATTTACCAATAACTTAAACAAAGCATGTAAACTATGATTAAGAGAGGTAGAGCTTACTTAGAGATTTAACTTCATTAATCCAAGCTTTAGCTCACCAAATGACTCTTTGGTCTCTCTTAGTTCATCCCCTTTGTCTTGTCTCAAAGCTCCTCAAAAGAGTCTTCAAAATCTCCAACCATTGACAAAGGAAAGAACTCATTTTTATAGCAAAGAGTGCCCAACGGCTAGACCTCGGTCGACCTGCAAACAGGTCTCGGTCGACCGGCAACACATAACGGTCAAATTTCTGACCGTTGGAGCACTGTGACCCTGACGGCCTGTAGTGTTCCCGGTCGACCGGGACCTCTGCGCCGGTCGACCGGCAACACTGCCGGGACCCCAAATTCCAACTTTTGCAATTACAAAGTTTTTCTTTGTGGAACTATTTGGGCCACTAAACCAAGCTTGGAAACATGTTTTAAATCAAACGAAGATGTTTAAAAACATGAAACACAAAAAGCCTAAAATAATTTGGAAGATTTAAAACATAGGCTAGCTTGATTTCTAAATACTCTTTTCAAATGAAAATGCATACAAAGATGATTCTGAAAGTGATGAATGCATGCAAGGCACAAACCTAAATTCTCAAAATGATTTCACAAAAGTAATGCACAAAGAATTAGGTTTTCAAAAGAGTTTGGATTCTAAAAGCAATGCATCCAAGTTTAGAAACAAAACATGCATAAAACAATACTTTTACAAATCTTAAAAGCAATGCATGTATAAAATCAGATTTCAAGGTATTTTAAATCAATGCAAGTGTGTGTAAATCAAATGATGCTAAAGTGAAAATGCATCCATAAAATTGCAAATACAAAATCCCTAACAATCTCCCCCTTTGCAATTTGATGGAAACTTACTCATCATTGAATTAACACAACAAGTCTTCAGCTCCCCCTAAGCTGGACAAGTCTTGAAATCTTCTTGGATGCTCCTCCTCTTAGCTTCGGCTCTTGGGCTCTCTTCTTCAATCTTCTTGATGCTTGGAGCTTGATCATTCTTCAAGCTTTCTTTTCATCTTTCTCTCTATGGCCAAGCATCTTCTTTAGCTTCAAGCTTTCTTTCTTCTATTAGCTCTCCCCCTTTGACCATGCCTCTCTCTCCCTTTGGTAAGGTATGCATTCTCTCCCCTTGTAGAAGATCATACACAACTCTCCTTGGGAAGCTTGGACATTCTCTTCACCTTTAGAGAACTTGAAAGCTCTCTCCCCCTTTGAAGAGTAGGAGATCTTTGAGTACTTGAACTCTCTCTCCCCCTTTGCCATTAAATTGCAAAAATACCTACACACATGAAATAAGGAAAATACCTTTAGTAGCACCTGTTAACAAAAGAAATCGAAAATGATAATCATAACAGACTATCATGTATGGAAGTTATCTTTAAGGGCTCAAAGGCAATCCAAGGGTGAATTTGATCAAAACTAATTCTTCCTATGAAGGTTTACACTCCCCCTCAATCCATTCTCTTCTTTTGTCAAACTTTTGACAAGATATAACTATTTGGTTCAAGAAGTAGACGGTTCAACCAAATGAGGGTCAACTTCAAGGAAAGGATTAGATTCATTTAACTATAGAGCACATTATGATCAAATTACGAAAAGAAAGCAAGGTCTAATGGGAAAAGCAATCATGGATATCAATTGGAAAAACAAAGAATACCAATTGAGATTTAAGGATAAGACTATTAAACACAATCACTCTAAAATGGATTTAAAAATATAACTATTAGGAAACATCCAAATTAGAGCTATCCATGATGAAATGGGGTTTACTAAACATAGCATCAATCAATATAACTATGAAAATCATATGCTATGTAAGTTTTGAAATCATTTCATTCAAACAATAAATATGACTATTAATGAGCAAGAATGAGTGAAATGAAATTCAATCATGAAGCCAACCTCAACTAATAAACAACCAATATTATGAACACATAAACATGGTGGTCATGAGATATACCTATAAGAGCAAGAGAGGTGGCAAACATGAACATTATGATGCTAATGGTGTGTGACATGGAACAAATATATAACTATCAAGCTCAATCCATTGTACACAAGGTCTATCACAATCACAAGAAATCAAATCAATCGTAAATTATACCAAATGAAACCAATTGAATTTGACAACATGATTAAGAGCAAGAGTGTGACAAACACAACATTCCATCAAGCATCATATATAGATATTCATCACTTTTAAAGATATGACTAAAGAGCATAGTGATGAACAAGAGAAATTGCAATGCAAAAGGATATAACTTTGAAATGCATGCAATTTTCAAAGTGACTAAATCATATGAATTCAACACCTAAGATATCCATCAAACATATAGAAATATGAGGAATGGATTTCAAAGAGTTTCATATGATCAAGATCACTACTATGAAGTTGAAATATGTATAAGGATGATATCACTTAGAGAATACACATGAATCAACATCAAAACCATCCGAAAAGATATGACTAGAGTGCATAGAGGATGGATTTGGGTTCTAGTATGGTTTCAACAAATGTAACTAAGATCACAACCATACATGGAACCAATAGTCATTTGCATATAAAAAGAATGTAAACAAATAAGCAATGATGCAAACAACATACATCTCCATTTCTAAGATAATGAAACCAAAAGAAAAGGAAATGATAACATGGAACATGCTTAGATGAATATAACTAATGATGTTATAGAGCATTTCCATTCAAACAATCTTCAAATCATTTTGAAAAACAAGATCCAACAATGAGCATTAAAAAGAATGATTTTGAGGATCAATTTTCAACATTGTATTTTAAAAGATATAACTTAAGTGAAACACATACAAGTTGATTTTTCAAAACAATGATTTTCCATATAAAGGTATAACTTAGGAATCCATGGAAATACTTGAATTGATTCAAATCATTTGTTCAAATAATCTTACTATGACATCTACACAAATGATTCAACAACAATTGATCATGAATAAATTAGCTATGAAAGCTTTTAAAATCACAATCAATTAATCATGTAAAGAAATGCAATGCGAGACATATGTGTGCAAAAGCAAATCAAACATGATGAAATTATAATCAAAAGATTTTGAAAACCATGATATGTAACTAGAAGGGTGCATGAAGACAAAATCAATTGATCATAAAGAAACAATGCATTTTAATAAATGTAACTAAGAAAGAACAAAATGCAAAGCAACATGACCAACAAAGTGATTTAACTATTAAAGAATAGGTTGGTCAAGGGAGGTTCAAGGCCTTAAGGTTTGTCTAAGTGAATAACTTTAGGAATCCACCTAAGGTCTTGAGAGGGTTGAACTTTGAGGTCTAGTTTGGACTTCTCACCAACTAAAGGAGATTTGACTTGATAAATTTTCAATTTAAACTTATCACCATGATATTTAGATTTGACTAAATTTAGCTTAGATTGGTGATTAGTCTTTTGATGTTGGTGAGTTTGTTTCTTTGGGGATTGATTCACTTTTCTTTTTTTCTTATTTTCTCCCTTTACTTGACTTTTGAATTTTAAATTTAACTTTGTTACTTTATTCAAAAGTTCTTTCTTGGGTTTATATAAGGGAGATAGGTTGAGAAGCTTTTTGTTCATAGATTCTTTTAAGCTTGGTTTAACTTGTTTAAACTTCTTAGAATCTATCTTAGGAGACTCCATTTTAAATGGTTTAACTTGTTTAGTCCTTTTGGAGTCTTTCTTGATTTTTAGTGTCTTACCCTTCATAGATTTAGATTCTACCTTTTTGGGTTCAAGGAGGGGTTTAGACACATGGCTTCTTCTTAGTTTGCACTCAAATTTGAAGTGTCCTTCTTTACCACAATAATGACATTTAGTTTTGGACATTTGAGAGAGAGTGCTAGAGAATGAGGACTCACCTTTTACAAAAGTGTTGGTGAATTTAGGGTCATATGACATATTCCTATTAAATCCAAGACCCGTCCTATCTCCATGAGATTTACCCAATTTAAATAATTTTTCAAGTCTTTCTTCACTTTGGGTAAACTTGCACTCATACTTTTGTTTATAGACTTCAAGTTGAGTGACTTTGGTTATAAGGATTGAATTTTCATTTTTGACTTGTGAAAGTTCATTTTCAATTTCCTTATATTTGCTTAGCTCTTCATTGGCAAGTTTTAATTCAAGTTTTAGTTCATTAACAACATAGATCCAAGTGTTAGGAATTTTGTATTTGCAATTTGATGGATGCATTTTCACTTTAGCATCATTTCAATTTTCACACTTGCATTGTTTTAGAAAACCTTGCAATCTGATTTTATACATGCATTGCTTTTAAGATTTGTAAAAGTGTTGTTTTATGCATGTTTTGTTTCTATACTTGGATGCATTGATTTTAGAATTCAAACTCTTTTGAAAACCTAATTCTTTGTGCATTACTTTTGAGAAATCATATTGAGAATTTAGGTTTGTGTCTTGCATACATTCATCACTTTCAGAATCATTTTTGTATGCATTTTTATGTGAAAAGAGTTTTTAGAAATCAAGCTAGCCTTTGGTTTTAAAAGTTTCGAATTATTTTAGGCTTTTTGTGTTTCATGTTTTTTAAACATCTTCGTTTGATTTAAAACATGTTTCCAAGCTTGATTTAGTGGCCAAAAGTTCCCCCAAGAAATACTTTGAAAAGTTGGATTTTTGGTCCAGGGGGTCTGCTGCCAGTGTGGCCGGTCGACCGACCCAGAGGTCCCGGTCGACCGGGAACACTGCAGGCAGAAAGGGCCCCTGGAGCCCCAACGGTCATTTTTTTGACCGTTGTGTGATCCCGGTCGACCGAGACCTGTTTGCAGGTCGACCGAGGACTAGCCGTTGGGCACTTTTTGGCTATAAAGTCCATTCATTTTCCAACTTTCAAAAGGCTTGATACATGAACTTTTGAGACCATATTGGAGCCAAAGAAAGGGGAAGAAGTTGGAAAGGCTAGAGGGCTATTTGGAAATCAAATACTTGACTTTTAAAAAGGTACACTTTACTTGTATTTTGATTTCCATTAAAATTAGAATCTATGCATGTTTAAATCTTTGTATTTTCTTTTATGCATGATTTCTAGTTTGTAAAGAGATGTTTAGCAAACTCAAATCATCTTTGGTAAATTAGTTTGGTTTGCAAACTCTCTTATCCTAATCACATGTGTTCTTAGACTTTAACATTCATACAACTTGTTTGTTTCATTTCTTCAAAGTTGTTTGAATCTTTTATGTGATTAGTTTTCTCTTCAATCAACATTTTATAAGCCTTGATTTTAAAATGCATCATGCATTCATTTAAGAGCTTCATTGTTGAAATAGATTGAAGTAAAGCATTCATACACTTGTGCACACACTTTAACTTGTTTTAGTGTATGTTTGTAATTGGTTATTCACTTTCATATTAGCCTATTTAAGAGGCAATTTCATTGAGCTTAATTTGTATCTCTTAGAGTGTTCTTTTGTGAAGACACCTTCTTAGAGAAATCATTCTTTTGTAAAGGTTATTGCTTAGCCTAAGAAAAGCATCTTGTAAGGTTATTGCTTAGCCTAAGAAAAGCATTTTGTAAAGGTTATTGCTTAGCCTAGAAAAGCACATTGAGAGGTTGTTGTTTAGCCTAGAAAAACAACATTGTAAGGGTTATTGCTTAGCCTAGTAAAAAGCATAAATAGTGGAAATCCGGTGGGGTGATTGGATCACAAGCCGGTAGTGGACGTAGGCATTAAGGCCGAACCACTATAAACCTTTGTGTTGTGGTGCTTGCTTTTGTGGTGATTGTTTATTTTAGCTTCCGCATATTGTATGGTTAATCATCACATGTGACTAGTTTATGTTAAGAAATTAAAATTGGTCTTAATTGGTCGTATTTGTAGCACACCCTATTGACCCCCCCTCTAGGGTTAGGATCCAGGACTTTCACCAAGTTCTTTGGTTTTTAACTTACTTTTAATCAACTTGGCTTCTAAATTGCTAAAGTCTTTGTCTTGCCTTTTTATT
Source organism: Cinnamomum chago (assembly GCA_038049695.1). Lineage (NCBI taxonomy): Eukaryota > Viridiplantae > Streptophyta > Magnoliopsida > Laurales > Lauraceae > Cinnamomum > Cinnamomum chago. The sequence goes on from CP142456.1 coordinate 54,550,394, forward strand.
TGATCTCTTAGATTTAAATTTTCCTTATTGACATTATCATAATCCATCTTTAATTCTTTTAGTTCATCTTGAATGTTAGATAGGTTATTTAAAGAGATCATGAACTAAGATTCTAAACAATTAATGACTTCTTCTTTCTCTCTAAGTTCATCTTTAGAAGAGACTAGTTCTTTGTTTAGTCTTTTAGATTCTTCTCTTAACTTTTTGTTTCTCTTCTCAGTCTTTAAGGATAATTCATATAATTCCTCAAAGGCTTGTTGAAGATCTTCTTGATTGTAATCATTTTCTTCCCCTTTTATGTCACATTGAGATTCATTAGTTTGAGAGTTTGAATCTCCAATAGAAGGAAGAATGAGGGGTCTAGGAGAATCTACACAAGAATCTAAACTATCTATCATAGTGGAATCCATCCTAATGATTTTCGTAAAAGCACAACTCTAGGGTTTTTGACTCTAGGTTTTTACACCTAATCAAGAGTTCCAAACACTTGATCCTAAAATAGAGCACGAGGCTCGGATACCAATTGGAAGTCCTGGGGATCCTAACCCTAGAGGGGGGGTGAATAGGGTGAGCTACAATTGTGACCAATTTAGAACAATTTTAACTTCTTAACAAAAACTAGTCACATGTGATGATTAATCAAACAATATGCGGAAGCTAATAAACACAATCACCACAAAAGCAAGCACCACAACACCAAGGTTTATAGTGGTTCGGCCTCAATGCCTACATCCACTACCGGCTTGTGATCTAATCACCCCACCGGATTTCCACTATTTATGCTTTTTACTAGGCTAAGCAATAACCCTTACAAAGTTGTTTTTCTAGGCTAAACAACAACCTCTTAATGTGCTTTTCTAGGCTAAGCAATAACCTTTACAAGATGCTTTTCTTAGGCTAAGCAATAACCTTTACACAATGCTTTTCTTAGGCTAAGCAATAACCTTTACAAATAAAGATTTCTCTAAGAAGGTGTCTTTACAAAAGATCACTCTAAGAGATACAAATTAAGCACAATGTATTTGCCTCTAAAATAGGCGGATATGAAAGTGAAGAACAAACTCACACAAACACTAAATGAATGCAAATGTGTATGCTCATGATGTGTGTGTGTGATAACTTCAATCAAGTTTAAAAAGAAAGCTCAATCAAATATATGCTTAAAGCATTTCAAAGTTTAAAGCTCATGAAAGATTTGATTGAAGTCTAATGCAAATCACATGTATGAAAATCAACTTGTTAATGACATGAAGATCAAAGACTCACAAGTTGTATGAAAATGACTAACTTAGAACATGTGATGCATGTGCAATGTTGTTTTCAAAATCAAAATAATTTTACTAATGTTTAAATGAATGAAAACAACAAGTAATGTTTCAACCAAGAAAAAGAATCATGCTATATAAAAGAAATCAAAGATTTAGACTAAGCATGATTAAGAAAGTTTTAAAAACTACTTGGATGAAAACAAAGTGAAGAATCCAATCTTAATTAGATCAAAGATTGAGAGAAGAATGGATTCATCACATCATAGTTATCATGCTCAAAAACATTTACCAATAACTTAAACAAAGCATGTAAACTATGATTAAGAGAGGTAGAGCTTACTTAGAGATTTAACTTCATTAATCCAAGCTTTAGCTCACCAAATGACTCTTTGGTCTCTCTTAGTTCATCCCCTTTGTCTTGTCTCAAAGCTCCTCAAAAGAGTCTTCAAAATCTCCAACCATTGACAAAGGAAAGAACTCATTTTTATAGCAAAGAGTGCCCAACGGCTAGACCTCGGTCGACCTGCAAACAGGTCTCGGTCGACCGGCAACACATAACGGTCAAATTTCTGACCGTTGGAGCACTGTGACCCTGACGGCCTGTAGTGTTCCCGGTCGACCGGGACCTCTGCGCCGGTCGACCGGCAACACTGCCGGGACCCCAAATTCCAACTTTTGCAATTACAAAGTTTTTCTTTGTGGAACTATTTGGGCCACTAAACCAAGCTTGGAAACATGTTTTAAATCAAACGAAGATGTTTAAAAACATGAAACACAAAAAGCCTAAAATAATTTGGAAGATTTAAAACATAGGCTAGCTTGATTTCTAAATACTCTTTTCAAATGAAAATGCATACAAAGATGATTCTGAAAGTGATGAATGCATGCAAGGCACAAACCTAAATTCTCAAAATGATTTCACAAAAGTAATGCACAAAGAATTAGGTTTTCAAAAGAGTTTGGATTCTAAAAGCAATGCATCCAAGTTTAGAAACAAAACATGCATAAAACAATACTTTTACAAATCTTAAAAGCAATGCATGTATAAAATCAGATTTCAAGGTATTTTAAATCAATGCAAGTGTGTGTAAATCAAATGATGCTAAAGTGAAAATGCATCCATAAAATTGCAAATACAAAATCCCTAACAATCTCCCCCTTTGCAATTTGATGGAAACTTACTCATCATTGAATTAACACAACAAGTCTTCAGCTCCCCCTAAGCTGGACAAGTCTTGAAATCTTCTTGGATGCTCCTCCTCTTAGCTTCGGCTCTTGGGCTCTCTTCTTCAATCTTCTTGATGCTTGGAGCTTGATCATTCTTCAAGCTTTCTTTTCATCTTTCTCTCTATGGCCAAGCATCTTCTTTAGCTTCAAGCTTTCTTTCTTCTATTAGCTCTCCCCCTTTGACCATGCCTCTCTCTCCCTTTGGTAAGGTATGCATTCTCTCCCCTTGTAGAAGATCATACACAACTCTCCTTGGGAAGCTTGGACATTCTCTTCACCTTTAGAGAACTTGAAAGCTCTCTCCCCCTTTGAAGAGTAGGAGATCTTTGAGTACTTGAACTCTCTCTCCCCCTTTGCCATTAAATTGCAAAAATACCTACACACATGAAATAAGGAAAATACCTTTAGTAGCACCTGTTAACAAAAGAAATCGAAAATGATAATCATAACAGACTATCATGTATGGAAGTTATCTTTAAGGGCTCAAAGGCAATCCAAGGGTGAATTTGATCAAAACTAATTCTTCCTATGAAGGTTTACACTCCCCCTCAATCCATTCTCTTCTTTTGTCAAACTTTTGACAAGATATAACTATTTGGTTCAAGAAGTAGACGGTTCAACCAAATGAGGGTCAACTTCAAGGAAAGGATTAGATTCATTTAACTATAGAGCACATTATGATCAAATTACGAAAAGAAAGCAAGGTCTAATGGGAAAAGCAATCATGGATATCAATTGGAAAAACAAAGAATACCAATTGAGATTTAAGGATAAGACTATTAAACACAATCACTCTAAAATGGATTTAAAAATATAACTATTAGGAAACATCCAAATTAGAGCTATCCATGATGAAATGGGGTTTACTAAACATAGCATCAATCAATATAACTATGAAAATCATATGCTATGTAAGTTTTGAAATCATTTCATTCAAACAATAAATATGACTATTAATGAGCAAGAATGAGTGAAATGAAATTCAATCATGAAGCCAACCTCAACTAATAAACAACCAATATTATGAACACATAAACATGGTGGTCATGAGATATACCTATAAGAGCAAGAGAGGTGGCAAACATGAACATTATGATGCTAATGGTGTGTGACATGGAACAAATATATAACTATCAAGCTCAATCCATTGTACACAAGGTCTATCACAATCACAAGAAATCAAATCAATCGTAAATTATACCAAATGAAACCAATTGAATTTGACAACATGATTAAGAGCAAGAGTGTGACAAACACAACATTCCATCAAGCATCATATATAGATATTCATCACTTTTAAAGATATGACTAAAGAGCATAGTGATGAACAAGAGAAATTGCAATGCAAAAGGATATAACTTTGAAATGCATGCAATTTTCAAAGTGACTAAATCATATGAATTCAACACCTAAGATATCCATCAAACATATAGAAATATGAGGAATGGATTTCAAAGAGTTTCATATGATCAAGATCACTACTATGAAGTTGAAATATGTATAAGGATGATATCACTTAGAGAATACACATGAATCAACATCAAAACCATCCGAAAAGATATGACTAGAGTGCATAGAGGATGGATTTGGGTTCTAGTATGGTTTCAACAAATGTAACTAAGATCACAACCATACATGGAACCAATAGTCATTTGCATATAAAAAGAATGTAAACAAATAAGCAATGATGCAAACAACATACATCTCCATTTCTAAGATAATGAAACCAAAAGAAAAGGAAATGATAACATGGAACATGCTTAGATGAATATAACTAATGATGTTATAGAGCATTTCCATTCAAACAATCTTCAAATCATTTTGAAAAACAAGATCCAACAATGAGCATTAAAAAGAATGATTTTGAGGATCAATTTTCAACATTGTATTTTAAAAGATATAACTTAAGTGAAACACATACAAGTTGATTTTTCAAAACAATGATTTTCCATATAAAGGTATAACTTAGGAATCCATGGAAATACTTGAATTGATTCAAATCATTTGTTCAAATAATCTTACTATGACATCTACACAAATGATTCAACAACAATTGATCATGAATAAATTAGCTATGAAAGCTTTTAAAATCACAATCAATTAATCATGTAAAGAAATGCAATGCGAGACATATGTGTGCAAAAGCAAATCAAACATGATGAAATTATAATCAAAAGATTTTGAAAACCATGATATGTAACTAGAAGGGTGCATGAAGACAAAATCAATTGATCATAAAGAAACAATGCATTTTAATAAATGTAACTAAGAAAGAACAAAATGCAAAGCAACATGACCAACAAAGTGATTTAACTATTAAAGAATAGGTTGGTCAAGGGAGGTTCAAGGCCTTAAGGTTTGTCTAAGTGAATAACTTTAGGAATCCACCTAAGGTCTTGAGAGGGTTGAACTTTGAGGTCTAGTTTGGACTTCTCACCAACTAAAGGAGATTTGACTTGATAAATTTTCAATTTAAACTTATCACCATGATATTTAGATTTGACTAAATTTAGCTTAGATTGGTGATTAGTCTTTTGATGTTGGTGAGTTTGTTTCTTTGGGGATTGATTCACTTTTCTTTTCTTCTTATTTTCTCCCTTTACTTGACTTTTGAATTTTAAATTTAACTTTGTTACTTTATTCAAAAGTTCTTTCTTGGGTTTATATAAGGGAGATAGGTTGAGAAGCTTTTTGTTCATAGATTCTTTTAAGCTTGGTTTAACTTGTTTAAACTTCTTAGAATCTATCTTAGGAGACTCCATTTTAAATGGTTTAACTTGTTTAGTCCTTTTGGAGTCTTTCTTGATTTTTAGTGTCTTACCCTTCATAGATTTAGATTCTACCTTTTTGGGTTCAAGGAGGGGTTTAGACACATGGCTTCTTCTTAGTTTGCACTCAAATTTGAAGTGTCCTTCTTTACCACAATAATGACATTTAGTTTTGGACATTTGAGAGAGAGTGCTAGAGAATGAGGACTCACCTTTTACAAAAGTGTTGGTGAATTTAGGGTCATATGACATATTCCTATTAAATCCAAGACCCGTCCTATCTCCATGAGATTTACCCAATTTAAATAATTTTTCAAGTCTTTCTTCACTTTGGGTAAACTTGCACTCATACTTTTGTTTATAGACTTCAAGTTGAGTGACTTTGGTTATAAGGATTGAATTTTCATTTTTGACTTGTGAAAGTTCATTTTCAATTTCCTTATATTTGCTTAGCTCTTCATTGGCAAGTTTTAATTCAAGTTTTAGTTCATTAACAACATAGATCCAAGTGTTAGGAATTTTGTATTTGCAATTTGATGGATGCATTTTCACTTTAGCATCATTTCAATTTTCACACTTGCATTGTTTTAGAAAACCTTGCAATCTGATTTTATACATGCATTGCTTTTAAGATTTGTAAAAGTGTTGTTTTATGCATGTTTTGTTTCTATACTTGGATGCATTGATTTTAGAATTCAAACTCTTTTGAAAACCTAATTCTTTGTGCATTACTTTTGAGAAATCATATTGAGAATTTAGGTTTGTGTCTTGCATACATTCATCACTTTCAGAATCATTTTTGTATGCATTTTTATGTGAAAAGAGTTTTTAGAAATCAAGCTAGCCTTTGGTTTTAAAAGTTTCGAATTATTTTAGGCTTTTTGTGTTTCATGTTTTTTAAACATCTTCGTTTGATTTAAAACATGTTTCCAAGCTTGATTTAGTGGCCAAAAGTTCCCCCAAGAAATACTTTGAAAAGTTGGATTTTTGGTCCAGGGGGTCTGCTGCCAGTGTGGCCGGTCGACCGACCCAGAGGTCCCGGTCGACCGGGAACACTGCAGGCAGAAAGGGCCCCTGGAGCCCCAACGGTCATTTTTTTGACCGTTGTGTGATCCCGGTCGACCGAGACCTGTTTGCAGGTCGACCGAGGACTAGCCGTTGGGCACTTTTTGGCTATAAAGTCCATTCATTTTCCAACTTTCAAAAGGCTTGATACATGAACTTTTGAGACCATATTGGAGCCAAAGAAAGGGGAAGAAGTTGGAAAGGCTAGAGGGCTATTTGGAAATCAAATACTTGACTTTTAAAAAGGTACACTTTACTTGTATTTTGATTTCCATTAAAATTAGAATCTATGCATGTTTAAATCTTTGTATTTTCTTTTATGCATGATTTCTAGTTTGTAAAGAGATGTTTAGCAAACTCAAATCATCTTTGGTAAATTAGTTTGGTTTGCAAACTCTCTTATCCTAATCACATGTGTTCTTAGACTTTAACATTCATACAACTTGTTTGTTTCATTTCTTCAAAGTTGTTTGAATCTTTTATGTGATTAGTTTTCTCTTCAATCAACATTTTATAAGCCTTGATTTTAAAATGCATCATGCATTCATTTAAGAGCTTCATTGTTGAAATAGATTGAAGTAAAGCATTCATACACTTGTGCACACACTTTAACTTGTTTTAGTGTATGTTTGTAATTGGTTATTCACTTTCATATTAGCCTATTTAAGAGGCAATTTCATTGAGCTTAATTTGTATCTCTTAGAGTGTTCTTTTGTGAAGACACCTTCTTAGAGAAATCATTCTTTTGTAAAGGTTATTGCTTAGCCTAAGAAAAGCATCTTGTAAGGTTATTGCTTAGCCTAAGAAAAGCATTTTGTAAAGGTTATTGCTTAGCCTAGAAAAGCACATTGAGAGGTTGTTGTTTAGCCTAGAAAAACAACATTGTAAGGGTTATTGCTTAGCCTAGTAAAAAGCATAAATAGTGGAAATCCGGTGGGGTGATTGGATCACAAGCCGGTAGTGGACGTAGGCATTAAGGCCGAACCACTATAAACCTTTGTGTTGTGGTGCTTGCTTTTGTGGTGATTGTTTATTTTAGCTTCCGCATATTGTATGGTTAATCATCACATGTGACTAGTTTATGTTAAGAAATTAAAATTGGTCTTAATTGGTCGTATTTGTAGCACACCCTATTGACCCCCCCTCTAGGGTTAGGATCCAGGACTTTCACCAAGTTCTTTGGTTTTTAACTTAATTTTAATCAACTTGGCTTCTAAATTGCTAAAGTCTTTGTCTTGCCTTTTTATTTGATCTCTTAGATTTAAATTTTCCTTATTGACATTATCATAATCCATCTTTAATTCTTTTAGTTCATCTTGAATGTTAGATAGGTTATTTAAAGAGATCATGAACTAAGATTCTAAACAATTAATGACTTCTTCTTTCTCTCTAAGTTCATCTTTAGAAGAGACTAGTTCTTTGTTTAGTCTTTTAGATTCTTCTCTTAACTTTTTGTTTCTCTTCTCAGTCTTTAAGGATAATTCATATAATTCCTCAAAGGCTTGTTGAAGATCTTCTTGATTGTAATCATTTTCTTCCCCTTTTATGTCACATTGAGATTCATTAGTTTGAGAGTTTGAATCTCCAATAGAAGGAAGAATGAGGGGTCTAGGAGAATCTACACAAGAATCTAAACTATCTATCATAGTGGAATCCATCCTAATGATTTTCGTAAAAGCACAACTCTAGGGTTTTTGACTCTAGGTTTTTACACCTAATCAAGAGTTCCAAACACTTGATCCTAAAATAGAGCACGAGGCTCGGATACCAATTGGAAGTCCTGGGGATCCTAACCCTAGAGGGGGGGTGAATAGGGTGAGCTACAATTGTGACCAATTTAGAACAATTTTAACTTCTTAACAAAAACTAGTCACATGTGATGATTAATCAAACAATATGCGGAAGCTAATAAACACAATCACCACAAAAGCAAGCACCACAACACCAAGGTTTATAGTGGTTCGGCCTCAATGCCTACATCCACTACCGGCTTGTGATCTAATCACCCCACCGGATTTCCACTATTTATGCTTTTTACTAGGCTAAGCAATAACCCTTACAAAGTTGTTTTTCTAGGCTAAACAACAACCTCTTAATGTGCTTTTCTAGGCTAAGCAATAACCTTTACAAGATGCTTTTCTTAGGCTAAGCAATAACCTTTACACAATGCTTTTCTTAGGCTAAGCAATAACCTTTACAAATAAAGATTTCTCTAAGAAGGTGTCTTTACAAAAGATCACTCTAAGAGATACAAATTAAGCACAATGTATTTGCCTCTAAAATAGGCGGATATGAAAGTGAAGAACAAACTCACACAAACACTAAATGAATGCAAATGTGTATGCTCATGATGTGTGTGTGTGATAACTTCAATCAAGTTTAAAAAGAAAGCTCAATCAAATATATGCTTAAAGCATTTCAAAGTTTAAAGCTCATGAAAGATTTGATTGAAGTCTAATGCAAATCACATGTATGAAAATCAACTTGTTAATGACATGAAGATCAAAGACTCACAAGTTGTATGAAAATGACTAACTTAGAACATGTGATGCATGTGCAATGTTGTTTTCAAAATCAAAATAATTTTACTAATGTTTAAATGAATGAAAACAACAAGTAATGTTTCAACCAAGAAAAAGAATCATGCTATATAAAAGAAATCAAAGATTTAGACTAAGCATGATTAAGAAAGTTTTAAAAACTACTTGGATGAAAACAAAGTGAAGAATCCAATCTTAATTAGATCAAAGATTGAGAGAAGAATGGATTCATCACATCATAGTTATCATGCTCAAAAACATTTACCAATAACTTAAACAAAGCATGTAAACTATGATTAAGAGAGGTAGAGCTTACTTAGATATTTAACTTCATTAATCCAAGCTTTAGCTCACCAAATGACTCTTTGGTCTCTCTTAGTTCATCCCCTTTGTCTTGTCTCAAAGCTCCTCAAAAGAGTCTTCAAAATCTCCAACCATTGACAAAGGAAAGAACTCATTTTTATAGCAAAGAGTGCCCAACGGCTAGACCTCGGTCGACCTGCAAACAGGTCTCGGTCGACCGGCAACACATAACGGTCAAATTTCTGACCGTTGGAGCACTGTGACCCTGACGGCCTGTAGTGTTCCCGGTCAACCGGGACCTCTGCGCCGGTCGACCGGCAACACTGCCGGGACCCCAAATTCCAACTTTTGCAATTTCAAAGTTTTTCTTTGTGGAACTATTTGGGCCACTAAACCAAGCTTGGAAACATGTTTTAAATCAAACGAAGATGTTTAAAAACATGAAACACAAAAAGCCTAAAATAATTTGGAAGATTTAAAACATAGGCTAGCTTGATTTCTAAATACTCTTTTCAAATGAAAATGCATACAAAGATGATTCTGAAAGTGATGAATGCATGCAAGGCACAAACCTAAATTCTCAAAATGATTTCACAAAAGTAATGCACAAAGAATTAGGTTTTCAAAAGAGTTTGGATTCTAAAAGCAATGCATCCAAGTTTAGAAACAAAACATGCATAAAACAATACTTTTACAAATCTTAAAAGCAATGCATGTATAAAATCAGATTTCAAGGTATTTTAAATCAATGCAAGTGTGTGTAAATCAAATGATGCTAAAGTGAAAATGCATCCATAAAATTGCAAATACAAAATCCCTAACAATCTCCCCCTTTGCAATTTGATGGAAACTTACTCATCATTGAATTAACACAACAAGTCTTCAGCTCCCCCTAAGCTGGACAAGTCTTGAAATCTTCTTGGATGCTCCTCCTCTTAGCTTCGGCTCTTGGGCTCTCTTCTTCAATCTTCTTGATGCTTGGAGCTTGATCATTCTTCAAGCTTTCTTTTCATCTTTCTCTCTATGGCCAAGCATCTTCTTTAGCTTCAAGCTTTCTTTCTTCTATTAGCTCTCCCCCTTTGACCATGCCTCTCTCTCCCTTTGGTAAGGTATGCATTCTCTCCCCTTGTAGAAGATCATACACAACTCTCCTTGGGAAGCTTGGACATTCTCTTCACCTTTAGAGAACTTGAAAGCTCTCTCCCCCTTTGAAGAGTAGGAGATCTTTGAGTACTTGAACTCTCTCTCCCCCTTTGCCATTAAATTGCAAAAATACCTACACACATGAAATAAGGAAAATACCTTTAGTAGCACCTGTTAACAAAAGAAATCGAAAATGATAATCATAACAGACTATCATGTATGGAAGTTATCTTTAAGGGCTCAAAGGCAATCCAAGGGTGAATTTGATCAAAACTAATTCTTCCTATGAAGGTTTACACTCCCCCTCAATCCATTCTCTTCTTTTGTCAAACTTTTGACAAGATATAACTATTTGGTTCAAGAAGTAGACGGTTCAACCAAATGAGGGTCAACTTCAAGGAAAGGATTAGATTCATTTAACTATAGAGCACATTATGATCAAATTACGAAAAGAAAGCAAGGTCTAATGGGAAAAGCAATCATGGATATCAATTGGAAAAACAAAGAATACCAATTGAGATTTAAGGATAAGACTATTAAACACAATCACTCTAAAATGGATTTAAAAATATAACTATTAGGAAACATCCAAATTAGAGCTATCCATGATGAAATGGGGTTTACTAAACATAGCATCAATCAATATAACTATGAAAATCATATGCTATGTAAGTTTTGAAATCATTTCATTCAAACAATAAATATGACTATTAATGAGCAAGAATGAGTGAAATGAAATTCAATCATGAAGCCAACCTCAACTAATAAACAACCAATATTATGAACACATAAACATGGTGGTCATGAGATATACCTATAAGAGCAAGAGAGGTGGCAAACATGAACATTATGATGCTAATGGTGTGTGACATGGAACAAATATATAACTATCAAGCTCAATCCATTGTACACAAGGTCTATCACAATCACAAGAAATCAAATCAATCGTAAATTATACCAAATGAAACCAATTGAATTTGACAACATGATTAAGAGCAAGAGTGTGACAAACACAACATTCCATCAAGCATCATATATAGATATTCATCACTTTTAAAGATATGACTAAAGAGCATAGTGATGAACAAGAGAAATTGCAATGCAAAAGGATATAACTTTGAAATGCATGCAATTTTCAAAGTGACTAAATCATATGAATTCAACACCTAAGATATCCATCAAACATATAGAAATATGAGGAATGGATTTCAAAGAGTTTCATATGATCAAGATCACTACTATGAAGTTGAAATATGTATAAGGATGATATCACTTAGAGAATACACATGAATCAACATCAAAACCATCCGAAAAGCTATGACTAGAGTGCATAGAGGATGGATTTGGGTTCTAGTATGGTTTCAACAAATGTAACTAAGATCACAACCATACATGGAACCAATAGTCATTTGCATATAAAAAGAATGTAAACAAATAAGCAATGATGCAAACAACATACATCTCCATTTCTAAGATAATGAAACCAAAAGAAAAGGAAATGATAACATGGAACATGCTTAGATGAATATAACTAATGATGTTATAGAGCATTTCCATTCAAACAATCTTCAAATCATTTTGAAAAACAAGATCCAACAATGAGCATTAAAAAGAATGATTTTGAGGATCAATTTTCAACATTGTATTTTAAAAGATATAACTTAAGTGAAACACATACAAGTTGATTTTTCAAAACAATGATTTTCCATATAAAGGTATAACTTAGGAATCCATGGAAATACTTGAATTGATTCAAATCATTTGTTCAAATAATCTTACTATGACATCTACACAAATGATTCAACAACAATTGATCATGAATAAATTAGCTATGAAAGCTTTTAAAATCACAATCAATTAATCATGTAAAGAAATGCAATGCGAGACATATGTGTGCAAAAGCAAATCAAACATGATGAAATTATAATCAAAAGATTTTGAAAACCATGATATGTAACTAGAAGGGTGCATGAAGACAAAATCAATTGATCATAAAGAAACAATGCATTTTAATAAATGTAACTAAGAAAGAACAAAATGCAAAGCAACATGACCAACAAAGTGATTTAACTATTAAAGAATAGGTTGGTCAAGGGAGGTTCAAGGCCTTAAGGTTTGTCTAAGTGAATAACTTTAGGAATCCACCTAAGGTCTTGAGAGGGTTGAACTTTGAGGTCTAGTTTGGACTTCTCACCAACTAAAGGAGATTTGACTTGATAAATTTTCAATTTAAACTTATCACCATGATATTTAGATTTGACTAAATTTAGCTTAGATTGGTGATTAGTCTTTTGATGTTGGTGAGTTTGTTTCTTTGGGGATTGATTCACTTTTCTTTTCTTCTTATTTTCTCCCTTTACTTGACTTTTGAATTTTAAATTTAACTTTGTTACTTTATTCAAAAGTTCTTTCTTGGGTTTATATAAGGGAGATAGGTTGAGAAGCTTTTTGTTCATAGATTCTTTTAAGCTTGGTTTAACTTGTTTAAACTTCTTAGAATCTATCTTAGGAGACTCCATTTTAAATGGTTTAACTTGTTTAGTCCTTTTGGAGTCTTTCTTGATTTTTAGTGTCTTACCCTTCATAGATTTAGATTCTACCTTTTTGGGTTCAAGGAGGGGTTTAGACACATGGCTTCTTCTTAGTTTGCACTCAAATTTGAAGTGTCCTTCTTTACCACAATAATGACATTTAGTTTTGGACATTTGAGAGAGAGTGCTAGAGAATGAGGACTCACCTTTTACAAAAGTGTTGGTGAATTTAGGGTCATATGACATATTCCTATTAAATCCAAGACCCGTCCTATCTCCATGAGATTTACCCAATTTAAATAATTTTTCAAGTCTTTCTTCACTTTGGGTAAACTTGCACTCATACTTTTGTTTATAGACTTCAAGTTGAGTGACTTTGGTTATAAGGATTGAATTTTCATTTTTGACTTGTGAAAGTTCATTTTCAATTTCCTTATATTTGCTTAGCTCTTCATTGGCAAGTTTTAATTCAAGTTTTAGTTCATTAACAACATAGATCCAAGTGTTAGGAATTTTGTATTTGCAATTTGATGGATGCATTTTCACTTTAGCATCATTTCAATTTTCACACTTGCATTGTTTTAGAAAACCTTGCAATCTGATTTTATACATGCATTGCTTTTAAGATTTGTAAAAGTGTTGTTTTATGCATGTTTTGTTTCTATACTTGGATGCATTGATTTTAGAATTCAAACTCTTTTGAAAACCTAATTCTTTGTGCATTACTTTTGAGAAATCATATTGAGAATTTAGGTTTGTGTCTTGCATACATTCATCACTTTCAGAATCATTTTTGTATGCATTTTTATGTGAAAAGAGTTTTTAGAAATCAAGCTAGCCTTTGGTTTTAAAAGTTTCGAATTATTTTAGGCTTTTTGTGTTTCATGTTTTTTAAACATCTTCGTTTGATTTAAAACATGTTTCCAAGCTTGATTTAGTGGCCAAAAGTTCCCCCAAGAAATACTTTGAAAAGTTGGATTTTTGGTCCAGGGGGTCTGCTGCCAGTGTGGCCGGTCGACCGACCCAGAGGTCCCGGTCGACCGGGAACACTGCAGGCAGAAAGGGCCCCTGGAGCCCCAACGGTCATTTTTTTGACCGTTGTGTGATCCCGGTCGACCGAGACCTGTTTGCAGGTCGACCGAGGACTAGCCGTTGGGCACTTTTTGGCTATAAAGTCCATTCATTTTCCAACTTTCAAAAGGCTTGATACATGAACTTTTGAGACCATATTGGAGCCAAAGAAAGGGGAAGAAGTTGGAAAGGCTAGAGGGCTATTTGGAAATCAAATACTTGACTTTTAAAAAGGTACACTTTACTTGTATTTTGATTTCCATTAAAATTAGAATCTATGCATGTTTAAATCTTTGTATTTTCTTTTATGCATGATTTCTAGTTTGTAAAGAGATGTTTAGCAAACTCAAATCATCTTTGGTAAATTAGTTTGGTTTGCAAACTCTCTTATCCTAATCACATGTGTTCTTAGACTTTAACATTCATACAACTTGTTTGTTTCATTTCTTCAAAGTTGTTTGAATCTTTTATGTGATTAGTTTTCTCTTCAATCATCATTTTATAAGCCTTGATTTTAAAATGCATCATGCATTCATTTAAGAGCTTCATTGTTGAAATAGATTGAAGTAAAGCATTCATACACTTGTGCACACACTTTAACTTGTTTTAGTGTATGTTTGTAATTGGTTATTCACTTTCATATTAGCCTATTTAAGAGGCAATTTCAATGAGCTTAATTTGTATCTCTTAGAGTGTTCTTTTGTGAAGACATCTTCTTAGAGAAATCATTCTTTTGTAAAGGTTATTGCTTAGCCTAAGAAAAGCATCTTGTAAGGTTATTGCTTAGCCTAAGAAAAGCATTTTGTAAAGGTTATTGCTTAGCCTAGAAAAGCACATTGAGAGGTTGTTGTTTAGCCTAGAAAAACAACATTGTAAGGGTTATTGCTTAGCCTAGTAAAAAGCATAAATAGTGGAAATCCGGTGGGGTGATTGGATCACAAGTCGGTAGTGGACGTAGGCATTGAGGCCGAACCACTATAAACCTTTGTGTTGTGGTGCTTGCTTTTGTGGTGATTGTTTATTTTAGCTTCCGCATATTGTATGGTTAATCATCACATGTGACTAGTTTATGTTAAGAAATTAAAATTGGTCTTAATTGGTCATATTTGTAGCACACCCTATTCACCCCCCCTCTAGGGTTAGGATCCAGGACTTTCACCAAGTTCTTTGGTTTTTAACTTACTTTTAATCAACTTGGCTTCTAAATTGCTAAAGTCTTTGTCTTGCCTTTTTATTTGATCTCTTAGATTTAAATTTTCCTTATTGACATTATCATAATCCATCTTTAATTCTTTTAGTTCATCTTGAATGTTAGATAGGTTATTTAAAGAGATCATGAACTAAGATTCTAAACAATTAATGACTTCTTCTTTCTCTCTAAGTTCATCTTTAGAAGAGACTAGTTCTTTGTTTAGTCTTTTAGATTCTTCTCTTAACTTTTTGTTTCTCTTCTCAGTCTTTAAGGATAATTCATATAATTCCTCAAAGGCTTGTTGAAGATCTTCTTGATTGTAATCATTTTCTTCCCCTTTTATGTCACATTGAGATTCATTAGTTTGAGAGTTTGAATCTCCAATAGAAGGAAGAATGAGGGGTCTAGGAGAATCTACACAAGAATCTAAACTATCTATCATAGTGGAATCCATCCTAATGATTTTCGTAAAAGCACAACTCTAGGGTTTTTGACTCTAGGTTTTTACACCTAATCAAGAGTTCCAAACACTTGATCCTAAAATAGAGCACGAGGCTCGGATACCAATTGAAAGTCCTGGGGGTCCTAACCCTAGAGGGGGGGGGGTGAATAGGGTGAGCTACAATTGTGACCAATTTAGAACAATTTTAACTTCTTAACAAAAACTAGTCACATGTGATGATTAATCAAACAATATGCGGAAGCTAATAAACACAATCACCACAAAAGCAAGCACCACAACACCAAGGTTTATAGTGGTTCGGCCTCAATGCCTACATCCACTACCGGCTTGTGATCTAATCACCCCACCGGATTTCCACTATTTATGCTTTTTACTAGGCTAAGCAATAACCCTTACAAAGTTGTTTTTCTAGGCTAAACAACAACCTCTTAATGTGCTTTTCTAGGCTAAGCAATAACCTTTACAAGATGCTTTTCTTAGGCTAAGCAATAACCTTTACACAATGCTTTTCTTAGGCTAAGCAATAACCTTTACAAATAAAGATTTCTCTAAGAAGGTGTCTTTACAAAAGATCACTCTAAGAGATACAAATTAAGCACAATGTATTTGCCTCTAAAATAGGCGGATATGAAAGTGAAGAACAAACTCACACAAACACTAAATGAATGCAAATGTGTATGCTCATGATGTGTGTGTGTGATAACTTCAATCAAGTTTAAAAAGAAAGCTCAATCAAATATATGCTTAAAGCATTTCAAAGTTTAAAGCTCATGAAAGATTTGATTGAAGTCTAATGCAAATCACATGTATGAAAATCAACTTGTTAATGACATGAAGATCAAAGACTCACAAGTTGTATGAAAATGACTAACTTAGAACATGTGATGCATGTGCAATGTTGTTTTCAAAATCAAAATAATTTTACTAATGTTTAAATGAATGAAAACAACAAGTAATGTTTCAACCAAGAAAAAGAATCATGCTATATAAAAGAAATCAAAGATTTAGACTAAGCATGATTAAGAAAGTTTTAAAAACTACTTGGATGAAAACAAAGTGAAGAATCCAATCTTAATTAGATCAAAGATTGAGAGAAGAATGGATTCATCACATCATAGTTATCATGCTCAAAAACATTTACCAATAACTTAAACAAAGCATGTAAACTATGATTAAGAGAGGTAGAGCTTACTTAGATATTTAACTTCATTAATCCAAGCTTTAGCTCACCAAATGACTCTTTGGTCTCTCTTAGTTCATCCCCTTTGTCTTGTCTCAAAGCTCCTCAAAAGAGTCTTCAAAATCTCCAACCATTGACAAAGGAAAGAACTCATTTTTATAGCAAAGAGTGCCCAACGGCTAGACCTCGGTCGACCTGCAAACAGGTCTCGGTCGACCGGCAACACATAACGGTCAAATTTCTGACCGTTGGAGCACTGTGACCCTGACGGCCTGTAGTGTTCTCGGTCGACCGGGACCTCTGCGCCGGTCGACCGGCAACACTGCCGGGACCCCAAATTCCAACTTTTGCAATTTCAAAGTTTTTCTTTGTGGAACTATTTGGGCCACTAAACCAAGCTTGGAAACATGTTTTAAATCAAACGAAGATGTTTAAAAACATGAAACACAAAAAGCCTAAAATAATTTGGAAGATTTAAAACATAGGCTAGCTTGATTTCTAAATACTCTTTTCAAATGAAAATGCATACAAAGATGATTCTGAAAGTGATGAATGCATGCAAGGCACAAACCTAAATTCTCAAAATGATTTCACAAAAGTAATGCACAAAGAATTAGGTTTTCAAAAGAGTTTGGATTCTAAAAGCAATGCATCCAAGTTTAGAAACAAAACATGCATAAAACAATACTTTTACAAATCTTAAAAGCAATGCATGTATAAAATCAGATTTCAAGGTATTTTAAATCAATGCAAGTGTGTGTAAATCAAATGATGCTAAAGTGAAAATGCATCCATCAAATTGCAAATACAAAATCCCTAACAGTTACGTCTCGAGCAATCTCTCATCTGATGGTCCATCGAACCACACTTGAAGCATGGTCCTGTGATGGTACGACACTGGGCACTCTAATGATTCTTCTCGCAGTGGATGCAAACCAATTGGTTTTGGACATTCTGTTCTGGCCTCTGTCTTTTGTTCTGCTGATTTCCCTGTTGGTGGTTCTGTTGGTAAGCTTGACTCTTTCCCTGGATTCTGAGGATCTTGTTGTTCAAATTCTCAAACTTATAGGCCCTCTTGACAGCCTTTTCAAAGGTTGCAGGTGGCACAACTCCTGTGGCATCCCTCTCTATGATTGGGTTAAGTCCTTCAAGAAATTTAGCTATCTTTTTCTCAGCGGTGTTTACTAACTTCGGAGCATATCTAGACATCCTTTCAAACTTAGTGAGGTAATCGAGGACTATTATGTTGCCTTGCACAAGTTGCTGAAATTCTATTGCTTTTTGCGTTTTGACATGAGTGGGTACATACTTTTCACCAAACTACCTCTTGAAATTAGCCCAAGCCTCTGCATTTGCCATAGTTTTGTACTCATCCCTGACTGTCTTCCACCATATATCTGCTAAACTGGTAAAGAGGGACCCTGCAAGTTTCACTTGTTCTCCTCCCTTTCATCGGAAGGCTTCAAAGATGTTTTCTGTATGCTCTAGCCAATCATCTGCAGCTAATGGGTCTTCTGTTCCAACAAACTCTTTCGAACCTCTCTTTCTAAACCGCTCAAACAAGGCATTCAGGTCATGCTCCCTTTGATTTATGACAATCTGTGGGCCTGTTGGTTGACCTAGAACTGGTTCGGGTCTCCTTTCTAATACCTCTACCAACTGCATTTGCATCTGTGCCATCTCCCTAGCATGATCTTCTTCCTTTTTAGCCATTTTTTCTTGTAGCCTAGCTTGGTTTTCATTGGCTTGACACTGCTGATCAAGCATGGTTTACATCATTTGCTGAAACTGATTTTGAATGGTGTTATCAAAAGTATCGTCCTCAACTGGCCCCGTGTGATCACTATTGCTTGCGGTGGGATTGTCGTTTATCGGTCTCTTATGAGGTGACATAACGTTGCAAAACAAGGTATTAATGAAAGTCCTGGGGATCCGAACCCTAGAGGGGGGGTGAATAGGGTGAGCTTCAATTATGACCAATTTTAACCAAATTTTAACTTCTTAACAAAAACTAGTCACATGTGATGATTAATCAAACAATATGCGGAAGCTAATATAAACAATCACCACAAAAAGCAAGCACCACAACACAAAGGTTTATAGTGGTTCGGCCTCAATGCCTACGTCCACTACCGGCTTGTGATCCAATCACCCCACCGGATTTCCACTATTTATGCTTTTTACTAGGCTAAGCAATAACCCTTACAATGTTGTTTTTCTAGGCTAAACAACAACCTCTCAATGTGCTTTTCTAGGCTAAGCAATAACCTTTACAAAATGCTTTTCTTAGGCTAAGCAATAACCTTTACAAGATGCTTTTCTTAGGCTTAGCAATAACCTTTACAAATGAATGATTTCTCTAAGAAGGTGTCTTCACAAAAGAACACTCCAAGAGATACAATTTAAGCACAATTGAATTGCCTCTACATAGGCTAATATGAAAGTGTAATTCAAATTACAAACATACACTAAATGAGCTAAAGTGTGTGCACAAGTGTATGAATGTTTTTCTTCAATCAATTTCTACAATGAAGCTCTTAAATGAATGCATGATGCATTTTAAAATCAAAGCTTATAAAATGATGATTAAAGAGAAAACTAATCAAATAAAAGATTCAAACAACTTTGAAGAAATGAAATAAACAAGTTGTATGAATAATAAGATCTAAGAATGTATGTGATTTAGTTAAGAGAGTTTGCAAACCAATCTAATTTACCAAAGATGATTTGAGTTTGCTAAACATCTCTTTACAAACTAGAAATCATGCATAAAAGAAAATACAAAGATTTAAACATGCATAGATTCTAATTTTAATGGAAATCAAAATGACAAGTAAGATCTACCATTTTAAAACTCAAGCATTTGATTTCCAAATAGCCCTCTAGCCTTTCCAACTTCTTCCCCTTTCTTTGGCTCCAAAATGGTCTCAAAAGTTCATGGTTCAAGCCTTTAAGAAGGTTGGAAATGAATGGACTTTATAATGAAAAACAGTCCAACGGCTAGTCCTCGGTCGACCTGGAAACAGGTCTCGGTCAACCGGGATCACACAACGGTCGGAAATATGACCGTTGGGGCTCCAGGGGCCCAGTTGGCCTGCAATGTTCCCGGTCGACCGGGACCTCTGGGCCGGTCGACCGGCGACACTGCCGGACCACCCCCTGGGACAAAAATTCCCAACTTTTGCATATTTGAAGGTTTCTCTTTGTGGGGATTTTTAGGCCACTAAACCAAGCTTGGAAACATGTTTTAAATCAAATGAAGATGTTTAAAAACATGAAACACAAAAAGCCTAAAATGATTTGAAACTTTAAAACCAAAGGCTAGCTTGATTTCTAAAACTCTTTTCAAAAACAAATGCATCCAAGTTTTAAAAGCAAATCATGCATAAATTGATACTTTTACAAATCTTAAAAGCAATGCATGAATAAAACAAGATTTCAAGTTTATCTAAAACAATGCAAGTGTGTAAATCAAATGATGCTTGAATGATTATGCATCCATCAAATTACAATCTACAAAATTCCTAACAATTAACACATAATAATCCCGCATTTTCAAATACGAGTAACCTGAGTTTTACATTGTGAGAATGGGAAGGACTTTTTTTCCTTTGTTCTGCTTGCTTTCTAACCTAGTGAATAGGGTTCCAAATGGGCATTTGATTCTCCGATTACCGGAAGTTCTGACCCACAAAAAAAACGGGACTGGAACCTATTTTAGGTTTCGATTCATAAATGGGTTTGGGTCTGAAACCCAATTTAGGTTTCGATTGATAAATGGGTCTAGTTTTGGGTCCATATAGGTTTCGATCCATGGATCCGAAACCTGACATATGAGTCTTTGATATTATGAATTGTACCTCAAAATCAACTCTTTTTTTGGATATTTTTACGTATAATACTGGAGGTAGTAGACTTGATTCACTATTATAAGTTAAATGATATGCTTATTTTAAGAAAAATACAAAAATAAAGAGAAATTAGAACGGGTTTTTAAACTAGATTCCAATCCTTTAGGTGGACCCGGTTCCAGAACCAGATCCAGGTTTTTCTATCTGAGTCAGGTTTAGAACCAACAAAATAAGTTCCGAGTCAAAATTAAATCCGAAATCGGAACTGTTATTTAGAAACAGGTTCAAGTCTGGATCCAATATGGTTCCGACCTGAAACCGTCCCATTTGCAACCCTACTAGCAAAGCTTTGTTTTCTTTGTCAATGTTAGGAATGTAAATGGGCCCCCAATTCTCTAATTACCCAGAGGTTCTGACCCGTTAAAAATCGGGTTGGGTCCTTATTAAGGCCCCGATAAGTAAATCCGGAGGTTCCACCTTGATTCGGACTCAAGACCTGGCATATTACCCTAATTTTCGAAAATCTCTCACAAAAATCATATTTTTTAATATCATTCTCTACCTAGACCCGGGCCCGGATCCAAATCCGTCCCATATATGGTTCTGGTTCTAGAGCGAAGAAACTGGTTTCGAGACCGAATTCGGTTCCACCTTCTTCTTAATTGTTCCAGGGCCGACTTGACATTTTTAGGGGCCTTATGTCACGCCCTCGAACCGAAACCTCGGGGGCGGGAATGGGATTAAAGCATAAATGTATTTTACTTCTCCCAGGATCCGCGTGTGTGAAGACAACACATTCTGAATATTTTGCGGAAGCATTTGTGGCGTTGCGACCCGAAGTCCGTGGCCATCGGATTCCGCGTCGCACTCAACCTTTAGCACATAGCTATTATATCAAGAATCATATCAGACTGGAGTAACCATCACAATAAAATACAGAGCTGACAGTAACAGGATATTACATTCCCAAATATGTTCAAGTTACAATTATCAATGTGCATTAATTAAGAATCCCAAGAAAAAGGCTAATAAAAGCCATACAACAATAAGCTATAAACTACTACCCAAATGTGACGTAGCTCCGATGTCAAGCTCAATGTCTACATGACATAGCCGACAAACCAACCTGCAAGGCATGGCTCCACAGCAAAAAAAAACACTCAACTCGGGGCGAAGAAATCTGAACCTGAGTACCAAAAGTAGTGGGTCAGACACGACGGTCTGGCAGGTGGATGAAAAGATAACAAATATACTGAAGAATAAAACATAAGATAAATCATGATACTCGATCAAATGCTGCATATAATTAAACGGGTGCAAAAGTCGGGAATCTCGGGGAAAACCTGTATTCATTTCAAGCATGGGTAAAACATGACTATCTAATAAAACATGTGTTCATTTATATCATCTATAAACATAGATATTTGACAATCGGGTGTTCGTCTAAAACATGTATAAATATAGTGGTTTGACAAAACAAACGTTCATTTGAGACTTAGGTAAAAAAATAGGTATACAACAAACCAGGTATTTGTAGCAGTCTGGCAAAACCAATGTCCATTTGAAACATATGGGGAAATACGGATGTTTAACAAACCGGGTGTTCATTTAAAACCGGTGTAACCAAAGCAATCTGTCAAAACTAGTGTTCATTTAAACATATTTCAAAGCATGGATATTAAATAACTCGGGTAATCATTTAAAACAGGTATAAACATAGGAATCTGACAAAACATTGTCATTTAAAACATATTTCAAAGCATGGATATTTAACAATCGGGCAATCATTTAAAACAGGTATAACCATAGGAATATCACAAGCCAAATGTCATTTAAAACAAAGCACGGATATTTAACAATTCGGGTATTCATTTAAAACATGTGTAATCACATAAATCTAGTAAAACCATCGATCGTTTGATACATATGTAAAAGCATGGGTATTCGTCCAACCGGCATTCATTTGAAACATTTGCGGGTACAAAGAACAGAAGACAATATAATAATAACTGAATTTACATTGGAGAATATTAACACTTGTTTAAATAACAACTTTCGTAAAGGAAACGAATCATTTATCGGAAAGCAAATAAGTAATATAAAACATGTCGGGTATCCAAGGAATCGGGAACTGGCAAGATGGCAATCACAAGAAGCTAAGTCCTCTATCACCGAAGTGACAAGAGTATAACGGGACGTTGGTCTCAGTCACACAAGGTGAGGAGACTCAACGCAAATCATATATACAACATAAATATACGGGAACGGGACCACGGTAGCGAACCGGGTATCGGGACGGGACCACGGCAATAACTGGGTATCGGGATCCAAACTGCAGCTGGCGGGACGGGAGAGGGATTTCCAAGTCGGTGGATTAAACCGACAAGGTATCCAAGCTTAGTGATGCCGACTCATAGGTCAAAACCAATCGAGACATATGCAAGTAAATCAAGTACAGTAAATAAACGGGTAAAACGGGGGTGCTCAAGGGCACACTATCACTTCATATCGGGCAATACATTCGGGACAAATAACTGTTACTAGTGTAACTTCAATGCTTTCGGGGAAACAAGTAAATCAAGTACAATAAATAAATGGGTAAAACGGGGTGCTCAAGGGCACACTGTCATATCATGTGATGCAATGCACTTCGGGACAAATGACTGTTACTAGAGTAACTCCAATGCTTTCGGGAAAACAAGTCATGTAATGCAAATCTCGGGAAAAGAGGTGAAACAATGAACTATAACAATTTCGGGTAAAAATATCGGTTCAAGATCTATTTAAGTGAATAGGGGTCCCGTATGTCGATTATAACAATTACTTGGTACTCCTTGAGTTTGAAGACATTCCGGGCTCCTTATGCACTTTTACTAATTTCAAAACTTAAAATGAGCTTATGGGTAGTACTAGATGTTACAATAGCAAGAATCAAGATTATAAACGGTCCATCCTAGGCATGACATTAATCCGGAAACATCGAGCAACCTACTCAGTCATCGAAAGGAATAGAATTAGCGATAACCAAGGAAATAGACTTGTGTTTAGATATAAAGAAGATATCGCGTCGTTCCATCCCGTTCAAGATTGAAATGGATTAACTTCGATGTCACCGAACCCACCGTGAGGCGTGTCGGCTCAAGACATTCTCACACATAGTCCAACAGTCCAAAAAGGGTAGCCAAGGTCCCACCTAAAACCAAGAATTAGTGCCTAGATCATCACCATTCTTTCTTTTAGTTCCCTAGTCTTAGAGACCTTAGATTAGGGTACAATTGGTCTTAACACTAAGGTATATACCTCTAGGACTCATAGAAAGCCCAAAGGTTTCCAAAAAAAAAAAAAAAATATCAAATTTCACTGGACTCAAACTGAGTCCTCCGATCGATCGAACCGAAGGTCCGATCGATCGGCCAAAATTTCTGTACCAGAAATGCACAGGGTCCGATCGATCGGCCGATCGATCGGCCCAAAAAGCCTTACAGTTAAAGACAGGCCGATCGATCGGACCTGGGCGTGCAGCAGGTCCGGGACACTGATTTTTCCTTCCTTTTTCCTTTCCTTTCCAACACTTAAACAATCACATAGAACTATAAACAAGATGATTCCAAGACATTAAAATGAGCTAAAGAGCTCCTCATTTCAAGTTTCTCCCTTTCCATTCTTTCCATTCACAATAAATCTCAAGGTGGAGAAAACTCATTCATGTGAAACCATTTGAAACCTTGACAATATGATGCATACATTTTCCAAGCATGAACAAGAGGGAAATAACTCATCAATAAGCACATTTCGAAATCAATATTAATCATAGTGAAGACAACTACTAAAATCACCAAAACCCTTAATGAAACAAGATTTTTCTCACAAAACATGTTAATAATCAAAACAATCCATTCATCCACTTGCCTTTGACTCTAATCAAGCAAATCAAGCTCCTAATCACCTCTCAAGTTCAAGATCCACAATCTCTACAAAAAACCCCCAAAACAAACCCTAAAATGGGTTAAACAATGAAATGACAAGGAAACCATTCAATAATCAAGGTGGAGCTTCTCTAAGGCTAGAAGATTACAAATCTAGAAGATGAAGAAGAACACTTACTTGCAAGGTCCTCTAATGGACAAGGTAAGCTCAAAGGAAGTCTTGTGATGGAGGGTTCTCTTCACAAATGGTATCAATGGAAAGCTTGCAAGATGAGGAAGAAGAAGGTGGTCTCCATTTCTTGATTGATGAACTATTGGTGTGGCTTGGAGATGGAGAAGCAAGAAGAAGAAGAGAAGCACAAGGGAAAACCCTAGGCTGCTGGTTTGTGCTGGAAAATGAGGAATGGAATGGAATGAAAGGGGATGGGTTCCTCTTATAAGCAAGTGAGGTTTGGGTCCCACAACTTATAGAACTTGGGTGGCTGAAATCTTCTAATTCGGGACCTCGGATGGATTCGATGAAGAAGGAAGAAATGATCGTCGAAATATCTAGTTTCCAAAAAATATATGTTTCATGGGTTTCGGGAATATCAAGTTTTGGGTACAGATTTGGTGTGCAATGACTGTTTTGCCCTCAAGGCCAAGAAATCGGGTTTCGGGTTCTCAAATGGATACGGGACCAACATGAAAGTTGTAGGATTCCTCAATATGAATGCAAAGGGCCAAAAACATAATACGAAACAAATCGAGAAAATCTCACAAGTAAAAGCAAAGCCGAAAAGGGAACCCCCAAAGGGCCCCCACAAGCTACCAAAGCACTCAAAAGCCCAAAACTAGAAGAAAACCCATTCTAGCTCACAAACTCAACCCAACAAATACTAATCCCACTAAAAGAAACTAATCCACAAATAAAACAACACTAATCCAAGAGATTAGGGGTCGGGTTCTCACACCTTAGGCAAATCATAAAAATGAGGCCTTTTAGTTTAAAAAATTAAAAATAAAAATTAAATCATAAATTTTCTTCTTGCCTTTCTAGATGCAAAATTACTAATTAAACTTTTGTATTCAAGTTTAGACAATAAATCATTTTTGATAGATAAAATTGCTAAACCGTTTAATCTATCTTGAGACATAGTTGTTCTTAAATAGTTTTTTGTAATATTTAGTTTTGAAAAACTTCTTTCTGCAGATGCAACTGTAACAGGTATGGTAAGTAATATTCTATATGTAATAAAACAATTTGGAAAACAATTTAGTTCTTTTATTAGATTAAGTATTTCAATTGGAGTATTAATTTCTGATTTTGCAATTTCCTTTAAAAATTTTAATTCCGAAAATAAGTCCAAGCCATCAATATCAGAATGCATGTCATGCTTAAGAAAATTTTCAAGATCAAGACATTTTTTTTCTAAACAACAATTATCAAAGGACCTTAATCTTACAAGACTAAACAAAAAACCAAAAATGTCATCATATTTTGAAAACAATTCAAATCTATCTTGCAGTCAAGATATTGCTTGATCTACAATATAATAGAAATAATCAATTTTGAAAGATTCCTTTGCAGATTTCACCTCTTCAGCATTTTCATCAATTTCATCAAATTGTTTTATCCGATGAATGACACGTTTTTTACGGAATGTTGGCTCTATCTTTGTCACGTCCCCCGAACCCGATTAGAGAATAAACCAAATCCGGGGAGTGGAATTTAGGACTAATTAAAAAAAATTTCCTTTAGGCCCAAGGATCGTAAGTCCGCTGTGAGGATATAATATTTCAAGCCTCAAATAAAATAAGAATTTACGGAACTCATACAATTCTAGGCATATTTGGATATCAACAAGGAATAATGAATCTCAATATATATTAAAGTTGAACAAAGAATAAAATAAAACTTAAACAAGGAAATTAATTTATTCAATGGCCAAACCACTAATCAAGGCCATTTAAAACAATAGTGAAGTCAATAGTGTAAAAGTTCAACGAGAGATAATAAATGAAGAAATAAAATCTAGGGAAGTTCGGATGAATCGCTCTCATGCCGGGAATGATGACGCCACTCTACGTCATCGGCACGCCACTCTCGTTCCTCCTCAGCTGGTTGGAGATCCTTTGGGATCTCCTCACCTGTTTGCTCCTCGTAGTAGTACTCACCTGAGGAGTCTGCACACTAAGGAATAGAGTCACCGACATGTTGAGCAATAGATAAGAAATATATATAAATAATCATGACATGCATCAAGTATAAGAGTAATGACAGTACAAGATCGTAGGAATACAAGGAACAATACTAGGCATGTAGCATGAGTAAATAACCATCAGAATCATAAATAGAAGTCCTAGTAATACAAAGAATCACCACTACCAATGTAATGCAATGTACAAGAGGGAGACTCCGTGGATGTCCAAGCCACCTCACGGGGTACCAATAACAATCCTATCCAGACTACTGATACCAAAGTTCGGCTCCAGGGGGATCCTAGCTCCCGGTCCTGGGAATAGTAGCATGGTCCCAGCCCGCTCCCAACTATTCAACGCCATGGACGCCTGAAAGTCCTGGGATCCGAACCCTAGAGGGGGGGTGAATAGGGTGAGCTTCAATTATGACCAATTTTAACCAATTTTAACTTTTTTAAACTAAACTAGTCACAAGTGGTGATTAAGTAAATAAATGCGGAAGCTTACAAAAACTATCACCACAAAGCATGCACCATCACACAAGGATTTATAGTGGTTCGGCCTCAATGCCTACATCCACTACCGGCTTATGATCCAACACCCCACCGGATTTCCACTATTTATGCTTTTCAATAGGCTAAGCAATAACATTTACAATGATGTTTTCCAAGGCTTAACATCAACCTATTACACTATGCTTTTCTTAGGCTAAGCAATAACCTCTTCAACCAAAAGGTTGGTTATCTCTCTAAGTAGTGTCAAAATACACTTGCTGGAAATACAATTTATAGCTCATTACAATGCCTCTTAATTAGGCGGATAAGAAAGTGAAAATTTACTTCACACACACACACACACACTATGAATGCAAAGATGAATGCACAATGTGTATGTATGATGTCCTCAATCAATTTGAAAATGAAAGCTCATAAATGTATGCCAAAGGCTTTTGAAAGTTTTAACTCATAAAAAAATTTATGATTGAGGAAAGAATGCTAATCACATGTTAAAAATAAGTTGTAAAAGATATGCATATGTATTCCAAACAAGTTGTGAAATTCTAAGAACTAAACATGTGATGCATAGGGATGTCAATCAAATTAACAATGAAGCTCAATATGTGTATGCTATAAGTATAAAACATAAAACATAAAAATAGATTTGATTGAAGTTAGGGGACAAATCATATGTACTTATAAAATCAACTTGAAAATGATATACCTATCAAAGTAAGGCAAGTTGTGAACCTTTTAAACAAAAGTACATATAATTTGTGAAGTTGTTGAATCCAAAACATAAGATAGATTTGAAAGAGCCTTTTTTATAATGAAAAACAACAACCATAGATTCAACCAGGTATAAGAATCATGTTACATATAATTTCAAAGATGTTTTCATTAACATGATTTACTTAGATATACCAATTTACATACTACTTGGATTGAATAAAGGTGATGCATCCAAAATAATAGATCAATTCAAAACATAAACATGTTAAGGACACAACAAATCATAGTTTATCATGCTAGAAAAGATTTACCAATAATAAAGCAAAGCATGACAACATATGGTTAAGGAAAGTAAAGCTTACTTAGTGATTTAACTCAATGGAACCAAGCTTTAGTTTTCCAAATGACCCATTTCATCCCTTAGCTCATTCTCCTTTGATTGGTCTCAAAACACCTCAAGGAGTATCCCTTGGATCCCCATTTTTTCTTTAGGAATGAGCCACAATTTATACCCAAAAACAGCCCAGCGGCTAGTCCCCGGTCGACCTAGACCCTTACCAGGTCCACCGGGTACTCAACGGTCATAAATATAGCCGTTTGAAAAACTGTTTTTAGTGGGGGCTAGAGACCGCCGGCATAAGTCCCGTTTTCCCAAAAATGTGTTTTTTAAAGTAATTTTGGTTGGGAAGTTTTGGGCCGTTAAATCAAGCTTGGAAACATGTTTTAAATCATTCTAAGGGTTTTAAAAACATGAAACACAAAAAGCCTAAAATAATTTGAAAGATTTAAAACTCATAGGCTTGCTTGATTCATAAAACTTATTTTCAAATAAAAATGCATTGAAGTTAAAAATCAAAACATGCATAAATTAATATTTCTTACATTGCATGAGCAAATCAAGATTTCAAGTTTTTTCTAAAACAATGCATGTGTGAAAATTCAAATGATGCTAGAAAGATAATGCATCCATCAAATTGCAATACACAAAATTCCTAACAACGCCGTCCAAAGCCGACTGCCCACCCCGATGTACGAGTAACCGGCCCATCAATAATACCCCAAACTGCAGCTGGCTATGACATGCAAAAAATAATAAAGTGGTGTTGACACGAGAATAGACCAAGACAAGCAAGTTTGGCTAGCTCAATATACAAGACATGTTCGTAGGGATACTCTTATTCAAGTCAATACAAGACAAATCGAATCACATGATAATCCCTTCAGTCTAGCCGTCATGTCTATCAATTACATAACACGAGGTTCTAAGGTACACTCTAAGTCAGGTTCAAGTCCTAATTCTACAAGGGATTGTGTTTCATAATTAATTAGGTGTATTATGCCAAGAGAGAGTGTACAAGTAATTATAACGACGGATACGATTAAATAAGTCAAAGAGGAATTACGAGCCAACCCTAGGCAAGTGGTGTCATCCATGTATTCTACATGTTCTAACGGAGTACGTGTGGAATTGGATCAACGATGCTTCTAACGAAATCCCTTGGTGTACAATCATGTTAAGCATCCATTAATTCAGTTCCATACGCATTCGGTTACCCTATGTTTAATACATGAATACCTAGACACATAATCGAAGCACACCAAGCCACGTGCTAGATTTAATCCCCATTAATGGTCAACTGATAGTAGGTTCATGGTTTCCAACATCTAAGGCCCAAACCTAAGTTACTAGTCTCATTTCTAATAAAATATAGGCTGGGTAAATAATTTTAGTATTTACAACACTTCCCGACCTTCGATCGTGATGAAATTAGAACCATTGGATTCTACATCTCAAGGGCTTTCCAACGGTATATATTATGTCGAAATCCGACGGACGGATTAAAAGTTACAAGTGTTCTAAGTCCTTTTCCAAAGTTGTCAAAATTACGAAACTGACATCCGATCGATAAGACAAGAGATCCGATCGATCGGTCTGAGATTCGTCTCAGTTAACTGAGACCAATTTCAGTCCGATCGATCGGCTTGCAGACCCGATCGATCGGCACTGTAGCCTGAACCCGAAAGTGTGTTTTTCTCTTCTTTTTCTTGCAGAAAACGAGCCTCCATGCTCCCCAATCATTACAATCATCATTCCACACCCATTCCATTAATTTAAACATTAAAAAGGGTACCTTTTTAACCATTAATCCCATCCATACCACAAATCGAACCTAGCATGTAATCCAAAAAATTAAAGATATAACCAGGCTTGGTATTAGGGAAATCTAACAAGAAAATCAATACAATCAATGGAGAAACATACACCATGCTTAATTATAAATTGCAAATCTACTTGCCTCAACCAAGAAGATGACAGGAAATAGGGAAATTCTGAGGAGAAGCTCTCTTTCGCAAAACCCACAATCTAATCCGACCAAACGCAAACTAGAACGCAACGGAGAAGAAAAGAAAGAAAAAGATTAAGATCAAGCCTAAATCTAAACCAAAGAGAATTGATTGAAAAGTTGAAAGTGAGTAAAACCTACCCAAACCAGGATGAAGAGAGAGAGAGAGGGTCGAAAGGAAGAAGATAAGCGGTTCGGATCGCGAAAATGATCTCTCTGGGAAGGAGTTCTGGAGCCTTGGAAGAATGAGGAAGAAGAAGGGCTGCTGTAGCTTCATTCATTGCAGAGATGAATAAGAGATTAGGGCTAATCTCTGATTTAGAAGAGAGGGAAGGGAAAAAGACTAGTTTGCCCTTAAGTGGGTCCGGTAAAAGAATGGACTTTTTGAATTGTTTCTGATCGTCGAATAGCGACGAGCCAGGGGACAAAAATGATCGGTGTAACGAGACCTTTCCGATGAACCCAAAATCACGGGGATAGGAATTTTTCCAGAAAAACACTCAATTTTCCCTAATTTGCAACTACCCCCTTGCTAGGATCAAACGAACTCGAAATCAAACGAAACTTCGCAGACACTATTCTAACACTAAAAGAAACTCACTCAAGGTCTAAACCCACTTAAATATCTAACAATATAATTAATTATAATAATAAAAAAGTAAACAGGTCAACGGGCCTGTTATTGGGCCCAACTGACCCAGTAAGGTCACAGACCTTACGTCTCTCACTTCTAAAAAGAACATTTGGTCTCCTAAATGCCTAAACATACCTCATCGGGAAAGAGATAAGGATACGCCTTCTGCATCTGGTCTTTGAGCTCCCACGTAGCTTCCTCCGGAGTGTGATGCTCCCATTGTACCTTGACCCACTGGATGGTCTTCGTACGCAACACTACTTCCTTGGTATCGGTGATCTGCGCCGGACGCTCCACATAGGTTGCATCATCTTGTAACTGAAGTGGCTCGTGCTGCAACACATGAGCAGGATCTGGAATATACTTCCTAAGCATTGAGACATGAAAAACGTCGTGCACACCGGCTAGCTCAGGCGGTAGCACCAAACAATAGGCCACGTCTCCAATCCTACTCTTGATCTCAAACGGTCCCATAAACCTCTTAGCAAGCTTTCCTTTTTGTCCAAATCTGACAACACCTCTCATCGGGGATACCTTCAGAAACATCATATCCCTGTTAGTTTTATGGTCTCAATACCAGTATATGATGAATAGATTGATTAATTTCTTTATTTATCAATACAATTCATGCTTTTCCTTTCATGAGATGAATGGTGTTTTATATACTTGCACATAACTAATACAAATGACATAATGGTTCATGAGATGAATCGGAGTCCATAAGTATACTAGATGTAATACATGTGTATGGATGAGATCCACATACAGGAGATATGTATTACAAAACTTATACTTAAATATCTTCACAACCAGTGATGAGATTGGACATCTCATCTGACAAGGTTGCAGCATTTTGATCACTATGAGATAGTGTGATTTATCTCGATCATCAAAATGTAAGATTCTGGATCATGATGCTGGTACATTGGATGTATTGAAGGACCATGAGAAGCACCTTATCAAATACTGTCTCGATTTAAGGATTGCTCTCATAATTTCCTAGCAATAGGCTCTCAATCCTGAGACATTGATGAACTCAAGTTTCTGTCTATTCATTTGCTTTGAGTCACCAATGAGTGAGGCCAACTGTAGGTCAACACCTCGGCGTCTTGGGTACATGGTAGTAGGACTGTGGGAACATGCAATGATCAAGATGGAATCTATCTACATTATCCCCTTGTGCCAATTAATGGATTTATCATTGGTAAGTGCGCACCCATTCCGATTAAGAGTTAATTGGATCGGTACCAAATGATTACTATAATTAATTGGGGCTCAAGGATAATAAGATGTGGATCTAATATTGGATGAGACAAATTTATTCCAATTGATCCATGGATAATGATGGAGGGGCCTACTTGTGGTAATTGGGAAGTTTA
The DNA here is from genome assembly GCA_038049695.1 of Cinnamomum chago. NCBI lineage: Eukaryota > Viridiplantae > Streptophyta > Magnoliopsida > Laurales > Lauraceae > Cinnamomum > Cinnamomum chago. Next base: position 54,582,690 of record CP142456.1, read on the forward strand.
GGATCTTCATTGAAATATATTCCTAAGATTGGAGTGCATTTGCATTTATATAGTGGAGTTATTTGTAATTAACTGTGGGCCCGGATTGCACATGAGATGTGGGGTCGCGTGTCCCAGTTGGAGCTAGCTTTCTAAGGAATCCCTAGTGGTCCCCACGCTAGCCCAAATGATTAGAAAGATACTAATCCTACTTGAACTCTAATAGGAAGGTTACTATTTCTATTTGAAGTGAGACTTCTAATAGTGGTAATAGTAATCTACTAATTATTAATGGAAGTCGGACTTCTATTTTAATTAGAAAGGAGAAAGCTACTAATAGTTGTAGAAGTGAGACTTCTATGGCAATTAGTAAGGGAGATGTTTACTAATTTGTAATGGGAGTTAAACTTCTATTTCAAATAGGAAAAGAGGAGTTATGGAGGGCTATAAATAGAGGAATAATCCTCTCAAATTCGTGCATAATCATAAGAGCACTTTCAGCCCCCTTGTGCAAGAGTTGTACAAGTCTTCTTCTTCTCAAAGTTCCCCTCTCTTTCACCTTTGTTCCTTAGAGTTAATAGTAGGGTTTTCTCTTAAGGATTCCACCATCTTCTTGAGAAAAGAGATCTAATACGGGACATAGCGTGGAAGATCAAAAGGAGTTGAAGATTCTGATTTGGATTGTGAAGTTGTTCATCACCAAAGTAAAGAAATCAAATCCTCCATTAGAGCAGAACAAAGCTCCAAAGGTATATCTACATCCTTGTATGTTGTGGATTTCGTGGTAGCTTGTTTATGTGTTGTTTTCTATCTTATAGATAGTATATGTTGCTGTACAAGGCTATGAGATTGACGGACTTGCATCCTAGATTGGGTTTGTTGCATTCTAGACAATTGATCCCTGCATCAAGTGGGTCAAAAGTTTTGAAACCTGTCTGGAAGGCCCACCTATATTCCAACAATCCCCCACTTGGAATTCTAAAGGTCTCCGCCTCTTATCTGCATAGCTCTTCTGACGATCAAGAGACTCCTTCATTCTCATCTGAACAATCTGAACTTTCTCACTGGAATCAGCAATCTCTGAGGGGCCATGAAAACTACGAACTCCTACTTCCTCCCAACATGTTGGAGTCCTGTACCTCCATCCATACAATGTCTCAAATGGTTCAATGCCAATGCTTGAATGATAGTTGTTATTGTAGGCAAATTCACATAGAGGCAAGCTTTCATCCCAATTCTCCTTAAAATCCAAAACACAAGCTCTGAGGAGATCTTCCAAAGTTTGAATGGTACGCTCATACTGACCATCTGTCTGAGGGTGGTAAGCTGTATTGAACGTCAACTGAGTACTCATAGATGACTGAAAAGTAGACCAAAACCGAGAGACAAACTTAGGGTCTCGATCGGATACTATGGACTTAGGCACTCCATGTAGTTTGACTATATTGTCTCTGTACAACGTAGTCATCTTGTTCATAAACTAACCAGTCTTAAATGGCAGGAAATGTGCTGACTTAGTCAATCTATCCACAATCACCCAAATAGCATCATTACCCTTCCTGGTGTTCGGCAACCCTGACACAAAATCCATAGTGATGTTCTCCCATTTCCACTGAGGAATATCCAACGGGTGTAGCAAACCAGGAGGCTTCTTGTGCTCTGCCTTAATCTTCTGACAAGTCATACACCTGGAAACGAACTCTGTAATCTCCTTCTGCATTTTCACCCACCAGTAGTGATTCTTCAAATTCTAATACATTTTGGTGCTCCCTGGGTGAACTGAATATCTGGTGTGGTGCGCATCCGTCATCAGCTCTAACTTGATGTCTTGAGCATTTGGCACACACAACCTATCCTTACAATACAGAATCCCTTCAATCAATCGGAATTCTGGATTGCCATCAATGTTGTCAATGATTTTCCGCAACTCGGGATCATCCTTCTGAGCTTCCTTGATCCTGTTAAGTATTTCTGGCTCCCAAACTCCCATAGTAGTAACTAAAACTTTCTCGTTAACAGGCCATACCTCTACATCCATATCCCTGAACTGCTCCATCCATCTCCATTCAGGCATTGCACACCCACTGAAAGCTGCATTTCTACTGAGAGCATTTGCTACCACATTCACCTTTCCGGGATGGTACTTGATCGGAAAATCATAATCCTTTATGTACTCCATCCATCTCCGCTGTCTATTATTCAGATCACCCTGTGTAAACAGGTATTGCAGACTCTTGTGATCTGTATGCACCTCAAACCTTTCTCCATACAAATAATGCCTCCATAACTTCAATGCAAATACCACTGCTGCAAACTCCAAGTCATGTGTGGCGTACTTCTTCTCATGATCCTTCAACTGCCTGGACCCATATGCTATCACCTTGTCATTCTGCATGAGAACACAACCCAATCCAATCCCTAATGCATCTGTATAAACCACAAATCCTCCACTTCCTGAGGGTAAGGCAAGTATGGGTGCTGAAGTCAACTGGGTCTTCAACTCTTGAAAACTCTTCTCACATTCTTCTGTCCACTCAAACGGAACATCCTTCCTTGTCAACTTAGTGAGAGGAGATGCTATGGTAAAAAACCCTTTCACAAACCTCCTGTAATAGCCTGCAAGTCCAAGAAAACAGCGAATTTCAGCTACATTTCGTGGACTGCCCCAATTAACAACTGCTGCTACCTTCTTAGGGTCCACCATCAATCCATCCTTTGAAATAATATGGCCCAAAAATGCAACTTTCTCCAACCAAAATTCACATTTGCTCAACTTAGCATACAACTGGTTATCCCTCAAAAGCTGCAATGATGTCCTCAACTGATGCTCATGCTCCTCCTTAGACTTCGAGTATACCAACACATCATCTATGAAGACAACCACAAACTGATCCAGGAAAGACGCAAACACCTTATTCATCAATGCCATAAAAACAGCAGGTGCATTAGTCAACCCGAAAGGCATCACGAGAAACTCAAAGTGGCCATATCTCGTCCGGAATGCAGTCTTGGGAACATCGTCCTTCCTGACTCGCAACTGATGGTAACCGGAACGCAGGTCTATCTTCGAAAAGAATTGAGCTCCCTGCAGCTGATCAAACAACTCATCAATTCTCGGTAACGGATACTTGTTCTTGACAGTCACCTGATTCAACTGTCTGTAATCTATACACATCCTCATAGTCCCATCCTTCTTCTTCACAAATATCACAGGAGCTCCCCACGGTGAAACACTAGGTCTAATGAAACCCTTATCCAATAGATCTTCTATCTGAGTCTTCAACTCCTTCAATTCTACTGGAGCCATCCTATACGGGGCCTTCAAAATAGGTGTTGTACCCGGCTGCAATTCTATCGTGAAATCCAACTCACGAACAGGTGGCAAACTAAGAAACTCATCCGGAAATAAATCCAGGAATTCTCGCACCACTGGAATCTTATCCAAAGTCTTAGACTCCTTGTCTTCCGCGATAAACGCGATAAAGCCTTCACATCCGCTCCTTATCAATCGTTCTGCCTTCAATGCAGAAATCAATCGAGTAGAGGTGGGCATTTCAGCGCAAACAAACTCAACACTATGGTCTGCACCTTGCAACCTCACCGTCTTGTTAAAACAATCTAACACTGCTCGGTTCGCTGCTAACCAATTCATACCAAGGATCACGTCAAACTCCGACATCGGTAAGATGATCAAACTGGCAGTCAGCTGAACTTCTCCAATCTGAACACTACATTAAGGGTAGATGACATTACAAGGAACCGATCTACCCATAGGGGTGGCTACTATCAAATCATATGGTAGTGTCTCCTTATCCTCCCCCAAGTGAAGTGCAAATGCTGGTGCAACAAATGAGTGTGTGGATCCAGGATCAAATAGAACTTTAGCATCAAATCCACAAACTGAAAGTGTACCTTCTATGACATTGCCTGCCGCCTCTGCCTCCTCATGCGTCAGAGCATAAGCTCTCCCCGCCAGCTGGGGACGTTGGTGCTGATACTGCTGCTGTGGCCTAGGACCACGAGCCTGGAATCTGGGTGGTGCCGGAGGTCTCTGCTGGAATCGCTACTGTGGTACTGGAGGACGCTGCTGCAGTGGCTGGGGTGGTCTGACAATCATCTGCTGCTGCTGCGGTCTAGCCTGTGCAGGTGGCACCTGTCTCAACGGCTGCGCAGGATGTGGTGGCCTGAGCACCGGAGCTGGGAGTACTGGTGGTGCCACTCCTGTCTTCCCCGGACAAGTGCGAACTTTATGCCCTGGATCTCCACAATGAAAACATGCACCAGTCTGCTTCCTGCAATCGCAGACATGATGACTTCCCCCACAAAAAGTGCAAGTGATCCATTGTGGCAACTGTCGAAGCACTGGTTCGTACCGTAACCTCTTGGGTGCTGGTTGTTGGTAATACTGGGACGAAGAACCCTGTGCCTTGGGTTGAGGTATCAACGCCAAGATCCTCTGCTGTTCTAGTGCAATCTCTTCCTTCAAGGACTCCTCCGCCCAATATGCTTCCTTGACCACTTCATCATAATCAGTCAGCTTACTACGCTGAACTTGCATCTTGATATCTGCCCGTAGTCCCTTGATAAACCTCTGAACTCTCTCCGATTCGGGTTGAATCAGATTCCCTGCAAATCTGGATAGGTGGGTGAAAGAGATCTCATAGTCTTGTACTGAGAGATCACCCTGAACAAATCTCTCAAACTCCTCCATCTTCTGATCCTGGTAGTGCTCGGGGATAAACTTCTTTTGGAACTGATCAGTGAAGGTCTTCCAAGCTACTTCTTCCTCAACTGTCTCATAAGGGTGCTTAACTGTTTTCCACCATCTCTCGGCTGCACCACGGAACATGTGGGCTGCTAATTGCACCTGTTGGACACCCGTGCATTTGAATACTTCATAGATTTTCTCCATTTGAACAACCCACTCATCTTCCACAGCGGGGTCCTCAATGCCATGAAACTCTGGTGGGAACCTCTTCCTAAACTTCTCAACCAATTCGTTGAGATCATACTCCTTAGCCTGTGGCTGGCCTACTTTCTGCACTACCTCAAGCATCTGAGCTTGGAATACAGCCTGACTCTCGTTCTATCTAGTACATTGTTCAGCCAAATCCTTCTAAGACTGAATAAATGCTACAATGAAGTGATGAAATTGATTCTCATGACCATTCTGAGAAGAACTGCCCTCTGGCGGTGGTCTGTTATTAGTTCGGGTGGTTCTACCGGCCATTGTCCTGTAAAACATTCAAGGTTAGTTCCAATATGCCCCAAGCTAACAATACAATGCTAAGAAAGAACTACCAAGCCAACCTACTAATTAACGGAATCCTCACACGCGTCCTATGGTTTCTACAATTTTTTTTTTACCCTCAGAAACCAACCATTGCTCTGATACCATTCTGTCACGTCCCCCGAACCCGATTAGAGAATAAACCGGATCCGGGGAGTGAAATTTAGGACTAATTAAAAAAAATTTCCTTTAGGCCCAAGGATCGTAAGTCCGCTGTGAGGATATAATATTTCAAGCCTCAAATAAAATAAGGATTTTCGGAACTCATACAATTCTAGGCATATTAGGATTTCAACAAGGAATAATGAATCTCAATATATATTAAAGTTGAACAAAGAATAAAATAAAACTTAAGCTAGGAAATTAATTTATTCAATGACCATCCCACTAATCAAGGCCATTAAAAACAATAGTGAAGTCAATAGTGTAAAAGTCCAACGAGAGATAATAAATGAAGAAATAAAATCTAGGGAAGTCCCGATGAATCGCTCTCGTGCCGGGAATGATGACGTGACTTTACGTCATCGGCACGCCACTTTCGTTCCTCCTCAGCTGGTTGGAGATCCTCTGGGATCTCCTCACCTATTTGCTCCTCGTAGTAGTACTCACCTAAGGAGTCTGCACACCAAGGAATAGAGTCAACGACATGTTGAGCAATAGATAAGCAATATATATAAATAATCATGACATGCATCAAGTATAAGAGTAATGACAGTACAAGATCGTAGGAATACAAGGAACAATACTAGGCATGTAGCATGAGTAAATAACCATCAGAATCATAAATAGAAATCCTAGCAATACTAAGAATCACCACTACCAATGTAATGCAATGCACAAGAGGGAGACTCTGTGGATGTCCAAGCCACCTCACGGGGTACCAATAACAATCCTATCCAGACAACTGATATCAAAGTCCAGTTCCAGGGGGATCCTAGCTCCCGGTCCTGGGAATAGTAGCACGGTCCCAGCCCGCTCTCAACTATTCAACGCTAAGGACGCTGTCCAAAGTCGACTGCCCACCCCGATGTCCGAGTAACCGACCCATTAATAATACCCCAAACTGCAGCTGGCTATGACATGCAAATAATAATAAAGTGGTGTTGACACAAGAATAGACCAAGACAAGCAAGTCTGGCTAGCTCAATATACAAGACATGTTCATAGGGATTATCTTATTCAAGTCAATACAAGACAAATCCAATCACATGATAATCCCTTCAGTCTAGCCAATCATGTTTATCAATTACATAACACGGGGTTCTAAGGTACACTCTAAGTCAGGTTCAAATCCTAATTCTACAAGGGATTGTGTTTCATAATTAATCAGGTGTATTATGCCGAGAGAGAGTGTACAAGGAATTATAACAACGGATACGATTAAATAAGTCAAGGAGGAATTACGAGCCAACCCTAGGCAAGTGGTGTCATCCATGTATTCTACATGTTCTAACGGAGTACGTGTGGAATTGGATCAACGATGCTTCTAACGAAATCCCTTGGTGTACAATCATGTTAACCATCCATTAATTCAGTTCCATATGCATTCGGTTACCCCATGTTTAATACACGAATATCTAGACACCTAATCGAAGCACACCAAGCCATGTGCTACGATTTAATCCCCATTAATGGTCAACTGATAGTAGGTTCATGGTTTCCAACATCTAAGGCCCAAACCTAAGTTACTAGTCTCATTTCTAATAAAAAATAGGATGGGTCAATAATCTGAGTATTTACAACACTTCCCGACCTCTGATCGTGATGAAATTAGAACCATAGGATTCTACATCTCAAGGGCTTTCCAACCGTATATAATATGTAGAAATTCGACGGACGGATTAAAAGTTACAAGTGTTATAAGTCCTTTTCCAAAGTTGTCAAAATTACGAAACTGCCATCCGGTCGATCGGACAAGAGATCCGATCGATCGGTCTGAGATTCGTCTCAGTTAACTGAGACCAATTTCAATCCGATCGATCGGCTTTCAGGCCCGATCGATCGGCACTGTAGCCTGAACCCGAAAGTGAGTTTTTCTCTTCTTTTTCCTGCAGAAAATGAGCCTCCATGCTCCCCAATCATTACAATCATCATTCCACACCCATTTCAATAATTTAAACCATAAAAAGGGTACCTATTTAACCATTAGTCCCATCCATACCACAAATCTAACCTAGCATGTAATCCAAAAAAAATCAAGATATAACCAGGCTTGGTATTAGGGAAATCACTACTAGAAAAAAGGGTTTTTATATCGGCTAAAAACCGATATAAAAGACCTATTATATCGGTTTTTCAGTAAACTTCAAACCGATATAAGTACCCCCGATATAATAGATAACTATAACCGATATAATATGTGTATTATTTCATATCGGTTTTTGGACAACTGATGTCTTTTAAACCTGAAATTATAACACATATTGTTGTAAAACCGATATAAAAAAAGTGAAACCGATATAAAAAATATTTATAATATCATTTTTTTGGGATTGTATTATATCGTTTGTTCTGTAACCGATTTAATATTATATATGTATTTTTTTTTTTATAAATAGTCCTTCTAGAAAGGGTCAGGTGACCTTACGGTCACCTGGCGGCTAGCCGCCCTTTGCAAGGGGGCTAGCCGCCAGACCCACGGTCAGCTTTCCAGTAAGCATTTTTTTTTTCAGGATGATTTTCTGTGCTTCCTGCGGCTAACCGCCAGTGCACCTGCGGCTAGCCCCCAACTTTTCCTGCGGCTAGCCGTGAGCCATCCTGATTTGAATGGCAGAATTTGTCTCCAGTAGAAAATTCATAACTTCCTCGTCTGAACTCGAAACAACATGATTCTTGATCCAAATGAAATATTTATCAGAGGGCTACAACTTTCATGTTTTGAGATTTAACCCAGATTGAATGAAAAGTAGTGTAAACTCACCTTGAAGCGGACTGGTCACAGAAAAACAGCAACCCGAGTGAAGCAGAGTTGTCTCCAGTAGAAAATTCATAACTTCCTCTTCTGAACTCCAAACAACATAATTCTTGATTCAAATGAAATATTTATCAGAGGGATACAACTTTCATGTTTTGAGATTTAACCCAGATTGAATGGAAAGTAGTGTAAAATCACCTTGAAGCTGACTGGTCACAGAAAAACAGCAACCTGAGTGAAGCAGAGTTGTCTCCAGTAGAAAATTCATAACTTCCTCTTCTGAACTCCAAAAAACATGATTCTTGATCCAAATGAAAGATTTATCAGAGGGCTACAACTTTCATGTTTTGAGATTTAACCCAGATTGAATGTAAAGTAGTGTAAACTCACCTTGAAGCGGACTGGTCACAGAAAAACAGCAACCCGAGTGAAGCAGAGTTGTCTCCAGTAGAAAATTCATAACTTCCTCTTCTGAACTCCAAACAACATGATTCTTGATCCAAATAAAATATTTTTCAGAGGGCTACAACTTTCATGTTTTGAGATTTAACCCAGATTGAATGGAAAGTAGTGTAAAATCACCTTCAACTTCTGGCGGCTAGCCTCCAACTTGGAGGCGGCTAGCCGAACCAAGTTGGAGGCTAGCCTCCAACTTCTGGAGGCGGCTAGCCGTCAACTTGGAGGCGGCTAGCCGAAACAGCAGGGAAAAAAAAAATTGTGAAGAAACGCAGCAGGGAAAAAAAACAGCAGAAACACAGCAGGGAAAGAAAAACAACAGGGAAAAAAAATACATAACAGCAGCAAGAAAAACAGCAGCAGAGATCGTGAGAAAACAGAACAAAAAAAAATAGAGAGAGAGAGAACAGAAAACAGTAGCAGCAGAAGAAAAGGGAAAGAAAGAAACGAAACAAAAAGAAAGGAAAGAACGTGATGTACCTGGCACCTGCACAGCGCCGGAAGAGCAGCTTCTTCCTCTTCGTCGTCTTCTTCTTCTTCTCCGGAGAACGAGAGTGAGCGAGAGAGACAGGGAGAGCAGAGAGAGAGTAGAGAAAGCGAGAGTGAGAGAAGAGCAGAGAGAGCGAGAGTGAGAGGAAATGGGTTTTTGGAGGGAGAGAAGCGCTGGGAAGAGAGGCGAGAGTGAGGAGAGAAGAGAGCGAGAGTGAGAGGAAAGAAGGAATGATGGAGAAAGAAAGAGAAGGGAGGGAAGGAAATAAAAAGAGGGAAAGAAAAAAAAAAGAGGGAAAGAAGGACTGAGCCCGCGCGGGGGATTAAGGGATTTGAGGTATATAATATCGGTTTCATAATAACCGATATAAAATATTATATATAACTGGCGGCTAGCCGCAGGTGCACTGGCGGTTAGCCGCATGTGCACTTGCGGTTAGCCGCATGTGCACAGGCGGTTAGCCGCAGGACGTCCTGAAAAGGGAGGGAAGAAGGAAAAATAAAAAGGGGGGAAATAACCGATATAAAATATGTATATATAATATCGGTTCCATAATAACCGATATAAAATATGTCTATACAACCGATATAAAATATATGTATACAACCGATATAAAATATTTGTCTATAATATCGGTTTTATTGAAATTAATATCACATATTTTCCTAACCGATATTATATATAGAGATTATTATGTCGGTTCCAGTGTAACCGATATAAAAAAAAATTGACCGATATAAAAAAATATTAACCGATATAAAATACCTTGACTGAAGATATTATATCGGTTATATGAAAAACCGATATAGGGCACTTTTTGCAACCGATATAAAAGCCCTTTTTTCTAGTAGCAAGAAAATCAATACAATCAATGGAGAAACATACACCATGCTTAATTATAAATTGAAAATATACCTGCCTCAACCAAGAAGATGACAGGAAATTGGGAAATTCTGAGGAGAAGCTCTCTTTTGCAAAACCCACAATCTAATCCGACCAAACTCAAGCTAGAACACAACGGAGAAGAAAAGAAAGAAAAAGATTAAGATCAAGCCTAAATCTAAACGAAAGAGAATTGATTGAAAAGATGAAAGTGAGTAAAACTTACCCAAACCAGGATCAAGAGAGAGAGAGAGGGTCGAGAGGAAGAAGATAAGCGGTTTGGATCGAGGGAAGGAGTTCTGGAGCCTTGGAAGAATGAGGAAGAAGAAGGGATGCTGTAGCTTCGTTCGTTGCAGAGATGAATAAGAGATTAGGGTTAATCTCTGATTAAGAAGAGAGGGAAGGGAAAAAGACTAGTTTGCCCTTAAGTGGGTCCGGTAAAAGAATGGACTTTTTGATGTGTTTCTGATCGTTAGATCGCGATGACCCAGGAGACAAAAATGATCAGTGCAACGAGACCTTTCCGATGAACCCAAATCACGGTGATAGGAATTTTTTCGGAAAAACACTCAATTTTCCCTAATTTGCAACTACCCCCTTGCTAGGATCAAACGAACTCGAAATCAAACGAAACTTCGCAGACACTATTCTAACTCTAAAAGAAACTCACTCAAGGTCTAAACCCACTTAAATATCTAACAATACAATTAATTATAATAATAATGAAATAAACAGGTCAACGGGCCTGCTATTTGGCCCAAATGACCCAGTAAGGTCATGGACCTTACAATCTCCATTTCAACTGCAACTTGTTTAGATGAATCTAGTGCAGAGTTAAAACCATTTTCTCTATAGTTTTTAAAATAACAAATAAGTCCCTTTAATTTATCCATAGCAAGATCTATATGCATGTTTTCAAGTTGTACTAATTGAATTTACAGCAAACAATATCTCATACCAGATATTCATTCCCAATATAAATTCAAAGCTTTGAATCTCATAGATCCTGATATGAGGGTTGAGTCTTCTCTGTGCTTCCCTTGTAGGTTTAGACTCTTCTTCTAACAAGATTCGGTGCATACACATGGTTGGGTTTATACCTTTGATATCTGCAATGGTCCACCCCAATGCCGTTTTGTGAGCCTTTAACACTTTTAACAACTTGCTTTCCTCATCAGAACTCAAATCATTGGCTATGATACATGGCAAGGTCTCATGCTCTCCCAAAAAGGCATACTTGAGATGTGCAGGTAATGGCTTCAATTCTAACTCTGGTGCTTTTATGACAGAAGGAACGAGTTGTTTTGTGGAAGAACCAATAATTTCATAAGAATTTGAATATTTTCTTGGGATGGAGGGGAGTACTTCTAGTTGATTTATTATCCCCATAAGTGTTGCCTTCAGTTCATCACTATTTTGCACGATTTTAGATTTGATAAGGCCTTGCTGAATGCATGTGTCCAACTCCTCCTTGCACCCATGTGCTCTTGGAAACACCTCTTCTATAGCTTGCTCAATCACCTCAAATTGAAAGCAATCTCCATCTCTCAGTATTTTCATAGCTTCGAACACTTTGAACTAATCTGCTGCCCATTAACCTTCATTTCAATTGTGCCTTTCTGTATATCTTTCTTTGAACCCACGGTGGCCATGAAAGGTCGGCCAAGTATAATAGAAAGGTGGTGTGGCTGTGATACACTCTCCATGTCTAGTACCACAAAGTCAGCAGGTAATATGAATTCTCCTACTTTCACTAAAGTGTCCTCTAGAATTCCCCGTGGGTGTTTCACACTCCTGTCCGCCAATTGCAATGTAATTGAAGTTGGTTTGAGCTCTCCTAAACCTAGATACTCATAGACTGAAAATGGTAGCAAATTGATACTAGAACCTAAATCCAGTAAGGCTCTCTCAAACATATGATCTCCTATCTTGCAAGGTATAGTAAAGCACCCAGGATCCTGAAGTTTGGGAGGAAGTTTTCTTAACAGAATGGCACAGACTTCCTCGGTTAACTTAACCTCTTCATGATCTCTGAATCTCCTCTTGTTTGTACATAATTCCTTGATAAACTTTGCATAAGAGTGTATCTGCTTGATAGCATCAATCAGTGGGATGTTAATCTCTACTTTTCTCAGTGTCTCAAAAATGTCCTGTGTGAACTGACTCTTCATTTCTTGTCTCAGCCTCTAAGGGTAAGGTGGAACTGGTTTATACACTCTCTCTGGCTCTTTAGAAGTTGTGACCTGAATAGGAGTGCTCGCAGTGTCTGTGCTCTTCTTGTCACTCTCTGGTTCACATCAATCTCATTTTGCCCTGCATTGTCCTGTGGCTTAATGTCTACAGTTTTAGGATTTTCATACGGCCCATTCATGCTAGTATCTATGATTGTACCATGCTGCCTCATTCTCCTGTAGACCTTTTCTGGCTCCTTGGTGAGGGTAGTTATGGCCTTCAAATGCTCATGATTTTTAGGGTTTATTTTAGTATGACTTGGGAACTTACCGTCCTCCCTCTTGCTCAAGGCATTAGCTATCTGACCCACCTGTGCTTTTAACTTTACCAAACTTTGCTAAGTGTTGTAATTGCTTGATTATACTGTCCGAAATTAGCTTGAGATGCTGGATAAACTGAGTCACCATACTTTTGAACTCATCTTCTGGTGGCTTTTGTGCATTATTCTGAGAAAAATTATTCTGGGGGAGTTGGTAGCTACTCTGCTGTCCTTGATACTGCTGCTGATTATCTTGATTGTTTTGATTACCTCCCCAATAAAAGTTTGGATGGTTCCTCCATCCATGATTGTAAGCATTGCCGTAGGGATTGTTCTGCTTAGGGAATGTGTTACCAACATAATTGGCATGCTCCTGATCTGTAAAAGATGACATGGGACAACATTAAGTAGTATGGTTAGTGTGTGAACAAATAGCACATACTTCTTTTGATGGTTGTCCGAACATGCTATTGGAAGCCATTGCTTTGATGATCATTGTCAATCCAAGCCCAGGCCCATTTTGGGCCCAATCATCATATCTTACTTAGTCAATTGTAAAACTGATTTTTAGGATCTAGATTAGATGAGATAATGATAGTTGCATGTAATCAGGGCATTCAGACCCTTTATAATGGGAGAACAGTCGACCCTAATGGGCACTAGATTAAAACATTATTTTGTAGTTAATCTAGTGCCCATTAGGGTCGACTGTTCTCCCATTATAAAGGGGTTGAATGCCCTGATTACATGCAACTATCATTATCTCATCTAATCTAGATCCTAAAAATCAGTTTTACAATTGACTAAGTAAGATATGATGACTGGGCCCAAAATGGGCCTGGGCTTGGATTGACGATCATGTCTATCTTTCTATCCATGGCCGCCATCTGGGCAATTACATTTCCTTGAGACTGGACCTCATATACTCTTTGCTTCTTACCCATCTATCTGGTCTTACAAGAGAATTGTTGTGAGTTTTCACTAAGAGTTTCAAAAAGTTCATAAGCTTCTTCACTATTTTTCTCCATCAGGGCTCCTCCACATGCAGACTCTACAATTCGCTTATTCAGTTCATTAAGTCCTTCATAGAAAGCTTGAACCTGATCATCTTTGGAAAGGTTGTGATGCGGGCACTTCAATAATAAATCTTTAAAATGCTCCCATGCTTTCCAGAACTGATCCCCATCTTTTTGCTGAAATGTTTGGATCTCTCTTCTCAACTGCCTTGTCTTTTAAGCAGGGAAAAATTTCTTTAGGAATTTACTAGCTAGTTGCTGCCATGAAGTGATAGAACCAGCATCCAAGGAGTTTAACCATATTTTAGCTTTATCCTTAAGAGAAAAAAGAAGTAGACATAGCCTAATGCCCTTTGGGGTAACTCCTTGTATTTATTGTGTCGCACACAGCTCAAAAAATTCCTTAATATGAAGATAAGGATCTTCATTAGGTAACCCGTGATAGTGTGGCACCATGTTCAGCAATTGTGCAGTGAGGGTGAAATTGCCAGTCGTATTAGGTGGATAAAGAATGGTGGCCAGCTGTTCAGTGTGCAAGGGAATGAAAGACTCCTTCATAGGTCTCTTTTGATTGTTTTCTCCGTCAGCCATCTTGCTTTCAGGACTTTGATCTCCGTTAAACACTTATTTCTTCAAGTTCGGAGTCAGATGAGAGCTGAGTATTGGATCTTTCCCTCTGAGCTTGCCTTCGCTGTCGTCTAAAGGTTCGTTCGATTTCAGGATTGTAGACAATGATCGCTAAGTCTTGAGATCGCCTACCTTGCATATACAGGCTTTATGGCTGCAAGAAAATACCTACTAAATAAGCAATGTGCTAAAAGTAAGAAAAGGTGTAAAAAAAAAAAAACTGAAATTAAAATAGCTGAACTAGAAGAATTCTATGGAAATAATAATAATAATAATAATAATAATAACAACACTTTAAAACTGAACTAAAAACTAAACTAGACTATGACACTACACTAAACACAAGCTTTGACACTCTTCTATGTGAACAAGTCCCCGACAACGGCACCAAAAACTTGGTATGCACCAAGCAACCTAGAAATAAGCTACTAGTATGCACACATTTAAAACTCGCAAGCACACAAGATCACTATGTACTGTAGTGAATTGTAAGTACGAGGTCGATCCCACTAAGACTTGTGATAAAATAATGTCAAAAGCAACTAAAAATCATAATTAAACAAAACTAATTGAATGATGAAAGGTTGAATTAAACTACTAAAAACAGTAAATTAAACTATCAAAAGCTAAATGGGAATTAATCTAAAACACACAACTAATATTAGAATTGAAAACAATGATAATGAATGAACTAAGGTTTCATCTATTCCCCTAACCAATCCCATGCATGTCCCTTATTATCTTTTAATCAAAAATCAGATTTTATTAGTGACATCTATCATCCTAGACCATGGCATATGCGTCTAGATTACTATTCCCCTAAACCCAATTCGTGAGTGGCATACTACATGAATTATTCATTATGATGCAAAAACTAAGCATGGTATATGTCCTAGTCAAAACACACATAATGCATAAAAACAATGGGAATGATAAATGCATGAGTCTAAGCATGGCATATACTTAGATTATTCATGGTTCTAAACCCTAGATGCTTAACATCAAGATCAATCAAAATTAAGTTAATTACTCTTAAAATTAATTGAACATGGCATGGTTGGCATCGCACAAACACAACTCATCAATTAAAAACAAGGTTTAGAATCTCAACTAATAAAACTGAAATCTGAATTAAAAGATGACAAAAGAGATTACATAGATTAGCCTAGGGTTTCAACTACACCCTAGCCCTAAAAAATTAGCTACTCCATGAGTCTAAGCATGGCATATACTTAGATTATTCATGGTTCTAAACCCTAGATGCTTAACATCAAGATCAATCAAAATTAAGTTAATTACTCTTAAAATTAATTGAACACGGCATGGTTGGCATGGCACAAACACAATTCATCAATTAAAAACATGGTTTAGAATCTCAACTAATAAAACTGAAATCTGAATTAAAAGATGACAAAAGAGATTACATAGATTAGGCTAGGGTTTCAACTACACCCTAGCCCTAAAAAATTAGCTACTCATGTCTGGAATTGAAAACAAAATAGAAAATAGAGCCATAAGAAGAACTCTGCTATTGAAGAAGAAGTAGAATTTTGCCAGCAACTTTTTCCCCTTTTCCTCTCTCCAAAAGCTCTCCAAGATGCTCCAAAGGTGGCTGTACGGGAAATAGGGTTTTTGGGATGATGATGGCTGGTTTTTTATGTTGGCTTGTGGCGGGATGATGGCTCTATTAGTGGTTGGACGTGCACTGTTCATATGCCCCTTTTATAAGTCTTGCAACAACCTCTTAGTACTTAATTCCCTTGTGGAAATAGATCTCCCAACTTTCTTTATAATCCTGTTTCCTAATTAGAATAGAATAAGAGTCTTCTTTCTTAATAAACAAGTCTTTCTAAATCTGATCCTACTTGTATTTTATAGAAAGTTCCTCACATGTGGCCCACCAATCTGAATTTCAATTGCAAGGAATTGAATCTGAAACTTGAGAATAAAAGTGGGCCCATATGGTGCGTTCAACATGAGTGTGGGACCCCTCTTTTTGGACTTCTATCTTGGCTCGAAATCTTCCTTCTTTGATTTGAATTCTAAGTTGTCCAAAGAACTAGAAAGTAATCTTGAAATCTGAAATAGCTTGTATGGGACCCACCTTGGTCCTACTTGATGATTCACGCCCATCACTCTCTTCATTAATTCCTCTCTTTTTGCTCCTTTTTACCTTTGCATAAAAATCAACAAAGAATATGTAAAATCAAATAAAATAACTATGACTAGCATAAGATAAATCGAATATTATGGCTCTAATTACAAACAATTAAGCACTTATCATCAACCAAAGAGAAGCACTTACAATCAAAGAGAAAAATGATGAATTCTTTATTGATGTAATGAAGATAACCCTCCCATAGGGGTCAATGCATATTTAAAGATTTGGGGTGGGACATTCCTTACTAAGTTGGAATTCCCATTCCACTACACTTCCTAGATTCTCTCCTAGAAATTTGAAACTTGCTAAAACTATCCAAATTAAACAAAACTCCTAATTGACTCAAAATTTCTAATGAAGACTCTTAATCAACTAAAAAAAATCCCTAAGTAAGGGCCGGTCCTGTTGAGCCTATAGGCGGGGCCCAATGGGTATGGTTGTCCCAATGGTCATGGGGCTGGCCTACATCAAACAGACAATATCAATCATATTCCCTTGCATATTAACATCCAAATGTAAAGTACTCAAAAGAATAAGTGCAGTTCGGAATTTGATAGTCCAAGAAACATCCAATCTCAATACTCCATGGCCACAAATAACATAAATCCATCAAACAGATTCCAAATGGAGATATGGTAGCTCAAATAGAAGGGCCTTTAAGAATGATCTACATGCTTCAATCATTATAAATCAGCACCTGGTGAGATTCTGCCTTTTCTGTATCTGAACTGCACTAAAATTGGGTACAAAAGAGGAAGAAAAAAAATATATGGGCCTTTAACAGCCTATTTTCAATGCAATAAATTCTTCCAAATAGCGAAGTTTATCTGAAAGAGAATGGAATCAACAACCGTCCCATGATGGAAACAGTCTATTCGAACTAGCATAATAAATCTAAAAAAAACAATTGATTGCATCACTGGAGCTCTCCAAAAACATCTCTTTTTTCTGATCTTTTGAAGAAGAATGCCCTAACCAACCTTAAGTCCACATAAAAATGGCACAAAAATCCTTCAAACGATCCCCAAACCTCAGCAATAACTGCATGTTTGATATGTCTCTTCCACTTTGAAGAATCTTTCTGACATCAGCCCTAATCCCATACCAGCTGCAGTGATCTCCTGATGGAAGCTGGCTCTGGTACCAAGTTGTTTGGAGCAAGGAAAAATGTGAGGAGTGAGTGAAGGCGAGAAGAAGAAATAAAAGAGAAAAAAAGAAGAGAAAGGAAGAAGGACGACTAGTGGGGGGTTCAGTAAAATGTACTCATAGTCATGGTTCTATGTACCGCCTGCATTATTGGCTGTGGTGGTCGAGGCCGCTACGCTATTTTAAAGATAGCGGCGCTGTAGTCTAAAACCTAAAAGAGCCAAGAAGTTTTAATTTTAAACATTGTTTTTCCTATTTCTTCTCCTCAATAGCATTTCCTAAAGTTGTCTCCACCCTTGTCTGGTTTCAAATCACTAAAAAAATACAAGATTGGCTGTTATACAAAATTCAAAATTTTTTGACCACTTGGGGAATTCACATCACTACACTGCTACGTTTCACCGCAACTACTACATATTGCCTGCTACGTAGCATCTTGGCGGATAGCCGCTACGCTCGCCACAATCGTTATTTTTATCCTTGCTCATAGCCAAAGATAGAATACCCTAAAGTCCTAGTTGCACCCATATCATTATGTTGAATAAAATGTTCTCCTAGTTTCTATTTCAAACAATATGTTTGTGTATAAATTTTTATCAAAAGAAATTCTGAAATGAAATGCTGAAACACTGAAAGGGTTGAAACATTTCAGCTCAGGGGCCAGTATAAATGGCCATTGGTATGAAATTGACAACTATAGGTTGTGGAAACTGTTTAGATTTTACATTTGATTTTTTGGTTCATCTTTGTTAATTTGTTATATTTTGTTCTAAATGAAGATTTAGGTCTACCCATACTGTTCCAAAGCTGATAGGTTAAATGAAGGTTTTTTTCTTTCTTTTAATTGATGGGCAGGGCGTTGTGAAGGCAATAAACGTGAACAAACTTACTTCTGTAGGCTGCATAGTGAAGATATGGATTGCTGATTGGTTTGCACAGCTGAATAATAAAATGGGTGGTGATCTAAAGAAAATACAGACTGTTGGTCGTTATCTAATTGAGATTTGGAAAGCTGTTGGAATGAATCTAGACAAAGTGGAGTTCTTATGGTCTTCAGAAGAAATTAACTCAAGGGCACATGAATATTGGCCTCTTGTAATGGATATAGCTAGAAGGAACAAGCTTCCAAGGATTGTGAGGTGCATGATAACATTTCCTCACATTCTTGCCAGTGGCGGATGGAGTGTAAATCCACTGGGGGCCTGGGCCCCCAGTGGATTTCTAAATTTTATTTCTAAAATTGGTGGGGCCCACTAATGTTTTCCATAAGGCCCCCAATGAAATTTTTGGGCCCCCAATGGATTTTTGTAGCCCAATATTAACTTTAATTAATATATGTTCGGATACTCCTTGTGTATTTAAATATGTCCAACTGCTATTGCAGGCAGAGGCGAATGCAGTTCATAGTCACTAGGGGCCCAGCCCCTCAGTGACTTTTTGGGGAAAAAAAATTATGTATACTAAGCTAGGCCCAAATCAATTAGGCCCCCAGTGACATTGAACCAGGCCTCCCAATGAAAACTCGTAGAGAACAATTGTGATAAATAAATATGTTTTGTTTTATTGCTTGAAATTATTATATTATATTTGTTCCATATAAAAGGTTTGGGGTAAATCTGCACACTATTTGTCCTTGCTAGGCATGATTTGCAATGCAGTGGAAATTTACAAACTATCTGTCTTTGAATGCACCTTTCTGTGTATTAGTTACTGATAGTGTATGTAAAATGTCCACTACTTTTTTTGTGCATTGTTTTTTCTCAAGCATGAAGAAAAAAAGAAGAAAAAATCATTTGCAATCATATAAATAACAAAAAAAAAAAATTCCGGGGCCGTTGCCCCCGAACCCCCTACTACTTAATCGTGCCCCCAGTGATTTTGAATCCTAGATTCGCCACTGATTCTTGCCAGTGTTCTTATTCCTATTGCTTGATTCAGCATGTGCTTATGTGTATGTGCGTGTATGTGTATGTATTTGAGCATTTGTTTGTTTCGAAGATAGAAGTGTAAATCAGTAAATGATAGCATCTAGTGGGCACATTATTTTCTTGTGAAGAGCTTGAGGTGTAACATTGATTTTCTCAAATTTGTAGGTGCTGTCAGGTCATGGGTCGCAATGAACAAGATGAGTTGACTACAGCCCAGATTATATTTTCTATCCATGCATGCAATGCGCTGACATATTTTTTCTAAAGGTTCTTTTGGCTTCTTCTTCTAGTTTTTGGACAGAAGTATGGAAAACTCATTTTTGCCATTTTATGCAACTAACTCAACTACTATTGTTTTATAGGCTGACATTTGCCAACTGGGCATGGATCAGAGGAAAGTAAATGTACTTGCACGGGAGTACTGTGATGACACCAAAAGGAAGAAAAAACCAATCATCTTGTCGCATCGGATCCTTTTTATTTTCATTGGTGTCTTTATTTCTTTTTTGACGGAGAAGTACGTTTCTTTGGAACCGCCATTTTGAAAATAAAAAAGTTGCTCATTTTTATAGTTGGATGTGAAAGACTTTATTGTTCAAAATGGATTGTTGTTTCTATTTATTATCTATATATATTCCATAGCCAATACTTGTGCCATAACATAGAAAAACATGGATAGAGATAGGTGAGCATCGCATATGGTATCATTAAGGATAAAAAAGGAAATGAAATAGAAGAAAAAAGAAAAAAAAAGTGTGATTTTCGAAGGATTTTTTTTCACATGTTTGTTTTTTTTTTACAGAGAAGTACATTTCTTTTGAACCACCTTTCAAAATAAAGGGGTCACTCATTTTTATAGTTGAACATGAAAGACATTTATAGATCAAAATGGATCATACTCTCTATTTATTATCTATATTTATTCTATAGCTGATACTTATGCTTACTTTATAACATAGAAAAATATGGATACAGATAAGTGAGCATCGCATTTGGTGTCACTAAGGTTAAAAAAAGAAGAAGAAATGAAATAGAAGAAAAAAGAAAACAAAATGATGTGATTTTCAAAGGAATTGATTTTTCAGTGGCCTTAATTGCTGTTGAACTGTAGATATGCTGCCTGGTTTACAACAGGGGCAAGAAAAGATGTCAAAGAGTGATCCATCTTCTTCTATCTTCCTGGAAGATGAGGAGGTATGTATTCAGTGGCAAGGAAGTGATTTCAGGTTTCTTTTTTGCTGAAAATTTGTAATCTTACAAGGTCTTCCCAAGACCACCTAGAAATGGTAGCCACATCATGGTAGCTCTAGGTTATGCTCCTAGATTTATTCATTCGAATAAGTTCCTTTTTTATTTATTATATGCTTTCTGTTACTGTAGTTATAAAAAAGTTTAGTTTATGGGGACCTGTGTTGTGGAGATCTTTGTCATAGATGAGGAATATGGAGTGCATGGGTTTTGACTATATTAGATTTCATTATTTTTCCTTTCTCGTTTCTTTAATCCCTAACTATTCGGTTGGTTTTCAAGGGATTCATTTCAAAGTCTTGAGTGCAGTATGTTGGTAGTCAGCTGCACTTGGCTAGAATTGATTATTTGATAAAGTATTTGTTCTTTCAACAGATTCAAGATATTTGTTGTAGTATCCACCCAGATCAACACTAGTTGAACAATTCCGATCAAATGAGTAGAGGCAAACTATGACAACTGGTGGTTGAATATTTTCTCTTTATTTGTATTTAATTGTTGCGTTCATATCTCTTCAATGGAGTTGGTTTCAATTTTAGTGAAGTTGGGGTGGTGTTGGAATTTTTCTTACCGATATATAGATTGTCAAGGAAGTCTAGACATTTTGCTTTTTTCAGATGCAATACTGAAGGTGAAGGTTTTGCAAGCAAAAGGGCAATTAACGATTGGGAGTGTACACCATCTTATCCGGATGCAAAAAGCCAACTATAGTCCTCAATCTTGAAACTCTTTTCAGAAAGGTGGTGTGGAAGGAGACCTCTGACCGAGTTAATGAGAATGTGAAAGTCTGGGGCGCGATTGTTGAGGGAAGTGACTGTAAGATTAATCATGAAACATGGTAAAGGAATGATGGTCAGGTTGGAATGGAGTGACGAATGTTGTTAAAGTTTTGAAACGTCTGATCCTCTAAACGCTAAACCTTGAGGATAGTCTGATGGTGAAGGTTGCTAGATTGGACTTCGATGCATGTGAGATTAGAAAACAGATAGAATGTAGATCGGGATGCAATATCATGTTTTGGTTAAACTGAATCTACTTTAATGGTGGACTCTCCCATCTTTAGAAGGATGTTGAGAACTTTATTAACAGTTCTTCTTTTACCGATGGACCAATTAGAAGAATAAATTTATGGATGGACTTTTTAGGTCCAGTTCATAAACCTGTGTGGTTCTGTTTTGATGGGGTGCCTTTGCATGATGCATGTAAGGTTGTGTTAGTTTATGGTCTCAATACCAAGAGTATATGATGTAATAAATTGATTAATTTCTTTATTTATCAATACAATTCATGTTTTTCCTTTCATGAGATGAATGGTGTTTTATATACTTGCACATAACTAATACAAATGACATAATAGTTCATGAGATGAACCGGAGTCCACAAGTATACTAGATGTAATACATGTGTATGGATGAGATCCACATACAGGAGATATGTATTACAAATCTTATACTTAAATATCTTCACAACCAGTGATGAGATTGGACACCTCATCTGATAAGGTTGCAACATTTTGATCACTATGAGATAGTGTGATTTGTCTCGATCATCGGAATGTAAGATTCCGGATCATGGTGCTGGTACATTGGATGTATTGAAGGACTATGAGAAGCACCTTATATACATTGTCCTTATTTTAAGGTCTGCTCTCATAATTCCCTAGCAATAGGCTCATAATCCTGAGACATGAATGAACTCAAGTTTTTATCTATTTATTTGCTTTGAGTCACCAATGAGTGAGGCCAATTGTAGGTCAACACCTCGGTGATTTGGGTACGTGGTAGTGGAGCTGTGGGAACATCTAATAGTAAAAAAGGAATCTATCTTTAATATCCCCTTGTGCCAATTAATGGATTTATCATTGGTATGTGATGAGTTCACAAAAAAATACACTTTCATAGCATTATTTTATGATGTTTCAAAGATAAAAGAACTCAAAACACTATTTTTAGCATAAAAAAAATAAATTTCCTCCCTATCATGCTTTGCTCATATCTTTCCATTATAGATAGCCATTTGTATGCATTTATATGAGTTCCAATGGCCTCCATACAAAATATGTTAAAAAATACTCTCAATTATGTTAATTTCTCTTTGTAGGTGTAAATTGAAGATTAAAGTTGAGATTCAAGAGTTAAAGAGAGTAAGGATAAGTTTGGAAGACAATTGAATCAAGAAATGACAAAGATAGGCCAACAATAAGAAGAAAAATGAAAGACCTGCGTTGGTATTTTGACCATATCTTTTCACTCGAATGTCCGATTGAGGTGATCTCAGAAGCATTGGAAATCTTGTTCTAAGATCTACAAATCATATTTCACAATATTTTTCCCAATTCGGACGTTTCGGGGTCAAAATCGCACATCAATCTGGGGACTGTTTTCTAACACGAGAATTACATTCATATGTTCATATTTCCATTCTTGTGAAGTCCCACATCGGAAAGAAACCAAAAAGAGCAAGGCAAATATCTCTATATAAGAAAGGGAGCTCTAGGCATTAGATACACAAGCAAGGAGAGCCTCCTCCTCCTCTTTACTTAAGCTTTTCATGTAAATTGAGAGCAATTGTAGAGAGAAAGTGAGGAAAGCCTTGTGAATTTTGAAGATTTATAATGAAAGCTTTGTCTTCTCCAATGGGTGGCTAATCACTTTGATTGGATCTTCTAGACGAAGTTAAGTTAATACTTTTCCTTTTGCTTATGCTCTTAATTCCCTTTGTGTGCTTAATATGCTAGAATAGATTTTTCTTCATTGCAATATGCTACCTTCCATGCTTATTTTATTTCCTAGCATTCTTTTTACTATTTATGCTTAGGTTTGATAAATCATGCTTAGGAGTTAATATCTTTTGATGGTTTATGCTTACTTTTGATAGATAGTCATTAGGAATCTTTTCTTTTATGAAGGGAAGAAAATCTTAGCATTAGATTGTTAATTTCTATCTTAGAGCTTTAAAGTTATATTTTCCAAATCTAAGTATTGATTTGTCATTAGATTTGAGTATTTGTTTGGGAAAATAGAAGAGCATTAGCATTGGATTAGTGTCACTTAGTGGATTCTAGATGATTCAATCTATCCATTAGTATTGCTTGTTGCTTATTTTACTTGCTTTAGTTTAATTGTATTCACATTCTCACACACTTATTTACTTCTTTTAATTCTCACACTCCATTTCTCTATCCACACCATCATATCCATTAGCTTATTTGTTCATACCTTCTATGTGTTTGTTTTTATTCCTCCTTTGATTTTCTTAGCTATATTTGAGTTGATACTCATTTTCATTAATCATTGTTATTTCTCTTGTAACGATCCTCGTGGGAACGATATTCGGACTTTCATAGTCTATATTACTTGAGACAACCGTATACTTGCGGAAAAATCCCAAACAGTAAGTGCGCATCCATTCCAATTAAGAGTTAATTGGATCAGTACCAAATGATCACTATAATTAATTGGGGCTCAAGGATAATAAGATATGGATCTAATTTGGTGGACAGGTCCATTTGATCCATGCATATAGATGGAGGGGCCTACTTGTGGTACTGTGGAAGTTTATGGTCTTCATTGTAATTTATTCCTAAGACTGGAGTGCAATTGCATTTATATAGTGGAGTTATTTGCAATTAACTGTGGGCCCGGATTGCACATGAGATGTGGGGTCGCGTGTCCCAGTTGGAGCCAGCTTTCTAAGGAATCCCTAGTGGTCTCCACGCTAGCCTAATATATTAAAAAGATACTAATTCTACTTAAACTCTAAAATGAAGGTTACTATTTCTATTTGAAGTGAGACTTCTAATAGTGGTAATGGTAAGCTACTAATTAATAATGGAAGGAGGACTTCTATTTTAATTAGAAAGGAGAAAGCAACTAATAGTTGTGGAAGTAAGACTTCTATGGCAATTAGTAAGGGAGATGTTTACTAATGGGAGTTAAACTTCTATTTCAAATAGGAAAAGAGGAGTTGTGGAAAGCTATAAATAGAGGAATACTCCTCTCAAATTCGTGCATAATAATTAGAGCACTTTCAGCCCCCTTGTACAAGAGTTGTACAAGTCATCTTCTTCTCAAAGTTCCCCTCTCTTTCACTTTTGGTTCTTTAGAGTTACTAGTAGGGTTTTCTCTTTAGGATTCCACCATCTTCTTGAGAAAAGAGATCTAATATGGGATATAGTGTTGGAAGATCAAAAGGAGTTGAAGATTCTGATTTGGATTGTGAAGTTGTTCATCACCAAAGTAAAGAAATCAAATCCTCCATTAGAGCACAACAAAGCTCCAAAGGTATATCTACATCCTTGTATGTTGTGGATTTCGTGGTTGCATATATATGTGTTGTTTTCTATCTTATAGATAGTATATGTTGATGTACATGGCTGTGAGATTGAGGGAATTGCATCCTGGATTGGATTTGTTGCATTCTAGACAATTGATCCCTGTATTAAGTGGGTCAAAAGTTTTGAAACCTGTCTGGAAGGCCCACCTATATTCCAACAGGTTGAATGTCGAAGATTCTTGGCTCTTGTTTGGGACATTCCATGGATATTGATGGAAAGTCAGCCTCTAGATCTTTGGCGGAAGTGGCTAGAGTTTGTATCCCTGTAGACCACATCTCAGAGTACAATGTTCTCTCCCTCTTGATGTGGATGGAGTATGATTTGAGATCAGAGTTGATGTGGAAAATTCAAAAGGTTCATAGTCAGATCTGGTAGTTCGCTAGCATAGTTCAATATCTTTTTGCGAGGTTGCTCATGTGGCTTCGAGGGAGAGGAAATCAAAGAATGAGGAGGCACAATTAGCCGAAATCCCATGTAGCATGGTCTGTCAGAAGGTTGCCACCATCTTTGATAAAAATGGGAAAACTGATAGGCAAATATCTATATGGATCTTGGCAAGAAATCATCTTGTCAAGCTATGGATGTGGAAGCTTGCATTTTGGGCAGGTGTGTTTAACAGTTTAGTGTCTGACCCAGAATCCTAGTGGGAATGCATCCCCAAATGGGTGTACTTATGTAAATGGACTTCCAACATTGGATACGAATACTGCTTTCTCTAACGGATGTGTGACATACCCAATCCAGTACCTTGTTGCGAAATCTGGACCGAATTTAGGTTCTCGCCCAATCCCAGTCCATCAATTGTGAATTGCCGGCCAAAAACTTATCAGTCCTATTCTAATGTCTAGCTCAATGTGGATGCTGGGCCATGCCTTTAGTTTAGTGCATATTCTAATGTAACGAACAATGTTAATCAAGGTAGGGTTACTTGTGTCATCTGGCCGGACAGATGCTATTCAGATTTCTAAGGGGAGCTGACTCAGGACTTTATTGTACGATTGGCAGAATGGAGGGACTAATTGGATGATTAAGAACATTGCAATAGCGCAGATCATCAAGACGGTTAGAGTTTGCGAGTTTCTTTTTTTTGAGAATTAACGAAGTTCATTAATAGAGTTTGCAAGTTGATGTAGATATCTCTGGTATGGTGGTTTACACAATAGGAACCTTAGCAAATTCTTTTTGTCAGATTGCAACTGAGAAAGCATGATTCTCGTTGTAAATTAAGGGAAGAAGAGATCCCTAGCCAGTTGGCGTTGGAGAAGGTTGAATGAAAATTATGAAATAATGCCATTAAAAAAATGAAATAACCAATACTTGTGATGATTCAATTGAGAGTAGAGAGAATTCTTCAGAAGATGTAGAAATATTTTATTGATAGCAAGGGTTATTCGGATGATAGCGAGGATGACTTTTTATCTAGGATTCATTGAGAAAATGGGTAGTTGAGCCACCATGGTGACTGATGAGGACTATATTGGTCAGAATTAGGAAGTAGTCGGGATTGTGATAATGTCATGCTTGTACTTGATAGTTTTGTTCTTAGTGTGAAGGTGATGGTTGGACTAAGGTTGTAGGTGTGAAGATGAAGTAATCTTTTGTAAAGGGTTCTTGAAAAGAAATAGTGAATTAAAAGATCTTGGTATTTCATTTAGTTATATTGACCTAAGGATGATGGAGCTTTAGGGCCCGTTTGTTAATTTCACTAATATAGTCAAGTGAAGTTAAACATCCCATCAAAAGCACTTTTTACAAAAACTCCCTCCATCTTTTCCAAAAAAAGTCAAAAAGCAACTACATTTACTCACTAAAAAACAAAACAACTCCATTTCCCCATACAAAAAGTCAAAAATATTCCATCCCAAACAACTAAAAACAAAATATCATCATAATTCACTTATATTTTATTCATTTTTTTCATTTCACTTCACTCCACTTTATTTTAAAAGTAAATTACCAGGCATGGTTTATTGTTACTTTATTTTGCTTTTGGGACTGTGGAGTGTACTTTCACTATAACAAACTGCACTTTTACCGATAATATTTGCCGACGCAGTGAAAATTTGCGTTGGCAAAAGTCTTATTTCCAACGCATAGTTTCACTGCGTTGGCAAAAGTCATATAAATTGCTACTTTTACTGACGCAAGTAAGACCGCGTTGGCAAAAGCTGTGGTAACCATATTGGCCCCAAAAAAAAAAACCCCAAAAGAGAGAGAAAGTTTTGCCAACGCGTGTTTTTCTAAAGCCGACGCAATAATGCGTTAGCAATTATCTTACCTACTAGCGACGCACAGGTGTGCGTTGGGAAATCTCTGAGTTTTTATTTGCACCATTGTCGACGCATGAGTTACGTCCGCAAAGCCCCATCTATGACAAACTTACATTTCCCGACGCAGTGACAAACTATTTTCCGACGTAGTGAAAATTTGCGTTGGCAAAAGTCACAGAGAATTGCTACTTTTACCGATGCAAGTAGGATCGCGTTGGCAAAAGCGGTGGAAAACCTTGCCCAACACTATTTGCCGACGCACTGAAAATTTGCTTTGGTAAAAGTCTTATTTCCGATGCATATTTAGGCTGCGTTGGCAAAAGTCACAGAGGATTGCTATTTTTACTTACTCAAGTAAGACCGCGTTGGCAAAAGTTGTGGAGAACACGTTGGCAATTATTTTTTCCATTGGCGATGCACATGTCTGCGTTGGGAAAGCTCCGACTTCTTATCTGCACCATTGGCAACGCACGATTTGCATCCGCAAAGCCCCATTTAGTTTTTTTTTTGTCAAAATAACCTGAGCACACCATTTTCAACTTTTTTATTTATTCCCAACCCTCTGCCATTTTCAACTCATTAATTTATTCCTAACCCTCTGACAAAGTTGACCCCACTAAAATTCAATTTCTTATTAACTTATAGCGACGACCATAACAAAGGTCACCGGTAAAAAAAAGTTTCAACGACAGCCCCAGCATTTGGCGGGAAATTTTTGTCATTTTACCTTCTAACTTTTAATAGCAGCTAATATTTTTTAGGGTAAAAATCACTTTTAACGGAGGGCAGAATGTAGCCCCTATTAGAAGTTATTAATAGCAGCGAACATAAGCGGCCCCACTAAAAGGTAAAAATTATATATTTTTAAAACCCTAAATTTATAAATTAGTCTTTTGTTCCCTCGTTTTTCCTCTCTATGTATGTTTTGTTTCCCTCGTTTTTGCTCATCGCTGCAGTTTCTCTTGGTCTCTTTGGCAAGTGCTTCCACTACAGCCGCCCGAGACCTTACCGATCAAAACACCACTGGAAAAGAGTTCCACTGCAATCAATCCTTTTCTTCTCGTCAAGGTATAATCTCTGTTTAGGTCTTTGAGGATTTAGGGTTTGGCAGTTTTGGATTTTGAAGTCTATCTTTCATCTCATCTCTATAGCATGTACCTATGTATCATTCATCTTGTCACCAAAACCATATTTCAAAATCCTGAGCCACCGAGCCTCCACCCCTTGCCATCTCTTGTTTTCAAAGCCACTACAAGAAAATACATTTTTAGTGTCGAACTTATAGCGGCGGCCGGTAAAATTCGTGCTATAATATACTTATAGTGGAGGCCAAATCTGACCCCCGCTGTAACTCAGTTTTTCATTTACTTTTATCGGCGGCCTTAACTGTAACCATCGGTAAAACTATTTTTGCAATGGCGCTAACAGGACGCGCGAAATGTTTTTGTTTTTACCGTCAAATATATAGTGGCGGCCAACACTTTCCAGGGTAAAATGTTTTTTTTTTTGCGTCAGTCAGGTGTTGGCTGTCATTAAAAGTTATTTGTTGCGGCGGCCATAAGTAGTCCCCGACGGTAAAAGTTTTATATATCACGCCTCCTGGATATCCCTCACTGTCTCTCACCCTTCATCGATCCCTCTCTCGCTCTCTCATTCTCTCTCCCATCTCGATCTCCCCTGCAGCCCTCCATCTCTCTCACTCTCTCACCGGCCCTCCCTCCCCTACGCACGCCCTCCATCTCTCTCAGTCTCTCACTCTCTCACCGCCTCTCCCCTTCAACCCTTCTTCTCTCACCGTCTCGCTCAGTCCCTCGCCCATCTCTCCCCTACGCAAGCCATCCCCATCTCTTCTCTCTCCCCTGTGCAGCCCTCCATCTCCCTCACTCTCTCACGTCCCGCGCACGCCCTCCATCTCTCTCAGTCTCTCACTCTCTCACCGCCTCTCCCCTGCAACCCTTCTTCTCTCGCCCATCTCTCCCCTGTGCATGCCATCCCCATCTCTTCTCTCTCCCCTGTGCAGCCCTCCATCTCCCACACTCTCACCGTCTCTCCCTCCCCTGCGCACGCAGCAACATCTCTGTCAGTCTCTCACTCTCTCACCGTCTCTCCCCTGCAACCCTTCATCTCTCTGGCCCTCTCCATCTCTCTCACGCCACCTCCATCACCTTACAGACCCACCTCTTCTCTCACCTTGCGTAGGCACATTGTCACGCCCCCGAACCAGAACCTCGGGGGCGGGAATGGGATTTAAGCATAAATATATTTTTCTCCCAAGATCCGCGTGTGTGAAGACAACACATACCAACACATTCTAAATATTTTGTGGAAGCTTTCGTGGCGTTGCGACCCGGAGTCTGTGGCCATTGGATTCCGCGTCGCACTCAACCTTTAGCATATAACTATCATATCAAGAACCATATCAGACTGGAGTAAACCATCACAATAAATTACAAAGCTGACAGTAACAGGATATTACATTCCCAAATATGTTCAGGTTACAATTATCAATGTACATTAATTAAGAATCCCAAGAAAAAGGCTAATAAAAGCCATACAACAATAAGCTATAAACTACTACCCAAATGTGACGTAGCTCCGATGTCAAGCTCAATGTCTACATGACATAGCCGACAAACCAACCTACAAGGCATGGCTCCACAGCCAACAAAAACACTCAACTCGGGGCGAAGAAATCTGAACCTGAGTACCAACAGTAGTGGGTCAGACACGACGGTCTGGCAGGTGGATGAAAAGATAACAAATATACTGAAGAATAAAACATAAGATAAATCATGATATTCGATCAAATGCTACATATAATTAAACGGGTGCAAAATCGTGGATTCGGGCAAAACATGTATTCGTTTCAAGCATGGGTAAAACATGAATATCTACTAAAATGTCTGTTCATTTACATCATCCATAAGGGCATAGATATTTGACAATCGGGTGTTCGTCTAAAACATGTGTAAATATAGTGGTTTGACAAAACAATCGTTCATTTGAGACTTAGGTAAAAACATAAGTATACAACAAACCAGGTATTCATAGCAGTCTGGCAAAACAAATGTCAATTTGAAACATATGTGAAAATACGGATATTTAACAAACCGGGTGTTCATTTAAACAGGTGTAACCAAAGAAATCTGACAAAACTAGTGTTCATTTAAACATATTTCAACGCATGGATATTTAATAAACCGGGTATCATTTAAAACAGGTATAAACGTAGGGATCTGGCAAACAAGTGTCATTTGAAACATATTTCAAAGCATGGATATTTAACAATCGGGTAATCATTTAAAACAGGTATAAACATAGGAATCTCACAAGCCAAATGTCATTTAAAACAAAGCACGGATATTTAACAATTCGGGTATTCATTTAAAACATGTGTAATCACATAAATCTAGTAAAACCATCGATCGTTTGAAACATATGTAAAAGCATGGGTATTCGCCCAACCGGCATTCATTTAAAACATGTGCGGGTACAAAGAACAGAAGACAATATAATAATAACTGAATTTACATTGGAGAATATTAACACTTGTTTAAATAACAACTTTCATAAAGGAAACGAATCATTTATCGGAAAGCAAGTAAGCAATATAAAACATGTCGGGTATCCAAGGAATCGGGAACTGGCAAGATGGCAATCACAAGAAGCTAAGTCCTCTATCACCGAAGTGACAAGAGTATAACGGGACGTTGGTCTCAGTCACACAAGGTGAGGAGACTCAACGCAAATCATATATACAATATAAATATACGGGAACGGGACCACGGTAGCGAACCGGGTATCGGGACGGGACCACGGCAATAACCGGGTATCGGGATCCAAACTGCAGCTGGCGGGATGGGAGGGGGATCTCCAAGTCAGTGGATCAGACTGACAAGGTTATCCAAGCTTAGTGATGCCGACTCATAGGTCAAATACCAAATCGGGACATATGCAAGTAAATCAAGTACAATAAATAAACGGGTAAAACGGGGGTGCTCAAGGGCACACTGTCACTTCATATCGGGTAATACATTTCGGGACAAATAACTGTTACTAGTGTAACTTCAATGATTTCGGGAGAACAAGTCATGCGATGCAAATCTCGGGAAAAGAGGTGAAACAATGAACTATAACAATTTCGGGTGAAAATATCAGTTTCAAGATCTATTTAAGTGAATAGGGGTCCCGTATGTCGATTATAATAATTACTTGGTACTCCTTGAGTTTGAAGACATTCCGGGCTCCTTATGCACTTTTCGATTTTCAAAACTTAAAATGAGCTTATGGGTAGTACTAGATGTTACAATAGTAAAAATCAAGATTGTAAACGGTTCATCCTAGGCATGACATTAATCCGGAAACATCGAGCAACCTATTCAGTCACCGAAAGGAATAGAATTCGCGATAACCAAGGGAAGGACTTGTGTTTAGATATAAAGAAGATATCGCGTCGTTCCATCCCGTTCGAGATTGAAATGGATTGAACTTCGATGCCACCGAACCAACCGTGAGGCATGTCGGCTCAAGACATTCTCACACAAGGTCCAATCAGTCCAAAAAAGGTAGCCAGGGTCCCACCTAAAATCGAGAATTAGTGCCTAGATCATCACCATTCTTTCCTTTTAGTTCCCTAGTCTTAGAGACCTTAGATTAGGGTATAATTGGTCTTAACACTAAGGTATATACCCCTAGGACTCATAGAAAGCCCAAAGGTTTCCAAAAAAAAACAATATCAAATTTCACTGGTCAAATTTTGGCGGCGGGCGTAGCCGCTATTTTTATCCTTGCCCATACAACCACCTTTGGAGCATCTTGGAGAGCTTTTGGAGCGAGGAAAAGGGGAAAAAGTTGTTGGCAAAATTCTTCTTCTTCTTCAATATTCAAAGTTCTTCTTATGGCTCTATTTTCTATTTTGTTTTCAATTCCATACATGAGTAGCTAATTTTTTAGGGCTAGGGTGTAGTTGAAACCCTAGCCTAATCTATGCAGTCTCTTTTGGCATCTTTTAATTCAGATTTCAGTTTTATTAGTTGAGATTCTAAACCATGTTTTTAATTGATGAGTTGTGTATATGCCATGCCAACCATGCCATATTCAATTAATTTTAAGAGTAATTAACTTAATTTTGATTGATCTTGATGTTAAGCATCTAGGGTTTAAAACCATGAATAATCTAAATGGTCTCGACTAGTTTGCATGGATACTTCAAAATAAGCAACAGATTGTGTTGTTTCGTATCTGATACTTCACTTTTTATGTGCAAAATTTGTGTCCCTCCCATGTCCATGGCTCGTCCCAGCCAAATTCATGCTGTATCTGGACATCATATTGCCCAAGCCATTCTACATTTGTTACTATGGTTATTATATGGAGAACTGCACCAGCAAAGGTAAAGCAAGCTTATAGAAACGTGCAGCACACAAGAATAAAGAAGTGACTTGCATGGTTCACATTAATGGCTACGTCCACAGGCAAAAAGGAATAGTTTTTCCACTATGTCAAAGGAAGGAGGAGAAATAGTGCATAGCTATTGTCCACCAAAAAGAACGAGAAAGAAAACACTTGAACAAGATTCAAAATGTCTTCTCCACAAAATCTTTCTAATTTGTCCACTCATGTCAAAGAGAGCTCCATGCAGAAATGCCTCATCAAAAGGATGCCACAAATTAGGGTTCATCTCACACTCAAATCCTCTTAAAAAAATACAAAAGGGCCCTCAAAGTAAGAATAGCCCACAAGATAAGGTATCTCCCACATAAATCCCAATATGGAATTTTCTCTGAAAAGGCCACTTAAACTCTAAGCCATCCTTCCTAAAAGAAAGTCTCATAGGGACACAACAATCTCTATCTTGACGAGGATCCCATCTAACTGCCAGGGACATGCTCATTAACGTCTTCTACAAACCAATCAAAACAAGCACCACTACCTTCGTTGAACACTAATCCAAATATCCAATCCAAGCAATGAACTTCACATCAAGTACTCGCATTGTCAACATATCTGATGCATTGTCTGTCATGTCGATCTTCGCTAAAGCTACATCACCTTCATAGAAAACATCTCAAATAAAGTGAAATCCTCTTACTTTGACGTGTTTGGAGCTAGGACAGCAGACTTTAGTTCTTTGCCTAATGTAAGGAGCTCTATTGCAGTGAAACCTTAGCTTATCTTCGTCTCAAACCAAGCTCACCAACTAAACCTATTAATCAAATAGCTTCCTTAACCACTTCAGTAACAACCATATATTACGCTTAAGTAGTAGATTAAAGCAGCTATCAATTGCACAATTAACATCCAACTAATTGAACCAACCACTAACATAAAATACATTGCATATAGCTAACCACCTCCTACCCAAAACACCCACTGACCCACAAAATAAAAATATACACTGTTGCAGTGATGTATGTAGAGAAGCACACAATCAAACATGAAAAATGAATCTCGCAGAAACAAGCACCGCATAGAAGAAAAGAGATCGGATTTGTGCAGATCACCTTGGAAGGCTCCGCCCATGAGCAAAGACAATAATGATTTAAACATATCAAAAGGGGAAGAAGATACAAAACAGCAAACAAAGCACAAGAAATTATAGTTATTCACAGGAGCGGTGAGCATGTAGGGTTTAGATTAATCATAGTGGTTCCCATTTCTTTTGCTACTATTGAACACCAAGGACTTCAAAGCAATGCATTTTCGTCAAAGGTGCTAATGTTGAAGGATTAAAGGTGAAGATCTACAAGGAAGAATCAAAGTATCTCCCTTTTGATAGGCACATATGCACCACCATAATAAAGTGTGACCCCATAGACCCTTCAGTCGTCGCATCTAATAATCCCTTTTGATAAAAACCCCTCTAGAATGAATTTCTAGGAATTCAATATGACTTAGGAAAGTGGGTGCTGAGTTTAAGATTTAAATGAATTTCCTAGAAGAGAATTGTCCTGCATGACGATAAATCGGGTCAATATTCTGATGTGGATACTTCTCTCTCACGATTCCATGCTTAGTAATGCCATACTAAAAATACTTAAAGAGTCCAAAGAGTGCCCTTTTACTTAACCTTTGCCACATTCCCAGAGTCAATTTTCCAACGATATGATATCCAGATGGAATGAGTTCCATTCACAATTCCCAATCTCTTACCACGTAGGATGATTCCATCCATTTAGTTCCAACCAATCCCTCAACCAAACAGTCCCATCGGGACTATTTGTTCATGTATGGCTGGATTATTATTTGATCCATGTTTTGTACTAAGTGGGTCTGAACTCAAATCACTATCAATCACCAACAGAGACTTATCCCATCAATCCATGATCAACGAAAAGATTTCTACTCCAACTCAGTCCTACCCCAAAAAAGTTCTAAATTGAATCATCATATTCTGGATTGAAATCAAACCAAATTAAAAGCATTAATTCCTTTCAAATCCAGAAATAAACAAAAGGGGTACTAAAAAAGCATAAAAAAAGAAAAAAAGGGCAGCTTTTGATTTTGAAGACAAGTGACCTGGGCAATGTGCATACTCCCAGATGGCTCGAACCCATCGTAGCAGATCGGTTCCGGCTTCGCCCCCAGAAGATTCATCAATTCCTCCTCTTGTATGCATTCTTCTCCAACACTCCTCACGATCTTGAACTTCTCTTCCAACGTTAACCTGAAAACAAGTGAAAGATTGAAGCTTTCTTCATCTTTACAGCAGAAGAAGAAGAAGAAGAAAAAGAAAAAGAAGGGAAAGAAACCAAGAGAAACAAGTGTTGCAGTTGCAAACTTACGAGGCGGAGGAACGGGAAGAGGATTCTGATTCTTCTCCTTGTTGTTGTTGTAGAGAATTGATTGATAAGGAGTTGATGTCGGAAGAAGGAGGAAGAGGAACTTCGTTTGGTGATTCTCTAGCCATCGGTCTTCCTCGCCGTCTATGAGAGATGGAAGACGGGCTGTGGTGGGCAGAGGCTGCTGTGACATGCAAGTACGAGAAAGCGAGAATAAGGGTCTTAAGTAACAAGTCCGGATCCCCTCTCAGCTGGTACAAGAGAACCGTGTAAGATCCATCATTGGGCCCAAGTAAAGAATAACGGTCCGTTCAAGATTGATAGCAAGTGAAGTGGGGATAACAAAAGTTGAACCGACCCGCACTTGACCCACATAACCCGACCTGTATTATATGCGGGTCTGCAACTGGTCAAAAATGCCTAGGCGGCAGTGAATCCGGCTGGCACACAGAAAATCCCCCCATCTCCCACGCCTTATAGAGATGGAACAGCTCGGTTCCGTCCAAGTCCACTACCATTAATGAGAAAATGGACCGAAAATAAGCTCGGAATCAATTTCCTACCTCTAGAATCGAAATCGAAATCCGAATCGATAAGGAGAACATGGAACCAGAACAGGTTATGACATCTCCGCTCATGAATGTAAACATATAAATTTGCATCATTACATTGGTTTTTTTGGGAGGTGGGCCCCAATTTTGATTGTTATGCGTATTACATCGTTACATACATTAATGGGCAATTTACAATTTAGTTTGTATATAAGACAAGGATTCCAATTAGAAACTCTTCTAGATATGAAACGTGGAATTTGTGTAGAAAGGGAATTCCGAATTCTTAGGTGGGAACTCAAACCTTTGATGGAACATGGAATTCAGAATTCTAGAATTTAGTATCATTTCAAATACCAGAATCTGAAATTCCCAGACAACCATCAAACATGAATGTTGTGAATTCTAGTAAAGAAACGAGCCCTTAATATATTGGTTTTTATGATTTCCAACTTAGCTGAAGAAAAAGTACATACGAGAGAGAAGAAAAGGATTAGATTAGTAAGGAATCCATCTTTTCTCTAAGCACTTTTCCCCTCATTTATTCTCATGCACAACAACTTTAAAAAAGTACAAAAAACCCATTGTATCCATATTTTATTCCTGTTTAGTATGTATTCTCCTACACAATGACTAGGGTTGTAAACGGGACGATTCCAGCTCCGAGTCCATGAACCAACCCAGGTCCATGGTAGACCCGGAACCAGAACAATTCAGGGGTGGCTGAAAGGGGTAGGCCACTAAGGCAACCGCCTACGGCCCCCTAATTAATAAGGCCCCATTTTTAGAATTATAACCTAGAAATTAG
Organism: Cinnamomum chago; assembly: GCA_038049695.1. Lineage (NCBI taxonomy): Eukaryota > Viridiplantae > Streptophyta > Magnoliopsida > Laurales > Lauraceae > Cinnamomum > Cinnamomum chago. Next base: position 54,619,064 of record CP142456.1, read on the forward strand.
AAATATTTTAGAATTATAGCCTAGAAATTAGGAATAATGATTTTAATAAAATTATATAAAAAGGGCCTAAATTTTTTGAAAGTATAGTTCAGGAAAAGGCCTACAAATTAGGTGCATGATAAGCACTAAATCAAAATCAAATTTTAAAACAAAGTATCAAAATTTTTATAGCTAATTAAATAGCACAATTCTCTACACCTTCCTTCCTAAAAAATAGCATAGTTCTTCCTAAAATTTTGTACCCAACGGCACTATAATTCTTATGGTGAAGTCAATGCTTGCTAAAAAATGGCGAATGAGATTACAACTGCCACCAAAACTCCTTTAAGGTGATTTTCTACTAGCTACAAACACAATCTGCCCAACCTTCTCTAAACAATTTCTATTACCTTCTCGAGACAGAACTCTTTTATGGTGATTTTCTACTAGCTAAATAAAAGGAGCTACACAATCCGGCTTTAGCCTTCTTTCTTCAAGGAAAGAAACCGGCCAACCTTCTCTAGTTACTACATAGACAATTAATCTACCTAGCCACCAGGTTCTAGTGTTCTAATTTCTAATATTTCTAATTTGTATGATTGTATCAATAGGATTCTGTTTAGTTATTATTTCTTATTTGTGTCAATTTGTTAATCTTTGAAATGACTGGTAGAAAATATGCATCTGGATATGAAAAACTCAAGAAAAAAGGAGAATAGAAAGTTTAGTGCAATCTCAAAAGGGGGCTCCTAACAAATATCTTGTTGACAAAAGGGAGTCCAATTCAAATCAAAAGGTAATAGCCGAAGAACCAAGTATTAGGAGTGACTTAGAAAATAATGTTGATGTAACTCATGAAGAGAACTTAGAAGATAATATTGATGTGGCACAAGAAACTGAAATTTTTGAAGTTAACGAGACACTGATCATAGGAAATCCAAATGATGAACATGTTCATGTTGATAGTGTCTCAACAGAGCTAGGTAATGATGAGACTCTCAATTGTTATGATCTTGGTCAGTGGAAGGAAATTGATACAAATTTAAGAGATATCTTAGTAGAGAAAGGTCCAATTAAAATTCCCAGTATTACCAACAGCCAGCACCCAAGAGGCTACGATACGAACCAGTGCTTCGACAGTTGCCACAATGGATTACTTGCACTTTTTGTGGGGGAAGTCATCATGTCCGCGATTGCAGGAAGCAGACTGGTGCATGTTTTCATTGTGGAGATCCAGGGCATAAAGTTCGCACTTGTCCAGGGAAGACAGGAGTGGCACCACCAGCATTCCCAGCTCCGGTGCTCAGGCCTCCACATCCTGCGCAGCCGTTGAGACAGGTGCCACCTGCACAGGCTAGACCGCAGCAGCAGCAGATGATTGTCAGACCACCCCAGCCACCGCAGCAGCGTCCTCCAGTACCACAGCAGCGATTCCAGCAGAGACCTCCGACACCACCCAGATTCCAGGCTCGTGGTCCTAGGCCACAGCAGCATTATCAGCACCAACGTCCCCAGCTGGTAAGGAGAGCTTATGCTCTGACGCATGAGGAGGCAGAGGCGGCAGGCAATGTCATAGAAGGTACACTTTCAGTTTGTGGATTTGATGCTAAAGTTCTATTTGATCCTGGATCCACACACTCATTTGTTACACCAGTATTTGCACTTCACTTGGGGGAGGATAAGGAGACACTACCATATGATTTGATAGTAGACACCCCTGTGGGTAGTTCGGTTCCTTGTAATGTCATCTACCTTAAATGTAGTGTTCAGAAGTTCAGCTGACTGCCAGTTTGATCATCTTACCGACGTCGGAGTTTGATGTGATCCTTGGTATGAATTGGTTAGCAGCAAACCGAGTGGTGTTAGATTGTTTTAACAAGACTGTGAGGTTGCAAGGTGCAGACCGTAGTGTTGAGTTTGGTGGCGCTGAAAAGCCCACCTCTACTCGATTGATTTCTGCACTGAAGGCAGAACGATTGATAAGGAGCGGATGTGAAGGCTTTATCGCGTTTATCGCGGAAGACAATGAGTCTAAGACTGTGGATGAGATTTCAGTGGTGCGAGAATTCCCGGATTTATTTCTGAATGAGCTTCCTGGTTTGCCACTTGTTCGTGAGTTGGATTTCACGATAGAATTGCAGCCGGGTACAACACCTATTTCGAAGGCCCCGTATAGGATGGCTCCAGCAGAATTGAAGGAGTTAAAGACTCAGATAGAAGATCTGTTGGATAAGGGTTTCATCAGACCTAGTGTTTCACCGTGGGGAGCTCCCGTGATATTTGTGAAGAAGAAGGATGGGACTATGAGGATGTGTATAGATTACAGACAGTTGAATCAGGTGACTATCAAGAACAAGTATCCGTTACCGAGAATTGATGAGCTGCAGGGAGCTCAATTCTTTTCGAAAATAGACCTGCGTTCTGGTTACCATCAGTTGCGAGTCAGGAAGGAGGATGTTCCCAAGACTGCATTCCGGACGAGATATGGCCACTTTGAGTTTCTCGTGATGCCTTTCGGGTTGACTAATGCACCCGTTGTTTTTATGGCATTGATGAATAAGGTGCTTGCTTCTTTCCTGGATCAGTTTGTGGTTATCTTCATAGATGATGTGTTGGTATACTCGAAGTCTAAGGAGGAGCATGAGCATCAGTTGAGGACATCATTGCAGCTTTTGAGGGATAACTAGTTGTATGCTAAGTTGAGCAAATGTGAATTTTGGTTGGAGAAAGTTGCATTTTTGGGCCATATTATTTCAAAGGATGGATTGACGGTGGACGCTAAGAAGGTAGCAGCAGTTGTTAATTGGGGCAGTCCACAAAATGTAGCCAAGGTTTGTAGTTTTCTTGGACTTGCAGGCTATTACAGGAGGTTTGCAGGCTATTACAGGTGCATGTGAAACCTGTCTCAACGGCTGCGCAGGATGTGGAGGCCTGAGCACCGGAGCTGGGAATGCTGGTGGTGCCACTCCTGTCTTCCTCGGACAAGTGCGAACTTTATGCCCTGGATCTCCACAATGAAAACATGCACCAGTCTGCTTCCTGTAATCGCGGACATGATGACTTCCCCCACAAAAAGTGCAAGTGATCCATTGTGGCAACTGTCAAATCACTGGTTCGTACCGTAGCCTCTTGGGTGTTGGCTGTTGGTAATACTGGGACGAAGAACCATGTGCCTTGGGTTGAGGTATCAACGCCAAGATCCTCTGCTGTTCTAGTGCAATCACTTCCTTTAAGGACTTCTCCGCCCAATATGCTTCCTTGACCACTTCATCATAATCAGTCAGCTTACTACGCTGAACTTGCATCTTGATATCTGCCTGTAGTCCCTTGATAAACCTCCGAACTCTCTCTGATTCGGGCTGAATCAGATTCCCTGCAAATCTGGATAGGTGGGTGAAAGAGATCTCATAGTCTTGTACTGAGAGATCACCATGAACCAATCTCTCAAACTCCTCCATCTTCTGATCCCGGTAATGCTCGGGGATAAACTTCTTTTGGAACTGATCAGTGAAGGTCTTCCAAGCTACTTCTTCCTCGACTGTCTCATAAGGGTGCTTAACTGTTTTCCACCATCTCTGGGCTGCACCACGGAACATGTGGGCTGCTAACTGCATCTGTTGGACACCCGTGCATTTGAATACTTCATAGATTTTCTCCATCTAAACAACCCACTCATCTGCCACAGCGGTGTCCTCAATGCCATGAAACTCTGGTGGGAACCTCTTCCTAAACTTCTCAACCAATTATTTGAGATCATACTCCTTAGCCTGTGTTTGGCCTACTTTCTGCACTACCTCAAGCATCTGAGCTTGGAATACAGCCTGACTCTCATTCTGTCTAGTACTCTGTTCAGCCAAATCCTTCTGAGACTGAATAAATGCTGCCATGAATTGATGAAATTGATTCTCATGACCATTCTGAGAAGAATTGCCCTCTGGCGGTGGTCTGTTATTAGTTCGGGTGGTTCTATCGGCCATTGTCCTGTAAAACATTCAAGGTTAGTTCCAATATGCCCCAAGCTAACAATACAATGCTAAGAAAGAACTACCAAGCCAACCTACTAACTAACGGAATCCTCACATGCGTCCTATGGTTTCTACAAAAAAAAATTTAACCCTGAGAAACCAACCATTGCTCTGATACCATTCTGTCACGTCCCCTGAACCCGATTAGAGAATAAACTGGATCCGGGGAGTGAGATTTAGGACTAATTAAATTTTTTGTCCTTTAGACCCAAGGATCGTAAGTCCGCTGTGAGGATATAATATTTCAAGCCTCAAATAAAATAAGAATTTGCGGAACACATACAATTCTAGGCATATTTGGATATCAACAAGGAATAATGAATCTCAAAATATATTAAAGTTGAACAAAGAATAAAATAAAACTTAAACAAGGAAATTAATTTATTCAATGGCCATCCCACTAATCAGGGCCATTTAAAACAATAGTGAAGTCCATAGTGTAAAAGTTCAACGAGAGATAATAAATGAAGAAATAAAATCTAGGGAAGTCCCGATGAATCGCTCTCCTGCCGGGAATGATGACGCGACTCTACGTCATCGGCACGCCACTCTCGTTCCTCCTCAGCTGGTTGGAGATCCTCTGGGATCTCCTCACCTGTTTGCTCCTCGTAATAGTACTCACCTGAGGAGTCTGCACACCAAGGAATATAGTCAATGACATTTTGAGCAATAGATAAGCAATATATATAAATAATCATGACATGCATCAAGTATAAGAGTAATGACAGTACAAGATCGTAGGAATACAAGGAACAATACTAGGCATGTAGCATGAGTAAATAACCATCAGAATCATAAATAGAAATCCTAGCAATACTAAGAATCACCACTACCAATGTAATGCAATGCACAAGAGGGAGACTCCGTGGATGTCCAAGCCACCTCACGGGGTACCAGTAACAATCCTATCCAGACTACTGATACCAAAGTCCGGCTCCAGGGGGATCTGTGAGAACCTGACCCCTAATCTCTTGGATTAGTGTTGTTTTATTTATGAATTAGTTCTTTTAGTGGGATTAGTAGTTGTTGGGTTGAGTTTGTGAGCTAGAATGGTTTTTCTTCTAGTTTTGGGCTTTTGAGTGCTTTAGTAGCTAGTGGGGCCCTTTGGGGGTTCCCTTTTCAGCTTTGCATTTACTTGTGAGATTTTTCCGATTTGTTTCGTATTGTGTTTTTGGCCCGTTGCATTCATCTTGAGGAATCCTACAACATCCATGTTGATCTCGTATCCATTTGAGAACCCGAAACCCGATTTCTTGGCCTTGAGGGCAAAACAGTCATTGCACACCAAATCTGTACCCAAAACTCGATATTCTCGAAATCCGTGAAACATATACTTTTTGGAAACTAGATATTTCGACGATCATTTCTTCCTTCTTCGTCGAATCCATCCGAGGTCCCGAATTAGATGATTTCAGCCACCCAAGTTCTTTAAGTTGTGGGACCCAAACCTCACTTGCTTATAAGAGGAACCCATCCCCTTTCATTCCATTCCATTCCTCATTTTCCAGCACAAACCAACAGTCTAGGGTTTTCCCTTGTGCTTCTCTTCTTCTTCTTGCTTCTCCATCTCCAAGCCACACCAATATAGTTCATCAATCAAGAAATGGAGACCACCTTCTTCTTCCTCATCTTGCAAGCTTTCCATTGATACCATTTGTAAAGAGAACCCTCCATCACAAGACTTCCTTTGAGCTTACCTTGTCTATTAGAGGACCTTCCAAGTAAGTGTTCTTCTTCATCTTCTAGATTTGTAATCTTCTAGCCTTAGAGAAGCTCCACTTTGATTATTGAAAGGTTTCCTTGTCATTTCATGGTTTAACCCATTTTAGGGCTTGTTTTGGGGGTTTTTGTAGAGATTGTGGATCTTGAGCTTGAGAGGTGATTAGGAGCTTGATTTGCTTGATTAGAGTCAAAGGCAAGTGGATGATTGGATTGTTTTGATTATTAACATGTCTTGTGAGAAAAATCTTGTTTCATTAAGGGTTTTGGTGATTTTTAGTAGTTGTTTTTACTATGATTAATATTGATTTCGAAATGTGCTTATTGATGAGTTATTTCCCTCTTGTTCATGCTTGGAAAATGTATGCATCATATTGTCAAGGTTTCAAATGGTTTCACATGAATGAGTTTTTCTCCACCTTGAGATTTGTTGTGAATGGAAAGAATGGAAAGAGAGGAATTTGAAATGAGGAGCTCTTTAGCTCATATTATTGTCTTGGAAACATGTGTTTTAGTCCTCTTGTTTATAGTTCTATGTGATTGTTTAAGTGTTGGAAAGGAAAGGAAAAAGAGGAGAAAAGTTCAGTTTCCCGGACCTGCTACACGCCCAGGTCCGATCGATCGGCCTGTCTTTAACTGAGAGGCTTTTTGAGCCGATCGATCGGCCGATCGATCGGACTCTGTGCATAACTGGTACAGAAATTTCGACCGATCGATCGGACCGTAGTGAAATTTGATATTTGTTTTTTTTGGAAACCTTTGGGCCTTCTATGAGTCCTAGGGGTATACCTTAGTGTTAAGACCAATTGTACCCTAATCTAAGGTCTCTAAGACTAGGGAACTAAAAGGAAAGAATGGTGATGATCTAGACACTAATTCTTGGTTTTAGGTGGGACCCTGGCTACCCTTTTTGGACTGTTTGGACCATGTGTGAGAATGTCTTGAGCCGACACGCCTCACGGTTGGTTCGGTGGCATCGAAGTCCAATTCATTTCAATCTTGAACGGGATGGAACGACGCGATATCTTCTTTATATCTAAACACAAGTCTTTCCCTTGGTTATCGCGAATTCCATTCCTTTCGGTGACTGAATAGGTTGCTCGATGTTTCCGGATTAATGTCATGCCTAGGATAGACCGTTTATAATCTTGATTCTTGCTATTGTAACATCTAGTACTACCCATAAGCTCATGTTAAGATTTTAAAATAGTAAAAGTGCATAAGGAGCCCGGAATGTCTTCAAACTCAAGGAGTACCAAGTAATTATTATAATCGACATACGGGACCCCTATTCACTTAAATAGATCTTGTAATCAATATTCTTCCCGAAATGGTATAGTGCATTATATTTCCTCATTTCCCGAGATTTGCATTACATGACTTGTTTCCTGAAAGCATTGGAGTTACACTAGTAACAGTGAATTGTCCCGAGATGTATTGCCCGACATGAAATGTTAGTGTGCCCTTGAGCACCCCCGTCTTGCCCGTATATCTATTGTACTTGATTTAATTGCATATGTCTCGATTGTATTTGACCTATGAGTCGGCACCACTAAGCTTGGATAACCTTGTTGGTCTGATCCACCGACTTGGAGATCCCCCTCTTGTCCCGCCAGCTGCAGCTTGGATCCCGCTACCCGGTTATTATCGTGGTCTTGTCCCGATACCGCAGATTGCTACTGTGGTCCCCGATGCCCGGCTCGCTACCGTGGTCATGTATAGTATATGTATATGCATTCATGAGATCCACTGTTTCTCCTCACCTCGAGTGACTGAGATCAGTGCCTAGTATATGTATTTATATGAGATCCCCTGTTTCTCCTCACCTCGAGTGACTGAGATCAGGGCCTAGTTATTGCTCTATCGCTTTAGTGATAGAGGACTTAGCTTCGTGTGGTTGCCATCTTGCCAGTTCCCGATTCCTTGGTTACCCGACATGTTTTATATTGTTTACTTGCTTTCCGATAAATGATTTGTTTCCTTTATGAAAGTTGTTATTTAAACAAGTGCTAATATTCTCCAATGTAAATTCAGTTATTATTATATTGTTTTCTGTCCTTTGTACACGCACATGTTTTAAATGAATGCCGGTTGGGTGAATACCCATGCTTTTACCTATGTTTCAAACGATCAATGATTTTGCTAGATTTATATGATTACACATGTTTTAAAGGAATACCCGAATTGTTAAATATCCGAGCTTGCTTTAAAGGACATTTGGTTTGTCAGATATCTATGTTTATACCTGTTTTTAAATGATACCCGATTTGTTAAGTATCCATGCTTTGAAATATGTTTTATACGACACGCGTTTTGCCAGATTCCTATGTTTATACCTGTTTTAAATGATTACCCGATTCGTTAAATATCCATGCTTTGAAATATGTTTCAAATGACACTTGTTTGCCAGATCCCTACGTTTATACCTGTTTTAAACGATATCCGGTTTGTTAAATATCCGCATTTCTACATAGGTTTCAAATGGACATTGGTTTTGCTAGACTGCTATGAATACCTGGTTTGTTGTATACTTATGTTTTTACCTAAGTCTCAAATGAACGTTTGTTTTGCCCGGCCACTATATTTATGAATGTTTTAGACGAACACCCGATTGACAAATATCTATGCTTTTTACGGATGTTGTAAATGAATATATGTTTTATTAGATATTCATGTTTTACCCATGCTTGAAATGAATACAGGTCTTCCCCGAGATTCCCGACCTTGCACCCGTTTAATTATATGCAGCATTTGATCGAGTATCATGATTTATCTTATGTTTTATTCTTCAGTATATTTGTTATCTTTTCATCCACCTGCCAGACCGTCGTGTCTGACCTACTACTTTTGGTACTCAGGTTCAGATTTCTTCGTCCCGAGATGAGTGCTTTTGTTGGCTGTGGAGCCATGTTTTGCAGGTTGTTTTGTCGGCTATGTCATGTAGACATTGAGCTTGACATCGGAGCTACGTCATATTTGGGGTAGTGATTATAGCTTTTGTTGTATGGCTTTTATTAGCCTTTTTATTGGGGTTCTTAGTTAATGTACATTGATAATTGTAACTTGAACATATTTGGGAATGTAATATCCTGTTGCTGTCAGCTCTGTAATTTATTGTGATGGTTACTCCAGTCTGATATGATTCTTGATATAATAGCTTTGTGCTGAAGGTTGAGTGCGACGCGGAATCCGATGGCCACGGACTTCGGGTCGCAACGCCACAAATGCTTCCGCAAAATATTCAGAATGTGTTGGAATGTGTTGTCTTCACACACGCGGATCCTGGAAAGGGAGAAAAATATATTTATGCTAAATCCCATTTCCCGCCCCCGAGGTTCTGGTTCGGGGGCGTGACAGGATCCTAGCTCCCGGTCCTGGGAATAGTAGCACGGTCCCAGCCCGCTCTCAACTATTCAACGCCATGGATGCCGTCCAAAGCCGACTGCCCACCCCGATGTCCGAGTAACCGGCCCATCAATAATACCCCAAACTGCAGCTGGCTATGACATGCAAATAATAATAAAGTGGTGTTGACACGAGAATAGACCAAGACAAGCAAGTCTGGCTAGCTCAATATACAAGACATGTTCGTACGGATTCTCTTATTCAAGTCAATACAAGACAAATCCAATCACATGATAATCCCTTCAGTCTAGCCAGTCATGTTTATCAATTACATAACACGGGGTTCTAAGGTACACTCTAAGTCAGGTTCAAGTCCTAATTCTACAAGGGGTTGTGTTTCATAATTAATTAGGTGTATTATACCGAGAGAGAGTGTATAAGGAATTATAACAACGGATACGATTAAATAAGTCAAGGAGGAATTACGAGCCAACCCTAGGCAAGTGGTGTCATCCATGTATTCTACATGTTCTGACGGAGTACGTGTGGAATTGGATCAACGATGCTTCTAAGGAAATCCCTTGGTGTACAATCATGTTAAGCATCCATTAATTCAGTTCCATACGCATTCGGTTATCCCATGTTTAATACACGAATACCTAGACACCTAATCGAAGCACACCAAGCCACGTGCTACGATTTAATCCCTATTAATGGTCAACTGATAGTAGGTTCATGGTTTCCAACATCTAAGGCCTAACCATAAGTTACTAGTCTCATTTCTAATAAAATATAGGCTGGGTCAATAATCTGAGTACTTACATCACTTCCCGACCTTCGATCGTGATGAAACTAGAACCATCGGATTCTACATCTCAAGGGCTTTCCAACGGTATATAATATGTAGAAATCCGACAGACGGATTAAAAGTTACAAGTGTTCTAAGTCCTTTTCCAAAGTTGTCAAAATTACGAAACTGACATCCGATCGATCGGACAAGAGATCCGATCGATCGGTCTGAGATTCGTCTCAATTAACTGAGACCAATTTCAGTCCGATCGATCGGCTTGCAGGCCCGATCGATCGGCACTGTAGCCTGAACCCCAAAGTGAGTTTTTCTCTTCTTTTTCCTGCAGAAAACGAGCCTCCATGCTCCCCAATCATTACAATCATCATTCCACACCCATTCCAATAATTTAAACCATAAAAGAGTACCTATTTAACCATTAATCCCATCCATACCACAAATCTAACCTAGCATGTAATCCAAAAAAAATCAAGATATAACCAGGCTTGGTATTAGGGAAATCTAACAAGAAAATCAATACAATCAATGGAGAAACATACACCATGCTTAATTATAAATTGCAAATCTACTTGCCTCAACCAAGAAGATGACAGGAAATAGGGAAATTCTAAGGAGAAGCTTTCTTTCGCAAAACCCACAATCTAATCCAACCAAACGCAAACTAGAACGCAACGGAGAAGAAAAGAAAGAAAAAGATTAAGATCAAGCCTAAATTTAAACCAAAGAGAATTGATTGAAAAGATGAAAGTGAGTAAAACTTACCCAAACCAGGATCAAGAGAGAGAGAGGGTCGAGAGGAAAAAGATAAACGGTTCGGATCGCGAAAATGATCTGTCAGGGAAGGAGTTTTGGAGCCTTGGAAGAATGAGGAAGAAGAAGGGCTGATGTAGCTTCGTTCGTTGCAGAGATGAATAAGAGTTTAGGGCTAACCTCTGATTAAGAAGAGAGGGAAGGGAAAAGGACTAGTTTGCCCTTAAGTGGGTTCGGTAAGAGAATGGACTTTTTGAAGTGTTTTTGATCGTCGGATCGCGACGAGCCAGGAGACAAAAATGATCAGTGCAACGAGACCTTTCCGACAAACCCAAAATCACTGTGATAGGAATTTTTCAGAAAAAACACTCAATTTTCCTTAATTTGCAACTACCCCCTTGCTAGGATCAAACGAACTCGAAATCAAACGAAACTTCGCCGACACTATTCTAACACTAAAAGAAACTCGCTCAAGGTCTAAACCCACTTAAATATCTAACAATACAATTAATTATAATAATAATAAAATAAACAAGTCAACGTGCCTACTATTGGGCCCAACTGACCCAGTAAGGTCACGGACCTTACAATCTCCATTTCAACTGCAACTTGTTTAGATGAATCCAGTGCAGAGTTAAAACCATTTTCTCTATATTTTTTAAAATAACAAATAAGTCCCTTTAATTTATCCATAGCAAGATCTTTATGCATGCATGTTTTCAAGTTGTACTAACTGAATTTACAGCAAACAATATCTCATACCAGATATTCATTCCCAATATAAATTCAAAGCTTTCAATCTCATAGGTTGCTAACCATTTGGCTTCACTCATTCTCTTAGGATCTTCACTAACTTCTGTTAATCTCAGTAAAGCATCCCTAATTTTTGGGGCTTGAAATTTTAGAGCTTTAACACTTTCAATGCGACTTTCCTAACATGTTTGGGACAAAGGTTTAGGAGTCAAAGTAACATAGTCTAACAAAACTTTCCATCTTTCTGTTGAAGAAGCAAATAAAGAGTATATACGTTGTACTACTCCAAAAAATTATATTGCTTTAGAGCATGAATTAGCCATATCACAAAGAACCAAATTAAGACTATGGCAGCCACAAGGAGTATAGAATGCTCTAGGATTTAAATCTAAAGCCTTTTTTGCACACCTTGTTTGTTACCTTTCATGTTAGATCCATTATCATACCCTTGTCCTCTAACATCATCTACTTCAAGATCATATTTCCTTAGTATACTTAAAAGTTCATCAAAAATCCTTTGCCCGATGTGTTATCTACCATCAAAAACTCTAAAAAGTGCTCATCAATCTTTATTGGACTTACTGAAGTATCAACTGATCATAGTATAACAGTCATTTGTTCTTGATGGCTTGCATCAGGAGTACAATCAAGAATAACTGAGTAGTACTTTGCTATTTTGATTTTCTTGATGATCATACTTTTGACTTCATCGGCTAACATCAAGATCAACTCATTTTGTATATTATGTCCCAAGTAATGATTATGAATCTCATGCACTTGAATACGTCTAATATGTTCTTGCATTATAGGGTCAAACTCTGCTATCATCTCTATTAAACCTAAAAAGCTTCCATTATTATCTTCATATAAATTTTCCTTCTTTCCCCGAAATGCAAGATTGTTTCTAGCTAATGTCTTCACCACAACAATGATTCTAATAAGAACTTTTTCCCAATGTTCTTTTTCTTTGTTAATTCGATCTTGGACGCTTATATCAATTGTCTCATTTTTTGACAATCTCTTTTCCAAGTCAATCCACCTAGTCATATTCAAAATATGCTCGTTAGTTATTTCGTGAGACTTGAGTTGTTTGCCAAGATTTTTCCAATCTCTACGTCCTTCATTAACTAACTGGCTTGTAGTATATTTTGAACCAAACAATTTACAACAAAAACAAAATACTCTATCCATATCGGTTGAATACACTAACCATCTCCTATCTTGCTTTTCCTCATTCGGTAGTCTACGAATATAATATTCCTTAGAGAAATGTCTATTATTTTCATCCTTTGGGAACTCAATATCATCAATTTTAATTGGACCTTTCTCTACTTAGATATCTCTTAAATTTGTATCAATTTCCTTCCACTGTCCAAGATCATAACAATTGGGAGTCGCATCATTACCTAGCTCTGTTGAGACATTATCAACATGAACATGTTCATCATTTGGATTTCCTATGATCAGTGTCTCGTTAACTTCAAAATTTTCAGTTACTTGTGTCACATCAATATTATCTTCTAAGTTCTCTTCTTGAGTTACGTCAACATTATTTTCTAAGTCACTCCTAATACTTGGTTCTTCGGCTATTACCTTTTGATTTGAATTGGATTCCCTTTTGTCAACAAGATATTTGTTAAGAGCCCCCTTTTGAGATTGCACTAAACTTTCTATTCTCCTTCTTTTCTTGAGTTTTTCATATCCAGATGCATATTTTCTACCAGTCATTTCAAAGATTAACAAATTGACACAAATAAGAAATAATAACTAAACAAAATCCAATTGATACAATCATACAAATTAGAAATATTAGAAATTAGAACACTAGAACCTAGTGGCCGGGTAGATTATGTAGTAACTAGAGAAGGTTGGCCGGTTTCTTTCCTTGAAGACAGAAGGCTACCCCTTTCAGCCGCCCCTGGATTGTTCTGGTTCCGGGTCCACCATGGACCTGGGTTGGTTCGTGGACTCGGAGCTGGAATCGACACGTTTACAACCCTAGTCATTGTCTAGGAGAATACATACTAAACAGGAATAAAATATGGATACGATGGGTTTTCTATACTTTTTTAAAGTTGTTGTGCATGAGTATAAATGAGGGTAAAAGTGCATTAGAGAAAAGATGGATCCCTTACTAATCTAATCCTTTTCTTCTCTCTCATATGTACTTTTTCTTCAGCTAAGTTGGAAATCATAAAAACCAATATATTAAGGGCTCGTTTCTTTACTAGAATTCACGGCATTCATGTTTGATAGTTGTCTGGGAATTTCAGATTCTGGTATTTGAAATGATACTAAATTCTAGAATTCTGAATTCCATGTTCCATCAAAGGTTTGAATTCCCACCTAAGAATTCTGAATTCCCTTTCTACACAAATTCCACATTTCATATCTAGAAGAGTTTCTAATTGGAATCCTTGTCTTATATACAAACTAAATTGTAAATTGCCCATTAATGTATGTAACGATGTAATACGCATAACAATCAAAATTGGGGCCCACCTCCCAAAAAAAAAAACCAATGTAATGATGCAAATTTATATGTTAACATTCATGAGTGGAGATGTCATAACCTGTTCTGGTTCCATGTTCTCATTATCGATTCGGATTCCGATTTCGATTATGGAGCCAGGAAATTGATTCCGAGCTTATTTTCGGTCCATTTTCTCATTAATGGTGGTGGACTTGGACGAAACCGAGCTGTTCCATCTCTTTAAGGCGGGGGAGGTGGGGGGATTTTCTGTGTGCCAGCCGGATTCACTGCCGCCCAGGCATTTTTGACCAGTGGCAGACCCGCATATAATACAGGTCGGGTTATGTGGGTCAAGTGCGGGTCGGTTCAGCTTTTGCTATCCCCACTTCACTTGTTATCAATCTTGAACGGACCGTTATTCTTTACTTGGGCCCAATGATGGATCTTACACGGTTCTCTTGTACCAGCTGGGAGGGGATCCGGACTTGTTATTTAAAACCCTTATTCTCGCTTTCTCGCACTTGCGTGTCACAGTAGCCTCTGCGCACCATAGCCCGTCTTCCATCTCTCACAGATGGCGAGGAAGACCGATGGCTAGAGAATCACCAAACGATGTTCCTCTTCCTCCTTCCGACATTAACTCCTTATCAATCAATTCTCTACAACAACAACAAGGAGAAGAATCAAAATCCTCTTCCTGATCCTCCGCCACGTAAGTTTGCAACTGCAACACTTGTTTCTCTTGGTTTCTTTCTTTTCTTTTTCTTTTTTTTTTCCTTTTTCTTCTGCTGTAAAGATGAAGAAAGTTTCAATCTTTCACTTGTTTCCAGGTTAACGTTGGAAGAGAAGTTCAAGATCGTGAGGAGTGTTGGAGAAGAATGCAAGAGGAGGAATTGATGAATCTTCTGGGGGCGAAGCCGGAACCGATCTGCTACGATGGGTTCGAGCCATCTGGGAGAATGCACATTGCCCAGGTCACTTGTCTCCAAAATCAAAAGCTTCCCTTTTTTCTTTTTTTATGTCTTTTTAGTTCCCCTTTTGTTTATTTCTGGATTTGAAAGGAATTGATGCTTTTAATTTGGTTTGATTTCAATCCAGAATATGATGATTCAATTTAGAACTTTTTTGGGGTAGGACTGAGTTGGAGTAGAAATCTTTTCGTTGATCATGGATTGATGGGATAAGTCTCTGTTGGTGATTGATAGTGATTTGAGTTCAGACCCACTTAGTACAAAACATGGATCAAATAATAATCCAGCCATACATGAACAAATAGTCCCGATCGGACTGTTTGGTTGAGGGATTGGTTGGAACTAAATGGATGGAATCATCCTACGTGGTAAGAGATTGGGAATTGTGAATGGAACTCATTCCATCTGGATATCATATCGTTGGAAAATTGACTTTGGAAATGTGGCAAAGCTTAAGTAAAAGGGCACTCTTTGGAATCTTTAAGTATTTTTAGTATGTCATTACTAAGCATGGAATCATGAGAGAGAAGTATCCACATCAAAATATTGACCCTATTTATCGTCATGCAGGACAATTCTATTCCAGGAAATTCATTTAAATCTTAAACTCAACACCCACTTTCCTATGTCATATTGAATTCCTAGAAATTCATTCTAGAGCGGTTTTATCAAAAGGGATTATTAGATGCGGCGACTGAAGGGTCTATGGGGTCACACTTTATTAGGGTGGTGCATATGTGCCTATCAAAAGGGAGATACTTTGATTCTTCCTTGTAGATCTTCACCTTTAATCCTTCAACATTAGCACCTTTGACGAAAATGCATTGCTTTGAAGTCCTTGGTGTTCAATAGTAGCAAAAGAAATGGGTCTTAAGCATGAACCACTATGATTAATCTAAACCCTACATGCTCACCGCTCCTGTGAATAACTATAATTTCTTGTGCTTTGTTTGCTGTTTTGTATCTTCTTCCCCTTTTGATATGTTTAAATCATTATTGTCTTTGCTCATGGGCGGAGCCTTCCAAGGTGATCTGCACAAATCCGATCTCTTTTCTTCTATGCGGTGCTTGTTTCTGCGAGATTCATTTTTCATGTTTGATTGTGTGCTTCTCTACATCCATCACTGCAACAGTGTATATTTTTATTTTGTGGGTCAGTGGGTGTTTTGGGTAGGAGGTGGTCAGCTATATGCAATGTATTTTATGTTAGTGGTTGGTTCAATTAGTTGGATGTTAATTGTGCAATTGATAGCTGCTTTAATCTACTACTTAAGCATAATATATGGTTGTTACTGAAGTGGTTAAGGAAGCTATTTGATTAACAGGTTTAGTTGGTGAGCTTGGTTTGAGACGAAGATAAGCTAAGGCTTCACTGCAATAGAGCTCCTTACATTAGGCAAAGAACTAAAGTCTGCTGTCCTAGCTCCAAACACGTCAAAGTAAGAGGATTTCACTTTATTTGAGATGTTTTCTATGAAGGTGATGTAGCTTTAGCGAAGATTGACATGACAGACAATGCATCAGATATGTTGACAATACGAGTACTTGATGTGAAGTTCGTTGCTTGGATTGGATATTTGGATTAGTGTTCAACGAAGGTAGTGATGCTTGTTTTGATTGGTTTGTAGAAGACGTTAATGAGCATGTCCCTGGTAGTTAGATGGGATCCTCGTCAAGATAGAGATTGTTGTGTCCCTATGAGACTTTCTTTTAGGAAGGATGGCTTAGAGTTTAAGTGGCCTTTTTAGAGAAAATTCCATATTGGGATTTATGTGGGAGATACCTTATCTTGTGGGCTATTCTTACTTTGAGGGCCCTTTTGTATTTTTTTAAGAGGATTTGAGTGTGAGATGAACCCTAGTTTGTGGCATCCTTTTGATGAGGCATTTCTGCATGGAGCTCTCTTTGACATGAGTGGACAAATCAGAAAGATTTTATGGAGAGGACATTTTGAATCTTGTTCAAGTGTTTTCTTTCTCGTTCTTTTTGGTGGACAATAGCTATGCACTATTTCTCCTCCTTCCTTTGACATAGTGGAAAAACTATTCCTTTTTGCCTGTGGACGTAGCCATTAATGTGAACCATGCAAGTCTCTTCTTTATTCTTGTGTGCTGCACGTTTCTATAAGCTTGCTTTACCTTTGCTGGTGCAGTTCTCCATATAATAACCATAGTAACAAATGTAGAATGGCTTGGGCAATATGATGTCCAGATATAACATGAATTTGGCTGGGACGAGCCATGGACATGGGAGGGACACAAATTTTGCATATAAAAAGTGAAGTATCAGATACGAAACAACACAATCTGTTGCTTATTTTGAAGTATCCATGCAAACTAGCCGAGACCATTTAGAAGCATATTTAAGACAAAACATTTTGGATAACCATGAGCTTTTTCTTTAAAATGATCATAAATTATGTGTTTCGTTTGCTGCTTGGCAGCATTGTGTTAGATTTACCAAGTTGCTCACTTCTAAGGATCACACATCCAAGTGATTTGATAAGCATAGTTTGTTAGGTATTTTGTTTTTGCAATTTGGTGGATGCATTTGCATATTGGCATCATTTGAATTCACACACATGCATTGATTTAAAATATCTTGAAATCTTGTTTTATACATGCATTGGTTTTTAGTTTTGGAAAAGTTTTTGGTTTATGCATGTTTTGGTTCGAATCTTGGATGCATTAGTTTTAGAACCCAAAACTCTTTTGAAAACCTATTTCCTTGTGCACTACATTTGGAAAATCATCTTGTGTATTTAGGTTTAAGTCTTGCATACATTCTTCACAAAAAGAATCATTTTGTATGCAATTTCATTTGAAAAGAGTTGTATTCAAATCAAGCTAGCCTTTGGTTTTAATCTTGTGAATCATTTTAGGCTTTGTGTTTCTCATGTTTTTAAACATCTTAGAATACCTTAAAACCTGTTATTTAAGCTTGATTTAGTGGCCAAAAGATCCACCAAAGAAAATCTTTGAAAATGGAAAAAGTTGGAATTTTGGCCCAGGGACTCGCCCGACAGTGTCGTCGGTCGACCGAGCCCTGTGTCTCGGTCGACCGAGAACACTGCAGGGCAAATGGACAGTTTTTGAACTGTTTCAGGCCAACGGTCAGAAATATGACCGTTGTGCTTTCTCGGTCGACCGAGACCTGTGTCTAGGTCGACCGAGAACTAGCCGTTGGCAACTTTTTGGCTATAAAGTCCATTCATTTCCAACCTTTTTCAAGGCTTGATATATGAACTTTTGAGACCATTTTGGAGCCAAAGAAAGGGGAAGAAGTTGGAAATGCTAGAGGGCTATTTGGAAATCAATCTCATGAGTTTTTAAAAGGTACATCTTCTAAGTTATTTTGATTTCCATTCAAATGAAATTCATGCATGTTCAAATCCTTTGTATTTTCATTTATGCATGATTTCAAGCCCTTAAAGAGTTGTTTTGCAAACTCAATATCTTTCTTGGTAAATTAGATTAGTTTGCACACACTCTTATCCTAATCACATATGTTCTTAGACTTTAACTTTCACTCAACTTGTTTATCTTAATTCTTCAAAGTTGTTTGA
Organism: Cinnamomum chago; assembly: GCA_038049695.1. NCBI lineage: Eukaryota > Viridiplantae > Streptophyta > Magnoliopsida > Laurales > Lauraceae > Cinnamomum > Cinnamomum chago. The sequence continues at coordinate 54,637,452 of CP142456.1, forward strand.
ATCTTTTATGTGATTAGTTTTCTCTTCAATCATCATTTTATAAACCTTGATTTTAAAATGCATCATGCATTCATTTAAAAGCTTCATTGTTAAAATTGATTGAAGAAACTCATACATACACTTTGTGCACACACTTTAGTTTATTTTAGTGTATGTTTGTAATTGGAATTTCATTTTCCTATTAGCCTATTTAAGAGGCAAATTCCATTGTGCTTAAATTGTAATCTCTTAGAGTGATCTTTTGTGAAGACACTTTCTTTGAGAAATCTATATTTGTAAAGGTTATTGCTAAGCCTAAGAAAAGCAACTTGTAAGGTTATTGCTTAGCCTAATAAAAGCATAGTGTAGGGTTATTGCTTAGCCTAAGAAAAGCATCTTGATAGGTTATTGCTTAGCCTTGAAAAGCATCTTGTAAAGGTTGTTGTTGAGCCTTAGAAAAACAACTTTGTAAGGGTTATTGCTTAGCCTAGTAAAAAGCATAATTAGTGGAATCCGGTGGGGTGTTGGAGACACAAGCCGGTAGTGGATGTAGGCACGTTGGCCGAACCACTATAAATATTGGTGTTGTGGTGCATGCTATGTGGTGATTGATTTTGTATTAGCTTCCGCATCTTGTTTGTTTAATCATCACATGTGACTAGTTTAGTTTTAGAAATTAAAATTGGTCGAAATTGGTCATACTTGTAGCTCACCCTATTCACCCCCCCTCTAGGGTTAGGATCCTCGTGGACTTTCAATTGGTATCAGAGCCAAGTGCTCTAATCCCTTAGGATCAAGTGTTTGGAACTCTTGATTAGGTGTAAAAACCTAGAGTAAAAACCCTAGAGTTGTGCCTTTTTGAAAATCATTAAAATGGACACCACTATGCTAGACTTTGTAGATTCTTCTAGACCCCTCACTCTTCCTTCTATTAGAGATTCAAACCATCAATTAAATGAATATCAATTTGACTCAAAAGAGGAAGAAAATGAGTATGATGAAGATGATCTTCAACAAGCCTATAATGAATTATATACATTATCTAAAAAGCTTGATAAAAGAAACAAAAGCTTAAGAGAAGAATCTATGAATCTAACCAAAGAGCTAGCATCTTCAAAAGATGAACTTAGAGAGAAAGAAGAAGTAATAAAATGTCTAGACTCTAAGTTCATGATCTCTTTGAATAATCTATCTAACATTCAAGATGAATTAAAAGAATTAAAGATGGATTATGACAATGTCAATAAGGAAAATCTAAAACTAAGAGATCAAATAAAAAGGCAAGATAAAGACTTTATCAATCTTGAATCTAAATTGACTATCTCTAAGGAAAATTTATCTAATACTCAAAACGAATTAAATGAGATTAAGATAAATTGTGATGAGCTTACAAATGAAAATTTGAACCTAAGAGATACAATTAAAAAACAAGATAAAGACTTTAACAACTTAGAAGCCAAGTTGATTAAAAGTAAGTTAAAATCACAAGAACTTGGATCTAATATTGTTAATGAACTTAAACATGAATTAAAACTTGCCAATGAAGAGCTAAGCAAATATAAGGAAATTGAATATGAACTTTCAAAAGTTAAAAATGAAAATTCAATCCTTATAACCAAAGTCACTCAACTTGAAAACAATAAACAAAAGTATGAGTGCAAGTTTACCCAAAGTGAAGAGAAACTTGAAAAATTATTCAAATTGGGTAAATCTCATGGAGATAGGACGGGTCTTGGTTTTAATAGGAATATGACATATGACCCTAAATTCACCAACACTTTTGTGAAAGGTGAGTCCTCATTCTCTAGCACTCTTTCTCCTTTGCCCAAAACCAAATGTAATTTTTGTGGCATTGAAGGACATTTTAGGTTTGAGTGCAAACTAAGGAAGAGAAGCCATGTGTCTAAACCCATCTTTGAACTCAAAAATGGAAAATCAAACTTGAAGGGTAAGACACTAAAAACCAAGGAAGACTCCATAAAGCTTAAACAAGTGAAACCAATTAACAAGGAGTCTCCCAAGATAGATTCTAAAAGGATTAAACAAGTTAAACCAAAAATCAAAGAATCTATTAACAAAAAGCTTCTCAACCTACCTACCTTAAGTCAAAACATAAAAGAACTTTTGAAGAAATTTACAAAGTTAAATCTAAATTTCAAAAGTCAAGTAAAGGGAGAAAGTAAGAAGAAAAGAAAAGTGAAGCAATCCCCTAAGAATCAAACTCACCAACTTCAAAAGACTAATCACCTTTCTAAGCCAAATTTAGTAAAATCTAAATATCATGGTGATAAGTTTAAATTGAAAATTTATCAAATTAAATCTCCTATAGTTGGTGAGAAGCCCAAAATAGACCTCAAAGTTCAACCCTCCCAAGACCTTAGGTGGATTCCTAAAGTCATTTACCTAGTCAAACCTTAGGGTCTTGGACCTCATTGACCAACCTATGCTTTTTAAGTTAAATCCTTTTGTTGGTCATGTTGCTTTGCATTTTGGTTCTTTCTTAGTTACATTTCATAAAATGCATTGCTTATTTATGATCATTTGATTTTGTTTTCATGCACCTTTCTAAGTTACATGTCATGGTTTTCAAAATCTCTTGATTATAAATTCATCATGTTTGATTTGCTTTTTGCACTCATATGCCTTGCATTGCATTTCTACATGATTAATTGATTGTGTTGTTAAAAGCTTTCATAGCTAGACTCTTCATGATCAATTGTTGTTGAATCATTTGTAAGACTTTTTGAACAAATGATTTGACTCAATTCTAGTTTTTCCATGGACTTCTAATTTATACTTGTATATGGAAAATCATTGTTTTGAAAATTGTTTGATTGGAAATGCTCTATAACTTCATTAGTTAGATTCATCAAAGCATGTTCCATGATTCTCATTTCCTTTTCTTTTGGTTTTATTATCTTAGAAATGGAAATGTATGTTGTTTGCATCTCTAGCTTATGTGTTTACATTCTTTTCATATGCAAATGACTTTTGGTTCCATGTATGGTTGTGATCTTAGTTTCATTTGTAGAAACCATACTAGAACCCAAATCCATCCTCTATGCCTTATAGTCATATCTTTATGGATGGTTATGATGTTGATTCATGTAGATTTTCTTGATGTCATCCTTATACATGTTTCAACTTCATAAGTAGTGTTCTTAATCATATGAATCTCTTTGAAATCCATTCCTTGCTTTTATGTTGGTTGATGGATATCTTAGTAGTTGAATTCATATGATTTGGACACTTTGGAAATTGCATGCATTGCCAAGTAATATTCTTTTGCATTGCAATTTACCATTGTTCATCACTATGCTCAATAGTTATATCATTAAAAGTGATGAATATGCATTTATGATGCTTGATGGTAGTTTATCACATCCTTGCTTTTACTCATGTTATCACATTCAATTGGTTTCATTTGGTATAACTTTCCATTGATTTCATATCCAATTGATATCTTATCTTGTGTATGTGATAGACCTTGTGTGCATTGGACTAAACTTGATAAGTAATATGATCATTCCATGTCACACACCATTAGCATCATAATGCTCATGATTGCCTCCTCATTTGCTCTTATAGGTATATCTCATGACCACCATGTTTATGTGTTAATAATATTGGTTGGTTATAGTTGAGGTTGGCTTCATGTTTGAATTTCATTTCACTCATTCTTGCACTTTACTAAGTCATATTTATTGATTGAATGAAATGATTTTCAAAATCTTACATAGCATATGATTTTCATTAGTAATATTGATTGATGCTATGTTTGAGTAAACCCCATATCATGGATAGCTCTAATTTGGATTTTTCCTAATAAGTGACATTCTTGAATCCATTTTAGAGTGATTATGTTAATAGTCATATCCTTTAATCTCAATTGATATGTTTGTTTCAATTGATATCCATGATTGCTTCTCCCATTAGACCTAGCTCTCTTTTGGTAATTTGATCATATTGTGCTTAATAGTTAAATGAATCTAATCCTTTCCTTGAAGTTAACCCTCACTTGGTTAAACCATCTACTTCTTGAATCTAATAGTTATATCTTGTCAAAAGCTTGACAAAAGAAGAGAATGGATTGAGGGGGAGTGTAAACCTTCGTAGGAAGAATTAGTTTTGATCAAATTCACCCTTGGATTGCCTTTGAGCCCTTAGAGTTAACTTACATACATGATAGCCTGTTATGTTTTTCATTTTCGATTACTTTTGTTAACAGGTGCTACTAAAGGTATTCTTCTTGTCTCATGTGTGTAGGTACCTTTGCAATTTAATGTCAAAGGGGGAGAGAGAGTTCAAGTGTGACTCAAAGATCTCCTACTCTTCAAAGGGGGAGAGAGTTCGAGAGTTCAAGTACTCGAAGATCTCCTATCCATCAAAGGGGGAGAAAGCTTTCAAGTTCTCAAGAGAGAGAGGCATGGTCAAAGGGGGAGAGCAAAAAGAAGAAAGAAAGCTTGGAGCTAAAGAAGATGCTTGGTCAATGAGAGGAAGAAGAAAGAAAGCTTGAAGAATGATCAAGCTCCAAGCGTCAAGAAGAGTGAAGTAAAGAGCCAAAGAGCCCAAGCTAAGAGAAGGAGCATCCAAGAAGATTTCAAGTCTTGTCAAGCTTAGGGGGAGCTGAAGACTTAGTGTGTAATTTCAATGATGAGTAAGTTGCCATCAAATTGCAAAGGGGGAGATTGTTAGGTATTTTGTTTTTGCAATTTGGTGGATGCATTTGCATATTGGCATCATTTGAATTCACACACATGCATTGATTTAAAATATCTTGAAATCTTGTTTTATACATGCATTGGTTTTTAGTTTTGGAAAAGTTTTTGGTTTATGCATGTTTTGGTTCGAATCTTGGATGCATTAGTTTTAGAACCCAAAACTCTTTTGAAAACCTATTTCCTTGTGCACTACATTTGGAAAATCATCTTGTGTATTTAGGTTTAAGTCTTGCATACATTCTTCACAAAAAGAATCATTTTGTATGCAATTTCATTTGAAAAGAGTTGTATTCAAATCAAGCTAGCCTTTGGTTTTAATCTTGTGAATCATTTTAGGCTTTGTGTTTCTCATGTTTTTAAACATCTTAGAATACCTTAAAACCTGTTATTTAAGCTTGATTTAGTGGCCAAAAGATCCACCAAAGAAAATCTTTGAAAATGGAAAAAGTTGGAATTTTGGCCCAGGGACTCGCCCGACAGTGTCGTCGGTCGACCGAGCCCTGTGTCTCGGTCGACCGAGAACACTGCAGGGCAAATGGACAGTTTTTGAACTGTTTCAGGCCAACGGTCAGAAATATGACCGTTGTGCTTTCTCGGTCGACCGAGACCTGTGTCTAGGTCGACCGAGAACTAGCCGTTGGCAACTTTTTGGCTATAAAGTCCATTCATTTCCAACCTTTTTCAAGGCTTGATATATGAACTTTTGAGACCATTTTGGAGCCAAAGAAAGGGGAAGAAGTTGGAAATGCTAGAGGGCTATTTGGAAATCAATCTCATGAGTTTTTAAAAGGTACATCTTCTAAGTTATTTTGATTTCCATTCAAATGAAATTCATGCATGTTCAAATCCTTTGTATTTTCATTTATGCATGATTTCAAGCCCTTAAAGAGTTGTTTTGCAAACTCAATATCTTTCTTGGTAAATTAGATTAGTTTGCACACACTCTTATCCTAATCACATATGTTCTTAGACTTTAACTTTCACTCAACTTGTTTATCTTAATTCTTCAAAGTTGTTTGAATCTTTTATGTGATTAGTTTTCTCTTCAATCATCATTTTATAAACCTTGATTTTAAAATGCATCATGCATTCATTTAAAAGCTTCATTGTTAAAATTGATTGAAGAAACTCATACATACACTTTGTGCACACACTTTAGTTTATTTTAGTGTATGTTTGTAATTGGAATTTCATTTTCCTATTAGCCTATTTAAGAGGCAAATTCCATTGTGCTTAAATTGTAATCTCTTAGAGTGATCTTTTGTGAAGACACTTTCTTTGAGAAATCTATATTTGTAAAGGTTATTGCTAAGCCTAAGAAAAGCAACTTGTAAGGTTATTGCTTAGCCTAATAAAAGCATAGTGTAGGGTTATTGCTTAGCCTAAGAAAAGCATCTTGATAGGTTATTGCTTAGCCTTGAAAAGCATCTTGTAAAGGTTGTTGTTGAGCCTTAGAAAAACAACTTTGTAAGGGTTATTGCTTAGCCTAGTAAAAAGCATAATTAGTGGAATCCGGTGGGGTGTTGGAGACACAAGCCGGTAGTGGATGTAGGCACGTTGGCCGAACCACTATAAATATTGGTGTTGTGGTGCATGCTATGTGGTGATTGATTTTGTATTAGCTTCCGCATCTTGTTTGTTTAATCATCACATGTGACTAGTTTAGTTTTAGAAATTAAAATTGGTCGAAATTGGTCATACTTGTAGCTCACCCTATTCACCCCCCCTCTAGGGTTAGGATCCTCGTGGACTTTCATAGTTCCAATTGTAAAATGCATGGGAACCAAAAGAACAGAGGAAGTGGGAAAAGCAAGAGGGTGCAAAAGGCGACGAGAGAATTGCAAGAGAAAAGAGAAGGGTGATGAGTACTTTTAACATGGCTCAAAATATAGGTCGAAAATTATCGTATTGGATGATAAATCGGCTATGTTGGCGGAGACCGCTCCTACTTTTGCAATATATTGGCGTTTACATGCGTATCGGAGCATATCGTGTTGTTGGCCGATATACCCTGATAGTATGCATATTGGCTGATAATTCAAGTGTATTGGTCAATTTATTGGGCGTATCGGCCTCTCAAAATAAATGCCTACCTCTCAACTGGTATGCACCAAGTAACCTAGAAATAAGCTACTAGTATGCACACAATTGAAACTCGCAAGCGCATAAGATCACTATGTAGTGTAGTGAATTGTAAGTACGAGGTTGATCCTACGAAAACTTGTGATAAAACAATGTCAAAAGGAACTAAAAATCAGAATAAAAAAAAATTTAATGATGAAAGGTTGAATTAAACTACTAAAAACAGTAAGTTAAACTATCAAAAGCTAAATGAAAATTAATCTAAAACACACAACTAATATTAGAATTGAAAATAATGATAGTGAATGAACTAAGGTTTCATCTACTCCCCTAACCAATCATATGCATGTCCCTTATTATCTTTTAATAAAAACTCAGATTTTATTAGTGACATCTATCAACCTAGACCATGGCATATGTGTCTAGATTACTATTCCCCTAAACCCAATACATGAGTGGCATACTGGAATTATTCATTATGATGCAAAAACTAAGCATGGCATATGTCCTAGTCAAAACACATATAATGCATAAAAACAATAGGAATGATAAATGCACGAGTCTAAGCATGGCATATACTTATATTATTCATGGTTTTAAACCCTAGATGCTTAACATCAAGATCAATCAAAATTAAGTTAATTACTCTTAAAATTAATTGAACATGGCATGGTTGGCATGGCATATACACAACTCATCAATTAAAAACATGGTTTAGAATCTCAACTAATAAAACTGAAATCTGAATTAAAAGATGCCAAAAGAGACTGCATAGATTAGGCTAGGGTTTCAACTACACCCTAGCCCTAAAAAATTAGCTACTCATGTCTGGAATTGAAAACAAAATAGAAAATAGAGTCATAAGAAGAACTTTGAATATTGAAGAAGAAGAAGAATTCTGCCAGCAACTTTTTCCCCTTTTCCTCGCTCCAAAAGCTCTCTAAGATGCTCCAAAGGTGTCTGTACGGGCAAGGATAAAAATAGCGGCTACGCCCGCCGCCAAAACGCTACGAAGCGGGCGCTACGTAGCGTAGCGGTGCGCTTGAAAAAATCGTCAAAAAAATCTAAAAATCTTCCAGAAAATCCAGAATATTGGAAATGATTGAACATATTTTTTTTTTTTGCAAAACTAACTTAGATAAGGGGGCGTAGCGGCCCCCTCATTATATGAGATCCTGTATTGCTGTATAAATAGAAAATAATAGTAATGATCAATTTTTTAACATGTATTCATGTTGCTTAGTTATGCTAACTTATTTCTAGTTAGAGTGAAATTTGATTGAGCTCTATTTTCAAGTAGAATGAAATTTTGGCTAAGGCCTTGATTTTAATTGAGTAATATTTGGCTAAGATATGACTTTTATATATATATATATATTTAGCCTCATTGTGGAGCCCACCAATGGTTAAAGGAATCAAGTGCCTCAGCTTTTATTTTTTCTTAGAGGGTTTATTTAATTTTTATTGATACCTTTCAAAGGGTCCATTAGTGCCCTAATGAAATAAAAGAGGGGTCCATTTAATTTTTATTTTTGTAGTGCCCTTTAATGAAATAAAAGAGGGGTCCATTTAATTTTTATTCATAACTTTCATAGGGCCCATAAGTGTCCTCTGAAAGAGTGGTACATTTAATTTTTATTTATAACCTTCATAGGGCTCATAAGTTTCCTCTTAAAAGAGGGGGTATATTTAATTTTTATTTACAACTTTCATAGGCCCATAAGTGCCCCTTATTGAAATAATACAAGGATTCAAATAAAATTGGTTTTGGTGCCATGAGTGCCCTTTAAAAGAGGGTTACATTTAAATTTTGTTTATAACTTTCATAAGGGCCCATTAAGTGCCCCCCTAATGAAATAAAAGAAGGGCAGAGGGTTTCGTGCCCTATTTCTTTCCCCAAAATGAAGGTCGACGGAAATCGAGAAGTGGGAGGGGAGAGGAAAAGAAAAAGAAGAAGAAGAAGGAAGGAGGGGCTACCTGCAGCTACCGTGCGTCACTGCCCCTGCCGTTGCTCACTACAGGTGTTGCTGCTGCTAGTTCTGCTTGCGGTTGTTGCTGGTACCGTCTGCAGGTGCTGCTGGTGCACCTTGCAGGTGGTGCTGCCACTGCTGTTTCCACTGGATCAAGTATGTTTTCTTCTTCCTCCAGTCATATATACTTCTTTTGTCTTTTTTTTTCTTCTTCCTCTTTTTTTTTTATCGTTCTTCCTCTAGTCAAATTGATGAGGGGAAAGCTGGGTGTTTTTTTCTTCCATGTTTCATTGCCAGTAGCGGCCGATACGTAACGTATCGGTGCGTATCGGCCGCTACGCACCGACCGCTACGAGTAAATAGCGGCCGATACGAACGCTACGGGTGCGATACCCGATATTTTCATTGTAGCGTGGCGGCCATTGCCGCCACGGCCGATATATCGGCCGCTACGTATTCATCCATGTGTATGGGAAATAGGGTTTTTGGGATGATGATGGCTGGTTTTTTATGCTGGCTTGTGGCGGGATGATGGCTCTATTAGTAGCTGGACATGCACTGTTCATATGCCCCTTTTATAAGTCTTGCAACAGACTCTTAGTACTTAATTCCCTTGTGGAAATAGATCTCCGACTTTCTTTATAATCCTGTTTCCTAATTAGAATAGAATAAGAGTCTTCTTTCTTAATAAACAAGACTTTCTAAATCTGATCCTACTTGTATTTTATAGAAAGTTCCTCACATGTGGCCCACCAATCTGAATTTTAATTGCAAGGAATTGAATCTGAAACTTGAGAATAAAAGTGGGCCCATATGGTCCGTGCAACATGAGTGTGGGACCCCTCTTTTTGGACTTCTATCTTGGCTTGAAATCTTCCTTTTTTTATTTGAATTCTAAGTTGTCCAAAGAACTAGAAAGTAATCTTGAAATCTGAAATAGCTTGTATGGGACCCACCTTGGTCCTACTTGTTGATTCACGCCCACCACTCTTCATTAATTCCTCTCTTTTTGCTCCTTTTTACCTTTGCATAAAAATCAACAAAGAATATGTAAAATCAAATAAAATAACTATGACTAGCATAAGATAAATCAAATATTATGGCTCTAATTACGAACAATTAAGTACTTATCAAATTCCCCAAACTTACCTTTTGCTAATCCTCGAGCAAAACAATAAAAAAAAAAACAATTAAATTTTTTTTTTGAAACACATAAAGTATGAATCCTATCCTTCCACCATTAGTCTTAGCGATGTCTGATCAATACATGATTCAAAGAAACAAGAGTCTCAACCAGTTCTAAAGATTACCCAATTTATAAGTTAGCTCACATCCACATGCGCAAAGGGTCGTGTGTAAAACAATACCAACATAACTTCTAGTTTAGGCTTTCACACAACCAAACAATCATTTGCTTATTAGTTTAACTGCAATCCTCACCATAGATACACTCACAATAAAACACTCAATAATTGTCTAAGAATGAACAGACAATGCTCTCATGAAAAATACCACATGCTTGAAGTGAAATCATACACCATAGGCTCCCATTCCATCTCATCTCCACACTGTGACTACACTTCACCTAGGATCAATTAGGACTTTTACAGATGGGTTATCATGGGGCTAGGGGGAAGGTTTACGAATGAGAGGAAATGGATAACAAGATCTAAGAAATTTGCATAGAATCACACTTTTGTTTCCTTTATACACTTTTGATTTTAGCGGCTAAGGCTTGCATTTCGAATTTCCACCTTCTTGAGTCACGCATATACCCTCCTTATTGTATTATTCTCTCTTTTTTTTCTTTTCTTTTTTCCTTTTCTTTTCTATTTTTTTTCTTTTAAAAAAAAACATAACTGAAACTATGGAGTGGCAGGGAAATGGCAACCTTTCTTTTATTTTCTTTTTCTCGAGCCTTGCTCACATTTTGTAGTGAACCTTGAATTCATCTTTATACTTCCTTAAAGGTAAGGCTATACATACTGTAAGGTAACTCCCCCAAACTTAGGAGTTGGTATGGGTGCAAGAATTGGCTTAAGTAAGGCTCAACATGGATAACTAGTGATAAACATCAAAGGGAATGGATAGAAAAGCACAAATTAGTCAAACATGGCCTAAAATCATATCCTATGGTTCGTGTAGTCGAAATATGCCTCGATTGGATAAAAAATGAGTGTTCTAGCGTGTTATTCCATATAAATTCAGAATATGTGATCAAAGAATGATAATGAAATCAACTGCATCAAATAGATCAAGAAATGAAAGATCAAATCACTCAGCATATAACCCTCTCAAGAATAAGCATTTAGGCTCAAAGCTCACTAGGTTATACAAGTTTCCATCAAAAGCATCTAATCATTCAATTATGCAAGAGCTTTCAACCTCAACCATATCAGCATTGTAATCCACACAGTGATAGCTCAAACATGCTTAAATGAGATTTACGGCAATTGAATAATATAAAGAACCAGCATAATTATGCTCAATGAACCATGCAGAACAAATCATCATTTCTCATCATTGTGGTAGGAAGGAACTATGACTCAAAGAGAAACAAACAAATATTTTTGTGATTTTCGATTTTGTTTTACTCTATCCTAACTAAGACTCTTCCCCCAAACTAAAACTAAACATTGTCCGCAATGTTTTAAAATAAAGTAAGAAAGAAAAACTAAAAAAATAATAGAAGAATAAATAGAATGACAAGGAAAAGGGTAAAAGGACTCAACTGGATATGGATTACATCGCTAGCTCTGTATCGCCATCCTTAACGTTTCCTTGCAAAGATCTGGGCTACCTCCCAGTAGTGCTTGCTTTATAGTCTTCAGCTAGACTGTGCTTCTCTATCAAGTGGAAGAGGGATATGTGAATGTAATCACATCCACATCCTTGTCAAAATTCTGCTCCCAATAGGGTTTGAGTCGATGTCCATTGACTTTGAACTTGTTACCATTCTTGGGATTATAGATCTCAATTGCTCCATGCTCAAAAACCTGAGTGACTTCAAAGGGGCCACACCATCTGGACTTCAGCTTCCCTGGAAATAATTTGAGTCTTGAATCGAAGAGTAATACCTTCTGTCCCACCTCCAACGTCTTCCTCACGAGTTTCTTATCATGGAACACTTTAGTCATCTCTTTATACAGCTTGGCATTCTCATATGCGTCATATCGTAGCTCTTCAAGCTCATTCAGTTGTAACTTCCTCTTCTCACCTGCCTCTTTTATATCAAAATTAAACTTCTTGATCGCCCAGAATGCCTTGTGCTCTAATTCCACCTGCAGATGACATGCTTTCCCATAGCCCAACCGATAAGGAGACATGCCTATAGGAGTCTTGTAGGCTATCCTATATGCCCAAAGTGCATCATTCAGCCTTAAATACCCGTCTTTCCTGTTGGGTTGCACGGTCTTCTCTAATATCTGCTTGATCTCTCTATTACTCACTTCAACCTGGCCACTTGTCTGAGGATGGTACGGAGTTGCTATCTTGTGAGTTATCCCATATTTCTTCATTAATGCTTCAAAAGATCTGTTCTTGAAGTGACTGCCACCATCACTGATGATTGCTCTAGGTGTCCCAAATTTGGCAAATATCATGTTCTTCAGAAATTCCAAAACCACCTTGTGGTCATTTGTCGTACTTGGGATAGCTTCCACCCACTTGGATACATAGTTGACTCCTACCAAAATGTAGAGATAACCATAGGATGATGGGAAAGGTCCCATAAAATCAATCCCCCACACGTCGAATAGCTCCACCTCTTGTATGCCTTTCAGTGTCATGTGATTCCTTGAGGAAATGTTCCCCATTCTCTGGCACCTATCACAACTGGCACAAAAAGCATATGCATCTTTAAATATAGAGGGCCAAAAGAAACCAGATTGAAGTACCTTAGTAGCTGTCTTCTTCCCTCCAAAGTGTCCTCCACACGCCTTGCTGTGGCAATGTGCTAAGATGCTATGAACTTCTTCTTCTGGTACACATATTTTGATGATCTAATCTGAGCAGTACTTGAACAAATATGGGTCATCCCAGTAATAGAAATGTGCCATGTGCACCAACCGCTTCTTGTCCTGATTAGTAAAATGCATGGGGAACTCACCACAAACCTTGTAATTTACCAAGTCTGCAAACCACAGAAGCTTTGTAATATGAAATAACTGCTCATCTGGAAAAGATTCATTGAGTGGAATTTCGTCCCCCCTGCTTGCTTCCTCATTCAGCAATTTGGATAAGTGGTCTGCCACTACATTCTCATTGCCCTTCTTATCTCAAGGTCAAATTCTTGTAGCAACAATACCCATCTAATTAGCCTTGGCTTTGCATCCTTCTTGTTTTTGCTTAAGAGGTACTTCAGTGCTGCATGATTGGTGTAAATGATAACCTTATACCCAACAAGGTAAGATCTGGATTTTTCTAGTGCAAAAATTACAGCAAGAAGTTCCTTCTCAGTAGTAGAATAGTTCAACTGTACATCATTTAGAGTCCTGGATGCGTGGTAAATCACATGTGGAAGCTTCCATACTCTTTGGTCAAACACATCCCCTAGAGCATAGTCACTGGCATCACACATCAAATCTAATGGAAAACTCCAATCAAGTGCCATGATAATAGGGGTTGATGTCAAAAGCTTTTTCAGCAGCTCAAATGCTCGTAAGCAATCCTTATCAAAGAAAAATTCCACATCTTTTCGTAACAAAGCACATAGTGGGCGTGCAATCTTGGAGAAGTTCTTAATGAATCTGCGATAAAATCCTGCATGCCCCAGGAAACTCCGTACTCCTTTCACTGATGTAGGTGGGGGAAGCTTGCTGATTAAGTCTATCTTAGCTTTATCCACCTGTATCCCCTTGCTTGTCACATGTCCAAGTGCAATGCCATGTTTAACCATGAAGTGGCATTTTTCCCAACTCAACACCAAATTACACTCCACACATCTCTTTAGCACAAACTCCAGATGATACAAACAGTTATCAAATGATAATCCAAAGACAAAGAAGTCGTCCATGAATACCTCAATAAAGTGCTCCACCATATCGGAGAATATACTCATCATGCATCTCTGGAAAGTTGCTGGTGCATTGCATAGTCCGAAAGACATCCTCCTGTAGGCAAATGTCCTAAATGGACAAGTAAAAGTGGTCTTCTCTTGGTCCTCTGGAGCAATAGAAATCTGATTGTATCCACTGTACCCATCTAGAAAACAATAATGTGAATGCCCAGCTAACCTCTCTAACATCTGGTCAATGAATGGTAGTGGGAAGTGATCCTTTCTAGTGGTTGTATTAAGCTTCCGGTAGTCTATACATACCTTCTTTCTAGTGGTAACTCTAGTAGGAATCAGCTCATCATGTTCATTCTTTACCACTGTCATACCACTCTTCTTGGGAACAACTTGCATTGGGCTGACCCACTTGCTATCTGAGATTGGGTAGATGATCCCAACGTCTAGTAGCTTAAGAATTTCTGCTTTGACAACCTCTTTCATATGAGGGTTGAGTCTTCTCGGTGCTTCCCTTGTAGGTTTAGACTCTTCTTCTAGCAAGATTCGGTGCATACACATGGTTGGGCTTATACCTTTGATATCTGCAATGCTCCACCCCAATGCAGTTTTGTGAGCCTTTAACGCTTTTAACAACTTGCTTTCCTCATCAGAACTCAAATCATTGGCTATGATACATGGCAAGGTCTCATGCTCTCCCAAAAAGGCATACTTGAGATGTGCAGGTAATGGCTTCAATTCTAACTCTGGTGCTTTTATGACAGAAGGAACGAGTTTTTTTTTGTGGAAGAACCAAGAATTTCATAAGAATTTGAATATTTGCTTGGGATGGAGGGGAGTACTTCTAGTTGATTTACTATCCCCATAAGTGATGCCTCCAGTTCATCACTATTTTGCACGATTTTAGATTTGATAAGTCCTTGCTGGATGCATGTGTCCAACTCCTCCTTGCACCCCATGTGCTCTTGGAAACACCTCTTCTATAGCTTGCTCAATCACCTCAATCTGAAAGCAATCTCCATTTCTCGACATTTTCATAGCTTCGAACACATTGAACTCAATGTGCTCCCCATTAACCTTCATTTCAATTGTGCCTTTCTGTATATCTTTCTTTGAACCCACAGTGGCCATGAAAGGTCGGCCAAGTATAATAGAAAGGTGGTGTGGCTGTGATACACTCTCCATGTCTAGTACCACAAAGTCAGCAGGTAATATGAATTCTCCTACTTTCACTAAAGTGTCCTCTAGAATTCCCTGTGGGTGTTTCACACTCCTGTACGCCAATTGCAATGTAAGTGAAGTTGGTTTGAGCTCTCCTAAACCTAGATACTCATAGACTGAAAATGGTAGCAAATTGATACTAGAACCTAAATCCAGTAAGGCTTTCTCAAACATATGATCTCCTATCTTGCAAGGTATAGTAAAGCTCCCAGGATCCTGAAGTTTGGGAGGAAGTTTTCTTGACAGAATGGCATTGACTTTCTCTGTTAACTTAACCTCTTCATGATCTCTGAATCTCCTCTTGTTTGTACATAATTCCTTGATAAACTTTGCATAAGAGGGTATCTGCTTGATAGCATCAATCAGTGGGATGTTAATCTTTACTTTTCTTAGTGTCTCAAAAATGTCCTGTGTGAACTGACTCTTCATTTCTTGTCTCAGCCTCCGAGGGTAAGGTGGAACTGGTTTATACACTCTCTCTAGCTCTTTAGAAGTTGTGACCTGAATAGGAGTGCCCGTAGTGTCTGTGCTCTTCTTGTCACTCTTCTGGTTCACATCAATCTCATTTTGCCCTGCACTGTCCTGTGGCTTAATGTCTACAGTTTTAGGATTTTCATACGGCCCATTCATGCTAGTATCTATGATTGTACCATGCTGCCTCATTCTCCTGTAGACCTTTTCTGGCTCCTTGGTGAGGGTAGTTATGGCCTTCAAATGCTCATGATTTTTAGGGTTTATTTCAGTATGACTTGGAAACTTACCGTCCTCCCTCTTGCTTAAGGCATTAGCTATCTGACCCACCTGTGCTTCCAACTTTACCAAACTCTACTAAGTGTTTGTAATTGCTTGATTATGCTGCCGGAAATTAGCTTTAGATGACTGGATAAACTGAGTCATCATACTTTTGAACTCATCTTCTGGTGGCTTTTGTGCACTATTCTGAGAAAAATTATTCTGGGGGTGTTGGTAGCTACTCTGTTGTCCTTGATACTGCTGCTGATTATCTTGATTGTTTTGATTACCTCCCCAATAAAAGTTTGGATGGTTCCTCCATCCAGGATTGTAAGTATTGCCATAGGGATTGTTCTGCTTAGAGAATGTGTTACCAACAAAATTGGCATGCTCCAAATCTATAAAAGATGACATGGGACAACATTAAGTAGTATGGTTAGTGTGTGAACAAATAGCACATACTTCTTTTGATGGTTATCCGAACATGCTATTGGAAGCCATTGCTTTGATGATCATTGTCAATCCAAGCCCAGGCCCATTTTGGGTCCAGTCATCATATCTTACTTAGTCAATTGTAAAACTGATTTTTAGGATCTAGATTAGATGAGATAATGATAGTTGCATGTAATCAGGGCATTCATACCCTTTATAATGGGAGAACAGTCGACCCTAATGGGCACTAGATTAAAACATTATTTTGTAAAAATAATAATAATAATAATAATGTTTTAATCCAGTGCACATTAGGGTCGACTGTTCTCCCATTATAAAGGGGTTGAATGCTCTGATTACATGCAACTATCATTATCTCATCTAATCTAGATCCTAAAAATCAGTTTTACAATTGACTAAGTAAGATATGATGACTGGGCCCAAAATGGGCCTGGGCTTGGATTGACAATCATGTCTATCTTTCTATCCATGGCCGCCATCTGGGCAATTACATTTCCTTGAGACTGGACCTTATATACTCCTTGCTTCTTACCCATCTATCTGGTCTTACAAGAGAATTGTTGTGAGTTTTCACTAAGAGTTTCAAAAAGTTCATAAGCTTCTTCACTATTTTTCTCCATTAGGGCTCCTCCACATGCAGACTCTACAATTCGCTTATTCAGTTCATTAAGTCCTTCATAGAAAGCTTGAACCTGATCATCTTTGGAAAGGTTGTGATGCGGGCACTTCAATAATAAATCTTTAAAATGCTCCCATGCTTTCCAGAACTGATCCCCATCTTTTTGCTGAAATGTTTGGATCTCTCTTCTCAATTGCCTTGTCTTTTGAGCAGGGAAAAATTTCTTTAGGAATTTACTAGCTAGTTGCTGCCATGAAGTGATAAAACCAGCATCCAAGGAGTTTAACCATATTTTAGCTTTATCCTTAAGAGAAAAAAGAAATAGACATGGCTTGATGCCCTTTGGAGTAACTCCTTGTATTTTTTGTGTCGCACACAGCTTAAAAAATTCCTTAATATGAAGATAAGGATCTTCATTAGGTAACACGTGATAGTGTGGCACCATGTTCAGCAATTGTGCAGTGAGGGTGAAATTGCCAGCCGTATTAGGTGGATAAAGAATGGTGGCCAGCTGTTCAGTGTGCAAGGGAATGAAAGACTCCTTCATAGGTCTCTTTTGATTGTTTTCTTCGTCAGCCATCTTGCTTTCAGGACTTTGATCTCCGTTAAACACTTATTTCTTCAAGTTCGGAGTCAGATGAGAGTTGAGTATTGGATCTTGCCCTCTGAGCTTGCCTTCGCTGTCGTCTAAAGGTTCGTTCGATTTCAGGATCGTAGACAATGATCGCTAAGTCCTGAGATCGCCTACCTTGCATATACAGGCTTTATGGCTGCAAGAAAACACCTACTAAATAAGCAATGTGCTAAAAGTAAGAAAAGGTAAAAAAAAAACTAAAATTAAAATAGCTGAACTAGTAGAATTCTATGGGAAAAAATAATAATAATAATAACAACACTTTAAAACTGAACTAAAAACTAAACTAGACTATGACACTACACTAAACACAAGCTTTGACACTCTTCTATGTGAACAAGTCCCCGACAACGGCGCCAAAAACTTGGTATGCACCAAGCAACCTAGAAATAAGCTACTAGTATGCACACATTTAAAACTCGCAAGTACACAAGATCACTACGTAGTGTAGTGAATTGTAAGTACGAGGTCGATCCCACGAAGACTTGTGTTAAAACAATGTCAAAAGCAACAAAAAATCAGAATTAAAGAAAAACAATTGAATGATGAAAGGTTGAATTAAACTACTAAAAACAGTAAATTAAACTATCAAAAGCTAAATGGAAATTAATCTAAAACACACAATTAATATTAGAATTGAAAACAATGATAATGAATGAACTAAGGTTTCATCTATTCCCCTAACCAATCCTATGCATGTTCCTTATTATCTTTTAATCAAAAATCAGATTTTATTAGTGACATCTATCAACCTAGACCATGGCATATGCGTCTAGATTACTATTCCCCTAAACTCAATTCGTGAGTGGCATACTACATGAATTATTCATTATGATGCAAAAACTAAGCATGGCATATGTCCTAGTCAAAACACACATAATGCATAAAAACAATGGGAATGATAAATGCATGAGTCTAAGCATGGCATATACTTAGATTATTCATGGTTCTAAACCCTAGATGCTTAACATCAAGATCAATCAAAATTAAGTTAATTACTCTTAAAATTAATTGAACATGACATGGTTGGCATGGCACAAACACAACTCATCAATTAAAAACATGATTTAGAATCTCAACTAATAAAACTGAAATCTGAATTAAAAGATGCCAAAAGAGATTACATAGATTAGGCTAGGGTTTCAACTACACCCTAGCCCTAAAAAATTAGCTACCCATGTCTGGAATTGAAAACAAAATAGAAAATAGAGCCATAAGAAGAACTCTGATATTGAAGAAGAAGAAGAAGAATTCTGTCAGCAACTTTTTCCCCTTTTCCTCGCTCCAAAAGCTCTCCAAGATGCTCCAAAGGTGGCTGTACGGGAAATACGGTTTTTGGGATGATGATGGCTGGTTTTTTATGCTGGCTTGTGGCGGGATAATGGCTCTATTAGTGGCTGGACATGCACTGTTCATATGCCCCTTTTATAAGTCTTGCAACAGCCTCTTAGTACTTAATTCCCTAGTGGAAATAGATCTCCCAACTTTCTTTATAATCCTGTTTCCTAATTAGAATAGAATAAGAGTCTTCTTTCTTAATAAACAAGACTTTCTAAATCTGATCCTACTTTTATTTTATAGAAAGTTCCTCACATGTGGCCCACCAATCTGAATTTTAATTGCAAGGAATTGAATCTGAAACTTGAGAATAAAAGTGGGCCCATATGGTGCGTGCAACATGAGTGTGGGACCCCTCTTTTTGGATTTCGATCTTGGCTTGAAATCTTCCTTCTTTGATTTGAATTCTAAGTTGTCCAAAGAACTAGAAAGTAATCTTGAAATCTGAAATAGCTTGTATGGGACACAACTTGGTCCTACTTGATGATTCACGCCCATCACTCTCTTCATTAATTCCTCTCTTTTTGCTCCTTTTTACCTTTGCATAAAAATCAACAAAGAATATGTAAAATCAAATAAAATAACTATGACTAGCATAAGATAAATCAAATATTATGGCTCTAATTACAAACAGTTAAGCACTTATCATCAACCAAAGAGAAGCACTTACAATCAAAGAGAAAAATGATCGATAATTCTTTATTGATGTAATGAAGATAACCCTCCCATAGGGGTCAATGCATATTTAAAGATTTGGGGTGGGACATTCCTTTCTAAGTTGGAATTCCCATTCCACTACACTTCCTAGATTCTCTCCTAGAAATTTGAAACTTGCTAAAACTATCCAAATCAAACAAAACTCCTAATTGACTCAAAATTTCTAATTAAGACTCTTAATCAACTAAAAAATCCCTAAGTAAGGGCCGGTCCTGTTGAACCTATAGGCGGGGCCCAATGGGTCTGGTTGTCCCATTGGTCATGGGGCTGGCCTGCATCATACAGACAATATCAATCATATTACCTTGCATATTAACATCCAAATGTAAAGTACTCAAAAGAATAAGTGCAGTTCGGAATTTGCTAGTCCAAGAAACATTCAATCTCGATACTCCATGGCCACAAATAACATAAATCCATCAAACAGATTCCAAATGGAGATATGGTAGCTCAAATAGAAGGGCCTTTAAGAATGATCTACATGCTTCAATCATTATAAATTAGCACCTGGTGAGATTCTACCTTTTCTATATCTGAACTGCGCTAAAACTGGGTACAAAAGAGGAAGAAAAAAAATATATGGGCCTTTAATAGCCTGTTTTCAATGCAATAAATTCTTCCAAACAACGAAGTTTATCTGAAGGAGAATGGAATCAACAACCGTCCCATGATGGAAACAGTCCATTCGAACTAGCAAAATAAATCCAAAAACATCTTTTTTCTCTGATCTTTTGAAGAAGAATGCCCTAACCAACCTTAAGTCCACATAAAAATGGCACAAAAATCCTTCAAACGATCCCCAAACCTCAGCAATAACTGCATGTTTGATATGTCTCTTCCACTTTGAAGAATCTTTCTGACATCAGCCCTAATCCCATACCAGCAGCAGTGATCTCCTGATGGAAGTTGGCTCTGGTACCAAGTTGTTTGGAGCAAGGAAAAATGTGAGGAGTGAGTGAAGGCGAGAAGAAGAAATAAAAAAGAAAAAAAGAAGAGAAAGGAAGAAGGATGACTAGTGGGGGGTTCAGTAAAATGTACTCATAGTCATGGTTCTATGTACCGCCTGCATTATTGGCTGTGGTGGTCGAGACCGCTACGCTATTTTAAAAATAGCGGCGCTGTAGTCTAAAACCTAGAAGAGCCAAGAAGTTTAAATTTTAAACATTATTTTTTCCTATTTCTTCTCCTCAATAGCCTTTCCTAAAGTTGTCTCCACCCTTGTATGGTTTCAAATCACTAAAAAAATACAAGATTGGTTGTTCTACAAAATTCAAAATTTTTTGACCACTTGGGAAATTCACACCACTACACCGCTATGTTTCACCGCAACTGCTACATATTGCCTGCTACGTAGCATCTTGGCGGATAGCCGCTACGCTCGCCACAATCGTTATTTTTATCCTTGCTCATAGTCTCATTAAATGCCAAAGATAGAATACCCTAAAGTCCTAGTTGCACCCATATCATTATGTTGAATAAAATGTTCTCCTAGTTTCTGTTTCAAACAATATGTTTGTGTATAAATTTTTATGAAAAGAAATTCTGAAATGAAATGCTGAAACACTGAAAGGGTTGAAACATTTCAGCTCAGGGGCTAGTACAAATGCCCTTTGGTATGAAATTGACAACTATAGGTTGTGGAAACTGTTTAGATTTTATATTTGATTTTTTGGTTCATCTTTGTTAATTTGTTATATTTTGTTCTAAATGAAGATTTAGGTCTACCCATACTGTTCCAAAGCTGATAGGTTAAATGAAGGTTTTTTCTTTCTTTTAATTGATGGGCAGGGTGTTGTGAAGGCAATAAACGTGAACAAACTTACTTCTGCAGGCTGCATAGTGAAGATATGGATTGCTGATTGGTTTGCACAGCTGAAATATAAAATGGGTGGTGATCTAAAGAAAATACAGAATGTTGGTCGTTATCTAATTGAGATTTGGAAAGCTGTTGGAATGAATCTAGACAAAGTGGAGTTCTTATGGTCTTAAGAAGAAATTAACTCAAGGGCACATGAATACTGGCCTCTTGTAATGGATATAGCTAGAAGGAACAAGCTTCCAAGGATTGTGAGGTGCATGATAACTTTTCCTCACATTCTTGTGTGTGTTCTTATTACTATTGCTTGATTCAACATGTGCTCATGTGTATGTGTATGTGTATGTATTTGACACAGCTGCCACATAGCAGGATTCTCTAAAAAACGGAGAACGCCGACAGGAGGAGCTCGATGCTTCCCCCTTTGCCTGCCTCTTCCCCTCAACTGCCTTTGCCCATCACCAACCCTCCGGTCCTAGATCCGGAGGTCCCCTCCTATTTTGAGCTAAGCCAGCCCTTTAGCCTCCATCAACACCATTTTCCCCCTCTTGCTACTAACCCTTCTTCAGCTCCCCCTTTGATAACCCGCGCCCCTTTCCTCGTTCAGCCACCTCCACTCCCAATAGCCAACCCACCGATCTCCATACCTTCTCAGACCACTCCCCCCCATGTTGCACCCCCAGCAGCCATCCTTGCTGCTCCCCCCTCAGCCGACCTCGTTGTCCCCCAAACAGAACCCTCTCTTAACTCCCCCGCTTTTATTAGCCATCCAAACCTTCCTCATAAATGCCCCCTTCCACCCAATCTTTACTTCCCCACCCTGCTCCCCATGCATCCAACACTCTCTCAGTTTTTTCTTCGATCCATCGCCCTCAGCCTCCTACCACCCTCCCTCAGTCAGGTAACCTCTCTTCAGGTACTCCTCTTCTATCTCCTCCTCCCTCGTTCTTGCAAGCCAGTTCCCCCTACCCATCTAGGCCTTCCTTTGCTAACCTGTTCGCCACCTCCCCTCTTCCTCAACCTCCTCTTTCCTGCCAACCCCCAGCCACCTTACCAATCCCTTCCTGGAAAAATGGTAAGCCTGCACTTACTATTCCCCTAGATATGATCTCCTCTAGTAAAGACTCCTTCACCAACGCGGTAATAGGCAGGTTTGTAGGTAGACGACCCTCTCTTGAATGGGTTGAAGAGAGAGCCAAGCAATGGCCACTCTCTAGACCCTGTATGGTATCCCTAACCATCAAAGGTTTCTATCTCTTCCACTTCAACTCTCCAGAGGACAAAGCCTACATCTTGAGTCTCTCCCCCCTCTCTTTGGACAAGACAAAAGTCCTCTTCCTCCCCTGGTCCCCAGGCCAGGAGGAATACCCTTGGCCTTCTACAGCCCCTGTTTGGATTAGAATCAAAGGTCTACCCTATCACTGCTGGAGCCAAAACATCATCTTCTCCATAGCTAACACAGTAGGCCAACCAATTAAGTTGGACAACATCACATTAGGCCAGAAAATTCTTTCTTTTGCTAGAGTTCTGGTTAACATGGACCTTTCCAAGTCTAAACCTTCCTCTATCCTCGTGGACCTTCAAGGGGAACAAGAGCTGGAGTTAGACATAGAATACGAAAACTTTCCTTGCCCTCACTGCCTATCAGTCGGCCACAAACATTCTTCCTGCCCCCTCACTCGCTCAGGTTCTAACAGTCTTCCTTCAGCTACTATCTCCTCTTCCTCTAGTCCTGCAACCACCCGGTCTCCTGGGCCAATCCTTTCAGGTCAAGCCACCAGTACCCTTCCTCTAAGCCTTACCAACCTGAATCAGCCCACCTCTCTCACCCCCCCACTCCCTGATCCTGCCCCTGGCTCTGGCACTGCCCCTGGCTCTGCCACTGGCACTGGCATTGCCCCTGGCTCAGCCCCTGGCTCAGCCCCTGCCCCTGGCTCTGCCATTGGCACTGGCATTGCCCCTGGCTCAGCCCCTGCCCCTGCCTCTGCCACTGGCACTGGCATTGTCCCTGGCCCAGCCCCTGGTCCTTCTCTGCAAGCTCATCTCTCCACTCCTATTGCTCTTTCCTCTTCCTCTGCAATCTCTAATGCTCCCCCTGATCCTCAGCATAGACCTCTCACCCATCCTATCCAACCTCCAGCTATCTGTCCACCTCCCAAGCACTCTTCTAACCTGTCCTCTTCCAATCCTCCTCCCCCAATTCCAGATACTTTTTCCCCTTCTTTCACAGACCTGTCTTATGATGCCACCACAGAAATCCTCCAAAGAATTCCCATCCAACCCATAGACACTTCCAACCCCTTTGATATTCTTGACAAATGCTCCTTGATAGATCCAGTTCTTAATCCCTCCACCTTTGGCCACAATCTCAAGACTTTTTTAGAAGACCACTCCCCCTCCTCTTCAGCTCCTCCCCCTGGGTTCGAACCTCAACCTCTTGATAACCTCTATACTCAAGAAGTAGTTCAGCCCCTATCCATCCAAATTGACTACCATCCCCCTCCAATCCCTACAGCTCCTGATACCAAGTCCCCTCCTACTGCTATCAGCTCCCTTACAGCAGAGGAAGCCTCCAGCTCAAGGAACCTCTTAGATACCAAAGCTCTTGGAAGAACCAAATCTTCTAAAGGCCCCTCCACTGGACCAATAACTAGGAGAACTAGAGGTAGAACTCCAGCAAAAATCTTTCCTCCATGATCAAAGTCCTCTACTGGAACTGTAGGGGTATTGCGAATAACCCTACCAAAAGAACTTTGGCTAACTTAGTCCAGAAGCACTCTCCAGACCTTTTATTCATTTCAGAGCCCATGACTCTGTTCTCCTCTACCTCCTCCCTTCGGCTGAATCACTTTGGCTTTGATTCCTTCCACTCCAATGCCCCCCTTGACACAGTCACTAATCTCTGGTGCCTTTCCAAGTCTAACCATCACCTTTCCATCTCTATCCATGACTTTTCTTCCCAGCATCTATCTGTTCTCCTCCATAACCCTGCGTCAGGCCTCTCCAGCATTATCACAGGTGTTTATGGCTCCAATTCTCCTTCCCAGAGAAGAGAGCTTTGGAATTTGCTCATAGACACTTCCTCCTCTAACCTCCCCTGGTGTGTGCTAGGGGATTTCAATGCTACACTTTCTCATGCTGACAAGCTCAGTCTCCGGCAGACCAACCCCTCTAACCTCAGAGACTTTCAAGAAACCATTCTCCAAGCTGGCCTGACTGAAGTTCCCTACTCAGGCAACAATTACACCTGGTCCAATAATAGGCTAGGCCTTTCTTATGTAGCTGCCAGGCTGGATAGAGCCTTAGTGAACCCCCTTTGGCTGGCTCACTTTCCTCCCCCTCTTCTTCTCCATCTTCCCAGGCTTTCCTCAGATCACAGCCCAATCCTTTTAACCTATCAATCCACTGTCCCTATCCCCAATACTCCCTTTAGATTCGAAGACAAATGGCTGCTCCACCCCTCCTTCCTAGAGATAGTCAAAAGCAGTTGGGACAGTCCTATCCTTGGCAACCCTCAGTATATCCTAGCTCAAAAGCTTAAAGCTCTTAAGGCCTCCCTCAAGCAATGGAGCAAGTCTACATTTGGAAACATTCACCAGAATATTCTTGCAGCTGAAGCTCGGGTGCAGCTCTGTCAGAGTCTCCATGATGCCTCTCCTTCGGATATCTCCAGCAATGATCTCTTAGCTGCAAGATCAGACCTTCATGCTGCTCTTAAAGCTCAAGAGACTCACTGGCGCCAACGTTCTAGAATTGCCTGGCTGAAAGAAGGTGATCAAAACACCAAATTTTTTCATCAGTCTGCAAAAGCTAGGAGCTCAGTTAACCATATCCATCAGATCTCAGCAAACGGCAGTACCTTTGATGATCCAGCAACTATCCAAGCTTTGGCAGTAGAGCACTTCTCCAATTTGTTCCAGCCCCTGGACTGCCATCCCAATCCTTCCCTGTTCATGGTTGACAGCCCAAAGGTTTCAGCAATGGAGAACTCTATGCTAACCTCCATGCCCTCAGCAGATGAAGTCAGAGAAGCTGTTTTTGGCCTTAAGAAGCAGAGTAGCCCAGGCCCTGATGGATTTAATGGAGTTTTCTTTACCTCAGCCTGGAATATCATCGGGAATTCAGTTGTGAACGCGGTGCAACACTTCTTCACTACAAAGAAAATCCACAAGGCCTCAAACACCTTCTTCTTGGCCCTCATCCCAAAATCAAAAGCTCCCTCTTCTTTTGCTGACTTCAGGCCCATCAGTCTGCTGAACTTCACCTACAAGATCTTATCCAAAATCCTGGCTAACAGACTAGCCAAGATCATCCCAAACCTGATTTCCAATCACCAAGCAGCCTTCATCAAAGGTAGAAGCATTCAGCAGCACACTGGTCTGGCCTTTGAGCTATTCTAGAAGCTGAATTCCAAGCAATCCAAAGGAAGCCTCTGCCTCAAACTAGACATCACAAAAGCCTTTGACAAGCTCAACTGGGCATTTCTTTTCTCTGCTCTCCAGTTCTTCAATTTCTCTGATACTTGGATCAAGCTTATTCAAGAGTGTGTGTGTACCTCAAAGTGTTCAGTGTTGGTCAACCGCACCCCCCACGGCTTCTTCAGTTCTAATTGTGGTCTTAGGCAAGGAGACCCACTGTCTCCCCATCTCTTCATCCTAGCAGAGGAAATCCTTAGCCTGCAGCTGCAAAGCCTTCTTTCCCAAGGTATCTTTCGCAAGATCTCCACAATCCCTTCCACTCCATGCCACCTGCTCTACGCAGACGATATCCTGATCTTCATGAAAGGCACAACCTCCAGTATTCTAGTTTTACAAGACCTGCTTGAGACCTATCAGGCAGCAGCTGGCCAATTCTTTAATCTCCATAAGAGCCACCTTTACATTGGAAAATGCGGATCCAGAAGGAAGAACAAGATCAGCTCCATCCTGGGTATCAAGGAGTCTACGTCCTATCTCAGATACCTGGGCTCTCCCATCTGCCTTGGCTCCCCTAAGAAACGCCACTTCTTCTCTCTGCTGGACTCAGTTAATGCTAGGCTGAGTGCATGGAAAGCCAATTCCCTATCATTTGCCGGTCGTTTGGTCCTGATTAAGCATGTGATCTCTAGCATGCCTATTCACCTTGCAGCCATCCTTCCTCTCCCTGCTTCGATTTGTAGAGAGCTCGAAAGATTGATGAGGCATTTCTTGTGGACAGGTAATGCCCTCCACACCAAGCTGAATTATGTCAATTGGGAAACGGTTACTCTCCCCAAGGCTGAAGGAGGTCTCGGCATTAGATCGATAGCTGAAGTTAACTCTGCCTCCTTTCTAAAGCTTGGCTGGCAAGCAGCTACAGCTTCTTCTCTTTGGTCTCATTGGTTCAAGGACAGGTACTTCAAATTCAAGCCTATCTGGCACCAGCAGAACACTTCCTATGGCTCTTGTATTTGGAAAAAAATGAGACGTCTGGCTCCCCTTCTCCACAGAGGCAGTACATGGCTCTTTGGCAATGGCCTTGACATAAACATTTGGTTTGACTCTTGGAATGGAGACATGCCTCTCTCAGAGAAATTCCCTTCCATGCATTTCCCCCAGGACCACTACGTTTCCTCCCTTTTCCATCAGGGATCATGGTCTCTCCCGGAAGGCTTTCAGCCTGCTGTTCTAACTCAGCTTTCTAGGCAGCTTCATAATCTCACGCCAAGATTGGACTCCAGCGATAGCCTCAGGTGGAAAGACTCTTCAGATGGGCAGCTTTCTCTTCAAAAAGCCTGGAACGCAGTAAGGCACAGAGCCTCTCCTCTGTCCTAGCCAAATCTCATCTGGAACCACTTCTCTCCCCCCAAATTGCAGAGCTTTGGATGGCGTCTGCTCCACAATAAAACTCCTACAGAATCTTTCCTTAAACGCCTGGGAATTCCTCTAGCTTCCAGATGCAGTGGCTGCTCCCAAGCAGAAGAAACAACTCCTCATCTC
Source organism: Cinnamomum chago (assembly GCA_038049695.1). Taxonomy (NCBI): domain Eukaryota; kingdom Viridiplantae; phylum Streptophyta; class Magnoliopsida; order Laurales; family Lauraceae; genus Cinnamomum; species Cinnamomum chago. The sequence continues at coordinate 54,664,699 of CP142456.1, forward strand.
TTCTTCTCCTGCTCGCAGGCTAAAACCATCTGGCTTTGGCTCTTCAGAGCAGGTAACTTAAAGGCCCCCAGGTCCTTCTCTGCAGCTGACTTATGGCAAGCTCTCTCTCTAGGCAACGACTCCACCGGCTCCAAGATAATGGCTGCTGTTTTCATCCAAGTAATCTTCTCTCTCTGGAAGGTCAGAAACAAGATCATTTTTGATAACCTCCGCCTCCCCCTGAACCTCATTATCCTGCAGCTTCAGGAAGACATTTCCTTAATTTTGAAGAATTCTTCTCAACCTTTTTGTAGCCCTCAGCTTACGTCCATTTGCCATTTTCTGCAAATCTAAGCTGAGAGAGTGTGAGTGCCTTTCTTTTCAGCTGGCTTCTCCTCTAGCAGCTTTCTCTCCTTTTCTTGGGGGTCCTCTTTAGGACCTTGTAAATTCTCTCTCTCTGTTTCCTTCTTTCAATACAATTACCTATACTTCAAAAAAAAAATGTGTATGTATTTGAGCATTTGTTTGTTTCGAACTTAGAAGTGAAAATCAGTAAATGATAGCATCTAGTGGGCACATTATTTTCTCGTGAAGAGCTTGAGGTGTAACAGTGATTTTCTCAAATTTGTAGGTGCTGTCAGATCATGGTTCGCAATGAACAAGATGAGTTGACTGCAGCCCAGATTTTGTATCCATGCATGCAATGCGCTGACATATTTTTTCTAAAGGTTCTTTTGGCTTCTTCTTCTAGTTTTTGGACAGAAGTATGGAAAACTCATTTTTACCATTTTATGCAACTAACTCAACTACTGTTGTTTTATAGGCTGACATTTGCCAACTGGGCATGGATCAGAGGAAAGTAGATGTACTTGCACGGGAGTACTGTGATGACACCAAAAGGAAGAAAAAGCCAATCATCTTGTCACATCGTATTCTTTTTATTTTCATTGGTGTCTTTATTCCTTTTTTGACGGAGAAGTACGTTTCTTTGGAACATCCATTTCAAAATAAAGAAGTTGCTCAACTTTATAGTTGGATCTGAAAGACTTTATTGTTCAAAGTGGATTGTTGTTTCTATTTATTATCTATATTTATTCCATAGCCAATACTTGTGCCATAACATAGAAAAACATGGATAGAGATAGGTGAGCATCGCATATGGTATCATTAAGGATAAAAGAGGAAATGAAATAGAAGAAAACAGAAAAAAAAAGTGTGATTTTTGAAGGATTTTTTTTCACATGTTAGTTTTTTTGACAGAGAAGTACATTTCTTTTGAACCACCATTTCAAAATAAAGGGGTCACTCATTTTTATAGTTGGACATGAAAGACATTTATAGATCAAAATGGATCATACTCTCTATTTATTGTCTATTTTTATTCTATAGCTGATACTTATGCTTACTTTATAACATAGAAAAATATGGATACAGATAAGTGAGCATCGCATTTGGTGTCACTAAGGTTAAAAAAAGACGAAGAAATGAAATAGAAGAAAAAAGAAAAAAAAAATGATGTGATTTTCAAAGGAATTGATTTTACAGTGGCCTTAATTGCTGTTGAACTGTAGATATGCTGACTGGTTTACAACAGGGGCAAGAAAAGATGTCAACGAGTGATCCATCTTCTTCTATCTTCATGGAAGATGAGGAGGTATGTATTCAGTGGCAAGGAAGTGATTTCAGGTTTCTTTTTTGCTGAAAATATGTAATCTTACAAGGTCTTCCCAAGACCACCTAGAAATGGTAGCCACATCATGGTAGCTCTAGGTTATGCTCCTAGATTTATTCATTCGAATAAGTTCCTTTTTTATTTATTATATGCTTTCTGTTACTGTAGTTATAAAAAAGTTTAGTTTATGGGGACCTGTGTTGTGGAGATCTTTGTCATAGATGAGGAATATGGAGTGCATGGGTTTTGACTATTAGATTTCATTTTTTTTCCTTTCTCGTTTCTTTAATCCCTAACTATTTGGTTGGTTTTCAAGGGATTCATTTCAAACTCTTGAGTGCAGTATGTTGGTAGTCACCTGCACTTGGCTAGAATTGATTATTTGATAAAGTATTTGTTCTTTCAACAGATTCAAGATATTTGTTGTAGTATCCACCCAGATCAACACCAGTTGAACAATTCCGATCAAATGAGTAGAGGCAAACTATGGCAATTGATGATAGAGGATGATGGCGGTTGAATATTTTCTCTTTATTTGTATTTAGTTGTTGCGTTCATATCTCTTCAATGGAGTTGGTTTCAATTTTAGTGAAGTTGGGGTGGTGTTGGAATTTTTCTTACCGATATATAGATTGTCAAGGAAGTCTAGACATTTTTGCTTTTTTCAGATGCAATACTGAAGGTGAAGGTTTTGCAAGCAAAAGGGCAATTAACGATTGGGAGTGTACACCATCTTATCCGGGTGCAAAAAGCCAACTATAGTCCTCAATCTTGAAACTCTTTTCAGAAAGGTGGTGTGGAAGGAGACCTCTGACCGAGTTAATGAGAATGTGAAAGTCTGGGGCGCGATTGTTGAGGGAAGTGACTGTAAGATTAATCATGAAACATGGTAAAGGAATGATGGTCAGGTTGGAATGGAGTGACGAATGTTGTTAAAGTTTTGAAACGTCTGATCCTCTAAACGCTAAACCTTGAGGATAGTCTGATGGTGAAGGTTGCTAGATTGGACTTCGATGCATGTGAGATTAGAAAACAGATAGAATGTAGATCGGGATGCAATATCATGTTTTGGTTAAACTGAATCCACTTTAATGGTGGACTCTCCCATCTTCAGAAGGGATGTTGAGAACTTTATTAACAGTTCTTCTTTTACCGATGGACCAATTAGAAGAATAAATTTATGGATGGAGGTTTTATGTCCAGTTCATAAACCTGTGTGGTTCTGTTTTGATGGGGTGCCTTTGCATGATGCATGTAACACCCCGGCCCCTAATGGCCGATTAATTATAATTAATTGCTTGATTAGTTAGTAAGCTAGTTTAGAGTCTAAATAGTTGGGTTTATCGACGAATCGCGTGTGCGAAGTTTCGCACGGGTCGGAGCGCGTTTGGGTAGCATAGAGAGTCATTTTAATAATTGGGTAAGGTTTTCAGGGAATTTATGAGATTATGAGTTTTGGTGAGTTGGGTGCATTGAGTAGGTTTCTTCGTTTCATGAACTTTAGCCTTCGGTCGCGTTTCGATTGGACGCATCGAAGTGGTCCGAAATCCATTAATTGTATGCGTGGACCGACCCGAACCTTGACCCATAGCCCCAAGCCCATAGCTCAAGCCCAAGCCCAAAACCCATCATTTAATTAGGTCACCAACCCATCTCATTTCATTCTTTCCTTTCATTCATTTCACTCAACTACCTCCTAGCACAGCAGCCGACCATCTTCCTCTCATTTCTTCTTCTCCGTTGACGAGCCCGGAGCTCCGGCGACGGAAGCCAACCCACCAATCTTCTTCTCCAAGCTTCCAAGGGTTTATTCATATACTTTTCTCCTTGTTTCACCCACAACCCACTTAGAGGTAAGCTCTCCAAGCTTAGAAACCATCTCTTCATCTTTTTCCTTGATTAGAAATGGATTAGATAGGCTTACCTTGGCCTTGGCATGCATGTGTAGGAGCCATTTGGGATTTGGAAGTGTTTCACCTCATTTGGAGCATCCAAAGTGTCTATCTTCTTCTCTTTCTCCTTAGATTTGAGTCATCACATCACTAAGGCAAGTCAATATTTATATCATTGCTTAATATGTTTGTTTACCTTGATTTGGATGCTAAAATCATGTTTTAGATAAGTTTGGCTCAATTGATACCTTAATAGTTGAAAACATGATAATATGACTCATAGATGGAATGAAATGGATTTAGAGTTTAATGGCTTGTTTAGTAGTTTCTATAGGTTGTATTTTAAGTGTTTTAAATCATACACATGCTGCTTATCAGGTCCAAGAACAGAAAATGGGAAAAGTCCCATTTCAGCCCAGAACAGGGCTACTGCCCAGTTTCCGCAGGTGTCTCGGTCGACCGAGACCCTGTGGGTCGGTCGACCGAGACCACAGGGGCCACTCGCCCGAGCCTACTGGAATTTTTCCAACTTTTCCTTTTTAAGGGATTTCTACCCTGTTTTATGTTGGACCTTGGTGGACTTTGGATACCCCTTTTTAGGACTCATTTGACTTAGTGTGAGAGTGTTTTGAGTCGACATTTCTCACGGTGAATTCGGATGTATCGAGAATCAATTGAATTCAATCTCGAAAGGTATGGGATGTCGGGATACTCTTCTTTAAAGCTATGCACGAGGATTATTCGTACGAGTATCGCGAACCCTAACCCTTCGTTGATTGACTGGGTTGTGCGATGCTTCAGGGTTTACACTTTACTTAGGATTGGATTGTTTATCCGCTTTGAATTCAAATAGTACCCTTAAGTACTATCTTCTACATGTGATGAGCATGTTCTCTAGTCCTATTTGCTTTGTTTTATTAGAGGATTGCTTTGAGAACTTAGAGGTTGGACTTAGGGTCCCCTTGTATTGTTTCGTTCGTTTCGTTATTGGTTTGAAGTGTTGAGGCTAGGGAGCTTTGATTGTTGAGCTTTGAGAGGACTACTATTGGTATTGGTTTGGAAATTGATTTGTTTTGGAATAAGTAGTTCTCTATTAGTATTGAATCTTGTTCGCGCAAGAAACCTAGCCCTTCACCTATGTTTTAGGATTCTTTGTGTCAGGCACCACTCAGCTGTTAACGTTCAACACAGTTGGGGCACCGACTGTGGGAGAACACGATACCACCTCGAAGCAAGATAGAGCCAGAGCTCACGGAGCCCGAGCTACTTGAGCTGAGAGTTATTTATATATTCCTCGAGATGTTCTGTTCTGTTCTGTTTTGTTCTGTTTTGTTTAGTTCGTCCTCGAAGCAAGATAGTGCCAGAGCTCTCGGAGCCGGAGCATTTGAGCTACGAGTTGTCTGGATATTGGATATTGGGATTTATCCCAATTGATGATATAGTTTAGCTTATGTGGATCGCCTACTTTGATAGTTCGTTTATGATTCGAATGCAATGCATCTCTTACGATCGGAGTGCTATGCATATCTTATAATCATGTTTCTCGTTCATTCTCTTTAGTACTGCATATCTAGGTGATTTATATACTTATTGCTTTGCCATCCGTTGTGTTGATGATGCTACTCTTGGTGCATAGGTACCGAGTACTTCTACCCCGCGGCAGAGGAGACGACGGAGGAGGTTCAGGCAGATCAGCCTGATGACTTCCTAGAGTATAGTACGGACGGCATTGTATAGCCGTGACGACCCCGTACACGAGCGCTTCATGTTTAGTCTCTTAGTTTCACATTTTGGTTTCTTATACTTTTGTATAGGCCTAGCTTCAGTTGGCCTTTTTACTTGTAAATAATATTTTGTATTTGTCTTAAACTTCAATCTTAACTTTGATACTAGTATATGGCTTTTAAACTATACATCTATGAGATACCTTTTGTTATATGAAGCTTCCGCTGTTGTTTGATTTATTCGAGGAGAATGTTTATACCTTACAGCGGTCTTCGATCCAGATGGGACACGATTAGGGCAGGTGATATGTAATTATCATTGGAAAAAGTTTTAAATTAGCCCTAATCTCACGCATACCCCGGTTTCACTTTTGGGGGCGTGACAATGCATGTAAGGTTGAATGTCGAAGATTCTTGGCTCTTGTTTGGGACATGCCATGGAGATTGACGGAAAGTCAGCCTCTAGATCTGTGGCGGAAGTGGCTAGAGTTTGTATCCCTGTAGACCACATCTCAAAGTACAATGTTCTCTCCCCTCTTGATGTGGATGGAGTATGATTTGAGATCAGAGTTGATGTGGAAAATTCAAAAGGTTCATAGTCAGATCTGGTAGTTTGCTAGCGTCGTTCAATATCTTTTTGCGAGGTTGCTCATCTGGCTTCGAGGGAGAGGAAATCAAAGAATGAGGAGGCACAATTAGACGAAATCCCATGTAGCATGGTCTGTCAAAAGGTTGCCACCATCTTTGATAAAAATGGGAAAACTGATAGGCAAATATCTATATGGATCTTGGCAAGAAATCATCTTGTCAAGCTATGGATGTGGAAGCTTGCATTTTGGGCAGGTGTGTTTAACAGTTTAGTGTCTGACCCAGAATCCTAGTGGGAATGCATCCCCAAATGGGTGTACTTATGTAAATGGACTTCCAGCATTGGATATACGAATACTGCTTTCTCTAACGGATGTGTGACATACCCAATCCAGCACCTTGTTGCGAAATCTGGACCAAATTTAGGTTCTCGCCCAATCCCAGTCCATCAATTGTGAATTGCCGGCCAAAAACTTATCAGTCCTATTCTAATGTCTAGCTCAATGTGGATGCTGGACCATGCCTTTAGTTCAGTGCATATTCTAATGTAACGAACAATGTTAATCAAGGTAGGGTTACTTGTGTCATCTGGCCGGACAGATGCTATTCAGATTTCTAAAGGGAGCTGACTCAAGACTTTATTGTACGATTGGCAGAATGGAGGGACTAATTGGATGATTAAGAACATTGCAATAGCGCAAATCATCAAGACGGTTAGAGTTTGCGAGTTTTTTTTTTTTTTTTTTGTTTTTTTTTTTTAGAATTAACGAAATTCATTAATAGAGTTTGCAAGTTGATGTAGATATCTCTGGTATGGTGGTTTACACAATAGGAACCTTAGCAAATTCTTTTTGTCAGATTGCAACTGAGAAAGCATGATTCTCGTTGTAAATTAAGGGAAGAAGAGATCCCTAGCCGGTTGGCGTTGGAGAAGGTTGAATGAAAATTATGAAATAATGCCATTAAAAAAAATGAAATAACCAATACTTGTGAGGATTCAGTTGAGAGAAGAGAGAATTCTTCAGAAGATGTAGAAATATTTTATTGATAGAAAGGGTTATTCGGATGATAGCGAGGGTGACTTTTTATCTAGGATTCATTGAGAAAATGGGTAGTTGAGCCACCATGGTGACTGATGAGGACTATATTGGTCAGAATTAGAAAGTAGTCAGGATTGTGATAATGTCATGCTTGTACTTGATAGTTGTGTTCTTAGTGTGAAGGTGATGGTTGGACTAAGGTTGTAGGTGTGAAGATGAAGTAATCTTTTGTAAAGGGTTCTTGAAAAGAAATAGTGAATTAAAAAAATCTTGGTATTTCATTTAGTTATATTGACCTAAGGATGATGGAGCTTTAGGCATGGTTTATTGTTACTTTATTTTGCTTTTGGGATTGTGGAGTGTACTTTGGTTTCAAAGATTGGGGGGTTGTTCTACAGTTGTGTTTTGTATTTTAAGCTCTTTTGGTGAAGTATAGTAATGTTGAAGAAGAAGAGAAGAAATAGAAAAAGAAAAAGGAAAAAGGCTACTTGTTGCAGTCTTGACTTTTTGTGAAGGGACGCTTTTACTTAGGCTGCGACTTGTGAGTGAATAATTTCTTTATCACTGTTTTTTTAAAGGTATTTTTTTATCACTGTTGATGGAATAAAAAAAAAAAAGTTGAGGATCACTGATTCAACTGACAGTTAGGTTAATGGATTATATCTTTTGTTGACTGGGAACCACCCGTAGCCAGTACCAATGATGGATAAGCCATTCAACAATGGACAGTCCAACCAAACAACCAGTTGTTTGGGTACAGGTCTGTCTCTTGAATGGTTAAGGATCTTTTTTTTTTTTTTTTTGGAAAATGGGTCGCCTGGTTAGAGCTCCATTCTGAATTATTCTCATCACTAGTATGCATGGCATAACCCACAGACTGCATGCTGATGATGTGATCTTACAGACTATCAGGGTTTGCCCTTTGCATAATCAGCTCATGTAATGTAATATTTACCATGTAAGTAGAATTCTAATTCAGGTGTTGATGAGCACGGATTTCAATGCCAAATGTAGTGTCCCTAAGAAACTTGTTATATTGTGTAGGTATGTAAAACGTTGCCTTAACTTGTTTACAGGAAATAAGAAAGTCTAAACCTAGCTGGGGCCCAATCTCCACAACAAGCCCCTAAGTTCAAAGATGTTGTCCATGCGTCAACCCCAACCCCTAAATTATACAAAAGGTGCATGGGCTCACTAAGTTGACCAGCCAGCATGAGGGGCCCGTGTTTCACTTAATGTGCACAATATCCTATGTACAAAAATCCATCAATAAGGGGTTGTGGCAGGGACATCAACTATCATAGGAAGCACCAGGATTGAGTGCTGGTCACCTTTTTGGAAGACATCAGTGCCAACCAGTATGGTGGCCCACCTACAAAAACACCAAGTCATTTTTCAACTTTCATTGAATATTCCAAGATTTCAATAAGATTTTAATGACAAAGAAAATGCCGGATGATTGGAGAAGAAGTGTTTTAGTACCGATATATAAGATTAAGGGAGATATATAAAACTGTACCAACTATCGCGAGATTAAACTTATAAGTCATACTATGAAGTTATGGGAGAGAGTAATGGAGCAAAGGACTTAGACAGAAGATCAAGATATTTGAAAATCAACTTGGTTTTATGCTAGGGAGGTCAACTATAGGAGCTATCCTCTTAGGCAATTAATAAAAAAAATATCGACCGAAGAGGAAAAATCAATATATGGTCTTCATCAATCTAGAAAAGTGATGCAGTAACAACAATATGTCATGGAAACAAGACTTGTGGGCCACATGTGGGACCCATGAAATTCTGATTTTTAATTTTTATTACTTTTATTTCTAGCAAAGAGTGTAATTAGAATCAGCCGTGCTAGCCCGCCCGACTGGGGGACCGAATTCAGGCCCGGTCCCCCAGGAGGGCCGTTGGATCATGAATACATGTTAGCCAAAATTTCATTCTACTTGAAAATAGAGCTCAATCAAATTTCACTCCAACTAGAAATAAGTTAGCATAACTAAGCAACATGAATACATGTTAAAAAATTGATCATTACTATTATTTTCTATTTATACAGCAATACAGGATCTCATATAATGAGAGGGCCACTACGCCCCTTATCTATGTTAGTTTTGCAAAAAAAAAAAAAAATATTTTCAATCATTTCCAATATTATGGATTTTCTGGAAATTTTTCAGATTTTTTTGACAATTTTTTCAAGCTCCCCGCTACACCGCTACGCTACGTAGCGCCAGCTTCGTAGCGTTTTGGCGGCGGGCGTAGCCGCTAGTTTTATCCTTGCCTGTACAGCCACCTTTGGAGCATCTTGGAGAGCTTTTGGAGCGAGGAAAAGGGGGAAAAGTTGCTGGCAGAATTCTTCTTCTTATGGCTCTATTTTCTATTTTGTTTTCAATTCCAGACATGAGTAGCTAATTTTTTAGGGCTAAGGTGTAGTTGAAACCCTAGCCTAATCTATACAGTCTCTTTTGGCATCTTTTAATTCAGATTTCAGTTTTATTAGTTGAGATTCTAAACCATGTTTTTAATTGATGAGTTGTGTATATGCCATGCCAACCATGCCATGTTCAATTAATTTTAAGAGTAATTAACTTAATTTTGATTGATCTTGATGTTAAGCATCTAGGGTTTAAAACCATGAATAATCTAAGTATATGCCATGCTTAGACTCGTGCATTTATCATTCCTATTGTTTTTATGCATTATGTGTGTTTTGACAATGACATATGCCATGCTTAGTTTTTGCATCATAATGAATAATTCCAGAATGCCACTCATGAATTGGGTTTAGGGGGAATAGTAATCTAGACGCATATGCCATGGTCTAGGTTGATAGATGTCACTAATAAAATCTGATTTTTTATTAAAAGATAATAAGGGACATACATAGGATTGGTTAGGGGAGTAGATGAAACCTTAGTTCATTCACTATCATTATTTTCAATTCTAATATTAGTTGTGTGTTTTAGATTAATTTCCATTTAGCTTTTGATAGTTTAATTTACTGTTTTTAGTAGTTTAATTCAACCTTTCATCATTAAATTATTTTTTTTATTCTGATTTTTAGTTGCTTTTGACATTGTTTTATCACAAATTTTCGTGGGATCAACCTCGTACTTACAATTCACTATACTACATAGTGATCTTGTGCGCTTGCGAGTTTTAATTGTGTGCATACTAGTAGCTTATTTCTAGGTTGCTTGGTGCATGCCAGTTGAGAGGCAAGCATTTATTTTGAAAGGCCGATATGCCCAATAAATTGACCAATACACTTGAATTATCAGCCAATATGCATACTATCAGGGTATATCGGCCAACAACACGATATGCTCCGATACGCATGTAAACGCCAATATATTGCAAAAGCAGGAGCGATCTCCGCCGATATAGCCGATTTATCATTCAATACGATAATTTTCGACCTATATTTTGAGCCATATTAAAAGTACTCATCACCCTTCTCTTTTTTCTTGCAATTCTCTCGTCGCCTTTTGCACCCTCTTGCTTTTCCCACTTCCTCTGTTCTTTTGGTTCCCATGCATTTTAAAATTGGAACTATGCTTATCAAATCACTTGGATGTGTGATCCTTAGAAGTGAGCAACTTGGTAAATCTAACACAATGCTGCCAAGCAACAAACGATACACATAATCTATGATCATTTTAAAGAAAAAGCTCATGGTTATCCAAAATGTTTTGGCTTAAATATGCTTCTAAATTGTCTCGACTAGTTTGCATGGATACTTCAAAATAAGTAACAGATTGTGTTGTTTCGTATCTGATACTTCACTTTTTATGTGCAAAATTTGTGCCCCTCCCATGTCCATGGCTCGTCCCAGCCAAATTCATGTTGTATCTGGACATCATATTGCCCAAGCCATTCTACATTTGTTACTATGGTTATTATATGGAGAACTGCACCAGCAAAGGTAAAGCAAGCTTATAGAAACGTGCATCACACAAGAATAAAGAAGGGACTTGCATGGTTCACATTAATGGCTACGTCCACAGGCAAAAAGGAATAGTTTTTCCACTATGTCAAAGGAAGGAGGAGAAATAGTGCACAGCTATTGTCCACCAAAAAGAACGAGAAAGAAAACACTTGAACAAGAATCAAAATGTCCTCTCCACAAAATCTTTCTGATTTGTCCACTCATGTCAAAGAGAGCTCCATGCAGAAATGCCTCATCAAAAGGATGCCACAAACTAGGGTTCATCTCACACTCAAATCCTCTTAAAAAAATACAAAAGGGCCCTCAAAGTAAGAATAGCCCACAAGATAAGGTATCTCCCACATAAATCCCAATATGGAATTTTCTCTGAAAAGGCCACTTAAACTCTAAGCCATCCTTCCTAAAAGAAAGTCTCATAGGGACACAACAATCTCTATCTTGACGAGGATCCCTTCTAACTGCCAGGGATATGCTCATTAATGTCTTCTACAAACCAATCAAAACAAGCATCACTACCTTCGTTGAACACTAATTCAAATATCCAATCCAAGCAATGAACTTCACATCAAGTACTCGCATTGTCAACATATCTGATGCATTGTCTGTCATGGCGATCTTCGCTAAAGCTACATCACCTTCATAGAAAACATCTCAAATAAAGTGAAATCCTCTTACTTTGACGTGTTTGTAGCTAGGACAGCAGACTTTAGTTCTTTGCCTAATGTAAGGACCTCTATTGCAGTGAAGCCTTTGCTTATCTTCGTCTCAAACCAAGCTCACCAACTAAACTTGTTAATCAAATAGCTTCCTTAACCACTTCAGTAACAACCATATATTACGCTTAAGTAGTAGATTAAAGCAGCTATCAATTGCACAATTCACATCCAACTAATTGAACCAACCACTAACATAAAATACATTGCATATAGCTGACCACCTCCTACCCAAAACACCCACTGACCCACAAAATAAAAATATACACTGTTGCAGTGATGGATGTAGAGAAGCACACAATCAAACATGAAAAATGAGTCTCGCAGAAACAAGCACCGCATAGAAGAAAAGAGATCAGATTTGTGCAATTCACCTTGGAAGGCTCTGTTAGGGATTTTGTATTTGCAATTTGATGGATGCATTAACATATTCATATCATTTGATTTTACACTCATGCATTGTTTTAGAATATCTTGAAATCTGGTTTTATACATGCATTGCTTTTAAGAATTGTAAAAGTTTTGTTTTATGCATGTTTTGGTTTTAAACTTGGATACATTGTTTTTAGTATTCAAACTCTTTTGAAAACCTAATTATTTGTGCTTTATATTTGGAAAATCATTTGAGAAGATAGGTTTGTGCATTACATACATTCGTCATTTTCAGAATCATTTTTGTATGCATTGTTTTTGAAAAAGAGTTTTTAGAAATCAAGCTAGCCTTTGGTTTTAAACTTTTGAATCATTTTAGGCTTTGTGTGTTTCATGTTTTTAAACATCTTAGAATGACTTAAAACATGTTACGAAGCTTGATTTAGTGGCCCAAAAATCCTCCCAAAGAAATACCTTCATATGTGCAAAAGTTGGAAATTTTGCAAAAGGGGAGTGACCTGGCAGTGTCGCCGGTCGACCGAGACCTGCTTCCCGGTCGATCGGGACCACTGTCGGTCGAGTGGACAGTTTCTGAACTGTAACAGGCCAACGGTCAGAAATATGACCGTTGTGCTTTCTCGGTCGACCGAGACCTGTGTCTAGGTCGACCGAGGACTAGCCGTTAGGCACTTTTTGGCTATAAAGTCCATTCATTTCCAACCTTTTTCAAGGCTTGACACATGAACCTTTGAGACCATTTTGGAGCCATTGAAAGGGGATGAAGTTGGAAAGGCTAGAAGGTCATTAGGAGAGCTAAAGCTTGGATTAATGAGTTAAACCACCAAGTAAGCTCTACCTTTCTTTATCATAGTTTGCATGTTTGTTTAAGTTATTGGTAAATGTTTTTATGCATGATAACTATGATGTGTTGAATCCATTCTACCCTTCATCTTTGATATTCAAGATTGGATTCATCACTTTGATTTCAACCTAAGTTTTGTTTTACACTTTCTTAATCATGCTTGGCCTAAATCTTTGATTTCTTTTATTGCATGATTATTTCACTTGGTTGAAACTTCCCTTGTTGTTTTCATTCATTTAATCTTTAGTCAAATTAGTTTTGAAAACAACATTGCACATGCATCACTTGATTAGGCTTAAACACTTTCATACAACTTGTGATCTTTAGATTTTCATATCATTCACAAGTGTGTAATTGTTCAAGTGATTTGCATAGAACTTCAATCATATCTTTTTGTGCCTTAAACTTTCAAATTGCATTAAGCATAAATTGATTGAGCTTACTTTTAAACTTGATTGAAGTTTTCATATACACACTTCATAAGCATACTCTTTGCATTTCTTTGAGTGTTTGTGTGAGTTAGTTTTCATTTTCATATCAGCCTATTTAGAGGGAAATTAATTTGAGCTTAAATTGTAATCTCTTAGAGTGATCTTTTGAGAAGACACTTTCTTAGAGAAATCTTTATCTTGTAAGGTTATTGCTTAGCCTAAGAAAAGCATTGTGTAAAGGTTATTGCTTAGCCTTGAAAAGCATCTTGTAAAGGTTATTGCTTAGCCTATAAAAGCACATTGAGAGGTTGTTGTTTAGCCTAGAAAAACAACATTGTAAGGGTTATTGCTTAGCCTAGTAAAAAGCATACATAGTGAAAATCCGGTGGGGTGATTGGATCACAAGCCGGTAGTGGACGTAGGCATTGAGGCCGAACCACTATAAACCTTTGTGTTGTGGTGATTGTTTTTGTTTAGCTTCCGCATTTTATATGATAAATCGTCACCTTTGACTAGTTTGTTTTAAAGGATTTAAAATTGGTCTAAATTGGTCATACTTGTAGCACACCCTATTCACCCCCCCCCCCCCCTCTCTAGGGTTAGGATCCCAAGGACTTTCAGGCTCCGCCCATGAGCAAAGACAATAATGATTTAAACATATCAAAAGGGGAAGAAGATACAAAATAGCAAACAAAGCACAAGAAATTATAGTTATTTACAGGAGCAGTGAGCATATAGGGTTTAGATTAATCATAGTGGTTCATGCTTAAGACCCATTTCTTTTGCTACTATTGAACACCAAGGACTTCAAAGCAATGCATTTTCGTCAAAGGTGCTAATGTTGAAGGATTAAAGGTGAAGATCTACAAGGAGGAATCAAAGTATCTCCCTTTTGATAGGCACATATGCACCACCCTAATAAAGTGTGACCCCATAGACCCTTCAGTCGTCGCATCTAATAATCCCTTTTGATAAAACCCCTCTAGAATGAATTTCTAGGAATTCAATATGACATAGGAAAATGGGTGCTGAGTTTAAGATTTAAATGAATTTCCTGGAATAGAATTGTCCTGCATGACGATAAATCGGGTCAATATTCTGATGTGGATACTTCTCTCTCATGATTCCATGCTTAGTAATGCCATACTAAAAATACTTAAAGATTCCAAAGAGTGCCCTTTTACTTAAGCTTTGCCACATTCCCAAAGTCAATTTTCCAATGATATGATATCCAGATGGAATGAGTTCCATTCACAATTCCCAATCTCTTACCACGTAGGATGATTCCATCCATTTAGTTCCAACCAATCCCTCAACCAAACAGTCCCATTGGGACTATTTGTTCATGTATGGCTGGATTATTATTTGATCCATGTTTTGTACTAAGTGGGTCTGAACTCAAATCACTATCAATCACCAACAGAGACTTATCCCATCAATCCATGATCAACGAAAAGATTTCTACTCCAACTCAATCCTACCCCAAAAAAGTTCTAAATTGAATCATCATATTCTGGATTGAAATCAAACCAAATCAAAAGCATCAATTCCTTTCAAATCCAGAAATAAACAAAAGGGGTACTAAAAAAAACATAAAAAAAGAAAAAAGGGAAGCTTTTGATTTTGAAGACAAGTGACCTGGGCAATGTGCATTCTCCCAGATGGCTCGAACCCATCGTAGCATATCAGTTTCGGCTTCGCCCCCAGAAGATTCATCAATTCCTCCTCTTGTATGCATTCTTCTCCAACACTCCTCACGATCTTGAACTTCTCTTCCAACGTTACCCTGGAAACAAGTGAAAGATTGAAACTTTCTTCATCTTTACAGCAGTAGAAGAAAAAGAAAAAGAAAAAGAAAAAGAAGAAGAAGGGAAAGAAACCAAGAGAAACAAGTGTTACAGTTGCAAACTTACGCGGCGGAGGAATGGGAAGAGGATTCTGATTCTTCTCCTTGTTGTTGTTGTAGAGAATTGATTGATAAGGAGTTGATGTCGAAAGAAGGAGGAAGAGGAACTTCGTTTGGTGATTTTCTAGCCATCGGTCTTCCTCGCCGTCTGTGAGAGATGGAAGACGGGCTGTGGTGCGCAGAGGCTGCTGTGACATGCAAGTGCGAGAAAACGAGAATAAGGGTTTTAAGTAACAAGTCCGGATCCCCTCTCAACTGGTACAAGAGAACCGTGTAAGATCCATCATTGGGCCCAAGTAAAGAATAACGGTCCGTTCAAGATTGATAGCAAGTGAAGTGGGGATAGCAAAGCTGAACCGACCCGCACTTAACCCACATAACCCGACCTGTATTATATGTGGGTCTGCCACTGGTCAAAAATGCCTGACCGGCAGTGAATCCGACTGGCACATAGAAAATCCCCCCACCTCCCCCGCCTTACAGAGATGGAATAGCTTGGTTCCGTCCAAGTCCACCACCATTAATGAGAAAATGGACCAAAAATAAGCTCGGAATCAATTTCCTAGCTCCAGAATCGAAATCGAAATCCGAATCAATAATGAGAACATGGAACCAGAACAAGTTATGACATCTCCGCTCATGAATGTAAACATATAAATTTGCATTATTACATTAGTTTTTTTTTGGGAGGTGGGCCCCAATTTTGAATGTTATGCGTATTACATCGGTACATACATTAATGGGCAATTTACAATTTAGTTTGTATATAAGACAAGGATTCCAATTAGAAACTCTTCTAGATATGAAACATGGAATTTGTGTAGAAAGAGAATTCAGAATTCTTAGGTGGGAATTCAAACCTTTGATGGAACATGGAATTCAGAATTCTAGAATTTAGTATCATTTCAAATACCAGAATCTGAAATTCCCAGACAACCATCAAACATGAATGCTGTGAATTCTAGTAAAGAAACAAGCCCTTAATATATTGGTTTTTATGATTTCCAACTTAGCTGAAGAAAAAGTACATACGAGAGAGAAGAAAAGGATTAGATTAGTAAGGGATCCATCTTTTCTCTAATGCACTTTTACCCTCATTTATTCTCATGCACAATAACTTTAAAAAAGTACAGAAAACCCATCGTATCCATATTTTATTCATGTTCAGTATGTATTCTCCTACACAATGACTAGGGTTGTAAGCGGGTCGATTCCAGCTCCGAGTCCATGAACCGACCCAGGTCCATGGTGGACTCGGAACCAGAACAATTTAGGGGCGGCTGAAAGGGGTAGGCCACTAAGGCAACCCGCCTAAGGCCCCCCAATTAATAAGGCCCCATTTTTAGAATTATAACCTAGAAATTAGAAATATTTTAGAATTATAGCCTAGAAATTAGGAATAATGATTTTAATAAAATTAAATAAAAAGGCCTAAAATTTTTGGAAGTATAGTTTAGGAAAAGGCCTACAAATTAGGAGCACGATAAGCACTAAATCAAAATCAAATTTGAAAACAAAGTATCAAAAATTTTATAGCTAATTAAATAGCACAATTCTCTACACCTTCCTTCCTAAAAAATAACATAGTTCTTCCTAAAATTTTGTACCCAACGGCACTATAATTTTTATGGTGAAGTCAATGCTAGCTAAACAATGGCCAATGCGATTACAACTGCCACCAAAACTCCTTTAAGGTGATTTTCTAAGGTGATTTTCTACTAGCTACGAACACAATCTGCCCAACCTTCTCTAAACAATTTCTATTACCTTCTCTAGACAGAACTCTTTTATGGTGATTTTCTACTAGCTAAAGAAAAGGAGCTACACAATCCGGCTTTAGCCTTCTGTCTCCAAGGAAAGAAACTGGCCAACCTTCTCTAGTTACTACATAGACAATTAATCTACCCGGCCACCAGGCTCTAGTGTTCTAATTTCTAATATTTCTAATTTGTATGATTGTATCAATTGGATTTTGTTTAGTTATTATTTCTTATTTGTGTCAATTTGTTAATCTTTGAAATGACTGGTAGAAAATATGCATCCGGATATGAAAAACTCAAGAAAAAAAGGAGAATAGAAAGTTTAGTGCAATCTCAAAAGGGGGCTCTTAACAAATATCTTGTGGACAAAAGGGAATCCAATTCAAATCAAAAGGTAATAGCCGAAGAACCAAGTATTAGGAGTGACTTAGAAAATAATGTTGATGCAACTCAAGAAGAGAACTTAGAAGATAATATTGATGTGACACAAGAAACTGAAATTTTTTAAGTTAACGAGACACTGACCATAGGAAATCCAAATGATGAACATGTTCATGTCGATAATGTCTCAACAGAGCAAGGTAATGATGAGACTCTCAATTGTTATGATCTTGGACAGTGGAAGGAAATTGATACAAATTTAAGAGATATCTTAGTAGAGAAAGGTCCAATTAAAATTGATGATATTGATTTCCTTAAGGATGAAAATAATAGACATTTCTCTAAGGAATATTATATTCGTAGACTACCAAATGAGGAAAAGCAAGATAGGAGATGGTTAGTGTATTCAACCGATATGGATAGAGTATTTTGTTTTTGTTGTAAATTGTTTGGTTCAAAATATACTACAAGCCAGTTAGTTAATGAAGGAAGTAGAGATTGGAAAAATTTTGGCAAACAGCTCAATTCTCACGAAATAACTAACAAGCATATTTTGAATATGACTAGGTGGATTGACTTGGAAAAGAGATTGTCAAAAAATGAGACAATTGATATAAGCGTCCAAGATCGAATTAACAAAGAAAAAGAACATTGGGAAAAAGTTCTTATTAGAATCATTGTTGTGGTGAAGACATTAGCTAGAAACAATCTTGCATTTCGGGGAAAGAAGGAAAATTTATATGAAGATAATAATGGAAACTTTTTAGGTTTAATAGAGATGATAGCAGAGTTTGACCCTATAATGCAAGAACATATTAGACGTATTCAAGTGCATGAGATTCATAATCATTACTTGGGACATAATATACAAAATGAGTTGATCTTGATGTTAGCCGATGAAGTCAAAAGTATGATCATCAAGAAATTCAAAAGAGCAAAGTACTACTCAGTTATTCTTGATTGTAGTCCTGATGCAAGACATCAAGAACAAATGACTGTTATACTACGATGTGTTGATACTTCAGTAAGTCCAATAAAGATTGATGAGCACTTTTTAGAGTTTTTTATGGTAGATAACACATCGGGGAAAGGATTTTTGATGAACTTTTAAGTATACTAAGGAAATATGATCTTGAAGTAGATGATGTTAGAGGACAAGAGTATGATAATGGATCTAACATGAAAGGTAACAAACAAGGTGTGCAAAAAAGACTTTTAGATTTAAATCCTAGAGCATTCTATACTCCTTGTGGCTGCCATAGTCTTAATTTGGTTCTTTGTAATATGGCTAATTCATGCTCTGAAGCCATATAATTTTTTGGAGTAGTACAACGTATATACTCTTTATTTGCTTCTTCAACAAAAAGATGGAAAGTTTTGTTACACTATGTTAATTTGACTCCTAAACCTTTGTCCCAAACACGTTGGGAAAGTCGCATTGAAAGTGTTAAAGCTCTAAAATTTCAAGCCCTAAAAATTAGGGATGCTTTACTGAGATTAGCAGAAGTTAGTGAAGATCCTAAGACAATGAGTGAAGCCAAATGCTTAGCAACCTATGAGATTGAAAGCTTTGAATTTATATTGGGAATGAATATCTGGTATGAGATATTGTTTGCTGTAAATTCAGTTAGTACAACTTGAAAACATGCATATAGATCTTGCTATGGATAAATTAAAGGGACTTATTTGTTATTTTAAAAACTATAGAGAAAATGGTTTTAACTCTGCACTGGATTCATCTAAACAAGTTGCAGTTGAAATGGAGATTGTAAGGTCCATGACCTTACTGGGTTAGTTGGGCCCAATAGCAGGCCCGTTGACCTGTTTATTTTATTATTATTATAATTAATTGTATTGTTAGATATTTAAGTGGGTTTAGACCTTGAATGAGTTTCTTTTAGTGTTAGAATAGTGTCTGCGAAGTTTCGTTTGATTTCGAGTTCGTTTGATCCTAGCAAGGGGGTGGTTGCAAATTAGGGAAAATTGAGTGTTTTTCGGGAAAAATTCCTATCACTGTGATTTTGGGTTCGTCGGAAAGGTCTCCACAATGAAAACATGCACCAGTCTGCTTCCTGCAATCGCGGACATGATGACTTCCCCCACAAAAAGTGCAAGTGGTCCATTGTGGCAACTGTCGAAGCACTGGTTCGTACCGTAGCCTCTTGGGTGCTGACTGTTGGTAATACTGGGACGAAGAACCATGTGCCTTGGGTTGAGGTATCAACGCCAAGATCCTCTGTTGTTCTAGTGCAACCACTTCCTTCAAGGACTCCTCCGCCCAAAATGCTTCCTTGACCACTTCATCATAATCAGTCAGCTTACTACGCTGAACTTGCATCTTGATATCTGCCCGTAGTACCTTGATAAACCTCCGAACTCTCTTCGATTCAGGCTGAATCAGATTCCCTGAAAATCTGGATAGGTGGGTGAAAGAGATCTCATAGTTTTGTACTGAGAGATCACCCTGAACCAATCTCTCAAACTCCTCCATCTTCTGATCCCGGTAGTGCTCGGGGATAAACTTTTTTTGGAACTGATCCGTGAAGGTCTTCCAAGCTACTTCTTCCTCAACTGTCTCATAAGGGTGCTTAACTGTTTTCCACCATCTCTCGGCTGCACCACGGAACATGTGGGCTGCTAACTGCACCTGTTGGACACCCGTGCATTTGAATACTTCATAGATTTTCTCCATCTGAACAACCCACTCATCTGCCTCAGCGGGGTCCTCAATGCCATGAAACTCTGGTGGGAACCTCTTCCTAAACTTCTCAACCAATTCGTTGAGATCATACTCCTTAGCCTGTGGCTGGCCTACTTTTTGCACTACCTCAAGCATCTGAGCTTGGAATATAGCCTGACTCTCGTTCTGTCTAGTACTCTGTTCAATCAAATCCTTCTGAGACTGAATAAATGCTGCCATGAATTGATGAAATTGTTTCTCAGGACCATTCTGAGAAGAACTGCCCTCTGGCGGTGGTCCGTTATTAGTTCAGGTGGTTCTATCGGCCATTGTCCTGTAAAACATTCAAGGTTAGTTCCAATATGCCCCAAGCTAACAATACAATGCTAAGAAATAACTACCAAGCCAACCTACTAACTAACGGAATCCTCACATGCGTCCTATGGTTTCTACAATTTTTTTTTTACCCTGAGAAACCAACCATTGCTCTGATACAATTCTGTCACGTCCCCCGAACCCGATTAGAGAATAAACCGGATCCGGGGAGTGAAATTTAGGACTAATTAAAATTTTTGTCATTTAGGCCCAAGGATCGTAAGTTCGCTGTGAGGATATAATATTTCAAGCCTCAAATAAAATAAGAATTTGCAGAACTCGTACAATTCTAGGCATATTTGAATATCAACAAGGAATAATGAATCTCAATATATATTAAAGTTGAACAAAGAATAAAATAAAACTTAAATAAGGAAATTAATTTATTCAATGGCCATCCCACTAATCAAGGCCATTTAAAACAATAGTGAAGTCAATAGTGTAAAAGTTCAACGAGAGATAATAATTGAAGAAATAAAATCTAGGGAAGTCCTGATGAATCGCTCTCGTGCTGGGAATGATGATGCGACTCTACGTCATCGGCACGCCACTCTCGTTCCTCCTCAGCTGGTTGGAGATCCTCTGGGATCTCCTCACCTGTTTGCTCCTCGTAGTAGTACTCACCTGAGGAATCTGCACACCAAGGAATAGAGTCAACGACCTGTTGAGCAATAGATAAGCAATATATATAAATAATCATGACATGCATCAAGTATAAGAGTAATGATAATACAAGATCGTAGGAATACAAGGAACAATACTAGGCATGTAGCATGAGTAAATAACCATCAGAATCATAAATAGAAATCCTAGCAATACTAAGAATCACCACTACCAATGTAATGCAATGCACAAGAGGGAGACTCCGTGGATGTCCTAGCCACCTCACGGGGTACCAGTAACAATCCTATCCAGACTACTGATACCAAAGTCCGACTCCAGGGGGATCCTAGCTCCCGGTCCTAGGAATAGTGGCACGGTCCCAGCCCGCTCTCAACTATTCAACGCCATGGACGCCGTCCAAAGCCGACTGCCCACCCCGATGTTCGAGTAACCGGCCCATCAATAATACCCCAAACTGCAGCTGGCTATGACATGCAAATAATAATAAAGTGGTGTTAACACGAAAATAGACCAAGACAAGCAAGTCTGACTAGCTCAATATACAAGACATGTTCGTAGGGATTCTCTTATTCAAGTCAATACAAGACAAATCCAATCACATGATAATCCCTTCAGTCTAGCCAGTCATGTTTATCAATTACATAACACGGGGTTCTAAGGTACACTCTAAGTCAGGTTCAAGTCCTAATTCTACAAGGGATTGTGTTTCATAATTAATTAGGTGTATTATACCGAGAGAGAGTGTACAAGGAATTATAACAACGGATACGATTAAATAAGTCAAGGAGGAATTACGAGCCAACCCTAGGCAAGTGGTGTCATCCATGTATTCTATATGTTCTAACGGAGTACGTGTGGAATTGGATCAACGATGCTTCTAAGGAAATCCCTTGGTGTACAATCACGTTAAGCATCCATTAATTCAGTTCCATACGCATTTGGTTACCCCATGTTTAATACACGAATACCTAGACACCTAATCGAAGCACACTAAGCCACGTGCTACGATTTAATCCCCATTAATGGTCAACTGATAGTAGGTTCATGGTTTCCAACATCTAAGGCCCAAACCTAAGTTACTAGTCTCATTTCTAATAAAATATAGGCTGAGTCAATAATCTGAGTATTTACATCACTTCTCGACCTCTGATCGTGATGAAACTAGAACCATTGGATTCTACATTTCAAGGGCTTTCCAACGGTATATAATATGTAGAAATCCGATGGACGGATTAAAAGTTACAAGTGTTCTAAGTCATTTTCCAAAGTTGTCAAAATTACGAAACTGCCATCCGATCGATCGGACAAGAGATCCGATCGATCAGTCTGAGATTGGTCTCAGTTAACTGAGACCAATTTCAGTCCGATCGATCGGCTTGTAGGCCCGATCGAT
Organism: Cinnamomum chago; assembly: GCA_038049695.1. Taxonomy (NCBI): domain Eukaryota; kingdom Viridiplantae; phylum Streptophyta; class Magnoliopsida; order Laurales; family Lauraceae; genus Cinnamomum; species Cinnamomum chago. The sequence continues at coordinate 54,687,049 of CP142456.1, forward strand.
CGGCACTGTAGCCTGAACCTGAAAGTGAGTTTTTCTCTTCTTTTTCCTGCAGAAAACGAGCCTCCATGCTCCACAATCATTACAATCATCATTCCACACCCATTCCAATAATTTAAACCATAAAAAGGGTACCTATTTAACCATTAATCCCATCCATACCACAAATCTAACCTAGCATGTAATCCAAAAAATATCAAGATACAACCAGGCTTGGTATTAGGGAATTCTAACACGAAATTCACTACAATCAATGGAGAAACATACACCATGCTTAATTATAAATTGTAAATCTACTTGCCTCAACCAAGAAGATGACAGGAAATAGGGAAATTCTGAGGAGAAGCTCTCTTTCGCAAAACCCACAATCTAATCCGACCAAACGCAAACTAGAACGCAACGGAGAAGAAAAGAAAGAAAAAGATTAAGATCAAGCCTAAATCTAAACCAAAGAGAATTGATTGAAAAGATGAAAGTGAGTAAAACCCAAACCAGGATCAAGAGAGAGTGTCGCGACCCCGAAATGGATTCCTGGGCCCGCGACGTGTGATGGTGTGTTTTCCCACAGGTTCCCGCGGTGAGGATTCCCGAAGCACGCGGAATTTGTCTGACACGATCAAGTTTGCGGAAGTGTGTAGCAAATCACATCACGATAAGCACCAGTAGATTTTTAAGTGCAATGACAATTAATATCAAGACATAGTATCAAAAGGAAGGAGTTAATATGGCATTCCGATCAAGATTCAAGTTTTGAGACTAACACAAAAGTAAGTTAAGTTTTAGATACATCCCATAAGAGGCCAACACAGGCCAATACAATTCTCAAAATGATAAAAGAACCCCAAGACAAAATGACGAACTCAAGAACCTGCCCGAAGTCTAGTTGACATCGTCGGGCTGCCACTCTCTAACTGGGGTTGGCTCAAAAGCCTCCTCCGGACGCTCCTCCTCAAAGGCAACGTCACCTACACCTGGGCACCAACAACAAGAGTCAAACACAATGGTTTGGCAGGTAACCAATTTAGGTGCAAGCATGAAACAATAAACGTTTTAAGAAAACATATAAGCAAATCCCTGATTCAAAATACTACAATGACTGAGATACATTTTCGAGAATACAAAATAAGCTAAGATGCTAAAACAAACTAGCATGAGTACATATAATATCATGAATAGCTACAATCCACAAAGAGCCCATCCTTTCTCTATCATATATAATGAAAAGAGCAAGCACGCACGACAAGCACGATATACATAATATAATCACGACACGATTCCCACATATACGGGGATTTTTGGCCGCGGAACCGGACACGCACGATGTGTAATAAAATACACGACTAGTCTGCAGACAGTCCACATGTTTAAGGACCCCCAGACAGTGGATCAAACTGAAAGGGCAGTCCAAGCTCAGTGGTGTTCACTTAAATTCATGAATGCACAAAACACGCGAAACACGGTCTAAACATACCGAGGTAAAAAGGGGAAATCACTTATCAAAACAAGACAAGACACGGCTAGCAAAGATGCATAATTATTTGCACAACACGCTTAAGAAGTGATCCCCATTTGATTCTTGAAACAAACCTTCAAAAGAGCTTATACTTGAAATCCAAAACGAGTGCACGATGGTACTTATCGTACCAAAACGGAAATTCAAATACGAAATCTGTCAAGCATGTGTTAAGGCTATTAATTGACCTTTGTGTAATTGGGACCCCAAATGTCGGAATGTACAAGAATTGGTGTCCTCGAAGTTGGGTTGCATTTCAAAGTTCCATTTACACAATGTCACGTCAAAACCCTTAACATAGTCTAATTTTACAACCTTCAAGAAAATACATAACTAAAACAATTCTTTTTCCCTGAATCTGGCAGGTTCGCTCGAGCGGAATTGACACTTCGCTCGAGCGAGACAGTTCGCTCGAGCGGACCATAAGGTCGCTCGGGCGGACAGCTCTCTGCCTTGCCCCAGATCAGACAGTGGGCAGTTCGTTCGAGCGGACCATAAGGTCGCTCGAGCGGACAACTCTCTGTCTGCGCTCGGACCAAGCAGTGGCCTGGTCGCTCGAGCGGACCCAATGGACGCTCGAGCGGACAGGCTTTTGCCTGTGCTCGCTGAGTGCAGAAAACCCATTTCTCTTGTACAACTTCCAATACATTTCTCCCCTTCTTCTCATCATTAAGCCACAATCAATCCCTTGAGCCTTCATGCTCACCAAGGGTTCATTTCTTCACAATTTCAACATTCAATCCAATGAAAACATGAGCATGAAGTTTATAAACAAGTTTATATGCACAATTTCTAGAACAACAATGAAATCTAAAATACACATGAAACCTTGAGCCTATAGAGATTACTTGCCTTGCCCAAATGCTAAACACTCATCTTCAAGCACTCTTACTCACGAGCTAAGCCAACACTACAAGAATCCCATGGAAAACCATTCAAAACTCAACAAAAATGAAAACAAAGAACCCATTTTCACATAAGGGTTTGAAATATGAAAAACAAGGTCTTTAAGAACCAAAAAGACTTCATGAAAAGTATGGGTTGAAGCTCTTACCTAGAAATGGCCAAACAAGAAGAGATGAAAGAAATGTAGAGCTTGTCCCACAAGAAACTCCAAGAAATTTGTATTAGTAGAAAGCTTGCAAGGAGAGGAAGAAGATGATGGTCTTGGAATTCTATTTGGAGATCTCTAGCTAGAGCATGCAAGAGGAATGAAGGGGAAGGGAAACAGGGGTTTTTAGCCCTAGGTTAAGAAAGTTGTAAGATTTTGAGGAAGTGAATGAAAAGAAATTAAGATGAGGTTTAAGTAATGCCAATGGGGCCCAATAAATCAAATTCTAGTATTGACAAAAACGTGATCAAGCGGGCCACGGATGAACTTGACGAAGAAGGATAAAACGATCCTTGAAATATCTAGTTTCTAAAAAGTATATTTTTGACATGGTTTTGAGATCTCGAAAATTGTGTCCAGATTTGTGTATAAAAGACCACTTTACCCTTTTTGGGCCAAAACTTGGGTTTTTGGGCTTCAAACATGAATGGGTTGAAGACGAAAGTTGTAACACATAGTCAAATCATTCACATGAAATCAAAATCATGATTACACGAAAACCGATACGATCCTCCCAATCTAACACGTGCACTCAGGCCTTCCTGAATGTGTCTGACTAACACTAATTGTTCTCAAAATTCCCAAAGCGATGTCCAAGACTAAAACTAATTACTTCTAACCCAACGATAACTAAACCCACTTAGGACTAAACGCATACTAATCACACACAAATCTAATTGGTCTGGGTCGGGGTCTAACAGAGAGAGAGGGTCGAGAGGAAGAAGATAAGTGGTTTGGATCGCGAAAATGATCTCTCAAGGAAGGAGTTCTGGAGCCTTGGAAGAATGAGGAAGAAGAAGGGCTGCTGTAGCTTCGTTCGTTGCAGAGATGAATAAGAGATTAGGCTAATCTCTGATTAAGAAGAAAGGGAAGTGTCACGACCCCGGACCGGGCCACCGAAGTCCTAATCCGGGATCGGGACATTAATGATTGTTGATGATGTTACCACATCGGTTTAATGATCCCATACATTTATTTAATTTCCCACAGGTGTCCGCGGTGAGGATATCACAACCATATATGAACATTTCTATTAAGTGCGGAAGCGTGTAACAAATCAAATATTCAAACCATCTCTAGTCATAAAGACAATAATACAAGTATAATACCGTATCAGAATGAGCAATGATCATTAGCATGTTATCCAAAAGTAAGTTAAAGTTTATACAAATATCATTTAATTACATCTCCCAAAAATAGAGGCCAACAAAGGCCAATATAAACAAAATACCAATCCAAAGAATGGTTAAACAATTTCCCAAAATATTAAGTCTCTCAAAGCAACCAAACGTCTAAATGACGTCATCAGCATGCCACTCAACTAACTGCAGCGGTTTTCCGACCGCCTCCTCGTGCTCCTTCTCGGGATAACCAACAACAGGACCTGAGTACCAAAAAGTGGGTCAAACACGACGGTTTGACAAATGGGTAAAATGCAACGACAATATGATAGCACATGAATTTACCTTTAAAAGCATTTAAACCTGTGATAGCACATGAATTTTCTATAGACGAGATAAAACATTTATTCAAATACAAGTATGCATTATAAAACATGTACATGTAACCAAAGAAACAGGGAAACAAGCAAGATGGAAACCACACGAAGCTAAGTCCTTTATCACTAAAGCAATAGAGCAATAACTAGGCACTGATCTCAGTCACTCGAGGTGAAGAGAAACAGATGATCTTATAAATACATATACATATACTATACATGACTACAGTAGCGAGCCGGGCATCGGGAACCACTGTAGCAATCTGCGGTATCGGAACAAGACCACAGTAATAACCGGGTAACGGGATCCAAACTGCAGCTGGCGGGGCAAGAGGGGGATCTCCAAGTCTGTGGATCAGACCAACAGGGTTATCCAAGCTTAGTGGTGCCTACTAATAGGTCAAATAACAAATCGAGACATATGCAAGTAAATAAGTACAATAAATAAACGGGCAAGACGGGGGTGCTCAAGGGCACACTGTCATTTCATGTGGTGCAATGCACTTCGGGTCAAGTAACCATTTCAAGTGTACATCAATGCTTTCGGGAAAACAAGACATGTAATATAAATCTCGGGATCGATAAGGTACAATAAACAATTGGAATTTCGGGTTCAAGATCTATTTGAAGTGAATAGGGACTCCGTATGTCAATCTAATAAAAATCTGGTACTCTTTGAGTTTGGGGACATTCCGGACTCCTTATACACTCCGAATTTTCAAAACTTCAAATGACATCCGCGTGATATGGTTTCTTTCTCAAATGGCCTCATACATTGCTTAGTAAATCTCCTTGACATAGAGGGGTTCCCAATGAATAATCCCAATACGTTGAAATAGTTCATCATTGTCCCAAACATGGCCTTTAACCAACAAAGCTCATCGCTCGAGCGAACCGGAGAGTTCGCTCGAGCGAGGAGCTATCTGGAATGGCTGTCTTGTCGGTTCGCTCGAGCGAAGTTGAGGTCGCTCGAGCTAACTCATTGGGTCGAGCGAAGTTTTTAGTGCGTTCGAACGAACAACTCTTTGGAACAAATTCTGGGATGTCCGCTCGAGCGACCAAGGTGTCCGCTCGAGCGACCAAGCTACTGGAATGCTCCGAACCCTTTTCTGGACACTTCGCTCGAGCGAACTGTCATGTTCGCTCGAGCGAACTGTCCAGAAACTGATTCCGGACCAGTTCAGCTCCTCTCTATCTCTTCCTTCTACAACTTCTTTTTAGCCACTTTCATACATCAAATGAGGAGTCTAAGACTTCATTCAAATAACATCAAATCTTTCACCACATCCATCCGATTCTCCTCCATCAATATCACATTCAATACAAGGAAAGAAAGAAGGAAACCATTTCACATAAGAGTGCATATGTGACAAAACAAGAGGAAATTAAATGCTATGAACCAACACATCTTTATGACCATAAATGCACCATTAATACTCTATCATGAACATTTATTCCAAAACAAAGCAATAAATAGGCATGAGTGAAAAATACTAAAATCATTGAAAACTTATAAAAATCAATCATCCACTTGCCTTGGGTCTTCTAGTCAATGAGATCAAGCTCTACTACTCTCCAAGCAAAGAATCCAAGCTATGAACAAAATCCCAAAATAAAACCCTAAAATGGTCAAACAATGAAATAGAAAAAGGGAATCTTACAATAATGAAGGTGAAGCTTCTCTAGGGCTAGAGGAACACAAATCTAGAAGAAGGGAAGGATTACTTACATGAGGGTTCTTCAAAAGGAAAAGTGAGCTCAAAGAAAGTCTTGGAATGGAGGGTTTTCTTTAGCAATGGTATCAATAGAGAGCTATAGTGATGAGGAAGAAGATGATGATCTCCACCTCTCAATTTGTGCAAGGTTGGTGGTGGATTTGGTGATGGAAGGCAAGAGCAAGAAGGAAGGCAATGGAAACCCTAGGTTCTCACTCTTGTGCTGGAAAAAGGGAAATGAAAGGGGAAGGGCTTCCTTATAAACAAGTGGAGAGTGGGCTCCACTACTAATAATCTAATTGGGTTGAAATCATGGCTTTCGGGGCTTCTAATGAATTCGACGAAGAAGAGAAAAGTGATCGTCGAAATATTTAGTTTCCAAAAACTATAAGTTTTGCGGGTTTCGGAAATATCAAGTTTTGGGTACAGATTTAGTGCACAATGACTGTTTTGCCCTCAAGGCTATGAAATCGGGTTTCGGGATCTCGAACGGGGACGGGATCAACATGAAAGTTGTAGGGATTAACAATACAAATAAAACGAGATTAAAACCATGAATGTAAAAATCTCTGATAAATCCCCAAACACATGCAAGGTCATAAAAAGGAACCCCCAAAGGGCCCCACTAATCACAAAGCAATTGAAATTCCCCAAAACTATTTCAAAAACTATTTTAAACCCAACTTAGCCAAAATCACTAATCAAGCTTAGAAATAACACACAACTTAATTAGTACTAATCGAGTTCACTTGGGTCGGGGTCTTACAGGAAGGGAAGAAGACTAGTTTGCCCTTAAGTGGGTCCGGTGAAAGAATGGACTTTTTGAAGTGTTTCTGATCGTCTGATCGCGACGAGTCAGGAGACAAAAATGATCAGTGCAACGAGACCTTTCCAACGAATCCAAAATCACGGTGATAGGAATTTTTTCTGAAAAACACTCAATTTTCCCTAATTTGCAACTACCCCCTTGCTAGGATCAAACGAACTCGAAAGCAAACGAAACTTCGCAGACACTATTCTAACACTAAAAGAAACTCATTCAAGGTCTAAACCCACTTAAATATCTAACAATACAATTAATTATAATAATAATAAAATAAACAGGTCAACGGGCCTGCTATTGGGCCCAACTGACCAGTAAGGTCACGGACCTTACAATCTCCATTTCAACTGCAACTTGTTTAGATGAATCCAGTGCAGAGTTAAAACCATTTTCTCTATAGTTTTTAAAATAACAAATAAGTCCCTTTAATTTATCCATAGCAAGATCTATATGCATGTTTTCAAGTTGTACTAACTGAATTTACAGCAAACAATATCTCACACCAGATATTCATTCCCAATATAAATTCAAAGCTTTCAATCTCATAGGTTGCTAAGCATTTGGCTTCACTCATTGTCTTAGGATCTTCACTAACTTCTGCTAATCTCAGTAAAACATCCATAATTTTTGGGGCTTGAAATTTTAGAGCTTTAACACTTTCAATGCGACTTTCCCAACGTGTTTAGGACAAAGGTTTAGGAGTCAAAGTAGCATAATCTAACAAAACTTTCCATCTTTTTGTTGAAGAAGCAAATAAAGAGTATATACGTTGTACTACTCCAAAAATTTATATTGCTTTAGAGCATGAATTAGCCATATCACAAAGAACCAAATTAAGACTATGGCAGCCACAAGGAGTATAGAATGCTCTACGATTTAAATCTAAAAGCCTTTTTTGCACACCTTGTTTGTTACCTTTCATGTTAGATCCATTATCATACCCTTGTCCTCTAACATCATCTACTTCAAGATCATATTTCCTTAGTATACTTAAAAGTTCATCAAAAATCCTTTCCCCGATGTGTTATCTACCATAAAAAACTCTAAAAAGTGCTCATCAATCTTTATTGGACTTACTGAAGTATCAACACATCGTAGTATAACAGTCATTTGTTCTTGATGGCTTGCATCAGGAGTACAATCAAGAATAACTGAGTAGTACTTTGCTCTTTTGATTTTCTTGATGATCATACTTTTGACTTCATCGGCTAACATCAAGATCAACTCATTTTGTATATTATGTCCCAAGTAATGATTATGAATCTCATGCACTTGAATACGTCTAATATGTTCTTGCATTATAGGGTCAAACTCTGCTATCATCTCTATTAAACCTAAAAAGTTTCCATTATTATCTTCATATAAATTTTCATTCTTTCCCCGAAATGCAAGATTGTTTCTAGCTAATGTCTTCACCACAATAATGATTCTAATAAGAACTTTTTCCCAATGTTCTTTTTCTTTGTTAATTCGATCTTGGACGCTTATATCAATTGTCTCATGTTTTGACAATCTCTTTTCCAAGTCAATCCACCTAGTCATATTCAAAATATGCTCATTAGTTATTTCGTGAGACTTGAGCTGTTTGCCAAGATTTTTCCAATCTCTACTTCCTTCATTAACTAATTGGCTTGTAGTATATTTTGAACCAAACAATTTACGACAAAAACAAAATACTCTATCCATATCGGTTGAATACACTAACCATCTCCTATCTTGCTTTTCCTCATTCGGTAGTCTGCGAATATAATATTCCTTAGAGAAATGTCTATTATTTTCATCCTTTGGGAACTCAATATCATCAATTTTAATTGGACCTTTCTCTACTAAGATATCTCTTAAATTTGTATCAATTTCCTTCCACTGTCCAAGATCATAACAATTGAGAGTCTCATCATTACCTTGCTCTGTTGAGACATTATCGACATGAACATGTTCATCATTTGGATTTCCTATGATCAGTGTCTCGTTAACTTAAAAAATTTCAGTTTCTTGTGTCACATCAATATTATCTTCTAAGTTCTCTTCTTGAGTTGCATCAACATTATTTTCTAAGTCACTCCTAATACTTGGTTCTTCGGCTATTACCTTTTGATTTGAATTGGATTCCCTTTTGTCAACAAGATATTTGTTAAGAGCCCCCTTTTGAGATTGCACTAAACTTTCTATTCTCCTTTTTTTCTTGAGTTTTTCATATCCGGATGCATATTTTCTACCAGTCATTTCAAAGATTAACAAATTGACATAAATAAGAAATAATAACTAAACAAAATCCAATTGATACAATCATACAAATTAGAAATATTAGAAATTAGAACACTAGAGCCTGGTGGCCGGGTTGATTAATTGTCTATGTAGTAACTAGAGAAAGTTGGCCGGTTTCTTTCCTTGGAGACAGAAGGCTAAAGCCGGATTGTGTAGCTCCTTTTCTTTAGCTAGTAGAAAATCACCATAAAAGAGTTCTGTCTAGAGAAGGTTGGGCAGACTGTGTTCGTAGCTAGTAGAAAGTCACCTTAGAAAATCACCTTAAAGGAGTTTTGGTGGCAGTTTTAATCCCATTGGCCATTGTTTAGCTAGCATTGACTTCACCATAAAAATTATAGTGCCGTTGGGTACAAAATTTTAGGAAGAACTATGCTATTTTTTAGGAAGGAAGGTGTAGAGAATTGTGCTATTTAATTAGCTATAAAATTTTTGATACTTTGTTTTAAAATTTGATTTTGATTTAGTGCTTATCATGCTCCTAATTTGTAGGCCTTTTCCTAAACTATATTTCCAAAAATTTTAGGCCTTTTTTATTTAATTTTATTAAAATCATTATTCCTAATTACTAGGCTATAATTCTAAAATATTTCTAATTTCTAGGTTATAATTCTAAAAATGGGGCCTTGTTAATTGGGGGGCCTAATTAGGCGGGTTGCCTTAGTGGCCTACCCCTTTCAGCCGCCCCTAAATTGTTCTGGTTCCGGGTCCACCATGGACCTGGGTCGGTTCATGGACTCGGAGCTGGAATCGACCCGCTAACAACCCTAGTCATTGTGTAGGAGAATACATACTGAACAGGAATAAAATATGGATACGATGGGTTTTCTGTACTTTTTTAAAGTTGTTGTGCATGAGAATAAATGAGGGTAAAAGTGCATTAGAGAAAAGATGGATCCCTTACTAATCTAATCCTTTTCTTCTCTCTCGTATGTACTTTTTCTTCAGCTAATTTGGAAATCATAAAAACCAATATATTAAGGGCTCGTTTCTTTACTAGAATTCACATCATTCATGTTTGATGGTTGTCTGGGAATTTCAGATTCTGGTATTTGAAATGATACTATATTCTAGAATTCTGAATTCGATGTTCCATCAAAGGTTTGAATTCCCACCTAAGAATTCTGAATTCCCTTTCTAAACAAATTCCACGTTTCATATCTAGAAGAGTTTCTAATTGGAATCCTTGTCTTATATACAAACTAAATTGTAAATTGCCCATTAATGTATGTAACGATGTAATACGCATAACATTCAAAATTAGGGCCCACCTCCCAAAGAAAAAACCAATGTAATGATGCAAATTTATATGTTTACATTCATGAGCAAAGATGTCATAACCTGTTCTGGTTCCATGTTCTCATTATCGATTCAGATTTCGATTTCGATTTTGGAGCCAGGAAATTGATTCCGCGCTTATTTTCGGTCCATTTTCTCATTAATGGTGGTGGACTTGGACGGAACCGAGTTGTTCCATCACTGTAAGGCGGGGGAGGTGGGGGGATTTTCTGTGTGCCAGCCGAATTCACTGTCGGCCAGGCATTTTTGACTAGTGGCAGACCCGCATATAATACATGTCGGGTTATGTGGGTTAAGTGCGGGTCGGTTCAGCTTTTGCTATCCCCACTTCACTTGTTATCAATCTTGAACTGACCGTTATTCTTTACTTGGGCCCAATGATGGATCTTACACGGTTCTCTTGTACCAGCTGAGAGGGGATCCAGACTTGTTACTTAAAACCCTTATTCTCGCTTTCTCGCACTTGTATGTCACAGCAGCCTCTGCACACCATAGCCCGTCTTCCATCTCTCACAGACGGCGAGGAAGACCGATGGCTAGAGAATCACCAAACGAAGTTCCTCTTCCTCCTTCTTCCGACATCAACTCCTTATCAATCAATTCTCTACAATAACAACAAGGAGAAAATCAGAATCCTCTTCCCATTCCTCCGCCGCGTAAGTTTGCAACTGCAACACTTGTTTCTCTTGGTTTCTTCTTCTTCTTCTTCTTCTTCTTCTTCTGCTGTAAAGATGAAGAAAGTTTCAATCTTTCACTTGTTTTCAGGTTAACGTTGGAAGGGAAGTTCAAGATCGTGAGGAGTACTGTTGGAGAAGAATGCATACAAGAGGAGGAATTGATGAATCTTCTGGGGGCGAAGCCGGAACCGATCTGCTACGATGGGTTCCAGCCATCTGGGAGAATGCACATTGCCCAGGTCACTTGTCTTCAAAATCAAAACCTTCCCTTTTTTCTTTTTTTATGTTTTTTTAGTACCCCTTTTGTTTATTTTTGGATTTGAAAGGAATTGATGCTTTTAATTTGGTTTGATTTCAATCCAGAATATGATGATTCAATTTAGAACTTTTTTGGGGTAGGACTGAGTTGGAGTAGAAATCTTTTCGTTGATCATGGATTGATGGGATAAGTCTCTCTTGGTGATTGATACTGATTTGAGTTCAGACCCACTTAGTACAAAACATGGATCAAATAATAATCCAGCCATACATGAACAAATAGTCCCGATGGGATTGTTTGGTTCAGGGATTGGTTGGAACTAAATGGATGGAATCATCCTACGTGGTAAGAGATTGGGAATTGTGAATGGAACTCATTCCATCTGGATATCATATCGTTGGAAAATTGACTTTGGGAATGTGGCAAAGCTTAAGTAAAAGGGCACTCTTTGGAATCTTTAAGTATTTTTAGTATGGCATTACTAAGCATGGAATCATGAGAGAGAAGTATCCACATCAGAATATTGACCCGATTTATTGTCATGCAGGACAATTCTATTCCAGGAAATTATTTAAATCTTAAACTCAGCACCCACTTTCCTATGTCATATTGAATTCCTAGAAATTCATTCTAGAGGGGTTTTATCAAAAGGGATTATTAGATGCGACGACTGAAGGGTCTATGGGGTCACACTTTATTAGGGTGGTGCATATATGCCTATCAAAAGGGAGATACTTCGATTCCTTCTTGTAGATCTTCGCCTTTAATCCTTCAACATTAGCACCTTTGACGAAAATGCATTGCTTTGAAGTCCTTGGTGTTCAATAGTAGCAAAAGAAATGGGTCTTAAGCATGAAGGACGACTAGTGGGGGGTTCAGTAAAATGTACTCATAGTCATGGTTCTATGTACCGCCTGCATTATTGGCTGTGGTGGTCGAGGCCGCTACGCTATTTTAAAGATAGTGGCGCTGTAGTCTAAAACTTATAAGAGCGAAGAAGTTTTAATTTTAAACATTGTTTTTCCTATTTCTTCTCCTCAATAGTCTTTCCTAAAGTTGTCTCCACCCTTGTATGGTTTCAAATCACTAAAAAAATACAAGATTGGCTGTTATACAAAATTCAAAATTTTTTGACCACTTGGGAAATTCACACCACTACACTGCTACGTTTCACCGCAACTACTACATATTGCCTGCTACATAGCATCTTGGCGGATAACCGCTACGCTCGCCACAATCGTTATTTTTATCCTTGCTCATAGTCTCATTAAATGCCAAAGATAGAATACCCTAAAGTCCTAGTTGCACCCATATCATTATGTTGAATAAAATGTTCTCCTAGTTTCTGTTTCAAACAATATGTTTGTGTATAAATTTTTATCAAAAGAAATTCTGAAATGAAATGCTGAAACACTGAAAGGGTTGAAACATTTCAGCTCAGGGGCCAGTATAAATGGCCTTTGGTATGAAATTGACAACTATAGGTTGTGGAAACTGTTTAGATTTTACATTTGATTTTTTGGTTCATCTTTGTTAATTTGTTATATTTTGTTCTAAATGAAGATTTAGGTCTACCCATACTGTTCCAAAGCTGATAGGTTAAATGAAGGTTTTTTTCTTTCTTTTAATTGATGGGCAGGGCGTTGTGAAGGCAATAAACGTGAACAAACTTACTTCTGCAGGCTGCATAGTGAAGATATGGATTGCTGATTGGTTTGCACAGCTGAACAATAAAATGGGTGGTGATCTAAAGAAAATACAGACTGTTGGTCGTTATCTAATTGAGATTTGGAAAGCTGTTGGAATGAATCTAGACAAAGTGGAGTTCTTATGGTCTTCAGAAGAAATTAACTCAAGGGCACATGAATATTGGCCTCTTGTAATGGATATAGCTAGAAGGAACAAGCTTCCAAGGATTGTGAGGTGCATGATAACATTTCCTCACATTCTTGCCTGTGTTCTTATTCCTATTGCTTGATTCAACATGTGCTTATGTGTATGTGTATGTGTATGTATTTGAGCATTTGTTTGTTTCGAAGATAGAAGTGTAAATCAGTAAATGATAGCATCTAGTGGGCACATTATTTTCTTGTGAAGAGCTTGAGGTGTAACATTGATTTTCTCAAATTTGTAGGTGCTGTCAGGTCATGGGTCGCAATGAACAAGATGAGTTGACTACAGCCCAGATTTTCTATCCATGCATGCAATGCGCTGACATATTTTTTCTAAAGGTTCTTTTGGCTTCTTCTTCTAGTTTTTGGACAGAAGTATGGAAAACTCATTTTTGCCATTTTATGCAACTAACTCAACTACTATTGTTTTATAGGCTGACGTTTTCCAACTGGGCATGGATCAGAGGAAAGTAAATGTACTTGCACGGGAGTACTGTGATGACACCAAAAGGAAGAAAAAGCCAATCATCTTGTCACATCGTATCCTTTTTATTTTCATTGGTGTCTTTATTCCTTTTTTGACGGAGAAGTACATTTCTTTCGAACCGCCATTTTCAAAATAAAGAAGTTGCTCATTTAATATTCCAAGATTTCAATAAGATTTTAATGACAAAGAAAATGCCGGATGATTGGAGAAGAAGTGTTGTAGTACCGATATATAAGATTAAGGGAGATATATAAAATTGTACCAACTATCGCGAGATTAAACTTATAAGTCATACTATGAAGTTATGGGAGAGAGTAATGGAGCAAAGGACTTAGACAGAAGATCAAGATATTTGAAAATCAACTTGGTTTTATGCTAGGGAAGTCAACTATAGAAGCTATCCTCTTAGGCAATTAATAAAAAAATATCGATCGAAGAGGAAAAATCTGTATATGGTCTTCATCAATCTAGAAAAGTGATGCAGCAACAACAATATGTCATGGCAACAAGACTTGTGGGCCACATTTGGGACTCATGAAATTCTGATTTTTATTTTTTATTAGTTTTATTTTTAGCAAAGAGTGTAATTAGAATCAGCCGTGCTAGCCCGCCCGACTGCGGGACCGGGCCTGAATTCGGTCCCCCAGGTCGGGCCGAGTGGACTTTTCCATTAGAATTAGGTTTCTAATTTGGATAGGATTTTATTCTTGTTTCCTAGTTTGATTAGGAAAGCTTTCTTAGGGCTTAAGTTTCTTTATTATATATACAGCATTGTAGAGATTGGTAATCTCAGATTAGAATTGATTTATAGAATTCCCTGTGTGGATTTTTTTCGTTGGAGACTGTTTCTTCTGTGAATGATTGTTCTTCGGAACTCTAATTGTACCCCAGCACTTGCATCCTAACCCTAGATTGCATCAATTGCTATTAGAGCCGATCGATCCCTCGATCGGACGGCATGATTACCACTATCATTTCCGAAGCCATCGTTCATCTCCCTGCATAACCCCAAAATCCCCTTCCGTCAAGACCAGAGACCCCTCTGCCGATTCCCTCAACCCAGTCCGCCACCCACCCATCTCAGACGAGCATCTCCCATCTTCCTACACCACCGCAACCCATCGAAATCCTCTTCCTAGCACTCTTCCCCTTCTTCGGCCATATCCCAACCACCAGCGAAAAAAAAAAAATAGAAAACAGAAGAAAGAAGAAGACCAGAAAGATAAGACATAGAAGAGCAGAATGAAGAAAGGAGCGTACCTTGCACCATCACCGCCACTGCCCTACATCTCCAGCAGCCTAATCCGCACCAAGCATCGCCAGGACCGTCGCCGACCTCCAGCAACATCTTCTCCATCCCCATCACCGCATCAGCTCCCTGCAGCTGTCACCCGCTCCCTCCGGAACTCCAAAGTGCTGCTCCATCGCCAGATCCAGAGCCCTATTCTATTTTCTTCTTCGTTGCAGCCAAACAGTAAACTCGAAATCAACTTCTTTGGTTTCATTCTCTTCTGCACGAAGTCCAAGGAAAAAGAAGGTTGGCTTGCACCCACGTGTTTCGTTCAGTAACTCCTTGTTAGACCCAGGTTGATCTGACCTGTTTGTGCTTGAAGCCCATTCCTGACTCACATTACTCACACAAGGTGAACAGTTTCCTGAGATCGAAGGCTAGGATTTATTGTTGCGATTTTGGATCCATCTAAAGCCCGAATTTCGATCTTTTTTCGCCAGCGTGATTGTGAAGAGTAGTTCTACATAGGTCAGTCAGAAATTTTAAATTTGCTTTAAACAAAAATGCCTCCCAAGAAGCAGGTAGAAGCGGAGTCTTCCTCCCATAATGATGATAATTTGCGGGGAGCCGTTGGGCAACTATCCGCCATGATGGTTCAAATGCAGGAGACTCTTGCAAGGATTGAGACCTAATTAACCAATTTGGAAACTAATCGGCGTGAAGATAACCATCGGGATGATGGAGGACATAATCGGAATCAACGAGACCCACACGTAGTAAATGCTGATGGTGATTTAGGTATTAAACTCGTGATTCCCGAATATGATGGAAAATTAAAGCCAGATGAATTCTTGGATTGGTTAGTGTGTTGAAAACATTTTTGTACGTAAACCGATGATGGATGGTCATAAGATTACACTGGTGGCAACTCGATTTCGCAGTTATGCTGTGATATGGTAGGCCGAGTTGCAAAAGAAGAGAAGATACCAACAAATTGACCCTGTTGATTCGTGGGCCGAGATGATAAATCTGTTGAAGCAAAAATTCTTGCCTATCAATTACTCTAGAGATATGCGTTCACGTTTTCATTACTTGAAACAAGGATCTAAGACAGTTGTTGAGTATTTTAAGGAGTTTATGACATTGCAAGCCCGTTGTTGTTTGAATGAAGATGATGAGGTCTTAGTTGATAGATACTTTAATGGGCTTACACTTGACATTCAAGATATCCTCGCATTCAAGCATTTTGATAATACTGATGAGATTATTCAGCATGCTATCAAAGCTGAGGGAATTGCAAATCATCAAGCCCAAAAACTTAATGCAACTAAATGGGTTATACAGAAGAATTCCTCCATTGCAGGTTCTAAACCGAGTGTGTCATCGGAGAAAGTTTTCACCAAGCCCGAAGGTCAAAATAGGCTTACATGCTTTAATTGTAAACAACAAGGGCATCGTGCAGCAAAATATCCAAAACATATACACCTCATTGAGAATGAAAGTGATGTGAAAGATGTCTTAGATGATCCTAAAGAGAATGAAACAGAGAGGAAGTGGAGGACATTCTGCCCGAGGAGGGTCTTGAGTCTCTTTTGGTCATCCAAAACGCTACATCCACTACCACAACCGCAAAAAAATGACTACGAGAAAATATTTTCCGCTCAAAAGGAACAATCAATGGTCATGAATGCATGGTAGTCATTGATGGAGGCAGTTGTCAGAATATTATTTCCCAAGCTTTTGTGGATCGCTTACAGCTGAAAGTTCGGAAGCATCATCGTCCTTATTTTGCTAGATGGTTAATGATAGGTGATGAAGTGCAAGTTCGATATGCCTATTCGGTTACCTTTTCCATTGGTACAGATTATATAGATACTGTGTGGTGTGATGTGATACCCATGGATAGTTGTGATATTTTATTGGGTCGTCCATGGATGTATGACAAGAATGACACTAATGGCATGCGTGACAACACATGCACATTTATGCATGGTGCAAAGCAAGTCAGACTCCGTCCTCTGAAGCCGACACCACCAAAGAAAGGGTCAAGTTCTCGTCTCACCAAAGAAGCGCTTCACGTGCACACTATCTACAGAAACAACATCCAGAAGAAGAGCTGAGTTCGAGGTCGAACTCTTTTCCAACCCGGGGAGAATGATGCAGCAGCAACAATATGTCATGGCAACAAGACTTGTGGGCCACATGTGGGACCCATGAAATTCTGATTTTTAATTATTACTAGTTTTATTTTTAGCAAACAGTGTAATTAGAATTAGGTTTTTAATTTGGATATGATTTTATTCTTGTTTCCTAGTTTGATTAGGAAAGCTTTCTTAGGGCTTAATTTTTTTTATTATATATACAGCATTGTAGAGATTGGCAATCTCATATTAGAATTGATTAATAGAATTCCTTGTGTGGATTTTTTTCGTTGGAGACTGTTTCTTGTGCGAGTGATTGTTCTTCGGAACTCTAATTGTGCCCCGACACTTGTATCCTAACCCTAGGATTGCATCAAAAAGCCTACGAAATGATACCTAGAGATTTAATTTGGTGGGTTTTAAATAAAAGGAATGCCCCAAGAGGTTATAATGAAATTATTAAAGACATGTATGAAGGAGCGGTAACAAGTGTGAGAACTACTTGTGGAGAGACAGGTGAGTTCTCAGTGACCGTAGGTTTTGCATTAGAAATCAACCCAAAACCCTTATTTCTTTGCACTAATTATGGATGAGTTAATTGCTCCTACTCATAAGGACGTACTTTGGTGTGTGTTATTTGCAAATAATATAGTGTTGGTAGATGAATCAATAGATGGTGTGAATCAAATTCGAACAATGGCGAGAGGCTTTAAAATAAGCTGTACAAAGATGGAACACATGGATTGTAGCTTCAGTGGGCATATAAAAAGAGCTGAAACTAATGTGAGAATTGAAGACTATGAGATACCACAGAGATTCTTTTTTTGTTACCTTGGCTCGATAATTAGTAAGGATGGGAAGATTGATGAAGATGTCAAGCATAGTATAAAAGTGAGATGGTTGAAGTGGAGACTTTCTTCTAGAGTGCTTTATGACCGACAAATGCCAACAAAATTTAAGGGAAAATTTTACAGGACAACGATTAGACTAGTTATGACCTATGAAGCAGAATGTTGACCAATCAAGAAGCAACATATGCACAAAATATATGTAGCAAAGATGAGAATGCTGAGGTGGATGTGTGCTAAAATTAGGAATGATAAAATTAGAAATGAGCGCTTTCGAGAGCATTTAGGAGATGAAATTAGAGAAACTTGTTTAAGATGGTTTGAGCAGGTCCAGCGCAGGGTGACAATGGCATTGATAAGGAAAAGTCTGGCTATGAAGGTCGATGGCCCATCAAGTGGAAGGGGTAGGCCAAAGAGGACATGGACGAGGGTAGTAAAAATAAATATGAAGTGAAGCTTCTCTGAGGACTTGACTCAAGATAGATCGGAATGGAGAAACATAATTCGTGCAGCCAACTCCAACATAGTTGGGACAAGGCTTTGATGATGATGATGATTGAATATTCCAAGATAAGATTCCATCATCATATCCCCTCTGTCGCGACCCAGGAACGGATCCCGGGCCCGCGACGAGTTGAATTTATGATTGTTTATGTTTTCCCACAGGTTCCCACAGTGAGGATTCCCAAGGACACGCGGAATCTGACTCACACGATCAAGTTTGAGGAAGCGTGTAGCAAAACACATCAAGGTAAGCACCAATAAATCTTTAAGTGCTATGACGAAATAATAACAAGACATAGTATCCAAAGAAAGGAGTTAACAAGGCATTCCCATTATAATTCAAGTTTTGAGGCTACACAAAGTAAGTTAAGTTTTAGTTGCAACCCATGAGAGGCCAACACAGGCCAATACAATTCTCAAAATAATAAAGGAAACCCCAAGACAAAATGACGAAACTCAAGAAACCCGCTCGACGTCTAAATGGCATCGTCGGGCTGCCACTCTCTCACTAGGGGTGGCTCAAGAGCCTCCTCTTGACGCTCCTCCTCAAAGGCAATGTCTCCTGCACCTGGGCACTAACAAACAAGGGTCAAACACAACGGTTTGGCAGGTAATCAATTTAGGTGCAAGCATGAAATAATAGACGTTTTAAGAAAACACATAAGCAAATCCCTGATTTGAAATACTACAATGACTGAGATACATTTTCGAGAATATATATAAAGCTAGGATACTAAAACAAACTAGCATGAGTACATATAATATCATGAATAGCTACAATCCACAAAGAGCTCATCCTTTCTTTATCATATATATAATGAAAAGAGCAAGCACGCACGACAAACATGATATACATAATATAATCATGACACGATTCCCACATATATTTGGATTTTCGGCGGCGGAACCGGACACGCACGATGTGTAATAAATACACGACCAGTCTGCAGACAGTCCACATGTTTAAGGACCCCAGACAGTGGATCAAACTGAAAGGGCAGTCCAAGCTCAGTGGTGTTCACTTAATTCATGAATGCACAAAACACGCGAAACACTATCAAAACATGACGAGATGAAAAGGGAAAGTCACTTATCAAAACACGACGAACACGACTAGCAAAAGGCATAATTAATATGCATAACAAGCTTAGGAAGTGACCCCTTTTTCTTGAAAAAAATCTTCAAAACAAGCTTATACTTGAAATCCAAAACGAGTACACGATGGTACTTATCGTACCAAAACGGAATTCAAATACGAAATCTGTCAAGCATGTGTTAAGGCTATTAATTGACCTTTGTGAAATTGAGACCCCAAATGTCAGAATATACAAGAATTGGTGTCCCCGAAGTTGGGTTGCATTTCGAAGTTCCATTTACACAATGTCAAGTCAAAACCCTTAACATAGTCTAGTTTTTCTACCTTCAAGAAAATACACAAATGAAATAATTATTCTTCCTGAATATGGCAAGTTCGCTCGAACGGAACTTGTAAGGTATTGACACTTCGCTCGAGCGGACAATAAGGTCGCTCGAACGGACAGCTCTCTGTCTGCGCTCGGAACAAACAGAGGCTTGGTCGCTCGAGCGGACAAGCTTCTGCCTGTGCTCGCTGAGTGCAGAAAATGCCTTTCTCTTGTACAACTTCCAACACATTTCACTCCTTCTTCTCCTCCTTAAGCCACATACAATCCCTTGAGCCTTCATGCTCACCAAGGGTTCATTTTTCACAATTTCAAACATTCAACCCAAATGAAAACAAGATCATGAAGTTTATTAACAAATTCATATGCACAATTTCTAAAATAACAATGTAATCAAAATACACATGCATCATTTCCTATAGAGATTACTTGCCTTAGTCCAAGATGTCTCACACTTCTCCAAGCACTTCACTCACTAATCCAAAGAACTACAAAAATCCAAGAAAACCACACAAAACTCACTCAATCTTGAAAACAAGAAACCCATTTTACCAAAGGGGTTTGTAACATGAAAAACAAGATTTTTAATAACTAAAAAGACTTCATGAAAAAGATGGGTTGAAGCTCTTACCTAGAAATGGTCAAACAAGAGGGAAGGAAGGAATTGGAGCTCCTGCCCAACTTGGAACTTCAAGCAATTTGCATCAATGGAAAGCTTAGGATGAGAGGAAGAAGATGATAGCCTTAGAATTTTATTTGGAGATCTCTAGCTAGATCATGCAAGGTGAGGAAGATGGAAAGGGAAGAGGGGTTTCAGCCCTAGGTCAAGGAAGTTGCAGAAATTGGGGGAAATGAATGAAAAGAGAGGGAGATGGGGTTTAAGTGATGACAATGGGCCCCAATTAACTTGAACCTTGCAATGACCAAAACATGATCTTGTAGGTCTCGAATGAACTCGACGAAGAAGGATAAAACGATCCTCGAAATATCTAGTTTCCGAAAAGCATACTTTTGACATGGTTTTGAGATCTCGAAAATTGTGACCAGATTTGTGCATAAAAGACAATTTTACCCTCTTTGGGCCAGAACTTGGGTTTTTGGGCTTCAAACATGAATGGGCTTAAGACGGAAGTTGTAACACATAGAAAAATCATTCAAATGAAATCAAAATCACAACCACACGGAAACCGATACGATCTTCCCAAGATTTCACGTGCACTCAGGCCTTCCTGAGTGTGTCTGACTAATACTAAACGTTCTCAAAATTCCCAAAGCTATGTCCAAGACTAAAACTAATTATTTCTAACCCAACGACAACTAAACACACTTAGGACTAAACACGTACTAATCGCACACTAATCGAATTGGTTTGGGTCGGGGTCTAACACCCTTTACATAGATACATCTCAATTAATCACTTTCACTATTCCCAATTGGATATTCTAAAGATAAATTAGATAATAGATTATGAGTCTCATTTGAGATGGTTTGGACATATCCACTGACTGATGAGGGAAGGTTTTTCCATGTAGGTTGATGAGAGTAGACCGAAGAGAAATGGATGGACGTAGTAAGGATAGATTTGAAGAAGTGCAACCTATTTGAGAATTTGACCTAGGATATACTGGAATGGAGAAACATAATTCATGTAGCTAACTGGCCCCAACATAGTTGGAACAAGGCTTGATGAATGATGATGATGACGACTATTCCCAATTGGACTCCAATTAGACTCAAAATAAGAATGGAAAACTTTAATTAAAAATAAGGATAAAATCCTGATTTGAACTCCTCTTTGGGATATGTTTTCTTTAGAGGAAGGAACCAAAGCACTCCCCCCCCCCCAAGAGTAATCGTTTCACAAGTAGTTTCCCAAATTGTTCCATATTATTTTAAATTATTTCTTGGGCTCCTCTTTGCTGCTTGAACCCAATATGTGGTGTTCATCCAGTTTTAGCTTTCCTCCCATCGGTCCTTGTACTTTTCCATAATTGCACAAGTTTTTCCCATTCTGTATCAGTTTCGATGTCAATCCTCTCTCAACCAATGGATCTGTCCTCTTGGCTACTGATATTCTTTCCTTATTTACCTTGGGTACCATATACAACAATATTAATAAAATATGGAGATGGAGCAACCTTGTTATGCAGGTCCTATATTTTGCCCAGAAGTGCTAGGACTTGCTTATGCTCCATATAACTGACCCATTTCTATCTCTGTCTCTCGTAGAAACTGATAGGCCAGGCCCAAATGACTTGGTCCGCAAGGATGGGTTGGGCCCAAGTGGCTCGGTCCACGATGGCGGGTCAGGTCAAGGTGACCCAAGTCCGTGATGAGCCCGGGTCATCACCCACACATTAAGGGCCGGGTCCGGATCCACCGAATGACGGAGTCAGTGCGTCGTTCCTTTAAACGACTTTCACCAAGTCCTACGGAAGAAATCTTACCTGCTCATCTGTTGAGGACGGTTCGGAAGACTCCACCAGAATGGAGCGTACGTCGCTGGAGAATCGTCCCCATCCGTTAGGGGAAGGTTATAAAAAGAGAGTCCCACCAACACTGGAAAGGATTTGATCTACTTTTCACACCATCATTGTAATCTTCTACTTTGTAATCTCTTCCCCAGAGCAGTAAAGTCATCAGTTGAAGTGAACGTAGGTTACTCTGACCGAACCACTATAAACCCTCTCTCTCTCCATTAATTCTTGCATTAATTACTTATCACTTGACCAGTGGTGCCCGAAACACTTTTTGGCATGATCAGTTTGGCGCCGTCTGTGGGAAACGAAAAGAATTTCCTTTTCCAAAGCCATGCCGATCACCACAAGGTCAACAAGGCGACAAGATGGTAATTCCTCGTGGGAGGGCGAGGGTAATCCTCCACCGACTAACCCCGCACCGAATGCTCCCGCTCCCTCTCCTCAACAGATGCTGGAGACCATGCAGCAGCTGGTGACTCAGAACCAACAAATATTGCAGCTCATGCTGGCAAGACAGGGAGGAGCATTAGCTGGTGCAGGACCGTAGGAAGTACCGTACCCAGAGCAACCAGTTGCTCCACGCAGAGGGGCACCTCACCCGGGCGCCCGTGCACATGGGGCCCGGGGCCGAGGTGTCGTCCGACACCACCCTCACCTGGGCGCCCAGGGTCGAGGAACACACTTGGGCGCCCACGCCCTGGGTGCCCATCCTCATGGCACCCTGGGCGCCCATCCTCATGGTGCCCACGCCCAGGGCACGTCTGCTGGAGCTCCCCCTCTCGTCCCACATGGAAGACTCCGGGTCGACCCTCAAGGTCGTGCTCATCTCGACGTGGAGCCCCAGGAGGGTCGAATCGCGGTGGACTTCCACCTCCTCCCTCTGCTACCAATGATAGGGATCCTTCTTTTCAGGAGGGGGGAACTGAAAATCATAGCCTGGAAGATGAGAGTTATCTCCAAGGCCAGTCCAGAGAGGCCCCCAATCGTTGGGATGAAAAGATCAAGGAAATGTAAAATCAGATTGGCAATGTCTTCAACGCCATGAAGGCACAGGTACCAGAATCAATAGACTACCTGGTGCAACGAACGGACACACCGTTCAAACCCAGCGTGGCGAACTACCCACTTCCAAAAAAGTTCAAGATGCCAACCATGGAAACCTTTGACGGGACAAAGGATCCACTGGACCACCTGGAGACTTACAAAACTCTAATGCAACTACACAACATCTCCGACGAGATCATGTGTAAAGCATTCCCTACCACGTTGAAGGGTTCCGCAAGACAATGGCTCTCCAGTCTCGCCCCAGCCTCCATTTCCACCTTTGCATAATTGAGTAAGTCTTTCGTGTCACATTTCATTGGAGGACGCCGCCACCAGAAGCCCGCCACACACCTG
Source organism: Cinnamomum chago (assembly GCA_038049695.1). Lineage (NCBI taxonomy): Eukaryota > Viridiplantae > Streptophyta > Magnoliopsida > Laurales > Lauraceae > Cinnamomum > Cinnamomum chago. Next base: position 54,710,605 of record CP142456.1, read on the forward strand.
CTCAGCATAAAGCAAGATAAAAATGAAAGCCTCAGGAGCTATCTCACTCGTTTTAATGAGGAGGTACTCCAAGTCGAAGAGCCCGACGACAAGGTCTCCATGACAGCCTTCCTGGGAGGCCTTCGTTCTTCAAGCTTCCTCTTCTCGGTGATGAAGCGCCCGCCAAAGAGCTTTCCTGAACTGCTGGCAAAAGCCCAGAAGTACATGAATGCTGAGGACATCACCAGGGCTAGGCGAGGGGAGTCCTCCAGACCAGAAGGCAAGGGGAAGGAGCGAGACAGAGAGGACAGGAAGGAGAACAGCAACAAGTGAAGCAGGACGGAGCGGATACCTGTTAAAGAGAGACTCAGTCCAGCTCCTCAGAGAGATAGACAAGCCTTCACCCCTCTCAATGCAGCAGTCGGACACATCTTGCTACAGATCCAAGATGATCCCGCTGTCAAATGGCTAGGGAAGATGAAGTCTCCCCCAAATCGCAGAAATCCTAACAAGTATTGTCGCTTTCATCGCGACCATGGCCATGACACCGACGACTGCTATGAACTCAAGAAGCAGATTGAGGACCTCATCCAGCATGGACACCTGCGCCAGTATGTCGCTGGAAGGGCCCAAGCACCGTCACCACCTCGTCACCAAGAGAATCAACAGCCCTTCGGAGAAATTCAAACTATCTCCGGGGGATCGGCGGAGTCGCTCTCAGCAATGAAGGCCCATGCCAGAAAGGCCAGACACACTGATGAAGCACGCCCATCCAAAGCACCCAGGCATAGTGACGGCGAGGTCATATCCTTCTCGGATAAGGACTTGGAAGGAATACAGCTCCCCCACGACGACCCACTGGTAATCACCCTGACCGTCGCCAATTTCCAAGTGCGAAGGATCCTAGTGGATAGTGGCAGTTCCGCTGATATTCTGTACGCAGATGCTTATAACAAGTTGAGCCTAGGCAGGGAAAGGCTACGACCTGTTAAGTCACCTCTCATCGGATTCTCAGGGGATAAAATGTACCCCCTGGGAGCAATTACACTGCCAGTCACCGCCGGAGTAGCACCTCGAAGCTCCACGATCATGGTCAATTTCCTGGCGTTAGACTGCCCGTCAGCTTATAATATCATATTGGGGCGACCTGCCCTCAATACATTAAAAGTTGTCCCCTCCACCTATCACCCCATCCTCCGCTTTCCAACCTTAAATGGAATCGGAGAGGTCAGGGGGAACCAGGTGGCTGCCAGGGAGTGCTATGTCTCCTCAATAAAGGACAAAAAACCACAGGAAGCATTGCAGATTGAGACCCTTGATCCAAGGGATGACGCCACCATTGAGAGAGGAGAGCCAGTGGAGAAGCTCACCCCTGTGGTCTTGGACGAGGAGCATCCAGACAGAAAAGTGTACCTTGGCTCTACTCTCCCAGAAGATCTTGGTCGCCAGCTCGTAGAGTTGCTGAAGGCAGCATGGACGTATTCGCGTCGTCTCACGTGGACTTAGAAGGAATTGACCCTAGTATCGCCGCCCACCGCCTCAATATCGACACTCGCTACAAGCCCGTTCGTCAGAAGCTGAGGAGCGCTTCCACTGAAAGGGCTCAAGCAATGGGCGAGGAGGTGAGAAAGCTGGTTGAAAATGGGGCAATCAAGGAAGTGGCGTATCCTGAGTGGCTCTCCAATGTCGTGATGGTAGCCAAAGAAAATGGAAGATGGCGCCTTTGTGTTGACTTCACTGAGCTCAACAAGGCGTGCCCGAAAGACAGTTACCCGCTACCAAGGATTGATCTGCTTATTGATGCAACAGCAAGACACAAACTGCTCACTTTCTTGGACGCATATTCTGGGTACAACCAGATCAGCATACACCCTCCAGACCAAGAGAAGACGTCATTCATCACCCCAGGGGGCACCTACTGCTACAGAGTCATGCCCTTCGGGCTAAAAAATGCAGGACCAACCTATCAACGGTTGGTGAACAAGATGTTTCAGTCCTAGATAGGGCGAATGATGGAGGTTTATGTCGACGACATGCTGGTGAAGAGCCTTGATGCGACAGATCACATCAATCACCTTCGAGAAACTTTCAATGTTCTCAGGTCATTCAGCATGAAGTTGAACCCGGAGAAGTGCGCCTTTGGTGTGGGATCAGGAAAATTCCTGGGTTTTATGGTCAACCAGAGGGGAATTGAAGCAAACCCCGATAAAATCAAGGCCATCCTCGACATGAAGTCGCCCTCCTCTACCAAAGAGCTCCAGCGACTAAATGGAAGAATTGCAGCACTGAACAGATTCATCTCCAAGTCTGCAGACCTGTCTTTCTTCAAAGCCCTTCGGAAAGCCTTCGAATGGGGACCAGAGCCAGAGGAGGCCTTCCAAGAACTCAAAGCCTACTTGACCACACCTCCCCTCCTCTCTCATGCTGCGACAGGTGAAACCCTGTACTTGTACCTCTCTGCTTCCTCGACAGCAGTTAACTCCGTCCTTATTAGAGAGCATAGTGGGATACAAAAGCCCATTTATTATGTGAGCAGGGCATACAGGGGGGCAGAAGTTCGGTACTCGAGGCTGGAAAAACTGGCGCTTGCCCTCATTTCGATGGCAAGGCGCCTAAGGCATTATTTCCAGAGTCATACAGTTGTGGTGTTTACTGATCAACCTTTGAAGGGAGTTTTGGGAAAGCCGGATGTGTCCGGGAGACTCCTTAAGTGGGCAGTCGAATTGGGCGAATTCGATGTCCAATACAAGCCGAGGGTCGCCGTCAAAGCACAAGTCTTGGCAGACTTTGTAGCGGAGTTCACACAAGCAAATGAGGAAACAGATGAGCTCGCCTCGCCTACAACTCCATATCTCCAGACCTCCGAGGAGGACCAGACACCCCTGGGCGCCCAGGCACTGCAAGCACCCCTGGGCGCCCAGGCACTGCCAGCCTCCCTGGGCGCCCAGGCACTCCCAGCACCCCTGGGTGCCCAGACACTCTCAGCCAAGGGCGCCCAAGAAATTTCTACCTTGGGCGCCCCGTTGCTCCCTGTTGCTCAGCCTGGCGCCCAGAGTCCCTCAGTACCACTATGGAGACTTTATGTTGACGGCTCCGCGACCAGTAATGGAGGTGGAGCGGGTCTCGTCTTAATCAACCCCGATGGTACACCCCTCAAGTATGCAGTGAAGTTTCATTTTCTAGCTTCCAACAACGAAGCCGAGTACGAGGCTCTCCTCTCTAGTTTGAAGTTAGCCCTAGAAATGAACGCCCGATACCTCACCACTTACAGCGACTCTCAGCTGATAGTGAATTAGGTAAAGGGCGAGTTCGAAGCAAAGGAAACAAGAATGCAGAATTATCTCAGCATAGTGAAAAAATTGATCCCGCAATTCCAGCACTTCCAAATCAGTCATATCCCTCCGGAGAGTAACATTGCCGCGGATGCACTTGCCAGGCTCGCCTCATCCATAGAGACCTCACCAGGCGAACCAGCATTCCTTGGGCACCAGCTCGAACCAAGCCAGTTGAATGAAAGCACTGCAAACATCAACTGTGCTACAGCTGAAACGAGTTGGATGGCCCCGATAAGGGCGTACCTCCAAGAGGGTACACTGCTAGAGGACCCCCTTGAGGCAAGGAAGCTGAAGATGAGAGCTTCCAAGTTCACACTCTTACAAGATGTCCTCTACAAGAAGGGCTACTCTTTGCCCCTGTTGAGGTGCCTCTCTCCCGAAGAGGCTGATTATGCCCTAAGAGAAATCCACGAGGGAATTTGTGGGAATCACTCGGGCGGGCGCTCCCTTGCTCACAAAGCACTTAGGCAAGGCTTCTTTTGGCCCAGCATGCTAGGGGACGCCAAAGAATTTGCCAGAAAATGTGACAAATGCCAGCACTTTGCCACTGTGCCAAGGTAGCCCCTAGAGGAACTCACTACCATCATGAGCCCATGGCCTTTCTCTAAGTGGGGGATCGACATCTTAGGCCCCCTTCCATTGGGTAAAGGACAATGTAAATTTGTAGTGGCCGCCATCGACTACTTTACGAAGTGAGCGGAGGCGGAACCCTTGGCGAGGATCACAGACTCCAAAGTGAAAGACTTTGTTTGGAAAAACATAGTCTGCCGCTTTGGGATCCCACATGCCATCGTCAGTGACAATGCAAAACAATTCGATAATAGACTCTTCAATTCGTTTTGCTCCGACCTTCAGATAAAGTAGCCTCATTCCAGCCCCGCACATCCACAGGCAAACGGGCAGGCGGAGGTCATGGTGAGAACGGTCCTCCATAACCTGAAGGCAAGGCTTGAAAGAGCGAAGGGCCTTTGGGTCGACGAACTTCCGGGAGTATTGTGGGCCTATCGGACCACGCCAAGAGCTCCAACCGGGGAAACAACTTTCTCTCTCGCCTTTGGGACCGAGGCAGTCATCCCTGTTGAGATCGGGGTCCACTCTCTTAGGGTCCAGCACCATGACCCCGACACCAATGAGGAGGGACTTCGCATCAACCTCGATTTGGTGGATGAAGCAAGGGAGATGGCCAATGTCCGCAATGCAGAATATAAGCGGCGCATGGTAAAATACTATAACTCAAGGGTAAAACCTCGCCTTCTCCAACCCGGAGATCTGGTCCTTAAGAAGGTAATCCTCGCCACTAAGGATTCTCGCGAAGGCAAACTGGGCCCGAATTGGGAAGGTCCTTACCTCATAACAGAGGTGGTAAGACCAGGCACTTATAGGATTCAGAATTAGGAAGGGAAAGTCCTACCTCATCCATGGAATGCGGAGCACCTGAAGAAATATTACCAGTGACACATGAAGGGGAAAAAGCAGTAAAAAGGGGGAGTTCAATTTCTTTTTTTAGCACTTTGTAAAATGTTCTTTTATCATGAGTAGTGGATAAATAAAGTTTCTATATTTCATTCATTCCAATAGTTAGGCCACACAATTGCCTCTTCAAAGAAAGAGAAGAAAAACTACATGTAATGAAACGTGTCAAAGTCTCCTATACCCTAGTCACTCTCATGGCTCCCCTCCTCGTCGCCATCCTCCTCATCCGCCTCGCCATCCTCTGTGTCATCAGAACCTCCATCAGGCTCCTTGGTTGGCAAAAAGCCTGAAAGGTCGAGGTTAGGGAAAGCAGCAGAAATCTTCCCTCGAAGCTCCTCATACCCATCAATGAAGGCATAGGCGACGCCCTCTATGTGAGAATCCGACCCCTAATCTCTTGGATTAGTGTTGTTTTATTGGTGGATTAGTTTCTTTTAGTGGGATTAGTATTTGTTGGGTTGAGTTTGTGAGCTAGAATGGTTTTTTTCTAGTTTTGGGGAATTTTGAGGGCCTTTGTGATTAGTGGGACCCTTTGGGGGTTCTTTTAGTGACTTTGCGCGTGATTGAGAGGTTATTCGAAATTCCCGATAATTCTTTTTTTAGCCTCATTTGACTTATTTTGTTATTCTCTACAACTTTCGTGTTCACTCCGTACCCATTCGAAGCTCCGAAAATCAGTTTTTCCAGCCCGGAGGGCAAAATCGGTCTTTTCACATTGAATCTGGACCCAAATTTCGAGATCTCAGAACCATGCTAAAATTATACTTTTTGAAAACTAGATTTTATGAGAAACATTTTTCTCTTCTTCGTCGATCGCATCCGAGGCCCACAAATAGATGTTTTACCCTTGGCAAGTTTTAAGTGTGGTGGGGCCCATACCCACCCATTATAAGATGACTCCACTCTCTTCTTCTCCCTCATTTTTTCCATTCCATCGACTGAAACTTCCCAGCTACAGTGCCAGCAGCCCTCCTTCTTCATTTCTTCCATTTCTCTTGCTCTAATGGAGCCTCCAAGCCACCAATCCGACGAGGGAACTCCGGCAACTTCTTCCCCTTCATCTCCTATCTTGTTTGACACCATTTTCGTGGGAAACCAAGGTGGGCAGCCCCTATTGCAAGCTTCTTCTTGTTGATTCATGACTCTAGAGGTAAGGACTCTTTCCCATTTTCCTTGGATGTGCAATGGCTTTCCCTTAAGTTCTATTTCCTAGCTTGGTTTGAGCTCATTCCTTGTCTTTCATTGTTTGACCCATTTTAGGGTTTGTTTTGGGGGTTTTTGTAGAGATTGTTGATCTTGACCTTGAGAGGTGTCGCGACCCCGGAACGGATCCCGGGCCCGCGACGCAGTAGATGATAGTTTCCCACAGGTTCCCGCGGTGAGGATTCCCAAAGGCACGAGGAATCTGACTCACACGTACAAGCTTTGCGGAAGCGTGTAGCAAAACACATCACGATGAGCACCAATACGATGTTTAAGTGCTCATGACAATTAATATCAAAACATAGTATCAAAGAAAGAAACTAACATGCATTCCCATTAATATTCAAGTCATGAGACTAATTCAAAGGTACTTTAAGTTTTGTTACAATTCCATAAGAGGCCAACAGAGGCCAATACACTTCCCCAAAATAAACAAAAGAAACCCATGACAAAAGGTGACGAGACTCAAGGACCCGCCCGACGTCTAAATGACCTCGTCGGGCTGCCACTCTCTCACAGGGGTTGGCTCACAAGCCTCCTCCTGACGCTCCTCCTCAAAGGTAACGTCTCCTGCACCTGGGCACCAACAACAAGGGTCAAACACGACGGTTTGGCAGAAAATCAATTTAGGCATGAACATGAATAATAACATCTAGAGAAAACATATAAACAAATCCTTGATATGAAATACTATCATAACTGAAGTACATTTTCAAGAATGCGAACAAGTTGAGATACCAAAACAAACTAGCATGAATACATAATATATCATGAATAGTTACAATCCACAAAGAGCCCATCCTTTCTCCATCATTTATATAAATGAAAAGAGCAAGCACGCACGACGAGCACGATATACATAATATAAGCACGACACGATTTCCCACAAAGACGGGAATTCCGGCCGCGGAACCAGACACGCACGATGTGTAATAAATACACGACCAGTCTGCAGACAGTCCACATGTTTAAAGACCCCCAGACAGTGGATCAAACTAAAAGGGCAGTCTAAGCTCAGTGGTGTTTACTTAATTCATGAATGCACAAAACACGCGAAGCACTATCAAAACTTGTCGAGATAAAAAAAAGGGGGAAATCACTTATCAAAACACGATGAACACGACTAGCAAGGGCATAATTAATATGCATAACACGCTTAGGAAGTGATCCCCTTTTTCTTGGAACACATTTTCAAAACTAGCCTGTACTAAACTTCAAAACGAGTACACGATGATATTCATTATATCAAACTAAGGTACGAACACAAAGCCTATCAAGCACATGTGAGGACCCTTGATTGATCTTTGTGTATTCGAAGCCCAAATGTTGGAATTTGGAATAGAGTTGGTGTCCCGGAAGTTCAAGACATCTCGAGTTTCGAGTACACAATATCAAGCTAAAGGTCACTTAACATGTTCTAGTTTTCACTCTTGCAAAACTTCTTCAAAACTAGGAATTTGGTCAATTTCGGTCAGCTTGCGGTCAGCTGGCGGCTAGCCGAAATAGAAACTGGCGGCTAGCCGTAAGCTGACCGCTGAAAACCCAGATCTGATGCCGCTCTCTGGAAAAGGAACCGTAATAATTTCGGTTGGCTTACGGTTAGCTGCAAGGGAACTGGCGGCTAGCCGTGAGCTAACGACAGGGCTGACCGCAGGACCCTGAAGCAAAAGTCAGCTACTGGAAAAGGAACCGCTGATTTCGGTTGGCTCGCGGTTAGCCGAAATGGGAATTACGGCTAGCCGCCAGCTGACCGAAACTGCACGGGATGTATAGTTCAGTGCAGATTTTCCACATTTCCTTCTTCTCTTCTTCTTGTTTTTCATTCCACCTGCACTCCCTGAGCCCCCATGCTCTCCAAGGGATATAATACACATTTCTCACAATCCCAAACATCCAATCCAAGGAAAACATGATCATGAAGCTTATAAACATTTTCATATGCAAAATTTCCAAAAAAACAACAATGTAGCTTAAAATACACATGCACAATGGTCCTATAGAGATTACTTGCCTTGACCAAAACTAACAATCCTCTCCAAGCACTTCACTCAAAAGCTAAGCCAACACTACAAGAAAACCCAAGAGAAAACACACAAACTCACTCAAAAATGGAACCAAAGAACCCATTTTAACAAAAGGGTTTGCAAACATGAAAAACATAATCTTGAGGAACCAAAATAACTCTATGAAAGACATGAGTGGAAGCTCTTACCTAGAGAAGTTCAAACAAGAGAGGAGGAAGAAAATGTAGGGCTTGAGCCACAAGAAACTCCAATAAGTTTGTATCAATGGAAAGCTTGCAAAGAGATGAAGAAGATGATATTCTTAGAATTTCCTTTGGTGATCTCTAGCTATGACATGCAAGGTGAGGAAGATGGAAAGAAACAAGAGGGATTTCAGCCCTAGGTCAAGAACTTGCAGAGATTTGGTAAAGTGATTGAAAAGAGGGGGAGATGGGGCTTAAGTGAGGAAAATGGGCCCCAACTAGCTGAACTTGAAGTGCTCAAAACACGATCTTGGGAGCCTCGGATGACTTCGACGAAGAAGGATAAAACGATCACCGAAGTATCTAGTTTCCAAAAAGTATATTTTTGACATGATTTTGAGATCTCGAAAATTGTGTCCAGATTTGTGCATAAAAGACAATTTTACCCTCTTTGGGCCAAAACATGGGTCTTTGGGCTTCAAACAAGAATGGCCTTAAAACGAAAGTTGTAACATGTCGACACATCATTCAATGAAATCAAAATCACACTCACACGGAAATCAATACGATCTTCCCAAACTTACACGTGCACTCAGGCCTTCCTGAGCGTGTCTAATTAATACTAAACGTTCTCAAAATTTCCAAAGTTATGTCCAGGACTAAACTAATCATTCTAACCCAACAACAACTAAACTCACTTAGAACTAAACACATACTAATCGCACAATAATCGAAATGGTCTGGGTCGGGGTCTAACAAGAGGTGATTAGGAGCTTGGTTTGCTAGATTGGAACCCAAGGCAAGTGGATGAATGGATGGTGGAATGTTATCCAAGTTTTATGAGAAATCCTAAATTTTATTAATTGTTCTTGATAATTTGATATATGTTTTCACATACGTTTCTTGCCACATTTCTATTGATTTCGAAAATGCATATTAATGGTTGTTTCTCTCTTGTTAAATCTCTTGAAAATGTATGCATTTCATTTGGTCAAAGTTTGTTCATATGGTTTTATAATGAATGGGGTTGGTTTCTCCACCCATGTTTATGTTTACTAGCTTGCATTGATTTGAAATTGATGCTCATTTGAAGAGTTTTGCTAAATCATCTTTTGTTAAGGAAATGTGAATCAATAGTCTTGATTTATCTCTAGATTTTTGGCTCAAATGGACCCTTGTGTATATTGGGGATTCTTCCCTTTGTTTATTGTGAAATGGGAAGAAAGAGGTGTTTAGATTTAACTTTTAATGGAGTTTTGATGGGAGTTTTATTGTAGTTAAGATGTTGTTGATGCAAGGAAAAGCTCAGTTTGTATATGTGTTGGAAGGTAGGGAAAAAGGGGAGAAAAATCAAGCCTTCCCGGACCTGCTGTACGCCCAGGTCCGATCGATCGGACTGTCGTTAACTGTGAGGCTTTTCAGGCCGATCGATCGGACCGAAGGAGGACTCAGTTTGAGTCCAATGAAATTTGATATTGTTTTTTTTTTGGGAAACAATTGTGCTTTCTTTGAGTCCTAGGGGTATATACCTTAGTGTTAAGACTAATTATGCCCTCATCTAAGGTCTTCAAGACTAGGGAACTAAAAGAAAAGGATGGTGATGATCTAGGCACTAATTCTTGGTTCTAGGTGGGACCTTGGCTACCCTTCTTGGACTCATTTGACCATATGTGAGGGCGTCTTGAGCCGATGCCCTTCACGGTTGGTTCGGATGCATCAAAGTTAATCCATTTCAATCTTGAACGGTACGGAACGACGTGATATCTTTCTTATACCTATATACAAAGCCTATTTCTTTGGTTATCGTGAATCCTACTCCTTTCGATGACTGAATAGGTGGCTCGATGTTTCAGGATTAATGTCATGCCTAGGATGGACCGCTTATAGTCTCGATTTTCTATTAGTACTACCCATAAGCTCATTTTAAGTTTTGAAAATAGTAAAAGTGCATAAGGAGCCCGGAATGTCTTCAAACTCAAGGAGTACCAAGTAAATTATTATAATCGACATACGGGACTCCTATTCACTTAAACAAATCTTGAAACCGATATTTTACCCGAAATTGTTATAGTTCATTGTTTCACCTCATTTCCAAGATTTGCACTACATGACTTGTTTTCTCGAAAGCATTGAAGTTACTCTAGTAATAGTTATTTGTCCCGAAGTGCATTGCACCACATGATATGTCAGTGTGCCCTTGAGCACCCCCGTCTTGCCCGTTTGATTATGTATTTGTACTTGATTACTTGCATTGTCTCGATTGTATTTGACCTATGAGTCGGCACCACTAAGCTTGGATAACCCTGTTGGTCTGATCCACCGACTTGGAGATCCTCCTCTTGTCCCGCCAGCTGCAGTTTGGATCCCGTTACCCGATCATTACCGTGGTTTTGTCCCGATGTCGCAAATTGCTACTGTGGTCCCCGATGCCCGGCTCGCTACCGTGGTCATGTATAGTATATGTATATGTATATGTATTTATATGAGATCCCCTGTTTCTCCTCACCTCGAGTGACTGAGATCAGGGCCTAGTTATTGCTCTATCACCTTAGTGATAGAGGACTTAGCTTCGTGTGGTCGCCATCTTGCTTGTTTCCTGATTCCTTGGATACCCAACATGTTTTATATTGCTTATTGTTTTCCGATAAATGATTCATTTCCTTTATGAAAGTTATTATTTAAACAAGTGTTAATAGTCTCCAAAGTGCATTCAGTTAATGTTATTATATTGTTTTCTATCCTGTGTACACGCACATGTTTTAAATGAATGCTGGTTGGGTGAATACCCATGCTTTTACATATGTTTCAAACGATCCATGGTTTTGCTATATTTGTATGATTACACATATTTTAGACGAACACCCGATTGTCAAATACCTATGCTTTTATAGATGATGTAAATGAACATATGCTTTATTAGATTTCCAGGTTTAACCCATGTTTGAAACGAATACATGTTTTGTCTGAGATTCATGATTTTTCACCCGTTTAATTATATGCAGCATTTGGATCAAATAGCATGACTTATCATACGTTTTATTCTTCTGTATATTTATGATCTTTTCATCCACCTGCCAGACCGTCGTGTCTGACCCACTACTTTTGGTACTCAGGTTCAGACTTCTTCGTCCCGAGATGAGTGCTTTTGTTGGCTGTGGAGCAATGCTTTGCAGGTTGGTTTGTCGGCTATGTCATGTAGACAATGAGCTTGACATCGGAGATACATCATATATGGGTAGCGGTTAATAGCTTATTATTGTATGGCTTTATTAGCCTTTTCTTGGGATTCTTAATTAATGCACATTGATAATTGTAACTGGAACACATATGGGAATGTAATATCCTGTTACTGTCAGCTCTGTATTTTGTAGTGATGGTTTGCTCTAGTCTGAGATTGTTCTTGATATTATAGCTATATGCTAGAGGTTGAGTGCGACACGGAATCCGATGGCCACGGACTCCGGGTCGCAACGCCACGAAAGCTTCCACAAAATATTCAGAATGTGTTGGATGTGTTGTCTTCACACACGCGGATCTTGGGAGAAAAATATAATTTATGCGTAATCCCATTCCCGCCCCCGAGGTTTCGATTCGGGGGGCGTGACACTCTGCTAGCTCCTTCTCAGCCTGAGAAGCTTTATCACGCGCCGCCTTCATCTCTGTTGCCACGACAGTCTCTCTGAGCGACGCCCTCTCGCAGGTCTGTGCAAGCTCAGCCTCCATAAGCGAAGCCCTCTCGAGGGCCTTCACCAGCTCAGTCTCTGCTCTGGTCGCCCTCTTGTGGGATGAGAAGAGCTCAGTCTCTGCCCTTGTCGCCCTCTCGCGGGATGACAAGAGATCAGCGTCTACCCTGGTTGCGCTCTCATGGGCTGACGAGAGCTCGGTCTCGAGCCTGGTCGGCCTCTCACGGGCCATCGCAAGATCAGCCTCGGAAGCTCCCCTAGCAGCTTCAAGAGCAGCAATCTTCCTCTGAGTAATGGAGAGCTCCTTTTGCATGCTCTCATTCTCCTGCTTCAGCTGAGTGTTGTGTCGGGCCCTTGACAATAAGCAGACGGACGCAGTGGAAGTCTGGAGCCATAAGAAACAAAGAAAATGAGAGCCCACACATAAAAGTCTGGAGAAAAGGAAACAGAAAGCCTTTACCTGAGCCAGACCCTCTAAGAATGTGTCAATGACCCTCTCGGTACCCAAAGAATTGATCCGCGTGACCTCAGGGGAAACACAAATCTCCCAAGCTTCTCCCGAATCACCTGAGCATTGCCTTGTTAGGGATTTTGTATTTGCAATTTGATGGATGCATTTTCACTTTAGCATCATTTGAATTCTCACACTTGCATTGTTTTAGAAAACCTTGAAATCTAGTTTTATACATGCATAGCTTTTAAGATTTGCAAAAGTATTTGTTTTATGCATGTTTTGTTTCTAAACTTGGATGAAATGGTTTTAGAAACCAAACACTTTTGAAAACCTAATTCTTTGTTCTTTATATTTGGAAAATCATTTTGAGAATTTAGGTTTGAGCCTTGCATACATTCATCACTTTCAGAATCTTTTTTGTATGCATTTTCATATGAAAAGAGTTTTTAGAAATCAAGCTAGCCTTTGGTTTTAAAAGTTTTGAATCATTTTAGGCTTTTTATGTTTCATGTTTTAAAACTCTTAGAATGATTTAAAACATGTTTTTAAAGCTTGATTTAGTGGCCAAAAAGATCCCCCAAGAAAAATCTTTGATATGCAAAAAATTGGATTTTTTAGGTCCCAGGTGGTCAACCTGCAGTGAGGTAGGTCGACCTACCCAGGGGCAGGTCGACCTACCTCTCTGCAGGTCGACTGGTCCAGAAAGCTCCAACGGTCAGTTTTTTGACCGTTGTGTGTGGTAGGTCGACCTGCCCCTGTATGTAGGTCGACCTGCTACTAGCCGTTGGCAACTTTTTGGCTATAAAGTCCATTCATTTCCAACCTTTTTCAAGGCTTGACACATGAACTTTTGAGAGCATTTTGGATCCAAAGAAAGGGGAAGAAGTTGGAAAGGCTAGAGGGCTATTTGGAAATCAAATGCTTGAGTTTTTAAAAGGTACATCATTATAGTTATTTTGATTTCCATTCAAATGAAATCCATGCATGTTCAAATCCTTTGTATTTTCATTTATGCATGATTTCAAGCCTTTAAAGAGTTGTGTTGCAAACTCATTATCTTCATTGGTATATTAGAATGGTTTTCAATCACTCTCATCTAATTCACATGTGTTCTTAGACTTTTATATTCATACAACATGTTTTAGATCATTTCTTTAAGTTGTGTGAATCTTTCATGTGATTAGTTTTATCTTCAATCATCATTTTATAAACCTTGATTTTAAAATGCATCATGCATTCATTTAAGAGCTTTATTGTTAAAATTGATTGAAGAAAAGCATTCATACACTTGTGCACACACTTTAACTTATTCAAGTGTATGTTTGTAATTTGAATTAAACTTTCATATTAGCCTATGTAGAGGCAATTCAATTGAGCTTAAATTGTATCTCTTGGAGTGTTCTTTTGTGAAGACACCTTCTTTGAGAAATCTCTCTTTTGTAAAGGTTATTGCTTAGCCTAAGAAAAGCATTGTGTAAAGGTTATTGCTTAGCCTAAGAAAAACATCTTGTAAGGTTATTGCTTAGCCTAAGAAAAGCATCTTGTAAGGTTATTGCTTAGCCTATAAAAGCACATTGAGAGGTTGTTGTTTAGCCTAGAAAAACAACTTTGTAAGGGTTATTGCTTAGCCTAGTAAAAAGCATAAATAGTGAAAATCCGGTGGGGTGATTAGATCACAAGCCGGTAGTGGATGTAGGCATTGAGGCCGAACCACTATAAACCTTAGTGTTGTGGTGTTTGCTTCGTGATGATTGTTTTATTAGCTTCCGCATTTTGATTGTTTATCATCACATGTGACTAGTTTATGTTAAGAAGTTAAAATTGATTTAAATTGGTCATAGTTGTAGCTCACCCTATTCACCCCCCCCCCCTCTAGGGTTAGGATCCCAAGGACTTTCATGCCTGGCATCGGCCCAGCACAAATGGACGCCCCTGCAGGAGCCCCCGGGCGCGGGGGACACGAATGAGGGGCAGAAGGTGCAGCTGGAGAGGAAGACTCTCAAATAGCAATCGAGGCAGAAGAGGTCGCTGACTAGGGCGACACTGTGGGAGAGGCCGCCCTATGGGAACACAGTCGTGCCCCCGCTGAAGGGGTAGATGCGAAAGAACTAGCCCTGAAAGACACTGGCGGGGAGTCCCCCCTTGTGGTGCTGTCTACCCTCACCGCCTTGGAAGGAGGGGCACTCCTACTTGAAAGGAGAACCCCGATCATTTCTCTATCCACTGCTGCAAAAGCCAAAAATGTTACTTGTACATATAAAAAAAAAGAAGAGAGAAAGGAAAAGCAGAAGTCAAATACCTTTTCTCTTCGCGGGAGGTGCCTGAGAGGGGCCACTAGCTCCACTAACTCCACCACTTTCTTTGGGTAAAAGAACACCCAAGTCTTATTCAGGATGGTCTCTTACGGCCTGTAGCTTCCATTCTCGACTCATGGAGAGCACCGGCGCGTCTGCAAAAAGGCAACGGGTGAGCACATAGAAAATATTAATAAAGGCAAAAAGTAGCAAATGAGTGGCTTACCAAGTCTCCTGGCGTCTCCCCATCGAGTTGGCACCAAAGCTCGATCTGTCTCGGAAGCCCACTCTCCGCAAGCAAATAAGAAACGGGATTTCCAGCTATGGCAGTTAGAGCGCAATCCTGTAAGCAGCTTACCGCCCCTGGATGTAAAATAGTACCATCCCCTGTTAGGGGCGGGAGACTCGACTAAGTTATAAGCCGCGTGGAACTACACCGGTGAAGCGTCCTCGTCATGCACTCTCCTCCACAATGCAAGGAAACCCAGCAAGACTCTCCATCCGTTTGGGGCTAACCGCCCAGGGGTCAATGAAAAGTAGTGGAGAATATGGCAAATGGAAGGGAGCATGGGAAACCTCAATCCCGCCTCAAGCATCTCCTCGTAAATTACAATGTCGCCCGACGAATCGTCACAAGCTGGCTCATCCGCCTCAGCCCGACGGCATAAAACGGTAGGGGGAATGTGATAGGCAGACACAATTCTAAAAACATCACTATCAGCAGTGAGCACGCTGAAAAGAGTACTCACCTTGGACCCGTTGTCGTCGACAACCACTTTTCCTCG
This sequence comes from Cinnamomum chago, assembly GCA_038049695.1. Classification (NCBI taxonomy): domain Eukaryota; kingdom Viridiplantae; phylum Streptophyta; class Magnoliopsida; order Laurales; family Lauraceae; genus Cinnamomum; species Cinnamomum chago. Next base: position 54,726,017 of record CP142456.1, read on the forward strand.
ATACTTTTTGCGGTGAGGACATGCCATGCACACCGATGTGGCGCCCGTGTTCACCTCTCCATCAGCACCAGGCTGGGCCGGACTCCTCGTGGATGCAGTGGAGGCACCCAAGGAAGGGGCGCCCTGTCCACCTCGCCCAGCACCAGCAAAAGGGGCAGCATGCCTACCAGTAGCGAGGGTTGCACGCCCAGCAGCAGGGGCGTCCAGGCACCTACCTTGTTCGCCGCCCGCAGCAGGGGCGCCCCCGCCTGGTGCTCCCGCTGTCTCGTCGCCTACAACAGGGGCGCCCCCGGCTGATCAGCCACTGCGCCAGCCGAGCCAGCCCGTCTCTCCTCAGCAGCCACCACCGCAGCAAGGGCGCCCCCTGCCTGGGCACCCTGTCTACCCTCGCCAACGAGCACAGCAGCGGGGGTGCCCCGAGTGGCGTCCAGCACCGTCTCGCCCCGAGCGGCTTCCAGCGCAACAGTGGGGGCGCCCCGAGTGGCGTTCAGCAGCACCTCGCCCCGAGTGGCATCCAGCAACGTCTCGCCCTGACTAGCATCGCCAGCCAGCCCACCTGCAACAGCAGGGGCGCCCCGGGTGGGGACGCCCCATCTGATGCCGTCCGATCGCCCGCCGTGCGCAGCAGAAGCAGGCGCTGGGGCACCCGCCTGGGCGTCCAGTCTCCCCTCAGCCACGGGTTCAGCAGCAGCGGCAGGGGCGCTCGCCTTGGCGCCCCTGCCTAGATCATCATCTCCATCTGCAGCAGGGGCGCCAGCCAGTCCACCGCCTGCAACAGCCCGTCCAGTTGTCTCATCGCCTGCTGCCTGTCCGTCGCCGGCACCTCGCGGCGATTGGTTGTCTTGTAGCTTCTCTACCTCTTGCTGTGCCATGGGTTTGCTCTCTATTTTTTTCTTTGAACAACAAGGAGTATAAGTGGTTGCCCTTTTTCCTTTGTGGCAAGAAGAAGATAAAAAGATAGCAGCCCCTTCTTTCTCTCTTTTAACAAGAAGAAGATAAAAAGTAAAAGCCCCAAATGAAAAGCAAAATGGGCAAAAACCCTCTCTATTTATAACCTGTGCACTAGGGTTTTCAAAGGAGAAAGAACACTAAGCCAAGAGAACAAAGGAGAAGAGCCCTGAGCCACAAGAACACTTCTGTAGAATTCAAGGAGGGAAAGAACCGCCGGAAGGACTCTTCTGTGGAGCCCGGAACGCGGAGACGGATAGCGTTTGGGGAAACAACTAATGCTCGGCATGGAAATAATCTGATATTCAAAATGTCTCCCTTTCAAAGTTCTCTTTGGCGCGAGACATTGAGGGGCAAATGATGGGCCAGGCCCAAATGACTCGGTCCACGATGGCGGGTCTGGTCAAAGTGACCCAAGTCCGTGATGAGTCCGGGTCATCACCCACACATTAAGGGCCGGGTCCGAATCCACCGAATGATGGAGTCAGTGCGTCGATCCTTTAAACGGCTTTCACCAAGTCCTACGGAAGAAATCTTACCTGCTCATTTGTTGAGGATGGTTCGTAAGACTCCACCAGAATGGAGCGTACGTCGCTGGAGAATCTTCCCCATCCGTTAGGGGAAGGTTATAAAAAGAGAGTCCCACCAACACTGGAAGGGATCTAATCTACTTTTCACACCATGGTAGAAAAATCAAGAGCATGTCATATTCTTAATTAAAATATGAGATAATAGAATAATATTTACTACCATTTACCTGAATGGTTTTCAACAACTTATCTTTGGCTTGTTGTGGAATTTTAGCCCATTTTTTCACCTGCAATGGTACAATGCCAGGAGTCCTCACAACTATTCCACATAACGTGGAAAGATCTCTAGCATTCTTTCCTATTGGCTGGCCATCTGTATTGAAGTCCACAACTAGTTTATCATCAGAATTTCTGTTGAGTAATTTAATGCCTCGCGTGGGTCCTCGAGTCCTCTTCTTCCCACTGCAAGAAGCTGTTTTGAAAGGTTGAAATACAAAATACAAAGGAAAAAAGATGTTAGCAAGTACATAAGAATCCTAACCTCGTTAAGACATATCATGAATCACATATAAATTAGTTTAAGAATTTAAGACATCTTACTAGAGCTGCTGGCAGACCCCCCGACCTCTATAGGGGAAGGTTGACTTTGAGTTTCAACTGCCTCCGCTTGTGGCTGCACAGAAGAATTAGGACCAGCTACACGAATGCGTCGACGCAACATGACTATCCAATTAACTTTCTGAATAATATAATCAAATGTGTCATTAACAATATAGATTTGAATTCTACAATAGTCAGCGTATGAATATTAAATAAAAAAAGACATTCAATAAAGCGGAAAAAATTAGAGCATACATAGTATTTATATATAGTTAATATGATATCAAAAATCCAAACTCAATTGCATTACTGCTACCAATCTTGATCACCATCATCAATAGTTGTATTATCTCCATCACCGTCATCAATAAAGTTATCATCTCCATCGTATTCTTGGCTTGGATTAGAAAGTACCAAATTTGCATCAACAACCACCCCTTCGATATCAGGTCTATTCCAACTAATAACATCACCATTTGTGTCTATTGTGTCTGTCAAGTCACTGTGCATCCCGATCTCAATTTGTTCGCACGGGTCCATTTCTGACTCCATATTGTAAAAGTCTCGGGGTTGTATCTTTATTACGACATGCCAATTGGAGTCAATAGTATCTTGGACATAAAAAACTTGTTGTGCCTGACTTGCAAGAATAAAAGGTTCATTGGTATATAAGGTTCGTGTGATATTCACACAGGTGAACCCATATTCATCCTGCTTTATTTGCCGACCACCATGGTTTGTTACATCCCACCAATCACATTTGAATAATATGATTCGATTTCCGCCTATATATTTTAACTCCATAACATCCTTCAAGACGCCATAGTAGCCGATGTTTCCAGTCATTGGGTTCTGGTCTCTGGCACTTGCAAAGCTTGATGTCTCTGCAGTTACAAAAACTCCACTATTTTGAGTCTTCCTTTGAATCTCGCGATCTTTTGTGTGAAATCTAAAACCATTTACAATGCATCCCTTAAAACACCTCACAGCTCGAAGGGGACTCATAGCTAATGATTGGAGATTTTCATTTACCTGCTCACCATTTACTTGCATCTGTGAAACCTATTTTAGAATGGAGAAAGTAATTAACACATATGCCTCAATGACACAAAACTATGACTAAAATTAAATTGAAAAAGAGTAAATTATATTTAACACTTACATGTTGTTCAAACCAATTACCAAATTCCTTAACATGAGTGCGGTCTACATCCCTGGCACTTATGCGCCCACGATGAGCATCCTTAATCATTTGCTTATGTGTCCTGCACAATAACTCATTTAATTGTAATCTAAATGAGAGGAAAACATAAAGTTTACCATCTTTTTACCATTTAAGTATGTTTGAATGAGTAGTCTTACTGAACATATGGGGTGACTTCATCACAATTGCTCAACACGTATAGACGAGCCTGTTCCCACTCATATGTACTTAGTGTGCGCGAGGTTGCCTTCCCTAAGGTACGACTAGTCCTTACGAAAATGGAAAACTTTTCATGTGATTCAGGATCAACACCATCGTAATTTCGAACTGGCCGGTTGAACTTTGTCTCAACCTCATGTAAGTATCTCGAGCAAAAGGTTGAGCATTCTTCTGAAAGATACCCTTCTGCTATTGAACCCTCCAGACGACTTCTATTACGCACATACGACTTCAGTCTGTGTAAGTACCTATGAGAATACAAGTGTCGATGTTAATGACAATATCAAATGCAACAAATAAATTAATATTGTATATATACACTGACCTCTCAATCGGATACATCCACCGATATTGTACTGGTCCTGCGCATCTGGCCTCATTAGCCAAATGAATAGGCAAGTGCACCATAATATCAAAAAAAGAATGTGGAAAGATCATTTCTAATTTGCAAAGTGTTAGGGCAATTCGAGATTGCAGCAGCTCTAGTTCTGAGACCCTCAACACTTTCGAACACAGCTGCCTGAAGAAATTGGACAATTGAATCAAAACTGAACACACATCCTTAGGTAAGTGTCCACGTATTGCAAGCGGAAGCAGTTGCTGTATAAGAACATGACAATCATGACTCTTCAGCCCCGATATCTTGCACTGTTTCACTTGAACACATCGTGAGATGTTTGATGAATAGTTATCTGGAACCTTCACCTCCTTCAAGCATTGAAGGAACTTTCTTTTCTCACCCAAAGACATTGAGTAGCATGCAGGGGGTAGTAACAGTCTATTTCCTACCTGTTTTGGGTGAAGTCGTTCCCTAATGCCCATTAATTTCATATCAAGACGAGCTTTCAAGTCATCCTTTGTTTTCTCCGCCATATTCAACAGTGTCCCAACCACACTGTCACACACATTCTTTTCAATGTGCATAACATCCAGATTGTGTCGCAGTAGGAGATCTTTCCAATAAGGTAATTGGAAGAAAATACTCTTCTTTTTCCAATTCTTTGGCAATTTGCAATCATCCCTTTTCCTTTTTCTTCCAGTCTTATCCTTATCCGCCTTACCAAATGTGATTTGCTCGTAATCACGTAACTGATCTAGTACATCATCACCGGTTAATGCATTTGGTGGACAACTCAATTCCTTAGAGCCGTTAAAAGATCTCTTGTTGTGTCGGAGTCTATGATCAGGTGGTAGAAATCGACGACTCCCCAAGTAACAAAACTTATGTCCATTCTTCAATCTGACGGAGTGGGTCTCCTTGTTACAACAGGGACAAGCCTTTTCCCCTTTAGTGCTCCATCCAGACAAGTTTGCATATGCGGGAAAGCCACTAATAGTCCATAAGATTGCCGCATGCATTTGGAATTTTTTTTTTGAAGAGGCATCGTATGTCTCAACTTCATCTATCCACAATTCTTTCAACTCCTCTACCAGCGGCTGCAGGTACACATCAATGTCGTTCCCAGGAGACTTAGGGCCAGGAATAAGTAACGACAACATGAAATATGTTTGCTTCATACACATCCATGGTGGCAAGTTGTATGGGATGATGAGAATGACAGGCCATGTACTATGAACAATACTCATGGTATTAAAAGGATTAAAGTCGTCGCTTGCTAATCCAAGTCTGACATTACGAGGTTCAAGACCAAAAGATGGGTATACCTCATCCAAAGCTTCCCAAGCCTCAGAGTCTGCTGGATGCCTTAACACTCCATCCTTTGTGCGACCCTCGTCATGCCATCTCATGTGCTCGGCTGTTTTCGAAGACATAAATAATCTTTGAAGCCTTGGTTTCATTGGGAAATAACGCAAAATCTTTGCAGCCAACTTACTTTCTTTTTTAGATGATGTTAACGCTTCTTCAGTAGAGTGGCCCGTCACCGATTTCCACCTCGATTCACCACATACGATACATTCATTCATATTCTCGTAATCCTTCCAATATAACATGCAATCATTCGGGCATGAATCTATCTTCTTGTAGTGCAAGCCAAGATCTTGAAGTATCTTTTTTGATTCATAGTGATTCTTGGGCAGCATTTCACCAGTAGGAAATGCCTCTTTTAACAGCTCAAGTAACATGTCGAATGATTTATTACTCCAACCGTTAAGACACTTTAAGTGGAATAACCGTACAATGAAAGATAGTTTTGAAAATTTAGTGCAACCTGGGTATAGTTCACTCTCAGCATCCTTCAATAGTTCGTAAAATCTTTGTGCTTCCTTGTTAGGCTCTTCTGGAGTGTTCTCTTCTGGAGATGTATTATCATCCCCATCATTCAAGTTTGCCATCCCGAATGCATCCTGTAACAATCCATGCATATCATCGCCCTCGGTGGACTCATCGCTAATATCTTCCCATGCATATATATCCTCCCCATGACTCGTCCAATGGATATATCTTTTCATTATTCCATTCCATAATAAGTCACCATGAACATCTTCTTTATTCTTATAGTACCTGTTGCAACATTTTGTACAGGGACATAGGATCTTATCCCCATTCGTTGAACGATCAAATGCAAAATTTAGGAATTCCTTAATACCATTTAGATACTCAGGGCTCACTCTTGGCATTTGCATCCAACTCTTATCCATCACAATATCTTGTTTTAGCTGACGTCACCTATATATCAACCAAATGCACATGGTGACACAAGCCATTGGATTTTTACTCCGTATTGTTTCCAATGATTTTTACTCTAACTATTTTTGTTTACTGGCATTCAAATTTCATGTCAACTATGATTTTTTCATTTAACTTCAATAAAGTCTCTCATAGATGGAGATAAAAATCACATAACATTATATTAACTAGACACAATAAATGCTGAACACATAAACTAAGTCGAGTCAAGAAAAAGATGTATAAGAATTGTAAAAAAGATGTGAATATATTCAAATTCTAAAAAAGTTAATGTCTCATCTATATTACCCTTTTATATCCTTCACCCCTCACAACATATTAGAGATGTCAATATATAGTATCGTGTCGTGCCAACAATGATGACAAGGGAGCTCGGCCCGACAAGAACTCATGCCGGGCATGTGCCGTGTGTGCCATTGGCTTCGTGTTGTTCTTACTTTCCAGGCTCAAAAATTAAAGGCCTTACACTAAAAAATTAAAAGATACACACAAATAAGAGTATGGCATACAAATTTAAGTGGTTCATTGAAACTCAACGTACTCCACTGAGCATAGAACCATTTAGATCATTTCTATTTGAAGGTTTTTCAATAAAATTACCTTTGGAACCTTTACAATTTTTTGGATAATAAAGAATAAAAGAAATAAAGCTGGGCTGGTGGGACAGGGCATGTATTCAAACTGTAACAGAGGTGGAAGGCTTGGCTGGGCTGGGTTGGGCGGCCAGGTCGGGGGGGGGGGGGGTGCTGGGCTGGATTGGGCGGCCAGGGTGGGTGGGAGAAGGTGGGCTGGGTTGGGTTGGATTGGGCGGCAAGGGTCTGTGGGAGAAGGTAGAGGGCTGGGCTGGGCTGGGCGGGTGGGAGAAGGTAGAGGGTTGGGCTGCATTGGGCGGCCAGGGCGGGTGGGAGAAGGTAGAGGGCTGGGCTGCATTGGGTGGCCAGGGCGGGTGGGAGAAGGTGGAGGGGAGAGAGAAATAGAGAGAGAGAGGGGGGGGCAGTACCTATTTGCAAGAGGGAGATGACACGAGGAGGTTGAGCGCTGCAGAGGATGCTGTTTGTAAGAGGGAGATGGCGATGCAGAGCAGGGAGATGGCGATGCAGAGGCTGTTTGCAAGAGGGAGATGAAGCTGCAGAGGGAGACGACGCTGCAGAGGGAGATGACACGAGGAGGGTGTCTGCAAGAGAGGGAGATGGTGCTGCAGAGGTCTGATGACACGAGGAGCCTGTCCGCAGGAGGGAGATGGCGTTGCAGAGTTTGATGAAGATCTCTTTGCTTAATGATCGAGATGGCGCTGCATAGGGAGATGACACGAGGATGATGTTTGTAAGAGGGAGATGGCGCTGCAGAGCATGGAGATGGCGCTGCAAAGTAGGGAGATGGCGCTGCAGAGGCCGTTTGCAAGAGGGAGATGGCGCTGCAGAGGGAGAAGACGCTGTAGAAAGAGATGACACGAGGAGGCTGTCTGCAAGAGAGGGAGATGGTGCTGCAGATCTCTGATGACACGAGGAGCCTGTCGCAGGAGGGAGATGGCGCTGCAGAGGTTTGATGAAGATCTTTTGCTTAATGATCGATTGTATTTGGTTAATAAGGGTTTTTAGTATTCATTAAGGACTGAAATTCCACAACGTTTAGCGGGGGCTCCTATGACCTCCACTAAAATTAAGTTTTACCGTCACCCCATTTAGGGACCCCACTAAATATATATTTTTACCCTCAAATATATCGGCTGCCGCTAAAATTAGGACGCTAAAGGCTTAAAACTTTCCCGCCAAATTTTGGCACCATTAAATGGGGTTTATAGTGGCGGCCACTGCTATGATCGCCGCTACAAGTTAATTAAAATTGGCTTCTGACGGGGGCCATCGTTGGCCCCCGCTATAAGTGATCTATAGCGACGCTTTTTGCCGGCCCCCGCTAAAAGCGGGCCGCTAAAGGTATATTTTCTTGTAGTGCCATCATTGTAATCTTCTACTTTGTAATCTCTTCCTCAGAGCAGTAAAGTCATCAGTTGAAGTGGACGTACGTCACTCTGACCGAACCACTATAAACCCTCTCTCTCTCCATTAATTCTTGCATTAATTACTTATCACTTGACCGGTGGTGCCCGAAACACTTTTTGGCATCATCAAAAACTATGATTACATCTTTTGTAATTAGATCAATGGATATCATTATTTAATGGGTGGTTTGATATACTCGCACTAATTCATGTTTCACGGTAAGACCTTCCAAATCCCCCATCCTTCCTTTCATGAACTGCATGCATCGAGATTTCGCTCAATTGAGTGTTATCTTTGCAGTTGGATTAAGGCAGCTTAAATTTACATGGTTACTGACAAGAGCCCATATCATTATTTAATGGGTGGTTTGATATACTCGCACTAATTCATGTTTCATGGTAAGACCTTCCAAATCTCCCATCCTTTCTTTCATGAACTGCATGCATCATGATTTCGCTCAATTGAGTGTTATCTTTGAAGTTGGATTAAGGCAGCTGAAATTTACATGGTTACTGACAAGAGCCCATAGCAAAGTCAAAAGGTGCTCATTGTTGCAACGTGAGATGGGGTTCATGTCATGTTACTAATGAAATAAGGATTACACAGTTTCTGTTCATGATGAGACTTTCCCATCCCGTCCATGCCCCATTCCCCCACCCCCCACTGTGAATTAGCATCTATCAAAAGATTAATAGTATAACGAGTGTATACTCAAGTTGGATTAACCCATGTTAAATTAAAATGGTTCAATCTTTTGGGTTTTATATCAACGCTATCATCATACAACCTGGGTGGTTCTTACTTCTTAGGCTGACATTAGCCTATGATGAGAGCTCCTCATCCCACCACACCCATGCAACCGGTGGTGGTCTCAGTTGGGCCAATCATGTGAGCTCACAATAGCATTAGTCGCATTGATTATACGATCAACGGTAGTCCTATCTCGGTTTTTGTGGCATTAATAATTTTATATTTTAGGTTTTAATACTTTTGGTGCTTGATTTTTAAGGCTGAAGTGAATTTGAAGATAAAGAAAGCTTACTGCCCCCCAAAGATTGTGGAAGGAAATCCATGTATAGAGTACATCAAGTACATCATATTTCCATGGTTTGGAATATTTGACGTTGAGCGTGATGCAAAGAATGGTGGAAACAAGTGAGTTTTACTCATCTCTCAATTGTGCATGTACAATGTTTTTATTTTATTTTTTTGGCATTGTTTGCTATTTCTTTTTTCATTTTTTAATGAAAAAAGATGTTTTTACTTCATTTTTGTTTGTCTTAATGGCTAAACTAATGTATGGGTTGTCCAACCCTTTATATAGGACCTTCACCAGCATTGAAGAACTGATTGCAGACTATGAAAAGGAAGAATTACATCCAGCTGACGTCAAACCAGCACTCTCTAAAGCGTTGAACAAAATATTGCAGGTACATCTTTTTCGCTTGACCACCTTAGCATGATTATTACTATTTTCAAAATTGAAGATTGCTTACCAATTTTCTGATTGGTAAGAGTACCACACTACGTCAAAAGAAGGAATTCTCGACTCATGTACCACTGTGGACTCGACTCACAATGGCCGTCACATTCTTGTGACGGGTTATTTTCGCTCGACGACGGTCCAGGGCAGCCCTTTCATCTTTGAAGTTGACAAAAAGAAAAACATCCCACCACTGTTACCCAGCGAAACCAACTCTCGTCTCCCTCCAAAAAAATCCCCCCCTCCCTCTAGAAACGAAACCCCTCACCCCTCACCTCCCCTTTCTTCCAATAGACGATTCCTCCTCCACCAAGGCTCCTCCATCAAGGTCGCAAATGGCTGGACCCCTAACCCTTCTCATCTCTCACAGGGTACTCGCATCTCCTCATTCGTCTTCATCTCTCCAACATCTCCAAAGCAACGAACCCATCCTCTCTCTTCTCCGTCTTCATTTTTCTGGACCTCCTCCGTCTTTTGTCTCCAAAGCAACAAGCCCATCCCCTGTCTTCTCCATTTTCATTTTTCTGAACTTCCTCATCCCAAAGCAACGAGCCCACCTCTGTCTTCTCCAAAGCAACGAGCCCATCCTGTGTCTTCTCCGTCTTCATTTTTCTGGACCTCCTCTCTCTTTGTATCTCCGGCATCTCCAAGGTACAAATTTTTTAGGGTTTTATGGATTTTCTGTTCCTAGGGGATCTGTCACACTTTTTTGGTGTATCTAGATAGACCAGATCTTCTCTTAAAACTTAAAACTATGATTTTCATCATCATCCCAACAGAAATGGAACAAATATTATGATGTCGTTATGCCCTTTTCCATTGGTGGTGGCAGGTTGTACAGCAGCATCGAACAGAAGTGTAGCTATGGCGTTGCAAGGATCTGCCATCTCCCTTTCCCATCCTGTCCTGTGTGGTTTGGGTCTGGTTTGAGTTCCTGCTTAGTCTCTGTTTTTTTGCTGGTGGCTTTTCTCTCTCCCTGCTCTGCCTGGTTGGTGTTGAGTGTGCTATGTTGTTGGCTGAGTTGTTGGTCGTGCTGTGTTGGCCTGGGCAATGCCGTGCATAGTAGCTTCTCCTTCTTGTGCTTTCTTGCTGCTGTTGTCCCCTTGCAGAGCTGTTTTGCTTTCCGTTCGGGTGCTGTTTGTGTTGCTCTGCTTTGTCTTGGCAGGCATTGGTGTTTTGCTTTGTGCTGGCTGCTTTTGTGCTCTTTGAGGTTTGTATTGTCCTTCTTTTGGCCTTTTCTTTGGTCTTCTGTCCTCTTTGTATAGTGTCTTCCCCTTGGAAGGTTGGCTCTGTGTCTTATTAAGATGGGACTCCTAAAGGTTAAGGGGTTCATTTGCTAGATCACAGATCATGGGTAGAATTTAACACAGGGTTTTAAGAGTATTTGGTAGTTGGTGCATGCTTATGGGAAAAGAGATGGTCCACTGTGTAGTTCATATATACGACATTCTCATTTGAAAAGCATATTACACTGCAAGGTAAATTTTAGTGCTTCCTTGAATATGGCTTGGATGCCTAAATGAAGTACCTTTACAACTATGAAATGCCTTGAAAATTAGTGAAATTCTTTTTGTCAATGCTTGATCCTTTAGGACAGCCATCTAACACAAGTTCTGTTACATGCAGAACCGAGAAAGAACTGCATCGGCGCCAAGACATGCTTGTGAATCTTAGATCTAAAGCTAACCAGATGGCTTCTACATTAAGCATGTCAAACTTTGCTAACAGGTGATCTTTGTGGAGAAATCTTTTCCTATGTATTTAATTGTCTATGATTTCAAATTTTGTCATTTGCATGGGGGTATAGTGAGGCTCACATCTGCTGTTTTATCTCCAACTTCACTCTTAGTGATCCAATTCAGGCAAAGCCAGGTATTGCTTAGATGCTAGGTTATCCTGATGAAACATGTAAAGGTATGGTGGAATTGCATAATATGCCTAGTCTTTTGTGGATTTATTCTGGAAAGCACAAATTTGTCTTGATGAGCCTTGTTTCCCGGATGTGGAGTTATGGAAAATTGAAATGACTGATGGACTATGTCGTTCCTAATTCAGACTCTGTGAATAACAACTTTTCTGATCTCTATTAAAAGATGGTTTGTCATCGGATGTTGAAACCTGAAACACAGACCTATGCATGCACCTTGGTAGTTGCATGTGGATAACTTAGTAGCAATTTTTAATGAAACTAAACAGAAAAGGTAGATAACAGGGGATACAAAAATTAGAATGAATGATTATCCAAGCATGATACAACTGTTAACAATCACAACTCTCTCTCTCTCTATATATATATATATGTTTGTATGTATGTATGTATCTCACGTGTACCAATCATGCTACCCTTTAAAGGAAGCTCCTCTTTCTCAGCATATGATGGAAAGAAATTAGACCTCTGGAATTCCTCCATATTGAAAGACTTGCTTTCAAGGACCACGGATCACTGCTGATCTATTTAATGAGTGATGTAATCAGAGTTGGCTCTGATTCAACCCCTCTCGCAGGAAAAGATCATCATCAGTAGGTCCATGACTCTCCAAGAAGAGGGAAATGAGTCAGAAATTTCACACAACACAAACCTTCTTCTTCTTTTTTACATACGCCGGGTTACTGGTCCAAGAGTGTAATACTTCAACTTGAGCACCTTGAAGGTAAGGTGTCAATTCCATTCAACCATAAGTGTATTCGCAAACTCTCTAATTCACAGGACAAGAGTCACAAGACTGTGAAGCAACACCAGCAAAACAGAGAAAAGGAAAATAAAGAAAAAGAGACACTAGGAAAAAAATTACAAGTTCAAGTCCTTCCTAATAAGAAAATAATAATGAAAAAAAAATAAGGAAAATATCTGAGTTAAAAAGTCTAGTATGGTCCGTATTTTAATCTGTTGGATAGCTGTTTGAATTTTTTAACACATCATCATCATCATCTTTCAAAGAAAAAAAATTATGGAACTTGGTCAAATGAAATGAAATCATGAAGAAAAGTCTTTTGCTGGAATTGCTGTTTTCTTGCACTTTCACGCTTATCTAATCTAATTGACCAATAGTTTTTTTTTTTTCAATTTTACTAATTTCATGTTGTAAGATTGATCTCGGATCTCAATAGATTCGAAGGTCATCGATTCTTTCCAACCTAGACCGTTGCTCTTTAATCATATAGCAGAAAAGCTCCAATTTCTGCTATTTGTTGCTGTAACTGACGAGCGAGCTGAGTGATAGAATAGAAGAAGAAGAAGAAACGAGTGTGTGTGTCTCATTTCAATTCCATCTTGTTTTTGTCAATTTTTGTTGGTTCTTCGTGCAACAATTGATTGGCTGCAACCTGATCTTGAAGATTTCAGTTTGGTTGATAATCTCATGGAAGTTGAACAAATAAATAGGTTCAGGTGGATGTATTGATTCATTTATTCAGCACATGATATTTATGTTAATATTTGGATCTTACCGAGTTACCAATTCAGGGCATGTTTCTTATAAGATATGCTATATCTGAATTGTTGGTTGGCATCAAACCCAGTTGTTAATTGTTGTGTAATTTTCAGACTAGTATTGGGAATAATTCCACAAGTTGTGATTGTAAATTTTGCTGATATTTGAATGGTGGATTGAAGTCACAATCATGGCCGATTGTGATCCTTGACTGCATCAAGTGATGATGGCGGTGGTGGTGATGGTGAGACAAGGCTTTGATGATGGTGGTGTAGTTGCTCATGTAAGTTTATCTTGTGCCAAAAGACAGTGTCATTACTAGATTAAAGGTAAGAACTTTATAAGCATATGTCTCTGTTCACTTGTAGTAGCATAATCCGGAGAGCATTTTGAATATAAGAACATTTTTATTGAGTGTGGACAAATATATCCCATCTTCCTGGAGCCTCACCATCTATGACTATAATTGTATTCTAGATAATGATATCGAGTTATATTATGGGCATTAGTGTATTACATATGGCTAATGTGTATTATTTCATAATTTATAGTGCTAAACTATAATTTAAATTATTAGCAAAAACAGAATCGTTTTAAACTAAGATGATGGCTGATCTCTTAGTCTAGTGTAGAGCCTTGTTTTCCTCATTTTAACATTGCATTTGATAGAAATCTGGAACCTTGGTATGGTTTTAAACTATTGACTGACTGACATTTTGACTATTGAAGCTCAAGAGTGAATATTAAATAATGCAAACTGTAAATTTGTTTATGCCTAGTAACAACAGTGGACACTTCAACTAAGATCACTTCAAGAATCCACTATTAAGAAGAGCATGACTGTGTTGAGAAAAGAACTCTGTAGCTCTCCGACTTCCTATGCAGATTTTGCAAATCCTGGTTTAGGAGCGGGTGGACTGAGCTCTAGGTAGAAGAAGCTGGTTTTTAAGCTCTGTCTTGAGGGTGGCTTATGTTGTTTGAAATTGAACCAGGCATTTTAGTGTATGCCATATAGCAGATCATCATGGATTGATGATTTATGTGGTCTCCTTCTGTTACATCCTGTCTTTGTGAAGCAAGTCAATGGTGGTAGTTGAATATGTTGTCCTCATATTGTGTAATATTGAACAATCTACTGCTGCACCATTCCATTCAGGTGGGGTACATGATTCTCTAAATACCTTTCGTTTTGGATTACCTAATCTTTGGCCTAGAAATGGATGGTTAAGAAAAATGACAGCATTGGTCTTGTAAAAAGGAACAATTGGATGGGATGACCCTGATGTCTGGACCTTTTCCAGAGCTCACCATTCATGGTGAGGATCAACAGGTTAATGCCTGGATAAAAGAGAACAAAATCATTAGATGAATGGTCACAGTAATGAAACATGGTTAACCGGCCGTCGTATTAAATGGGCACATCAAGACACTGTACACATCTTGATGTATTAGGAGTCATGACTTTAGAGGTGTGGTTGGGTGATTTAGTGCTGGCAGCGAGGAAGGATATTGAACTGGCGTTGTAAGCTCACAGTCACCATGTTCAGCCCAAAGAATGGAATTTCAATTCGCTTGATAACAAAATCCAGCAAAAGATCCTTGTAAACACAGTTGTTAGGAATCATCTATCTGACTTTTAATATTTATTTATGCAGTTTCCCAATGCTTTAGACATCTAAGAATCAAACAAAACAATCAGGTTCCCAACTATCACTACGTCAAAATGAGGAATTCCCGACACATGATTGACGGTAGAGTCGACTAATAAGTTAGAAATTTCCATGTCCTTTATCGAGTTGTGATGTATATGTATGATATGTTATATGTTGGCCCATGTGTGATCATGTTGATTGATTGGTTCTCCTTTCTTTTCTTTTTGGATCTCGAAATTTTTTTTTTTTTTTTGTACTTCTTAATGTCAATTGCCGAGGAAGAACAATTATGTATACCCACCTTAGGTTGTGTTTTATGCACACCAACTATATGTTAGAATGTGTGAATCAACTGTGACTGTCTTCAGAAGTTCATCATAGTATTTTTTTAAAGTAAATGCATCCATTATGCCATCCATCAAATTACATTATGTTTTTCAACTACATTGATATTAACTTTACTTTTAAATTCCAATTATGCTTCTAAATACTTATTTTTGTATGATATTCTCATCCTACAGATGTGCATAGATAAAATGATGTAAATTTCAAAAGGAAAGTGTTAGAAACATGCAGCTCTCAGCCCGTAGTTCAATTCCAATAGCCAATTTGGGGGTTCTAGGCACATAATCATACTTGAGGTATGCAAGTGTGCAAAAGGAATCACAGGTCTTTGGTTTCTGCAAACTTGAGACAATACTGTGATTCACATTATCAAAGTAAATTGGTTTTCTTACTATTGTCCGCCATCTGCCACATGCCCTGTTTAGTGGTCTCAATTGCAGGATTCATTGTGATAATGTGATGTGCCTCAGTTGCTTTCTTTATTTATGTGTTTATGGTTGTGTAACTAGCCAATGATGACAAGTGTATTGACAACGTAATTTGATATTGCGCATGCTAAAATATGAGTACTAATAGGACAATCTAAGTTTGTGTTGGATTATAGACTTACAATAAGCACACAAAGGCAAGTTGTAGCTGTACACATACTGATTAATGAGAGTCTTATAATTCCTCTAATCTTAAATTGTTTTCTTACTTTTGTATGCCCTCTGCTATATGTACTGTTTAATCTTCCCATGTGCAATCTATCTATGATAATATTGTGAAGTTTTGTTGGATTGTGGGGTTACGATTATCGTAGTCTTAACGAGTGGTGAATAAAGTAGATTGTAAAACCCTGGGGCGCCACAATTCTATTGTATTGATTTCAAAAAAAATTTTATGACATGGAATTTACTAATTAAAGGACTAAGGCCAAAGAATGGCGAATGGCATGAAGATCTGCAAATGATCATTAAAGTAACATCAATTTTACTTACTAATTGCATCATATCATAACACTGCTTGCATTGTTACGATCTTCCTTGTAGAAAAATCGTTTAATTGCCTCTTATTTATCATTTAATTCTCAGGACGCCGTTATTACAGCACGTGAATCTGATAAATCCGTGGTGGAAAGTGATATAGACAATGATGCAGTTGCGAAGGTATATTTCTTTTAAATAGATCCATGGTAAAAAAATTAAATAGATAAACAAACAAGGAAACCTCAAAATCTACTTCAAAATGTCAGCCAATGGCTAGTGCTTATGTTCAAATCTAAGCACATTTATAAGGAGATCTCAAAATACCTATGCATTCTTCTGCAAAGCTCAAAAAAGTAATCCAGCATGTTTCTGTATAATGTAGAACTAAGAAAGTAGAAAGAGCTTTAAACAGAAGTTTCAAGGACAGCTTATTGTGGAAGGAGACTTTACAAATGCCACTAGATAAGCAACAACGGTGGCAGGCCATGGAGACTCGATAGTGCACATGATTATTGCATGATAACAGCATTTGTTGCTTTTAGGTAGTCAACTCTTTTTTTTTTTTGTAATCTGTTACTGATTATGAGTTTCTACTGCAGTAGTAGTAGTATTTAATCCAGTTACACAGTAAAATACAGAGACAAATATTTGTGGTAAAAGAACATAGTCTTTTACCTTTCAATTGCAGTAACTTTTAATGTAGGTTATTGTTGACATTATATTTTTGTTTTGATTTTTTTAATAGGTCTTTGGTCGTGATGGCAAAGGACATGTACTCGGCTTAGGCATGGTTGTGTCGAAGACAGCCATATAACATTCGGCTCCTTATAATATTTTTGTTAAGTTTATTGTCGCTCATGACAATTTTGATGATGTAACTTTACATATTAAATGGATGGATGAACTTTTAACTACCAGTGTTTTTAGCCCACTTGAGCACTTTTAATGGATGGTTCTATGATTGAAACTCTATTCAAAATTTTAAAATTAATTGCAGGTTTTTTAAAAAAATTATTTTTTTAAAATATTATTAATAAAAACGACGGTCATGGACCGTCGTTTTATTTTATTTTCACTAAAATCCCGAAAAATAAATAACGACGGTTAATGACCGACGAAAACCGCGACGGTCTCCAACCGACGATAATTTTAAATTTACCGACGGCCATAGACCGTCGATTAGAATAAACGACGTCATTTTTTTTGTCTATCGTATCCCTATTCTGAAAATTATGCAGACTGCAAACTTGGAACACTTGAATTTTTAAATTATATTTATAGTTCTTTTTTGAGTTCCCAGTGCGGCTTCTTACCTGTGAATTACCTTTACTGTAGTCTTGACAACCCATTTATTGGGTTCGACGGGGGTATTTCATTGGATTCTAATTTATAAAAGCATTAGAAAATTTCCTTCTGTTTCCTTATTGATGCAATTGATGTGTGTTTTAAGGTTGTTGGTTTTTTTTTTTTTTTTTACCCTCTTGAAAGGAAATCACAGATTGTTGATGGTCAGTCATTGGCTTCTAATGACCAGTGCCATTCTCTCCTGTACCAGGCTGGGCATTTCGTGCCATTGATCTGTGCTGTGATCTGATGGGTGCTTCCCTGTCATTAAGGCATGGCCCATTTCTCATAACAGGATTACTGCCCCTGCTCAACTTGATTTCTTGCTGTGTCGTGTTTCATTAGTAATATCTAACCTGCAATATTGATGGATACCTTGTGTCAATGATGGGGCTCGTGCTGTGAATCCAAACCATTCATTTGATGCAATATGAATTGGTTGGTTGATGCGAAGTTTCACTTGAGTTGGAGAGGAAAGTGTTTTAAAGCAGGAAAACTGGCTGGTCCGACCCAGTAGAGCTAGAACTAGTGCATGTAGAGCTAGAACTGGTGCATGTGGTTCTGTTCAATCCAAAACTTCTCACCCCTAATTAATCTGATTTTTTGTTACCTTTTTGGGAGGCCGAGGATTCTATACTCCTGCAGAAAATGCTCAGCTTTTGTCGCACGAAAATTTTGTGCTTTATTCCAGCATACTCATGGTTGAGTGATGTTGGCACCTTATTTGATATCTCACATATACATAGGGTCTTCACGTGGTAGTATTACTCCTTGCCAGTAGGCCAACTAGCTGGAAAAAAAATTGTGGTTTGTTGCAGCTGCACAGCGCCCTTGCAAAGAGATTGAGTGTTATAGTTCTCGATTCTTGGAAAACCCTTTCCTACCAGAAGGCCAAGAGGTGCTGATTTTGGAACTGTTCTTTCGTGCTCTTATGTAAATGAAACATATTTTCATGAAGCATGGAATTACAATATTACACAAAACTAAGCCCTAACTATTCTTTTCAAAAACTGAACTATTATTTTGTACTTCAGCTTAGCCTCTTTGTTTGCATAGAATATATAGAAATTGATTATGTGGGACTCATGGTCAAATGAGTTCTATCAAAGGATTATTAAAGGAGAGGTTATTTGAGGTCATTTTCAGAGACGCCTATTTGATATTCATTTTTAACTGTATCCACTAGGGCATGGGTTTTTATATATTCTAGGTCAACAGATAGACCCATAGCTTTTTCTTTACATTTTAGATGTATCTTAGAATAGTTTTTTTTATATTAACTTTTATTTGTTACATAATTATGATGTTAAGGTGATGTAATGTTTCGACCTTCGTTACAAATGGTCAGACGAGCTCCTTGCCTTTGGTTGTTTTGATGACCAGTCTGATTTTAAAGCATCAGAGCAGCGTAAGGAGAGTGCTCACCTTCATAGGACCAAAGTCGTCTATGTTCTCATCCTCATGGTCTTATCCCATCATTCTCAAGATGATTTGAAAACCTCGCCAAAGATGATTAGTACTAAATCAACTCACCAAAAACTTGGGGCCTGGTTGTTTTGGGTACTGAATACATTGGCATCGTAAGATTTTTATTTCTAAAAGTGGTTAGAATTGAAATTCCCAAGAAAAACATCAAATTATCTCCTTTAATGGAAAGTAAATCAAGTGGATTTGGGAAATGAATATTGAACTACACCTCAGTAGTTCAATCTTAGAAAAGTGAGGGTTGCATCTACATATCCACCTTATACCCTTTTATCCTCTTCCCTTAAATATCTCAAAAAAAAAAAAAAATTAACTCTTCCCTTAAAATAATCCTTATTGGAGATCATTTGACCATGAATTCCTATTTATATATATATATATATATTCAATTCCCATGCAAAAACAGACCCTTAAAGTACTTATGCAACACAATCAAGGAATTAAGAATGCAAGTCTGAACCATGGTTTAAAACTTGGAAATGCTACGAAACTTAGAATGCCATCACAGGGTTCTACCAAGCCAAGTTTACTTGCCGAGTGAGCGCAATTAGGAATGAGTTTTGTAAACCATGGTCTTAACATGATTTTTACCTCACAAGAACACAACAGAAAAGAGATTATAAACTCTCCTTTACACTTTGTTTACAGAAAAAAACACAGACTTGAACAACTGGAGGTTCAATCTTCCTCCAAAGGATCTAAAAATCTAATAGGTGGGGTCACCTCCTTTTATAGGCATTTGGTAGCCTTTAGGTGACTTTATGGGCTTTAATGCATTAAAACCACAGAATGGGAGGAGTTACGAGTTTTAAATCCTTTGTTTTGTAACTCCTTTTCTTGGCTTCTGATTGGCCGGTGGAGATAATGGGCATTTAATCGCCTTCAATCTCCATGATGGGAGGAGTTTCATGGCTCTAATGTCATGATGACTTGGACTTGTAACTCCCATTTCCTTGAATTTGATTGGGCCGTCCAAAATAATGAGTTAATGACCGCATTTAGTTGGGTCAATTAACAACATTAAGTGGTCGCCGAGGAGTTGAAGAGTCGCGGGCCGTGCCGCGTCTTTTGGAATTCTTTTTGTGATGATCGACGATGGATCTTCATGTAGATCGATGTCGGATGATCACGCAACTTCAGACATTAGTTGATACCAGTAAGCCGGTGACATCTGTCTCGTCGATTTCTCGATCGGTCGGACAGAAGGTGCACTTTCTTGGTCGGCCGGATGGCGATCTTGGAGTGATCGATGATGATTTCATGCTCTTAACGGCGGATCCGAGATGTCGACGAAGATCAGTCGTTTTCGAGTGTCAAAAATTAGATTTTCAGGAAATCACAAGGGCTGGAACTCCTGAAATGCGAAAAGGATCGGAAAAAGGGCCTCGCGGGGGAAATCCGGCGACCCAGATTTCCAGGGTCGCTGAAGACCAAGGAGCAAGGTCGCCGGCAACCGTGGGCCATGGTCGCGGGCGACCATGGGGGGATTTTCCCCTTTGGTCGCCGTTTCGTCGATCGTTTTTCGGGTTTTTTGTTTCTTTTTTTTCTCTTGTATTTTTCTTGAAAAATTTCCTCACTTTTTAGCTTGATTCTCCTGACGAAAACCTGACGAGAAACCATGCAAATCGGAGCACAAAGTTTCCTAACTTTTAGAAAAACCGAAGGCTTTGCTGCGAGAGTTGCCGTTTTTTGTCAAGAGTCGAAACTAGGTCAAACAATGTCGGAATGACCTGAAATTCGACGTGAGGCCTCCTGAGCAGTAGATAGGACCAACCATGGGCTTTTGTTTGAGTTTTGAAGCCGTTTGGGGTCCCATCGATGATACGCTTGATTTCACCGCGAGGAAGATGTTGCGCTTTGATGTGTGGTCAACCGATGTCCGATTGGCCTGAAATTTGACAGGGAGCCTATTGGAGTCATTTTGAGATGATCCATTGGCTCCGATTTGGATGTCATGGTCCCGGGGTGCTCCGCCGCCGGTAACTTGATTTTCTTTTAGAGCATCAAAGTCGGATCAAACATTGTCGTAATGACCTGAAATTTGACATCCAACCCTTTTGAAGCATGTTGAAGCTGCCCATGTGCTCCGTTTGATGAGTAATGGTCCCGGTGATTTTCGCCGCCGACGGGCTTGATTTTCTTTCTGAGCGTCGAAGTCGGGCCAAACGTTGCCGGAATGACCTGAAATTTGACGTGGAGCCTTTTGGAGGTATTTTGAGACCATCCGTAGGCTCAGATCGAAGTTTGAATGTCTTCGACGCCGCCGCTGCCAGGAACGTTGTTTGGTTGCCAGAGGAGTGAATTTAGGCCAAATGATGTCGGAATGGCCCGAAACTTCATGTGGACTCCTCTTTTAGTTGTCTTAAAGGATCTATCAGTTTTTAAGTGATTTTGATAAGATCTGATGCTTTGAAGTAGCATTGCCTGTTTGTAGTAGGATGCGACTTCATGTGGCTTTCTTGATGTTGAAGAGGCAAAGTGACATTTTTGGTGTCAACAAATGCCCCCTCGAGGTACAACGACGAGTAGCTTTTGGAGTCGGTGTGCCTCGAAGAGATACTTGAAGGAGAGCTTTCGACTTGACCAAGAATCATTGAGCATTTTTTTTAATAGCCTTTTGAGTTTCTAAGGGGATTTTATGGTAGTGAGAAGGATCACGTACCATCTCAAGGCAAAGTTTTGAAAATGACATGAGGGAGTTGGATTTGGGTTTTGGATTTTGGGTTTTCCTTTTGATCTTGTGAACCTAAGGGCTTTATGTGGCGCATCAAGCGATCAAGAAGGATTTTTGGTTTTTGACCTTGTGACCTAACAAGTTGTATGTGGCAGGTTAGGGGGTCGGGGTTTGATTTTTGGAGTTTTGACCTTGTGACCCAACAAACTGTATGTGGCAAGTTGGGGGGTTAGGTTTGGTTTTGACCTTGTGACCTAACAAGCTGTATGTGGCGAGCCAGGGGGTCGGGAATTTTTTAGTTTTGGCCTTGTGACCTAGCAAGCTTTATGTGGCAAGTTAGGGGACCAGGGTGTGGTTATTGTGGGTTGTCAATTTCAAGATTTTGGCTTAATTTGGTTCATGAGGTTGGATGGTTTGGTTTTTTTTGGGAACTCATGAGGCTTTCTTTTCTCTCTCTGTATTTTTTTTTTGAATGGTTCAATCGACTCAAAAGAGGCATGGAGCCATTTTGTATGCTCTTGGTAAGAGGAATTTTTGAAAGGAGGCCTTTTAGTGCCTAGGTGGTCAAACCTGACTCATGTGGGCTAGCCCATGGGACCTTAAGCTTTTGAAGATGGCTTAGATCTCACATGGTGTCATTTTGTAAAGAATATCTAAAAGTATCTCTTTTGGATAGAGAATATCTAAAAATATTCTTACTTGGAGAGAATCTCTCAAGTTTCCTTTCTTTTGGGAGAGATTTTCTCAAAGTATCTCTCTTTGGGAGAGAATATTTGAGAATATTTCTGATTCCCCTTTCTTTTTGGAGAAAATCTCTCAAAGAATCTTTTCTTTTGGAGAGAATATCTCAAATTTCCTTTCTTTTGGGAAGGTTGCTAATTTTTAGCACTTACCTCCTTTCTTTTCTCCTTATTTCCTCTTTTGGTTTGCTCTCTTCTATAAAAGCAAGATGAGATTGGATCTTTGCAAGAGTTTTCAAGAGTGCTCCAAGATCAAGAATTCTCTTTCTTCTTCAAAGATCTTCAAGATTTTCTTCTTCTTCTCCATCAATGGCTTCAAGAAAGTTTTCTTCCTACATAAGAAATTTCCATCGTAGAAGTAGAATTATTTTTTCTTCTCTTTTTTTCTTGTTTTCTCCTTTTTTTTCCCTTTTTCTCCACGTGTTTTCTTTTTTTTTTTCTTTATTTCACATGCTGTTTTTTTTTGGACATTTTTTTTCTTTTTTTTATTGGCTGTATGGACAGGTCCCTACTGCCACGTGGCAGTGGGCCACGGCCAGCTGCCAAAATTTTTTTTTTATTGAAATTTCTCTCTCCTTTTTTTTTTGCTCACCATGAGAACGAGGTTTATGCACCATGATGATGGGGTTTTATGCATTCCAAGATGTTCATGCATATTTTCTTTTTTTTTTTTTTTGCATCAAGATAAGAGGCTAGAATCTCTAGGTCAAGTCAACATGAATTTCAACTTTGACAAAGTTTGATTGGTCTTGACCAAGTTGGGTTGGAATTAGTCAAGCTTTGGTTAAAGTTTTCCTTGCATCTAATGCATGATAATTTTTTGGATGCATGCTTTTTAGTAAATTGATTGGGAGCATGATGATGCATACCTTGAAATCTTTTGCAAATTTTGGGATTTGGAGCTCGCAGCAATGTTGAGCCATTTCCTGATCTTGCTGGATTTTGAGGAGCATTTGCAAGTTTCAAAGTTTGGAGCTCGCAGCAATGTTGAGCTCTTCTTCAAGCTTGTGGAGATTTGATGAGATTGGTTTGATCTCGCAGCAATGTTTGAGTTCAAACCTTTTTTTAGGATACTTCATTGAGTTCGCAGCAATGTTGAGCTCTTCTTCAAGCTTCCTATCTTTTTCGGGATGGTTTCCTTTTCTTCGGAATTGTCCCGGAATCATGCCAAAATTTCGCTAGAATTTTTTTTGCAAAATTATGTCACTTTGATGATTGATTTTTTTTCATCCTTTTGCAGGTAGTTCCTCCAGAACGAACAAGGGAAAAGAGCCTGCTACTAATGCACCTCGTCGGTCTACCAGGTCTCCTAATGTGGCCGTACAGCAGTCCTGGGAGAAGGTCCAGTTTGTGGAGAGAAACTTGGAAGAGTGTGACTCCCTCAACCACGATGAGATGAGACAGCGATTGATCGCTCTCAAGGATAAGGAATTCTACAGGATTGTGGTAAGCAACCGTCCTTGGGTCATGGACGATCAGAGCATTGTGCCCAAGCCTACCTTTTTCTTTGGCGATGCAGTCCCTGACGACTTGACGTACCAAAGAAGGTGTTTTCAGTTCTCTTACATAGCTGATGGTGAGGAGAGAACTATTTCTATCCGGTCGACTTTTGATCAGACTGTGTCGATCATGAGTCTTTCTCCCACGTGTACCAAGAGGGAGGATCCTCCAAGCTCGGTAAAGAGGACCAATGTGATAAAGACCGGGGTTTTTGTTGGCAGTCGTTTAGGATATGCGGAGAAGTCGCCTGTCCGTATGGACATGTTGATGCCCTTCAGTGGCTACCAGGGTTCTGACCATCCGTCGGTTAATTTGAGACCGGCTGGCCTTGGCATTTTTCGGGGTGACGGCAGCAGTTGGGTGAAGTCTTTTCGACTTCGTGGTCGTCTCAGTGCTGATTCGAGCTAGGAATCATGGATTGATCACACCCTGCAGGTTGGTGGAGCCATTTTGAAGGAGACCGAGATCTTCGACGCAGTTCGCGCTTTTCGGAAGACCGTGGTTTTCTCCGATGAGGCTTTCATGGTCATGCTGGAGTCATTCCTTCCACAGACCAACACCTTCGTTGTGACGAATGGTGAGATTGGTTTTACCTTGAAGGAATTAAGCGTCATCACCGGGCTGCCCATCCTTGGCAAACTATATGAGGAGTTTATGCCTATCGACAGCGTTCTTGAGGAGCAGTCTGAAGGGTTCCGGCTCCTGTACCTTCAGCTCGTCGCCTTCTATGATTTTTTGAAGGAGAATGAGGGCTCGAAAGTCCGATGTAGCAGTTGGAAGAATTGTGGCTCCAACTTCTTTGACGGTGGAGAGTCTTCTGATAGCACGGCCCAAGATGCTAGGGCCAAGAACCCAGGTTCGAAGAAGATCTCCATTATGCGAGATGACTTGAAGAAGTTCTTCGAGAGTACAGACGCCATATGTCTTGACATCGCACTGCGGAGAGATCTCGCTGTTTACCTCACTTATTGGTTAAGTGAGGCTGTTTTTGCTGGAGGGGATGGAACACACATCAGGTCACATTGTATTTTTCCAAGCTTGTCAGATGGCGTTTGGAGAGCGATTGGCTTTGGTGCCAGCTCTTTACTCCTATTTGTGTACCGAACTACAGGCTGCTGCTTTCTTGGTTCGGCTCGGGCTCCCTATGAACAGGGTATTTTCAGCCCATATTTTCTATTCGTGGTATGTGTACCACTGTCTTGGCTTCCACTACTTAGGAGTTGCACAGGATGATGACCCTTTCATGATTCGGTTGGCTAGATGGACAGCTGTTTCCGAATCTCTCGTCTGCCCGTTTGAGGACCCGACGGTTCAGGGATGTCGAGATCGGGCAATCTTCAGTGACCCTTTCTCTAGGTTTGCGGGAGAAGGCTTTTGACTTTGGAGCCTCCCGTGATTCCACCAGGGCGGGGTCGGGAAGACATTACTCCTTGACCAATGCAGAAAAGGGATGGCTTTTTAACATACGTGTTGGTACGATGGTATACCGGAGACATCTTTTTGTTAAAATCCAGCCATATGTTCCCTCGCGTTTCGCGCTGCATTGGGCTTCTCTCAAGGCGTAGTTGGAGCGCCTTCGAGCATGGTGAAGCGCTTTGGAGGTTTGTAGGATGGGAGGAATGCCTAGGGGTTTTATATTGCGGAGGACACTACTACCATGATTTCCTATCCTTAGTTGCCCACTTTCCGGACTGCTGGTTAGTTTTAGGGTCTCAATACCAGTATATGATGTAATAAATTGATTAATTTCTTTATTTATTAATATATATTATTGCTTTCCTTTCATGAGATGAATGGTGTTTTATTACTTGTTCGGACATAACTAATACGAATGACATAATGGTTCATGAGATGAACCGGAGTCCATGAGTATACTAGATGTAATACATGTGTATGGATGAGATCCACATACAGGAGACATGTATTGCAAATCTTATACTTAAATATCTTCACAACGAGTGATGAGATTGGGCATCTCATCTGACAAGGTTGCAACACTTTGATCACTATGAGATAGTCTGATTTGTCTCGATCATCGGAATGTAAAATTCTGGATCATGGTGCTGGTACATTGAATGTATTGAAGGACCATGAGAAGCACCTTATGTACATTGTCTTTACTTTAAGGTATGCTCTCATAATTCCCTAGCAATAGGCTCATAATCCTGAGACATTAATGAACTCAAGTTTCTATCTATTCATTTACATTGAGTCACCAATGAGTGAGGCCAATTGTAGGTCAACACCTCGGTGATTTGGGTATGTGGTAGTAGAGCTGTGGGAACATTCAATGGTCAAGATGGAATCTATCTTTAATATCCCCTTATGCCAATTAATGGATTTATCATTGGTAAGTGCACACCCATTCCAATTAAGAGTTAATTGGATCGGTACCAAATGATCACTAAATTAATTGGGGCTCAAGGATAATAAGATATGGATCTATTTTGGTGGACAGGTCCAATTGATCCATGGATATAGATGGGGGGGCCTACTTGTGGTAATTGGGAAGGTTAGGGTCTTTATTGTAATATATTCCTAAGACTGGAGTTCAATTGCATTTATATAGTGGAGTTATTTGCAATTAACTGTGGGCCCGGATTGCACATGAGATGTAGGGTCGTGTGTCCTAGTTGGAGCTAGCTTTCTATGGAATCCCTAGTGGTCCCCACTCTAGCCCAAGTTATTAAAAAGATACTAATTCTACTTGAACTCTAATAGGAAGGAATTGGAAGGTTACTATTTCTATTTGAAGTGAGACTTCTAATAGTGGTAATAGTAAGTTACTAATTATTAATGGAAATAGGACTTCTATTTTAATTAGAAAGAAGAGAGTTACTAACTATTGTGGAAGTAAGACTTCAATTTCAATTAGTAAAAGAGGAGGTTACTTGAATCTATAAAAGAGAGATAGGATGCTTGGACGTCCAACACTTATTCCATTATAGGGATTCACGCCTAGCCCATTCAATCTGTGCAAGAGTTGCACACCACTCTCTCTCTCTCCTTCTTCTAGTTTCTCTTCTGGTTTTCCCTAGAGTTTCTAGTTGCTTTCTCTTGGAGATCCCACCCATCTTCTTGAGAAAAGAGAATCTGATAAGGGTCATAACGTGGAAGATCAAAAGGTCTTGGAGATTCTGATTTGATTAGTGAAAGAGTTTCATCATAAAAAAAAGACACAACTTCTCCATTAGAGCATTACTAAGCTCCAAAGGTATAATCTACTCCCTTGTATGTTGTAGATTTTGTGGTTGCATGTTTAGGTGTTGTTTTCTATCTTCTAGATAGGTTATATTGTTGTACATGATTTATGAGTTTGAGGGATTGCATCCTGGATATGGTTTATGGCCTTCTGGATACTTGATCCCTGAGTCAAGCGGGTCAAAAAGTTTTGAAAATTTATCCATGAGGCCCACCTACTTCCAACATGTTGGCTTCACGAAATGGTTCGTGGAAAGCTTTTCTGTGTACTCGGGGCTTTCCAAGAAGGAGCTTGATGTGAAGCAATCTCCTGGGAAGGGTCTTGGCAATCGGATGGAGTCCGTCGAGAGGAAGTTCTGGCTTTCCTTTCCGGAGAGAAGCACAAGATCGGCTTTCTCAATGAGCAGGACATCATCAGACCAGGAGCTGTACAAGAGATACCTAGTGAGGTCTTGGACCAGCTCGAAGAGGAGGAAGCCGAGATCGACGCTTGGATGCAAGCGGAACTGAAGAAGACTTCCATGAAGTTCACTGGAAAGAGTAGACCATCCGGTGAGGAGTCAAGCGAAGCTCCTGACTTTGACAGTGGGGCAGGTACTTCAAATAAACCATCCATAGAAGTAAGATGAAAAGAGGGCAGCGCCGTAATAAAAGACAACACGATAACTCTCCTGATTTGGAAATCCCTTTCGCCACTGCTGAAGAGACGTCAAGGGAGGTTGATGAGCCTTCGGAAAAGAGGAGCCGAGAGGAAGAAACCGTTGATGAAGGTATGATTCCTCTTCTTTCTCTTTCTTTTTGTTTCTTTCTTTTAAGATTTTCTTGTTTTGATTTGCCTTCTCTCCCTTTTTTTTAGTGGAAGATGGGGATTTGATGATGCCTGAGGTTCCAGCTGATGAGGCAGTGACGGATCCGATTGCGGCATCTGAAGAAGAACCGATGGGTTCTGGAGTGATTTCAGAATCTTCACCTGGTATGGCTTCTTTGTATTTTCTTTCTTTTTTGTCTGTGCTGTCATCTACTAACATGTTACTTGTTTTCTTGTCAGCTGACTTGTCACGGGATTCTGACGATTTCGAGCCATCCATGGATGCGGCCTTTGACGACACTTCGGATGAGTTCATGGAGGCAGAAAGCATTCCGCCAATCGTCGGAGAAGGTATGTGTAGCAATAATCCTGATGATAATGATTTTTTCCACAGGATCATATTCATACCTCTTTTTTTGGTTTTGCTTGTAGATTGTGAGGCGATAGAAGAAGTTCCTTCGTCCATCTCAGTGCCAGAGCAGGGGATGCCTGCAGTTGAACCAGAAGTAGGGACTTCTTCTTCTAGTTTTAATGCAGCAGAGATGAAATCTTCTGAGCAGATTCCTTCGCCAGTGTCTCCGATTAGAAAGAGCTTAATGATCACTCTTCCAGCAGGACATGACACGGGCAGTCGACCAATGGAGGGGCAAGCCTTCATCCAGGCCATCTCTTGAACATGCGAAGAAAGTGCTGAAGAGCGTTTTGAGCTCGTGGATAGAAACTCTCTCTTCTGGCCATTTGGAAGCTGGCTTTGGCATGGTCAAGCATGTACAGGACATCCTTGTTGATAGCAAAGAAGTCGGCCTGGACATTGCAGATGCGAAGGCTTTCGTTGATGAAGTCATAGCTTTAGGGAGCAAGTGGAATGAAACCAAGAGCTTCCCAAGTGGTGACTTCTTTAATGAGATGTTTTTGAAGCCTTCTGGCAAGGTCAAGTCTGAGTTGGACGAAATCTCGCGGACTCGGAAGCAATTCGTTCGGGAGAGGAACGTTACTGAGTTGGCTATCATCGGGCTGACAGAGGATCTGCGCCGTATTGATAGGGAGGTCGTTGAGACCAAGCAGCATCTTGAGCTATTGGAGGAACAAGCTGCCGCGAAATGGGATGCCATTGTGAAAGCTCGTGCCAGAGAAGGGTCTCTGATTCGCCAAGTCGAGGAGGCTGAGAGCAATCTCCGGAGGAAGACACAAGAGTACGAGCAATGACAGATTCTTTGGGGAGAGCTTCCCCATGCTGCAAACAGATCGCGGCGTTCTGCCGCATTCTATGGGAAGATCTTGAAGAAGCGTGGCCTGGAAGCTTTAGAGGCTAAGGCCAAGAGTCTTCTTGAGGAGTTGAGCCTTTGGTTGAAGACCATGTGAATTCCTGATTCTTGTAACAAACCCCTTTTTTTCTTCTCTTTTTTTTTGGTAACCGTGTATACGCACATATTTTTTGGTACTCTTTCTTTTGTAGTGCTTGTGGATATTTTTTTTAGCACTTCTTTTTTGTATTCCCTCCTTTCACTCGAATTCTTTTTGTGATAAATTCAAGCAATGGGAATGTTTGTTTGGAAAATTGATCAAAAGTTTGTCATTTTGTAAAAAATCATTTTGTCAAATGGTTTCTTTGGCTTGAAAGTCGAATTTTGAAATGGCATAGAAGCCGAATTTTAGGATGGCATGAAAGCCAAAATTTGGGTCGGCATGGAAGCCGGAATTTTGTGGCGTAAAAGCCAAAATTTGGGATGGCATGGAAGCCGGTTTTTGTTTGTAGCATGGGAGCCAAAAAAATTTTGAGATGGCATGAAAGCCAAATTTTGAAATGGCATGAGAGCCAGGTTTTGTTTGTGGCATGGGAGCCAAAAATTTTGAAATGGCATGAAAGGCGATTTTTTTGAAATGGCATGAGAGTCAGGTTTTGTTTGTGGCATGGGAGCCAAAATTTTCTTTGTGGCATTGATAGCCGGGATTTTTTTTTGTTAGCATAAAGGCCAAAATTTGTTTTTGGCATGGAAGCCGAAATTGGCTTTTGGCATGGAAGCCGAAATTGGTTTTTGGCATGGAAGCCAAAATTTTGTGGCATTTATAGCCGATTTTTGTGGCGTTTATAACCGAATTTGTGGCGTTTATAGCCGAGTTTTTTTGTGGCGTTTATAGCCGAATTTCTGGCATTTATAGCCAAGATTTTGTGGCATTTATAGCCTTTTTTTTTAAAACCAAGTTTTGTTTTGTTGGCATGCAAGGCGAATTTTGAAATGGCATTTATAGCCGATTTTTGTGGCATTTATAGCCGAGTTTTTGGCGTTTATAGCTGGTTTTTGTGGCGTTTATAGCCGAGTTTTTGGTTTTCAAAAATGCAAGTATCGACTAAAAGTCGCCTCCCTGCTGAATGGTTTTGCAAGCATCGATGGAATGTCGCCTTGTCGCCTCCTCACGGATTTGGGCGCAAGTATCAACTAAGCGTCGCTTCCTTGCTTTTTCAAAATTTTAGATTTGTGGATATCAATAGAATGTCGCTTCCCCACGATTTTGAAATTTTGGAAGTATCGAATGGGGTTCGCATCCTTCCGATTTTGGGTTTTGCGAGTATCGACTAAGCGTCGCTTCCCCGCGGTTTTTAGAAACGCACCCCCCTCGTTTTTTTTTTTTTTTTTTGTTTAAAGACACGAGGGTCGTAAATTTTGACTTAAAATCATTTTTGGTTATAAAAGTCAGGGTGGACTAGGGTGGAATTTCCTGAGTCCTGATTTTGTTTCAAACCATGAATTTTGGGTTCAAGGATTGAAAATTTGGTCAAGTCTGGGAAGAGGTTCCTAAACTTGGGTTTTTGGATTTGTTTTGAACAATGAAACTATGAAAGTAAGCATTGTTTTAAAATTTTAGAAATCTCAACATAAGGATGAAAAATCTAAAAGATGCGGGTTTGATGAGCGTGTACCTGAGAATAGGCTTTGGCCGTGCAGGCACTACTCTGGCCCAATGGCGTAAGTCTTCAAGGGTAGTACCGCTTCAAGAACTTGTTGTTGATGGGCAGCATACATCTGTCACCCTCCATGTTTAGAAGTGCGTAGCGCCGTTGGAGAAGACTTTGTCAATGACGGAGGGTCCCTCCCATTTTGGTTCGAGTTTGCCTTTGGATTTGTGGGCAAAAACCATTGGCCTTTTTACTACGAGAACCAAGTCGCCCTTTTTATAGGCGCGTTGCCGGACCCTTTTGTTGGAAGATCCCCTGCCATGCATGCTTGGTACAACTCAATGCTTTGTAAGGCTTCGAACCGTCTTTCATCGAGATTGTCCAGTTCTTGGAGTCTCAGTTTGACATTGCTTTCTTGCATCATGTCATTTTGCAAAGATACCCTTAAGGAAGGAATTTGTACTTCCAAAGGGACAACAACTTCGCATCCATAGACCAAAGAGAATGGTGTGCTATAGGTTGGTCCTCGAACGGTGGTTCGATAAGCCCACAAAGCTTCAGGTAGTTTGTCTCCCCAGTCTCTTTTGTGACTAGAGACCATTTTCTTGAGGATTTTGTAGAGTGTCTTGTTGAAGGCTTCTGCTAGTCCGTTTGCTGCCGGATTGTACGGAGTCGAAGGACAACTTTGGATTTTGTATTTGTCCAAAACCTGTAGAATCTGTTATCCCAGAATTACGGTCCATTGTCATGAACGAATCTTTTAGGTATGCCGAAGCGACAAATGATGTTGATGCACAAGAATTGAAGGACTGATAAGGTCTTCATTTCGCTGAGTGCAAACGCTTCTGACCACTTGGAGAAATAATCCGTAGCGGCGAAGATGAAGCGATGGCCTTTGCTTGACGGAGGAGAGATAGGACCTATGATGTCCATATCCCAAGCTTCGAACGGCCATGAGATTGCTGTGGGGTGTAGCCATTCAGGAGGCATTTGAACATAGTCTCCATGAACTTGGCATTGGCGGCAGCGTTTAGCAAATTGCATGGCGTTGGCCACCATGGTAGGCCAGTAATATCCCAACCTTTTTATCTGATCGTAGAACTTGAGACCAGCCTGATGAGCTCCACAAAGACTAGCATGAACTTCTTTGAGGGTTTCCTCAGCCTCTTGTTGTGACAAGCAGCGCAGAATTACTCCGTCGAAGGATTTTTTGTAAAGCATTTTTTAGGGTACATCCAAATGAAAGTTTGAGGCTCGTCTTTGGGCGCTTACCTGTTCTTGTGGATCTTCAGGGAGGATTCCGAACATGGTGTAATCAATGAACGGATCTCTCCAGTCGCCGTTTGGAGGTTTGAGGATGGAAATCCGACTTTCGGCCAATTGGTGGCATTCAGCAACTGCTAGGTGTGTGTTAAGAGGAGGGAGAATCCTTCTTTGACTCACTGTGATTTGCATGTTTTCCCCTTCCTAGATCGCCATGGATGCGGCAAGTCCAGCTAGGGCATCTGCACAGATGTTCTCACCTCTGGGTGATGTGACAGATGTCAAACCTTTGGCGAAGTGATTGTGCCTTGTTGTAGTAAGGCAACAGATCAGGCTTCCTGACTTCAAATTTCTGATTCATCTGGTTGACGATCAGTTGAGAGTCCCCAAAGACTTCTAGCATGGTGATGCCAGATTCGAGGGCTAGTTCTAGTCCTACGATTAGTGCTTGGTACTCAACTGCATTGTTTGAGCGTGGTTCCAGTAGCGAGAAAGCATGTGGAATCATGTGCTTGTCGGGGCTAACAAAGAGGATGCCAACTCCTGAGATCAGCCTTCTTTTTTCATTTATCCTGGTTGCACCATCAAAGTACATGTCCCAGGAGGCATTTGGTGAGAAAGTCTCTACGTTATAGACATGTTCGTCAGGGAGATCATCTCTGAGTGGTGACTCTTTAGACAACGGATGCTATGCGAGGAAGTCTGCTAGGGCTTGGCCTTTGATTGCCTTTTGTGGTACATACCTGATATCAAATTGTGATAGAAGAATGAACCATTTTGAAAGTCGGGCATTGAGAGAACCTGCTTTTGTGACAAGGACCTTTAAGAGGTTGATCCTCGAAATCAGATAGACTGTGTTGGATAGCAGATAGTGATGCATCTTTTGTACGACAAACATCACTGCAAAGGCATTCTTTCTCGACTGGAGAGTGGCGATGCTCAGCACCTACCAGCATACGGCTGAGGTAGTATAGAGCAGCTTCTTTTCCTTCGTCATTTTCTTGTACAAGCAGAGCACCTAGAGAGTGGTCGAGAGCTCTTGTGTACAAGATGAATGATTTTCCAGTGGTAGGGGCAATCAGCACTGGAGGTTTAGTTAGGTTTGTCTTGAGGTCTTGAAATGCTGCTTAACATTAAGCATCCCAAACAAAGTTCACACCTTTCTTCATTAGGCGAGAAAATGGACAACACTTTCCTGATAAATTGGAGATGAACCGTCTGATGTATGCCAACCTTCCTTGAAGTCCTTTTAGTTCTCTTAAGGTTCTTGGAGAAGGCATTTCTAGAATAACTTTGACTTTGATGGGGTCAAGTTCTGTTCCAGCTTTCCGAACTATGAGTCCTAGGAACTTACCCGACGAGACGCCGAAGAAGCATTTCAGGGGATTCATTCGCAGTTTGTGTTTGCAAAGTCGGAGGAAGACTTCCCGAAGGTCTTTCAGATGGTCTTCTTTCCTTCTGCTTTTGACGGCGGGGTCATCAACGTAACATTCAACCGTCTTGTGCTGCATATCTTGAAATATCTTCATCATAGCCCTCTAATATGTAGCACTAGCATTTTTCAGACCAAATGGCATGATAGTGTAACAATACACGCCAAATGGGGTCCGAAATGATGTGTGTTTTTCATCTTCAGGATGCATCTTTATCTGATTGTAGCCAGAGAATCCATCCATGAATGTCATTCGCTCAAACCCACAGGAGTTGTCAATCATCACCTCTGGTATGGGGAGCGAGAACTCATCTTTGGGGCAAGCGCCATTTAGGTCTCTATAGTCTATATAGACCCTGATCTGCCCATTTTTCTTTGTCATGGGGACGATGTTGGCCAACCATTCAGGATGTTGTTCCTCGCGCATGAAGCCGACGCTTTTGAGTTTTTGAACTTCCTGTTCAATTTTGCCTATCACGTTTGGATGGAATCTTCTTTGGCCTTGTTTGACAAGCTTGATATCCTTTTGCAGATTGAGTTTGTGGACTACTATTTTTTGGTCTAAACCAGACATTTCAGCATAAGACCATGCAAAACAATCAACGAACTCACGAAGAAAAGAGATATACTAGGGTAACTCATCATCCTTTATATTCTTGCTTATAAATACAAGACGTGGGTCATCTGGTGTTCCGAAGTCTACCTTTTGAACATGATCTTCTGTTGGAAGGTTCGAAGGTGGTTCCTCCACAATATTTTCGGAGGCTTCCAACTCAAGGAAACCTTCTGGAGTTTCAAGGGCATTTTCAGGCCAGGGCTTTGTTTCTGGCCATGGGTCTTCAGGATCGGTGATCTTCTCAAGGGTTGCTATGAGATGGTCGCAATCGCCTGTTGAAACTGGGTCGAAGTAAGGTATTTCTTTTGGAGACGATGACTTTTCCGGGTCAGAATGCCACATGTCTGTATCATCGGATAATTCGTCTTCATCATCAGAGAAATCATATGAATTGGTAGAGCTTCCTGGATCCTTGACAGGTGACTCTTCAAAGAGATATCCAGGGAGATCGATGTCTTCAAGGACATGAGATGTTGAGGCTTGGTCGGCAGATCAACTCCTCAGCATTTGTGTCAACTGTCTCATGGGAGCGTTGGGATCGTACCTCAACCCATGTGAAGATCTTTCTACATGACCGTAGAGTCTCCAATCTTCCAGTTGACTTTTGGTCAAGGCGGGCTGCAATGGTGTGAGAATACCGCGACCTTGCCCCAGACCGACTGGGTTTTGAACGTCATAACCCATTTTCTTCATAATAGCTTGTGCCATAGGATTATATAGAAATAGTTGAGGCGTACCTTTGTTTTGGAAAGGTTCAAGCATGGAATTTGATGAGGAAGCTTCTGATCTGTGGAAGAAGATTGACTTTTCTTCTGCTGAAGTTGCCGGAACAACAAAGGAAGCAGACGTAGGATCTTCTACGTCAGCAGGTATCTCTATTGGAGGTAGAGCAAGCTGAACTTGTTGAGTGTCAGCTTGGGTTGACGGTGTGTCGTCTTTTGGCTCTAACTCTGAATCCATGTCTTGCATGATAGACACGAAGGAGATGATAAACTTGCCCCCAGACTTTTGCTTTGTCTTCTTTGCTTTGGTTGTTATGATCAAAGGCTTGGAAGATTTGAGAGAAACAACGAAGGGAGATGGATCTCTCTCTTCAGATTTATCGAAAGGTTTGTTTTCTTCCGATGATTACTGAGGAGCCTTGCGTTCATCTTTCCGGAGATTTTCGACAAAGGGTGTTATTTCTTCCTCCTTTTATTCTTTTTCATCTTTATACATTTGAGCATCTGCGAAATGGACTTCTTTGCCTTTGAAGGGCTTTTTGTCTGCAAACAATCGATGTATCGAGTCGTCATTGCCGATGAACTTGATGCATTGATGTAGAGTTGAAGGGACGACACTATTCTCGTGTATCCAGGGGCGTCCAAGAAGGATGTTGTAGCATGAG
Source organism: Cinnamomum chago (assembly GCA_038049695.1). Lineage (NCBI taxonomy): Eukaryota > Viridiplantae > Streptophyta > Magnoliopsida > Laurales > Lauraceae > Cinnamomum > Cinnamomum chago. Next base: position 54,761,393 of record CP142456.1, read on the forward strand.
GGGGTTCTTATTGCATACACAGTGACTTCAGAGATAAGATCACCGATTTGCAACTCGAACCTAATTTTGCTGATAGGCCTTTGAGCGCTCCCATCGTACCCAAAGATGGATACAGACATGTGACTCAGCTTGCTAGGTGGGATGCCCAGTTCTTCAAGCGTCGAAGCAGAGATGAGGTTGAGTGCAGACCTTGGGTCGATCTGGACTTTGTGTATCGGCATTTCTTTGATATACCCTGTGAAGTACAGGGGGCAGTTGTGCTTTGTTTCGCTTAGCAGGAGGTCATCCTTATCGAAGGCGATGGTTGCACTTGCTACTTTTTGGACTGAGAGGCATTAAATGCTTGATCCCTTGGTTTTCTTCTTTTCTCCTTTTGAAGAAGTATTTGATTTTTTGACCCTATAGTCCATTTCAATTTGTAGGACTTGTGGGGCATGTTTATCGACATCTGCATTCAGCCTTTGTAGTTCTGAAATGAGACTATCACGAGTTTGTGGAGGCATTTGTAATAAGTCCAGGATGTGCAGTCGTGCAGGTATGTGTTTGAAGTGCTCAATCAAGTCATACTTGAAAGCCTCCTTCGGGCCTGCGTGTTCATTATTGTTGCCACTTGGGGCGTTTACATTTTGTGTTCCCGAAGGATTTACATAAGAATAAGAAGAAGGTTGGTTGTAGTTTTTGTGGTAATCCCGGCCAGAGCGGGTACCTCTACCAACTTCAAGAGCTTCTTGAGAAGGGTCTTCATTTGGAAGATTGTCCTTGGGATCCAAGGGTTGATCCTTCTCAATTGCTGAGGATGTGTCTGCAGCAGAGTTGCCATCCTCAGTGATTGCGTTACATGGAGCATTTTTCGGGAACAAGTTCTGAACAACATTCAACAACTTTTCTCCTTCATTAAGTAATTTGTTGGTCTAGACATCTCCTATGAGGTCGGGTATCTGGGACCAACTGACCAGGTCTCTATCAGCTGAAGCCTCTTCAGGATGATCGGTCGGAAGAGCTGTGAGTTGTGACGCCACGGTTTCCGGGGATGAAGGCTGAGAAGATGTTATCTCAGTGGAAGTCACCCGAGAAAATGTAGCTCCGGAAGATATACTATCAGGCGTGGCCGGAGAGTACGTGTCTTCAGTAGATGATGCTTCAGAGGCACTATCATCCTGAACTATCGCATTACAAGTTGCCCTGATGGGAGATCCCTCCAGAGTGGACTGCTGGGAGTCGGACTCATCATCGGATGTGAGAGGATCTTCTATCCAACAGTTTTTTCCATTTTCAGGAGTTGAGGGAGGAGGCACTTGTTGATTTTCAGGGTCTTCCGGTTCCGGATTTTGATCGTAAAGATCTTGCTCTTGTTCTAAGGCAAGGCGCTGCAAGATCCTTGCATACTCTTCAGGATCAGGCATGGGAGCCAAAACTTCTTCTTCTTCTGGCCCTTGTGGTTCAACACGATCAGGTTCCACTGGAGCGTTGAAGGGTGCTGAGTCAACAACATTTTCTTGGACAGGCTCTTGGTCTCCTTCATCATCGGACCAGGATTCTTGTTGCCCATATGGGTTATACCAGATTATCGGCATGAGGTGAGATTCGGGAACCCATTCTTCATCGGAGAGATATTCTCCTGTCTCAAGGGATTCCTCCCATTCGTCAGTGTCGCTGGCGGTGTCACTGGACTCGTATGATGCCCCCTGCGTTTTTGTCAAAGGTGATGACTCCATTTTTCCACATTTTTCCACATCTTCTCTCTCACAACGAAGCATTGGTTGAGAGGATGCGAGATCATCTGATGATATGGACAATACCGGGGATTGTTGGTTTTGCCAACATCTCCCGGTCTTTTGGGCTAGGTAAGGTGACTTTACCATTTGCTACGAGAGCCTCGAAGATTTCTTCAACATCTTCATCGAACAAGTATTTTTTCTCTACTCGTTCTTTGAAGGCATCAGAGAGTTTAGGTTTCTTACCTACAACTTTATTTTCAACTTTCTTTGGCTGCTAAGGAGTTGGCTTGGTTTGCACATTAAGAACCTCCTTTTTCTTTGGTTTTGAGGTCGTAATGGTAGCCGGCTCTTTCTTTGATGACTGCTGACTGTTGAGGTCTTTGATCACCGTTTCAGGCTCCATAGCTGCTTCTAGGAGTTCTCCCAGGTTCTTTGATTTGTTGTCGATAATCATGGAGCGAATCTTGGCTCTCATGTTGTTACAACAGATGTTGACTAGTGATGCTTGTGGCAGCGCATCTGAGCACTTGTACGCCATTGCCTTCCACTTATGAATGAAGTCCTATGTTGACTCATTCTCTCCTTATTTTAGGTTGCAGAGCTATGCCATGTAACATGATGATCCTCACCTTTGAAGTGAGTCAGGGAGCGTGTCTCTAGCATGACGCAATTTCGGATGGAGTCCTCTGGCAAAGTGGAATACCAATCGAAGGTTGTACCTTTTAGGGTACTTGCAAAGAGACGGATCTTGAGGTCATCTTGATCCGCGATAGCTCCCGTCAATATTTTGAAGTGGATGATATGTTGTCTGGTTGAACCTTTCCCCTTATATGTTTGGAGAGTAGGTTGTTTGAATTTTGCAGGGAACAGGACCGAGTCCATCCATAAAGGATATGGTGGCTTGATCCCATGTTCCTTCAGTGTATCATCTTCTCTTGCTTTGGTGAGGATATCGTCAACGTCCTTTTTAGTAAGGGCGTGTGACTCACTGTTTTCTGCATTTTCCTCATTATTTGGAGGAGGTTGGTTGTTTTCTTGACGCTGCAAAGTGAGAAGAAGATTTTCCATGAGAGCCTCAATTCTATGTTGACCTTGCTCCAATTGCTGGATGCGTGCGGTCGTTTCATCAGAAGGTGGAATGCGAGGTTGCTTAGAGTTTGTAGCCAAGACGTTCATCCTCCGTGATTCAAACAAAGAGATCGTCTTGGTGACTGAGCTGGGGATCATTCTTGAAGAGCTTGAGGAAGGGTTACTCCGTTGTCCTTGGCTTGAAGGAGTAGAAGATTCTTCCAGGCGTCTTCGTGTCCGGGAGATGTGGCAAGTCACTGGTCGTCGGACATAAATTTTGGTTGCCGATTTCTGGCGTCTTTTGGTTTTGCCAACCATATGGACATCAACCACTTAATCGGGTCTTTCTTTTTCGACCCATTTTTGGGAGACTTGGAGAATATGATGTTGAGTCCTTTGCTTCTCTAGTCTCTTTTGTCAATAAGACATGTGGTGACGTATGCGACAGGCAATTTGATCTTCTGTCAGCTCTGGCTGGGCTTTGGCAATGAAGGATGTACTCCCTCGAGCGCAACAGTCGAGCATGTCTTCTTTGAAGTTGGGCATGGACAGGATTTGGACCCAGTCCTTCGACTGTCGTAGTGAAGCTTTGAATTTTGCGAGTTCGGCCCCCGTTGAGATAAAGGGTCGAACTGTAGGAGTGCAGGCCTTGGCAGGTTCTTGCAGAGGCTTGGTGATGTATGATTTGATTTTTGGCTTGTAAGAGCAAGCCGACTCATGGTGGGTTGCCTTCTTTGTCACGCAAGGGGCTGGTTTCTCCTCCTTCACGTATGCAAGAGGATAGAACCAGTTTTCTTTGAGAGGAGCCAGGTATGCTGGCTTTGCAGATGCTTGTGACCTCCTTTGTTTTGGTGAAGGTCTAGGGGACCAAGTCTTAGGGTAGACCTGGTTCTCTGCAGCTTCGTGGGGTTGCCACGGGCTTCAGGTTTCTTCACGTTCGCCCTTGGTGTCATGGCAGTGACACGTTGCGGGGCGGTCTTCTGCTTCTTAACAGGTGCAGTTTCCTCTACGGGAAGTGGGAACAGTCCCAGCGACCCGGAGATAATAGTCCGGGGAGTAGAGGTCGACCCGGTGTTCTGAGATTTGCAGAGGGAGGTGACGCTTCGGCAGCTAGCAGGGCGCTTATGGATGCGCTTGTTCTGCTTCTCCTGGAGCATGAGCTAGTACTTGTTCTCATCAAAAGTAATGGTTAATGAAGCTGCCATTGTTAATTTTGGAAAACTTCTGAAACAAGACCACATCCATTAGTAATCACAAGAATATAGTGATCATAAATAGGAAAGAACTATGGTTTTGCCTTTTCAAATCGCTCAAGAGAACATAGCCCAATCCAAGCGAGACGAAAGACGACAAAAAGCCATAGAGGATACAATTGTTCTGAACGCAAGTACAGAGGCTCAGAGCGAGCATTCCAGTGACTACTAGAAGCAATTGTAGACCTTAATTCAAATTACCGAGAAGCGAGGGTCACTCGAGGTAAGATGATATAAGGTTGGAGATACAAATGTGTCGGTCGCGAATACAGTAGACCCGGAAGGGCGTACTAGCACTGCTAGGCACAAATGTTGCGAATCGCATCCTTGGAATAGACACGAGATGGGATTTTTGAAAGGTCAAAATTGGGTTCATAAAAGAGGGCAAATGGTGTTCCAATTTGAATAAGGGCTCAAACATTTATTCGAGCGCTAAATCCGAAAAGGAGGGAACCAAAATTTCTTGAATGTGAACCCAAAAGTGATGGAAGTTTTTTTTTTTTTAAAGTTCTTTTTTCGAAATTTTTTTTTGAATGAACACAAAGGCTTTTTAATTCGGCCTTATGAAACCTTAGTAGATAGATCAGCCCCCAGGTAAGGGTAGGATTACTTAATGAACCCGTTTGGAGGACATTTGCCTCGAACATTCTAGCTGTCTCCACACTCTAGACAAGGCTTTTCTTATATCCACTTTGGTCAAAGAACGCAATTGGTGCAACCTTAGTGGGTTTTGAAAAAAAAAATTCGATTTGATTTTTTTATGGATTCATCAAAGAGAACGAACGGTGTTCCAATCCGAATAAGGGCTCAAACATTTCTGCGAGCGCTAAATCCGAAAAGGAGGGGACCAAACTTTCTCAAATTTGATTCCAAAAGGGGAATTTTTTTTTAAGAATTTTTTTTTAGGGATTTTTTTTTAAGATCTTTTTTTTTGGAAATCCCTATCGGACTCATTAAAGAGAAAAGATGGCACATTCCCCGATAAGAACAATAGCTGCGAACATTTCTGTGAGCTATCAAGTTCAAAGAGGAGACGATCAAAGTTTCTCAAAATTGAATAAAAAAAAAGAAATCAGATTTTCTTTTGACATTTTTTGGAAATGAGAAAGAATGGAAATAAGTTCAAAGGTAGAAATTTTCCAAAAATCCCATCTCATTTTTTTGGATGCAAGATCCAACATAGGCCACCAACTAGAGAGGACCCTAAGAATTCAAGCATCGCGTTCTCAAGTGAACTGGTCCCACCGGGTATGCCAGCTTGATGAACCCGATTTTTTCTTCCCTCTCCTCTCCCATCCGTCCCCGGGGTCGCCGAGAGGATCCGAATGGAGGGAAGAAAGCGGGAGAAAAAAGGGCATCTATATTTTGTACGGGTATGCCAAATTTTCTTTTCTTCTTGGAATTTAGAAGTGGTGATCCGGAGATCCACCTTCACAAGTAGAAAGGAAATCAACATTTTTCTAATTTCCCATTGCACATATATTAAAGAAAATAGACAATTTCTTTTTGATGCCGTTGGAGGCGATTTTGTGCCGTGAAAGGTGATTTTGTCGTTGGAGGCGATTTTGTGCCATGAAAGGCGATTTACAAATCTCATCAATAAAGAAAGACAAGAAATGTGATTTTTTTGTCTCTTATAGAAAATACAAAGTACAATAGAAAAGTAAGAAAGGGAATTTGACTTCTCAGGAGATTGTGGGGACCAGTTCAGATCGACGGTCGCAAGTCATGTATGGACTTCGTCATCGTCCTTTAGATGAGAACGCTTGACGTTTGATTCTTTATCTTGGCTTGGACTTCAGTTTTTTAGAGGATAAGGACCAAGGGAAGGTCCTATACTCAATGAAAAACGAAGAGACGGGCTGAAGAGCCACGTCTTGACCATGTTGAGTAGGAGAAGAGGAGGCCTTTTCTTAGAGGAGAGGTGCCCCCCCCCCCCCCAAGGGACTTTGATCACCTTTTGGGTGTTTGTTGCAGCAGAGTTTCTTCAGAGTAGCAGGGCTTCTTGATCTTGAGTTCGGAATTCCGGGATTCTCCGTGTGTCTCCTGGCCTCTTGGGGTCACCTCCTTTTATAGGCATTTGGTAGCCTTTAGGTGACTCTATGGGCTTTAATGCATTACAACCACATAATGGGAGGAGTTACAAGTTTTAAATCCTTTGTTTTGTAACTCCTTTTTCTCGGCTTCTCATGGGCCGGTGGAGATAATGGGCATTTAATCGCCTTCAATCTCCATGATGGGAGGAGTTTCAAGGCTTTAATGCCATGATGACTTGGACTTGTAACTCCCATTTCCTAGATTCTGATTGGACCGTCCAAAATAATGACTTAATGACTGCATTTAGTTGGGTCAATTAACAGTATTAAGTGGTCGCCGAGGAGTTGAAGAGCTGTGCGCCGTGCCGCGTCTTTTAGAATTCTTCTTGTGATGATTGACGATGGATCTTCATGTCGATCGATGTCGGATGATCACGCAACTTCAGACATTAGTTGATACCAGTGGGCCGGTGACATCTGTCTCGTCAATTTCGCGACAGCCGCCATTTGGGTCCCGGGTCCGGGCTACCGAGGTCCTAATCCGGGATCGGGACTTATAATGGTGTGTGAACATTTATTTAATTTCTCACAGGTGTCCGCGGTGAGGATATGACAACAACATAAATATTTCTATTAAGTGCGGAAGCGTGTAGCAAATCAAACTAATAATTTCAATTCTAGTCACAAGATAAAATCATATATATGTACCAAATATCAGAATGAGCAATGATCATTAGTGCTTTCCTAAAAGAAAAGTTAAAGTTTATACAAAAGATCATTTAGTTACATTCCCAAAAATAGAGGCCAACAAAGGCCAATATAAACCAAATACCAATCCCCAAAAGAATGGTTAAACGTTCCCAAAATGTTACGTCTCTCGAAGCAATCAAATATCTAAACGACATCATCAGCATGCCACTCAACTAGGCGTTGCGGTTCACAGACTGCGTCCTCAAGCTTCGCCTTGAGGTAGACAATTTCCGGACCTGAGTACCAAAGAGTGGGTCAAACACGACGATTTGGCACATGGGTGAAAAGGTATGATAATATAATACTCCCTATATGTTTAGAAATCTGGTTGCAGACAGACCTCATGGTTGGCGTATCTCTCTTACTTTGCTGCAAAAGGTTTTCGTTGGTATTATGTGGGGTGATATTCATCATCCTTGGAAGGGATGGAGAGTGCAGTCTCTAAACTATTATGATGGTGTTTCCCAACTTCTGCAACTTGTTCCATCCGATATTTCATCTATCACTATTGAGGCTGACATTTCTCTGCATAAACTTCTTCTCAAGCCTGAAAATTCAGAATGGACTATGCGGTTTCAAGCAAGACAGCTCCATGCTGTGGTTTCTAGTTTTGGCCATGTCCAGTTTGCATTACTTCATCCTCAGACTGTGCGTTTTAGCAAGTTCATCAGTAGATTTCCTGGACCACCTTTGCTGAACATTGATAATATTTATCTCTTGTATTACACTTTTGTGAGAGAATTTAGCTAGTAAGCTGTTTTCAAGTTTTTGTACATAGATTTGTTTGTATTAAAGGGGTATGCCCCTTGGGAAGCTTCTATAATCTTTGATCATAGACTTCCATTTCTGTAATTTTTTCTTGAGAAATTGAAGAACTAACTTACTCTTCGAAAAAAAAAAAAGAATTTACCTTCAAAAGCATTTAAAACCTGTTTGAATAGCAATTTCCATAAAGGAGATAAATCATTTATTCAAATACAAGTATGCGTTGTAAAACATGTAAAGGTAACCAAGGAAATCGGGAAACGAGCAAGATGACAACCACACGAAGCTAAGTCCTCTATCACCGAAGTGACAGAGCAATATCAAGGCGTTGATCTCAGTCACAGAAGGTGAGGAGAAACAACGAAATATATACATATACATATAATATACGGGACATGACCACGGTAGCGAGCCGGGCATCGGGAACCACGGTAGCAATCCAGGGTATCGGGACAAGACCACGGTAATAACCGGATAGCGGGATCCAAATTGCAACTGGCGGGACAAGAGGGGGATCTCCAAGTCGGTAGATCAGACCAACAGGGTTATCCAAGCTTAGTGGTGCCGGCTCATAGGCCAAATGACAAGATCAAAACATGTATGAAATACATCAAGTGCAAGTACAGAAATAAATTGTAAGGCCCTGACCCGAGTGATCTCAATTAGTGTTAATTAAGCTGTGTTTTAGTTCTAAGCGTGATTAGTGGATTTTGGTTAAGTTAGGATTTGAATAGCTTTTGTTATAGCTCTGAGGAGTTTTGAGTGCTTTTGTGATTAGTGGGACCCTTTCGGGGTTCTTTTAGTGACTTTGCATGTGATTGAGGGATTTCCCGAGATTCTTATGATTTTGTGTTTTCATCCCGTTCTACATATCTCGTTATTCTCTACAACTTTCATGCTGATCTCGTGCCCGTTCGAGACCCCGAAACCCGACCTTCCTAGCATTGAGGGCAAAACAGTCTTTTACATCAAAATCTGGACACAATTTTCAATATCCCCGAAACCCGCAAAACATGTACTTTTTGAAAACTAGATATTTCAGTGATCATTTTTCCCTTCTTCATCGAATTCATTAGAAGTCCCGAAAACCACGTTTTGAACCTCACAAGTATTTCTAGTGGTGGAGCCCATCTCTATTGCTATAAAAAGGAAACCCATTCCACTTTTCACCCTTCTTGGCTCAAAAACGTTGGAGTGGTGTTTGGGAGCTGTCTAGGGTTTCGTCTTGCCATTCCTTCTCCTTCTTCTTGCTCTCCCATCTCCTAGTCTCCTCCAGACCTTTGCAAATGGGAAAATGCATGTTATCTTCTTCTCCCTCTCTTTGAGAACTCTCTAGCAACACCACTTGTGGAGGAAGTCACCCATTCAGAGATCCTCTTTAAGCCATTCTTGTTTATTTGAAGACTCTACAAGTAAACTTCTCCTTCAATCTCTTAGACTTGTGTTCTCCTAACCTTAGAGGAGCTCCATTTTGATTATTGCAAGCTCCTTCTTCTTCATTCTTGTTTTAACTCTTTTAGAGTTTGTTTTGGGGGTTTTGCTTGTAGTTTGGACCTTTGATTTGGAAAGCTTGTTTAGAGCTTGGATTGCTTGTTAGAGACTATAAGGCAAGTGGTTGAAATTATAGTTTGAGCATTTAATGGTTTTATGAAGAATGTGTTGATTTTGTTATTCATGCTCATATTTTTTTAGCTTGCATTGATTTGAAATAAATGCTCATTAAAGAGTTTTGCTAACGCATTTATCGTCTTGGAAATGTGATAGATAACCCTTCTTTTATCTCTTGATTATAGCTCAAATGAATCTCATGAAAAATCAAATCAAAATATCAAAACGACCACAAGAAAAAAAAATCTTAGGAAAAAATCACTTTTTCCATTCTCTCTCACCTTGACAGTTCCATAGCAAGCACAAGGAGTTTCCAATATCTTAGAGGATGACCCATCTTCTTCTTCCTCTTCATGGAAAATTCTATGGGTTGAGATATGGAAGGAGGAGATACTAAATCATCCACAATCAATACAACTTCATGTACCATCTTCTCCTTCTCCTTTTCCTTCCCCTTCTCCTTCTCCTCTTACTCTCTCTGTCTGTGAAACATATGGATTTGATTTTAAATAAGGACGTGACTCTGTTCTTCAGAGAATGACAAAAACACCCAATTTTTTTTTCTTCTTTCTTTTCCCTCCCCTCCCTACCTCTTTCTTTTTCTTTGTTCGACTAGAACTGTACAGCACAGGCCCTCATGCCAGCAGATACCTTGTAAGTTGTGGCCAGTTTTAATTTTAAGCCATCCATTGCTTTATTGATTGTACATGGTATCTGCTGGCAGAACCCAGTCCCAGATCCTAGAACCTGATTGATAATCAAATTTTGTCCTAGATGAACTAAAATGATGTGTATGGAAACATTGGTGCTCAAATAACTTACTGCAATAGGTGTACACCCAATAGGATCGATGTAATCAGCAGATTTTGTGACCATTCCCTTCATTGAATTAATACATAACCTGCACCAAGTTACATATGGTATGAGAACTATAGTAATATATGTCAAAGAAAAAGGAAGATTAGAACATAGATAAAGTAACATGGATCAGGATCATTAAAAATTCAATTGAGGCAATTGAGGTCCTTCCCATCCATCATAATAATCACCGCTAACAAGATTGAACAAAAAACCACAATGATCAATGAATTGTACAAGGAGGAGCCCTTTTCCCATTCCATACTCTCTAACAGCCGCTCTTCCAAGGAATGTAGCTGTTGTTTCAACTCTCTTGGAAGGGTTTCTTCATGCCTAACAAAACTCTCTATCACTTTGCTCAAATCAAAGGAAGTAATGCCAGTTCTCTCCAAAACAGCAAGAAACAACATGGTAACTGGAAATAGAACCTAAACCATAAAATATGCAGAAGATGATATTATGGGGCAAAGTAAAAGGACTTAATTGCAACAATCTTACCGAACCTTGTCTTTATACTTCTCATGGGGAAGAGGAACCCCCCACTCAGAAGATATCCTCCCATGCATTGCAGCCAACATAAGGGGAGTCTAATCCAAAAAAAAAAAAAAGAACCAAAGATCAATGAACTCATCTTTACATTTCCATCTCAAAATCTAAAAAAGAATCCACCCCAATTCCCAAAATTAAACCTTTATTCACATTTCCGAGGTGTTGAAAATGCTACATTTTTTGTGTTCATAAATTTTGACTAGTTATTATGTTAAAATTTCAATAGAATAATTTACTAACCAAAGGGTCGCATCGTGATTTCCAGTAGATGTGCCATCACCAGCAGAAGAGGTCCCTCTCGTGATGTCTTGAAAGCTGGTCAGATCTATCCCTGTCTCAGCTGCCAACTGTTGAACGAGGGCCTCAAGTGTTCATTGCCTCTTATCCTGCTCAGCCACCTTCCTATCCTGCTCAGCCACCCTCCGACCCTGCTCAGCTAGTTGCTCCCGCAGGGCGATCACCTCAGGATCCGGTGTCCGAGACTGTGTGGAAGATGCAGAGGTCCTCGTATATATGTCATACCCTTTTAAGTATCCCGGCCTCTGCCCAAGCACATCAACAACAATCTGCTCCTGAGTCATCGGAGCTGTGACAGAGGGCTGCGACTGCTCCTCAGTCCGCTGCACCAAGGCCTCCTGCCATTTAAATAAAAAAGGGATTTAGAATGCTTTTATGACATTATTTATCAAAATTGATTTATTAGCAAACGTACATATCTCTGCTGAGCCACCTCATTTACCCACTGATTACTCTTTTCTCTGTAGTGGGTGTCGCGGAAGAATTGAGTAATAGGTGGCGCTTGATCGGCATTCTGTGCCGTCTGTCATTTGAAATAGCTTTGTATTAGATATGAACCTAGCTACATTTGATAAATTAATAAAATTAATCTAGTTTCTTCATATGAATATAATTAGTACCATCAGAGACAGTCTCGATGCAAATGACCTGGAGCCACCAGTATGATTATATGGCAGCTTGGCTCAACTCTCTTGAGCTTTTTTCGACTTCACCTACATAGAAAAACAATAATACAATAGCAGTCATTTATAAAATCATTACTAATAGAATTACGTTGGAATACATAAATAATTGTTGTAGATAACATCCCAAAGTTACCTTCGAGGCTGGCGATTCCCAACACTGTGAGACCATCAACTGCCAGTCAGCTGGTTCACAACCCTCGGCCGGGTGGTCCTGGGGTCGGGGAACCCCCTGTTCCAACAGCTCCACATAGTGACAATGCAGCTTGTACTTCCAACTCTTATACAAAACCCCGCATTGGCGGTCAATGTCCGCCCTGAGCTGCATATCGCCCTCGTAGTCCCCGATATCAAAAACTTGTTGAAATTAGGGGAGAGCCATATAAAGATTAGTAATAACAAAATATAATCAGATTTTGTAGTGCGGAGCACAATTATAATTAATTTGGTTGTTATTTCTCATTTCAGTTTACCTGAACTGTAGCAATAACGGCAAGCTTGATCCCATTGTCAAGCTTCTTCCAGGAATGGGGCATGATTGGGGCAACCTCTCTAATGGCTAACCCAAGATGGTTAACCAATGAGGGGGCATGTTCCTCTTCTGGCCTATGACTGGAGATGGGGATCGGGACTGGGATGTTATGACCCAGCTGTCTCCTCAGCTTTGTCACATTCTTCCCTCGTGTAACACCCCTTACAAGGCTCGGAACCTCCGAGGCTGGGGCTGATGCTGTTAAGATGAAAGTGCTAAATGAGTTAGTGAACACAAATCATTAAATTGAGGTGAACCATTCTAAATAATAACAAAATATAATTTTCTCACCTACGCTGCTCTCGACTGTATGAGGACTCGTCGGAGGCTGGGACTGCTGAGGCTGGGTCGGCGAGGGTTGTGTGGTCGGAGGCTGAATTGGTAGAGGCTGGGGGGCTGCCAAATCAGGGGTGCTCCCTGATCCTCCAAATCGTGTAACTAGAAGAGCAGCCGACGGAGGCTGTGTCGAGGCCTCAGGTGGGCTCTCTACACGAGCGAACCCGAGTGTAGCTGCAATCCTTCGAGCGCGTTTCACCCTATTATCTTGAGGCATCTCTGCAATCTGACAAGGAAAATAACTAATTATTAGCAAAAATTGATAATATTAATAAAGTGAATGTCAACAATTTACATTAAATGGAAATGAAAATCATTTTACCATGAGTGTCACCATAAAAACTAATATTTTCAAGTACACGTCATAGACATTCACATAAAGATTACCTCATCTGATTGAGACCAAGATGTCTCATCATTTACATCATCATCTTCGGGGGAAATGTAGTTCTCATCCTTATCATTCCCACTAACAATCCTCTTTCCCTTCTCATTTGTCCCTTGAGCCAAACTAAATATAGTGCGTGCGGTCGGCGGGAGCCCTAGAGATGCAAGTTTTTCTACATTCTGCTTAATTGTTTTTTTTTTCTCTTTAATAAATAATTGGATGCTTGCACTTGACGGGACAACTCTCCTGGTTTGACCCATTTTCTTCCTTCGTTTGGCATCTTTTGCAACTATTATATATAGAAATAAGAATAAAATGTGAAATATAGAAATGCCTTTTCTATATATGAACAAATCAGAAGAGAAAATGAAATTGAACACAATGTCATTATGTAAGACAAGATCTTTATTAATTTACTTAATCGTTACATGTGCAAAAACTGAAACAAACACTACATGTCATATTCCATGTCATCATCTTCTTGACTATGAACATCATTTTCTTCTTCATCTTCGTACTCCGCCAATGTTTCATCCTCATCTTGGCCATCCTCGTCTACCAACTCATCACTGAGAATGATTTCAGGATCTATATCATCCCTAAAGTATTGGACACTAGACCATCGACGAGGACTGGGACAACAAACGTCGTTTCGTCTTGTTGAAATGCATCATTAGGCACATCATCGGCGGCGTCGGCGTCATCCCGCTTAGCGGGTACATCCCATATTTTTTGAGGCTTGACCCGTTCTACGACTCTCCAATTTTTTCCTCTGCTGGTGTCATTGACGTAGAAGACTTGTGTCACCTGACTTGGTATGACAAATGGATCATCCGTACACCAATGACCCATGATATCAATGCTTGTAACATGGTCTTCGATGTTTATCTTGTGCTTGGTACTAGTATTGTACCATTCACATTCAAATAAGACCACCTTACCCCCGTGCCGATAGGACAATTCCCAGACTTTGCAGATGTAGCCATAGTAGTCATGTTTCACCCCTTCGTATTCCCCTTCCATGACCAAGCCGCTACTCTGGCTCCTACGGCACTTCTCATGGTCTATAGTGTGGTATCGGACGCAATTGCAATCACACCCCTGGTAAAGATTCACTAGGGATCTAGGGCCATTTGCTAATGACCACATCTCATCAGAAGCTTCTGGTGACCCTAGAGTTCGCAATTGATTCATCTACATAAGAAGATTAAGACAAATGTATTAGACTAATGTTATTTGAAGTGTAATCCAATAATATCTAGCAATTAAAATGATAATATTTTATATGTCTTACACGTTGTTTAAACCACCCTGCAGATTCTTTTCGTTGTAAATGACCGACATCTCCACCTCTTTGATCTTACATTGAATTCTTGTGTTCCCTACTCAAGATAGCTTCCAATGAATAAGTAAGAGTAGAGACTGAATAATGGAATTAACAAGCAATGTATAAATATGGCTATATTGAAGCACATACTGTAGATACGGCTCCACCTCGGGGCAATTATTCAGCACAAACCAATGAGCCATGTCACGCTCTCTTTGAGAAGGATCATGTGCCCTTGGCAGCAGTCCAATGGGACGGACAGTTTGTGTGAAGACCGACATCCCTGGGCCACGATTGCCGCCATCATCATAACGTTGTACTTGATAAGTCTGCCTTAAATACATTGAGCAAAAAGTGAGGCACTCTTTGACAATGTAAGCCTCGGCGATCGAACCTTCAGGCCGAGCTCGGTTGCGAACGTACCCTTTTAGGGTCTTCAGAAACCTTTAAACAACCAGTGATAACAATTACGATTTTCAATGCTTGGCAATTTCACTAATACATAAATAATTAATCAATGGTCAACAACTATTACCTTTCTATCGGGTACATCCATCGATATTGCACCGGTCCACCAAGTATGGCCTTGCGTGGCAAGTGAACTGATAGATGAACCATCACATCAAAGAAAGCAGGAGGAAAAATCCTCTCCAGCTTGCACAATATTAAAACTATCTGTTCCTCCAATTTTTTCAAATCATCGTGTCTCTGTGTTTTCGAGCAGAAGTCTTGGAAAAAGCTGCCTAACTCAAATAATGTTGTACATATATCCTTATTCAGAAAGCCACGCATGCTAATAGGAAGGATGTGTTGGATAAGGATGTGGCAATCATGGTTCTTTAAACCAGTTAATTTATCATTTTTCGAGGCTACACACCTAGAGAGGTTCACCGCATGGCCGTCTGGGTATTTGATCGACTTCAAAAGTTCATAAAACCCATCTCTATGTTTAGGTTCTAGAGTGTAAGAGGCACACGGCTTCAAGCAGGATCCATCGCCCCTTTCCACTAGATGTAACTCTGGCTTGATGCCCATATTTTTCAAATCCTTACGCGTTTTATCGGTGTCCTTGTTTTTGCCCTTTATGCCCAAAATTGTTCCAACCAAAGATACACAGATGTTCTTTTCAATGTGCATAGGATCAAGGTTGTGTCAGAGATTTTTGATCTTCCAGTAGGGCCATTCAAATAGGATTCTTTTCTTTGTCCAATTCAATTCTCCAGAGTCACGCGATCATTTGTTATTCTTGCCAAACTTGACCCGCGCTAGTTCTTCTAGCTGCTCTAGTACCTTTTGCCCCGGTAAATCCAAAGAATTCTTTTTACACTCAGGCTGACCGTTGAAGGCCTTGCTTCTACGCCATTGGTGGTTCAGTTCCAAGTATTTTCGATGGCCAATGTACCCAATCTTATCTTTCAACTTCACCCCTAACGAGCAGTCGTTACACGAGGGGCAAGCGTTATAACCTTTAGTGCTCCACCCAGACAAGTTACCATACGCAGGAAAGCCATTTATCGTCCACATCACAGCCGCATGCATTTGAAATGTCTGTTTAGTGGAGGCATCATAAGTCGATACACCATGATCCCACAATTCCTTCAACTCATCAACCAAGGGCCTCAGATATTCATCAATTTCGTTTCCCGGTGAGTTTGGTGCTGAAATAAGTAATGACATCATCAAGAATGGCTCCTTCATGCACATCCATGGTGGCAAATTATACGGCATAAGTATGACATGCCACATGCTATAAGAGGTGCTCATGTTACCGAAAGGATTGAATACATCGGTGGCTAACCCCAGCCTCACATTACGTGTCTCTTGGACAAACTCTGGATATTTCTTATCAAATTCTTTCCATTCCACTGAATCAGCCGGATGCCGCGCTATCCCATCGTCAACACGCTTATCACTGTGCCATCTCATCTCTATGGCTGTCTTCCTTGACATATACAATCTGCATAACCTCGGTATCAATGGGAAGTAACGGAGCACCTTATGAGGGATCTTCTTTCGCTTGCCATCATTGACCTTGTACCTAGGCTCTTCACATTCTGGACATTTATCCAATTGAGCATTCTCCTTCCAATACAACACACAATTGTGTTTGCAGGCATCTATGTTCTTGTATCCCATGCCCAAGTCACGTAATAATTTCTTCGCCTCGTAAACTGAGGTCGGCACCACCTAACCTTCGGGTAAGAGGTCCTTAAAAATCTACAGAACCTTGTCGAACGACTTGTTGCTACACCCACTTTCTACCTTCACATGCAATATCTTGATGACAAATGATAACAGAGTATCTGAGCTTTTGTATCCTGGGTACAGGCCACGCTGACAAACTTTCAAAATCCTGCACATCATCCCTCTTTTGAGTATCTTCATCCAAGTAAGTTCCCCTACGATGTTCCTCTATCAACTCATCGTATTCATTCTGATTATCTTCTGATTCATCATCGCTCTCATCCGAATCATCGGGTTGAACTATAGGTTCCCCGTGCAATATCCACCGTAGGTATGAGACCATCATTCCATGAATGTGAAAATGAGTTCTCACGGTTTCATAGTCTTGCTTCCGATGGTTACAGCAATCGTTATACGGCAGTTAATCAACGCTGCCCCGGGGGAATTCGCCTTTACAAAATCAATAAATGAGTTCACACCAGCTATGTACTCAGCACTAAATCGATTCTGATAATGTAATATCCAACTCATGTCCATATCTGACCTAATCACAAGTAATTAGAAATTATAAACAATGGGTCAGTCCTTGTATTCTTATTATTCATGCTATTATTCATGCATTTCTTACCTAATGTAATCAAAATGAACCAGCAGTAGAAAATGCATGGACTGGAGACCCAATGTTGAACATTGGTTAAGGATCTATGCATGAATGTCATAGCTATGTTCAGTTGATAATCTTTTCCTCTAAACTCAATTTTTGCTTTTCTAGTTAACATGTTATACAAAATGAATTAACTTGCCTCTCTTTTGGATGGTGGTATTTGCAGGTTGATCCATATTGCATCTTTTTGCGACAAGTATCAAACGTCAGAAGATGAATTGAAGAAGACAATGGAGAAAGCTAACAATTTAATTGTTGACATTTTGAAGAAAAAACCACAATTAAAGTGCTTTTGATAGGATTTTTTTTTTATTTTTTTTTTAATTTTAATTTTTTTTAGAAATGGGGCTTTACCTTACTTGACTCTACAAGTAGAATTGCCAAACAAGCCCTAAAGAGCACGTGAATCTCCTTTTTTTAGCTTAATGAAGTGGCAACAAACGCATGATCTTCATTATTAAGGTCGTCACTCAAATCTTCCTTTGTTGTTGTTGTTGTTCTTCTTCTTCTTCTTCTTTTTATCTTATTTGGCTCCATTTAATCTGAAATTGTATTGTATTTGGTTGAATGTATGATCAATCAAGAGGAGAAAGGAGAAAGGAGAAAGAAAGGTTGACTGCCTACATACTACTGTTGCTAATAGGGATATCCATTGTATGGAATAAATATTTAAAGAGTACTACTTGAAAGTCCACGAGGATCCTAACCCTAGAGGGGGGGGGGGGTGAATAGGGTGAGCTACAACTAATGACTAATTATGACCAATTTTAATTTCTTAAACTAAACTAGTCACAAGTGGTGATTATAAGAAAAAATGCGGAAGCTCAAATAAACAATCACCACAAAAGCATGCACCACAACACAATATTTATAGTGGTTCGGCCAACGTGCCTACATCCACTACCGGCTTGTGTCTCCAACACCCCACCGGATTCCACTAAGTATGCTTTTTACTAGGCTAAGCAATAACCCTTACAATGTGCTTTTCTAGGCTAAGCAATAACCTTACAAGATGCTTTTCAAAGGCTAAGCAATAACCTTACAAGATGCTTTTCAAAGGCTAAGCAATAACCTTACAAGTTGCTTTTCAAAGGCTAAGCAATAACCTTACAAGTTGCTTTTCTTAGGCTCAGCAATAACCTTTACAAATATAGTTTTCTCAAAGAAAGTGTCTTAACAAAAGAACACTCTAAGAGATTACAATTTAAGCTCAATGGAATTGCCTCTTGAATAGGCTAATATGAAAGTGAAAACTAAACTCACACAAACACTCTATGAATGCAAAGATGTATGCTTATGAGGTGTGTGTGTGTGATGGCTTCAATCAAGTTCAAAAAGAAAGCTTAATCAAATATATTGCTTAAAGCAATTCAAAGTTTAAAGCTCATAAAAGATTGATTGAAGTCTTATGCAAATCACATGTATGAAATTCAACTTGTTTATGATATGAAAATCAAGGACGAACAAGTTGTATGAAAATGGCTAATTTAGAACATGTGATGCACGTGCATGTTGTTTTCAAAACCAAATAATTTTACTAATGTTTAAATGAATGAAAACAACAAGCAATGTTTCAACCAAGTGATATAATCATGCAATACAAGAAATCCAAGATTTATGACTAAACATGATTAAGAAAGTTTAAAACAAAACTTGGTTTGAAAACAAAGTGATGAATCCAATTCTTGAATATCAAAGATGAAGGGAAGAATGGATTCAACACATCATTGTTATCATGCTTGAAATCAATTTCCAAAGTTTCAAACAAAGCACATAACAAATGATTAAATCAAAGTAAAACTTACTTGGAGATTTAACTTAGTTGATCCAAGCTTAAGCTTTACTTAATGACCCTTTAGCCTCTCTTAGTTCCTCCCCTTTGTCTTGTCTCAAAGCTCCTCAAAGAAGGCTTAAAAATCTCCAACCAAAGACAAAGGAAAGAGCTCATTTAAATACCAAAAACTGCCCAACGGCTAGTTTGGCCGGTTGACCGGCCATGACAGGCCGGTAGACCGGCCAAGCACAACGGTCATAAAAATAGCCGTTGTGTTTTGGGTCATCCTGCACTATTGCCGGTTAACCGGGCTAACATGGCCGGTTAACCGGCTACACTGCGGGTTGACCACCCCGGTTAACCCCATGGTTAACCCCGCAGCACCAAAATTCCCAAAAAATGCATTTTTCACAGTTTTGCTTGGGGGAACTTTTTGGCCACTAAATCAAGCTT
Source organism: Cinnamomum chago (assembly GCA_038049695.1). NCBI lineage: Eukaryota > Viridiplantae > Streptophyta > Magnoliopsida > Laurales > Lauraceae > Cinnamomum > Cinnamomum chago. The sequence goes on from CP142456.1 coordinate 54,780,636, forward strand.
GGAAAACATGTTTTAAAGATTCTAAAGGTTTTTAAAACATGACATAAAAAGCCTAAAAAGTTTCAAAACTTTTAAAACAAAGGCTTGCTTGATTTCTTGAAAACTCTTTTCAAATGAAATTGCATACACAAAAGATTCTTTTTGTGAAGAATGTATGCAAAACTCAAACCTAAATTCACAAGATGATTTTCCAAATATAATGCACAAGGAATTAGGTTTTCAAAAGAGTTTTGGGTTCTAAAACTAATGCATCCAAGTTTAAAACCAAACCATGCATAAAACAAAAGCTTTTCCAAATCTTAAAAGCTATGCATGAATAAAACTAGATTTCAAGGTTTCTAAAAACAATGCTAGTGTGTGAATTCAAATGATGCTAAAGTGCAAATGCATCCACCAAATTGCAAATTACAAAATCCCTAACAATCTCCCCCTTTGCAATTTGATGGCAACTTACTCATCATTGACATTTCACACTTAGTCTTCAGCTCCCCCTAAGCTGGACAAGTCTTGAAATCTTCTTGGATGCTTCTTCTCTTAGCTTGGGCTCTTGGGCTCTTTTCTTCAATCTTCTTGATGCTTGGAGCTTGATCATTCTTCAAGCTTTCTTTCCATCTTCCTCTCTTTAGCCAAGCATCTTCTTTAGCTCCAAGCTTTCTTTCTTCTATTTGCTCTCCCCCTTTGACCATGCCTCTCTCTCTTGAGAACTTGAAAGCTTTCTCCCCCTTTGATGGATAGGAGATCTTCGAGTACTTGAACTCTCGAACTCTCTCCCCCTTTGTAGAGTAGGAGATCCTTGAGTCACACTTGAACTCTCTCTCCCCCTTTGACATTAAATTGCAAAGGTACCTACACACATGAGACAAGGAAAATACCTTTAGTAGCACCTGTTTAACAAATGAAATCGAAAATGAATTACATATCAGGCTATCATGTATGGAAGTTAGCTCTAAGGGTTCAAAGTCAATCCAAGGGTAAATTTGATCAAACTAATACTTCCTATGAAAGTTTACACTCCCCCTCAATCCATTCTCTTCTTTTGTCAAGCTTTTGACAAGATATAACTATTAGATTCAAGAAGTAGATGGTTTATCCAAGTGAGGGTCAACTTCACGGAAAGGATTAGATTCATTTAACTATAAGGCTCATATGATCAAATTAACAAAAGAGAGCAAGGTCTAATGAGAGAAACTATCATGGATACCAATTGAAATAAACATATCAATTGAGATTAAAGGATGTGACTATAAACTCAATCACTCTAAAATGGATTTAAAAGTATAACTATTATGAGAAATCCAAATTAGAGCTATCCATGATATGGGGTTTACTCAAACATAGCATCAATCAATATTACTTATGAAAACCATATGCTATGTAAGATTTTGAAAATCATTTCATTCAATCAATAAATATGACTTATTAAAGTGCAAATTGAGTGAAATGAAATTCAAACATGAAGCCAACCTCTATTAATAACCAACCAATATTATGAACACATAAACATGGTGGTCATGAGATATACCTATAAGAGCAAATGAGGTGGCAATAATGAGCATTGTGATGCTAATGGTGTGTGACATGGAACAATTATATAACTATCAAGTTCAATCCAATGTACACATGGTCTATCACATACACAAGATAAGATATCAATTGGATATGAAATCAATGGAAAGTTATACCAAATGAGACCAATTGAATATGATAACATGAATAAAAGCAAGGATGTGACAAACTTCCATCAAGCATCATTAATGCATATTCATCACTTTTAAAGATTTAACTATTGAGCATAGTGATGAATAAGAGAAATTGCAATGCAAAAAGATATGACTAGGTAAAGCATGCAATTCTCAAAGTGTCCAAATCATATGAATTCAACTACTAAGATATCCATCAACCAACATAAATGTAAGGAATGGATTTCAAAGAGATTCATATGATCAAGAACACTACATATGAGGTTGAAACATGTACAAGGATGACACCAAGAGAATCTACATGAATCAACATCATAACCATCCATAAAGAAATGACTATTAGGCATAGAGGATGGATTTGGGTTCTAGCATGGTTTCTACAAATGTAACTAAGGTCACAACCATACATGGAACCAATTGTCATTAGCATATTAAAAGAATAACTAAATAAGCAAAGATGCAAACAACATTCATTTCCATTTCTAAGATAATGAAACCAAAAGAAAAAGAAATGAAAACATGGAACATGCTCAAAAAATGAATATAACTAAAGAGGTTATAGAGCATTTCCATTCAAACAATCTTCAAATCAACAAAATCCTACAATGAGCATAAAAGGAATGATTTTGAAGATCAATTTTCAACATTGTATTTTAAAAGATATAACTTAAATGAAACACATACAAGTTGATTTTTCAAAACAATGATTTTCCATATAAAAGTTTAACTTATAAAACCATGGAAAAACTTGAATTGATTCAAATCATTTGATTTACAAAAAGGATCTAACTAAGACATTCATCAAATGATTTAACAACAATTGATCATGAAAAACCTAGCTATGAAAGCTTTTGAAATCACAATCAATTAATCATGTAGAAATGCAATGCAAAACATAAAACTAAATGTGAGCAAAGAGCAAAACTAACATGATGAAATTATAATCAAAAGATTTTGAAAACCATGACATGTAACTTAGAAAGGTGCATGAAAACCAAATCAAATGATCATAAAGAAGCAATGCATTTTAATAGATGTAATTAAAAGAAACAAAATGCAAATGCAATCATGACCAACAAAGTGATTTAACTATTAAAGAATAGGTTGGTCAAGAAGGTCAAGACCCTAAGGTTTGTCTAAGTATCTAACTTTAGGAATCCACCTAAGGTCTTGGGCTTTGGAGACTACTTTGGAAATTCCACCAACTAAAGGAGATAGAGATTGAATTCTTTTAGACTTAACATCAAATCTTTGAGGTTTGACTATTTTAGATTGATGATTAGTCTTAGAGAGTTGGTGTGTTTGGTTCATAGGGGATTGAGTTGTTTTCTTGTTAACCTTCTCATTTCTTTTAACTTTTCCTCCCTCTTTTTGCCTTTTGAACTTTAATTTTAACTTTTCAATCTTTTTCATGAACTCTTTCATTTCTAAGGTTAAAGGAGGAAAAGTGAGAAGCTTCTTGTTGATAGACTTATTTTGATTATTAGTCCTTTTTAAATCTATCTTGGATGACTCTTTTTGACAAGATTTAACTTGTTTAAATTTCTTAGAGTCTTCCTTGGATTTTAGTGTCTTACCCTTCATAGATTTAGATTCTCCCTTCTTGAGTTCAAAGATGGGTTTAGACACATTGCTTCTTCTTAGTTTGCACTCAAACCTAAAGTGTCCTTCATTGCCACAATAATCACATTTTGTTTTAGGCAAGTGACAAAGAGTGCTAGAGAAAGAGGACTCACCTTTCACAAATGTGTTGGTGAATTTAGGGTCATAAGACATATTCCTATTAAATCCAATACCCGTCCTATCTCCATGAGGTTTACCCAATTTAAATAATTTTTCAAGACTATCTTCACTTTGGGTAAACTTGCACTCATACTTTTGTTTATACTCTTCAAGTTGAGTGACTTTGTTTATAAGGATTGAATTTTCATGTTTGACTTTTGAAAGTTCATTTTCAATATCCTTATGTTTGCTTATCTCTTCATTGGCAAGTTTTAATTCATGTTTTAGTTCATTAACAACTTTAGATCCAAGTTCTTGTGTTTTTAACTTACTTTTAATCAACTTGGCTTCTAAGTTGTTAAAGTCTTTGTCTTGCCTTTTTATTTGATCTCTTAGAATTAAATTTTCCTTATTGACTTTATCATAAACCATCTTTAATTCATTTAGTTCATCTTGAATGTTAGATAGATTATTCATAGAGATCATGAACTTAGATTCTACACAATTTATAACTTCTTCTTTCTCTCTAAGTTCATCTTTTGAAGAGGCTAGCTCTTTGTTTAGTCTATTTGATTCTTCTTTTAGACTTTTATTTCTCTTATCAAGCTTTGAAGATAATGTATATAATTCATTATAGGCTTGTTGAAGATCATCTTCATCATACTCATTTTCTTCCTCTTTTGAGTCAAATTGATATTCATTTAAGTGAGGGTTTGAATCTCCAATAGAAGGAAGAATGAGGGGTCTAGAAGAATCTACAAAGTCTAGCATAGTGGAGTCCATTCTAAAGATTTTCAAATAAGCACAACTCTAGGATTTTAACTCTAGGTTTTTACACCTAATCAAGAGTTCCAAACACTTGATCCTAAGGGATAGAGCACTTGGCTCTGATACCAATTGAAAGTCCACGAGGATCCTAACCCTAGAGGGGGGGGGGGTGAATAGGGTGAGCTACAACTAATGACTAATTATGACCAATTTTAATTTCTTAAACTAAACTAGTCACAAGTGGTGATTATAAGAAAAAATGCGGAAGCTCAAATAAACAATCACCACAAAAGCATGCACCACAACACAATATTTATAGTGGTTCGGCCAACGTGCCTACATCCACTACCGGCTTGTGTCTCCAACACCCCACCGGATTCCACTAAGTATGCTTTTTACTAGGCTAAGCAATAACCCTTACAATGTGCTTTTCTAGGCTAAGCAATAACCTTACAAGATGCTTTTCAAAGGCTAAGCAATAACCTTACAAGATGCTTTTCAAAGGCTAAGCAATAACCTTACAAGTTGCTTTTCAAAGGCTAAGCAATAACCTTACAAGTTGCTTTTCTTAGGCTCAGCAATAACCTTTACAAATATAGTTTTCTCAAAGAAAGTGTCTTAACAAAAGAACACTCTAAGAGATTACAATTTAAGCTCAATGGAATTGCCTCTTGAATAGGCTAATATGAAAGTGAAAACTAAACTCACACAAACACTCTATGAATGCAAAGATGTATGCTTATGAGGTGTGTGTGTGTGATGGCTTCAATCAAGTTCAAAAAGAAAGCTTAATCAAATATATTGCTTAAAGCAATTCAAAGTTTAAAGCTCATAAAAGATTGATTGAAGTCTTATGCAAATCACATGTATGAAATTCAACTTGTTTATGATATGAAAATCAAGGACGAACAAGTTGTATGAAAATGGCTAATTTAGAACATGTGATGCACGTGCATGTTGTTTTCAAAACCAAATAATTTTACTAATGTTTAAATGAATGAAAACAACAAGCAATGTTTCAACCAAGTGATATAATCATGCAATACAAGAAATCCAAGATTTATGACTAAACATGATTAAGAAAGTTTAAAACAAAACTTGGTTTGAAAACAAAGTGATGAATCCAATTCTTGAATATCAAAGATGAAGGGAAGAATGGATTCAACACATCATTGTTATCATGCTTGAAATCAATTTCCAAAGTTTCAAACAAAGCACATAACAAATGATTAAATCAAAGTAAAACTTACTTGGAGATTTAACTTAGTTGATCCAAGCTTAAGCTTTACTTAATGACCCTTTAGCCTCTCTTAGTTCCTCCCCTTTGTCTTGTCTCAAAGCTCCTCAAAGAAGGCTTAAAAATCTCCAACCAAAGACAAAGGAAAGAGCTCATTTAAATACCAAAAACTGCCCAACGGCTAGTTTGGCCGGTTGACCGGCCATGACAGGCCGGTAGACCGGCCAAGCACAACGGTCATAAAAATAGCCGTTGTGTTTTGGGTCATCCTGCACTATTGCCGGTTAACCGGGCTAACATGGCCGGTTAACCGGCTACACTGCGGGTTGACCACCCCGGTTAACCCCATGGTTAACCCCGCAGCACCAAAATTCCCAAAAAATGCATTTTTCACAGTTTTGCTTGGGGGAACTTTTTGGCCACTAAATCAAGCTTGGAAAACATGTTTTAAAGATTCTAAAGGTTTTTAAAACATGACATAAAAAGCCTAAAAAGTTTCAAAACTTTTAAAACAAAGGCTTGCTTGATTTCTTGAAAACTCTTTTCAAATGAAATTGCATACACAAAAGATTCTTTTTGTGATGAATGTATGCAAAACTCAAACCTAAATTCACAAGATGATTTTCCAAATATAATGCACAAGGAATTAGGTTTTCAAAAGAGTTTTGGGTTCTAAAACTAATGCATCCAAGTTTAAAACCAAACCATGCATAAAACAAAAGCTTTTCCAAATCTTAAAAGCTATGCATGAATAAAACTAGATTTCAAGGTTTCTAAAAACAATGCTAGTGTGTGAATTCAAATGATGCTAAAGTGCAAATGCATCCACCAAATTGCAAATTACAAAATCCCTAACACTACTCATAATAGAAAGTGTTCTAAAGAAAGTCTTTCCAAACTAGGATTCTTTACTGAAGAGTTATGTTTCCTTAATGCAAGATTTTCTTCAAGATAGAGAGAGAAGTTAGGGAGATTTTCAAAATTAGGAGGGGCCAATCCATTACATTACTTGTAAGTATCTTTATGCAGAGTACATACAGAGAGTCTTCTGAGGAAAAGTCTTTCCTATTACTAGGAGTCTAGGATGCTCTAGCTAGAATTTTGGAGCAAGTATTCCAAACTAAGAAGCTCTTCATTATTAGAGATTCTAAAAAAAAAAAGAAAAACCTTTAAAAATAATAAATCTATGAATTTGGAGAAAATTAATCCCCACTGATTCAAGCCCATGATTTTTAACATAAATTATAAAATCTCTTGATTTTGAAAGTCCATAGGTGAGTGACACTGACTTTACCAAAAAAAAAAAGTTATTGTTTATATTATCTTGGTGAAACAATGTGTACTTTTTTTTTATATAATCTAAACAGCCCATGTACACCTTGCTCATTGCATTCTACATTTTTTTTTTTTTGTAATAGGAGAACTATCATGGTCCAAAAGCTCCACCTGGCTTAGTCATATGGACCCAAGTCAAACAATTGATATAGACCCTCCTTTTGGACCCAATGAGCTGCACATTAGTTTCTGTGTGGAAATATTCCCATACATCCTTCCCTCATCATACCTTGCAAACTGATTGTGTGGGATCTAAAATCAAACCCATTACCAAACCCTAATCACTGATCCTAGACTTTAAACCTGAAGTCCTAGCTCAAATCTCTAAACCCAAAATCCTAATCCCCAACCCCTGAATTGAAATCTCTGACTCATATTTAAATGGTTCGTTCTTCTTTGATTATATGGAACTTTCTTCATTATCCTATATAGATCTGAGTGCTTGGACAAGGTTTTGAAAAGAAAGAAAAAAGCCAATTTATTTAAAAAAACTATTATAACCTATCCACGTGTTGCAATTTTCTACTTTCCTTACATTGATATCAATTCCATGAACAAGTGAACTCTTCTTAGGTATTATTCTTGTGTATGATTCTACTTTTTGTTTTTTGGTGCTGGTCATTGACTCTTTGTGCTACTGGCTGGGTTCCTTTTGTAAGGAAATTACTTTTAGGCCCATTACTTGGACCACAAGTCCTTACCTCTCTAGAAGTGTGGTCATTATAAGAATTCCGTTTTCATAGGATATATGCTATTAATTACTCAAAAATGGTTTCTTAATGAGATATATTCCATAATATTCTCTACCTTGATGGACGATTGAGATTAAATCTAAGGAAAACCTAATTGGGAATTCAGTCCTCTCTCCACCTATAAAATAAAGCCTTTCGTCCATCACAAAGGCTACACACAAAAACTCAACACATTAAGGTTTATAGGCAAGGAGAGAGAAACCGAAACCATTCACCCAGCCTCTTCTTCGACGGATCTCAACAACAGCACCAGACAGCAAGATCGGAAAGCTCTCTGCATCAGGATGTCTGGAGGTACTCTTCAACTTATTTAAGATTAAATCTTACCTGTGATTATCATGATGTTCACGATCTTAGGGTTCATGTTAATAATGGTATAACATATGGTATCAGAGAATGGTTTTAGAACACATGATCGTCCATTAATTAGGGTAACTTTGCATCGCCATAATCGGCAAATAAAGATCCATTTCTGACTCTGTTTTGCAACAATTTATCGATCCAACTATTATGGCCTGCATAAATGGTTTAGATTTATGTTATTCCGCAATTTCAATTTGACCACAACTGCTTGATCATGATTTATTTAAAGTTTTTTATTTTTCTCATTATTATTATTCTGTCCCCAAAGCGCCGTCAGACAGCCCTCCGGGGCTCGGCCTTCTTTATCAGTACTTTTCATATATCGAATGATCTGTCATGAATGCATGCAACTTATAATGTCTATGTTCATATTAAGCTTATTTTGATCACCAAAGTTGCATGCTTAGGGTTAGGTCTCACCACAGTGACCCTAACAATTAAACACTGAAATTTGGCCCTAATAGTACCATCATGATGTTTACATTACATATTGTTCAAGTGCATGAAACATTCAGTCGCCCACAGGCGGATTATATTCATACGTTTGAACAATAGTTAAGGAGTGTTTGTTCATAATTAAGAGTAACATCACTCATTAGCACCACCTTGAATATGACGACCTTAGATGGTATAATTTGTAGAAATTATAGTTACTACCCACAGGAGCACCTAAATTTTATGTCGTATATATTCCTATCTTATGCATGTGTTGTCTTATTTTAATTGAAGCCTTATTGTTGTTTCTCTATTACAGTTGTTGCACCCACTAATCTGAATTCGCATGCTACCTCTGTCACTAAGCTCAATGGAACCAACTTCTTAGAAGGGAAAGAGCAAGTTGAGTTCACATTGGGGGTACTTGAACTGGATACGGCTCTTCTTAAAGATAAGCCAGCTCCACTCATTGAAACAAGTACCCCTGAGGAAAAGGCCCTCTTCAATGCTTGGGAGAAGTCTGACAGACTAAGCACTATGTTTTTGCGAATGACTATTGCCACCAACATCAAAACATCCCTTCCTAAACCTGAGAATGCTAAGGACTATATGAAGGCCATTGAAGATAGGTTTAAGACTGCAGACAAATCCCTTGCTGGGAAACTAATGGCAGATCTTACAACCATGAAGTTTGATGGCACTCGCTCAATGCATGAGCATGTCATTGAGATGACCAACCTTGCTGCTAAACTCAAGAACTTGGGATTATCAGTGGATGAGGCTTTTCTCATCCAATTTATCCTAAACAGTTTACCTCCTCAGTACGGGCCTTTCCAAATTCACTACAACACTATTACGGACAAGTGGACAATGAGTGAATTGGCTAACAAACTGGTTCAAGAGGAGGCCAGGCTGAATCAACAAGGTATTAAATTAGCTCATCTCGTTCAAGGAGCTGGACATAAAGCTGGGAAAAAGAATAATTCAAGCCAGAAAAGGGCACCACCCAGATCTAATGAGGCTGGTCAGAAGAAGAAAAAGAAGGAAGACGTATGCAGATTTTGCAAGAAACCTGGACATTTTCAGGCAGACTGCATTAAACGTAAAGAATGGTTCGAAAAGAAAGGTAACCCTGTGGGTTTCGTAAGTTATTTCGAATCAAATCTTACTCATGTTTCTTCTGGTACTTGGTGGATTGACACTGGTGCTAATGTTCATGTTTCCAATTCAATGTAGAGATTCCTTACGATCCAAACCATAAACCCAAGTGAGAACTTCCTTTTTATGGGGAACAAAGACAAAGCTCCAGTTGAAGCTATTGACACTTTTCGTCTTGTTTTAGATAGCGGTTATCAGTTAGACTTATGTCAAACTCTTTATGTTCCGTCTATTTCTCGTAATTTGGTTTCTGTAAGCGCACTTGATAAAGTTGGTTACTCGTTTGAAGTAGGAAATGGTAATTTCAGTTTATTTAAAAATTCTAGTCGCATTGGTTCTGGAATATTGATTGACGGGCTATACAAGTTTCATCTTAATAGTCCATTTACTGAAACCCATCTTACCTTGCATTCTAAGGAAACAAAACGAAAGTCATCTAAAAATGACTCTTATTTCTTGTGGCATAAAAGACTGGGTCACATATCCAGTGAAATAATCAAACGATTAGTAAAAGATGGTGTCCTTCCGGATCTAGATTTTACTAATATTACAGTATGTGTGGATTGTATTAAAGGCAAAACAACACAACACACAAAGAAAGGAGCCACAAGAAGTACTCAGCTTCTTGAAATAATTCATACAGACATTTGCGGACCTTTTGATGTTCCAACCTTTGGGGGAGAAAAGTACTTCATTACCTTTATTGATGATTATTCACGTTACTGTTACTTATACTTGTTGCATGACAAATCTCAGTCAGTGAATGCTGTACAAGTGTTCATTACTGAAGTCGAAAGGCAACTAGATAGAAAAGTGAAAATCATAAGGTCAGATAGAGGTGGTGAGTTTTATGGTAGGAATGATGAAACAGGACAACATCCTGGACCTTTTGCAAAACTCCTCCAAAAGCTTGGAATTGTTGCCCAATACACAATGCCTGGTTCTCCGTGGCAGAATGGTGTAGCTGAAAGGCGGAATAGTACATACATGGAAATGGTTAGATCCATGATGAGTCATGCCAACTTACCTATATCCTTGTGGATGGATGCTCTATGCACAGCTGTTTATATCTTGAACAGGGTTCCTAGTAAGGCAGTTCCAAAGACACCTTTTGAATTGTGGAAATGATAGAAACCTAGTTTAAGACATCTCTAAATTTGGGGTTGCCCAGTTGAGGCTAGAGTCTACAATCCACATGAAAAGAGATTGGACCTTAAAACGATCAGTGGTTACTTTATAGGTTACCCAAAAAAGTCCAAAGGATTTAGGTTTTACTGCCCTAACCATAGTACGAGAATTGTTGAAACCGGTAATGCTAGATTCTTTGAAAATGGCGAAATCAGTGGGAGTAATAAACTTCAAGATGTGATCATTCAGGAAATCAGGGTACATATCCCTTTACCCTCTATTCCGAAAGATGTTGGAAATCCTCTCGTTGTTGAACCATTTAACAATGAGGAAAACCCAATAAATGATCAACAACTCCATAATGGGATTGTCACCAATGAACATATGGATGAAGCACCAGAGGAACCAGCATTAAGAAGGTCTCAAAGACAAAAGAGATCAGCTATTTCTGATGATTACATGCTTTACCAAGTAGAATCTGAAGAATGGACAATTAAAGACACGGTTTCTTATTCACAAGCCATTAAGGATGTTAATTCTAGTAAATGGATTGCCATGAAGGATGAATTGAAATCTATGGATGAAAATCATGGGAAGTTGTTCAATTGCCTCCAGGACACAAACCTGTAACGCCCCAATTCCGGATACCGATAATGTCGTTCGAATATCCAAAGTTGGCGCGCTACTTCCCGGAAAATCCGAGAACTTCCAAGACAGTAGGCCCGCAGTGAGGTCCAATTTAAAACTTTTTGAACCATATAGTAACAACAATTAAATTACGGAAGCATAACAAGTAAAGCGGAAGCAAATTTGTATCGATATATATATATCAAGTAAGAGCGAAACGGTAGTCTAGTTTAAAAGTGTCAGTTGTTAAACAAAAGTGGATTACATAATTGATGACTACCCGGCTCACTTACAAAATTCTCTCAAACCCAAATTAAAGTAATCTCTCAAAACCCTGGTAATAGCTCTCCGTCCTCCGACTCGACATCGAGGTCGGTCGGGCCCCACGCGAACTCTCCAGCTACGGGCGCTTCTACGAGCGCAAGCGCATCCTCTGCGATCTCTGGGTCAAGGCCTAAGCACCAAAGATGGGTCAGATCTAAAAGATCTGGCAAGTCACAGTATACAAATAACGTAGGACATATATATCTAAAGAGTAGAGACAGGTATATAAATTTAAAGAATAACAAGGTAAATGAACTAGGCAGTTGAGCAAGATAAGCATAAGGAATCAGGATAAATATACAACATCTAATCTACTACGAAATGGCACATTCACACGAGCTGGAATACCGCGGGATATTATGCCGCGGCCCTCCCATACTGAACACAGTTGCGGCGGGGAATCTCACCAGTGCTGGGAATTACTAATCCCGTAAATCACTCATCAATCTCATCACACTCATCACTCAAAGACCGGACCCGGTATCATACCGTCCGTCTAAACCACATAGCTCATCATGATAGCTTCTCAACACTCATAATAGCTCCTACCGGGGATGATCAGTCCGCAGGTTGAGCTTAAATCAACCGAGTGAATGTCTATGCCGACTCAAGAAACTCTAAGGGTCTATGTCTGTCTAGGCTTTGCCTTGCGGGAACAACGTCCTAACCAAGTGTCTAAGAAGTTCAACTATCAATAATCAGTTCATGGATTGTAATCCAAGTCCAAGCCCACTCGTTGGATCCATCCCAAGGCCCATCAATACATGGCCTGGTCTAAAACAGTCCAACGAGGCATCATATCAGTTTCTAGTGATAAACAGTTCATTCTAATCCATAAGGAGTTATAATTCCAATATAAACTACCTCTCCACTCTAAGGGTTCACATAACCATACTTAGGCCCAATAAGGGTCCACCTAGCCACAGACACGGGTCAGTGTTCTTCTATTCATAACATCGGGTCACCTCTAAGATATCCTAGGTTCAGGTCCTCCATTTATATTTAATTAACAGTTAACAGCTACACTAAAGATCTAAGAATGACAGTAATAAACAAGGTGAAGTGTGAACTTCAATATAAGAATCAATAGGGAAATACAACAGTTCAATCCTAAGTAATGGACCACATTCAGATTCAGGTCCATCTCCAGTAATTAGGTCTCTAAACGAAGTCTCAGATGCCAAAGGATACTGTGTTTGGTGCTCCTGAGGTTACGGGCATCATTTTCAACGTTTAAGGCTCTAATCATCTTAGATTAAATGGCCAAAACCCTAATCAGTGGTCCCCACGAGTCAAGGTTGAGCCACACCGTTGACTCGGGCTTAGTACATTAATAAATGTCCATTTGGATGGTCAATGGGCCCCACAACTGATCAAAACTCCAAACTTCTAAAAACTGGAAAATCACTGATCCCGGTGTGCTCGGTCGACTAGCACAGGGCCCGGTCGACCGGGTACACTGGGGATTGACCCCCAGGTCGACCTGGTGTGCAGTGTGCTCGGTCGACCTCCTGGCCTGGTGGGTCAACCGAGTGCACTAGAAAAACTGGTTCAGGCCTCCTGGAATACTTAGTTTATTTTCAATGGTTCCCAGCGTGTTCGGTCAACCTACTGGCCTGGGTGGTTGACCGCATACACCAAAAACCTTGGAAAGAGTGATGTCCCAGCTTCCAGCCATTTTTCACTACATTTCCTGTGTGCTCGGTCGACCTGGAGCAGGGCTCGGTCGACTGGCACACAGGGTGTCTGGGTTTCAGGAGAAAAACCAACTCCCAGCTATTTCTTGCAAAAACAGTGTGCCCGATCGACCTAGGCAGGGCCCGGTCGACTAGGTACATTGAAAAACTCAGTCTGCAAGAAAATATAACTGAGACCTGTTTTTCCAAAAAATTAGTGTGCCCGGTCGACCTGGGCAGGGCTCGGTCAACCGGGTACACTGGAATTTCAGTTTGCAGGAAAAATTAACTGAGGCTTAATTTTCCACAAAATTTAGTGTGCCCGGTCGACCTGCGTGCAGGCCGGTCGACCGGGTACACATGGAACTAGGGAAAACCCAGTTTTCAGGGTTTTCTCCTTTTTAACCCGTTTTTCCTCCAAACTTCCTCCAATCACTCCCAAACATCACCAAATCAATGAAAATCATAAAAATACTACAATGTACCTCCATCCCACACAACAAGAGGCCATTGATCTTCCAAATGGGGTGCAACCCATCCATCAATGTCAACCATCCAAAAACAACTAAGCTCAAGGTAGTTTCTATGATATGAATAATAACATAGCTGAACTAAAATCACTGAATCAAGAAACAGGACATACATTCTATGTTAAGAGTATAGTGCACTTGCCTTTGATGAAGAGAAGGTTGTAGAGAGAGAAGAGAAGAAAACCAAGCCAATCTAAAGCACGAAGATGTAGCAGCTCCTAAGGTATTATCTCCAGCACAACAGCAGCTCAACACTTAGCTCTAGGCGAGAAATGAGATAGAGGAAGAAGATAGGAAGGAAGAAGAGAGTGAATAGTAGCTAAGGGTTTTGGGGAAATGTGTTGGATTTATAGGATTTGGGGGTGGCTAAAGTCTGAAATGCCCTTTAGGTTAGTATGGGATTAGGGTTAGGGTTAGGGGCATATAGGTCTTTAGGTGGGGAAAGTTCTAGAAATGGTGCTTTTAGGAAAACCCCCCCATAGAAAAAGCTATTTCCTAGCGGGCCTCCCCTCACTAATAAACCCTAGAATTACACAAGACTCCCTATAACCCTAATACTAATACATCTAGACTAGTCTAACTCAACTTAGGAGATTAATACATAACTACCCTGATTAACCCCTAATTAACATAATTAGCTAATAATTAATAATAATTAGTATTCAAAACTCAATTAGAGGGCCCACAAGGGGTGGGGCCTCACAAACCAGTTGGCTGTAAATGGGTCTTCAAGACCAAACGCGACTGCAAAGGCAATATTGAACGACATAAAGCCAGACTTGTTGCCAAAGGTTTTATTCAGAAAGAAGGCATTGATTATACTGAGACTTTTTCCCCTGTGTCCAGGAAGGATTCTCTTAGAATTATCATGGCATTAGTAGCTCACTATGACCTCGAGTTACAACAAATGGATGTGAAAACTGCCTTTCTTAATGGAGACTTGAAAGAAGAAGTCTACATGCGTCAACCTGAAGGCTTCATAATTGAAGGTCAGGAAGACATGGTCTGCAAACTTAAGAAATCAATATATGGACTGAAGCAAGCTTCGAGGCAATGGTACCTAAAGTTTCATGAAATCATTAGTGCATTCGATTTCAAAGAAAATATAGTTGACCCTTGCATATACCTCAAGTTCAGTGGGAGTAAGTTCATATTTTTGGTTCTGTATGTTGATGACATATTACTGGCTAGTAGCGACCTTGGTCTGTTACATGAAACAAAGGATTATCTCTTTAAGAACTTTGAAATGAAAGATATGGGTGAGGCTTCCTATGTGATAGGAATAGAAATATTCCGTGACAGGTCACTTGGTATTTTGGGATTGTCTCAGCAAGCATATATTGACAAAGTTCTAGAGAGATTTGGCATGATGACATGTTCCTCTAGTCCTGGTCCACTGCATAAAGGAGACAGGCTTGATCTTACGTAGTGTCCATAGAACGAATTGGAACGTAAAGAAATGGAAAAATATCCTTATACTTCTCTTGTAGGAAGTTTGATGTATGCACAGTGAAAGTCTGGGGATCCAAACCCTAGAGGGGGGGATGAATAGGGTGAGCTTCAATTATATATGACCAATTAAGACAAATTTTAACTTCTTTAAATTAAACTAGTCATAAGTGATGATTATCAAACAAAATGCGGAAGCTTAATAAAAAAAATCACCACAAAGCAAGGACCATCACACAAGGATTTATAGTGGTTTGGCCTCAATGCCTACATCCACTACCGGCTTGTGATCCAACACCCCACCGGATTTCCACTATTTATGCTTTTCAATAGGCTAAGCATTACCTGTAAGACCCCGACCCGAGTGAACCCGATTAGTGCTAATTAAGTTGCGTGTTAGTGCTAAGCTTGATTAGTGTTTTTGGCTAAGTTGGGTCTGGAATAGTTTTGATATAGTTTTAGGGATTTTGATTTGCTTTGTGTTAGTAGGGCCCTTTGGGGGTTCCTTTTCATGACATTGCATATGTTTGACGATTTATCGAAGGTTTTTACATTCATGATTTTAACCCCGTTTTACTCGTTTTGATGATCCCTACAACTTTCATGTTGATCCCGCCCCCGTTTGAGATCCCAAAACCCGATTTCATAACCTTGAGGGCAAAACAGTCATTGCACACAAAATCTGTACCCAAAACTTGATATTCCCAAAACCCGCGAAACATATACTTTTTGGAAACTAGATATTTCGACGAACATTTCTTCCTTCTTCGTCGAATTCATCCGAGGACCCGAGAGAGATGATTTCAGCCAAACTAGTTCCTTAAGTTGTGGGACCCAACCTCTCAATTGTTAACAAAGGAGACCCTTCCCCTTCCTTTTCCATTTTCATTTTCCAGCACAAGAGGAGAGTCTAGGGTTTTCTTGCTTTCTCTTCTTCTTCTTCCTTCTCCTTCTCCAATCCTCACCAATCTTGCACCAAACTCGAAATGGAGATCACCAACCTCTTCCTCATCTAGCAAGCTTCACTTTGATACCTTTTGTAAAAGAATCCATCAACTTTGAGACTCCCTTTGAGATAGCTCTCTTCATTTGAAGGTCATCCAAGTAAGTAATCCTCCCCATCTCCTAGATTAGTGTTCCTCTAGCCCTTGAGAAGCTACATTTGCATTATTGTAAGTTCATTCATTTTCATTCTTTGTGTAACCCATTTTAGGGTTGTTTTGGGGGTTTTTTATTGTAGCTTGGCTTTGAGCAATAGAGGTGAATAGAGGCTTGTTTTCAGCTAGCTTGGACTAGAGGCAAGTGAATGTTTGGATGTTTTTAAGTTTGAAGTGGTTTGGTGAAGTATTTATGGATTTTTCCATGCTTTCATTAATGTGTTTTAGTTGAAATAAATGCTCATAATGCATCTTGATAGTTTCATTTAATGTTTTATAAACTTGTTGGTTGAGCATTTATTGTCCTTTGTGGTATCCTAAATGAATGTTTGTGAAATGGTTTCCTTCCTCTTTCCTTGTATTGGACTTGATATGGAAGAAGTGATGGAATGAACACATGATAGGGTTTTGAAGAAGTGTAGATAGAGGCATTGGAGGAGCTCTTAGCTCAATATTATTACAAGGATTAAGTGGAAGTGGAGAGAATGGTTTTGAGGAGGAGAAGGGCTCAAATCTGAACACAGTGGGTGATTCCCGCACCTGACGGTCAGCTTACGGTCACCCGGCGGCTAGCCGCCAGGTAGCCGAAATGTCACGGTTGCTTTTCCAGAGAGCACACTTCTCCACCTGAAAACTCGGCCAGCTCCACGGTTAGCCAGCGGCTAACCGCCGAACACATCTGCGGCTAACCGCCAGCTAACCGCACTTGGCGGTCAACTTTCCAGCGAGCTGCATTTCTGCAGCCCAGCCGCGGTCAGCCAGCGGCTAGCCGCCCGTCCCAACGGCGGCTAACCGCCAGCTGACCGCAAGGTAACCGAAATTCTCCAGATTTCGAAAAGCTCCCCGCTCGAACAAACTCTCCGGTTCGTTCGAGCGTTGAGCTTTGTCGATCAAAGGAGATTCACTAGGCATTGTATGAGGCCATTCGAGAAAGAAACCATATCACAAAGATGTCATTCGAAGTTTTGAAAATCCAAAGTGTATAAGGAGCCCGGGGTGTCTTCAAACTCAAGGAGTACCAAGTCATTTCAATAATCGACATACGGGACCCCTACCCACTTAAATAGATCTCGAAATCAACAGTTTTCTCGAAATGGTATAGTTCATTATATTTCTTCCTTTCCAAGATTTACTTTACATGAATTGTTTCCCGAAAGCTTGATAATTACACTAGTAACATTGACTTGTCCCGAAGAGTATTGCCCGATATGAAATGAAAGTTATACATTTGAATATTCTTGCCTGTTCATTGATTTACTTGCACTTGATTTACTTGCATATGTATCGATGTGTTATTTAACCTATGTGTTGGCATCACTAAGCTTGGATACCTTGTCGGTTTGATCCACCGACAAGGAGATCCCTCTCCCGTCCCGCCAGCTGCAGTTTGGATCCCGATACCCGGTCATTACCGTGGTCCCATCCCGATACCCGGTTCGCTACAGTGGTCCCGTCCCGTATATTTATATTGTATATATGATTGCGTTGAATCTCCTCACCTTGTGTGACTGAGATCAACATCCCGTGATACTGTTGTCATTTTAGTGACAGAGGACTTAGCTTTATGTGATTGCCATCTTGTTAGTTCCTGATTCCTTGGTTACCTCATATGTTTTATCTTGTTTACATGTTTTCTAGCAAATGATTTATCTATTTTGTGAGAGTTCTTGCTTAAACAGATTTCTTTGCTTTTCGAGATATTTCATCTATCATATGTTGTTGTATCTTTTCACTCTCTTGCCAAACCGTCGTGTCTGATCCTTTGCTTTGGTACTCAGGTCCCGTTATCGGTTTCCTTAAGGAGGAGCCAGAGGAGGCGGTAGGTGAGCCGCAATCTCTAGTTGAGTGGCGCGCTGACGATGTCATGTAGACATCAGATTGCTATGAGAAGCGTAACATTTTGGGAGAACTAATTAACCATTCATTAGGCTATTGTTTTGTCTATATTGGCCTGTGTTGGCCTCTATTCTTGGGGAATGTAACTAAATGATATTTTGTCTAACTTTAACAACTTTTGGGGAAACATGCTATAGATCATTGCTCATTCTGATACAGTTTTGATATTTGATGTTAATGCTAGCATGACTAGAGATAGTTGTCTATTTGATTTGCTACACGCTTCCGCACTTAAAAAGAAATATTCATGCAAGGTTATGATATCCTCACCGCGGACACCTGTGGGAAATTAAATAAGTTGTATATTGTGGATGTAGATAATCCTCATTAATCATTTTTCACTAATGTCCCGATCCCGGATGGGGATTTCCGGTCCGGGGTCGCGACATTAACCTTTACAATATGCTTTTTAAGGATAAGCAATAACCTCTACAATGAAGTTTTTCAAGGCTTAACATCAACCTATTACATTATGCTTTTCTTAGGCTAAGCAATAACCTCTTCAACCAAAGGTTGGTTATCTCTCTCTAATTAGTGTCTATAATACACTTGATGGAGATACAATTTATAGCTCATTACAATGCCTCTTAATTAGGCGGATATGGAAGTGAAAATCTAATTCATACACACACACTATGAATCCAAAGATGAATGCTCAATGTGTATGTATGATGTCCTCAATCATTTTTAAAATGAAAGCTCATAAATATATACCTAAGGCTTTTGAAAGTTTTAGCTCATAAAACATTTATGATTGAGGAAAGAATGCAAGTCACATGTTAAAAATAACTTGTAAAAGATATACATTTGTATCCTAAACAAGTTGTGAAAATCTAAGCACAAAACATGTCATGCATAGGGATGTCAATCAAATCAACAATGTAGCTCATAAAACATAAAAATAGATTTGATTGAAAATAGGGGACAAATCATATGTACTTATAAAATCAACTTGACACTACTAGAAAAGTACTTTTAGCGGCCGCCAAAAGCCGTCGCTAAAAGTGGACCGGCGGTCGCTAAAGCTCTTTTGCGACCGCCAAAACGCCGCCGCGAATACCTCGTCGCTAATAGTATTAGCGACCGCCACTGGCGGTCGCTAATGTTTTTGCGACCCGGTCGTGGCGGTCACTAAAAGTTTAAAAAAAAAAAATCTGGGAGCATTAGCGGCCGCCAAAGCGGTCGCTAATATCGACTTTTTTTTATTTTTTTTTGCTATAATCAATAGGCAATTTCTCAATATTTTTCCTGTACCTGTACCTGTACCTGAATTTAATGTAGACAACCTAAATATATTATATACAACTACAACCATCAATTAAACTTACAACACAAGAAAATCTTATATTAATTAAAAAATTCTTATATTAATTACATTTAA
This sequence comes from Cinnamomum chago, assembly GCA_038049695.1. Taxonomy (NCBI): domain Eukaryota; kingdom Viridiplantae; phylum Streptophyta; class Magnoliopsida; order Laurales; family Lauraceae; genus Cinnamomum; species Cinnamomum chago. The sequence continues at coordinate 54,800,274 of CP142456.1, forward strand.
AACATTACAAAAGTTTTAACAAATTAAATACATTAAAAAAAAAAAATTGTCCGTGAAGGGTGCCGTAGAAGATCCGATGCTCTCACACTTGAACAGAAAAAGGAAAATAAATATTAATAGTTAACTATAAAAATTGGTAATTTATACTAAATAAGAAGAAATTAAGAATTAAAATTAAAATTTAAACCTACTTTTCAACATTACGAGCAATCCGAGATTCGGAATCACGTTCCGTCAATTCCTGCAAGTCATGAATGACTAGGGGCCCATGCCCGTCAAATTTCACGGGCAACGGAGCCCGTTTGCTCGTTTTGGGCGCCCGGAGGCTCGATTTCCAAGTTTTAACTTAACGTTCTAATTTAAACCTACTTTTCAACATTACGAGCAATCCGGGATTCGGAATGTCGTGCCGTCAGTTCCTGTTAGGAATTTTCTAGATTGCAATTTGATGGATGCATTATCATTCAAAGCATCATTTGATTTACACACTTGCATTGGTTTTAAATAAACTTGAAATCTTGTTTTATTCATGCATTGCTTTTAAGATTTGTAAAAGTATTGATTTATGCATGATTTGTTTTTTTCATCTTGGATGCATTTGATTTAGAAAAGAGTTTTCAAGAAATCAAGCAAGCCTTTGTTTTAAAAGTTTTGAATCTTTTTAGGCTTTTTATGTCATGTTTTAAAAACCATTAGAATCTTTAAAACATGTTTTCCAAGCTTGATTTAGTGGCCAAAAGGTCCCCCAAAGAAATAACTTTGAAATGACAAAAGTTGGATTTTTTGTCAAAAGGGGGGTTGTCCCGGCAGTGTCGTCGGTCGACCGAGAGGCAGGTCTCGGTCGACCGAGACAACTGCAGGCAAAAATTGCCTGGGAGCACCAACGGTCAGAAATATGACCGTTGTGTGTTCTCGGTCGACCGAGGCCTGTTTCTCGGTTGACCGAGAACTAGCCGTTGGCCACTTTTCCCTATAAATATGAGTTCTTTCCCTTGCCAAAAGTTGGGAATTTTTAACCCCTCCTTGAGAGGATTTGAGGCATATCAAAAGGGAAGAGAACCAAGGGATGAAGGGGAAGATTAGGAAAGCTAAAGCTTGGATTAATGAAGTTAAACCACCAAGTAGGCTCTTCCTTTCTTAATCATATGTTTGCATGCTCTTGTTTTATTTTTGGTAAATCATTTCTAGCATGTTAAACTATGTTTGTGTTGTGTCCTTAACATATTTTATGTTTTGAGTTGATTTATTGTTTTGGATACAACATCATATGATTCAATCCAAGTAGTACTTGAATTGGTAAATCAAAGTAGATCATGTTAATGAAAGAAACTTGGTAAATCATATGTAACATGATTCCTATACTTGGTTGAATCTTTGGTTGTTGTTTTCCATCATAAGAAAATCACTTTCAAAAGTATCTTATGTTTTGGACTCAACTTCTTTACAAATCATATGTTTTCATGTTTTGTTTTATCATTGGTAAATCTTAGTAACATGTTAACCTATGATGTGTTGTATCCTTAGCATGTGTTATATTTTGAATAGATCTATTGTTTTGGATACATCACCATTGATTCATCAAAGTAGTACTTTATCTTTGGTAAATCTAAGTAGATCATGTTAATGAAATATGTAACATGATTCATATACTTTGTTGAATCATTGGTTGTTGTTTTTCCATCATAAGAAAATCTCTTTCAAATGTATCTTATGTTTTGGATTCAACATCATTACAAATCATATGTGTATTATTGTTTTAAAGTTTCACAACTTGCATCACTTTGATAGGTAAATCATTTTCAAGTTGTATTTATAATTACATATGATTTGTCCCCTAATTTCAATCAAATCTATTTTTATGTTTTGAGCTACATTGATGATTTGATTGACATCCCTATGCATCACATGTTTAGAGCTAATCCATTTTATACAACTTGTGTAACTTTGATATCATTAACAAGTTGTTACTTTTAACATGTGATTGCATTACATCCTCAATCATAAATGTTTTATGATCTTAAACTTTCAAAAGCCTTAGGCTTACTTTTATGAGCTTTCATTTTAAAAATGATTGAGGACATCACACACACACTTCATTTGTTTTCATCTTTGCATTCATAGTGTGAGTGTGTATTTGTATTTCACTTCCATATCCGCCTAATTAAGAGGCATTGTAATGAGCTTAATAGAATCTCCATCAAGTGTATGATAGACACTAATTAGTGAGATAACCAACCTTGTGGTTGAAGAGGTTATTGCTTAGCCTTTAAAAGCATAATGTATAGGTTGATGTTAAGCCTTGAAAAACATCATTGTAAGGTTATTGCTTAGCCTTGGAAAGCATATTGTAAAGGTTATTGCTTAGCCTATTGAAAAGCATAAATAGTGGAAATCCGGTGGGGTGTTGGATCACAAGCCGGTAGTGGATGTAGGCATTGAGGCCGAACCACTATAAATACTTGTGTGATGGTGCTTGCTTTGTGGTGATTGTTTTTATTAGCTTCCGCATATTGTTTGATAATCATCACTTATGACTAGTTTGTTTTAAAGAAGTTAAAATTGTTAAAATTGGTCATAAAAGAAGCTCACCCTATTCACCCCCCCTCTAGGGTTCGGATCCCCATGGACTTACAAGTGGTATCAGAGACGACTCTCGACTAGTTCGAGTGTGGGTCCCCTGCCGTGGCCTGGTGCAAGTGGGCGGGTCTCCATGTGGGCGGGCCAAGAGGGCTGGCAGGCTACAGGGACTGGCAGGCTACTGCACAGGGACGTGCAGCCCTAAGGGGGTGGAATGTGACGCCCCGGAGTCCCACATCGACTATAAAGAGGAAAGTGAATGGGGTTATATGTAAAGTTTACACCCTTACCTTGCATGAGGCCTTTTGATGGGTTGAGGCCCATCAGAAGCAAAACCGTGAGGCCCGTGGGGCAAAGCGGACAATATCATGCATGCGTGAAGGGTGGGGTGTTACAAATGGTATCAGAGAGGGTTACTCCATTTTAGGGCTTAACAACCCGGAGTTGATCCTTGCTAGATTTGAACCCTAGTGTTGTGATTTAATTGCATATCTTTTTAAAGATTTCCACTATGGTTGAAAATGAATTTCCCTAGCCTCATTGCACCACTCTTAGACTTTTCCAAGTTATATCTTCTAGAGTTGGTGAGTCCTCAAAGTGTTCTCTCATGGACAACCTTTTCAAGGCTTTAGGTGAATTTTCAAAGGTAGACTATTTGAGTAACCTTAGGCCTTGATACCCCTAGACCAACCTATGCTTTTTAGTTATATCCTTTTGTTGGTCATGTTACATTTGCATTTTGTTTCTTTATAGTCACATCTTTTAAAATGCAATGTTTCTTTGTGATCATTTGATTTTGTCTTCATGAACTTTTATAGTTATATCTCATGGCTTTCAAAATCCTTTGATTGCAACCTTTTCATGATGGATTTGCATTTTGATCATATAGTTATATTTCTTGTAGTGCATATCTATTCATGATCAATTGATTGTGATTACAAATGCTTTCATAGCTAGTTTTTCATGATCAATTGATGTTGTAAAATCATTTGATGTTTGTCATAGTTACATCCTTTTTGTAAATCAAATGATTTGAAGCTATTTTAGTTTTCCATTGAGTTTTCAAAGTTATATCTCTTGGTATGGAAACTTAGTAAGTGTCTATTGTTTTATAATTTGAAAACTTTACAATAGTACACTTCTTGTTTTTCAAAATCACTTGCTCTTAATTCTATAAATGATTCTTTGTTGGAATTTCATAAATTGTAGTGATTTGAGAAGCTTTGGAAAATGTTCTAAGCCTTATTGGTTGTATTTTTAGAAGCATTTTCCTTGAATTTATTTCCTTGTGCCTATTTATGATTATATCATTTGAAAGGAAATAATTTTTACAATCTATTTGCATCTTTGCTCTATTAGTTACATTCTTTATGCAAATTGATTTTGTTGACTTACATTGCATGGTTGGATATGTTTCATTGATTTGCATGTTTGTGCCTAACTTGGTATATTCTCATTAATGCATTTTGATGATTGTTTATGTGCTTTATAGTAAAATCTTGTATTTGAGCTTTTTAAGTACATATGTGATTTTATGTGCTAAGTTCATTTGGTTTAAACCTCATATCCTTTTCCATTGCATTGTAAGCATTAGTACATTTGCTAAGAGTGGAGATGTTACATGATAGATTGATTCCTTTAACTTCATACCTTCTTGTGCTTAAATAGTTATATTCCTTTTTGGATGATTGGTATGAGTTAGATCTTGAATGTTGATTGATCCTCTCTATGCAAATGTCAAATTGTTCTATGTATGGTTGTGTTATCTATTAGATTTGTAGAAACCATACTTGAACTAAAATCCATCCTCTATACTTTCTAGTCATATTCTTTTTGGATGGTTATGATGTTGATTCATGTGTATTTTCTAAATGATGTCATCTTTATACATGTTTCAACTTCATAGTAGTGATCTTGCTCATATGAAACTCTTTGAAATCCATTCCTCATATTTCTATGTGTTTGATGGATAACTTAGATGTTGAATTCATATGAGTTAGTCACTTTTAAATTGCATGCATTACAAAGTAATATCCTTTTGCATTGCAATTTACCTTGTTCATCACTATGCTCTATAGTTATATCTTTAAAAGTGATGAATATGCATTTATGATGCTTGATGGAATTTTGTCACATTCTTGCTCTTTATCATGTTATCAAATTCAATTGGATTCAATTGGTATAATGTTTGATTGATTTGATTTCTTGTGAATGTGATAAATCTTGTGTGCATTGGATTGAACTTGATAAGTAATATGGTTGTTCCATGTCACACACCATTAGCATCATTATGCTCATGTTGCCACCTCTCTTTGCTCATATAGGTATATCTCATGACCACCATGTTTATGTGTTCATAATATTGGTTGGTTATTAGTTGAGGTTGGCTTCATGTTTGAATTTCTTTTCACTCTTTCATGCACCTTAATAAGTCATATTTATTGATTGAATGAAATGATTTTCAAAATCTTACATAGCATATGATTTTCATAAGTAATATTGATTGATGCTATGTTTGAGTAAACCCCATATCATGGATAGCTCTAATTTGGATTTTTCCTAATAGGTATATTTTTAAATCCATTTTAGAGTGATTGATTTAAATAGTCATATCCTAAATCTCAATTGGTATTCTTTGTCTTTCCAATTGATATCCATGATGGCTTTTCCCATAGACCTTGCTTTCTTTTGGCAATTTGATCATATGAGCTTGATAGTTAAATGAATCTAATCCTTTCTTTGAAGTTGACCCTCACTTGGTTAAACCATCTTCTTCTTGTACCTAATAGTTAAATCTTTGTCAAAAGTTTGACAAAAGAAGAGAATGGATTGAGGGGGAGTGTAAACCTTCATAGGAAGTATTAGTTGTGATCAAATTGACCCTAGGATTGCCTTTGAACCCTTAGAGACTACTACCTCACATGATAGCCTGTTATGGATTTCATCTTCGATTTCATTTGTTAACAGGTGCTACTAATGGTATTTTCCTTGTTTCATGTGTGTAGGTACCTTTGCAATTTAATGGCAAAGGGGGAGAAATTATGCAAGTTCTCAAAAGGGTGAAGAGAAAGTCCAAGCTTCCAAAGGGGAGAGTTATGTATGATCTTCTACAAAGGGAGAGAATGCATACCTTGCCAAAGGGAGAAAGAGGCATGGTCAAAGGGGGAGAGCTAATAGAAGAAAGAAGCTTGGAGCTAAAGAAGATGCTTGGATAAAGAAAGAAAGAAGAAAGAAAGCTTGAAGGTTGATCAAGCTCCAAGCATCATGAAGATTGAAGTCCAAGAGCCCAAGCTATGAGAAGAAGCATCCAAGAAGATTTCAAGCCTTGTCCAGCTGAGGGGGAGCTGAAGACTAAGTGTGTATTGTCAGTGGTGAGTGTGTTTGCCATCAAATTGCAAAGGGGGAGATTGTTAGGAATTTTCTAGATTGCAATTTGATGGATGCATTATCATTCAAAGCATCATTTGATTTACACACTTGCATTGGTTTTAAATAAACTTGAAATCTTGTTTTATTCATGCATTGCTTTTAAGATTTGTAAAAGTATTGATTTATGCATGATTTGTTTTTTTCATCTTGGATGCATTTGATTTAGAAAAGAGTTTTCAAGAAATCAAGCAAGCCTTTGTTTTAAAAGTTTTGAATCTTTTTAGGCTTTTTATGTCATGTTTTAAAAACCATTAGAATCTTTAAAACATGTTTTCCAAGCTTGATTTAGTGGCCAAAAGGTCCCCCAAAGAAATAACTTTGAAATGACAAAAGTTGGATTTTTTGTCAAAAGGGGGGTTGTCCCGGCAGTGTCGTCGGTCGACCGAGAGGCAGGTCTCGGTCGACCGAGACAACTGCAGGCAAAAATTGCCTGGGAGCACCAACGGTCAGAAATATGACCGTTGTGTGTTCTCGGTCGACCGAGGCCTGTTTCTCGGTTGACCGAGAACTAGCCGTTGGCCACTTTTCCCTATAAATATGAGTTCTTTCCCTTGCCAAAAGTTGGGAATTTTTAACCCCTCCTTGAGAGGATTTGAGGCATATCAAAAGGGAAGAGAACCAAGGGATGAAGGGGAAGATTAGGAAAGCTAAAGCTTGGATTAATGAAGTTAAACCACCAAGTAGGCTCTTCCTTTCTTAATCATATGTTTGCATGCTCTTGTTTTATTTTTGGTAAATCATTTCTAGCATGTTAAACTATGTTTGTGTTGTGTCCTTAACATATTTTATGTTTTGAGTTGATTTATTGTTTTGGATACAACATCATATGATTCAATCCAAGTAGTACTTGAATTGGTAAATCAAAGTAGATCATGTTAATGAAAGAAACTTGGTAAATCATATGTAACATGATTCCTATACTTGGTTGAATCTTTGGTTGTTGTTTTCCATCATAAGAAAATCACTTTCAAAAGTATCTTATGTTTTGGACTCAACTTCTTTACAAATCATATGTTTTCATGTTTTGTTTTATCATTGGTAAATCTTAGTAACATGTTAACCTATGATGTGTTGTATCCTTAGCATGTGTTATATTTTGAATAGATCTATTGTTTTGGATACATCACCATTGATTCATCAAAGTAGTACTTTATCTTTGGTAAATCTAAGTAGATCATGTTAATGAAATATGTAACATGATTCATATACTTTGTTGAATCATTGGTTGTTGTTTTTCCATCATAAGAAAATCTCTTTCAAATGTATCTTATGTTTTGGATTCAACATCATTACAAATCATATGTGTATTATTGTTTTAAAGTTTCACAACTTGCATCACTTTGATAGGTAAATCATTTTCAAGTTGTATTTATAATTACATATGATTTGTCCCCTAATTTCAATCAAATCTATTTTTATGTTTTGAGCTACATTGATGATTTGATTGACATCCCTATGCATCACATGTTTAGAGCTAATCCATTTTATACAACTTGTGTAACTTTGATATCATTAACAAGTTGTTACTTTTAACATGTGATTGCATTACATCCTCAATCATAAATGTTTTATGATCTTAAACTTTCAAAAGCCTTAGGCTTACTTTTATGAGCTTTCATTTTAAAAATGATTGAGGACATCACACACACACTTCATTTGTTTTCATCTTTGCATTCATAGTGTGAGTGTGTATTTGTATTTCACTTCCATATCCGCCTAATTAAGAGGCATTGTAATGAGCTTAATAGAATCTCCATCAAGTGTATGATAGACACTAATTAGTGAGATAACCAACCTTGTGGTTGAAGAGGTTATTGCTTAGCCTTTAAAAGCATAATGTATAGGTTGATGTTAAGCCTTGAAAAACATCATTGTAAGGTTATTGCTTAGCCTTGGAAAGCATATTGTAAAGGTTATTGCTTAGCCTATTGAAAAGCATAAATAGTGGAAATCCGGTGGGGTGTTGGATCACAAGCCGGTAGTGGATGTAGGCATTGAGGCCGAACCACTATAAATACTTGTGTGATGGTGCTTGCTTTGTGGTGATTGTTTTTATTAGCTTCCGCATATTGTTTGATAATCATCACTTATGACTAGTTTGTTTTAAAGAAGTTAAAATTGTTAAAATTGGTCATAAAAGAAGCTCACCCTATTCACCCCCCCTCTAGGGTTCGGATCCCCATGGACTTACAGTTCCTGCAAGTCATGAATGACTAGGGGCCCATGCCCGTCAAGTTTCACGAACAACGGAGCCCGTTTGCTCGTTTTGGACGCCCAGAGGCTTGATTTCTAAGTTTTAACTTAACGTTCTAACTTAAACCTACTTTTCAACATTACGAGCAATCCCGGATTCGGAATCCCGTTCCGTCAGTTCCTGCAAGTAATGAATGACTAGGGGCCCAAGCCCGTCAAGTTTCACGGGCAACGGAGTCCGTTTGCTCGTTTTGGGCGCCCGGAGGCTCGATTTCTAAGTTTTAACTTAACGTTCTAACTTAAACCTACTTTTCAACATTACGAGCAATCCGGGATTTGGAATCCCGCGCCGTCAGTTCCTGCAAGTCATGAATGACTAGGGGCCCATGCCCGCCAAGTTTCATGGACAACGGAGCCCGTTTGCTCATTTTGGGCGCCCGGAGGCTCGATTTCTAAGTTTTAACTTAACGTTCTAACTTAAACCTACTTTTCAACATTACGAGCAATCCAGGATTCGGAATCCCGTTCCATCAGTTCCTGCAAGTCATGAATGACTAGGGGCCCATGCCCGTCAAATTTCACGGGCAACGGAGCCCGTTTGCTCATTTTGGGCGCCCGGAGGCTCGATTTCTATGTTTTAACTTAACGTTCTAACTTAAACCTACTTTTCAACATTACGAGCAATCCGGGATTCGGAATGCCGTGCCGTCAGTTCCTGCAAGTCATGAATGACTAGGGGCCCATGCCCGTCAAGTTTCACGGACAACGGAGCCCGTTTGCTCGTTTTGGACGCCCAGAGGCTTGATTTCTAAGTTTTAACTTAACGTTATAACTTAAACCTACTTTTCAACATTACGAGCAATCCCGGATTCGGAATCCTGTTCCGTCAGTTCCTGCAAGTAATGAATGACTAGGGGCCCAAGCCCGTCAAGTTTCACGGGCAACGGAGTCTGTTTGTTCATTTTGGGCGCCCGGAGGCTCGATTTCTAAGTTTTAACTTAACGTTCTAACTTAAACCTACTTTTCAACATTACGAGCAATCCGGGATTCGGAATCCCGCGCCGTCAGTTCCTGCAAGTCATGAATGACTAGGGGCCCATGCCCGTCAAGTTTCATGGACAACGGAGCCCATTTGCTCATTTTGGGCGCCCGGAGGCTCGATTTCTAAGTTTTAACTTAACGTTCTAACTTAAACCTACTTTTCAACATTACGAGCAATCCGGGATTCGGAATCCCGTGCCGTCAGTTCCTGCAAGTCATGAATGACTAGGGACCCATGTCCGTCAAGTTTCACGGACAACGGAGCCCGTTTGCTCATTTTGGGCGCCCGGAGGCTCGATTTCTATGTTTTAACTTAACGTTATAACTTAAACCTACATTTCAACATTACGAGCAATCCGGGATTCGGAATCCCGTGCCGTCAGTTCCTGCAAGTCATGAATGACTAAGGGCCCATGTCCGTCAAGTTTCACGGACAACGGAGCCCGTTTGCTCATTTTGGGCGCCCGGAGGCTCGATTTCTAAGTTTTAACTTAACGTTCTAACTTAAACCTACTTTTCAACATTACGAGCAATCCAGGATTTGGAATCCCGTTCCATCAGTTCCTGCAAGTCATGAATGACTAGGGGCCCATGCCCGTCAAATTTCACGGGCAACGGAGCCTGTATGCTCGTTTTGGGCGCCCGGAGGCTCGATTTCTATGTTTTAACTTAACGTTCTAACTTAAACCTACTTTTCAACATTACGAGCAATCCGGGATTCGGAATCCCGTGCCGTCAGTTCCTGCAAGTCATGAATGACTAGGGGCCCATGTCAGTCAAGTTTCACGGACAACGGAGCCAGTTTGCTCGTTTTGGGCGCCCGGAGGCTCGATTTCTAAGTTTTAACTTAACGTTCTAACTAAAACCTACTTTTCAACATTACGAGCAATCCAGGATTCAGAATCCCGTTCCGTCAGTTCCTGAAAGTCATGAATGATTAGGGGCCCATGCCCGTCAAGTTTCACGGGCAACGGAGCCCGTTTGCTCAATTTTGGCCCCCGGAGGCTCGATTTCTAAGTTTTAACTTAACGTTCTAACTTAAACCTACTTTTCAACATTACGAGCAATCCGGAAGTCGGATTCTCGTTCCGTCAGTTCCTGCAAGTAATGAATGACTAGAGGCCCGTGCCCGTCAAGTTTTACTGGCAACGGAGCCCGTTTGCATGTTTTGGTCGCCCGGAGGCTCGTTTTCTAAGTTTTAACTTAACGTTCTAACTTAAACCTACTTTTCAACATTACGAGCAATCCGGGAGTCGGATTCTCGTTCCGTCAGTTCCTGCCAGTCTTCAATGACTAGAGGCCCGTGCCCGTCAAGTTTCACCGGCAACGGAGCCCGTTTGCTCGTTTTGGGCGCCCGGAGGCTCGATTTCTAAGTTTTAACTTAACGTTCTAACTTAAACCTACTTTTCAACATTACGAGCAATCCGGGAGTCGGAATCCCGTTCCGTCATTTCCTGCAAGTCATGAATGACTAGGGGCCCATGTCTGTCAAGTTTCACGGGCAACGGAGTCCCTTTGCTCATTTTGGGCGCCCGGAGGCTCGATTTCTAAGTTTTAACTTAACGTTCTAACTTAAACCTACGTTTCAACTGTACGATCAATCCGGGAGTTGGAATCTCGTTCCGTCAGTTCCTGCAAGTCAGGAATGACTAGGGGCCCGTGCCCGTCGAGTTTCACGAGCAACGGAGGCCGTCTGTTCAGTTTGGGCGCCCTGAGGCTCGGTTTCTAAGTTTTAAGTTAACGTTCTAACTTAAATCTACGTTTCAACATTACGAGCGATCCGGTTGTCGGAATCCCGTTCCGTCAGTTCCTCCAAGTCATGAATGACTAGGGGCCCATGCCTGTCAAGTTTCACGGGCAACGGACCCCGTTTGCTCATTTTTGCACCCGGACGCTTGTTTTCTATGTTTTAAGTTAACGTTCTACCTTAAACCTACGTTTCAACCATACGAGCTATCCGGGCGTTAGATTCTCGTTCCGTCAGTTTTTGCAAGTGAGGAATGACTAGAGGCTCGTGCCCGTCAAGTTTTAATGGTAACGGAGGTCGGATCCTTGTTTTGGGGGCCCGGAGGCTCAATTTCTAAGTTTTAACTTAACGTTCTAATTTAAATCTACTTTTCAACATTACGAGCAATCCGGGAGTCGAATTCTCGTTCCGTCAGTTCCTGCAAGTCATGAATGACTAGAGGCCCGTGCCCGTCAAGTTTCACGGGCAACGGAGCCCGTTTGCATGTTTTGGTCGCCCGGAGGCTCGTTTTCTAAGTTTTAACTTAACGTTCTAACTTAAACCTACTTTTCAACATTACGAGCAATCCGGGAGTCGGTTTCTCGTTCCGTCAGTTCCTGCAAGTCATGAATGACTAGGGGCCCGTGCCCGTCAAGTTTCACGGGCAACGAAGCCCATTTGCTCTTTTTGGTCGCCCGGAGGCTCGTTTTCTAAGTTTTAACTTAACGTTCTAACTTAAACCTACTTTTCAACATTACGAGCAATCCGGGAGTCGAATTCTCGTTCCGTCAGTTCCTGCAAGTCATGAATGATTAGAGGCCCGTGCCTGTCAAGTTTCACGGGCAACGGAGCCCGTTTGCATGTTTTGGTCGCCCGGAGGCTCGTTTTCTAAGTTTTAACTTAACGTTCTAACTTAAACTTACTTTTCAACATTACGAGCAATCCGGGAGTCGGATTCTCGGTCCGTCAGTTCCTGCAAGTCATGAATGACTAGGGGCCCGTGCCCGTCAAGTTTCACGGGCAACGGAGCCCGTTTGCTCATTTTGGGCGCCCGGAGGCTCGATTTCTATGTTTTAACTTAACGTTCTAACTTAAACCTACTTTTCAACATTACGAGCAATTCGGGATTCGGAATCCCGTGCCGTCTGTTCCTGTAAGTCATGAATGACTAAGGGCCCATGTCCGTCAAGTTTCACGGACAACGGAGCCCGTTTGCTCATTTTGGGCGCCCGGAGGCTCGATTTCTAAGTTTTAACTTAACGTTCTAACTTAAACCTACTTTTCAACATTACGAGCAATCCAGGATTTGGAATCCCGTTCCATCAGTTCCTGCAAGTCATGAATGACTAGGGGCCCATGCCCGTCAAATTTCACGGGCAACGGAGCCTGTATGCTCGTTTTGGGCGCCCGGAGGCTCGATTTCTATGTTTTAACTTAACGTTCTAACTTAAACCTACTTTTCAACATTACGAGCAATCCGGGATTCGGAATCCCGTGCCGTCAGTTCCTGCAAGTCATTAATGACTAGGGGCCCATGTCAGTCAAGTTTCACGGACAACGGAGCCAGTTTGCTCGTTTTGGGCGCCCGGAGGCTCGATTTCTAAGTTTTGACTTAACGTTCTAACTTAAACCTACTTTTCAACATTACGAGCAATCCAGGATTCAGAATCCCGTTCCGTCAGTTCCTGAAAGTCATGAATGATTAGGGGCCAATGCCCGTCAAGTTTCACGGGCAACGGAGCCCGTTTGCTCAATTTTGGCCCCCGGAGGCTCGATTTCTAAGTTTTAACTTAACGTTCTAACTTAAACCTACTTTTCAACATTACGAGCAATCCGGAAGTCGGATTCTCGTTCCGTCAGTTCCTGCAAGTAATGAATGACTAGAGGCCCGTGCCCGTCAAGTTTTACTGGCAACGGAGCCCGTTTGCATGTTTTGGTCGCCCGGAGGCTCGTTTTCTAAGTTTTAACTTTACGTTCTAACTTAAACCTACTTTTCAACATTACGAGCAATCCGGGAGTCGGATTCTCGTTCCGTCAGTTCCTGCCAGTCTTCAATGACTAGAGGCCCGTGCCCGTCAAGTTTCACTGGCAACGGAGCCCGTTTGCTCGTTTTGGGCGCCCGGAGGCTCGATTTCTAAGTTTTAACTTAACGTTCTAACTTAAACCTACTTTTCAACATTACGAGCAATCCGGGAGTCGGAATCCCGTTCCGTCATTTCCTGCAAGTCATGAATGACTAGGGGCCCATGTCTGTCAAGTTTCACGGGCAACGGAGTCCCTTTGCTCATTTTGGGCGCCCGGAGGCTCGATTTCTAAGTTTTAACTTAACGTTCTAACTTAAACCTACGTTTGAACTGTACGATCAATCCGGGAGTTGGAATCTCGTTCCGTCAGTTCCTGCAAGTCAGGAATGACTAGGGGCCCGTGCCCGTCGAGGTTCACGAGCAACGGAGGCCGTCTGTTCAGTTTGGGCGCCCTGAGGCTCGGTTTCTAAGTTTTAAGTTAACGTTCTAACTTAAATCTACGTTTCAACATTACGAGCGATCCGGTTGTCGGAATCCCGTTCCGTCAGTTCCTCCAAGTCATGAATGACTAGGGGCCCATGCCTGTCAAGTTTCACGGGCAACGGACCCCGTTTGCTCATTTTTGCACCCGGAGGCTTGTTTTCTATGTTTTAAGTTAACGTTCTACCTTAAACCTGCGTTTCAACCATACGAGCTATCCGGGCGTTGGATTCTCGTTCCGTCAGTTTTTGCAAGTCAGGAATGACTAAAGGCTCGTGCCCGTCAAGTTTTAATGGTAACGGAGGTCGGATCCTTGTTTTGGTGGCCCGGAGGCTCAATTTCTAAGTTTTAACTTAACGTTCTAATTTAAATCTACTTTTCAACATTACGAGCAATCCGGGAGTCGAATTCTCGTTCCGTCAGTTCCTGCAAGTCATGAATGACTAGAGGCCCGTGCCCGTCAAGTTTCACGGGTAACGGAGCCCGTTTGCATGTTTTGGTCGCCCGGAGGCTCGTTTTCTAAGTTCTAACTTAACGTTCTAACTTAAACCTACTTTTCAACATTACGAGCAATCCGGGAGTCGGTTTCTCGTTCTGTCAGTTCCTGCAAGTCATGAATGACTAGGGGCCCGTGCCCGTCAAGTTTCACGGGCAACGAAGCCCATTTGCTCTTTTTGGTCGCCCGGAGGCTCGTTTTCTAAGTTTTAACTTAACGTTCTAACTTAAACCTACTTTTCAACATTACGAGCAATCCGGGAGTCGAATTCTCGTTCCGTCAGTTCCTGCAAGTCATGAATGATTAGAGGCCCGTGCCCGTCAAGTTTCACGGGCAACGGAGCCCGTTTGCATGTTTTGGTCGCCCGGAGGCTCGTTTTCTAAGTTTTAACTTAACGTTCTAACTTAAACTTACTTTTCAACATTACGAGCAATCCGGGAGTCGGATTCTCGGTCCGTCAGTTCCTGCAAGTCATGAATGACTAGGGGCCCGTGCCCATCAAGTTTCACGGGCAACGGAGCCCGTTTGCTCATTTTGGGCGCCCGGAGGCTCGTTTTCTAAGTTTTATGTTAAGCTTTTAACTTAAATGTTGAAATCTTGAATTAAAGAAAATAATTTTACCTGGTCAGGATCACTCGAGCGAGCTAAATCATGACTGCCCTCTCCACCGAAGTCATGTCTAGCCATGTGGCCACTGCCAGCGTCTGGTGCCTGTAATTATTTATTATACAGTTAAAAACAATAAAAAAGACATAAGTATTGACAATTTATATGTACACAAATTTTTTCTTACTAACCTGAGTAGTGGGTGGTGGGTCTGAAGCAAGCGGGGCGCGACTCTGTGATAGAAGACTCTCAAGCTCTGCTATCTTCGCTCTCCACTCGGCCCTCATCTCTGCACTGATCTCTGCCCTGACCTCTGCCCTGAGCTCCTCTATGATCGATGCCTTCATGGACTGCAGCAACTCCTGAACCTCCTCATCCGTACGGAAGCGTATGCCCTGGGAGGAGATAGCACCGGATGACTCCGATCGCGTGATGTGCGAGCGTGGAATGCCCGTCCCATACGTCAGAGTGTATCCATGCCCATCCCGGCCAACGACGGAGTGGAATATCTCATCCCTCCGCGATGGCAATCTGCGCTCCTCCTCGGGTAACTCCTCAAGGCGTGACTGATACTGGGCCTGCGTAGTTCATTCATTTAGTATATTATCATGCATAACAAGACATACTAATAGAAACATAATTTAAACAGTTCAATATAAAAACTTACGAAGATAGCTGCAACCTCTAGGTGGCGAGGATCTCGAGAACGCATCCAGACGGACATCCTATCAACCGGAACACCCTCGGAACGCAACTGTTTTGTGGAGAAATGTATTACTAGTATACTATCATACAGAATGACAAAAACATAAATTAACTGTACGATCTAACTTTTTACCTCGTGGCGGACCTGGGTGATGTGTCGAGTCCCCAACCTATGTGCAGGACCCTGCAATGCGCGGTTCCGCGCATTCGTAGCAGACACTCTCTGTTTTCAATATTTATTAGTCGGAATTTTTGTTAGTTACGTTAGTTAGTAGTAAAATGTTAAAATTAAAATAAAAAAAGTACAAGTTTCTCACCTGAGCCTCCTCGCTCAACCAGTACCCGATGAGCTGAGTCCACTGATCAGGAAGAACGCCAGTCGGAACACGCTGAAGTATGTCAGGCGCATCCTGATGAGGCTTCCAGTGCTGCGTCTTTATTTTATTTTTATGATCCTTCCACATCTTCCGGCACTTAGACATGCAAACTGGCCAGAAGAGCTCAGGACATGCCCTCAGATTGTCCTGAAAAGGACAAATAATTTTTCATTGACAAATAATTTTTCATTAAGTTATGGTTTAAATTGACACATCCTGAGGAGAAATGTTAAATTATTACCTTGACTTGCTGCCAGGTCCGATCTAGCGTCGCCACCGGGAATGCGTCCCAATCAAGTGTGGCCAAAGGAAATACATATGGATCCCGGACCATATGTCCTAACTGGCTGATGAGCTGGCGAGCATGAGGGCCCACCGGATGATATGACTCATCAAACTCTACGTCAATGGGATGGCCGGAATTCCATGTCCGGATCCCTCTAGCAGGGCCTCTCCCCCTGCTGGAAGATGGGCCCGTGCTCGTAGCACCTGTTTAAATTCGAGATAATCTAATTAAATTGAAATAAAATAATTTGCTAGAATTAAAATGTTTTAATTAAATAAACTTATACCAGTCTGTGTATCTCCTGATGGTGGTGCTGAAGATGGTGGAGTTAAAGCACTGGACGATGCTGAAGCATCCACTGGAGTGGATGGACTCGGATGAGATGCCGATGGCAAACTCCTCTTTCGTCCTGACATACCTGTTCAAATGTTTGTAAGATAAATTTCATTAAACAAGATAATTGAAATTAACATTTAAAAATTATTTACACTAAAATTTAACATTACTGAAATAGTTCCCAACCGTTCATTGGTCATGTAAGTCAACTGTATCTCCTTCAATGGTTTCCCGAACCCAATTAATATCTTCATCATGTTGAACAACTGTATTCTGGTCAAGTTCTTGGTGGGCGAATGCATCAATATCTGGCTCATCACATTCAATCTGATACACTCCCCTCCTTGACATTTTAACTGCAACCTGCCAGTTAGGATCTTTCGGATCTCTGACATAGTAAACTTGCTCTGCCATTGAGGACAGTATGTACGGTTCGGCACTTATTCGATCATCACGATGTAACAAATTGTTAAAATTTACCATTGTAAACTGGTAATTATCTGTTTTCACCCCTCGGATGGGATCCACCCAATCACACTTAAACAATAGAAACTTTAGCCCGTGATTATACACAACTTCAACAATATCTTTCAACCGGCCATAATAGTAACCAGCATCGACGGATGGACAACCGAGCCCACTATTTTGCGTCGCTCGTTTCTCATCTACATCCTTGATGCGAAATCGAAAGCCGTTGACATCACAAGTTGTGTAACGTCGGGCCGTTATAAATGGGCCATCAGCTAACTGGTTCATTTCATCAGTCAAATACGGATCGTTGGTTCTTCGTAAGCTACATACCTACGCAACGCATGTAATCAGTGAATATCACTACATGAAAGTAATATGACAAGAACAAGTGAAACTACTCCTAACGATTGAATACATACGTGATTCTTGAACCATTCATGAAATGACTGGTAATGAGACTGATGAATTTCATTCTCTGTAGCATGAGGCATGTCCCGTTTCAGCTCATCAATGTGTGTCCTACGATGCATAATACGTGTTAACGACAAGTGTGATGATTTAGGCAAAAAACTGACAAGTTACACGTATAAATGAGTGATAACTTACTGAGTGAAAGCCACAACAGATGGGGTGTTGAACAACACCCACCGGTGATCTTGAATCCACTCAATATTGTTGAGATCAAATGGCGTACCCTCCCCAACTGGACCATCATTAATCCGCGAGGGCCTAGTTAACTTTGTTTCAATATTCTCTTTAAGATATGCTGCGCAGAAATTTGTGCACTCATCCATCAGATACCCCTTTGCTATCGATGCCTCCGGACGAGCTCTATTGCGAACATATCTCTTCAATGTGTTCATATACCTCTCGATCGGATACATCCATCTGAATTGGACGGGGCCACCAAGCAGGGCTTCATTGGTTAAGTGTATGGTCAAGTGAACCATGACATCGAAAAATGCAGGTGGGAAAATTTTTTCTAAATGACACAACGTCACAGCAATCCTCTCTTGCAAACCATTCAACTCATCAATTCAATGAACTCTAGAACAAAGTTGTCTGAAGAAGTTACTAACTTCAATCAACGACGCTACAACATTCTTAGGCAAACAATTCCGTATGGAGATAGGCAGTAATTGTTGAATAAGAATATGATTGTCATGACTCTTCAAACCCTGTAATGTTCTTTCTCTCATGTTCACACGCTTTGTGATATTCGAACAGTACCCGTCAGGAACCTTGACACCCTTCAGAACTGAGAGGAAGACATCTTTCTAATCTTTACTCATCGTGTACTGCGCAGGAGGCATGTATGCCTTGTTAGACTCTCTCAACTGCAAGTGCAACGGCTTTCTCAAGCCCATTTCTTCCAAGTCACGGCGTGCATTGACACCATCCTTCGACTTCCCCTGAGCACCGAGAATGGTCCACAGTATATTATCACAAACGTTCTTCTCAATGTGCATAACATCTAAGTTATGCCTGAGTAAGTTATCTTTCCAGTATGGTAAATCGTAGAAAATACTTTTTTTCTTCCGATTATGACCTCGCCTTCTACTTACACCGGGAATAGAAGGCAGCACCGGGGCCAGTAAATCTTGAAAATCATACACAGTACGTATTTGCTCCTGCTCGAGCTGTGACAACAAGTCAACTCCCGTCATTGTTCGAGGTGCTGGACCATAGTCTCGACTCCCATCAAATGACACTTTGTCCCTCCTGAACCTATGCAATGGAGGTAGAAAGCGCCTATGACCCGTGTATGCCCATTTTCTGCCGTGCTTCAACCAAGTTGACTTCTTCTCTTTATTGCAGCAAGGACATGCAAACTCTCCCTTTGTTCTCCAACCCGACAAGTTGGCGTACACAGGGAAGTCGTTGATTGTCCATAATAATGCGGCGCGGAGTTTAAACATTTCATTGCCTTCGGCATGAAATGTCATCAGACCATCAGCCCATAATTCATTCAATTCATCTATCAGAGGTTGCATATATACATCAATCTTGTCCCCTGGTCCTCTTGGTCCATCAATAAGTGTGGATAGGATCAGAAAAGGTTGCTTCATACACATCCATGGCGGAAGATTATAAGGTACCAAAACAACTGGCCACGTACTGTGATTTGCCCCAGTCATGGATCTGAACGGACTAAAACCATCTGCAGCCAAACCAAGCCGCACATTGTGACAATCCAAGGGAAAGTCTGGATTCCTCCGATCGAAGTCTTTCCATGCCGGGGAATCTGCTGGATGAGTCAACTTACCATCGTCCCTGCTATTCTCGGCATGCCATCTCATCAGTTTAGAAATATCTGATGACATAAAAAGCCTCTCCAGCCTTGGCTTAAGTGGGAAATATCTCAATTGCTTTACTGCCACAAGTTTGCCATGGTTGATAACACTTGTAGAACTATTCTGACGATTGTAACCAACCCCGTCCTCCTTCCATCTCGAAGTCTGACACACAATGCACTTATCAAGATGGGCATTCTCATTCCTAAACAACATGCAATTGTTCGGACATGCATCCAGAGTCTCATATGTGAAGCCTAAATTTTCAGTTAACTTGCAAGCCTGATAGTAGGACTCAGCAAGTTTTGCACCGGATGGGAGCACTCGATGCAACAACTGGAGGAGCATATCAAAAGACTTGTCAGACCATTGGTTCAATGCCTTCATATGTAACAACTCAACAATAAAGGACAATTTACTGAAGTCATTGCATCTAGGATACAATTCTGTCTGTGCATCGTCTAGAATTTTAAAATATCTCAAGGCTTCTTCATCGGCACCAGAGCGAGGATTACTCCCACCCGCCCCCTCAGTCGCACAACTTCTGTATTCGGGTGCCAATCCGCACGCGATATCATTTAACATCACGTTCATCGGATCAGCCTCTGACATATCATCCACCTCAATTTCATCTATTTCCTCTCTGCGACAGGAAACATACTCTTCTCCATGTTTTATCCAGTTCTTGTAGTCCTTCAAGAATCCGTTCAGAATCAGATGCTCTCGGACAATCTCTCTTCTGTAAAAATACCGATTCGCACATTTTCTACATGGACAACTGATGAACTCATTGTCAAACCCATTGGTAAATTCCATAAACTGGTTAATCCCCTCCATGTATTCCCAAGACATCCTATTCGGTAAATCAATCCAACTCTTGTCCATCTCCGTAAGTGCTTCTGTGGAAATCTAAAATGAGCAAGTACAATTAGCCCAATGTACCGTGTCATCATCCAAGTCACCTATCCATAAACTGCAAACTCCTTACTACAAGGTGGTTGGTCCTATCCCATTCGAGAATGCACGATCCAACTTGCACTCAACAACTCGAATGCTTCGTCCCCTAGTCAAACAAAATTTCGGCAGCATGTCCGCGTGGTTCTCCAAGTACACGACACAGGTACAACATCAGTCGTACCTATGTATGTACCCAGAGAACAATGGGACATCAACCGAAACTCTATCTAACATCAGACTTGCATGAGCTATTGAGTATAAGATGTATAATTGCATTCTCAAACTGTCCGAACTGGACAATTCAAGAATTGTATACGACAAAGTTCAAATGTACATCACAAGAACAACGAATCTAGTCGAAGACCCAATCCGTCGCGTCAAGGATTACCGAACTTATATCGTACACAATTCTCAAACGGGTCTAAGTTTCACTAATGCATGCAAATGAATAGAATAAGTTGATAATGAAAGGTTCACAACCAATGAAATCTTCAAATATAAAATTTTCTATAAGTAAAGTTGTATGAATTGGAGAGTCAAGAACACCCTCCTATACTTTAAGTAAAATTGCATGAATTGGAGAGTAAAAACCCTCAATGTATGGCATCTAATGAAATTGCTATTCTCTCTAACAAATTCCCAAGTGTTCATTTCTTAAATCATATTATATAAGAAGTTTGCCAAGAAGAAAAATCACACCATCATATAAGTTATAAACTTATAATCCTTCCTAGCAATGTGGATAAGTCGAGTGCTACATTGAATCAGTTAGATTGAATAAAGAATCTGCAGGCATTGGTGCTACACTTACCTGTTGTGAGACTGCAATCAACATAGCTCTTCTTCACTATTCAATTGAATCACAAAAATTAACAACAAATACACACCCAATTTAACACAGAGAAGGAATGAAACACACATATCTGGTTTGGCCAAAACATATATATACTACTACATTCATAACATTGATACACAATGGTTTGCAATCACATTGTATGGTCATATGCCCTTTAACCATAGATTAAAATATCTACCACTAATATGGCAACTTCTACTGAATATCACATCAGCCATAGCAACTGGTATCTGCCATGATGGAACCAATATCATTATTGGGATCTAAGATATGATATCAACCTCGGTTCTCTAAAATAAAATCTTTAATGGAACAATATTCACCTGTGCGCACCTAACACGTAAACTTTACTCTTTAATGACCATGATGCCCAGTATTAAATAAACAGATAGACAGTTGCAAGTAAAAGAAAAGAAAAATGTGACAAAATAGCAATAGGTCAATCTATGATTCTTAGACATGGGTCTAGGGAGCAGGGTTGGCTCTAATTCAAGACACTTGCACAATATCCTATTCAAAACATGACATTTTACATTTTTGTATTACGATTTTAATTAGAAAAGACTCACACTTGACACCTTGTGACTGTAAGCAACCTAACTATTTTATCAACATGGTTCCCCCCACCCCCATATCTAGATATATATATATATATATATATGCTCTCTCAATTTCCACAACTAAGATAAACAATTAGGAGCAAAGATCAGCCTAATTTGACAATCATAATTCAATGTTAGCTTACCTGAGAAAACACAAAAAGCATGTCACACTCATCTAAAAGCTAAAATTTATTTAGCTTTCAGCGTATGGGTAATTCTTTTACATATTTTTTATAAGAAGAATAGTCATGGGTAGTGGGTACCTTCATCATTTGATCAGAAATCTGTTTCCTATTTTCTGACTTATGAATTGGGATCTGAGTATTATTACTAAAATCTATTGTTATTGTTATATGCTGTATAAGTTATAGTATGTACTCTGCTGATTCCAGTTGGCACAGCAGTACTAGTAATAGGGGAAACGGGAATAGGGAAAGGAAAAGAAGGGGGGAAGGAAATGAAGGAAAAAAAAATGTGGGGCTGGGACGTATTTGCGACCGCCAGTGGCGGTCGCCCGCCTTTTGAGCCGCGAAAACTCAATCCTCTAGTAGTGAGAGAAAGAAAAAATATTGTTGTAGAAAGAAATATTTATAAACATAAGAAGGGGAAAATTACCTAGAGGTTGAACTTTGACGGGATAATTAATTATAAAGAAAGACTATAATTGAGCTTAAGGTTAGATTGGGCTTGGCAGATGGGATTATTTAATATTTAATAAGAAAAGAATCCAACTTGGTTTAGAGCTTGATTGGTGAGAGATAGAAAAACTTGTATTAGTCAGAAAATACTCTTTAGCTAATAGAGCTTCTAAATCCAAATAGTGAGAGGCAGAAAGACTGGTCTTATTAAGAAAAACTTCGTGAATTTAATAGATCTTTATATCTACAATCCATAAAATCTCTCAAAGACGTCCAAATTGAAATAAAAATTAAGCTCTAATTTCTTAATCAATTGAGCAATCTGAGTTTAATTTTACCAACCGAACTTGTATCTTTCATGTTTAATAACTGCGTTTAGGGTGTATTTGTTTGCATAGAATACATATGGACTCATGGTCAAATAATCTCAACATAAAGATTATTACACAAGTGAGGGGTGAAAGAAATAATGTGAGTGTGATGTAGCTAGATGAGACCTCGACTTTCTTAGGATTCGAATTTCTAGAGTGATGAAGGCATGCATTTCCTATCTTTCTTTGATTCTATTTTCATTAAAAGGTTATTGGACGATCTTTCTGAATCTCAATTTTGATCCTTCATATTTAGCCACAAATAAATATACAAAGCTATGAAATGCTTAGAAAGTCGATTAAATTAAACAACTAAGCTCTTAAGATGTTGTTAATGTGAATAAAAAGATATAAATAAGGAACTCTTATAAAAAAAATTAAGGTTAAACTCTTAAAAAGGCAAGGATATGAAATCTTAGAAATCATCCGCAGAGTGCTTCATATGATGTCAATTCTATTTTTGATCAAAATGTCCTTAGCTGATATTGTGAGTGAGTTACGACTTCCCTTTTCTTAAATTAAAGCATTCCAACTCAATTTTGATCCTTCATATTTAGCCACAAATAAATATACAAAGCTGTGAAATGCTTAGAAAGTCGATTAAATTAAACAACTAAGCTCTTAAGATGTTGTTAATGTGAATAAAAAGATATAAATAAGGAACTCTTATGAAAAAAATTAAGGTTAAACTCTTAAAAAGGCAAGGATATGAAATCTTAGAAATCATTCGCAGAGTGCTTCATATGATGTCAATTCTATTTTTGATGAAAATGTCCTTAGCTGATATTGTGAGTGAGTTACGACTTCCCTTTTCTTAAATTAAAGCATTCCAACCCTATGTGTGATTTATAGGAACTTGAAAATATGTTGACTTTTGTTCTATTCTAAGATGCAGAGAAGATAAATTCCTCTAAACACAAGGATATCTATTGGTTTTCCAACGCTGATTTCTTCCTTTGTCCATTTATCATCTCCAATTCTGCAAAATAGAAAACTTGGGTCTGAATCTTCAAACATTGTAACTATGCAATTGGGGTCTGTAGGAGCCGATGAAAGCTTGAAATGGTAGACACATACTGTTGAATCCCATGAAGATAGGTCAATCCGGGAACCTGTAAAAGGATTAAAGAGAAAGATTGTGTTTTCAAAATTCTAGCCACATCCAAAGTCCAAACACCCCATTTCTCCACAAACCCTAATCCTCAAACTCTCTCACTGACACCCATTACACCATCCCATTCCCTCCTCACCAAACACTCATCTCATCAAAATCCACAACCAAGAATCCAACAACAAACCCACAAACCAAAACAAAACAACAACAGCAAAAACATAAAAATAAAAATCACAGCTTCTAGCAAGAAACCAACACCATATAAATATAAAACACGCACATTCAATCCATGTTTCGAGATGAGAATGCAAGAAAAGAGAAGGCATAAGATGGAAGGATTCCAAGGAAAACTGCATAAAGTCAAGAACTTTCTGGGAAAATAAGAATGCATTGAAAACTGGAAGGGAGAAACAGTGTCTATACCTGCTTCAAGAAGAGGATCGATGACGACGGAGCACCTGCACAGATTCACGCGAATCCGGTCTGGAATCCGACGAACACAGGGGCGGGAGGGGACAGTGCAGAGCGAGAGGGAGACGGAGGGAGGGGGAGCGAGAGAGAGAGAAATAGAGAAAGAGAGAGGGAGAGGGAGAGGGAGAGAACCAGTGGGGGCTCCGGCGCAAGGGATTCACCGGCGGTGGCGTGGCTCGTGCGGCGGGAGGGCAGAGCGTGGAAGCATGGAGCGATTTCAGCGACAGAGAGGAAGAGGGAGGGAGAGAGGAAGAGGGAGAGAGGAAGAGGGAGGGAGAGATGGCGCAATAGATAGGGAGAGGCGCGGGAGCAGGGGAAAAAAACGGAGCGAAGGGAAAGAAAAGTGGGTTTCGGGGGGGTTAAGTCTACGAAGCTTCAGGGCCGTCGGTAATGAGCATCTGGCGGTCGCTAATGTGAGTATTTGCGACCGCCAGAAGCGGTCACCCGCGTTTTGGTGCGCCAAAAATTAGTTTTCTAGTAGTGTGAATATGATATACCTATCAAAGAAAAATAAGTTGTGAAACTTTAAAACAAAGTTACATATGATTTGTAAATATGTTGAATCCAAAATATAAGATATATTTGAAAGTGATTTTCTTATTATGAAAAACAACAACCATAGATTCAACCAAGTATAGGAATCATGTTACATATAATTTCAAAGATTCTTTCATTAACATGATCTACTTAGATTTACCAATTAAAGTACTACTTGGATTGAATCAAGGTGATGTATCCAAAACAATAGATCAATTCAAAACATAAACATGTTAAGGACACAACAAAACATAGTTTATCATGCTAGAAAAGATTTACCAATAATTAAGGAAAGCATGAAAACATATGATTAAGGAAAGTAGAGCTTACTTGGTGATTTAACTTCATTAATCCAAGCTTTAGCTTTCCTAATGACCCCTTTCATCCCTTAGCTCATTCCCCTTTCAATGGCCTCAAAACCTCACAAGGAGGGCCATAAAATTTCTAACTTTTGGGAAAGGAATGAACTAGTATTTATAGACAAAAAGTGCCCAACGGCTCTTCCCCGGTCGACCTGGCCTTCACAATGACTATAAAAAGATCCGTTAGACAAGAGCCAACGGCTCAGTCCCGGTCGACCTGCTTGGGCTCGGTCGACCGGGTCCCCTGTTGGGCCGGTCGACCGAGCCCACTGCGGGTCGACCGAGCCTGGGGACCAAAGTTCCCTAAAATGCATATTTTGCATATTTCAAAGTATAATTATGTGGGAACTCTTGGGCCATTAAATCAAGCTTGAAAACATGTTTTAAATCATTCTAAGGGTTTTAAAACATGAACCATAAAAAGCCAAAAAAGATTCAAAACTAAAAAACCAATGGCTTGCTTGATTTCTAAGAAATTCTTTTTCTAAAACAAATGCATCCAAGTTTAAAAACAAAACATGCATAAATCAATACTTTTACAAATCTTAAAAACAATGCATGTATAAATATAGATTTCAAGATTTTTTAAAACAATGCATATGTGTGTAAATCAAATGATGCTAGAATGATAATGCATCCATCAAATTGCAATACACAAAATTCGTAACAATCTCCCCCTTTGCAATTTGATGGCAACTCACTCACCACTGAATATTACACACTAAGTCTTCAGCTCCCCCTAAGCTGGATAACTCTTGAAATCTCTTGGATGCTTCTTCTCTTAGCTTGGGCTCTTGGTTCCTTTTCTTCATTCTTCTTGATGCTTGGAGCTTGATCATTCTTCAAGCTTTCTTTTCATCTTTCCTTCTTTAGCCAAGTATCTTCTTTAGCTCCCAAGCTTTCTTTCTTCTATTAGCTCTCCCCCTTTGACCATGGCTCTCTCTCCCTTTGGCAAGATATGCACTCTCTCCCCCTGTAGAAGATAATACAACATCTCCCCTTAGGAAGCTTGGACATTCTCTTCCCCTTTAGAGAACTTGAATGCTCTCTCCCCCTTTGACATTAAATTGCAAAGGTACCTACACCCATGAAACAAGGAAAATACCTTTTAGTAGCACCTGTTAACAAAAGAACTCGAAAATGAGATACATTACAGGTTATCATGTGTGGAATAAGACTCTAAGGGTTCAAAGGCAATCCAAGGGTCAATTTGATCAAAACTAATACTTCCTATGAAGGTTTACACTCCCCCTCAATCCATTCTCTCCTTTTGTCAATATGTTGACTAAGATATAACTATTTAGTTCAAGAAAAAGATGGTTTTACCAATTGAGGGTCAACTTCAAGAGAAGGATTAGATTCGTTTAACTATAAAGCTCAATATGATCAAATTACCAAAAGAGAGCAAGGTCAAGGAGAAAAGCAATCATCGATACCAATTGGAAAAAAAAAACAAAGGATACCAATTGAGATCCAAAGATAAATCTATTAAAATAATCACTCTAAAATGGATTTAAAAATATAACTATTAGGAAAAATCCAAATTAGAGCTATCCATGATGAAATGGGGTCTATTAATCCTAGCATCAAATAATTTAACTATGAAAAACATATGCTATGAAGGTTTTGAAATCATTTCATTCAATCAATAAATATGACTTATTAAAGTGCAAGATGAGTGAAACGAAATTCAAACATGAAGCCAACCTCAACTAATAACCAACCAAGATTATGAATACATAAACATGGTGGTCATGAGATATACCTATATGAGCAAGAGAGGTGGCAAACATGAAAATTATGATGCTAATGGAGTGTGACATGGAACAAATATATTACTATCAAGTTCAGTCCAATGTACACAAGGTCTATCACATTCACAAGAAATCAAATCAATCGAAAATTATACCAATTGAAACCAATTGAATTTGACAACATGATTAAAAACAAGGATGTGACAAACACAAAATTCCATCAAGCAACATAAATAGATATTCATCACTTTTAAAGATATGACTAATGAGCATAGTGATGAACAAGGTAAATTGCAATGCAAAAGGATATAACTTTGTAATGCATGCAATTTCCAAAGTGTCAAAATCATATGAATTCAACATCTAAGATATCCATCAAACATATAGAAATACGAGGAATGGATTTCAAAGAGTTTCATATGATCAAGAACACTACTATGATGTTGAAACATGTACAAGGATGACATCACTAAGAGAATATACTTGAATCAACATCATAACCATCCAAAAAAAAAATGACTAGAAAGCATAGAGGATGGATTTTAGTTCTAGTATGGTTTCTACAAATATAACTAAGATCACAACCATACAAAGAACGATTTGACATTTGCATAGAGATGGTCAATCAACACTCAAGATCTAACTCATACCATATCATCAATAAAGAATATAACATGTAAGCACAAGAAGGTATGAAGTTAAAGGGATCAATCTATCATGCAACATCTCCACTTTCAGCAAATGTACTAAGCTTACAATGCAATGGAAAAGGATAAGGGGTTTATACCAAATGAACTTAGCACATTAAATCACATATGTACTTATTAGGCTCAAATGATAATAAAACAAAAGATTTTACTAAAAAGCACATAAACAATCATCAATTTGCATTAATGAAAATATATTCCAAGTTAGGCACAAACATGCAAATCAATGAAACCATATCCAACCATGCAATGTAAGACATCAATTTGCATAAAAAGAATGTAACTAAATGAGCAAAGTCGCAAATTGTTTGTAAAAAATATTTCCTTTCAAATGATAAAATCATAATTAAGCACAAGGAAAATGCTTCTATAAATACAACCAATAAAGCTTAGAACATTTTCCAAAGTTTTTCAAATCACTTCAATATTTGAAATTCCAACAAAGAATCATTTATAGAATTATGAACAAGTGAATTTGAAAAACAAGAAGTGTACTATTGTAAATTTTCAATTTGTATTCTAAAAATGACAATAGACACTTGAACACATATTTTCCATACCAAGAGATATAACTTGAAAATCAATGGAAAACTTAAATTGCTTCAAATCATTTGATTTACAAAAAAATTCTAACTATGACATTCATCAAATGATTTTCCAACATCAATTGATCATGAAAAATCTAGCTATAAAAGCTTTTGTAATCACAATCAATTGATCATGAATAGATATGCACTACAAGAGATATAACTATATGAACAAAATGCAAATCCATCATGAAAATATTGCAATCAAAGGATTTTGAAAACCATGAGATATAACTTAAAAGTTCATGAAGACAAAATCAAATGATCACAAAGAAACATTGCATTTTAAAAGATGTGACTATAAAGAAACAAAATGCAAATGTATCTTGACCAACAAAAAGATATAACTAAAAACAATAGGTTGGTTTAGAGAGGGTCAAGGCCTTAAGGTTAGTCTAAATGTGTACCAATGAAGATTCACCTAAGGTCTTGAAAAGGATGTCCTGGAGGATTCACTTGAGGACTCACCAACTCTTGGAGATATAACTTGAAAAAGTCTTAGAGAGGTGCAAAGATACTAGGGGTAAATTCATTTTCAATCATAGTGAAAATCATTACAAAGATAAGCAATAAAACACAACACTAGGGTTCTAATCTAGCAAGGATCAACTCCGGGTTGTTAAGCCCTAAAATGGAGTAACCTCGCTCTGATACCAATTGAAAGTCCGGGGATCCGAACCCTAGAGGGGGGGGGGGTGAATAGGGTGAGCTCCAATTATGACCAATTAAGACAAATTTTAACTTCTTTAAATTAAACTAGTCATAAGTGATGATTATCAAACAAAATGCGGAAGCTTAATAAAAACAATCACCATAAAGCAAGCACCATCACACAAGGATTTATAGTGGTTCGGCCTCAATGCCTACATCCACTACCGGCTTGTGATCCAACACCTCACCGGATTTCCACTATTTATGCTTTTCAATAGGCTAAGCAATAACCTTTACAATATGCTTTTCAAGGCTAAGCAATAACCTCTACAATGATGTTTTTCAAGGTTTAACATCAACCTATTACATTATGCTTTTCAAGGCTAAGCAATAACCTCTACAATGATGTTTTTCAAGGCTTAACATCAACCTATTACATTATGCTTTTCTTAGGCTAAGCAATAACCTCTTCAACCAAAGGTTGGTTATCTCTCTCTAATTAGTGTCTATAATACACTTGATGGAGATACAATTTATAGCTCATTACAATGCCACTTAATTAGGCGGATATCCACTTAATTAGGCGGATATGGAAGTGAAAATCTAATTCATACACACACACTATGAATGCAAAGATGAATGCTCAATGTGTATGTATCATGTCCTCAATCATTTTTAAAATGAAAGCTCATAAATGTATGCCTAAGGCTTTTGAAAGTTTTAGCTCATAAAACATTTATGATTGAGGAAAGAATGCAAGTCACATGTTAAAAATAACTTGTAAAAGATATACATTTGTATCCTAAACAAGTTGTGAAAATCTAAGCACAAAACATGTGATGCATAGGGATGTCAATCAAATCAACAATGTAGCTCATAAAACATAAAAATAGATTTGATTGAAATAGGGGACAAATCATATGTACTTATAAAATCAACTTGAATATGATATACCTATCAAAGAAAAACAAGTTGTGAAACTGTCGCGACCCCGGACCGAGAATCCCGTAGGACCGATCCGGAGTCGGGACATTAGTGTCATAAAACCACAACCATATTCAACTTATTTAATTTCCCACAGGTGTCCGCGGTGAGGATATCACAACCTTGCATGAATATTTCTTTTTAGTGCGGAAGCGTGTAGCAAATCAAATAGTTAGACTATCTCTATCATACAAGCATTAACATCAAATATCAAAGCTGTATCAGAATGAGCAATGATCTATAGCATGTTTCCCAAAAGTTGTTAAAGTTAGACAAAATATCATTTAGTTACATTCCCCAAAATTAGAGGCCAACAAAGGCCAATATAAACAAAACAATAACCCAAAAGAATGGTTAAATAGTTCTCCCCAAAATGTTACGCCTCTTGTAGCAACCCGATGTCTACATGACATCGTCAGCACGCCACTCAACTAGAGGTTGCGGCTCACCTACCGCCTCCTCTGGCTCCTCCTCAAGGAAACCGGCAACGGGACCTGAGTACCAAAGCAAAGGATCAGACACGACGGTCTGGCAAGAGAGTGAAAAGATACAACAACACATAATAGATGAAATATCTCGAAAAGCAAGGAAATCTGTTTAAGCAAGAACTCTCACAAAATAGATAAATCATTTGCTAGAAAACATGTAAACAGGGTAAAACATATGAGGTAACCAAGGGATCGGGAACTCACGAGATGGCAATCACATAAAGCTAAGTCCTCTGTCACTAGAGTGACAACAGTATCGCGGGACGTTGATCTCAGTCACACAAGGTGAGGAGATTCAACGCAAATCATATATACAATATAAATATACGGGACGGGACCACGGTAGCGAACCGGGTATCAGGACGAGACCACGGTAATGACCGGGTATCGGGATCCAAACTGCAGCTGGCGGGACGGGAGAGGGATTTCCAAGTCGGTGGATCAAATCGACAAGGTATCCAAGCTTAGTGATGCCGACTCATAGGTTAAATAACACATCGATGCATATGCAAGTAAATCAAGTACAAGTAAATCAATGAACGGGCAAGAATATTCAAATGTATAACTTTCATTTCATATCGGGCAATACTCTTCGGGACAAGTCAATGTTACTAGTGTAACCATCAAGCTTTCGGGAAAACAGATCATGTAAAGTAAATCTTGGAAACGAAGAAATAAAATGAACTATTACCATTTTGGGAAAATATTGATTTCAAGATCTATTTAAGTGAATAGGGGTCCCGTATGTCGATTATTGAAATGATTTGGTACTCCTTGAGTTTGAAGACATTCCGGGCTCCTTATGCACTTTTACGATTTTTAAAACTTAATATGAGCTTATGGTTAGAACTAGGTATTACCATAGAAGATCAAGACTATAAACGGTCCATCCTAAGTATGATGTCAACCCGGAACCATCGAGCAACCTACTCAGTCACCGAAAGGAATAGAATTCACGATACCCAAGGAACTAGACTTTGCATTTAGGTATGAAGAAGATATCATGTCGTTCCATCCCGTTCAAGATTGAAATAGATTGAACTTCGATGCCTCCGAACCAACCGTGAAGAGCATCGGCTCAAGACGTCCTCACATATGGTCAAATGAGTCCAAGGAGGGTAGCCAAGGTCCACAAAAAAAATAATATCAAAACCCACTGTCCCAGTTACGGACAGGGTCCGATCGATCGACTCAAAAAGCCTTACAGTTAAAGACAGTCCGATCGATCGGCCTGCACGTCCGATCGATCAGACCTGGGCGTGTAGCAGGTCCGGGAACTTGATTATTTTTTCCTTTTTGTTTCCTTTCCTTCCAACACATCAACAACCATAAATAACTATAAACAAGATGACTTAATCACATGTTTCCACGACATTAAATGAGGCTATCAAGATGCATAAAGATCATTTATTTCAGCCATAAAAGGAATCAATGAAAACATGAAAATCCATAAATGCTTCACCAAACCATTTGAAACTTAAAAACACTTCTTCATTCACTTGCCTCAAGTCCAAGCTAGCTGAAATCAAGCCTCTGTTCACTTCTATAGCTCAAAGCCAAGCTACAATAAAAAACCCCCAAAACAAACCCTAAAATGAGTCAAACAATGAAATGACAAGGAAACCTTTCAATAATAAAGATGGAGCTTCTCTAAGGCTATAGGAACACAAATCTAGAAGATGAAGAAGAACACTTACTTGGATGACCTTCAAATGAAGAGAGCTATCTCAAAGGGAGTCTCAAAGTTGATGGATTCTTCTACAAAAGGTATCAAAGTGAAGCTTGCTAGATGAGGAAGAGGTTGGTGATCTTCATTGCTTGATTGATGAACTATTGGTGTGGCTTGGAGATGGAGAAGCAAGAAGAAGAAGAGAAACACAAGGAACCCTAGGTTCAGCTGGTTTGTGCTGGAGCAATGGAGAGTGAAATGAATGAAGGAGGTGGGTTCTCTTTTGTTAACAAGTGAGGTTTGGGTCCCACAACTTAAGGGACTAGTTTGGCTGAAATCATCTATCTCGGGTCCTCGGATGAATTCGACGAAGAAGGAAGAAATGATCGTCGAAATATCTAGTTTTCAAAAAGTATATGTTTCGTGGGGTTCGGGAATATCAAGTTTTGGGTACAGATTTGGTGTGAAATGACTGTTTTACCCCCAAGGCTATGAAATCGGGTTTCGGGATCTCAAACGGGGACGGGATCAACATGAAAGTTGTAGGGATCATCAAAACGAGTAAAACGGGATTAAAATCATGAATGTAAAAACCTCCGATAAATCCTCAAACATATGCAATGTCATGAAAGGGAACCCCCAAAGGGCCCTACTAACACAAAGCAAATCAAAATCCCCAAAACTATATCAAAAGCTATTCCAAACCCAATTTAGCCAAAATCACTAATCAAGCATAGCACTAACACGCAACTTAATTAGCACAAATCGGGTTCACTCGGGTCGGGGTCTTACAGAAACTTTAAAACAAAGTTATATATGATTTGTAAAGATGTTGAATCCAAAACATAAGATATATTTGAAAGTGATTTTCTTATGATGAAAAACAACAACCATAGATTCAACCAAGTATAGGAATCATGTTACATATAATTTCAAAGATTCTTTCATTAACATGATCTACTTAGATTTACCAATTAAAGTACCACTTGGATTGAATCAAGGTGATGTATCTAAAACAATAGATCAATTCAAAACATAAACATGTTAAGGACACAACAAAACATAGTTTATCATGCTAGAAAAGATTTACCAATAATTAAGCAAAGCATGAAAACATATGATTAAGGAAATTAGAGCTTACTTGGTGATTTAACTTCATTAATCCAAGCTTTAGCTTTCCTAATGACCCCTTTCATCCCTTAGCTCATTCCCCTTTCAATGGCCTCAAAACCTCTCAAGGAGGGCCTTAAAATTTCTAACTTTTGGGAATGGAATGAACTAGTATTTATAGACAAAAAGTGCCCAACGGCTCTTCCCCGGTCGACCTGGCCTTCACAACGGCTATAAAAAGATCCGTTAGACAGGAGCCAACGGCTCAGTCCCGGTCGACCTGATTGGGCTCGGTCGACCGGGTCCCCTGTTGGGCCGATCGACTGAGCCCACTGCGGGTCGACCGAGCCTGGGGACCAAAGTTCCCTAAAATGCATATTTTACATATTTCAAAGTATAATTATGTGGGAACCCTTGGGCCACTAAATCAAGCTTGAAAACATGTTTTAAATCATTCTAAGGGTTTTAAAACATGAACCATAAAAAAGCCGAAAGAGATTCAAAACTAAAAGACCAATGGCTTGCTTGATTTCTAAGAAATTTTTTTTCTAAAACAAATGCATCCAAGTTTAAAAACAAAACATGCATAAATCAATACTTTTACAAATCTTGAAAACAATGCATGTATAAATCAAGATTTCAAGATTTTCTAAAACAATGCATATGTGTGTAAATCAAATGATGCTAGAATGATAATGCATCCATCAAATTGCAATATACAAAATTCCTAACACACAGGTCTGTTCTAGACCTGACATTAGTCATGTTGTTGGCATGCTGGGTAGATTTCAAAGTAACCCAGGAATCGCTCATTGGAAAGCTGCAAATAAAGTACTGAGATACCTCAAGGGAACAGGGAATTATATGCTCACATACAGAAAATCAAGTCACCCACAGGTGACTGGTTATTCGGATTCAGATTTTGCTGGATGTCCTGACACCAGACCTTGCACTCTTGGCTATGTGTATCTCTTATGTGGAGGAGCAATATCATGGAAAAGCCAGAAATCCGAGTTGCTTTACACATCCACCATGATGGCTGAATATGTGGCATGTTATGAGGCTGCAATTCAGGGAACATGGTTGCGTAATTATATCTATCAGTTTGGAGCTTTGAGTTTCATCTCTAAGCCATTAACTATTTACTGTGACAATGACGTTGCAACCTTCTTCTCCAAGCATGACAGGATATCTAAGGGATCCAAACACATGGACCTTAAATATTTATCACTAAAGCAAGATGTTAGATTACAGAAATTTGTCATTGAGTCTACACGTACAGATTTCATGGTCGCAGACATATTCACGAAAGGACTACCTCCAAAGACCTTTCAGGGACATAATGAAAGCATGGGTCTTCAAGATAGTTCTTAATTATCATTTTCTGCTATTTTATTTATATACTTGTATTTGACATTTATTGAGCTCTTAATGCAACTCTACATCTACTATTTCTGTTTTTCCATTGTGTACATAATTATGTTTGGATAAATGATAAACAGAAACAGTCTTTAAACAAAGACATTATGAGACCATTATGTAAATCTCATCTTACGGTCTAGTTATGACGGTTGTAGATGACGTAGTACATGGAAGTAAACATGTTGCAAAATAATATGTACACGCCATGACTCCCATTAACAACCGAATTAGCCAAGACACTTATGCTAACCGACTAAAGCAGTGTTTAGCATATAATGCGCACCTTATGATTCCTAAAAATGAAAACATTAATGGATCTTCCTATTGACCAAGTGGGAGATTGTAAGGAAATTACTTTTAGGCCCATTACTTGGACCACAAGTCCTTACCTTTCTAGAAGTGTGGTCATTATAGGAATTCCGTTTTCATAGGATATATGCTATTAATTACTCAAAAACGGTTTCTTAATGAGATATATTCCATAATATTCTCTACCTTGATTGACGGTTGAGATTAAATATAAGGAAAACCTAATTGGGAATTCGGTCCTCTCTCCACCTATAAAATAAAGCCTTTCGTCCATCACAAAGGCTACACACAAAAACTCAACACATTAAGGTTTATAGGCAAGGAGAGAGAAATCGAAACCATTCACCCAGCTTCTTCTTCGACGGATCTCAACAACAGCACCAAACAGCAGGATCGGAAAGCTCTCTGCATCAGGATGTCTGGAGGTACTCTTCAACTTATTTAAGATTAAATCTTACCTGTGATTATCATGATCTTCACGATCTTAGGGTTCATGTTAATAATGGTATAACACCTTTCCCAGCATAGTTGGTTTGCCTGTTGTTTCAACTGGTTGTCCCTCCTCCTGTCCTATTTCTGATGGGCTGTTTCTCTTGTTTTTTTTCCCTCTCTAGTTGTCTTATTTTTTCATGGTTTTCTTAAACCAGTAATTGGTTGTACATTTTGGGGCCTTTTTCTTTAACCTTATTTTTAATTCAATTCACTTTGCAACTCGGCAAATTTTTTTTTTTTCATGTGTATAACTACTCTCTTTTTTTTAGTACGAAATTCTTTTATATTTGGGGACAGGCAAATATGAGTGATCTGGTATAGGCATGAGAAGTGATTGTATTAGTGCAGCCTCGTAGTATCTATCAGTTGAGACAAACATGCTTTCATAGTCAATTTGTAGCTTCTGTTTTCATTAAAATGTCTGCATTGTTCATAGCTATATATTGATTGTTGGCATGACAAGGAAACAAGGCCTCTTACCCCCAGTGGATGGATAATTCTGTTATCCATAAAAAAAAAAAAAAAAATTGACCTTTACTATACTCACAATACACTATTTGCTTTAGCAACACCTTTAATTTTTTTAATGGTTGCTTTAGCAGTACACAACACTAGCATCTTCATGAATATATGGCAATCTATAAGACTTGCTTGATTGTTCATTTAATGGCCCACCCACTTACAAATCTCAAAGCAAATCTCAAATCCTGAAAACTAACATTTGAGTTCCTAATCTCTCAAAGACAAATCTTAGTTGAAAAACTTGGAAAATGTCCAGCTGGGGTGCTGCCATTGCATCTTCTAGGTGCTACTATAAATTTTTTTTTTTCAAACATAATCAATCAAATACTGACATTCTGTAGGAGGAGTGGAAAATTCACCGATTGGACAAATTTCTAAAGCAAATTCAGCATCAGGGATAAGTGAAGGGAAGGAGGAAATAATAGAATCAGCAGCATTGTTAAAGACATCAAAAGAAAATTATATACAAATCACCATTGGCTGCAATGGTTCTTTCTTCCAATGGTATGTACATGGCAACAGCCTCTGACCAAGGAACTATAATCCGATTTCATCTTGTTTCGCAAGCAACTAAGGTAAGCAGGATACTATGAGTCAATGTTTGTTTCTTACCGACCAAGTTTTTTACCTAAAAAGAACTCAGGTACTGAACTATTGTGTATGATACCCAAAGCAAATTTTGTGGCAACTTATCCAACCATCGAAGTCGCATAAACGCACAGAAAATAGACTTTCCTAATGGTGGGCACCATTGCGGATCAAGTATATTCTGAAATAGTGAGAGTTCTGTTAGACAATTTAACCAAGTAGACAGTAAACAAGACGATCCTTTGAAATTCAAATTCAAATGGTGAAATCATCTGATCAACTTCGTTTTTTGGGCAATTCTCCATCCAAAACTGGCTTGCAGTTTGCTGGTCTGGCTGGATTGCCACAATGCATGCCTTCTATATGGTGGGTGAGGTCCCACAAAATTTTGATATCTAAAAGAGACGTTAGCTTATTGGCTGTCACTTTTCTTATCAAATTGCAGATATCTGTAATATCTGGGAGCTAACCATTCTTTTGTAGCAGTCATATAGTTTTCGAAGAGGAACATACCCATCCACTATATATTCACTTTCATTTGGACCATCTGCACAGTTCCCAGAAATTCTTATCGCCACAAGCTCTTCTGGATCTGTCCATGCCTTTTCTCTTGGGCTAATGATAAATCAAAGGTGAGAAGCTTCCATTCCAGGAATCATCATTTTAACATGAGCAATCGATGTTCTTCTACCGTCATTCTTCCATGGGATCTGGTCCTGGGTTGGTGTTGTACTTGCATGGGGATATAAGTGGACTTTCATTGTCACACAACTGTCTGGGGCTAATATACTAAGTTTCACTACTGTTGGTCATGGTTTATAGTTGGCTTGTAAGATGACATCCAGGACTACAGTTTTGCTCTGTAATTGGATATGCACTGTTCGATTTGTACTCGGATTTCACGTGATCCATTCAGTGTAAATGTATGCTTTTTTTGGTATCGTGAAGCTGAGTTATTAATAGCTAGTTGTTAGCTGAACCTTTAATAGCCCACCTGTCAATGTTTGGTACACTGACCATTGCCACTTGTTTACCTTAGTGGCATGTCTGAACATGGGCATGGATGATGCAATATCTCTTCCATTTCCCATAAGAAAATTATTTAAAAAAAATCCCATAAGGAAATAACTGATAGGTATTCCCTTCCTTCTTTCTTTCTTTCTTTCTTTTTTTAATTTTCTCCAATAATCCATCCTCTGGAAGTCTCGTTAATGAAACTTTTGGGACCCCCAACAACCTCCTTACAGAAGCACCTCTGATGTACCCATCTTCATGCACAAACATATAGCACTCAGTAGAGGATTATTTTGTTATACATGACCTTGTAAAACTTTTTTGGATGCCAGACATATCAGCCTAAGAAGTTCACTCACTGAGGAGGCAGTTTTGTCTTAGGGATATGAATCCAAAAACCTTATTCTTGCTAATCTCCAAACCTCCACAACCATTTACTTGTAAGGGCCGGATTTTTTATCTTCTACCCTCCCAATGGTTGAACCTCCTTTTCTCCTTGGCCTCACTGCCTCACTCGACATAATCAAGCCCATTTTCTTACTTTCAGTACCATTAAATGAAGTTTTGTTGAATAATTCAAGTTTATTTGCTTCCCTAACTGGAATTTTGAATAGAGACAGAACACTGGGAGATTTTTCAAACTAGTTTTGGTCAGTGTCGGTCACCATCTAAGCGATAAATTTTTTCCAAATCGAATAGCTCAAGTAGCTGTGACAATTTCTCCTTAAATTGCCAAAAAAACAAAAAAAAACTCTTACAAATGTAACAATTTTAGTGCCATACATAAACATTCCATTCCACAGTACAAGCAACCTTACAATATAAACCTAACATTCAATTCATTCCATCTCATTATAACTGGGCCACGGCATAAAACTGTAACACATCGACATTTTTGCAAAACAAAAGGAAGCAAATAATTTAGATTTCAGTAAATAAATGAAAAGAAGAGAGAAGAGATGAGAAAGAGACTTAACCTGCAGAGAGGGGAGAGATGCAGAGGCAGCAAACTCCTGCTGGCTTTAGAGAAATGACCGGAAAAGGGTCAAACTTGTGCTGGCTTTGGAGAAGACGATCGGAGAAGGGGACACCAGTTTTCTTCAGTGGGATGGGTCTGCGCCTGATAACTGAGATGGGTATTTGGAGATCGACAAAGATGGGTTTTTTGAGATCAACAAAGATGGAGAGGGTGAGGTCTGCGTGAGTGGTAATGGAGATGATGCCGATGAGGGAATGGAGATGGAGATGGTGAGGGAGATGAGGGAAAGAGCAAAGAGAGAGAGCGCCGATCGAGAGAGAGAGAGCGATGAGTAGATGAGATAGAGAAAAACCAGATCGAGAGAGAGAGGAGGGCAGATCGAGAGAGACAGAGAGAGAACGATGTTCGAGAGAGAGAGAGAGATGAGCAGATGAGAGAGAGAGAAAAGAGGGAAAAGCCAGAGTGAGAGAGAGAGAGGAGAGCAGATCGAGAGAGACAGAGAGCGCCGATCCAGAGAGAGAGATGAGCAGATGAGAGAGACAGAGAGAGAGAGATGAGCAGATGAGAGAAAAGAAAAGAGGGTTTTAGAGCGTCGTTGGCGGGAGAGGGAAATGAGAGAGATGAGCAGATGAGAGAGACAGAGAGAGAGAGATGAGCAGATGAGGGAAAAGAAAAGAAGGTTTTAGAGCGTCGCTGGCGGGAGAGGGAAACGAGAGAGAGATGAGCAGATGAGAGAGACAGAGAGAGAGATGAGGAGATGAGCAGATGAGGGGGCTTTAGAGGCTTAGAGCGTCGTTGGCAGGAGAGGGAAACAAGAGAGAGATGAGCAGATGAGAGAGACAGAGAGAGAGATGAGCAGATGAGGGAAAAGAAGAGAGGGTTTCAGAGCATTGGCGAGAGAGGGAAAGAAGAAGGAAAAAACTAAATAATCTTTACCGACGTTTTATACTGAATGTCGGTAATATTTTTTCCGACACCTATTTTCGTCGCCAAAAAAACATTTTCGTAGTTAAAGATTCCTCGTTTTTAATTTTCTTAAAAATAAAATTCAGCTTTACCGACGTTTTACATAAACGTCCCTAAAAGTTCAAATCAATATTTATTTTACACCTCATAATAAAAATTTAACTTTGCCGAAGGTTTTTTTTCGTCGGCCAAAAAAAAAAGAAAAATAAATAAATAATAAAATACTTTTATCGACGTTTTTTTTCGTCGGTAAAATAAAAAATAAATAAAATATACAATATTTTTACCGACTTTACTTTCATCAGTAAAATAAAAAATAAGATAAAAACGACTTTTATCAACGAAAAAAAACGTCGGTGAAAATAATAAATCGTCACTAAAGGTTGATTTTACCGACGTTTTCGGTAATAACCTATGGTTTTAAATAATCTAAATTCCAACAGTGAACTTTGCCGACGTTTTTCAGGAAAACGTCAGTGAAAATCAAATTTTACCGACGTTTTCTATAAAACGTCGATAAAAGGCTAATTTTCACCGACGAAATTATAAAAGCGTCGCCAAAAAACGTGGCTAAAAGTGCAATTTGTTGTAGTGATTCCATCTTCCTCCAACAATATCACATCCAAATACAAAGAGAGAAAGGAAGGAAACCACTACACACAAGAGTACATTTGAGATAAAACAAGAGAAAATTGAATGCCATGAACCAATACATTTCTATGACAATAAATGCACTATCAAGGCTCTTTATGAGTATTCATTTCAAGTCAAAGCAACAAATGAGCATGTATGGGAAACACAATAAAATCAACCACATTTCTTATAAAACCAGTGAAAACTCATAAAAATCAAATCATCCACTTGCCTTGGGTCCAAGCTAATCAATAACAAGCTCTAACACCCCTCCAAGCCAAGAATCCAAGCTATGAACCAAAATCCCCAAAAACAAACCCTAAATGGGTAAAAAACAAGAAAGAGAAAGAGAAACCTTACAATAATGAAATTGGAACCTCTTCAAGGCCAAAGGAACACAAATCTAAGAGATGGGGAGGATTGCTTACTTGTAGGTTCTCCAAATGGGTAAGGAGAGCTCAAAGAGTATCTTGAAATGGAGGGTCTTCTCCAAAAATGGTATCTATGGATAGTTCTCAAAGGGAGGAAGAGAGTGAAGACAAGCATTTCTCCATTTGTGCAAGGTTTGGTAGAGATTTGGAGATGGAAAAGCTAGAAGGGAAGGGAAAAAAGAGAAAAGGCCTAGCTTAGGATTCTTGTGCTGGAAAAGAGAAAAGGAAGGAGAAGAGTTTCTTATAAAGCAAATGGGGAATGGGCTCCACTACTAATAATCTCATCGGGCTGAAATCATGGTTTTCGGGACTTTGGATGAATTCGACGAAGGAGAGAAAAGTGATCATCGAAATATCTAGTTTCCAAAAAGTATATGTTTCGCGGGTTTCGGGAATATCAATTTTTAGGTACAGATTTGGTGTAAATTGACTGTTTTGCCCTCAATGATAGGAAAGTCGGGTTTTGGGGTTTCGAACGGGCACGAGATCAACATAAAAGTTATAGGGATTAACAAGACAAGTAAAACGTGATTATAATAATAAACAAAAGAATCTCAGATAAACCTTCAAATAAGTGCAAAGTCACAAAAGGAACCCCCAAAGGGCTCCACTAGTCACAAAGGCACTCAAAATTCCCCAAAGCTATATCGAAAGTTATTCTATTCCCAACTTTCCCAACACACACTAACACACGCTTAAAAGTAAAACACCACTTAATTAACACTAATCGATGTCACTCGGGACAGGGTCTTACAGCGGCCAGCCGTGAGGTGACCATAGGGGTGACCGAGAGAAGGTCCAGAAATAAGGAGCTCTCTGGAAAACTAACCGTGAGTTTTGGTTGCCTCACAGTTAGCCACTGGAGTACATGGCGCGGCTAACCGCTAGGCAACCGAACTCCATACCTGATGAAAAAATAGCTCTCTGCAAAAGTAACTGCAGGTTTTCGGTTACCTGGCGGTTAGTCGCTTTTTGCAAAGGGGCTAGCCGCCAGGTGATTGAAAGGTCACCGAACCCTCTTTTTGTAAGACTGATTTAGCTGAGAGAGAGAGAGAGAGAGAGAGATTGAAAATAGGTTTTAAAACTCAACTTTTTCCCAGGGTTCTAAGGATTGGTCTAGGTCTAAAATACCTAAAAAGGCTGTCAAACACATGTGGAGACTATCTTTGATGAATCAAGTCTTTCCAAAAGCTTGATAAACCCTTTGAATTTGAACTTCCTTGAGGCACTTTGAGAGGCAAGGTTTTCTTGGACATCTTGGCACGGAAATGACAAAACAAACACAGTGTACACTAAAATGTGGCACTAACAATCTCCCCCTTTGTCAATTATATGACAAAACCAACTAACCTATTCATCTAGACAAGAAGATACATAATGCAGCTCAACAAACAACCATTCATAAGTACAAGACTTTTTTTACATTAAAACAACTTTAAGAGCCAAAGAAAACAAGACT
Source organism: Cinnamomum chago (assembly GCA_038049695.1). Lineage (NCBI taxonomy): Eukaryota > Viridiplantae > Streptophyta > Magnoliopsida > Laurales > Lauraceae > Cinnamomum > Cinnamomum chago. The sequence continues at coordinate 54,841,988 of CP142456.1, forward strand.
TATGAGGCGAGCTCTTCAAATTTGAATTGAGAAGTTTTACCTGTAAAAGCACAATACTAGCAAACACAAAGCATTATGGGAATCTCCCTTGTTAGTGTAGTTAGACAAAAAAGTCAGAATAAAGAAGATTTTGTCCCTGAGTTGCATAAAAAAATTTCAATCTTAATTTGTGCCTGTAATAATCAATTTAATTCAGAGGGACAGAATGAGATCGGTTCTCCCCCTTAATTATTTCTCCCCCTAAGTCTATTATTCTCCCCCTTTTTGTCAGAAATTGACAAGGAGAAAGAGGAGCTAAGAGAGAAAAATAAATAGTAAGACTAATCAGGTAGATCAAGCAAAGCATAGGGAAAAACACTTAGTCCATCCATTTAACCGGTATTAGAAAACATCCATCCAAAAGTGCTGTCTTAGTGGCATTGGATAGATGAAAGCGAACAACTGTCCTACAGATTAGAGATGGAAAGCACATTGGTACATCGGTAACCACTTTGGAGATGACATTTACTATATAGGTAGTTAATTCGGTCTTATTTCCTTTACGAGGATAGACATTAAAAGTGAAGATGTGGTGCAACAACCTGTATTTTGGAATCAAGGCTCCTAAGGGAAGGAAGTTCTTTTTGCCATCCCATGAAGCAGGATGACCGCAGAGAACTAGAGTAGCTTGGGCCTTTTCAGCTTCAGTAAGGGTGTCAGCAACCATGGATAGGCCATTAGGGTTCACGGGAATGTTTATGATTGACGAAATGTGATCTGGGTCTGCACTAGTGATTGATGCATACATGCCAAAAACAAGAGAATGATAGGCTTTGTCCCCCCATTCCAAGATGTTGTCCCATCCAATCTGAGCAAGGATGGCTCCTGTCTCATAGAAATTCACAACATTGTGCAAAGTGCGTCGTTCAACCATAACCGATCTAGATTTCAAAGCAGCTAGCATTTTGGCATTTGTTTTGAGAACAACAAGGCGGGATTGAGGTGGAGGAGGTGTTGGAGAAGTAGGAGGAGAAAGAGAAGGTGAGGTGGACTAAGAGGGTGGAGGAGACGACCTTTCTCTATGAGAAGAAGAGGCGGGAGTAGATCGTCCTCGTTTAGAAGGGTAGTTCACAGCTGATTTCATTCTAGGAGGCATTTCTACAAGCAGTTAGAGTGCACAAGAAAAGACAAGGAACAAGAAAACACAACACAGATGCAAAAGGCACAATCCAGAAGATACAATGAAGAAAGAATGATAAGATATTAGTAACAGGTAAGAAAAGTGGAAGAGAGAAATGGATTGAGGTTGGAAAGCCCTAAGAAGAGAAGAATGGAAAACACACCACGAAAAAATAAAACACATTGTTAATAAAAAGAGAAATCAAATTTTAAAGAACTGAAATAAATAGCAAAAGAAGTGAAAATACCTCGTGAGATGAGAGGAGATGAGAGTCAAACAGCCAGCCAAGAGAAGGAAGAAGAACCGAAAAAGAGAGAGAATGAAAAAAAAATGTTCTACGCTATTTTTAAAGATGCAGTATTGACATGGCGGTTAGCTGCCAAGGAGGTCCACGGCTAGCTACAACCCCCTTTTTTTAAATATATAAAAGGACTGAACTTAAAAACACACAAAATAAATAAATATGGAGAGATTATCTAATAGTACAAACACCAAGGGATTTTCTCATATTTTCAAAATTTGAAACATCCAAAGGTTTTGTCAAAATGTCTACAAGTTGTCTCTCTGTAGGAATATGCTCTAATACTATTACTCCCTCTTCAACCAATTCTCTAATGAAATTATGTCTGATATCAATATGCTTAGTTCTATAGTGTTGGACGGGATTTTTAGAGATATTGATAGCACTAGTGTTATCACAGTACAGGTTCATGCTGCTTTGTTCAATACCATAGTCTTTGAGCATTTGTTTCATCCATAACAGTTGAGTACAACCATTTCCAGCTGCTATATACTCTGCCTCAGCTGTAGATAAGGAAATTGATGATTGTTTCTTGCCGTGCCAAGCAACTAGACTGTTTCCTAGGTAGAAACACACACCACTGGTAGATTTTCTATCGTCCCAATTTCCATCCTAATCAGCGTCTGAGTATACAGCAATGCATATAGGTGAATCATACGGACACCATAAGCTATATCCTGAAGTCCCTGAAACATATCTAATGATTCTCTTAACTGCTTTCAAATGAGTTTCTTTGTGATCTGATTGATATCTGGCACAAGCTCCTGCACTAAAATGCAATATCAGGTCTGTTAGCTGTAAGATATAATAGACTGCCTATCATGCTTCTATACATACTAGGATCAACACTCTTTCCACTTGATTCTTTAGATAATTTGAGTGTTGTACTCATGGTGTGTTCATATGTTTGGTTGAATCTAATCCAAATCTTTTGATTAATTCTTTAGCATACTTGGTTTGGGAAATAAACATTCCATTAGACAATTGTTTTATTTGTAATCCTAAGAAGAAATTAAGTTCACCAACCATGCTCATTTCAAACTCAGATTTCATAAGATCAACAAACTTTTCGGTTAACTCATTATAAGTAGAACCAAACACAATATCATCAACATAAATTTGAGCAAACAATATAGTGTCATTTGTTCTTTGAATAAATAGAGTTTTATCAACACTACCTCTTTCAAAATTATTATTGATCAGGAATTGTGTGAACCTTTCATACCAGGCTCTAGGGGCTTGTTTGAGACCATGGAGAGCCTTTTTAAGATAGTATACATGCTTAGGCTGCTTGGGGTCTTCAAACCCTTTAGGTTGCTCAACATAAACTTCTTCTTCTAAAACTCCATTTAGAAAAGCACTTTTGACATCCATTTGATATAGTTTAAATTTTAAAGAACAAGCAATGGCAAGTAAGATTCTAATGGATTCAAGTATGGCAACAGGAGTAAATGTTTCTTCAAAGTCTATTCCTTCAATTTGAGAATAACCTTGGGCAACTAACCTGACCTTGTTTCTAACTATGGTACCATTTTCATCAAGTTTATTTTTGTAAATCCATTTGGTACCTATAATGTTTTTGTCATTAGGCCTAGGTACTAATTCCCATACTTCATTTCTGGCAAACTGATTTAGCTCTTCTTGCATAGCATTTATCCAACAATCATCAGGAAAAGCTTCAACAGCAGATTTCGGTTCAATGGTAGAAGTAAAGAAAATAAAGCTAACAATGTTTGTAATTTGTCTTCTTGTCTTGATACCAACCAAGGGATCTCCTAGAATTTGTTCCATAGGATGATGCTTCACATTAACCAAATCCTTATTAGAGACTCATCCAGGTTTGCAGTGGGGACATTTATCTCATCATTATCAGGGTTTACTTGATCACTAGAATCTTTTAGTTTGTCATCAATGACAACATTTACAGATTCTTGTATGGCTCTAGTGTTTATGTTTAATACTCTGTATGCACGACTGTTTTGAGAATAGCCACTAAAAATGCCTTCATCACTTTTTGAGTCAAATTTGCTCAAATGTTCTCTATCCTTGAGTATATAGCATTTACTACAAAAAAATTTAAAGTAGCTAATGTTAGGCATTTTCTCGTGCCATAGTTCATAGGCAGTTTTATCCAAGTCAGTTCTCAAGTATACTCTGTTTATGATGTAATAAGCTGTATTCACTGCTTCAGCCCATAGATCTCTAGAAACATGTTTTCCATGAAGCATAATTGTGGCCATCTCTTGCAAAACTCTATTCTTTCTTTCAGCAACTCCATTTTGTTGAGGAGTTTTAGGGGTAGAAAATTCATGGTGAATTCCATACTGATCACAGTATCTTTCAAATCTAGAATTTTCAAATTCTCCACCATGATCACTTCTTATTCTAGCAACTGCTCTTCCTTTTTCAACTTGGATTCTTTTCACAATCTTTTTGAATTCAGCATAAGCATCAGATTTTTCTCTTAAAAAGGCAACCCAAGTGAATCTGGAATAATCATCAACAATCACAAGAAAGTATTTTCTGCCACCCTACTCTCTTTCTTAGTTGGACCAACCAGGTCCATGTGGAGAAGCTCTAAGGGTCTAGAAGTCTTCAAAGACTTAGTATTTTTGTGAGAGTTTCTGATTTGTTTACCTTTTTGGCACTATCCACAAACTGTTTTTGACTTCCTGCTGATTTTTGGAAGACCCTTTACATAATTGTTCAATTTGGGCAAGTCTCTATGGTTCACATGTCCAAGTCTTTGATGCCATAGTTGGGCTTCATCAAGATGAGCAATGTAACAAGCAGAGCTGGATGATTTTTTGTGGTCACCAACAATATAGCAGTTTTCTTGGTTTCTAAGACCTCTTAGAATCACCTTTCAATTTTTGAAGATCTCACAGCCATTACTAGAAAAGATGACCGCATGATCTTTATCACATATTTAAGAAATGCTAAAAGTTATGTTTCAAGCCATCAATACATAAAACATCTTCTAATATAGGCATGTTGGGAACATTCAGAGTACCCTTTCCAACTACTTTAGCTATGTTACCATCACCAAAAGTAACAGTTCCACCATCATAAGTAGTTAATTTGGAAAAGAGTGTTTTATCTCCAGTCATGTGTCTAGAACATCCACTATCCAGAAATCACAAAGATTGGTCTCCAGCTTTAAGGGCCGTGTGAACTAATAAACTTTTGGGTACCCACATGTACCTTTGGGTAAATGAAGTTCCACTAGAACCTTGAGGCTTAGATTTATTTAAATCATGTTGGTGAAAAGTTTTCTTAGCATGATTATTGAATTGAATTTTTAGTTGGTCAATCTGTTTCATTAGTTCATTTAATTTTTGTGGAAAGGAGAGATTTTTATGATAAAATGTTTTAGTTTGTTCATTTCTATAGGACTATCTTTTGATTTGTTTCATTTTACAATCATATTTGACATGTCATTTTCTTCCACAAGAATGACATATAACTTTAGAGGTGTTTTGATTACTTGAGGAAGCCTCTCCTTTTATAAACTCAGTGGAGACATTGGGATTATGTTTTACTTCTTTGTTGTATCCAAGCCTAGTTTTGTCTCTTTGATACTTACCCATGCTAAATAGTCTTTCAAACTTTTCTTTTCCATGAGTAAAAGAATACTCATACTTTTCTTTATACCATATTAGTTGGGTGACTTCATTTTTTAATTGAGTGATTAATTCTCTTAGATTTTCAGTTTCATTCTTTTCTCTTGTAAACTTTCTTATCTAATCACTAGCAATTTGAAATTTAGAATTGATTTCATGAAGATCATTTACTAAGATATTATTTTCTTCATTCAGATTTTCAATTTTGTCTTTTAAGATTTCAATCTTGACTCCTTGTTTGTTCATAGTTTTAATTAGTTTGAAGCTCTCTTCCTAGAGTCTATCATAGGTTTCTTGAAGATCTTCTTCGTTATTATCATTCACTACACCAAAAATCGAAAATTGGAACGGAAAAGCGTTCCTAATCCTTCCGTTCCTAATCCGTTAAAGTGTTCCAATTTCCGTTCCAATTTGGTACCAACCGTTCCTAATCCAAATTGGAACGGAAATTGGAACACTTTAACGGATTAGGAACGGAAGGATTAGGAACGCTTTTCCGTTCCAATTTCCGATTTTTGGTGTAGTGATTATCTGGACTGTCATACTCAGATTCAGATCCATTCTCAGATTCATCAATATAAGATTTTTCAGGACTTTCATTCATCTCAACCGAAGGATCACAGAGACTTTTGGCCATCAAAATGGTTAGTTTCCTGTCTCATCTTGGTGCGATTCACCTGATTCTAATTCAGATTCAGATGAGTCATCATCCCATGTTGCCACAAGTGTCTTTTTCTTTCTTTCCATTTGACACTCAGATGATTTATGTCCAAACTTTTGACAGTTATAACATTTCACCTTTCTATGTTGACTCTTAGAGGAAGGGTTGAATTTGTTTTTACCTTTGTCAAAAGATTTGGAATTTGGATTCTTCTTCTTAAAATGTTTTAGAAATCTCTTAGCAAGCAAAGTAACATCTTCATTTTCACTTTCTTTCTCATTATCTGATTCTTCTTTAGAAGGGGATGGTTGAGAAGTTTTTAAAGCAATTGATTTCTTATCTTTGGATTTATTGGATGTATTATTCAATTTCATCTCAAAAGTTCTAATATTACCAGATAATTCTTCTACTTTCATAGTTTCTAGGTCATTGTATTCTTCTATAGAGGTCACTTTGGGGTGAAATCTGTCAGGTAGAGACCTGAGGATTTTGCTACATACTTTGCCTTCCGGAATTTGTTCACCAAGTGACCACATCTCATTTACAATAACCATTAACTTTGTTTGAAACTCATCAAACACTTCATCTTCCCTCATTCTTAGAGATTCGAATTGGGAAGTCAACATTTGAAGCATGACTCTTTTAACAATGGTTGTTCCTTCATAATATGTTTCTAAAAGATCCTAAGCTTGTTTTGATGTGGCACATGTCATAATCTTTTTGTATTCCTCAGCAGTCATGGCACAGTTTATGGCATTCAAAGCCTTTGCATCACTATCTCTCAATGCCTTTTGATCAGTTGACCATCTGGCCTTTGCAAGAGGCTGGACAGTGCCATTTGTAGCTGTGATTGTAGGAGGAGTCCATCCGTCCTCTACAGCATCCCATACAGGTCCACCAAGGGATTTCATAAAAATAGACATTCGGGCTTTCCAAAAGGCATAGTTTGTACCATCAAACAATGGAGGTCTATTTACTGCACTACCTTCTAGGCTAGACATTTGGCACTAGTAACAAGAATGAGATCTACTCCGGGTTATAAAGCCTTTGGGGAGTAACCTACTCTCTGATATCAACTGAAAGTGCAGGCTAGGGCCAATGACTAAGTCCTAGAGGGGGGCTGAATAGGACTGAAGGTATTCAATTACCAATTTTAATCTTCTCAAAGCGATTTTAAACCAACCAGAACAATGAACAGAACAAACACAATTAAGAGTATGACTTAAGCGGAATATGTGTTCATCAAGAGAGTACTTAAACAATAAAGAAGAGATACAATTAGTTTTAAGTTGAAAAGCACAAGTGTGTGTGTCTATTAAGCTTAGTGATGAAATATCATACATGTCAATTTTCACAATATATAGAAATGTAAATCATGCAATAAGGAATAGACACAAGAAAATTATAGTGGTTCGGTCACATAGACCTACATCCACTCTCAAGGGTCACACAGTCCCTTGGTTCCACTAAGAAGAATCAAACTACACAAGTACTGATTCAACCTCAATTTTGTTACCGAGGTTCGATCACATAGATCTACTCCTCCTCACACAATTACAAAGTGATTTAGTCACACAGATTTGAACCACTATCACATATTGTAGAAGTTTAAAGAAAGGTGAACACTTGCCATTGATGAAGATTGAAAGTGTTCTAAAGAGCTCTGACTGTAGTCGAAGCTTTCACCTCTTGACGACGTCTTGGTGTTGAGAAGGAAGCTTCCAATGTGTAGCACAACCAAGGTTCAGAGGTTTGGTCTTCTAGGATAAAAAAAGATAAGGATTTCATACAATATGGGATCTTAGAAGAAGCTCTTCTCTTCTCACACAACACACTCATCTTGGAGCTGATGAAGCTCATGGATTTTCCTAAATCTAACACGAGTGTTTGGAAGAAGATTTGAGAGCTTAGGTTTGTTGGGAAGAAAATAGCAAGCAAAGCTCTTCTCAAAAAGTGAGATTAGTAAAGTGAAACAAGCTTCAGTTTTATAGAGAAAAATCCAATAGCTAGATTTGGTGGCTAGCCTCTTAGAACGTCGGCTAGCCCGTTTTCAATTTCCCAGAGACAACGGTCATATTTTCTAATTCGGTCAGCTCACGGTTAGCCGTCGGTGGCCTTGGCGGCTAGCCGTGAGGTGACCGCAGGTTTTGATGAATCCGGTCTTTCTAAAAGCTTGATAAACCCTTTGAATTTGATCTTCCTTGAGGCACTTTGAGAGGCAAGGTCTTCTTGGACATCTTGGCATGGAAATGACAAAACAAACACAGTGCACACTGAAATGTGGCACTAACAGCTATGATTTTCCAAATGAAATTCTAAGACCACCATTTTCTTCCTCTCATCCCAAGCTTTCTATCGATGTTATTTTCTTGAAAATTATAGTTGGGCAAGCTCTCCATTTCCTTCATTTCTTCTTGTTTGGGCATCTCTAGGTAGGAGCTTCAACCCATCTCTTCAATAGGGTCTTTTTGACTCCTAGAGATCTTGTTTTTCATACATGCAAACCCTTTGTGGAAATGGATTTCTTTATTTTCAATTTAAATGAGTTTTGAATGGATTTTTATAGGGTTTTTGTAGTGTTTGGCTTAGCCCTTGAGTAGGAGTGCTTGAAGAGAATTTGTGTGGCATTTGGGCAAAAGGCAAGTAATCTCTATAGGTTGAACGATACATGTGTTTTGTGGATTGCATTGTTACTTTTGAAACTTGCATATAACTTGTTATGTTTTCCTTGTATTCTTCCTATGTGTTTTTCATTCAAGTATATGTATTGATGTCAAGTGCTTTTCCAAACTCCTAGATTTCTATTTGATTTTTAGGCCCTCGTTTATTAGAAATTTGGGTTTGTTTTGGTAGAGAATGGAGATTGAATATTTAGATTGTGGATTGAATGGTATGGAATTGTGGAAATGACCCTTTAGAGAGCATGTAGGCTTAAGGGACTACAAGTGGTCTAAGGATGAGAAGAGGGGAAGAAATGAATCAGAAATCACACAAGAGAAGGGCAGTTTTATGCACTCAGCGAGCACAAGCAGAACCCTGTTCGCTCGAGCGAACCCAGGCCACTGCATGGTCCAGGCGCAGACAGAAGTCTGTTCGCTCGAGCGACCCTTGGGTCTGCTCGAGCGAACTGTCCATTGTCTGGCCTAGAGGAGGACAAAGAGTTGTCCGCTCGAGCGACCTTTGTGGTCTGCTCGAGTGAACAGTCTCGCTCGAGCGAAGTGTCAAAATCGCTCGAGCGAACCTACCAGATTCAAGAGTGAGTTTTTTTTCCGTTGTGATTCTTTTTGGGGATTGAAAACTAGACAATGTTATGAAAGTCCAGGGATCCGAACCCTAGAGGGGGGTGAATAGGGTGAGCTTTAATTATGACCAATTTTAACCAAATTTAATTCTTTAATTTAAACTAGTCACAAGTGATGATTATCAAACAAAATGTGGAAGCTTAATAAAAACAAACACCACAAAAGCAAGCACCATCACACAAGAATTTATAGTGGTTCGGCCTCAATGCCTACATCCACTACTGGCTTGTGATCCAACACCCCACCGGATTTTCACTATTTATGCTTTTCAATAGGCTAAGCAATAACCTTTACAATATGCTTTTCAAGGCTAAGCAATAATCTCTACATTATGCTTTTCTTAGGCTAAGCAATACCTCTCCAACCAATGGTTGGTTATCTCTCTAATTAGTGTCTATAATACACTTGATGGAGATTCAATTTAGCTCATTACATTTGCCTCTAAAATAGGCGGATATGAAAATGAAAATCTAACTCACACAAACACTCAATGAATGCAAAGATGTATGCTCATGATGTGTGTGTGTGTGATGTCCTCAATCATTTTGAAAATGAAAGCTCATAAATGTATGCCTAATGCTTTTGAAAGTTTTAGCTCATAAAACATTAATGATTGAGGAAAGGATGCAAGTCACATGTTAAAAATAACAACTTGTTAATGATATGAAAATCAAAGGCTCACAAGTTGTATGAAATTAATTAGCTCTAAACATGTGATGCATAGGGATGTCAATCAAATCAACAATGTAGCTCATAAACCATAAAAATAGATTTGATTGAAATTAGGGGACAAATCATATGTAATTATAAATTCAACTTGAAAATGATATACCTATGAAAGCAAAGCAAGTTGTGAAACTTTAAAACAAAGTTACATATGATTTGTAAAGATGTTGAATCCAAAACATAAGATATATTTGAAAGTGATTTTCTTATGATGAAAAACAACAACCATAGATTCAACCAAGTATAGGAATCATGTTACATATAATTTCAAAGATTCTTTCATTAACATGATTTACTTAGATTTACCAATTAAAGTACTACTTGGATTGAATCAATGGCGATGCATACAAAACAATAAATCAATTCAAAACATAAAACATGTTAAGGACACAACAACTCATAGTTTATCATGCTACAAAAGATTTACCAATAATAAAACAAAGCATGAAAACATATGATTAAGGAAAGTAGAGCCTACTTGGTGATTTAACTTCATTAATCCAAGCTTTAGCTTTCCTAATGACCCCTTTCCTCCCTTAGTTCATTTTCCTTTGATTTGCCTCAAAACCTCTCAAGGAAGGTCTAAAAATCCTCAACTTTTGGCAAAGGAATGAACTAATATTTATAGCCAAAACAGCCCAACGGCTAGTCCCCGGGTCGACCTGGCCCTTACCTGGCCTTCACAACGGTAAAAAAACAGACCGTTTGAAAAAAGGCTAACGGCTCTTTCCCGGTCAACCTGCTTAGTGGCCGGTCCCAGGTCGACCCCCTGGGACCAAAAATCCCAAAAATTGCATATTTGAAGGTATTTTTTGTGGGAACTTTTTGGCCGCTAAATCAAGTTTGAAAAACATGTTTTAAAACATTCTAAGGGTTTTTAAAACATGAAACATAAAAAGCCTAAAACGATTTGAAAGATTGAAAACACATAGGCTAGCTTGATTTCCAAAACTTCTCTCCAATATAAAATGCATCCAAGTTTAAAAACAAAACATGCATAAATCAATATCTTAAAAACAATGCATGTGTAAATCAAGATTTCAAGATTTTCTAAATCAATGCATATGTGTGTAAATCAAATGATACTTGAATGATAATGCATCCATCAAATTGCAATCTACAAAATTCCTAACAATCTCCCCCTTTGCAATTTGATGGCAACTCACTCACCACTCTATATTACACACTAAGTCTTCAGCTCCCCCTAAGCTGGACAACTCTTGAAATCTCTTGGATGCTCCTTCTCTTAGCTTGGGCTCTTTTCTTCATTCTTCATGATGCTTGGAGCTTAATCATTCTTCAAGCTTTCTTTTCATCTCCCTCTCTATGGCCAAGCATCTTCTTTAGCTCCAAGCTTTCTTTCTTCTATTAGCTCTCCCCCTTTGACCATGCATCTCTCTCCCTTTGGCAAGATATGTATTCTCTCCCCCTGTAGAAGATCATACAAAATCTCCCCTTAGGAAGCTTGGACATTCTCTTCCCCTTTAGAGAACTTGAATGCTCTCTCCCCCTTTGACATTAAATTGCAAAGGTACCTACACACATGAAACAAGGAAAATACCTTTTAGTAGCACCTGTTAACAAAAGAAATCGAAAATGAAATACATAACAGGTTATCATGTATGGAAGTAATCTCTAAGGGTTCAAAGCCAGTCCAATGGTCAATTTGATCAAAACTAATACTTCCTATGAAGGTTTACACTCCCCCTCAATCCATTCTCTCCTTTTGTCAAACTTTTGACAAAGATATAACTATTTGGTTCAAGAAGAAGATGGTTTTACCAATTGAGAGTCAACTTCAAGGAAAGGATTAGATTCGTTTAACTAGAGAGCACAATATGATCAAATGACCAAAAGAAAGCAAGGTCAATGAGAAAAGCAATCATGGATATCAATTGGAAAAACAAAGAATACCAATTGAGATTCAAAGATAAGTCTATAGAAACAATCACTCTAAGATGGATTTAGAAATATAATTATTAGGAAAAAAATCCAAATTAGAGCTATCCATGATGAAATGGGGTTTGTTAAACATAGCATCAAATAATTTAACTAAGAAAAATCATATGCTATGAAAGTTTTGAAAATCATTTCATTCAATCATTAAATATGACTATCACGTGCAAGATGAGTGAAATGAAATTCAAACATGAAGCCAACCTCTACGAATAACCAACCAAGATTATGAATACATAAACATGGTGATCATGAGATTTACCTATATGAGCAAGAGAGGTGGCAAACATGAAAATTATGATGCTAATGGAGTGTGACATGGAGAAAATATATTACTATCAAGTTCAATCCAATGTACACAAGGTTTATCACATTCACAAGAAATCAAATCAATCGAAAATTATACCAATTGAAACCAATTGAATTTGACAACATGATTAAGAGCAAGAATGTGACAAACACAAAATTCCATCAAACATCATAAATGGATATTCATCACTTTTAAAGATATGACTATAGAGCTTAGTAATGAACAAGGTAAATTGCAATGCAAAAGGATATAACTTTGAAATGCATGCAATTTTCAAAGTGACTAAATCATATGAATTCAACATCTAAGATATCCATCAAACATATAGAAATACGAGGAATGGATTTCAAAGAGTTTCATATGATCAAGATCACTACTATGATGTTGAAACATGTACAAGGATGACATCTCTTAGAAAATATACATGAATCAACATCATAACCATCCAAAAAGAAATGACTAAAAGGCATAGAGGATGGATTTGAGTTCTAGTATGGTTTCTACAAATATAACTAAGAACACAAAACCATACATAGAACAATTTGACATTTTGCATAGAGAGGATCAATTAACAATCAAGATCTAACTCATACCATATCATCAATAAAGAATATAACTATGCAAGCACAAGAAGGTAAGAAGTTAAAGGGATCAATCTATCATGCAACATCTCCACTCTTAGCAAATGTACTAAGCTTACAATGCAATGGAAAATGGATATGAGGTTTAAACCAAATGAACTTAGCACATAAAATCACATATGTACTTAAAAAGCTCAAATACAAGATTTTACTATAAAGCGCATAAACAATCATCAATTTGCATTAATGAAAATATATATACCAAGTTAGGCACAAACATGCAAATCAATGACACACTACAACAAATTTGCTTTTTTGCGATGCTAAAAAAGCGTCGCAAATAATATAAAAAGCGTCGCAATAAGTAATTGCGACGCAAAAAACTAAGCGTCGCAGAGGGGTCGCAAATAATGGGGTCACAAAAAGATTAGCTACGCTAAAGACTGCAGCGTGGCAATTGGAGAGAGTATTTGCGACGGTTTTAAAGTGTTGCTAATTACGTAGCAATTGCGACGTATTATAAACGTCGCAAATAATGATTTATTTGCAACAGTAAAATTGCTTCACCAATAATTTATATTTGCGACGTATTATAAACGTCGCAAATAATGATTTATTTGCAACGGTAAAATTGCGTCACCAATAATTTATATTTGCGACGATTCTAAAAGGTCGTTAATAAATTATTAAAGGCGACGCTCATATAAAGTTGCAAATAAATTTTTTTTGCGACGCTTATATGGTGTGGTAAATAATATTTATCTTGTTACATTTGATTATTTGCAACGCAATAAAAGCGCCGCAACTAATAATTTCTAAAAAAAAATATTTTAATATTTTTAAAATAGTTATATTTTTCCTGATTTTATACCCAATCAATACAAATATAATCTCATCATCCATTCACAAGTCATCCATTCACAAGTCATCCATTCACAAATCTTTAATGCAAAGTCACCATTAGGTAATCACAATCATATATCTCTAAGTTGCAATTCAGGTATGAAAATAACACTCCATCGATGTAAAACATAAACTAAATTAATTCATTGAATTTGAGTGCAACGAATCAGTTGTCCTCATCACAAATTCTTACTGAATGATATTGATAAAATTCTGTTAAACATAAATCTATATAATAGTTGGTCTCAATATAACATAGAAACAATAATTGAAATGCGGTCTTCAATATGTATCACAGAGAGACGACAAGCAATTTCCACAATAAAATATAGCATCCTCAAATTGATCCGCACTATCCAAATCGGTCCAAAAATGTTGCTTGTTCTTATTTTATCTTCATCTCCCATTTCAATCTGTAATAAATAAAACAAGATAGATGTTAAAATCTATAAAGAAAATCTATAAAACACAACTATATTTGCCATTATAACTAGTCATATTAACATCACCAAGGATGAGAAGCAAGTGAAATTGCCAACACTAGATGTGTAAGTGATGAGATCATTTCTAAGTACCATGTGAAGGAAAAACCAACTGAGCATTGTGTATTGCCCCATATATGGTGATAAGGAAACACCAAAAATGAAAAGAAAAGAAAGAAAAGAATTCATAGCATACAGAAGGGGAACATATATTATCATGAAATGATACTTCATTAATCATTGAAAATTTAAAAAAAAAACTGTGTTATAAAATTACTTATAAAGACTGAAATAACTAGTATAATTCTTGCTAAAAAAACCTTCAATAATCATTGAAAAACCAAAAATCTGCGTTCTAAATATACTTAATCAAGATTAAAGAAAACTCTCCACACCAAAAATCTGCATTTCTATGCTTGGTTTTTGTTTGACAGTACTCCTTGAAAACTTCAACACATTCAACCTGAGGTGCAAACATCCATATTTAATTCACAAATGATTGAGCTGAGTGCAACATCCTACAAATCACCATTATGGCATACAATAATAATTTTCTTTATCTAAAAGTAAAAATTAATGTACATAAAGGCACACTACAGCACCACCAAAAATAAATAAAGGAATAAAGGAATTACATGATATGGCATTGAAAAGTCCATAGATTGCATATTAAAGTATGTCAATCAATGTGTCACGATGAAGCATGGACTACACTTTGACTAAAACACATATGCTCGCCACACTTTTCGGGTTCAGAGGCTTTATGTCATCTCCAATTTGGTATTCACCTGCAATTCAACGCCAACCAAATCCTCAAACAATAAACTGGAAAAGAAAGAAGACGAGAACTCTCAGTCAGTTTGACTTACCATTCTCTATTTACAGAATTCTATTTGTTTTGTAATATCTCAAATTCTCAGCCAATCCATGTTCAGGAGTAGGAGCAAGTTAATGAACTCCAGAAACAAATCAAAGAGGTTCACATTTATACACAACTACACTGAACAATGATTTTCTTCCATGACGTGTGGATTGATGAACACTGCATGTGTGGCACAAGTCCTGCAACTGACTAGTGATCTAGTATATTCAGTTAGACAAGCCACAAAGGTGAAAATTCGAAGCAAATGGATTGTAGCAGCCATCCAATTGAGTGAGAAATGAGGAACATGCCACATTTATCAGGCAAAATTCACAATTGCAAGAACATTAAGATTGTCTAATCACTGCAATTTTCATGCCGATGCCCTTCCACATGGTCACCCAAGAAGCTGATCACCACATGTATTTTCTACATGTATGTATAGTGGAGATTCCAAATAAGAGAACTCCAAGGAAGCATGTTTCATCCCTTTTTTTTATCCTTCCTATGAATTTTCACTGTTAGCAAAATGTTCCACAGGAGCTACCCAAGTATTATCAGATTTTCCACTATTAAACAAACTCATTAGTCATTACAACTGACCCTTCACAAGAACATTCCGAGAGAGAGAGAGAGAGAGAGAGAGAGAGAGAGAGAGGCGCCCACAGAAAAGAAAAGCAGTTTTCACTCATTAAAATCATAATCCATACTTGTCAAATGGAAAGAAAGAAATCGATGAAACACCATTCATTCTGATGAACAGAATTCAAAAGAAGACATATAGGATTTCTTGTAATTCTCATTGACTAGAATTTTATAAGTTTCTACAGAAAACTCATGTGACATCATGCACTTCGGACAAAGAAGAAAATAACCCACCAACTACCTACAGCTAGAAGCCCAAAACCAACACATTCAAGAAGAGTTAAACTGAAGGACAAATTACTATAAAAGCAACCGTAACAGTGATGAGTAACACAAAAGATTCAAGCCATATACATCTCAAACACAGAGATATGAAGTACCCAAAAAAAAAGTAAGTTTTTTTTAGTTCAATTTTAAATAACAGCATTTCTGGAGTGCAACCTTTACAAGAAAGAAAAGATGGTTCAAGTGGATCCAACAAGAAATGAACATCCACATAATAAAGCTAAATGTTAAGAAGCTCTGCATTCATTACTCATTCATTACTTCTCAACAATGAATCTCTTTTCGAATATCATTACTCATGAATCATGATAATGATTAGATAGTCTCGTTTGGATGCAATCCAACCCATTGAATTTACAAGAGGAAGACTTACAATCTCTATAATGGAAACCTATTATCATTCCAAGTCTTTCGTATGGAGGTTCTCATAGAACAGCTGGTTACCTAGTTTAAGTTAGCACCCAAAAGCTGGCATCCACCATCCAAACATCCATAACAATATTGCATAAATCTGTTGTTTCTTTTAATCAAAACCCAACTCCTCAGTTTACTAGAGAAATTACATGCTTATATTCATCTCTACCAATATCCTCAAGTCATGTTTTTCTATACACAGGGTCCATTTCCAGTGATCTAGATCATTAATCTAATGTTTCCATGGGATGGGACAGAATGGAAGGAGAACCTAGACATTCAATAATCTTTTCTAAAAATTAATTGGATACTGGCTATATTTCATTAATTGCATTTAACCTCAACAAAGAACAAGGAAATATAAGCTTCACTTTGCCATATTGCAAGGGCTGGCCAGTGAAGAGTGAGGATCAAGTTAGTAGGATATTTGGGAACAGTCTACAAACAGTTGTTCCTATAATCTGAATTTCTGAACCACCGAACAAGTGTGCCAACATGTGAAAAATTCAAGGTCTGACGTCGGGTTGTGGATGAAAAAGAAAGAAAAAAAAAGAAAATCTCCTAGTTACTTAAATACCAATCTTTCAAAATTCATTTTAGATAACAGTGATTATACCTGTATTTTATCTTTTTTTTTTTTTGGGATAATCAGTTCAACTGCACCTGTTAATAATGATAATCATATTGCAACTAACAGCTAGAAGGATGTTGAGGCCCAGGAATGCTTTGGAAAATTATTTTCCTTAATAACGCATATACATTAGGCGCTTTTATTCCTAACCTTTTGTGCCCATTTGGATACTCGTAAAGCGAGTGAAGAAGGTGAATGTATTTGGATAACCTGAATTACCTATAAGTGACAATTGCTTCATTCTCTTCCATATTCAATCACAGGCAAACAGAGTAACTCTATTCACAGGTAAACTAAGTGCATAGCAACTGAGTTTCAAGGATCCAAATGGGGCCTTCAGAAAACCACTTTCCCTTGTCTGGAGAAATCATAAGTCAGGATTTCATGAATATTTCATTTATCTTGTTTCAATGGGAAATTGGGTTTTTCAATCACAAAACAGAGAGAAAAAAATTCACTGTAAAACCAGTGAACTCATGATTCTGAATCATTAGCCCAAACAGAACAAAGCAAGAAAACTTTGAAACTTATACCTTTCTAACTCAACCACTAGATATCCTGTTCAGGGGAGGAAAACCCACCAATTAAATTCAATTAGAAGCACAAAAAGGAGAAGAAGAATTGTTACTGTTGTGGTTCTTCTTCCCTAGTGATGAACTTCCTCTCTGCACCCTTTGTGTCTCCATCTCCCCCACCTACAACAAAGAAAAAGCCACAAACCCATGCCTAATGTAATATATAGCTCTTTCATATACTAGAATGAGAAGAAGATAACACATATTATGGAGAATCCAACAAGAAACCAATTTTCGTCATGCACAGACACACCAAACCGAGAGAAACCCTTGGAGTTTTGGGTAAATCTTGGGGTGAATCAGTGATGATGATGATTCATAGTAGAAGAAATCACATGCATCAACAATAGTATAAAGAGCAAGACAGAGGAAAAAAACCTCAACCCAATTCTTCATGCTCGTCATGCCCCTTGATGATAAAATGGGTTTATGACAAACCGATTAAGAAGAAAGGAAATGAGAGATGGGGCTTACTGATGGAGAGATGGGGTTTGGGGAAAATGAAGAAGAAAGAAAATCGGTACCTCCAATAGAACCAGTCCACCCCAACAACCAACACCAGACCAGCAAGTGTGAAGATCGATCCAATTAGCAACCTATGCAATATGTGGCTCTCGGTCTCACCCCTCTGAAATTCCAAGTCAAGGTCGAGGCGTGCTTGAGAAAAAGAGAGCAGAGGGCGGGAGGGAAACGTGGGAGAGGGCGGGAGAGGAATAGAGAGCGGGTGGGTACTATTTTAGGTCTTGAAACAGAGAAACGGAGAAGCGATCAGGTTTGCCTCTGATGAAAGGCCAAGAAGAGAGTGCTATCGGTTTCTGATTCGTCGGTGCCGGAGAAGACGAAGCTACTTGCAATGTTGCAAAAGCAGAGATCGGGAGAGAGATAAGACTGGGTTGATTTCGATTGGGATCCCACCACCACAAACAAACGAGAAGGAGAGATCCGGTTCCGAATCGCTGCCGGAGAAGAGGGCTGCTGTGGGATCTGAGGCAGAGGAGAGGGCGTGAGACTTTCTTCAGTAGGGCTAGGGCTTTCATTTGAAAGGAAAGAGAGGGATATATGGTAAAGCGAATCAGAAGTTATGTATAACTTCTAGCGGGGTCACTAATGGCCGCAGCAATAAATAACTTTTAGCAAAAAAAAAACACTTTTTACCCTATAAAATACTTAAATTTTTTTTTGTAACACTATAAAATAATGTCGTCTAATAAAACTATTATCTACGACGCATTTAAATCCACGTTGCAAAAAAAACTCATTATCTGCGACGTAGCAGGTATACTGTCACAACTAAATATTATTTGTGACGTATAAATTGCGTCCCAAATAAATAGTTATTTTTTTAGCTTAAATTTTTTATGACACCATATGATGGAGGTCGCTAATAATAATTATCTGCGACGCATAGACATCAGCGTCACGAATAAGATATTATGTGTGACGCAAAAAGGAAACTGTTGCAAAAAACCTTAACTTTTCTATGACATAGCTCAGACTAAAAATTATTTGCGACGCGGGGATTACGTCGCAAATAGAGACACTTATTTACGACAGATGATTATGTCGCAACTGACTATCTAGCGCCGCGAATAATTTTACCGCCATTTGGCGCCAATGATTTTTTGACGCATTTATTTGCGACGCACTATATTCATTGCTGAAAGTATCTATTTGCGACGCATGGAGTCGTGTGTCGCAAATACTTAACTTGTTGCGACGGGTCTAATTTTATGTTGCAAAAAATTTATTTTTTGCGACGCTTTGGGTTGCGTCACAAATAGTTTCGTCGCTAAAAATCCGATTTGTTGTAGTGACACCATATCCAACCAAGCAATGTAAGACATCAAAATCAATTTGCATAAAAAGAATGTAACTAAATGAGCAAAGATGCAAATTGTTTGTAAACATTATTTCCTTCCAAATGATATAATCATAATTAAGCACACGGAAATAAATTCAAGGAAAATGCTTCTAAAAATACAACCAATAAAGCTTAGAACATTTTCCAAGGTTTTTCAAATCACTTCAATATATGAAATTCCAACAAAGAATCATATATAGAATTATGAGCAAGTGAATTTGAAGAACAAGAAGTGTACTATTGTAAATTTTCAATTTGTATTCTCAATAAGACAATAGACACTCCTACAAATTGAACACATATTTTCCATACCAAGAGATATAACTTTGAAAACTCAATGGAAAACTTAAATTGCTTCAAATCATTTGATTTACAAAAAGGATCTAACTAAGACATTCATCAAATGATTTTCCAACATCAATTGATCATGAAAAATCTAACTATCAAAGCTTTTGTAATCACAATCAATTGATCATGAATAGATATGCACTACAAGAGATATAACTATATGAACAAAATGCAAATCCATCATGAAAATATTGCAATCAAGGGATTTTGAAAACCATGAGATATAACTTAGAAGTTCATGAAGACAAAATCAAATGATCACAATGAAACATTGCATTTTAAAAGATGTGACTATAAAGAAACAAAATGCAAATGTAACATGACCAACAAAACGATTTACTATAAAAGAATAGGTTGGTCTAGAGAGGATCAAGGCCTTATGGTTAGTCTAAATATGTACCAATGAAGATTCACCTAAGGTTTTGAAAAGGATGTCCTTGAGAGTTCACTTGAGGACTCACCAACTCTTGGAGATATAACTTGAAAAAGTCTTAGAGTGGTGCAATGAAACTAGGGGAAATATCATTTTCAATCATAGTGGAAATCATTACAAAGATATGCAATAAAGCACAACACTAGGGTTCTAATCTCATACGGATCAACTCCAGGTTGTTAAGCCCTAAAATGGAGTAACCCGCTCTGGTACCAATTGAAAGTTCGGGGATCCGAACCCTAGAGGGGGGGGGGGTGAATAGGGTGAGCTTCAATTATGACCAACTTTAACCAACTTTAACTTCTTTAATTTAAACTAGTCACAAGTGATGATTATCAAACAAAATACGGAAGCTTAATAAAAACAAACACCACAAAAGCAAGTACCATCACACGAGAATTGATAGTGGTTCGACCTCAATACCTACATCCACTACCGGCTTGTGATCCAACACCCCACCGGATTTCGACTATTTATGCTTTTCAATAGGCTAAGCAATAACCTTTACAATATGCTTTTCAAGGCTAAGCAATAACCTCTACATTATGCTTTTCTTAGGCTAAGCAATAACCTCTCCAACCAATGGTTGTTATCTCTCTAATTAGTGTCTATAATACACTTGATGGAGATTCAATTTAGCTCATTACATTTGCCTCTAAAATAGGCGGATATGAAAATGAAAATCTAACTCACACAAACACTCAATGAATGCAAAGATGTATGCTCATGATGTGTGTGTGTGTGATGTCCTCAATCATTTTGAAAATGAAAGCTCATAAATGTATGCCTAATGCTTTTGAAAGTTTTAGCTCATAAAACATTAATGATTAAGGAAAGGATGCAAGTCACATGTTAAAAATAACAACTTGTTAATGATATGAAAATCAAAGGCTCACAAGTTGTATGAAATTAATTAGCTCTAAACATGTGATGCATAGGGATGTCAATCAAATCAACAATGTAGCTCATAAACCATAAAAATAGATTTGATTGAAATTAGGGGACAAATCATATGTAATTATAAATTCAACTTGAAAATGATATACCTATGAAAGCAAAACAAGTTGTGAAACTTTAAAACAAAGTTACATATGATTTGTAAAAATGTTGAATCCAAAACATAAGATATATTTGAAAGTGATTTTCTTATGATGAAAAACAACAACCATAGATTCAACCAAGTATAGGAATCATGTTATATATAATTTCAAAGATTCTTTCATTAACATGATTTACTTAGATTTACCAATTAAAGTACTACTTGGATTGAATCAATGGCGATGCATACAAAACAATAAATCAATTCAAAACATAAAACATGTTAAGGACACAACAACTCATAGTTTATCATGCTACAAAAGATTTACCAATAATAAAACAAAGCATGAAAACATATGATTAAGGAAAGTAGAGCCTACTTGGTGATTTAACTTCATTAATCCAAGCTTTAGCTTTCCTAATGACCCCTTTCATCCCTTAGTTCATTTCCCTTTGATTTGCCTCAAAACCTCTCAAGGAAGGTCTAAAAATCCTCAACTTTTGGCAAATGAATGAACTAATATTTATAGCCAAAATAGCCCAACGGCTAGTCCCCGGGTCGACCTGGCCCTTACCCGGTCGACCTGGCCTTCACAACGGTCAAAAAACAGACCGTTTGAAAAAGGGCTAACGGCTCTTTCCCGGTCGACCTGCAGTGTGGCCGGTCGACCCCCTGGGACCAAAAATCCCAAAAATTGCATATTTGAAGGTATTTTCTGTGGGAACTTTTTGTCCACTAAATCAAGCTTGAAAAACATGTTTTAAAATATTCTAAGGGTTTTTAAAACATGTAACATAAAAAGCCTAAAACGATTTGAAAGATTGAAAACACATAGGCTAGCTTCATTTCCAAAACTTCTCTCCAATATAAAATGCATCTAAGTTTAAAAACAAAACATGCATAAATCAATATCTTAAAAACAATGCATGTGTAAATCAAGATTTCGAGATTTTCTAAATCAATGCATATGTGTGTAAATCAAATGATGCTTGAATGATAATGCATCCATCAAATTGCAATCTACAAAATTCCTAACATGTTAAGGGCTTTAACTTGACATTGTGTAAATGAAACTTTGAAATATAATCCAACTTTGGGGACACCAATTCATGCTTACTTCCGACATTGGGTTCCAATTATACAAAGGTCAACGAATAGCCTTAACATATGCTTGATGGATTTCGTGTTTGAATTTCAGTTTTGGTATGATAAGTATCATCGTGTATTCATTTTAAATTTCAAGTATAAGCTCGTTTGAAGATTTTTTTCAAGTATTTAAAAAGGGGATCACTTCTTAAGTTCGTGTGCATATATAGTTGTGCCTTTTGCTAGTCGTGCCTTGTCTTGTTTTGATAAGTGATTTCCCTCCGTTTTTTTTATCTCGATGTGTTTAGACCTTGTTTCACGTGTTTTATGCATTCATGAATTCAAGTGAACACCACTAAGTTAGGACTGCCCCTTCAGTCTGATCCACTGTCCGAGGGTCCTTAAACATGTGGACTATCTGCAGATTGGTCGTGTATTTTATTACACATCGTGCGTGTCCGATTCCGCGGCCAGAATCCCCATATATGTGGGAATCGTGTCTTGTTTATATTATGTATATCGTGCTCATCGTGCGTGCTTACTCTTGTTATCATGTATGATGGTGAAAGGATGGGCTCAATGTTGATTTTACTATTCATGTTATTATAAGTATTCATGCTAGCTTGTTTTAGTATCTTAACTTGTTTTGTATTTTAGTTTTGTTCACATTTTGAAATGTACCTCAGTCAGTAATTTGTTTATTATGATTTTCTTAAAACACCTATTGTTCCATGCTCATACCTAAATTGATTACTTTGCAAACCATCTTGTTTGACCCTTGCATTTTGGCGCCCAGGTGCAGGTGACATTACCTTTGAAGAGGAGCGTTCGGAGGAGGCTCTTGAGCCACCCCAGTCAAAGAGTGGCAACCCGATGACGTCTAATGGAGTCTTGAGTATTCGCTTCAAATGCCTTGGGTTCTTTGTTATTTTGGGAATTGTATTGGCCTTTGTTGGCCTCTTATGGGCTGTAACAAAACTTAAATTATCTTTTTGCTGACTTTATAACTTGAATTTGATGGCAATGCTATGTTATATTTCCTACTTATGATACCTTGTTTTGATATCTCTATTCTTGCACTTGGAATTTTTATTTGTGCTTGTCTTAATGTGATTTGTTACACACTTCTGCAAATTTAATCGTGTGAGCTAGATTCCACGTGTCTCGGAATCCTCACCGCGGGAACCTATGGGAAATTAAATAAAATTCCTATTGGATCGACGCATTCATCGTTGCGGGCCCGGTCTTCGGTCCGGGGTTGCGACAGGAATGGTATTAGAGCGGGACTTGTTTCAAGCACTTAAAAGAAATTAGAAAATCCTACGAATGTGGTGAGGATTCGTGAGTTTGATAGATTTGTTTAGTATAGAACTTAAGAAACCCCTCAAACGATATTTATTGATTACTAATTCTTTGTTTTACCGCATCATGCCTCCATGAAAAGTTCCAAGTAACAATGTTTCGGGTAGTAATCAGTATGATACAGATCCGACTAATACATCCACTGCCACACAGTTTCAAGAGCTTATGCAAGCTATGTTAGAACAACAAAGGAAGGCAAATGAGAACCAAGCAAGATTTTAAGAACAGATGGCAAAGAAAGATGAGGAAATGGCTCAAGTTCAGAGACAACTATTGGATGTTCTTCAGAACAGGCCTCAATTTCCACAAACTCAACTTTTGGGTCCACAGATTGTTATCCACAATAGGGAGCATGACCCTAATATGTTATTTGAGAGGTTCCAGAAGAGAGCACCAAAGGAATTCTCGTGTCACGAGGACCCATTAGTTGCAGATGACTAGTTGGCAAACACCGAGAAGATTTTTGATGTCTTCATATGCACAGGGAGACAGAAGGTCAACCTCACAGCTTCATTGTTCTATGGACTTGCTGATCAGTGGTGGCAAACAGTCAAGGACCCGTATATGACAATGGCTAACGAAGGTGCATGGGCAGCATTCAAGACACAGTTTCAAGATAAGTACATCCCCTCCCAAGTCAAGAGATAGAAAGCTATTGAGTTTTAGCAGCTCAAGCAAGGCAACATGACCGTTCTAGGCTATGTCACCAAGTTTGAAAGATTAGCTAGATATGCTACCGAGTTGATTGACACTAAATAGAAGAAGATAACCAAGTTCTTGGAAGGATTGAACCCGATTATCATGAGAGATGCCATAGAAGTAGTTCCACCAGCTACCTATGACGAGGCTATCAAACGGGCATATAAATTTGAAGATATTAACAACCTGGTCATTCAAGACAGGAAACAGCACTACCAGCACCAGAATAAAAAATAGTACCATAACAAGAAACCAAGACAGGAGCAGAGTCAAGTGAGGCAAGGTTATGGCCACTGTGGGAAGAACCATGAAACTCATGAATGTCGTAAGGCCACAGGCGCTTGTTTCAAGTGTGGGGCTATGGGCCATGCAATCAAGGAATGCCCACAACTTCAGACTCAAGGCAATAGAAACCAACAATATAGACACGCAGCTCCTCAAAATCAAGCACCAGTTCAGAATCAAGTTAGACCACCTTAGCAGCAACAACAACAACAGCAGGGCAGACCACAAGCACAGAATCAAAATGTTCGTCCTCCACAACAGAATAGAAATGCCCAAGGAAGGCAAAATCAAGTACCGAATAGGCTACAAATGCATGGACGCTTATATTACCTCAATCTTTTGGATGCTGAAGTTGCAGGTAGAAGGTAAACTTCTAGTGTGTGGGGTAGAAGCACAGATTTTATTTGATCCTGGATCCACACATTCATTTTTATCTCCTATTTTTGCCAAGATGATTGATGCACCACATAGTGAATTGGATTATATTCTGATTATCACCACACCAGTAGGTAAACAGGTTGTGTGTAGAACCTATTACCATAACTATTCGGTTTTGTTAGGAGATGTTAATTTATCAGCCAACCTTATTGTTTTGGACATGCATGACTTTGATATCATCTTAGGCATGGATTGGTTAGAACCTACCATGGATTGTTTTAGCACAACCATAACATTCAGATTGCAAGAAGCACAAACAAAATTGTTATTTCAGGGAAACAAGAGGAAAACTTAGGCAGGATTTATTTTAGTGTTGAAAGGAAGCAGATTATTACAGAGCGGGTATGAGACATTTATTGCGTTTATCATGGAGGATAAACAGTCCCAAGGGGTGGAGGATATCCTTGTTGTGTGTGAATTTCCTGATATTTTTCCAGAAGAAATCCCAGGATTACCACCAATCAGAGAAGTTGAGTTCACAATTGAGCTTCTTCCAAGGACAGCTCCGATCTTTATTGCACCATATAGAATGGCTCCAGCAGAAATGGGTGAATTAAAACTTCAGTTGCATGAATTGTTGAGCAAAGGCTTCATTAGGCCAAGTGTTTTACCTTGGGGAGCACCCTTGTTATCTATGAAAAAGAAAGATGGAAGCCTAAGAATGTGCATAGATTACAGAAAATTGAATCATGTGACCGTCAAGAACAAATATCCATTGTCAATGATAGACGAATTATTTGATCAATTGCAAGGAGCAGCCTATTTTTCCAAGATAGACTTGAGGTCTTGGTATCATCAGTTGAGAGTTAGAGACTCAGATGTGCAGAAAACAGCTTTCAGAACAAGATATGGGCATTACGAGTTTTTAGTGATGCCCTTTGGTTTGACAAATGCACCCGCAGTCTTTATGGCTCTTATGAATAAAGTCTTTGCACAGTATTTAAATCACTCTACTGTGATATTCATTGATGACGTCCTCGTGTATTCCAAGAGTAAGAAGGATCATGAAGAACATTTGAGGACAGCGTTACAGCTTTTGAGGGACAACCAGCTTTATGCAAAACTCAGTAAGTGCGAATTTTGGTTAGAATAGGTTGCTTTTCTAGGCCACATCATCTCAAAAGAAGGTTTAGCAGTTGATCCAGCCAAGATAGAAGTAGTTGTTAATTGGGTGAGACTGAACAGTGTGACAAAAATCATAAGCTTTTTGGGGTTAACAGGCTATTACAGAAGATTTGTATAAGGTTTTTTGTCCATTGCAGCACCATTGACGAAATTGACCAGGAAGAGTGTCCCATTTGTTTGGACTGAACAATGTGAAACAAGTTTCCAAGAATTGTAGAGAAGATTAACCACAGCTCCAATCTTTACATTACCATCGGGCAGCGGTGGATTTATTGTTTATACAGATGCTTCGAATGTGGGACTAGGTTGTGTATTGATGAAAGATGGCAAAGTGATTGCTTATGGCTCAAGACAGTTGAAGGATCATGAGAGGAACCATGCAACTCATGACTTGGAATTGGCAGCAGTTGTATTTGCCTTGAAGACGTGGAGAAACTATCTCTATGGAGAGAAATTTGAAGTCCATTCAGACCACCGAAGTTTGCAATACTTATTCTCACAAAAGGATTTAAATATGAGACAGAGATAGTGGATGGAATATATCAAGGATTATGACTTCCCAATCAAGTATCATCCAGGCAAAGTGAATGTTGTAGTAGCTAATGCATTGAGCTGAAAATCAGTGATCATGGCCAATTTGAGAGGAGTTAATGTTTTTTAGCAGTTTGAAAAGTTAGGTGTTGAAGTGCAAACACTAAAGTTGGGTGTGATGTTATCAAATATGACAGTATCTAAACCTACCTTCATCTAGAAGATCAAGGACAGATAATTCCAAGACCCAGACTTTGCAAAGATAGTAGAGCATATCACAGAACGCCCAGATTTCAAGATGGTGAATGGGATACTGTATTTTCGTGACCGATTGTGTATGCCAAATGTGGATGACTTGAAGAGTAAAATAATGAATAAGGCTCACAATACAAGATATTCCATGCATTCGGGTAGCACAAAGATGTACTACAATTTGAAAAATAGACTTTGGTGGAACAATATGAAGAGAGAGATAGCAACTTTCGTGTCTCGTTGTCTAACTTGTCAGTTGATTAAAGAAGAACATCAGAAGCCCCCAGGTTTGCTACAACCGTTGGAGATTCCAGAGTGGAAATGGGAGCACATCACCATGGATTTCGTCTCCGGTTTGTCAAATAACAAGAAGGGGAATAATGCAATTTGGATTATTGTGGATCGTCTGAAGAAGTTTGCTCACTTCATCCCAATGAGGACAGGGAATATGATGCATATGGCACCACTTGCAAAACTATTTGTGGATGAGATTGTTAGTAAACATGGTCAACCCGTCTCCATCACTTCAGACAGAGACAGCAGGTTTGTTTCAAAGTTTTGGAAAACTCTTCATGAATCTATAGGTACCAAACTCCAGTTCAGCACAGCATATCATCCTCAGACCGATGGCCAGTTAGAACGGACGATACAAGCTCTTGGAGACATGTTACGTGCTTGTGTATTGGATTTCAAGGTTAAGTGAGAGAGTGCTTACCACTTTATGAGTTCGCTTATAACTGTTGGAAATAGGTGGGCCTCGTGGATAGGTTTTCAAAACTTTTTGACCCACTTGACTTAGGGATCAACTATCCAGAAGGCTATAAAACCCAATCCAAGATCCATGTCCTCAATCTCAGCCATCATGATCAGCAAATAAACCTATCAAGAAGATAGTACAACAGCCAACAAGCATCCATAAAATCTACAACATGCAAGGAAGTAGATAATACCTTAGGAGCTCGGTTGCACTCTTATGGAGAAGTTGCGTCTTTCTTTGATGATGAAACTCTTTCACGTATCAAATAAGAATCTCCAAGAGCTTTTGATCTTCCACGCTATGACCCGTATCAGATTATTTTTCTCAAGAAGATGGGTGGGATCTCCAAGAAAAAGCTCTTAAGGAAACTAGAAGAGAACTAAAAGAGGGAAGAGAGGAGAAGAAGCATGTGCAACTCTTGCACAAACAAGGCTTGGGCGTGAATCTCCAGGTGGGGATTTTCATAGGACGTCTAGCCCTATAATCCCCTCTATTTATAGCTTTTGCAAAACCTCCTCTTTGTTATCTAATTGAAATAGAAGTCTCACTTCTCTAACAATTAGTAACTCTCTTCTTTCTAATTTAAATGGAATTCTTACTTCCATTATAATTAGTAACTTACTATTACCACTATTAGAAGTCTCACTTCAAATAGAAATAGTTACTTTCTGTTTCCTTTTAGAGTTCTACTATAATTAGTATCTTTCTAATAACTTGGGCTAGCGTGGGGACCACTAGGGATTCCAAAGAAAGTTGACTCCAACTGGGACATCGCGACCCCACATCTCATGTGCAATCCGGGCCTATAGTTAATTGCAAATAATACCACTATATAAATGCAATTGCACTCCGGTCTTAAGAATAAATTACAATGAAGACCCTAAACTTCCACATTGCCACAAGTAGGCCCCTCCATCATTATCCATGGATCAATTGGAATAAATATGTCCCATCTAATCTAAGATCCACATCTTATTATCCTTGAGCCCCAATTAATCACAGTGATCATTAGTACCATCCAATTAACTCTTAATCGAGATGGGTACGCACTTACTAATGACAAATCCATTAATTGGCACAAGTGGATAATGTCGCGACCCCGGACCGGGAATCCGGGATCGGGACTAATGGTGAATAATGATTAATGATGATTATCTACATCAACAATATACAACTTATTTAATTTCCCACAGGTGTCCGCGGTGAGGATATCACAACCTTGCATGAATATTTCTTTTGAGTGCGGAAGCGTGTAGCAAATCAAATAGTAGACTATCTCTAGCCATGCAAGCATTAACATCAAATATCAAAACTGAATCAGAATGAGCAATTATCTATAGCATGTTTCCCAAAAGTTGTTAAAGTTAGACAAAATATCATTTAGTTACATTCCCCAAAATTAGAGGCCAACAAAGGCCAATATGACAAAATAATAACCCAAAAGAATGGTTAATAAGTTCTCCACAAAATGTTACGCCTCTTGTAGCAACCCGATGTCTACATCACATCGTCAGCACGCCACTCAACTAGAGGTTGCGGCTCACCTACCGCCTCCTCTGGCTCCTCCTCAAGGAAACCGGCAACGGGACCTGAGTCCCAAAGCAAATGGGTCAGACACGACGGTCTGGCAAGAGAGTGAAAAGATACAACCACAAATAATAGATGAAATACCTCGGAAAGCAAGGAAATCTGTTTAAGCAAGAACTCTCACAAAATAGATAAATCATTTGCTAGAAAACATGTAAACAAGATAAAACATATGAGGTAACCAAGGGATCAGGAACTAACAAGATGGCAATCACATAAAGCTAAGTCCTCTGTCACTAAAGTGACAACAGTATCACGGAATGTTGATCTCAGTCACACAAGGTGAGGAGATTCAACGCAAATCATATATACAATATAAATATACGGGACGGGACCACGGTAGCGAACCGGGTATCGGGACGGGACCACGGTAATGACCGGGTATCGGGATCCAAACTGCAGCTGGCGGAATGGGAGAGAGATTTCCAAGTCGGTGGATCAAACCGACAAGGTACCCAAGCTTAGTGATGCCGACTCATAGGTTAAATAACACATCAATACATATGCAAGTAAATCAAGTACAAGTAAATCAATGAACGGGCAAGAATATTCAAATGCATAACTTTCATTTCATATCGGGCAATACTCTTCGGGACAAGTCAATGTTACTAGTGTAACCATCAAGCTTTCGGGAAAACAGATCATGTAAAGTAAATCTTGGAAATGAAGAAATAAAATGAACTATAACAATTCCGGGAAAAATATTAATTTCAAGATCTATTTAAGTGAATAGGGGTCCCGTATGTTGATTATTGAAATGATTTGGTACTCCTTGAGTTTGAAGACATTCCGGGCTCCTTATGAAGTTTTACGATTTTTAAAACTTAATATGAGCTTATGGTTAGAACTAGTTATTACCATAGAAGATCAAGACTATAAACAGTCAATCCTAAGTATGATGTTAACCCAAAACTATCGAGCAACCTACTCAGTCACCGAAAGGAATAGAATTCGCGATACCCAAGGAAATAGACCTTTCGTTTAGATATGAAGAAAATATCGTGTCGTTCCATCCCGTTCTAGATTGAAATAGATTGAACTTCGATGCATCCGAACCAACCGTGAAGAGCATCGGCTCAAGACGCCCTCACATATGGTCAAGTGAGTCCAAGGAGGGTAGCCAAGGTCCACAAAAAAAAAATAATATCGAAACCCACTGGGTCAGTTACGGACAGGGTCCGATCGATCGGCTCAAAAAGCCTTACAGTTAAAGACAGTCCGATCGATCGGTCTGCACGTCCGATCGATCGGACCTGGGCGTATAGCAGGTCCGGGAACTTGATTTTTTTCCTTTCTGTTTCCTTTCCTTCCAACACATAAAACAACCACATAGAACTATAAACAAGATGACTTAAACACATGTTTCCAAGACATTAAATGAGGCTATCAAGATGCATAAAGATCATTTATTTCAACCATAAAAGGAATAAATGAAAACATGAAAATCCATAAATGCTTCACCAAACCATTTGAAACTTAAAAACACTTAATCATTCACTTGCCTCAAGTCCAAGCTAGCCAAAATCAAGCCTCTACTCACTTCTTAAGCTCACTTCCAAGCTACAATTAAAAACCCCCAAAACAAACCCTAAAATGGGTCAAACAATGAAATGACAAGGAAACCTTTCAATAATAAAGGTGGAGCTTCTCTAAGGCTATAGGAACACAAATCTAGAAGATGAAGAAGAACACTTACTTGGATGACCTTCAAATGAAGAGAGCTATCTCAAAGGGAGTCTCAAAGTTGATAGATTCTTCTACAAAAGGTATCAAAGTGAAGCTTGCTAGGTGAGGAAGAGGTTGGTGATCTCCATTTCGAGTTTGGTGCAAGATTGGTGAGGATTGGAGAAGGAGAAGCAAGAAGAAGAAAGAGTTGCTCACCAAAACCCTAGACTCTCCTCTTGTGCTGGAAAATGAAAATGGAGAAGGAAAGGAAGGGTCTCCTTTGTTAACAATTGGGAGGTTGGGTCCCACAACTTAAGGAACTAATTTGGCTGAAGTCATCACTCTCGGGTCCTCGGATGAATTCGATGAAGAAGGAAGAAATGTTCGTCGAAATATCTAGTTTCCAAAAAGTATATGTTTCGCGAGTTTCGGGAATATCAAGTTTTGGGTACAGATTTGGTGTGAAATGACTGTTTTACCCTCAAGGCTATGAAATCGGGTTTCGAGATCTCAAACGGGGACGGGACCAACATGAAAGTTGTAGGGATCATCAAAACGAGTAAAACGGGATTAAAATCATGAATGTAAAAACTTCCGATGAATCCTCAAACATATGCAATGTCATGAAAAGGAACCCCCAAAGGGCCCTACTAACACAAAGCAAATCAAAATCCCCAAAACTATATCAAAAGCTATTCCAAACCCAACTTAGCCAAAAACACTAATCAAGCTTAGCACTAACACGCAACTTAATTAGCACTAATCGGGTTCACTCGGGTCCGGGTCTTACAGATAATATAGATAGATTCCATCTTGACCATTGGATGTTCCCACAGTCCTACTACCACGTACCCAAGACACTGAGGTGTTGACCTACAGTTGGCCTGACTCATTGGTGACTCAAAGCAAATTAATAGACAGAAACTTGAGTTCATCAATGTCTCAGGATTGAGAGCCTATTGCTAGGGAATTATGAGAGCAGTCCTTAAATCGAGACAGTATTTCATAAGGTGCTTCTTATGGTCCTTCAATACATCCAATGTACTAGCATTATGATCCATAATCTTTCATTCTGATGATCGAGACAAATCACACTATCTTATAGTGATCAAAGTGCTGCAACCTTATCAAATGAGATGCCCAGTCTCATCACTGGTTGTGAAGATATTTTTAAAGTATAAGATTTGTGACACATGTCTCCCGTATGTGGATCTCATCCATAAACATATATCACATCTAATATACTAATGGGACCCGGTTCATCTCATGAACCATCACGTCATATGTATTGGTCATGTGCATTAAGTAATAAAACACCATTCATCTCATGAAAGGAAAGCATGATTTTATTGATAAATAAAGAAATTAATCAACTTATTACATCAACTGATGGATTGAGACCACACAATCTAATAATAATAATAGCTACCACTCTAGCATTGGTATGACACCTTTGGAGGCACTCTATGGTAGAAGATGCAAAACTCCACTTTGAAAGGAAGAAGTCGGTGTGCGTAGTTTTCATGGACCAACGAAAGTTGGAGATACAAGTGACATGGTCAAGCTGATTCAAGAACGTTTGAAGATTGTCCGAAGTAGGCAGAAGAGTTATGCAGACACTCGCCGAAGAGAATTGCAATTTTGAGTGGGTGACAAAGTGTTCTTGAAAATTTCACCAGTTAGATGAACTCTAAGGTTCAGACAGAAGATCAAATTGTCAAGAAGGTTTATTGGTCCATATGAGATTTTGAGCAAGATTGGAGAAGTTGCATATAGACTTGCGTTACCGCCGGAACTCTTCGGGGTGCACAACGTATTTCATGTTTCCATGCTCAAGAAATATGTTTCTAGTCCTTCGCATATACTACAGCACGAGCCTTTGGAGATTCGAGAAGATGCCTCGTACGTGGAAATGCCGATCAAAATCATTGATACTAAAGAGCAAGAATTAAGAAATCAGACTATTCATTGGGTCAAAGTACTTTGGAAAAATCAAGAGCCAAAGGAAGCCACATGGGAATTGAGAGATCAAGTGCAAAGGAAGTATCCACAATTGTTACCAGAGGTAAATGTTTGTTTTATTTGGTGGACCAAATATCCTAAGGGGTGGAGGATGTTAGACCCCGACCCAAACTAACCCGATTAGTGTGTGATTAGTGTGTGCTTAGTCTTAAGTGGGTTTAGTTACTGTTGGGTTAGAAAATAATTAGTTTTAGTCCTAGACATAGCTTTGTGAATTTTGAGAGCGTCTAGTGTTAGTCAAACATGCTCAGGGAGGCCTGAGTGTACGTGCAAGCTTGGGAGGATCGTTTTCATTTCCATTTTAATTATGATTTTTATTTCATTTGAATGGTCTTCTTATTCGTTACAACTTTTGTTTTCAGCCCGTCCGTATTTGAAGCCCAAAAACCCAAATTTTGGCCCAAAAGGGTAAAATTGTCTTTTTATACCCAAATCTGGACACAAACTTCAAAATCTCAAAACCATGTCAAAATTATACTTTTTGGAAACTAGAATTTTCGAAGATCATTTTATCCTTCTTCGTTGAGTTCGATCGGGGCCCGCAAGATCATGTTTTCGTCGATGCAAGGATTAGACCTAATGGGCCCCATTTGCAAAGTACTCAAGTCATTCTCCTGCTCCCTCCTTTCATTCTCATTTCCTGCAACCCTAGAGAACCAAGCTCAAAGAAAAAACCCCCTTTTCTTCTACCTTTCCCCATCTTGCATACCTTATCTATGAGTTTCCAAATGGAATTCTAAGACTACCATTTTCTTCCTCTCATCTCAAGCTTTCTATTGATGCCATTTTCTTGAAAAATATAGTTGGGCAAGCTCTCCATTTCCTTCATTTCTTCTTGTTTGGGCATCTCTAGGTAAGAGCTTCAACCCATCTCTTCAATGGGGTCTTTTTGACTCCTAAAGATCTTATT
Organism: Cinnamomum chago; assembly: GCA_038049695.1. NCBI lineage: Eukaryota > Viridiplantae > Streptophyta > Magnoliopsida > Laurales > Lauraceae > Cinnamomum > Cinnamomum chago. The sequence continues at coordinate 54,875,804 of CP142456.1, forward strand.
TTTCATACATGCAAACCCTTTGTGGAAATGGATTTCTTTATTTTCAATTTGAATGAGTTTTGAATGGATTTTTATGGGGTTTTTGTAGTATTTGGCTTAGCCCTTGAGTATGAGTGCTTGAAGAGAATTTGTGTGGCATTTGGGCAAAAGGTAAGTAATCTATATAGGTCGAATGATACATGTGTTTTGTGGATTGCATTGTTACTTTTGAAACTTGCATATAACGTGTTATGTTTTCCTTGAGTTCTTCCTATGTGTTTTCCATTCAAGTATATGTATTGATGTCAAGTGCTTTTCCAAACTCTTAGATTTCTATTTGATTTTTAGGCCCTTGTTTCATTAGAAATTTGGGTTTGTTTTGGTAGAGAATGGAGATTGAATGTTTAGATTGTGGATTGGATGGTATGGAAATATGGAAATGACCATTTGGAGAGCATGTAGGCTCAAGAGAATACAAGTGGTCTAAGGATGAGAAGAGGGGAAGAAATAAATCAGAAATCACACAAGTGAAGGGCAGTTTTTTGCACTCAGCGAGCACAGGCAGAAGTCTGGGTTCGCTTGAGTGACCAGGCCACTGCCTGGTCCGAGCGCAGACAGAAGTCTGTTCGCTCGTGCAACCCTTGGGTCCGCTCGAGCGAACTGTCCATTGTCTGACCTGGAGCAGGACAGAAAGTTGTCCGCTCAAGCAACCTTTGTGGTCCGCTCGAGCGAACAGTCTCACTCGAGCGAGGTGTCAAAATCGCTCGAGCGAAGCTGCCAGATTCAAGAATGAGTTTTATTTCCATTGTGTATCTTTTTGGGATTGAAAACTAGACTATGTTAAGGGCTTTAACTTGACATTGTGTAAATGAAACTTTGAAATATAATCCAACTTCGAGGACACCAATTCATGCTTACTTCGGACAATGGGTTCCAATTAAACAAAGGTCAACGAATAGCCTTAACATATGCTTGATGGGTTTCGTGTTTGAATTTCAGTTTTGGTATCATAAGTATCATCGTGTATTCATTTTGAATTTCAAGTATAAGCTCGTTTGAAGATTTTTTTCAAGTATTTAAAAAGGGGATCACTTCTTAAGTTCGTATGCATATATAATTGTGCCTTTTGCTAGTCGTGCCTTGTCTTGTTTTGATAAGTGATTTTCCCCCTTTTTTATCTCGACGTGTTTAGACCGTGTTTCACGTGTTTTATGCATTCATGAATTCAAGTGAACACCACTGAGCTTGGACCGCCCCTTCAGTCTGATCCATTGTCCGGGGGTCCTTAAACATGTGGACTATCTGCGGATTGGTCGTGTATTTTATTACACATCATGCGTGTCCGGTTCCGCGGCCGAAATCTCCGTATATGTGGGAATCGTGTCTTGTTTATATTATGTATATCGTGCTCGTTGTGCGTGCTTACTCTTGTCATCATGTATGATGGAGAAAGGATGAGCTCAATGTGGATTTTACTATTCATGATATTATAAGTATTCATGCTAACTTGTTTTAGTATCTTAACTTGTTTTGTATTTTAGTTTTGTTCACATTTTGAAATGTACCTCAGTCAGTAATTTGTTTATTATGATTTTCTTAAAACACCTATTGTTCCATGCTCATACCTAAATTGATTACCTGCCAAACCGTCGTGTTTGACCCTTGTATTTTGGTGCCCAGCAAGGATGAAAATAGCGGTAGTGGCGAGCGTAGCAGGCACTACGTAGCATATCAGCGTAGCGGTGCGATTTGTAAAAATCGTCAAAAAAAAATGAAAAAATTCTAGAAAATCTAGAATATTGGAAAATGTATTTTTTTTTCACAAAAGTAACTAAGGTAAGGGGGCGTAGAGAAAAAAATAATGTCATGAAGTCAAGACTTAAGAGTACCTAGAGAAAAAAAATACATCTACCAAAGGGGGCCTACCAAAGGGGGTGTCTAATAGGATGTACTTAGAGAAGAATCATTGAGAAGAACTCTCTGTATCAACTGAAATACGATGAGATCATGTGATTTTTGGTGTTCTTTTGAACATAAAAGGGTAGAAGCGTTGTGTAGAAATGTTATTTGGAGAGAAGAAGAAAAGAAATAAGTCTTATTATGCATTTAAAAAAAATTGGAAAGTAGGAATTTTTCTCACCCCATAGCGGCCCCATAGCGGTCGTAGCGGGCCTGTAGCGGCTGCTACGGGTGTAACGGCTGATAAATTGGCCGTAGCGCAGTGGTGGCGGCCGCTATTTTCATCCATAGTGCCCAGACGCAGGTGACGTTGCCTTTGAGGAAGAGTGTCTGGAGGAGGCTCTTAAGCCACCCCCAGTCAGAGAGTGGCAACCCTACGACGTCAATTAGACGTCGGGCGGAGTCTTGAGTATTTGCTTCAAATGCCTTGGGTTCTTTGTTATTTTGGGAATTGTATTGGCCTTTGTTGGCCTCTTATGGGTTGTAACAAAACTTGACTTATCTTTTTGTTGACTTTCTAACTTGAATTTGATGGGAATGCTATGTTATATTTCCTACTTGTGATACCTTGTTTTGATATCTCTATTCTTGACTTGGAAATTTTATTCGTGCTTGTCTTGATGTGATTTGCTACACGCTTCCGTAAATTTAATCATTTGAGCTAGATTCCACGTGTCTAGGAATCCTCACCGTAGGAACCTGTGGGAAATTAAATAAAATTCCTATTGGATCGACTCAATCATCGTCACGGGCCCGGTCTTCAGTTCGGGGTCGCAACAGAAACCTTCTCACCAGTAGCCATGCTCAAGTCCATCCGGATACTCTTATCCATTGCAGCTCATCTTGATTACGAGATTTGGCAAATGGATGTCAAGACAGCATTTTTCTATGGCCATCTTGAGGAAGACATCTATATGGTGCGGCTAGACGATTTTGTAGCTAAAAACCAAGAGCAAAAGGTTTGCAAGCTACAGAAGTCCATTTATGGACTGAAGCAGGTATCCCGAAGCTGGAACATCCATTTTGACCAGGCAATCAAGTCATTTGGCTTTTGTCAAAATCCGGATGAGTCATGTGTGTACATGAAAAGCGAAGGTGACAGGGTACTCTTTCTGGTTTATATGTCGACGACATCCTACTCCTTAGGAAAGACGTAAGAATGTTGTCAACAGTGAAAGTTTAGTTGGCCAAGACTCTTGATATGAAGGACTTGGGAGAAGCTAGTTGGATCCTAGGAATCAAACTCCATCGGGACTGGAAAAATAGGATGATTGGCTTATCCTAAGCTGCATACATAGATAAGGTACTGGTAAGGTTTGCTATGCAAGACTCCAAGAAGGGTATTACACCTTTCAGGCATGGAGTGCACTTTTCCAAGGATCAATGTCCTAAGACACCTAAGGAAAAGGTGCAAATGAGGTCGATACCATACGCTTCGGCTGTTGGTAGCCTCATGTATGCTATGCTATGTACTAGACCGGATATATGTCATGCAGTGGGCCTAGTCAGTAGATATCAGTGTAACCCAGGACCTGAACATTGGACTGTTAGGGTTTTTATAGATTGCAATTTGATGGATGCATTATCATTCAAGCATCATTTGATTTACACACTTGCATTGTTTTAAATAAACTTGAAATCTTGTTTTATTCATGCATTGCTTTTAAGATTTGTAAAAGTATTGATTTATGCATGATTTGTTTTTTAATCTTGGATGCATTTGTTTTAGAAAAGAGTTTTCAAGAAATCAAGCAAGCCTTTGTTTTAAAAGTTTTGAATCTTTTTAGGATTTTTATGTCATGTTTTAAAAACCATTAGAATCTTTAAAACATGTTTTCCAAGCTTGATTTAGTGGCCAAAAGGTCCCCCAAAGCTAAACCTTCAAATTTGCAAAAGTTGCATTTTTTGTCAAAGGGAGGCTGTCCCGGCAGTGTCGCCGGTCGACTGAGACAACTGGAGGTAAAACCTGCAGTTTCTGAACTGAAACCTCCAACGGTCAGAAATCTGACCGTTGTGCCTTCCCGGTCGACCGAGACCTCTTTGCCGGTCGACCGAGGACTAGCCGTTGGCAACTTTTTGGCTATAAAGTCCATTCATTTCCAACCTTTTTCAAGGCTTGATACATGAACCTTTGAGAGCATTTTGGAGCCAAAGAAAGGGGAAGAAGTTGGAAAGGCTAGGGGGCCATTTGGAAATCAAATACATGAGTTCTTAAAAAGGTACACTTTACTTGTATTTTGATTTTCATTAAAATGAAATGCATGCATGTTCAAATCCTTTGTATTTTCATTTATGCTTGATTTCAAGTCCTTAAAGAGTTGATTTGCAAGCTCAATATCTTTCTTGGTAAATTAGATTAGTTTGCAATCACTCTTATCAAATCACATGCTTTCTTAAACTTTATTTTTCGTACAACTTGTGATTCTTTGAATTTTATGTCATTAACAAGTTGTTTATTATTCATGTGATTTGCATCAAACTTCAATCAAAACTTTTGTGTGTCTTAAACTTTCAAATGCTTTAAGCATATATTTGATTAAGCTTTCTTTTTAAATTTGATTGAAGTCATCACACACACACATCATGAGCATACACTTTTGCATTCATAGAGTGTTTGTGTGAGTTGTTTTAAACTTTCATATTAGCCTATTTAAGAGGCAACAACATTTGAGCTTTAATTTGTAATCTCTTAGAGTGATCTTTTGGAAAGACACCTTCTTAGAGAAATCTACATTGTGTAAGGTTATTGCTTAGCCTTTGAAAAGCATCTTGTAAGGTTATTGCTTAGCCTAAGAAAAGCATTTTGTAAAGGTTATTGCTTAGCCTAGAAAAGCACATTGTAAGGTTGTTGTTGAGCCTAGAAAAACAACATTGTATAGGTTATTGCTTAGCCTTTGAAAAAGCATACATAGTGGAAATCCGGTGGGGTGCTGGATGCACAAGCCGGTAGTGGATGTAGGCACGTTGGCCGAACCACTATAAATATTGTGTTGTGGTGATTGCTATGTGGTGATTGTTTTGTTTAGCTTCCGCATATTGTATGGTTTATCATCACATGTGACTAGTTTGCTTTAAGAAATTAAAATTGGTTTAAATTGGTCACAATTGTAGCTCACCCTATTCACCCCCCCCCCCCCTCTTGGGTTAGGATCCTCGTGGACTTTCAATTGGTATCAGAGCCAAGTGCTCTAATCCCTTAGGATCAAGTGTTTGGAACTCTTGATTAGGTGTAAAAACCTAGAGTTTAAACCCTAGTGTTGTGCTTCCTTGAAAATCATTAGAATGGACTCCACTATGCTAGATCTTGTAGATTCTTCTAGACCCCTCATTCCTCCTTCTATTGGAGATTCAAACTTTCAATCTAATGAATCTCAATGTGACATAAAAGAGGAAGAAAATGATTATGATGAAGATGATCTTCAACAAGCCTATAATGAATTATATACATTATCTTCCAAGCTTGATAAGAGAAATAGAAGTCTAAGAGAAGAATCTATGAAACTAAACAAAGAGCTAGTCTCTTCAAAAGATGAACTTAGAGAGAAAGAAGAAGTAATAAATTGTGTAGAATCTAAGTTCATGATCTCTATGAATAATCTATCTAACATTCAAGATGAACTAAATGAATTAAAGATGGATTATGATAAAGTCAATAAGGAAAATTTAATTCTAAGAGATCAAATAAAAAGGCAAGACAAAGACTTTAACAACTTAGAAGCCAAGTTGATTAAAAGTAAGTTAAAAACACAAGAACTTGGATCTAAAGTTGTTAATGAACTAAAACATGAATTAAAACTTGCCAATGAAGAGATAAGCAAACATAAGGATATTGAAAATGAACTTTCAAAAGTTAAAAATGAAAATTCCATCCTTATAACCAAAGTCACTCAACTTGAAGTTTACAAACAAAAGTATGAGTGCAAGTTTACCCAAAGTGAAGAAAGACTTGAAAAATTATTTAAATTGGGTAAACCTCATGGAGATAGGACGGGTCTTGGATTTAATAGGAATATGTTACATGACCCTAAATTCACCAACACTTTTGTGAAAGGTGAGTCCTCATTCTCTAGCACTCTTTCTCCTTTGCCCAAAACCAAATGTAATTTTTGTGGCATTGAAGGACATTTTATGTTTGAGTGCAAACTAAGAAAAAGAAGCCATGTGTCTAAACCCATCTTTGAACTCAAGAAGGTAGAATCTAAATCTATGAAGGGTAAGACACTTAAAAACAAAGAAGACTCCAAAAAGACTAAACAAGTTAAATCATTTAAAATGGAGTCTCCTAAGATAGATTCTAAAAAGCTTAATCAAGTTAAAACAAGCTTGAAAGAATCTAAGAACAAGAAGCTTCTCTCTTTTCCTCCTTTAACCTTAGAAATGAAAGAGTTCATGAAAAAGATTGAAAAGTTAAAATTAAAGTTCAAAAGGCAAAAAGAGGGAGGAAAAGTTAAAAGAAATGAGAAGGTTAACAAGAAAACAAATCAATCCCCTATGAAACAAACACACCAACTCTCTAAGACTAATCATCAATCTAAAATAGTCAAACCTCAAAGATTTGATGTTAAGTCTAAAAGAATTCAATCTCTATCTCCTTTAGTTGGTGGAATTTCCAAAGTAGTCTCCAAAGCTCAAGACCTTAGGTGGATTCCCAAAGTTTTATACTTAGACAAACCTTAAGGCCTTGGACCACCTTGACCAACCTATTCTTTAATAGTTAAATCTCTTTGTTGGTCATGATTGCATTTGCATTTTGTTCTTTCTTAGTTACATCTATTAAAATGCATTGTTTCTTTATGATCATTTGATTTTGTTTTCATGCACCATTCCAAGTTACATGTCATGGTTTTCAAAATCTTTTGATTATAATCTCTTCATGTTAGATTTGCTTTTTGCACTCCTTGAGTTATATGTCTTGCCTTGCATTTCTACATGATTAAATTGTTTGTGACTTTAAAGGCTTTCATAGCTAATTTAGTCATGATCAATTGTTGTATGTTGTTTGCATCCTTGCTTATTTAGTTATGCTTTTTATATGCAAATGACAATTGGTTCCATGTATGGTTGTGATCTTAGTAATATTTGTAGAAACCATACTAGAACCCAAATCCATCCTCTATGCCTTATAGTCATTTCTTTTTGGATGGTTATGATGTCGACTCATGTAGATTCTCTTAGTATCATCCTTATACATGTTTCAACTTCATAAGTAGTGTTCTTAATCATATGAATCTCTTTGAAATCCATTCCTTGCATTTATGTTGGTTGATGGATATCTTAGTAGTTGAATTCATATGATTTGGACACTTTGGAAATTGCATGTTTTACAAAGTAATATCCTTTTACATTGCAATTTACCTTGTTCATCACTATGCTCAATAGTTATATCTTTATTAGTGATGAATATGCATTTATGATGCTTGATGGAATTTTTGTCACATTCTTGCTCTTTATCATGTTATCAAATTCAATTGGTTTCAATTGGTATAATGTTTGATTGATTTGATTTCTTGTGAATGTGATAAATCTTGTGTGCATTGGATTGAACTTGATAAGTAATATGATTGTTCCATGTCACACACCATTAGCATCATAATGTTCATGTTGCCACCTCTCTTGCTCATATAGGTATATCTCATGACCACCATGTTTATGTGTTCATAATATTGGTTGGTTATTAGTTGAGGTTGGCTTCATGTTTGAATTTCATTTCACTCAATTTGCACTTTAATAAGTCATTTATTGATTGAATGAAATGATTTTCAAAATCTTACATAGCATATGATTTTCATTGATTGATGCTATGTTTGAGTAAACCCCATATCATGGATAGCTCTAATTTGGATTTCTCATAATAGTTATACTTTTAAATCCATTTTAGAGTGATTGATTTATTAAGTCATATCCTAAATCTCAATTGGTATTCTTTGTTTGTCCAATTGATATCCATGATTGCTTTTCTCTTTAGACCTAGCTCTCTTTTGGTAATTTGATCATATTGTGCTTTATAGTTAAATGAATCTAATCCTTTCTTTGAAGTTGACCCTCACTTGGTTAAACCATCTTCTTCTTGTACCTAATAGTTAAATCTTTGTCAAGAGTTTGACAAAAGGAGAGAATGGATTGAGGGGGAGTGTAAACCTTCATAAGAAGTATTAGTTTTGATCAAATTCACCCTTGGATTGCCTTTGAGCCCTTAGAGACTACTACCTCACATGATAGCCTGTTATGTTTTTCATTTTCGATTTCATTTGTTAACAGGTGCTTCTAAAGGTATTTTCCTTATTTCATGTGTGTAGGTACCTTTGCAATTTAATGGCAAAGGGGGAGAAATTATGCAAGTTCTCAAAAGGGTAAAGAGAATGTCCAAGCTTCCTAAGGGGAGAGTTGTGTATGATCTTCTACAAGGGGAGAGAATACATACCTTGCCAAAGGGAGAAAGAGGCATGGTCAAAGGGGGAGAGCAAATAGAAGAAAGAAAGCTTGGAGCTAAAGAAGATGCTTGGCCATAAAGAAAGAAGATTGAAGAAAAGAGCTCAAGAGCCCAAGCTAAGAGAAGAAGCATCCAAGAAGATTTCAAGACTTGTCCAGCTGAGGGGGAGCTGAAGACTAAGTGTGTATTTTCAGTGGTGAGTGTGTTTGCCATCAAATTGCAAAGGGGGAGATTGTTAGGGTTTTTATAGATTGCAATTTGATGGATGCATTATCATTCAAGCATCATTTGATTTACACACTTGCATTGTTTTAAATAAACTTGAAATCTTGTTTTATTCATGCATTGCTTTTAAGATTTGTAAAAGTATTGATTTATGCATGATTTGTTTTTTAATCTTGGATGCATTTGTTTTAGAAAAGAGTTTTCAAGAAATCAAGCAAGCCTTTGTTTTAAAAGTTTTGAATCTTTTTAGGATTTTTATGTCATGTTTTAAAAACCATTAGAATCTTTAGAACATGTTTTCCAAGCTTGATTTAGTGGCCAAAAGGTCCCCCAAAGCTAAACCTTCAAATTTGCAAAAGTTGCATTTTTTGTCAAAGGGAGGCTGTCCCGGCAGTGTCGCCGGTCGACTGAGACAACTGGAGGTAAAACCTGCAGTTTCTGAACTGAAACCTCCAACGGTCAGAAATCTGACCGTTGTGCCTTCCCGGTCGACCGAGACCTCTTTGCCGGTCGACCGAGGACTAGCCGTTGGCAACTTTTTGGCTATAAAGTCCATTCATTTCCAACCTTTTTCAAGGCTTGATACATGAACCTTTGAGAGCATTTTGGAGCCAAAGAAAGGGGAAGAAGTTGGAAAGGCTAGGGGGCCATTTGGAAATCAAATACATGAGTTCTTAAAAAGGTACACTTTACTTGTATTTTGATTTTCATTAAAATGAAATGCATGCATGTTCAAATACTTTGTCTTTTCATTTATGCTTGATTTCAAGTCCTTAAAGAGTTGATTTGCAAGCTCAATATCTTTCTTGGTAAATTAGATTAGTTTGCAATCACTCTTATCAAATCACATGCTTTCTTAAACTTTATTTTTCATACAACTTGTGATTCTTTGAATTTCATGTCATTAACAAGTTGTTTATTATTCATGTGATTTGCATCAAACTTCAATCAAAACTTTTGTGTGTCTTAAACTTTCAAATGCTTTAAGCATATATTTGATTAAGCTTTCTTTTTAAATTTGATTGAAGTCATCACACACACACATCATGAGCATACACTTTTGCATTCATAGAGTGTTTTGAAAGTCCACCTGGATCCGAACCCTAGAGGGGGGGTGAATAGGGTGAGCTTCTTTTATGACCAATTTTAACAATTTTAACTTCTTAAAAACCAACTAGTCACTAGTGATGATTATCAAACAATAAGCGGAAGCTAATATAAACAATCACCACAAAGCAAGCACCATCACACAAGGATTTATAGTGGTTCGGCCTCAATGCCTACATCCACTACCGGCTTGTGAACCAACACCCCACCGGATTTCCACTATTTATGCTTTTCAATAGGCTAAGCAATAACCTTTACAATATGCTTTCCAAGGCTAAGCAATAACCTTTACATTGATGTTTTTCAAGGCTTAACATCAACCTATACACTATGCTTTTATAGGCTAAGCAATAACCTCTTCAACCACATGTTTGGTTATCTCACTAAGTTGTGTCTTTAATACACTAGATGGAGATTCATTTAAGCTCATTACATTGCCTCTTAAATAGGCGGATATGGAAGTGAAATTCTAATACACACTCACACTATGAATGCAAAGATGAAAACATATGAAGTGTGTGTGTGTGGTCCTCAATCATTTAGAAAATGAAAGCTCATAAATGTATGCCTAAGGCTTTTGAAAGTTTTAGCTCAAAAACATTTATGATTGAGGAAGTAATGCAATCACATGTTAAAAGTAACAACTTGTTAATGATATCAAAGTTACACAAGTTGTATGAAATGGATTAGCTCTAAACATGTGATGCATAGGGATGTCAATCAAATCAACATGAAGCTCAAAAACATGAAAATAGATTTGATTGAAAAGAGGGGACAAATCATATGTAATTATAAGGACAACTTGAAAAAGATTTACCAATCAAAGTAAGGCAAGTTGTGAAGCATTAAAACAATAATACACATATGATTTGTAATGATGTTGAATCCAAAACATAAGATACATTTGAAGGAGATTTTCTTATGATGGAAAAACAACACCCAAGGATTCAACAAAGTATATGAATCATGTTACATCTTTCATTAACATGATCTATTTAGATTTACCAATAAAGTACTACTTTGATAAATCAATGGTGATGTATCCAAAACAATAGATCTATTCAAAATATAGAATATGCTAAGGATACAACATATCATATATTAACATGTTACAAAGATTTACCAATGATAAAACAAAACATGAAAACATATGATTTGTAAAGAGGTTGAGTCCAAAACATAAGATAGTTTTGAAAGTGATTTTCTTATGATGGAAAACAACAACCAAAGATTCAACCAAGTATATGGATCATGTTACATGTGATTTCAAAGATTTTTTTCATTAACATGATCTACTTTGATTTACCAATTCAAGTACTACTTGGATTGAATCATATGGTGTTGTATCCAAAACAATAAATCAACTCAAAACATAACACATGTTAAGGACACAACACAAACATAGTTTAACATGCTAGAAATGATTTACCAAAAATAAAACAAAAGCATGAAAACATATGATTAAGAAAGGAAGAGCCTACTTGGTGGTTTAACTTCATTAATCCAAGCTTTAGCTTTCCTAATCTTCCCCTTCATCCCTTGGTTCTTTTCCCTTTTGATATGCCTCAAATCCTCTCAAGGAGGGGTTAAAAATTCCCAACTTTTGGAAAGGGAAAGAACTCCTTTTTATAGCCAAAACAGCCCCAACGGCTAGTTTAGCCGGTTGACCGGCCATGACAGGCCGGTTGACCGGCCAAGCACAACGGTCATAAAAAGAGCCGTTGTGCCAGCCCGGTTGACCTGCCCTGTGTGGCCGGTTAACCGGGCCTCTTGGCCGGTTGACCGGCCACACATGGCCGGTTGACCGGGCCTGCCCAGAATTTCCCATTTTTTGGGTTTCTTGAAGATTTTCTTTGGGGATCTTTTGGGCCATTAAAATCAAGCATTTTCACAAGTTTTAAAACATTCAAAGATGTATAAAAACATGAAACATCCAAAGCCTAAAATGATTTGAAACTTTAAACCATAGGCTAGCTTGATTTCTAAAAACTCCTTTTTCAAAAACAATGCATACATATATGATTTTGAAGAGATGAAAGTATGCAAAGCTCAAACCTAAATACCTAACATGATTTTCCAAATGTAATGCACAAGGAATTAGGTTTTCAAAAAGAGTTTGGGTTCTAAAACCAATGCATCCAAGTTTAGAACCAAAACATGCATATAACACAAACTTTTCCAAATCTAAAAACCAATGCATGTATAAAACTAGATTTCAAGTTTATTTAAAAACCAATGCAAGTGTGTAAATCACATGATGCTAGAATGATAATGCATCCATCAAATTGCAATCTATAAAAACCCTAACATGTTTGTGTGAGTTGTTTTAAACTTTCATATTAGCCTATTTAAGAGGCAACAACATTTGAGCTTTAATTTGTAATCTCTTAGACTGATCTTTTGGAAAGACACCTTCTTAGAGAAATCTACATTGTGTAAGGTTATTGCTTAGCCTTTGAAAAGCATCTTGTAAGGTTATTGCTTAGCCTAAGAAAAGCATTTTGTAAAGGTTATTGCTTAGCCTAGAAAAGCACATTGTAAGGTTGTTGTTGAGCCTAGAAAAACAACATTGTATAGGTTATTGCTTAGCCTTTGAAAAAGCATACATATTGGAAATCCGGTGGGGTGTTGGATGCACAAGCCGGTAGTGGATGTAGGCACGTTGGCCGAACCACTATAAATATTGTGTTGTGGTGATTGCTATGTGGTGATTGTTTTGTTTAGCTTCCGCATATTGTATGGTTTATCATCACATGTGACTAGTTTGCTTTAAGAAATTAAAATTGGTTTAAATTGGTCACAATTGTAGCTCACCCTATTCACCCCCCCCCCTCTAGGGTTAGGATCCTCGTGGACTTTCATGAACTACTGTAAAATGTATTCTCAAATACTTGAGAAGGACTAGAGATTACATGTTGATTCATAGTAGTGATGAACTGATTCCATTCGGTTACACAGATTCTGACTTCATGCTAGATAAGGATTCTAGGAAATCCACCTCCGGTTATGTATTTATGCTCAGTGGCGGAGCTATCAGCTAGAAGAGTATTAAACAGGAATGTACTGCTGATTCCACCTCGAAGGCTGAATATGTAGCAGCTTATGAAGCAGCTAACAAAGCAGTATGGCTTAAAAGATTCCTTATGGAACTTGGGGTGGTACCTTTGGCATGACAGCCGCTCACAGTTTACTGTGACAACAGCGGGGCAGTCACTCAGTCTAAGGAGCCCAGAAGCCATGAAAGCCAAAAAAGCATGTACAGAGGAAATATCATTTAGTCAGAGAGATTGTGCAGAGAGGTGATATTTGAAAGTCCTGGGGATCCGAACCCTAGAGGGGGGGTGAATAGGGTGAGCTTCATTTATGACCAATTATAACCAATTTTAACTTCTTTAAAACAAACTAGTCACATGTGATGATTAATCATACAAGATGCGGAAGCTAACAAAAGAATCACCACAAAGCAATCACCATCACACAAGGATTTATAGTGGTTCGGCCTCAATGCCTACATCCACTACCGGCTTGTGAACCAACACCCCACCGGATTTCCACTATTTATGCTTTTCAATAGGCTAAGCAATAACCTTTACAATATGCTTTTCAAGGGTTAGCAATAACCTTTACAATGATGTTTTTCAAGGCTCAACATCAACCTATACACTATGCTTTTATAGGCTAAGCAATAACCTCTTCAACCACAAGGTTGGTTATCTCACAAAATTAGTGTCTAACATACACTTGATGGAGATACAAATTTAGCTCATTACATTTGCCTCTATAATAGGCGGATATGAAAATGAAAATCTAATACACACACACTATGAATGCAAAGATGAAAGTACATGATGTGTGTGTAATGTCCTCAATCATTTTGAAAATAAAAGCTCATAAATGTATGCCTAAGGCTTTTGAAAGTTTTAGCTCAAAAACATTTATGATTGAGGAAGGAATGCAAGTCACATGTTAAATGTAACAACTTGTTAATGATGTCAAAGATACACAAGTTGTATGAAATGAATTAGCTCTAAACATGTGATGCATAGGGATGTCAATCAAATCAACAATGTAGCTCATAAAACATAAAATTAGATTTGATTGAAAATAGGGGACAAATCATATGTAATTATAAATACAACTTGAAAATGATATACCAATCAATGCAAGGCAAGTTGTGAAACTTTAAAACAAATTCACATATGATTTGTAAAGATGTTGAATCCACAACATAAGATATATTTTGAAAGAGATTTTCTTATGATGAAAAACAACACCCAAAGATTCAACCAAGTATATGAATCATGTTACATATAATTTCAAAGATTATTTCATTAACATGATCTACTTAGATTTACCAAATAAAGTACTACTTGGAATGAATCAATGGTGATGCATCCAAAACAATAGATCAATTCAAAATATAAAACATGCTAAGGATACAACACATCATAGGTTAACATGCTACTAAAGATTTATCAAAGATAAAACAAAACATGAAAACATATGATTTGTAAAGAAGTTGAATCCAAAACATAAGATAGTTTTGAAAGTGATTTTCTTATGACGGAAAACAACAACCAAAGATTCAACCAAGTATATGGATCATGTTACATCTAATTTCAAAGATGTTTCCATTAACATGATCTACTTAGATTTACCAAAGATAAAGTACTACTTGGATTGAATCAATGGTGATGTATCCAAAACAATAAATCAATTCAAAACATAAAACATGTTAAGGATACAACACAACATAGTTTATCATGCTACAAATGATTTACCAAAAATAAAACAAAGCATGAAGACATATGATTAAGGAAAGTAGAGCCTACTTGGTGATTTAACTTCATTAATCCAAGCTTTAGCTTTCCTAATGATCCCCTTCATCCCTTAGTTTATTTCCCTTGAATATGCCTCAAAACCCCTCAAGGAGGGCCTTAAAAATCCCAACTTTTGGCAAAGGAAAGAACTCATATTTATAGCAAAAAGTGCCCAACGGCTAGTCCTCGGTCGACCTGCCAACAGGTCTCGGTCGACCGGGAACACACAACGGTCATATTTCTGACCGTTGGTGCATTAGGGCCACTTTTTGCCTGCAGTGTTCCCGGTCGACCGGGACCCTTTTCTTTGTGGAACTTTTTGGACCATAAAATCAAGCTTGAATACATGTTTTAAATCATTCTAAGGGGTTTAAAAACATGAAACATAAAAAGCCTAAAATGATTCAAAAGTTTAAAACCAAAGGCTAGCTTGATTTCTAAAACTCTTTTCAAAAACAAATGCATCCAAGTTTTAAAAGCAAATCATGCATAAATTGATACTTTTACAACTCTTAAAAGCAATGCATGAATAAAACAAGATTTCAAGTTTATCTAAAACAATGCAAGTGTGTGAATCAAATGATGCTTGAATGATTATGCATCCATCAAATTGCAATCTACAAAATCCCTAACAATATTGCTATTACCAAGAAAGCCTCTGCGGACAATCTGGCAGATCCCTTTACTAAGCCTTTGACTACCAAAGTTTTTGAGCAGCATGTAGACGGGATGGGCATGAAATGCAACCCTGACTGGAATTGAGCCCAAGTGGGAGATTGTTAGATTGTATGGACTCAATCCATCAAATGATGTAATAAATTGATTAATTTATTTATTTATCAATAAAATCATGCTTTCCTTTCATGAGATGAATGGTGTTTTATTACTTTATACACATGACCAATACATATGACATGATGGTTCATGAGATGAACCGGGTCCCATTAGTATATGAGATGTGATATATGTATATGGATGAGATCCACATATGGGAGACATATGTCACAAATCTTATACTTAAATATTTTCACAACCAGTGATGAGACCTGGCATCTCATCTGATAAGGTTGCAGCACTTTGATCACTATGAGAAAGTGTGATTTGTCTCGATCATAAGAATGTAAGATTCTGGATCATGATGCTGGTACATTGGATGTATTGAAGGACCATGAGAAGCACCTTATGGAATACTATCTCGATTTTAAGGTATGCTCTCATAATTCCCTAGCAATAGGCTCTCAATCCTGAGACATTGATGAACTCAAGTTTCTCTCTATTCATTTTCTTTGAGTCGCCAATAAGTGAGGCCAATTGTAGGTCAACGCCTCGGTGTTTTGGGTACGTGGTAGTAGGACTGTGGGAACATCCAATGATCAAGATGGAATCTATCTATTATTATTCCCTTGTGCCAATTAATGGATTTGTCATTAGTAAGTGCTCATCCATCTCGACTAAGGGTTAATTGGATGGTACTGATGATCACTGTGATTAATTGAGGCTCAAGGATAATAAGATGTGGATCTAAGATTGGAAGAGACAGATTTATTCCAATTGATCAATGGATATTGATAGAGGGGCTTACTTGTGGTAATTGGGAAGTTTAATGTCTTCATTGTAATTTATTCCAAAGACTGGAGTGCAATTGCATTTATATAGTGGTGTTATTTGCAATTAATTGTGGGCCCAGATTGCGAATGAGATGTGGGGTCACGGTGTCCCAGTTGGAGCCAGCTTTCTATGGAATCCCTAGTGGGACACGCTAGCCCAAGTTATTAGAAAGATACTAATCATACTTGAACTCTAAAAAGAAGGAATTAGTAAGTTACTAATTGTTGTGGAAGTGAGACTTCTATGATAATTAGAAAGAAGTAAGTTACTAATTTGTGTGGAAGTGAGACTTCTATGATAATTAGAAAGAAGTAAGTTACTAATGTCACGCCCCCGAACCGAAACCTCGGGGGCGGGAGATGGGATTAAGCATAAATGTATTTTTCTTCTCCCAAGATCCGCGTGTGTGAAGACAACACATTCTGAATATTTTGCGGAAGCATTTGTGGCGTT
The DNA here is from genome assembly GCA_038049695.1 of Cinnamomum chago. Taxonomy (NCBI): domain Eukaryota; kingdom Viridiplantae; phylum Streptophyta; class Magnoliopsida; order Laurales; family Lauraceae; genus Cinnamomum; species Cinnamomum chago. The sequence continues at coordinate 54,892,385 of CP142456.1, forward strand.
GCGACCCGAAGTCCGTGGCCATCGGATTCCGCGTCGCACTCAACCTTTAGCATATAGCTATTATATCATGAATCATATCAGACTGGAGTAACCATCACTATAAATTTACAGAGCTGACAGTAACAGGATATTACATTCCCAAATATATTCAAGTTACAATTATCAATGTACATTAATTAAGAATCCCAAGAAAAGGCTAACAAAAGCCATACAACAATAAGCTATAAACTACTACCCAAATGTGACGTAGCTCCGATGTCAAGCTCAATGTCTACATGACATAGCCGACAAACTAACCTGCAAAGCATGGCTCTACAGCCAACAAAAGCACTCAACTCGGGGCGAAGAAATCTGAACCTGAGTACCAAAAGTAGTGGGTCAGACACGACGGTCTGGCAGGTGGATGAAAAGAACACAATATAGCGAATAATAATACAAATGATAAATCATACTATTTGCTCGAAATGCTGCATATAATTATACGGGTGCAAAGTCGGGAATCTCGGGGAAAACTTGTATTCATTTCCAGCACGGGTAAAACATGAACATCTAATAAAACATGTATTCATTTACATCATCTATAATCATAGATATTTGACAATCGGGTATTCGTCTAAAACATGTATAAATATAGTGGTTTGACAAAACAAACGTTCATTTGAAACTTAAGTAAAACACAAGTATACAACAAATCAGGTATCCATAACAGTCTAGCAAAACCAATGTCCATTTGAAACATATGTGAAAATACGGATATTTAACAAACCGGGTGTTCATTTAAAACAAGTGTAACCCAAGAAATCTGACAAGACTAATGTTCGTTTAAACCTATTCCAAGATATGGATATTTAAACAAATCGGGTATCATGTAGAATAGGTATAAACATAGGAATCTGGCAAAACAAGTGTCATCTAAAATATATTTCAAACCATGGATATTTGACAAATCGGGTAATCATTTAAAACGTGTATAAACATAGGAATCTCACAAGTCAAATGTCATTTAAAACAAAGCACGGATATTTAACAATTCGGGTTTTCGTTTAAGACATGTGAAATCATATAAATCTAGCAAAAGCCATCGATCGTTAGAAACATATGTAAAAGCACGGGTATTCACCCAACCGACATTCATGTAAAACATGTACGTGTGCAAAGGACATAAAACAATATAATAGTGACTGAATTTACAATGGAGAGCATTAACACTTATCTAAATAACAACTTTCATAAAAGCAATGAATCATTTAACTGAAAACAAGTAAGCAATATAAACCATGTCGGGTGTCCAAGGAATCGGGAACTGGCAAGATGGCAACCACACGAAGCTAAGTCCTCTATCACTAAAGCGATAGAGCAATAACTAGGCCCTGATCTCAGTCACTCGAGGTGAGGAGAAACAGGGGATCTCATATCAATACATATACATATACTAGGCCCTGATCTCAGTCACTCGAGGTGAGGAGAAACAGGGGATCTCATGAATGCATATACATATACTATACGGGACCACGGTAGCGAGCCGGGCATCGGGACCACAGTAGCAATCTGCGGTATCGGGACGGGACCACGGTAATAACCGGGTATCGGGACGGGACCACGGTAATAACCGGGTAGCGGGTTCCAAGCTGCAGCTGGCGGGACAAGAGGGGGATCTCCAAGTCGGTGGATCAGACCAACAAGGTTATCCAAGCTTAGTGGTGCCGACTCATAGGTCAAATACAATCGAGACAATGCAAGTAAATCAAGTACAATAGATATACGGGCAAGACGGGGGTGCTCAAGGGCACACTAACATTTCATATCGGGCAATACATGTCGGGACAAATAACTGTTACTAGTGTAACTTCAATGCTTTCGGGAAAACAAGTCATGTAATGCAAAATCTCGGGAAAAGAGGTGAAACAATGAACTATAACAATTTCGGGAAAAGCATTAATTTCAAGATCTATTTAAGTGAATAGGGGTCCCGTATGTCGATTATAGCAATTACTTGGTACTCCTTGAGTTTAAAGACATTCCGGGCTCCTTATGCACTTTTACTATTTTAAAATCTTAACTTGAGCTTATGGGTAGTTCTAGATGTTACAATAGCAAGAATCAAGATTATCAACGGTCCATCCTAGGTATGACATTAATTCGGAAACATCGAGCAACCTATTCAGTCACCGAAAGGAATAGAATTCGCGATAACCAAGGGAAAGACTTGTGTTTAGATATAACGAAGATATCGCGTCGTTCCATCCCGTTCAAGATTGAAATGTATTGAACTTCGATGCTACCGAACCAACCGTGAAGAGCATCGGCTCAAGACGCTCTCACATATGGTCGAGTGAGTTCGAGGAGGTTAGCCAAGGTCCACGAAGAAAATAAACCTCAAAACCCACTGGACTCAAACTGAGTCCTCCGATCGATCGGACGAAATTTCTGTACCCGCGCATCAGGCCAGGCAGACCGCATCGCTCGAGCGAATCTGGGAGTTCGCTCGAGCGAACTCATCGTTCGAGCGGTTATTTAAATGCGTTCGAGCGACCAGGCTGCTGGAACGCCAGTATCCCTTTCTGGACAGGTCGCTCGAGCGAACTGTCATGGTCGCTCGAGCGAACTGTCCAGAAACTGAATTCTGGCAGTTCAGTTCCCTCCTTTCTCTTCCTTTTTCCTTTCCAACACTTATACAAATGAGTTTTTCCTTACTTCAACAACATTCTAATTACAATAAAACTCCCATCAAGACTTCAATGAATCATTAAATCCAACCTCTTTCTTCACATTCAATCCCCAAACAAGGAGAGGAGTTCCCATCATAGACAAGGGTTCATTTGAGTCAACATTTATAGATAACAAGGTCTATTGATCACATTTCCATAACCAAAGATGTTTTAGCACAACTCTATAAATGAGTATCAATTTCAAATCAATGCAACTCATAAACATAACCATGATTAGCCAAACCAATCCTATTCTTTATAAAAAACCATATGAGTAAACTTGATCAAATGAAATGCATACCTCTCCAAGAGATTAACAAGATAGAAACCACCATTAATGTGCAAATTTCGAAATCCATATATATGTGACAAGGAGCATATGTGCAAGCATGTATTCAATGATCAAAAACAAGAAATAAACTTGGGATTTTCTCATCAAAGTTTGATAACATAAAAAAAACATCCATTCATCCACTTGCCTTGGGTTCCAATCTAGCAAAACAAGCTCCTAATCACCTCTCAAGCTCAAGATCAACAATCTCTACAAAAACCCCCAAAAAAGCCCTAAAATGGGTTAAACAATGAAATGACAAAGAAACCTCTCAATAATCAAGGTGGAGCTTCTCTAAGGCTAGAAGATTACAAATCTAGAAGATGAAGAAGAACACTTACTTGGAAGGCCCTCTAATGGACAAGGTAAGCTCAAGGAAAGTCTTGTGATGGAGGGTTCTCTTCACAAATGGTATCAATGGGAAGCTTGCAAGATGAGGAAGAAGATGATGAGTTCCATTTCTTGGTTGATGCCAATCTTGGTGTGGATTAGAGGAGGAGAAGCAAGAAGAAGGAGAAGTTGTACAAGGGAAAACCCTAGGTTCAGCTGGAACAATGGTGAAGAATGAGCAATGAAGGAGATGGGTTCCTTTTATAAACAAGTGAGAATGGGTCCCACAACTTAAAGAACTTGGGTGGCTGAAATCATCTAATTCGGGACCTCGGATGGATTCGACGAAGAAGGAAGAAATGATCTTCGAAATATCTAGTTTCCAAAAAGTGTATGTTTCACGGATTTCGAGAATATCGAGTTTTGGGTACAGATTTGGTGTGAAAAGACTGTTTTGCCCTCAAGGCCAAGAAATCGGTTTTCGGGTTCTCAAATGGATACGAGATCAACATGAAAGTTGTAGGATTCCTCAAGATGAATGCAACGGGCCAAAAACACAATACAAAACCAATCGGGAAAATCTCACAAGAAAATGCAAAGCCGAAAAGGGAACCCCCAAAGGGCCCCACAAGCTACCAAAGCACTCAAAAGCCCAAAACTAGAAGAAAAACCCTTCTAGCTCACAAACTCAACCCAACAACTACTAATCCCACTAAAAGGACTAATCCACAAACAAAACAACACTAATCCAAGAGATTAGGGGTCGGGTTCTCACATCCTCCCCCCCTTAGAACATTTGGTCCTCCAAATGAACTAAACAAACTCAAAAACAAGTGGGGACATTAATCCCACACTTCGAAAAGAAAACCTCAAACGACTGCTCCAAAATGGCCCTCTCGGAAGCACTGGACTCGCTGGATCATCCTCGCTGTAGAACTCTTCGGTCAACCATCAACAGTTGTCAGACATTCCACCACTGGCTCAAATCTGTTACTGCTCTACCAATCTGACTGCTCAAGGAATTTGTCATCTCTGACTCCTTCTAAGTTCCACCAAGTCTCTCGCTTCTAGTCACCCTGATGCAGAAAGTTCTTGGGACAATTCTGTCGACTTCATCACAACTGTCGAAGCTAGGGTCTCATATCAATTGCACAATCTTCAATGTGAACTCTTGCTAGCTCTAACTCTTTCTGCTCGGTACTTTTGATCCCTTGCGCAGCAATTAGTCTCTGACACTATCAGGCTTGTCCTTTCACCATTCTTCAACATTTGAAGCTATAACTGTTTCTGTCCGTTGCTCTTGATCCACTGTACAATAGTCGGTCTCTGCTAGTCTTAGACATGCCTTTACCTTGAAATATTGTCTTATTCTTCTTTCTGTCCTTGGCTTCGGAAAATTGGTGACGCTGAGTATTACCAGATGTCTCTTACTTTAGGCAATGTCGTCCAGTCCTCTGTACTCTTCTGTCATCTCTGTCGAAGTTGTCAAAATTAAGTCTCCTGCCAATGCACGATCTTCGAGGTGAATGACTTGGAAATCTGTCACTCCTTCATACGCCAAGCTGATTCGATCAAATATTTGAACGGTCCTCTGAACACTTCACTCATCTCTATCTGCTCATCAAAACACAAGGCTCGTAGTTCTGTAAGTTTCCAACTCTGACTAGACCCGTCAACACTTTAACTGTCATGCTACTCCACATGTCCAAACTTCGTGAGGTGTGCTTCTGACAAATTCATTCTTCTCTGAATCCTTTCAACTGTCACTGTCCATAGGTGATGATTCTTCTGCTTGTATCAGTACTCTGCCTCAAACTGATGTTCTACAAGTCGGTAAAGTCCACTAAATCTTCTCTATCATGTGATCAAGTAACAATCAATTCCACACATAACTCTCTACACTGCTGCTGAAAACTAGTTTCCTATGCTTTTAACCATCCACTGACACATCCTGCTGAGTTGACTCACCATCATAACTTCAACTTGTTAAACCTCATCCAACAATTCTCCGTCACAAGCTCATCAATGTTCGAGAAATTTCTAACTTTTCACATCTTTTGAAGCTGCACCACTGAAAGTCACCTCAAACCTCATAAAGTCCATCCCTTCTTCGGCTTATGGAGTCTTCTGACTTAGGAAAATAATCCAAGTTTATCCAAAAATCCACACTTACTTGCCTGATGAATCCACTGAAGGTACACGATCAACTGTAATTGGGTCTCCATATGCTGCTCACATTCCTTGCTGACGAACAATTAGTCACACATTCCTTCTAAAGCTCCATCTGCGACATCCACAAGTTGAAAATTCTGCCAAAGTCCTTCGAGAAACACCTTCTAGGTCCACAAAACTCTGACTCTCTGGCGGGAAAACAAAGAAAAGGAACTAAATGTGGGTGCGGAGACACTAAATTCTCCCCCACTAGAAAGAATTTGGTCCCCCAAATTCACTAACAACAAGAACAAGAAAAGGAGACAAAAGAGTCTCCCCCACTAGAAGAAAAACAGGCACAAACTCTCAAAACAACAACTAGAGAAAAGAAAACGAGTCCTCACCACACGTCTTAAGGTTCCTAGAGTGTTTTATTTCCTAGAAACCTGCCCGCTCTGATACCAGTCTGTCACGCCCCCGAACCGAAACCTCGGGGGCGGGAGATGGGATTAAGCATAAATGTATTTTTCTTCTCCCAAGATCCGCGTGTGTGAAGACAACACATTCTGAATATTTTGCGGAAGCATTTGTGGCGTTGCGACCCGAAGTCCGTGGCCATCGGATTCCGCGTCGCACTCAACCTTTAGCATATAGCTATTATATCATGAATCATATCAGACTGGAGTAACCATCACTATAAATTTACAGAGCTGACAGTAACAGGATATTACATTCCCAAATATATTCAAGTTACAATTATCAATGTACATTAATTAAGAATCCCAAGAAAAGGCTAACAAAAGCCATACAACAATAAGCTATAAACTACTACCCAAATGTGACGTAGCTCCGATGTCAAGCTCAATGTCTACATGACATAGCCGACAAACTAACCTGCAAAGCATGGCTCTACAGCCAACAAAAGCACTCAACTCGGGGCGAAGAAATCTGAACCTGAGTACCAAAAGTAGTGGGTCAGACACGACGGTCTGGCAGGTGGATGAAAAGAACACAATATAGCGAATAATAATACAAATGATAAATCATACTATTTGCTCGAAATGCTGCATATAATTATACGGGTGCAAAGTCGGGAATCTCGGGGAAAACTTGTATTCATTTCCAGCACGGGTAAAACATGAACATCTAATAAAACATGTATTCATTTACATCATCTATAATCATAGATATTTGACAATCGGGTATTCGTCTAAAACATGTATAAATATAGTGGTTTGACAAAACAAACGTTCATTTGAAACTTAAGTAAAACACAAGTATACAACAAATCAGGTATCCATAACAGTCTAGCAAAACCAATGTCCATTTGAAACATATGTGAAAATACGGATATTTAACAAACCGGGTGTTCATTTAAAACAAGTGTAACCCAAGAAATCTGACAAGACTAATGTTCGTTTAAACCTATTCCAAGATATGGATATTTAAACAAATCGGGTATCATGTAGAATAGGTATAAACATAGGAATCTGGCAAAACAAGTGTCATCTAAAATATATTTCAAACCATGGATATTTGACAAATCGGGTAATCATTTAAAACGTGTTTAAACATAGGAATCTCACAAGTCAAATGTCATTTAAAACAAAGCACGGATATTTAACAATTCGGGTTTTCGTTTAAGACATGTGAAATCATATAAATCTAGCAAAAGCCATCGATCGTTAGAAACATATGTAAAAGCACGGGTATTCACCCAACCGACATTCATGTAAAACATGTACGTGTGCAAAGGACATAAAACAATATAATAGTGACTGAATTTACAATGGAGAGCATTAACACTTATCTAAATAACAACTTTCATAAAAGCAATGAATCATTTAACTGAAAACAAGTAAGCAATATAAACCATGTCGGGTGTCCAAGGAATCGGGAACTGGCAAGATGGCAACCACACGAAGCTAAGTCCTCTATCACTAAAGCGATAGAGCAATAACTAGGCCCTGATCTCAGTCACTCGAGGTGAGGAGAAACAGGGGATCTCATATCAATACATATACATATACTTGGCCCTGATCTCAGTCACTCGAGGTGAGGAGAAACAGGGGATCTCATGAATGCATATACATATACTATACGGGACCACGGTAGCGAACCGGGCATCGGGACCACAGTAGCAATCTGCGGTATCGGGACGGGACCACGGTAATAACCGGGTATCGGGACGGGACCACGGTAATAACCGGGTAGCGGGTTCCAAGCTGCAGCTGGCGGGACAAGAGGGGGATCTCCAAGTCGGTGGATCAGACCAACAAGGTTATCCAAGCTTAGTGGTGCCGACTCATAGGTCAAATACAATCGAGACAATGCAAGTAAATCAAGTACAATAGATATACGGGCAAGACGGGGGTGCTCAAGGGCACACTAACATTTCATATCGGGCAATACATGTCGGGACAAATAACTGTTACTAGTGTAACTTCAATGCTTTCGGGAAAACAAGTCATGTAATGCAAAATCTCGGGAAAAGAGGTGAAACAATGAACTATAACAATTTCGGGAAAAGCATTAATTTCAAGATCTATTTAAGTGAATAGGGGTCCCGTATGTCGATTATAGCAATTACTTGGTACTCCTTGAGTTTAAAGACATTCCGGGCTCCTTATGCACTTTTACTATTTTAAAATCTTAACTTGAGCTTATGGGTAGTTCTAGATGTTACAATAGCAAGAATCAAGATTATCAACGGTCCATCCTAGGTATGACATTAATTCGGAAACATCGAGCAACCTATTCAGTCACCGAAAGGAATAGAATTCGCGATAACCAAGGGAAAGACTTGTGTTTAGATATAACGAAGATATCGCGTCGTTCCATCCCGTTCAAGATTGAAATGTATTGAACTTCGATGCTACCGAACCAACCGTGAAGAGCATCGGCTCAAGACGCTCTCACATATGGTCGAGTGAGTTCGAGGAGGTTAGCCAAGGTCCACGAAGAAAATAAACCTCAAAACCCACTGGACTCAAACTGAGTCCTCCGATCGATCGGACGAAATTTCTGTACCCGCGCATCAGGCCAGGCAGACCGCATCGCTCGAGCGAATCTGGGAGTTCGCTCGAGCGAACTCATCGTTCGAGCGGTTATTTAAATGCGTTCGAGCGACCAGGCTGCTGGAACGCCAGTATCCCTTTCTGGACAGGTCGCTCGAGCGAACTGTCATGGTCGCTCGAGCGAACTGTCCAGAAACTGAATTCTGGCAGTTCAGTTCCCTCCTTTCTCTTCCTTTTTCCTTTCCAACACTTATACAAATGAGTTTTTCCTTACTTCAACAACATTCTAATTACAATAAAACTCCCATCAAGACTTCAATGAATCATTAAATCCAACCTCTTTCTTCACATTCAATCCCCAAACAAGGAGAGGAGTTCCCATCATAGACAAGGGTTCATTTGAGTCAACATTTATAGATAACAAGGTCTATTGATCACATTTCCATAACCAAAGATGTTTTAGCACAACTCTATAAATGAGTATCAATTTCAAATCAATGCAACTCATAAACATAACCATGATTAGCCAAACCAATCCTATTCTTTATAAAAAACCATATGAGTAAACTTGATCAAATGAAATGCATACCTCTCCAAGAGATTAACAAGATAGAAACCACCATTAATGTGCAAATTTCGAAATCCATATATATGTGACAAGGAGCATATGTGCAAGCATGTATTCAATGATCAAAAACAAGAAATAAACTTGGGATTTTCTCATCAAAGTTTGATAACATAAAAAAAACATCCATTCATCCACTTGCCTTGGGTTCCAATCTAGCAAAACAAGCTCCTAATCACCTCTCAAGCTCAAGATCAACAATCTCTACAAAAACCCCCAAAAAAGCCCTAAAATGGGTTAAACAATGAAATGACAAAGAAACCTCTCAATAATCAAGGTGGAGCTTCTCTAAGGCTAGAAGATTACAAATCTAGAAGATGAAGAAGAACACTTACTTGGAAGGCCCTCTAATGGACAAGGTAAGCTCAAGGAAAGTCTTGTGATGGAGGGTTCTCTTCACAAATGGTATCAATGGGAAGCTTGCAAGATGAGGAAGAAGATGATGAGTTCCATTTCTTGGTTGATGCCAATCTTGGTGTGGATTAGAGGAGGAGAAGCAAGAAGAAGGAGAAGTTGTACAAGGGAAAACCCTAGGTTCAGCTGGAACAATGGTGAAGAATGAGCAATGAAGGAGATGGGTTCCTTTTATAAACAAGTGAGAATGGGTCCCACAACTTAAAGAACTTGGGTGGCTGAAATCATCTAATTCGGGACCTCGGATGGATTCGACGAAGAAGGAAGAAATGATCTTCGAAATATCTAGTTTCCAAAAAGTGTATGTTTCACGGATTTCGAGAATATCGAGTTTTGGGTACAGATTTGGTGTGAAAAGACTGTTTTGCCCTCAAGGCCAAGAAATCGGTTTTCGGGTTCTCAAATGGATACGAGATCAACATGAAAGTTGTAGGATTCCTCAAGATGAATGCAACGGGCCAAAAACACAATACAAAACCAATCGGGAAAATCTCACAAGAAAATGCAAAGCCGAAAAGGGAACCCCCAAAGGGCCCCACAAGCTACCAAAGCACTCAAAAGCCCAAAACTAGAAGAAAAACCCTTCTAGCTCACAAACTCAACCCAACAACTACTAATCCCACTAAAAGGACTAATCCACAAACAAAACAACACTAATCCAAGAGATTAGGGGTCGGGTTCTCACATCCTCCCCCCCTTAGAACATTTGGTCCTCCAAATGAACTAAACAAACTCAAAAACAAGTGGGGACATTAATCCCACACTTCGAAAAGAAAACCTCAAACGACTGCTCCAAAATGGCCCTCTCGGAAGCACTGGACTCGCTGGATCATCCTCGCTGTAGAACTCTTCGGTCAACCATCAACAGTTGTCAGACATTCCACCACTGGCTCAAATCTGTTACTGCTCTACCAATCTGACTGCTCAAGGAATTTGTCATCTCTGACTCCTTCTAAGTTCCACCAAGTCTCTCGCTTCTAGTCACCCTGATGCAGAAAGTTCTTGGGACAATTCTGTCGACTTCATCACAACTGTCGAAGCTAGGGTCTCATATCAATTGCACAATCTTCAATGTGAACTCTTGCTAGCTCTAACTCTTTCTGCTCGGTACTTTTGATCCCTTGCGCAGCAATTAGTCTCTGACACTATCAGGCTTGTCCTTTCACCATTCTTCAACATTTGAAGCTATAACTGTTTCTGTCCGTTGCTCTTGATCCACTGTACAATAGTCGGTCTCTGCTAGTCTTAGACATGCCTTTACCTTGAAATATTGTCTTATTCTTCTTTCTGTCCTTGGCTTCGGAAAATTGGTGACGCTGAGTATTACCAGATGTCTCTTACTTTAGGCAATGTCGTCCAGTCCTCTGTACTCTTCTGTCATCTCTGTCGAAGTTGTCAAAATTAAGTCTCCTGCCAATGCACGATCTTCGAGGTGAATGACTTGGAAATCTGTCACTCCTTCATACGCCAAGCTGATTCGATCAAATATTTGAACGGTCCTCTGAACACTTCACTCATCTCTATCTGCTCATCAAAACACAAGGCTCGTAGTTCTGTAAGTTTCCAACTCTGACTAGACCCGTCAACACTTTAACTGTCATGCTACTCCACATGTCCAAACTTCGTGAGGTGTGCTTCTGACAAATTCATTCTTCTCTGAATCCTTTCAACTGTCACTGTCCATAGGTGATGATTCTTCTGCTTGTATCAGTACTCTGCCTCAAACTGATGTTCTACAAGTCGGTAAAGTCCACTAAATCTTCTCTATCATGTGATCAAGTAACAATCAATTCCACACATAACTCTCTACACTGCTGCTGAAAACTAGTTTCCTATGCTTTTAACCATCCACTGACACATCCTGCTGAGTTGACTCACCATCATAACTTCAACTTGTTAAACCTCATCCAACAATTCTCCGTCACAAGCTCATCAATGTTCGAGAAATTTCTAACTTTTCACATCTTTTGAAGCTGCACCACTGAAAGTCACCTCAAACCTCATAAAGTCCATCCCTTCTTCGGCTTATGGAGTCTTCTGACTTAGGAAAATAATCCAAGTTTATCCAAAAATCCACACTTACTTGCCTGATGAATCCACTGAAGGTACACGATCAACTGTAATTGGGTCTCCATATGCTGCTCACATTCCTTGCTGACGAACAATTAGTCACACATTCCTTCTAAAGCTCCATCTGCGACATCCACAAGTTGAAAATTCTGCCAAAGTCCTTCGAGAAACACCTTCTAGGTCCACAAAACTCTGACTCTCTGGCGGGAAAACAAAGAAAAGGAACTAAATGTGGGTGCGGAGACACTAAATTCTCCCCCACTAGAAAGAATTTGGTCCCCCAAATTCACTAACAACAAGAACAAGAAAAGGAGACAAAAGAGTCTCCCCCACTAGAAGAAAAACAGGCACAAACTCTCAAAACAACAACTAGAGAAAAGAAAACGAGTCCTCACCACACGTCTTAAGGTTCCTAGAGTGTTTTATTTCCTAGAAACCTGCCCGCTCTGATACCAGTCTGTCACGCCCCCGAACCGAAACCTCGGGGGCGGGAGATGGGATTAAGCATAAATGTATTTTTCTTCTCCCAAGATCCGCGTGTGTGAAGACAACACATTCTGAATATTTTGCGGAAGCATTTGTGGCGTTGCGACCCGAAGTCCGTGGCCATCGGATTCCGCGTCGCACTCAACCTTTAGCATATAGCTATTATATCATGAATCATATCAGACTGGAGTAACCATCACTATAAATTTACAGAGCTGACAGTAACAGGATATTACATTCCCAAATATATTCAAGTTACAATTATCAATGTACATTAATTAAGAATCCCAAGAAAAGGCTAACAAAAGCCATACAACAATAAGCTATAAACTACTACCCAAATGTGACGTAGCTCCGATGTCAAGCTCAATGTCTACATGACATAGCCGACAAACTAACCTGCAAAGCATGGCTCTACAGCCAACAAAAGCACTCAACTCGGGGCGAAGAAATCTGAACCTGAGTACCAAAAGTAGTGGGTCAGACACGACGGTCTGGCAGGTGGATGAAAAGAACACAATATAGCGAATAATAATACAAATGATAAATCATACTATTTGCTCGAAATGCTGCATATAATTATACGGGTGCAAAGTCGGGAATCTCGGGGAAAACTTGTATTCATTTCCAGCACGGGTAAAACATGAACATCTAATAAAACATGTATTCATTTACATCATCTATAATCATAGATATTTGACAATCGGGTATTCGTCTAAAACATGTATAAATATAGTGGTTTGACAAAACAAACGTTCATTTGAAACTTAAGTAAAACACAAGTATACAACAAATCAGGTATCCATAACAGTCTAGCAAAACCAATGTCCATTTGAAACATATGTGAAAATACGGATATTTAACAAACCGGGTGTTCATTTAAAACAAGTGTAACCCAAGAAATCTGACAAGACTAATGTTCGTTTAAACCTATTCCAAGATATGGATATTTAAACAAATCGGGTATCATGTAGAATAGGTATAAACATAGGAATCTGGCAAAACAAGTGTCATCTAAAATATATTTCAAACCATGGATATTTGACAAATCGGGTAATCATTTAAAACGTGTTTAAACATAGGAATCTCACAAGTCAAATGTCATTTAAAACAAAGCACGGATATTTAACAATTCGGGTTTTCGTTTAAGACATGTGAAATCATATAAATCTAGCAAAAGCCATCGATCGTTAGAAACATATGTAAAAGCACGGGTATTCACCCAACCGACATTCATGTAAAACATGTACGTGTGCAAAGGACATAAAACAATATAATAGTGACTGAATTTACAATGGAGAGCATTAACACTTATCTAAATAACAACTTTCATAAAAGCAATGAATCATTTAACTGAAAACAAGTAAGCAATATAAACCATGTCGGGTGTCCAAGGAATCGGGAACTGGCAAGATGGCAACCACACGAAGCTAAGTCCTCTATCACTAAAGCGATAGAGCAATAACTAGGCCCTGATCTCAGTCACTCGAGGTGAGGAGAAACAGGGGATCTCATATCAATACATATACATATACTAGGCCCTGATCTCAGTCACTCGAGGTGAGGAGAAACAGGGGATCTCATGAATGCATATACATATACTATACGGGACCACGGTAGCGAGCCGGGCATCGGGACCACAGTAGCAATCTGCGGTATCGGAACGGGACCACGGTAATAACCGGGTATCGGGACGGGACCACGGTAATAACCGGGTAGCGGGTTCCAAGCTGCAGCTGGCGGGACAAGAGGGGGATCTCCAAGTCGGTGGATCAGACCAACAAGGTTATCCAAGCTTAGTGGTGCCGACTCATAGGTCAAATACAATCGAGACAATGCAAGTAAATCAAGTACAATAGATATACGGGCAAGACGGGGGTGCTCAAGGGCACACTAATATTTCATATCGGGCAATACAAGTCGGGACAAATAACTGTTACTAGTGTAACTTCAATGCTTTCGGGAAAACAAGTCATGTAATGCAAAATCTCGGGAAAAGAGGTGAAACAATGAACTATAACAATTTCGGGAAAAGCATTAATTTCAAGATCTATTTAAGTGAATAGGGGTCCCGTATGTCGATTATAGCAATTACTTGGTACTCCTTGAGTTTAAAGACATTCCGGGCTCCTTATGCACTTTTACTATTTTAAAATCTTAACTTGAGCTTATGGGTAGTTCTAGATGTTACTGTTAGGTCTTTTGTTTTTGCAATTTGATGGATGCATTTGCACTTTAGCACCATTTGAATTCACACACTAGCATTGTGTTAGAAAACCTTGAAATCTAGTTTTATACATGCATAGCTTTTAAGATTTGGAAAAGCTTTTGTTTTATGCATGTTTTGGTTTTAAACTTGGATGCATTGGTTTTGAATCCCAAACTCTTTTTGAAAACCTAATTCCATGTGCACTACTTTTGGAAAATCATGTTAGGTATTTAGGTTTCAGGTTTGCATACTTTCAGCACCTTTGGAATCAGTTTTGTATGCAATATCTTTTGAAAAGAGTTTTTACTAATCAAGCTTGCCTAAGGTCTTAAACCTTTGAATCTTCTTAGGCTTTAGGTATCTCATGTTTTAATCTTCTTAGAATACCTTAAAACATGTTATTTAAGCTTGATTTAGTGGCCAAAAAGATCCCCCAAAGAAAAACTTTGAAAATGGAAAAAGTGGATTTTTGGCCCAGGGACTCGCCCGGCAGTGTCGCCGGTCGACCGAGCCCTGTGTCTCGGTCGACCGAGGACACTGCAGGGCCCTGGGAAGTTTCTGTGCAGAAATTTCCCAACGGTCAGAAATATGACCGTTGTGTTGTCCCGGTCGACCGAGACCTCTAGGTCGACCGAGACAACTAGCCCGTGGACTGTTTTTTGCCTATAAAGTCCATTCATTTCCAACTTCTCAAAGGGTTGAACACATGAGCCTTTGAGAGCATTTTGGAGCCAAACAAAGGGGAAGAAGTTGGAAATGCTAAAGGGCCATTTGGAAATCAAATGCTTGAGATTTAAAAAGGTAGACCTTACTTATCATTTTGATTTCCATTAAAAGTAGAATCAATGCATGGTTAAATCTTTGTATTTTCATATTTGCATGATGTCTAGCTTTTAAAGAGTTGTGTTGCAAACTCATTATCTTCATTGGTATATTAGAATGGTTTGCAATCACTCTTATTAAATCACATGCTTTCTTAAAACTTTATTTTTCATACAACTTGTGATTCTTTGATTTTCATATCATTAACAAGTTATTAAACATACATGTGATTTGCATTAGACTTCAATCAAACCTTTCATGAGCTTTGAACTTTGAAATGCTTCAAGCATATATTTGATTAAGCTTTCTTTTTAATCTTGATTGAAGTCATCACACACACACATCATGAGCATACACTTTTGCATACATAGAGTGTTTGTGTGAGTTTGATTTACACTTTCAAATTAGCCTATTTAAGAGGCAATTTCATTGAGCTAAAATTGTAATCTCTTAGAGTGTTGAGTAAACACTTTCTTTGAGAAATCTTGAATTGTGTAAGGTTATTGCTTAGCCTCTAAAAGCACATTGTAAGGTTATTGCTTAGCCTTAGAAAAGCAAATAGGAGGGTTATTGCTTAGCCTTGAAAAGCATCTTGTAAAGGTTGTTGTTGAGCCTTAGAAAAACAACATTGTATAGGTTATTGCTTAGCCTTTGAAAAAGCATAAATAGTGGAATCCGGTGGGGTGTTGGATACACAAGCCGGTAGTGGATGTAGGCATTGAGGCCGAACCACTATAAACCTTGGTGTTGTGGTGATTGCTTTGTGATGATTGTATTGTTAGCTTCCGCATTTTGATGGTTAATCATCACATGTGACTAGTTTAAGTTAAGAAATTAAAATTAGTCATAATTAGTCATAATTGTAGCTCACCCTATTCACCCCCCCCTCTAGGGTTAGGATCCTCGTGGACTTTCAGTTACAATAGCAAGAATCAAGATTATCAACGGTCCATCCTAGGTATGACATTAATTCGGAAACATCGAGCAACCTATTCAGTCACCGAAAGGAATAGAATTCGCGATAACCAAGGGAAAGACTTGTGTTTAGATATAACGAAGATATCGCGTCGTTCCATCCCGTTCAAGATTGAAATGTATTGAACTTCGATGCTACCGAACCAACCGTGAAGAGCATCGGCTCAAGACGCTCTCACATATGGTCGAGTGAGTTCGAGGAGGTTAGCCAAGGTCCACGAAGAAAATAAACCTCAAAACCCACTGGACTCAAACTGAGTCCTCCGATCGATCGGACGAAATTTCTGTACCCGCGCATCAGGCCAGGCAGACCGCATCGCTCGAGCGAATCTGGGAGTTCGCTCGAGCGAACTCATCGTTCGAGCGGTTATTTAAATGCGTTCGAGCGACCAGGCTGCTGGAACGCCCGTATCCCTTTCTGGACAGGTCGCTCGAGCGAACTGTCATGGTCGCTCGAGCGAACTGTCCAGAAACTGAATTCTGGCAGTTCAGTTCCCTCCTTTCTCTTCCTTTTTCCTTTCCAACACTTATACAAATGAGTTTTTCCTTACTTCAACAACATTCTAATTACAATAAAACTCCCATCAAGACTTCAATGAATCATTAAATCCAACCTCTTTCTTCACATTCAATCCCCAAACAAGGAGAGGAGTTCCCATCATAGACAAGGGTTCATTTGAGTCAACATTTATAGATAACAAGGTCTATTGATCACATTTCCATAACCAAAGATGTTTTAGCACAACTCTATAAATGAGTATCAATTTCAAATCAATGCAACTCATAAACATAACCATGATTAGCCAAACCAATCCTATTCTTTATAAAAAACCATATGAGTAAACTTGATCAAATGAAATGCATACCTCTCCAAGAGATTAACAAGATAGAAACCACCATTAATGTGCAAATTTCGAAATCCATATATATGTGACAAGGAGCATATGTGCAAGCATGTATTCAATGATCAAAAACAAGAAATAAACTTGGGATTTTCTCATCAAAGTTTGATAACATAAAAAAAACATCCATTCATCCACTTGCCTTGGGTTCCAATCTAGCAAAACAAGCTCCTAATCACCTCTCAAGCTCAAGATCAACAATCTCTACAAAAACCCCCAAAAAAGCCCTAAAATGGGTTAAACAATGAAATGACAAAGAAACCTCTCAATAATCAAGGTGGAGCTTCTCTAAGGCTAGAAGATTACAAATCTAGAAGATGAAGAAGAACACTTACTTGGAAGGCCCTCTAATGGACAAGGTAAGCTCAAGGAAAGTCTTGTGATGGAGGGTTCTCTTCACAAATGGTATCAATGGGAAGCTTGCAAGATGAGGAAGAAGATGATGAGTTCCATTTCTTGGTTGATGCCAATCTTGGTGTGGATTAGAGGAGGAGAAGCAAGAAGAAGGAGAAGTTGTACAAGGGAAAACCCTAGGTTCAGCTGGAACAATGGTGAAGAATGAGCAATGAAGGAGATGGGTTCCTTTTATAAACAAGTGAGAATGGGTCCCACAACTTAAAGAACTTGGGTGGCTGAAATCATCTAATTCGGGACCTCGGATGGATTCGACGAAGAAGGAAGAAATGATCTTCGAAATATCTAGTTTCCAAAAAGTGTATGTTTCACGGATTTCGAGAATATCGAGTTTTGGGTACAGATTTGGTGTGAAAAGACTGTTTTGCCCTCAAGGCCAAGAAATCGGTTTTCGGGTTCTCAAATGGATACGAGATCAACATGAAAGTTGTAGGATTCCTCAAGATGAATGCAACGGGCCAAAAACACAATACGAAACCAATCGGGAAAATCTCACAAGAAAATGCAAAGCCGAAAAGGGAACCCCCAAAGGGCCCCACAAGCTACCAAAGCACTCAAAAGCCCAAAACTAGAAGAAAAACCCTTCTAGCTCACAAACTCAACCCAACAACTACTAATCCCACTAAAAGGACTAATCCACAAACAAAACAACACTAATCCAAGAGATTAGGGGTCGGGTTCTCACAACTAATTTGTGTGGAAGTGAGACTTCTATTTCAATTAGTAAAAGAGGAGGGAAGGAGGTTGCCTAAGGACTATAAAAAGGGTTTCCACTCCCTTGGACATCCACTCTCTCTCTCTCTCTCTCTCTCACTCACTCTTGGAATTCTCGCCCAAGGCTCCTCATTGTGTAAGTGCAGTGGCGGACCCAGGATTTTCGTTTGGGTGGTGCGGAACTTTTGCTAGAGATTTTTCACCTAATTTACCTTTCTTGCATATATAACCTAATCTATCTTTCTTGCATATATAAATTTATTAATTTGGATTAATTATCATGAATGCAGGTAAATAAATGTATATTTATATTTTAAAAATAATAGATTCATTTTTATATATTTTTAAAATTATTTATGATAAACATGACTCTCCCGAGTCTCCGCTTTGACTTTTCACGAGGGACTTTTTTTTGGCATTGGATGAGTTAAGTCTGAGTCACGAGCTTTCCAACTTTGGGTACGACTAGATCACATGTCCAACAACTTTATCATGCCCGGACCATGTAGGAATTGAGATGTGAAACTCATATATAGAATTCACAATAAAAGCTCACGATACATCTCATATAGTTATCACAACAAAATTTGAGAGAGAGATTTATGTGCCATAGGATGTAGATTAGGGGATTTCTACTGGAGAGAGAAAGAGAGAGTCGACGACGATGTTGGTGCCACTATCGGAAATGAAGCCTTGGTGCCTTTAGTATAGAGAGCTCTTGCTAATTTGAGATGGGGGTTTGAATTAAATCGAATGGAGTTCTCAATTATCGGCTGGGGCGACAGCGGTCATGGGGTGGTGCGGACTTGGGTCTCAACAGGTTTATGGCCCATACAACCCATGGCCCTTTAAGGAAGTTCAACAAGTTACCTGGGGCAGCCGCACCCACATCGTATAATGTGGGTCCGCCCCTGTGTAAGTGTTGCGCAACTCTTTCTCTTAAAGTTCCTTGGAGTTTCTAGTTGGGTTTTCTCTTGAAGTTTCCACCAATCTTCTTGAGAAAAGAGATCTGATATGGGTCATAACTGTTAGAAACGAGTAGAAATCAGGATCTCTAGATATTGCGTACAGATCACTGCGGAAATAAACTTGAACTAATATGATGAAACCATACCTGCGAGATCTCTCTGATTTGATTTCGATCTTACAGCAACTCAAAAACCTCAAGATCTTCTACTGTATTCCTATATGCTTGAACTCGCACCAGGGAGTGGACATCTTCTGCAAATTCTCCTCTGCTCTCTAAAACCGAGATTTCTCTCTTGTTATTCTTATATGTTATCCTAGAGAGCAATAGTGCATATTTATAGGCTATAATAGGGACCTTAAGAAGGAAATAAGGATAAGCTCCTTATGGAAATAGGAAACCCTAATTCGACCCAAATTAGAATCCTAGTTCCATAAATTACAATTTGGTGCACTAAAGAATTGAAATTGCACTCCAGTCCTTATTCTCAAAATAATATTTCGAGCTTCTTGTTATTAAATGCTTATTAATCTCCCCACGTTAAGATTTCAGATATCCATCGATTGAATAATTACTTACATATATATTTAATCGATAACGTTATAATTCCTTGAGACCTTACACTTAACTTATTTGATATGTCAGACACAAAGTCCACCTGCAGGGTTTGATATAATCAAAACTTAAAAGCTTCATCAAGGGGATATAATCAATCCCTATTATGGGACATGGATTCCGTCAATAAACTAATATCCACCATACACGTAGTGTAGTCATCCAAATCGCTGAGATTATTGACCCATAAAAGATTTCACTCATTCTTAAATCAAAATACCAAACACTAAATGTATGTGTGTATTATTTATGTCGGGATTAAGAGGACAAGCACTCATAATAACCATTTGAATGTTCATCATCTTATATAGTCAGTATAAAGACAATAAACCCAAAAACACGGTCCTGTTCAATACACACATAGTGTACTAGCATTATGAGTTGAAACTATATCGTTTCCCACAGCCAAGACAAGCCCGCTGAAACATCATGCTACAATCGTATCGATGGTGTGTCCAAATCCATTTAGATTGTGAATAACAACTTATATTTCATAAGAACCGACAAATAAGTCTTCCGTGTGTAAGTAAAACTCTACACACCAATTTGTCTACTTTATAGAATAAAGAACACTCACATGCATAATAATTAATAATGCAACCATTTGCCCATATGAAATCTCAGTTAGATGAAAAGACAAAATTTACTAAAAATGAACCAGTCAAAGACAAATACATAAAGTATGTTTTTAGTATAAATTTTCAACATTAACGTGGAAGGCTAAGAGGTCTTGGATATCCTAAGTTGCTTAAAAGAAGGAGTTTTTTCATCAAGCAAGTCTTCTTCTCCATTAGAGCACTACCGGGATCCAAAGGTATAATCTACTTCTCATTTTGTTGTGGATTGTTTTTGGATGCATGGTGTTGCTGATTTCTATCTTCTAGATAGAATTTATTGTTGTACATGATTGATGAGACGGAGGGATTGCATCCTAGATGTGGTTTATGGCCTTATGGGTACTTGATCCCTGAGGCAAGTGGGTCAAAAGTTTTAATAACATATCCACGAGGCCCACCTACTTCCAATAAACCAAGCTCAAATTTCGGTCAACCGACTCTTGATTTCCTACATTTTTCAACATTCTACTATTGACACCAAAAATGTCACTTTGCCTCTTCAAGCTACATGAAGTTGCATCCTATCACAAAACAGGCAATGCTGCTTCAAGCATCAGATCTTATCAGAATTACTTGAAAACTACCAGATCCTTCAAGATAGCCAAAAGAGGGGTTCACGTGAAGTTTCAGGCCATTCAACATCATTTGACCTAACTTCACCCCTCCGACAACCAATTAGGCGCTTCTGGCGGCAACGGGGTCGAAGACATCAAAACTTCGATCAGGGCCTACGGATGGTCTCAAAATACCTCCAAAAGGCTTCTTGCCAAATTTCAAGTCAAACCGACAACGTTTGACCCTCCAACAATCCTTCAACAGCAAAATCAAGCCTCTCGGCAGTGAGAACCATCAATGCCATCACTTATCCAACGGAGCACATGGTCGACTTCAACATGCTTCAGAAAAGCTGCACGTCAAATTTCAGGTCATTCCGACAACGTTTGACCCGACTTTTATGTTCCGAAAAAAAATCAAGGCTACCGGCGGTGGAGCACCCTGGGACCATGACATACAAAACGAAGCTGATGGATCATCTCAAAATGACTCCAATAGGCTCCCTGCCAAATTTCAAGTCAATCGGACATCGGTTGACCGCACATCAAAGCGCGACATCTTCCTCGCGTCAAAATCAAGCCTAGCAGCGACGAGACCCCAAACGGCTTCAAAACTCAATCAAAAGCCCATGGTTGGTCCTATCTACTACTCAGGAGACTTCACCTCAAATTTCAGGTCATTCCGACATCGTTTGACTTAGTTTCGACTCTTGACCGAAAATCGGCAACTCTGCGTGGCAAGATCTTCGGCTTTTCCAAAAAATATGAAACTTTGTGCCCTGGTTTTGCACGACTTCTCGTCGGGCTTTCTTCAGGAGAATCAAGCCAATAAATGAGGGAAAATGTCAAGAAAAATATAGGAGAAAAAAAGAAACCAAAAAGCTCGAAAAACGGCCGACGAAACGACGACCAAAGGGGACCAAACCCCATGGTCGCCGGAGACGTTGGCCCATAGCCCATGGTCGCCGGCGACTCTAGATTTCCGCCGGAAGGCCCGTTTTCCGATCCTTTTCGCGTTTCAGGAATTTCAATCCCTGTAGTTTTCCAAAAATTTGATTTTTGATGCTCGAAATCAACTGATCTCCATCTACATCTCGGATCCGCCGTCAAGAGCATGAAATTGTCATTGATCGCTCCAAGATCGCCAACCGGATGACCAAAAAGTACACTTTCTGTCCGACCGATCGAGAAATCGACAAGACAGATGGTACCGGCCCGCTGTTAGCAATCTATGTCTGAAGTTGCATGATCATCCGACATCGATCAACATGAAGATCCATCGTCGATCATCGCAAGAAGAATTCCAGAAGACGCGGCACGGCCTGCGACTATTCAAATCCCCGGCGACCACTTAATGTTGTCAATTGACCCAACTAAATGCGGTCATTAACTCATTATTTTGGACGGCCCAATCAGAAGCAAGGAAATGAGAGTTACAAGTCAAAGTCATCATAGCATTAAAGCCATGAAACTCTTTTCATCATGGAGATTAAAGGCGATTAAATGCCCATCATTCTCCATCGGCCGATCAGATTCAAGGGAAAAGGAGTTACAAAATCAAGAAATAAAAACTTGTAATTCCTCCCTTCATGGAGCTTTAAAGCCATCAATGCTCATAAACCCTCCTAAATGGTTACTAAAGGCCTATAAATAGGAGAGCATTCCAAGAAGAACCGGTCAGAAAAATCAGTCGGAAAGATCCCTGAACCCAAGCCCCGAAAATCAAGAAAAATCAGCCAGAATTCCTAGAAGCTCTGCTACTTTGAAGAAATTCTGTTCCAACAAACAACACAAGGTGATTGAAGTCCCTTGGGGGCACTCCCCCCAAGATAAAGCCCTCTCTTCTCCTATTCAACATGGCCTAGACGTGGCTTTTCAGCCCGTCTCTTCATTTTTTTTTATATAGGACCTTTCCTTGGTCTTTATGCTCTAAAAAAAATGAAGTCCAAGCCAAGCCAAAAGAATCAAAGCATCGCATGTTCTCATCTGAAGGACGATGGCGAAGTCCATAAATGACTTGCGACCGTCGATCTGAACGAGTCCCCGCAATCTCCTGAGAAGTCAGATTCCCTTTTCTTACTTTTCTGTTGTATTTTGTATTTTCTTTAAGAGACAAAAAATCACAATTCTTGTCTTTCATTTTGACGAGATTTGTAAATCGCATTTCACGGCAAACAAACATCGCCTTTCATGACAAACAAAAACCCTTGTCTCTTTTCTTAAATATATGTGCAATGGAAGGTTAGAAAAAAGATTGATTTCCTTTCTACTTGTGAAGGTGGATATCTTCGGATCACCATCTCTAAATTCCAAGTAGAATAGAAAATCAGGCATACCCGTACAAAAATGTTGATACCCGCCTTTCTCCCCTCCTTCCCTCCATTCGGCCGTTTCGGTGACCCCGGGGACAGATGGGGGAGGAACGGAAGAATCGGGTCCATCATCTGCTATATAAACCGAATTCCATGTCGGTGAACCTTGACTAAACTCCACGAAAAATGGAGTTTTCTACCTCTGTTTCAGGAAAAAACCTTCTCCTTTCAAAACCTTTCTTCTACTAACTTCCACCTGCACCTCCAGAGCCTACATTGCTCTCAAAATACTTCATTCTCCAACAATTCAAAACAAAACCATCATTCAACATCAAGACATCCATTCTTCATCAATTCCCAAACACCACTTTCAAAGCCAAGATAATATAATACTCAAGAATTCAATTAAGTTAAAGAAAGAATCAATAGAAATGAAAGGGAAAACATAACATGCAAGCATATATTTGATGCTAATAACAAGATTATATAATCCACAAGATAAACTAAACATGTAACAAATGAAAAACATGCTTTAGAAATAAAAATACCCAAAATTAATAGCATGCACGAGAACAAACTAGATCAATCACTTGCCTTTGCCTAAGATACACTCAAATTTCCTTCCAAGACCTCCTCTCAAGGGCTAAAAAAACCAATCTACAAAAGGCTCCACAATTCGCACCTTAAAACCCCCCCAAAAAATGGAAAACAAAAGACAATCACAAAAGAGGCTTTGCATGTATGAAATTAGGACTCCCTAGGATCCACTAAAACCACTTCTAAGAGATGGAAGGGTGTTCTTACCTGGAAGTGTCCTAAGAAAAAAGAAATGGCTCAACGAAGATGGAGTTACACTGGATTTTTGCAAAAGTGGTTTCTATGAAGAGCTTAGATGAAGAAGAAGAGCATGGTGATCTTAGAATTCCATTTTGAGCCAATCTATGGAGGCATGCAAGGAGAAGGAGGAGAAAATGGGTTTTCTCAAAGCTTTTGTTTTGTTTTTTTTTTCATGTTGAAGAGGAGTTTGACTAAGAAGGAGGAGATGGGTGCGTTAAGTCTAGGTCTAAACTTCAAGTGATTGAAAACCCCATTTGTGGGACCCAGATGCGATCGACGAAGAAGAGAGAATTGTTCCTTGAAAAATCTAGTTGTCAAAAAGTATAAATTTCACTTAGTTTGGTGTTAGACCCCCCCCCCCCCCCGAGTTAATCGAGAGTAACTCTAATTGATTGGAAATTTAGGCTAATTAACTATGTTAATTAAGATAATGATCGCTTATGGCCAAATGGAATGAAATTAACCTAAAATGAATGATTTAGGCCTAAGGAAATGATAATGAATGAGATTACATGAATTGAATTGATTTTAGGTTCAAACTACGAGAACAAGGGCTTTTTCGTAAATACGAATCTCGCGTATTTTGTCAAATACGGAAACTCTTGATATCAACACGCATATCTCGACGAGTACGTTAACTTACATAAAAGACTTGAAGTTGTCCAACGAGAAACAGATCAAATGACCCTTTATTTGACTTGAATTGTAATTGATTGGAAGTAGAGGGCCTAAATGCAAAATGAAAGCTTATATAAGCTAAGATGACCTCATTTGAGTTTATTCAACTCATTCTAAACCTAGGCACCTTCTTTTCTTCCATTTCCTCTTCAACAAGCATCAAGATTGAAGCTTTGGCTGTGCTTTCGAAGAGGACTTCATCTTCTTCACCTTCTTTGTCTCCTTCTTGAATTTTCTTGGAGGAAATGCTTCAAGTTGAGAAGTTTCCATCTCAAATTGAAGCTAAGCAAAGGGTTTTTGTCAATCGATCTTCAAATAGAGGCAATTATATGCACCTTCTATGATTTTATATGTTATTGAAGTGATTTAAGTTCAAGGAACTCAATTTCCAGAAATTTGCTTTAGATTTCGGAAGCTCTGGAATTCAATTCCGAGAGCCGAACTGCTCGTCGCTAACTAACCGACCTGTCTGGGTCAAAATCCTCAAAAATGGTCAGTCTCTAGAAAGCTAACCGTGAGTTGACCGACAAATTTCGGTTAGCTAAATTTGAGAATTTGGTTAACTGAGTGGTACCCGTAAGGTGACCGAATTTGAGTCAGAAATTCACATCAGAATATAAGCTTCTAGAAAGCTAGCCGCAAGGTAGCCAAAGTACGTTCGGCTAGCCGAATCTGAGAATTCGGTTAGCCGAGTGGTGACCAAATTTAGTTCAGTTAGCCACCATCCAGAATTCATCTAACCGCCAAGGTAAACGAACTTGAGAAAAATTTCAGATTGAATTCTGATTTTTCTGAATTGAAAGCCTAATCATTAAAGCTAGTGTTAATGATATCTAAACCTTCATAAGTATTAGCTAAGGTTATTTTAATGTACAAATTTAACTAAGTTAATGCCATCTACAATAACACGTGCATTGATAACGAACGTTTCACTCAATTGTTTGGTTTAGATAATTATTTTAGAATTGGAACAGGATTGAAAATAATGACTGATTTGACTTGAATTATGAATTTGGCACTATATAGTGGTTTCTGAAGCTCATCATTAGGCCACACTGAATTAATAACTGAATTAATGAATAATCACTAAATGTGACACTGAATAATGAACAATTACTAAAGGTAACGATGAATTAATGAACAATCCTACTGCAGTGCATGGAATGGGGGTGTTCCGAAGCTTCGTGGTGATACCAGTGATCTCTGATCCAGACACTGGCAGATCCCACACTATGCTGACTAAAAAGTCATAGACTGAAAAGACACTAAATTGATAGGCCACACATTGGACTGAAGAGTCCCACTGATAAGCCGTTAATAAATGCTTAATGTAATTAATGAATTGAATGTGAAATAGTGAAATGAATGAATATGAATTGACTACTTCCTTTTGGAAGAACTAAAGTGAAACCAATGCTATTGTAGTTGCCAATGTAGTCCTTGTTATTACTTGACTCTACTATACAGGACACCATTATAAAATTGATTATCTAGAACTGTTAAATCAAAGAATTGATAGATATAACATGTACTATCATAGATCTGTATATGCATTGTTGAACCGTTTTGTTCACGGTGTTACTGATGATATTACAAGCTCAATTGCCAGTGCCAGTCATGCAAAGGTCGTGCCGCCAGCGGAGGATGCACATCTGTTACCCACAGGAGGCCTAATCGAATGGACGTGATCTGAGTGCGAATGAATAGAACATTGGAGATTTTGGATAAACACTGTTGTATATTCATTTTGAATAGCATGTAAATGTCACTTGCATGGTAGTTAGATATGCAGCTGTTGACTTGATAGAAAATAGATTGTGTAAACCGGACTTTACTTTTGATGTAAATTATTTGTACAATTGTAGGTAAAGAGCCGTTAGCCCTCTTTTCAAACGGTCTATTTTTTTACAGTTGTGAAGGCCAGGTCGACCGGGGAAGGGCCAGGTCGACCGAGGAAGAGCCGTTGGGCTGTTTTTGGCTATAAATACTAGTTCATTCCTTTGCCAAAAGTTAGAAATTTTAAGGCCCTCCTTGAGAGGTTTTGAGGCCAATGAAAGAGGAATGAGCTAAGGGATGAAAGGGGTCATTAGGAAAGTTAAAGCTTCGATTAATGAAGTTAAATCTCTAAGTAAGCTTTACTTTCCTTAACCATATGTTGTCATGCTTTACTTTATTATTGGTAAATGTTTTCAAGCATGATAAACTATGTTTTGTTGTGTCCTTAACATGTTTATGTTTTGAATTGATCTATTGTTTTGGATGCATCACCTTGATTCAATCCAAGTAGTACTTTAATTGGTAAATCTAAGTAGATCATGTTAATGAAAGAATCTTTGAAATTATATGTAACATGATTCATATACTTGGTTGAATCTATGGTTGTTGTTTTTCATCATAAGAAAATCACTTTCAAATATATCTTATGTTTTGGATTCAACATCTTTACAAATCATATGTGACTTTGTTTTAAAGTTTCACAACTTGCTTTGCTTTGATAGGTATATCATTTTCAAGTTAATTTTATAATTACATATGATTTGTCCCCTAATTTCAATCAAATCTATTTTTATGGTTTATGAGCTACATTGTTGATTTGATTGACATCCCTATGCATCACATGTTTTGTGCTTAGAATTTCACAACTTGTTTAGGATACAAATGTATATGTTTTACAAGTTATTTTTAACATGTGATTTGCATTCTTTCCTCAATCATAAATGTTTTTATGAGCTAAGACTTTCAAAAGCCTTAGGCATACATTTATGAGCCTTCATTTTCAAAATGATTGAGGACATCACACACACACATCATGAGCATACATCTTTTGCATTCATTTAGTGTTTGTGTGAGTTAGAGTTTCATTTTCATACCCGCCTATTTTAGAGGCAAATGTAATGAGCTAAATTGTATCTCCATCAAGTGTATTTTAGACACTAATTAGATAGATAACCAACCTTTAGGTTGAAGAGGTTATTGCTTAGCCTATGAAAAGCATAATGTAAAGGTTATTGCTTAGCCTTGGAAAGCATATTGTAAAGGTTATTGCTTAGCCTATTGAAAAGCATAAATAATGGAAATTCGGTGGGGTGCTGGATCACAAGCCGGTAGTGGATGTAGGCATTGAGGCCGACCCACTATAAATCCTTGTGTGATGGTGTATGCTTTGCGGTGATTATTTTTATTAAGCTTCCGCATTTTATTTGATAATCATCACTTGTGACTAGTTTAATTTAAAGAAGTTAAAATTGATTAAAATTGGTCATAATTAAAGCTCACCCTATTCACCCCCCCCCCCTCTAGGGTTCGGATCCCCGAACTTTCAATTGGTATCAGAGCGAGGTTACTCCATTTTAGGGCTTAACAACTCGGAGTTGATCCTTGCTAGATTAGAACCCTAGTGTTATATTTTATTGCATGTCTTTGTGATGATTTCCACTATGATTGAAAATGTATTTCCCCATAGTATCATTGCACCACTCTAAGACTTTTTCAAGTTATATCTTCAAGAGTTGGTGAGTCCTCAAGTGAACTCTCAAGGACATCCTTATCAAGACCTTAGGTGAATCTTCATTGGTACACATTTAGACTAACCTTAGGCCTTGATCCTCTCTAGAACAACCTATTCTTTTTAGTTATATCTTTTTGTTGGTCATGTTACATTTGCATTTTGTTTCTTTATAGTCACATCTTTTAAAATGCAATGTTTCTTTGTGATCATTTGATTTTGTCTTCATGAACTTTTAAGTTATATCTCATGGTTTTCAAAATCCTTTTATTGCAATATTTTCATGATGGATTTGCATTTTGTTCATATAGTTATATCTCTTGTAGTGCATATCTACTCATGATCAATTGATTGTGATTACAAAAGCTTTCATAGCTAGATTTTTCACGATCAATTGATGTTGGAAAATCATTTGATGAATGTCATAGTTAGATCTTTTTTGTAAATCAAATGATTTGAAGCAATTTAAGTTTTTCATTGATTTTTCAAGTTATATCTCTTGGTATGGAAAATATGTGTTCAATTTATAATTGTACACTTCTTGTTTTTCAAAATCACTTGCTCTTAATTCTATAAATGATTCTTTGTTGGAGTTTTAAATATTGAAGTGATTTGAAAAACTTTGGAAAATGTTCTTAGCTTTATTGGTTGTATTTATAGAAGCATTTTCCTTGAATTTATTTCCTTGTGCTTAATTATGATTATATCATTTGGAAGGAAATAATTGTTACAAACAATTTGCATCTTTGCTCTTTTAGTTACATTCTTTTTATGCAAATTGATTTTGATGTCTTACATTGCATGGTTGGATATGGTTTCATTGATTTGCATGTTTGTGCCTAACTTGGTACATATTTTCATTAATGCAAATTGATGATTGTTTATGTGCTTTATAGTTAAATCTTTTGTTTTATTATCATTTGAGCCTAATAAGTACATATGTGATTTAATGTGCTAAGTTCATTTGGTATAAACCTCATATCCTTTTTCCATTGCATTGTAAGCTTAGTACATTTGCTAAGAGTGGAGATGTTGCATGATAGGTTAATGGATCATTTTAGATGAATTGGAATTAATCCATTGTTCTTAATAGGTATATCCATATATGTGATCCATCTTCATCTTTATGCGATCCATGATGTCCCTCTAACTCCATACCTTCTTGTGCGTGCATAGTTATATTCTTTATTGATGATATGGTATGAGTTAGATCTTGATTGTTGATTGATCCTCTCTATGCAAATGTCAAATCGTTCTATGTATGGTTGTGATCTTAGTTATATTTGTAGAAACCATACTCGAACTCAAATCCATCCTCTATGCCTTCTAGTCATTTCATTTTGGATGGTTATGATGTTGATTCATGTATATTCTCTAAGTGATGTCATCCTTGTACATGTTTCAACCTCATAGTAGTGTTCTTGATCATATGAAACTCTTTGAAATCCATTCCTTGTATTTCTATATGTTTGATGGATATCTTAGATGTTGAATTCATATGATTTTGACACTTTGAAAATTGCATGCATTTCAAAGTTATATCCTTTTGCATTGCAATTTATCTTGTTCATCTCTACGCTCAATAGTTATATCTTTAAAAGTGATGAATATGCATTTATGATGCTTGTTGGAATTTTGTGTTTGTCACATTCTTGCTCTTAATCATGTTGTCAAATTCAATTGGTTTTAATTGGTATAATTTTCGATTGGTTTGATTTCTTGTGAATGTGATAAACCTTGTGTACATTGGATTGAACTTAATAGTAATATATTTGTTCCATGTCACACTCCATTAGCATCATAATTTTCATGTTTGCCACCTCTCTTGCTCATATAGGTATATCTCATGACCACCATGTTTATGTATTCATAATCTTGGTTGGTTATCAATTGAGGTTGGCTTCATGTTTGAATTTCATTTCACTCATCTTGCACATTAATAGTCATATTTTTTGATTGAATGAAATGATTTCAAAACTGTCATAGCATATGTTTTTCATAGTTAAATTGATTGATGCTATGATTAATAAACCCCATTTCATCATGGATAGCTCTAATTTGGATTTTACCTAATAGTTATATTTTTAAATCCATTTTAGAGTGATTTTTTTAATAGACTTATCTTTGAATCTCAATTGGTATTCTTTGTTTTTCCAATTGGTATCCACGATTGCTTTTCTCCTTGACCTTGCTTTCTTTTGGTAATTTGATCATATTGTGCTTTATAGTTAAACTTGTCTAATCCTTTCCTTGAAGTTTTTCCCTCAATTGGTTAAACCATCTTCTTCTTCCATCAAATAGTTAAATCTTAGTCAACAAGTTGACAAAAGGAGAGAATGGATTGAGGGGGAGTGTAAATCTTCATAGGAAGTATTAGTTTTGATCAAATTTACCCTTGGATTGTCTTTGAACCCTTAGAGACTACTTCCATACATGATAACCTGTTATGTATTTCATTTTCAATTTCTTTTGCTAACAGGTGCTACTAAAAGGTATTTTCCTTATTTCATGTGTGTAGGTACCTTTGCAATTTAATGTCAAAGGGGGAGAGAGTATTCAAGTTCTCTAAAGGGGAAGAGAATGTCCAAGCTTCCTAAGGGGAGATATTGTATGATCTTCTACAGGGGGGAGAGAATGCATATCTTGCCAAAGGGAGAGAGAGGCATGGTCAAAGGGGGAGAGGTGAAAGAAGAAAGCTTGGGAGCTAAAGAAGATGCTTGGCTAAAGAAGGAAAGAAGAAAAGAAAGCTTGAAGAATGATCAAGCTCCGAGCATCAAGAAGAATGAAGAAAGAGACCAAGAACCCAAGCTAAGAGAAGAAGCATCTAAGAGATTTCAAGACTTGTCCAGCTTAGGGGGAGCTAAAGACATAGTGTGTATTTTCAGTGGTGAGTGAGTTGCCATCAAATTGCAAAGGGGGAGATTGTTAGGAATTTTGTAGATTGCAATTTGATGGATGCATTTTCATTCTAGCATCATTTGATTTACACACATAAGCATTGATTTAGAACAACTTGAAATCTTGATTTATACATGCATTATTTTAAATATTTGTAAAAGTATTGATTTATGCATGTTTTGTTTTTAAACTTGGATGCATTTATTTTAGAAAAGAAATTTTAGAAATCAAGCAAGCCATTGGTTTTATAGTTTTGAATCTTTTTTGGCTTTTTATGGTTCATGTTTTAAAACCCTTAGAATGATTTAAAACATGTTTTCAAGCTTGATTTAGTGGCCCAAAAGTCCCCTCTTTGAAATACTTCGAAATTTATGCATTTTAGGGATTTTGGTCCCCAGGCCTAGGTAGACCTGCATGGGCTCGGTCGACCGGCCCAACAGGGGACCCGGTCGACCGAGCCCATGTAGGTCGACCGGGTAAAGAGCCGTTAGCCCTCTTTTCAAACGGTCTGTTTTTTTACCGTTGTGAAGGCCAGGTCGACCGGGGAAGGGCCAGGTCGACCGAGGAAGAGCCGTTGGGCTGTTTTTGGCTATAAATACTAGTTCATTCCTTTGCCAAAAGTTAGAAATTTTAAGGCCCTCCTTGAGAGGTTTTGAGGCCAATGAAAGAGGAATGAGCTAAGGGATGAAAGGGGTCATTAGGAAAGCTAAAGCTTCGATTAATGAAGTTAAATCTCTAAGTAAGCTTTACTTTCCTTAACCATATGTTGTCATGCTTTACTTTATTATTGGTAAATATTTTCAAGCATGATAAACTATGTTTTGTTGTGTCCTTAACATGTTTATGTTTTGAATTGATCTATTGTTTTGGATGCATCACCTTGATTCAATCCAAGTAGTACTTTAATTGGTAAATCTAAGTAGATCATGTTAATGAAAGAATCTTTGAAATTATATGTAACATGATTCATATACTTGGTTGAATCTATGGTTGTTGTTTTTCATCATAAGAAAATCACTTTCAAATATATCTTATGTTTTGGATTCAACATCTTTACAAATCATATGTGACTTTGTTTTAAAGTTTCACAACTTGCTTTGCTTTGATAGGTATATAATTTTCAAGTTAAATTTATAATTACATATGATTTGTCCCCTAATTTCAATCAAATCTATTTTTATGGTTTATGAGCTACATTGTTGATTTGATTGACATCCCTATGCATCACATGTTTTGTGCTTAGAATTTCACAACTTGTTTAGGATACAAATGTATATCTTTTACAAGTTATCTTTAACATGTGATTTGGATTCTTTCCTCAATCATAAATGTTTTTATGAGCTAAGACTTTCAAAAGCCTTAGGCAAACATTTATGAGCCTTCATTTTCAAAATGATTGAGGACATCACACACACACATCATGAGCATACATCTTTGCATTCATTTAGTGTTTGTGTGAGTTAGAGTTTCATTTTCATATCCGCCTATTTTAGAGGCAAATGTAATGAGCTAAATTGTATCTCCATCAAGTGTATTTTAGACACTAATTAGAGAGATAACCAACCTTTAGGTTGAAGACGTTATTGCTTAGCCTAAGAAAAGCATAATGTAGAGGTTATTGCTTAGCCTTGGAAAAGCATATTGTAAAGGTTATTGCTTAGCCTATTGAAAAGCATAAATAGTGGAAATCTGGTGGGGTGTTGGATCACAAGCCGGTAGTGGATGTAAGCCTTGAGGCCGATGTAAGTCCATGGGCATCCGAACCCTAGAGGGGGGGTGAATAGGGTGAGCTTCAATTATGACCAATTTTAATCAATTTTAACTTCTTTAAAACAAACTAGTCACATGTGAAGATTTATCATACAAGATGCGGAAGCTAACAAAAGAATCACCACAAAGCAATCACCATCACACAAGTATTTATAGTGGTTCGGCCTCAATGCCTACATCCATTACCGGCTTGTGAACCAACACCCCACCGGATTTCCACTATTTATGCTTTTCAATAGGCTAAGCAATAACCTTTACAATATGCTTTCCAAGGCTAAGCAATAACCTTTACATTGATGTTTTTCAAGGCTTAACATCAACCTATACAATATGCTTTTATAGGCTAAGCAATAACCTCTTCAACCACAAGGTTGGTTATCTCTCTAATTTAGTGTCTATAATACACTTGATGGAGATTCAATTTAGCTCATTACAATGCCTCTTAAATAGGCGGATATGGAAGTGTAAATCTAATACACACTCACACTATGAATGCAAAGATAAAAGTACATGAAGTGTGTGTGTGTGGTCCTCAATCATTTTGAAAATGAAAGCTCATAAATGTATGCCTAAGGCTTTTGAAAGTTTTAGCTCAAAAACATTTATGATTGAGGAAGTAATGCAAGTCACATGTTAAAAGTAACAACTTGTTAATGATGTCAAAGATACACAAGTTGTATGAAATTAATTAGCTCTAAACATGTGATGCATAGGGATGTCAATCAAATCAACATGAAGCTCAAAACATAAAAATAGATTTGATTGAAATTAGGGGACAAATCATATGTAATTATAAATATAACTTGAAAGTGATATACCTATCAAAGTAAGGCAAGTTGTGAAACTTTAAAACAATAATACACATATGATTTGTAAAGATGTTGAATCCAAAACATAAGATACATTTGAAAGAGATTTTCTTATGATGGAAAAACAACAACCAAAGATTCAACCAAGTATATGAATCATGTTACATATTTCATTAACATGATCTACTTAGATTTACCAAAGATAAAGTACTACTTGGATTGAATCAAATGGTGATGCATCCAAAACAATAGATCTATTCAAAGTATAAAACATGCTAAGGATACAACACATCATAGTTTATCATGTTACTAAAGATTTACCTAAGATAAAACAAAACATGAAAACATATGATTTGTAAAGAAGTTGAGTCCAAAACATAAGGTAGTTTTGAAAGTGATTTTCTTATGATGGAAAACAACAACCAAAGATTCAACCAAGTATAGGAATCATGTTACATATAATTTCAAAGGTTCTTTCATTAACATGATCTACTTAGATTTACCAATTCAAGTACTACTTGGATTGAATCATATGGTGTTGTATCCAAAACAATAAATCAACTCAAAACATAAAACATGTTAAGGACACAACACAAACATAGTTTAACATGCTAGAAATGATTTACCAAAAATAAAACAAAGCATGAAAACATATGATTAAGGAAAGTAAAGCCTACTTGGAGATTTAACTTCATTAATCCAAGCTTTAGCTTTCCTAATGATCCCCTTCATCCCTTGGTTCTTTTCCATTCTATTTGCCTCAAAACCCCTCAAGGAGGGCCTTAAAATTCCCAACTTTTGGCAAAGGAAAGAACTCATATATATAGCAAAAAGTGCCCAACGGCTAGTCCTCGGTCCACCTGCACACAGGCCTCGGTCGACCGGGAAGACACAACGGTCAAATTTCTGTCCGTTGGAGCACTTTTGGCCCTGACGGCCTGCAGTCTTCCCGGTCGACCGGGACCTCTGCGCCGGTCGACCGGCGACACTGCAGGGATCCCAAATTCCACTTTTTCAATTTCAAACTTATTCTTTGTGGAACTTAATGGGCCATACAATCAAGCTTTAAAAACATGTTTTAAATCATTCTAAGGGTTTTAAAACATGAAACACACAAAGCCTAAAAATGATTCAAAACTATAAAACAAAGGCTAGCTTGATTTCTAAAACTTTTTCCAAAAACAAATGCATCCAAGATTAAAAACAAAACATGCATAAATCAAAACTTTTACAAATCTTAAAAGCAATGCATGAATAAAACAAGATTTCAAGTTTATAAAACCAATGCATAAGTGTGTGAATCAAATGATGCTAGAATGATTATGCATCCATCAAATTGCAATCTACAAAATTCCTAACAGCCGAACCACTATAAATCCTTGTGTGATGGTGTATGCTTTGCGGTGATTGTTTTTATTAAGCTTCCGCATTTTATTTGATAATCATCACTTGTGACTAGTTTAATTTAAAGAAGTTAAAATTGATTAAAACTGGTCATAATTAAAGCTCACCCTATTCGCCCCCCCCCCCCCCCCTCTAGGGTTCGGATCCCCGGACTTTCATCGACTCGGGTCGTGAGATTTGGAGGCTTTGAAGATAGAGCCCAGATTTTAGTGTTAAAAGATTGTTTTGCCCTTTTGGATGAAAAACTGGGTTTTAAGACTTCGAACATGGATGGAATGAATATGAAAGTTGTTGGTGCTAATAAGACCGATCAAAAGAAATGAAAATTTCAAAATCATGAATAATCCCCCCCCCCCACCTCACACATAATCGAGCAATAAAGGTCTCCCTGGGCGTGCCAGACTAAGTCCAAATGCTCTCAAAATCCCCCAAAGCAATAAGAAAAACTAATCACATCCACACTTTAGTTCACGCATCCACTAAACTCACTTAGAACACTAATCTCCCAACTTAATTAGTACTAATCATAATAAATTGGGTCAGGGTCTTACAATTGGGAATGATCATTCAAGGCTTCTCTAAGAATTCTCCGAGCAGAGTAAATAAAGAGTTGAATCATGGATGCCTCCTTGATGATGAAAAAGGAATCTTTAAACATATCAACATCGAGAACAATTCTCGACCAAACTGGAGTTCTACTATGATCCATAAATCCAATAGTGTAGCCTTCTTGGGCGGAAATGATCAAATTTGTTTGATCATGTGACTTTAAATATTTGGATCTTACACAAGAAAAACTTGTAGGTAAGTCCCATGAAGTAACCAGAGCAAGGGGATATATCCAGGCAAAGGAATGTCGCTCAATTTTTGTAACGCCCTAATTTTGAATATCGAGTTTACCACCAAGGTACTCGAATTTAGCACGCTACTTCCCGAATAATCTGGGAACTTCCAAGATTATAGGTCCGAAGTGAGATCTAATTTGAAACTTTTTAACAACATATGTAATCAATGGTTAAGTGCGGAAGCATAAAGAAAATAGCAGAAGCAATGACAATAAAGTGCGGATGTTGTAAAGGTATCAAATCCATCATGAGCAAGTGTAGCAGGGCAACAGTCTGGCTAATCTCAAAGTAAGAATATAATGTGTACAGATCATATGAATAAATCCCACCCTACTCACACAAATGACACTCAAAACCCAAAAATAGAAATCACTCAGACTCGAGTATAGGCGCTCCGATCTTTGATTCAGCCTCCTAGTTTGTCGGTCCCACCCGAACTGGTCCGTTATGGGTGCCTCGAAGAGCGCGTCGCCCTCAGGGTCGGGGATAATACCTAAGCGCCAAATGATGGGTCAGATCCAAGGATCTAGGAAGACATAGTATACAACTAACATATGATGTATGCCTCAACAGAGAATATAGACGATAATAATATCATGAGAGTGACAAATGTACAATGCTAGACAATTGACCAAGATATAACGAATAGATACAATATGAAAGTAAACCATCTAATCTCACCATCTATCAATATGGCACATTCACACAAGCTGGCTACTGTGGGATATTATGCCGCGGCCCTCCCATACTGTCGTTCAGTCGCGGTAGGGAAATAAAGTATAATGCAAGGGATGACAAGCCCCGCCAATAATAAGAACAATATAGCAATCCTAAGAAATGTATAGACTGACACTGGTCGTCTATCCGTAGCACATCATGATAGCCCCATCCACAATAAATAGATCCCACTAAGGATGATTAGTCCATCGACAAAGCTTATAACAACTGAGTGAATGTTTAACGCTGACTCAATGAAACAAGTACAGGTTTGTGTTTGTCTGGGCTATTCTTGTGCGAGCAAGGTCATAATATGTCCATACAAGGCTCGGTATCCATGTCAAATCCAAACATAATATCCCTAATCCAAGTCCATCATCAAATCCACGGCCACGACCTACCATGTCATGGTCTCAGTCCAACAATCCAAGTACATCATCACTATCTATGTCCAGCATTGTTTAGTCCATTTCCCATTCATAAACTGCTTTATAAAGCCATAATAACAATCCTCTTCATCTAAGGTATCACATCCATCCATCCTTAAGCCATATGAAGGCCAGCCTAGACACATGCACAGGTTAAATGTCTTCCATTCATAACATCGGGTCACCACTAGGAAATCCTAAGTTCAAGTCTTTCAATTTTCATTCATTTAACAGGTATGAAACACTAGATAGATACAAGAGTGAACATCAATGAATATAGTTTAACATATCCCCATAACCATGCCAATCAAATAGGGGAATAACAAGGTCAAATCCTAGGTCATGGCCTCCTTTTTAGGTCCAGGTCTATGTCAGTCAATTCAATTCTTAAATAAAGCTTCAAATGCCAAGGATAAAGTATTTGGTGCACCTGAAGTTACGGGCATCTTCGACGATGTTTAAGGGTTCAATCGAGATCCAAATAATACACAAGACCCTACTTTAGTGGCCCCCATGAGTCAAGGTCAAGCCCAACCCTTAACTCATGCTTAGCACATCAATGAAAGTCCACTTGGATGGTCAATGGGCCCCACATCAAATTACACAAAACTAGAAAATCACTGTCTGCAGTGTATCCAAACGACATCATAGGCGCCTGGTCGACTGGGTACACATGGACTTCTAGACATAAACTTGGAAGACATAATTAAATTTATGGATTTCTACAGTGTGTCCGATCGACATCCTGCAAGGGTGGTCGATCGGATACAAATGATTTGCAAGGATCTGACCTGCCTCCTAAGGAACTCTGCACAGTGTGCCCCGTTGAGATCTTGGCCATGGTGGTCGACCGGGTACATTGATTTTCTGGGACTAAGAGGCATTTCATGTTTCAGTTAAATCCTTGAATATCTTGTGTATCTGGTCAACATCCTCAATTATTATAAAATCACCAACAATCACCAAAACCACTCCAACCATCACAAATCCATCATCAATTGGGCCATTGATATTCCAAATGGGGAAAACCCATTTATCAAGGCCAAAATCCAAATAAACAAGGCTTAAAGAGATAGATCTAATAATCAAACACCATATGAATTGAAATTGAAGATTCAAACAAAGAAAACATGCATTTTATGCTAAATAGGTATATTGTACTTGCCTCTAATCCAATTTGCAAAGAAAATGGTTGAAAAAAAAGAAGTTAAAGCTCCAAATATAGAAATCCAAGCTCATATGGCTTCCAATATCTCAAACAACCCCAAAACTCAGATCTAAGGAGATCTGCAACTCCTAAACCCAGATCTGCAAGAGAATTGCATAAGGGAAATCCTTGACAAAGAAAGAGAATTTCATGGAAATTGAGGTAGAGAGAGAATTACCTTATCTTGTAGAGAAATAAGAGATCTAAGAGATGAGAGAGGTCCTTAGGAGAGATAATAACAGTAGCTTGTAGTAGCTCCTTCCTCCTTGTAGTAGAAACCCTAGATCTAGGATTCTAGAGAGAGAATTGGAGGGAATGCTTGGAGGTAAATGAGGGAGAGAAGAGAGAAAGAGTGGGTGAGAGAGCATTTGGGCTGGGAATGGGATTGTATTTATAGGATTTGGGTTGGAAAGGAAAAGTCCAAGTTGCCATTTTAGTTTAACTCAAGTTTAGGATAAGTACATGGGCTATTTGAGAATTTTAGGTGTAGTTTGCAAATTCTCATGTAGAAACCCCTCCTATTTATTCTAATTATTAGCAAGGGCCTCTAACTAACTAACAAACTTACAAAAGTCTAATAAACACCCTATAGGTTCTTAAAAATACAAAAACGGACTAATTGCTATAAAATAGGCTAAAATCCTAGGAAAATACCAACCTACCCTTATTAACCCTTATTAAGTAGTATAATTAGATAACATATACTATAATTTACAAAAATTAAACATAAGTGAGGGTCCACAATGGGTGGGGCCTCACATTTTTTGATATGGCTGGGAGCCTACTGCCACGGTTTCATGACAGCTTACTATGGTTTCATGATAGATCTGAAGCTACATGATTTCTTTCTTTCCAGATCATCCAAATGAAAGTCGGGAAGCACAATTTTGCTAGGATGACATTTCCACTTTTGCTAGAAAGACAACCTTCAATGAAGCCAATTAGCATATTCTCAATAAAGTCATCAACTCAACTTGCAAAACAAAATTTAGTAGAAATAGAGTGCCAAATAGAGATACTATATGGGCAGTTAGTGAAAAGGTGGGAGTTGCTCTCCCAGCTAGAGTTGTACATATAGCATCTTATTTAAGTGATAATATTTC
This sequence comes from Cinnamomum chago, assembly GCA_038049695.1. NCBI lineage: Eukaryota > Viridiplantae > Streptophyta > Magnoliopsida > Laurales > Lauraceae > Cinnamomum > Cinnamomum chago. The sequence goes on from CP142456.1 coordinate 54,931,819, forward strand.
TAGAGACGGTATGATCTTTAGTTTTACCTATGAACCGGATTAGGATTTGATGATGGCTAGCAATCACAGTCTTTAGATTAAAATTATCGGATTCAGCAGCAGTCCAAATTGCCCCCATCCGCCAACCTTGTCTCTTGTTTATGCATGGTTGACATAATCTGAAAGATGTCAAAGAGACGGTTAGAGGTCCCCCTTGAAACTTGGAACTGACCCTTCATCATTAGAAATGAAGTGCTTAATTTTCAGGGTCTTAGCAAGGCCAGGATCAAAAAATTTCCTTTCCCCGAAATCATCGATATGGCGACCACATGACAGCCATGGATCTAACCAAAAATAATTTTTCTTCCCAATGCCAATAAGGATCACTTGTCTACTTGCAAGAATACCTTTCCATCACTATGAGGAGTTAGCATTGGTAGTCAATTCCTAGAACAAATTGCTCTTGATGTACTTATTAGTCCAGTTTACCAAAATGGATTTCCTCCTACCAAGGATGAACCGCACTGCTCTCTAAATAACTGCTTCAGCAACTACTTTGACACACTAAACACTCAACCCCCCTGATCCCTGGTCTTGTAAACTTTGTCCTACGATATCATCTTCATTTTGTTTGAATCATCATTGGAACAATATTTATATATATATATTTATATATATATTTATATATATATATGTATATTCTAATATGTTTCTGCAAAATATTTTGATTAGGATCTCAAGAGAATGAATGCAGATTCCCAATATTTGTTCCAGCCTTCCACCAAAGGGCAACATCTTAGATTTCCAACTAGACAGTTTCTGCCTAAGCAGTTTGATTAAGGGGCGCAGGGCTTAGAGATCAAGTTTTATTCATGTTGAAGTGAGGGGAAGACTCATGTACTTCAGAGGTATCTAGCTTTCTTTGCTTAAAATTAAGGATGGTTGAGATTTCAGCTGACGTGAACTTGATTCATAATATAAACTGACTGGTCACCGGTTAAGAAAACTAGACACCCACTTAAACAAGTCTGGTTATGATCAACTCGCATAATCTACCTAGCCTATTTAGATGTGTTTGATTCGGGCTGACCCCCATATCTCAACACATTTAAATAATTTGGTGGTTAATATTTTAGTACTTAGAACAAACTATTTTATATAGAATGAGTTGTTAGTGCCATAGTCAAATATGCACTTCCCTGGGTTGTCAATTCCGTGTCTAAGTTAAAGACCTTGCCTCTTAAAGCTTCAACAAGATAGATTAAGCACATGTTCAGAAGATCAAGTCTTGGAAGGCCGTAGATCATTAGGCCAGATCCTTCATTATGTGCCTACCTATTCAGGTAAGATAGACCTTCGGCAAACCAAGAATAAATCCTTAAAACCCTCACCCAAATAGGTAAATGTATAGGGTTTAATAAGCCAAGCTGAGAAACTATGTTATTCAATTGTAGGCCTCACAACTAGCCATAACTGGGTTACGGCTAACCGTAAGGCATTGAAAGGGTCATTGTAAACCCTCTACGATTGCTTTTCTAGAATATTAGTTTTCAACATTTTTGGACCACGGTTCCCTTACGGCTAACCTATATGTCATACGACTAATCATTTAGCTAATTGTATGACCCCAGAAGGCAACCGTTAAGGATCTACAGTCACTTTTTCAAAATGTTGGTTTTCAGTGTGAGGCCCCACCCCTTTGTGGGCCCTCTAATTGAATTTTTGAATACTATTTAATATTAATTACTAGCTAATTATGCTAATTAGGGGTTAGTAGGGTAGACATATTTTCCTAAGTTTTGTTAGACTAGCTTAGTGAGTTAGTAGGGAGTCTTTTTCACTACAAAAAAAATGTTTTAATGAGTCACTTTTAAAGTGTCTTAAAAAGTGGTTTGTGTCGCTTTTCTGATTACTATGCAAGCATCTTATCTGCCGGCGTCACTAAAAGTTCGTAAAAGCGTCTCAAGAAATACATTTGTTGTGTCAGTTTCTGTTATCAAAGTGACACAAAAAAGTGGTTACTTGTGTCACTTTAAACCCAAAAGTGACACTGAAATAACTTAAAAGCGTCACAGGAAAGATAACTTTGTTGTCTCCCTTTTCAAAAGCAGTGATCAATATGTTGTTTTCGGACCAAAAGTGACACAAGTAGTCATCAGTTATGACAGTTTCCATAGAAGCGAGATAACATCTATTTTTAAAAAAAAAAAAATGCAATATATACATTACTCAGAAGTACTCGATTTTATTCAATATGTCAACAAATGAAGAATCAATTCCACAATAACACAACTCATATAAACACCATCACCAGCACCAGAAAAAACATCTCCATTTGCAACCTACATTTTACAACCAATATCTCCATACAAATAAAATTCATCAACTCCACCGTTTCCATACAACTCTGGTCTAAAATTATAAGAACTACAAGCCTTCTCATAAATAGTCCTCATATGGAAAGGGACAATAATACTAAGATATTAATATATAAGAATGTGTCTTACAAAAGATCAGAACGCATCTAGCAAAGCTTTAGTTACAACTTGAAACTTTAGTTGCAACTTGCAAGGATATATCTCAAATTATCTAAGTTAATGGCATAATAGAAGTCTCAATTCTGCTGCACAAGAAGAGACTGAGCACTCTAACCTTTGGGTTGTGAGCCGGTTATAGGTTCGTAACCATCACTTAATATTTATGTTAATAGGAGACCCTCTTTATATAAATAAAATCTTCAAATCCTCCTCATGCTGCTACTCCTCCTTTTATAACCAGCAAACCCTTTATTTTTTCGGTATTAACTAACAAAAATAAGAAACATTCAATCATCGAACATTTTATAACAATATAGCCAAAAACTAGATGCCCATTTTAACTTGTTAGCCACAGACAATGAAATCACAGTTAAAGTCACAAATATACATTGACAGCCCTAGCAAAAAAACACAAACAATGAAATCACAGTTAAAGTCACAAATATACATTGACAGCCCTAGTTAAAGTCACAAATAACAATAAAACATTTCCATTGACTCTCATTTGCACATTTGATGAAGCAAAAAATATGAAATGAAGCATGCCAAATACCCACTTATTCCGTACCTAACTCCTGCTAGCCTTGTACAGCACAAGTATGGAACATGGTGGAAAATTTCACCATAATCATTGTTGTAGCATTATCCCATCAATCCGAAATTGAATTAAAAAGAAAATTAAAACATTAGAAAAAGGAATAGTTTGATAGAATGCTTGGAGGAATAGTTATTCAATATACCTACTAGAACCCAGAATCCTATATTAAATGTGCTCCCATCCACTACCACATTGGTATTGAAATTGTCAGAGAATCAGAGTAACAAAATAATAACCACTACATAATGCTTTCTAGCCAAAGGAATTTAAAAACTAAACAATCCAGCAGAATACTATGATAGAAAAAAATGTCATAGATCTTTGAAACATCCAACAAAATACTGTAAAATTTACCAACTTAGGTGCATTTGAAATACCCAAAAATATTAAGTTGTCTAAAATCTGATGCAAAATGAATCGTTATTGGATCAACTATGCATTAGAGCGGTCCCAAATGAGCCCCTTTTAGTTCCAACTTAAATTATTAAGACAAACAAAGATTTATGAAACATGGATCAACCTGTAGACTCTTTTCTAAACCTTTATTCCTCAAAATGATCATGAATTTTTAGGAATTCAACATAAAGTATATGAATTTAAAATAAAGTATACATTTACCCATCATGTGTTATATGCCTTGGTGGACACATATCTTGATAGTGACCATGGTCAACACATGTGTGGCCATTAGTGATTGGTGGGACACCACTACGTTGTTTGGGAGGACATACAGAGTATTAGTAAGGGCTGTTGGCAGAAGGTTAGTCTTGCCATATTCTTATATAACCCAGTCTCTTTCTTCTTCTTTTGTTTCTATGTTTCTATGAGCTGGGTAAATTGTAGGTAGTTTTAAGTTATTTCTAGAGTGGGTTTCATGAGAGTTTGGAGATCGACAAGTGCAAATAATCATGAGGTTAGTGCATCGATGAATTAATTTTTAACAGATGATAATGCAGGTGGGACACAATATGGGGGCCCTTTATTGTGAAATGTTGGCCTAGCAGTTTGTGAAGCAAAATCATACATTGAAAGAGTTTTCAATTGTATTATAATAAGTGCTGGTGAATAGGGTTTGTCCAAGGTTGAGAATAGACCATGATAAAATGAGTGGTGTTAATGAGAAATGTTCAATTGAGAGTAACTGGCTGGATTGGGTCCATTAGGGAGTTGCTTAGCGAAAAAAAAAACCTCCAGTTATTTGGGCATCAATTTTAAAATCCTTAGGGAGAGAAGAGGCATTAAAGTCACATGATGGACAATGCTAATGAGAATTATTTGATGGAAAATGGATGTGTTGGGCATTGAGATTGACAAGAAAAACAAAAAACATCAATTATTTAGGACTCAGTATGAAAATTCTTAGGAACAGAAGGAGCACTTAAGTTATTTCACACCTTCAGTTAACATCATTCTTATCAAAGGTATTTTTGTGATTTAGAAATAATATTACTCAAAGTTTTTGTCACCCTAGCCTGTTGGCAGAAAATGACTCAATTAAAAGAAACTATCGTAAGACCCTTCCATTGAGTTATCCAAATTACTTTGAAACTATTTTGAAATTACCCCTAAGTACAATAGTATTGAAGAAATAAATCAAAATGACAGGGATGATGAAACCCTACTAGGGTGTTCCTTGGCCAAGCCGGCAACGGCTTGTGCAAACTCGGGTCATTTAATTTCAGACCTCATATTTAGCCCTTGATCAATCAACCCCTTTAAATTAGCACCCGTGGAATTGCATTTTGAGACAGGCTAATTTTATTGTGGAGGGAGTCAATAAATCCAGTGCTAGTTACAGGCCACTCCTTCCCATTGCTGTAACATGTTAAGGAGCTTCCACAAAGCATAGTGAGGCTCAAGAAAATACTCTGTTAAAATTTGCGAGAAAATTGTAAGATAAATTCATAAAAAGGTAAAAATAAATTCATATTTTCACTCTAAGGGGTAAAGAGGGATTCAATTTCTACAAAATATCAACCATAGAAATTAAAGAAATCACAAAAAAGTATATATGTGTGTGAAATCCGAACCTGGAATTGGTGTGGTAGGTTCCCTTTTTTATGTTGGTAATAGAGGAATGAAGTCAGCAGTAGAGGAACACCTTCAAAAGAGGGCTTCAAGAGCATAATAGAGCTTTTCCCTTTGAACCGTAGTTTGAGAGACTTATAGAGAGATAAAGAGATGGGTTTTGGGGTCTCCAGGTAGGTTAATACATGTGGGTTGAATGGGTTCAGTGGAGCGAGAGAGAGGGAGAGAGAGAGAGAGAGAGACAGACAGAGATGGGTGAGAGGAAGAGGGTACGGTGAAGAGAGAGAACAGTAGGTGAGAGAGATTAGGCGGTAGGGATGGATTATGTAGGGCACTATTTTTAGGTCAGATTGGGGGTGAAGAGAGAACAATATGTGAGAGAGATTGGGCGACAGAGATGGTTTATGCAGGGCGCTATTTTTAGGTTGGATTTGGGGTGAAGATTATGCAAGGAGCGATCAAGAGAGACAAATTTAATAATTGGCGATGGAGGAGAGGGCTGAGGTCATGAGGGAAACGAAGGAGATGGAGGGATCGAGACACAGAGGATGGCGGGCGAGAGAGGGTCAGAGAGATAAGGGATTGAGATTTGAGAATTCGGCTTGGGCCAAAACGTTGCAAAATCACCCAAATGGTGTAGTGATTATTTTAAAAATTTGTTCCGCTAGTGTTACTTTAAGAATAAAATGAGACATAGATTTGTTTTGTGTGTCGCGTTATAGAAAAGTGACACAACAAACCTCCTCCTCGTTTACTCCTCCTCTAAAGTGACATATCAGACCATACTGTGTCACTTTATTGTAAAAGCGACACAAAAGCTCAATTTAAAAGCGAGACTAAAAGTCCTTTTTTTTGTAGTGTTTGCAATTTCTAGGGTTAGTAGGGTGTTGGAGGCCCTAGCTTGTTAATAGTGGTTACCATAGGGGGGTATCCGCAAAAAGCACATTTCTAGAACTTTCCCCACCTAAAGACCTATTTGCCCCCAACCCTAACCCTAATTCTATACAACCTCAAAGGGCATTTCAGACCTTAGACAACCCCCAAACCCTATAAATATAACACATTTCCCAAGGAAGCCCTAGCAACAATTCATCTCTTCTTCCATTTCCCTCTTCTTCCTCTCTCTCAATCCTTCCCTAGAGCTGAGTGGGGACTGTTCTTGTGTTGGGAAAGACCTAGGAGCTATTATCATCTTCATCTTCTTGCTTGGCTTGGTTTTCTTCTCTATCTCTCTTTACAACTTCTCATACATCAAAGGCAAGTACAATATACCCATTTAACATAGAATATGTGTTCTTCTTCCTTGATTCTGTGTTTTAAATTCAGTAGATGTATATTTGCTAGAATTAACCATGAGCTTAGTATTAATGGATGGTTGGCATTGATGGATGGGTCTTCACCCCATTTGGAAGATCAATGGGCCTATTTGGTGTTGGATGAAGGTGCATTGGAGTGTTTCTGTGTTTTATGTTGGTTTGGTGATGTTTGGGAAAGATTAGGGGTTTTTGGTGGAAAAACGGGTTGAAAAGGATGAACCCTGAAAACTAGGTTTTCCCCAGTTTTGCGTGTGCCCGGTCGACCGACCTGCAGCTCGGTCGACCGAGCACACTGAAACTGGGAGAAAACCCAGTCTCAGTTATTTCTCTGCAGACAGAAAGTTCTGTTTGCCCAGTCGACCGGCCCTGTGCCACGTCGACCGAGCACACTGTTCTTGCAGGAAATAGCTGGGAGATGCATTTTTCCTCAGATCCAGAAATCCAGTGTGCCAGGTCAACCGAGCCCTGCTCTCGGTCGACCGAGCACACAGGAATTTCAGTACAAATGTCTGGGAACTGGGACATCACCTTCTGGGGATTTCAGTATGCCCGGTCAACCGACCAGGCCAGTTGGTCAACCAAGTACACTGACCAGGTCGACCTGGGAGTCAACCCCCAGTGTCCTTGGTCGACCGGACCCTGTGCCAGGTCGACCGAGCACACTGAGTTTCAGTGATTTTCCAGTTTTCACACTTCTGAAGTCTTGATCATTTGTGGGGCCCATTGACCATCCAAATGGACATTTATTGATGTGTCAAGCCCGAGTCAATGGTGTGGCTCAACCTTGACTCGTGGGGACTACAAAGTAGGGTTTTGGTCGTGTAATCTAAGATGATTCGATCCTTAAACGTTACCAATGATGCCTGTAACCTCAGGAGCACCAAACACAGTATCCTTTGGCATCTGAGACTTCATTTAGAGATCTAATTACCAGAGATAGACCTGGACCTAAATATGGTCCATTACTTAGGATTGGACTGTTGTATTTTCCCTATTGATTCTCTTATTTGAAGTTCATACTTCCCCTTTCTTTTACTGTTACTCTTATATCCTTAGTGTAGCTTTTAATTGTTAATTAAATGGAAATGGATGACCTGAACCTAGGATATCTTAGAGGTGACCCGATAGTATGATTTGTAGAACACGGACCCGTGTCTATGGCTAGGCGGGCCCTTTTTGGGCCTAAGTATGGATATGTGTACCCTTAGATTGGAGAGGCAGTTTATACTAGGATTATAACTCATGATGGTTGAGAATGAGATGTTTATCAGTAGAAATGGATATGATGCCTCGTTTGGACTATTTTAGACCAGGCCATGTGTTGATGGGTCTTGGTATGGATCCAACGAGTGGGCTTGGCGTGGATTGTAATCCATGGACTGATTGATAGTTGAACTTCTTAGAGACTTGGTTAGGACCTTGTTCACGCAAGGCAAAGCCTAGACAGACACAGACCCTTAGAGTTTCCTTGAGTCGGCATAGACATTCACTCGGTTGACTTAAGCTCAGCCTGTGGACTGATCATCCCCGGTAGGAGCTATTTTTGAGTGTTGAGTGAGCTATCATGATGAGCTATGTTTGTAGACGGACGGTGTGATACCGAATCCAGTCTCCCCGAGTGATGAGTGTGATGAGACTGATGAGTGATCTGTGTGGTTAGTAATCCCTAACACTGGTGAGATTTCCCGCCGCAACTGTGTTCAGTATGGGAGGGCCGCGGCATAATATCCCGCAGGATCCAGCTTGTGTGAATGTGCCATTTTGTGTTAGACTAGATGCTTTATATTATCTTGATCCGTTATGTTTATCTTGCTCAACTGCCTAGATCGTTTACCTTGTTATTCCTTAATTTATATACCTATCTCTACTCTTTTGATATATATGTTATATGTTACTTGTATACTGTGACTTGCCAGATCTTTAGATCTGACCCATCTTTGGTGCTTAGGCTTTGACCCAGAATACGCGGAGGACGCGCTTGCGCTTGTATAGGCGCTTGTCGTCGGAGACTACGTTTGGGGCCCGACCGACCCCGATGTCGAGCCGGAGGGTGGAGAGCCATTACCAGGGCCAGGGCTTTGAAAGTCTTACTTTGTTTTGGGCTTTGAGAGGATTTTGTAGTGAGCCGGGTAGTTATGAATTATGTAATTAACTTTTGTCCTTAACAACTGATACCTTTAAACTAGACTGTTGTTCAGCTCTCATTTAATACATATATTGATACTCATTGCTTCCGCTTTACTTGTTATGCTTCAGCAATTTAACCGTTGATAGTATATCATCCAAAAGTTTTAAATTGGACCTCACTGCGGGCCTACAATCTTGGAAGTTCTCGAATTTTCTGGGAAGTAGCGCGCCAACTTCGGATATTCGAACGACATTATCGGTATCCGGAATTGGGGCGTTACATCAGCATTTCTAAACTACGATTACCTTACGGCTAGTCGTCCAACTAACCGTTATACAAAATGAGTATTTTGACTACTGGTCAAACTAGCTATTGGGGAGTCATAGCTAACTGTAGCCTGTTTGTGGCTAATCATAGACAGCTCCCAAAATCCAATTTCACTCATACTTAGATTCTTTACAGGCATATAAAAGAATATTCAAATCTCATATAAATGTACTTAGTGAAATTACCTTTCATTAGGGTATCCTCCCAAACTCAAATAATAAACCCAAATCAACCTAGACCTAGACCTCCTCTATCTTCTTAGTTGGGCACACATTGGAGCATGTTCATCACCAAGGAGCACTACAAGGATGTTAAAGCTTGGAGTTTCGCTTCCAACCATCTAGGAGTGCATTCAAGGCATCATCTTTGCCTAGAGGCAACTATTCTTGTTTTATTCTCAATTCATATACATTGTAAAGTGGATTAGACCTTTGTGATCGAACTACTATAAAAAAAAAAAAATAGGTTGGTGAAGGAAACCTTGGTGATCGAATCACTGTATAAAAAAATCTTAGTTGTAAGTGGTTCGAGGTGAGCCATTTTGAAAACCTCGAATAGTTAATACCATAGACAAAGGGATCGCTTGAGCGATGAGCTTTGTTGGTCAAGGCTATGTTTGGGACAATGATGAACTATTTAAACGTGTTGGGACTATACATTGGGAACCCCTCTATGTCCGGGAGATTTACTAAGCAATGTATGAGGTCATTTGAGAAAGAAACCACACCACGAATATGTCATTTGAAGTTTTGAACAATCAAAGTGTATAAGGAGCCCGGATTGTCCCAAAACTCAAAGAGTACCAAATTGTTATTAGATTGACATACGAGATCCCTATTCACTTCAAATAAATCTTGAATCCGATACTTTATCCGGAATTTCAATTGTTTATTGTACTTTATCGATCCCGAGATTTATACTTACATGCCTTGTTTTCCTGAAAGCATTGAATTGGACTTGAAATAGTTACTTGTCTTAAAGTGCATTGCACCACATGAAATGATAGTGTGCCCTTGAGCACCCCTGTCCTGCCCGTTCGTTATTTGTACTTGATTTACTTGCGCATGTCTCGATTTATTATTTGAACTATTAGTCGGCACCACTAAGCTTGGATAACCCTGTTGGTCTGATCCACCAACTTGGAGATCCCCCTCTTGTCCCGCCAACTGCAGTTTGGACCCCGCCACCCGGTTATTACTGTGGTCTTGTCCCGATGCCGCAGATTGCTACTGTGGTTCCCGATGCCCGGCTCGCTACCGTGGTCATGTATAGTATATGTATATGTATATGTATTTATAAGATCCATTGTTTCTCCTCACCTCGAGTGACTGAGATCAGTGCCTAGTTATTGCTATGTCACTTTAGTGATAGAGGACTTAGTTTCATGTGGTTGCCATCTTGCTTGTTTCCCGTTTCCTTGGTTACCCGTACATGTTTTATAATGCATACTCGTATTTGAATAAAAGTTTTATCTCGTCTATAGAAATTGTTATTTAAACAGGTTTAAATGCTTTTGAAGGTAAATTCATTTATTATCATATTGTCATTGCCGTCGTGTTTGACCCACTTCTTGGTACTCAGGTCCCGTTGTTGGTTATCCCGAGGAGGCGGTCGGAGAACCGCAACAGTTAGTTGAGTGGCATGCTGTTGACGTCACGTTTGGTTGCTATGAGAAACTTAATATTTTGGGAAACTATTTAACCATTCTTTGGATTGGTGTTTTGTTTATATTGGCCTTTGTTGGCCTCTATTTTTGGGGAATGTAACTAAATGATCTTTTGTATAAACTTTAACTTACTTTTGGGTAACATGCTAATGATCATTGCTCATTCTGATACGGCACTATACTTGTGTTATTCTCTTTATGATTAGAGATGGATTGAATATTTGATTTTCTACACACTTCCACACTTAATAGAAATGTTCATATATGGTTGTGATATCCTCACCGCGGACACTTATGGGTAATTAAATAAGTGTGTGCACCTTGTTGACACACTCTACATATTAACCATTCACTCACCACACCATCACCATTAACGTCCCGATCCCGGATTAGGACCTCGGTAACCCGGTCCGGGGTCGCGACATAATCACTCCTCACTTTCATTTTCTTTATTAAAACTCAGCTACGAATTATCTTCTCTTCACTCTATTCTTCCCCTACCTACTTCCAAACCTCTAGGAGAGGCCTTGCATGTTGGGTTTCTTAAGTGCAACTTCATCTTCTTTTGAAACTGTAGCTTCTACAAGCTTCCATCATCCCCATTGTCCTCCATTTTTCTCTATTGGTAGGTAAGTCACTCCCAAACATCTCCATTTTCTTGAAATCAGTGAATAGACAAATCCGATGCATGCAAGCTCATTTCATTCCCTTGTGTTCATTCCCCATTGTAGGGTTCCTCTTTGAGCTAGACATTTAGGGTTTTGGGCTATTGCCTATTTGAGCTTGTTTGAGTGTGTAGAGCTTGGATCCCATAGCTTTAGTGTCAATCACCAATATAAGGCAAGTAAAACACTTATAATATCATGCATGCAAGCTTTGTTGGTTGGTTCATGCACTACATCATGCTTAGAAACCCATCTTCAAGCTAAATGTGTTTTTAGTTGATTTTGTCGGTTGTGCATGTAAATCTCTTAACGCCCTAGAAAATGTAGTTTGAAAGAGCTTAGGAAGTTCTTATTAAGTGTTTGATATAGGTTTTGAAGCTTGGAATGAAGTGGGAGAATCACCTCATCTGCAACAGATCAATTCTGGTTCTAGCTTCAGAATTTCTTTTGTTTATTTTTTTATAACGGGGGGGGGGGGGGGGTGTCCCATCCCTTTGGGCCGAACTAATCCCTGTGGGCCCAAGGGAAGCCAGGTAAGTCCCCGATGGCTCTAGTATGGTAGTGCAGTTTTGAACCCTCAACCTCCAGGAGCAAACCGTGGTCCTAGGCCAACTAAGCTACCCCTCGGGGTTTCTGAAGCCCATGATTAACCTTGGAACCTCCCACAGTCGATAATGGAGCTCATTTCAGTCCCATAGTTACATTCCCATAATTGAGCATTTCAATGTATTTGAACCATGATCAACCCACTGCTAACTGTGAGTCAACCGTGGGGTCACCGTGTAGTTCAATGAGTCTCATGGTTACAAGGGCAGAATTATGTAAATTTGGCGATTAACCGCAACTAACCGTTGTCCCCTCCATAACTAACCATGAGGAAACCATGAGCTCACCGTGAAATTCAGGATTTTCAGGGACTTTTAGACCTAGTTTCGAACCTTAGTATTGAAACCCATAGACCAAAAATAAGGCCAAATGGATTTTTAGGCTTATGTTGTCAATGTTTGAACTGGAATATACTCACATGGGTGCCCGAAATTCAGTGATCAATCATATTGAGCCAAAGGTGTTGACATAAGACATTTTGATGTCCATAAATTCAAATAATGTTAGGGTTAAGGTAGCTTAGAGACATTAGAGGGCCTAGGACTACACATGTGATGTGATGTGATAAGTGGTAAAAGAGTGGTAGTGGAGATATGATGTAGTGATGTGAAGTGATGTGATAAGTGATAAATGCGATGTGATAAGTGGTAAATGGCAGAGGGAAAGAAAGAACCACAATGACCATATGACAGCTCATCTCTGTTAGGGATTTAGTGTTATTGCAATTTGATGGATGCATTATCATTTTAGCATCATTCGAATTTTCACGCATGCATTGATTTAGAAATTCTTGAAATCTTGATTTACACATGCATTGTTTTTTAGACTTGTAGAAATATTGATTTATGCATGTTTTGATTTTAAACTTGGATGCATTTAGTTTTCAAAAGAAGATTTTCGAATCAAGCTTGCCTATGGCTTTAAAAGTTTCAAATCATCTTAGGCATTTTAGGTTTTATGTTTTTTAAACCTCTTAGAATGATTTAATACATGTTTCCAGACCTGATTCAATGCCTAGACCTTCAAGACCAAGTTTCCCTTTCAAAAATCATTTTTACGAATCTTATAATCAGGGAAAGTTTGGTCAACCGAACATTTGTCGGTCAGCTGTCGGTTCCGATTCCAGAATATGAAATATGTGTTTTCTGGGAACTTCGGTCAGTTGTTAGTCAAGTGTCGGTCACCTGTCGGTCGACCGAACTTCAGTTCGGTTAACCGACAAGTGTATTTCGGTCAGCAAACTTTCGAAATATTTGACCGTTGGAATATGACTGTTGAGTTCCGTCGACCGAACCCCAAATGTCGGTCGATCGACAAGCTAGCCGTTGGACAACATTTTCTATAAATTGAAGTTCATTCCTTGACCAAATTTGAGGATTCAAGGGATACTCCTTGAAGTATTTTGAGACCAAACAAAAGGGAATGAGCTAAGAGAGGCTAGTTAATCAAAAGGGAAGGTAAAGCTTGGAATCATAAGAAAATCTTCTATGTAAGCTTAGTTTTCCTTTTCATACGTTTTCATGATTTGCTTAAATTAGTAGTAAATCTTTTTAAGCATGTTAACTATGATTTGTTGTGTCTTTAACATATATATATATGTGTTGAATTGATTTATTGTTTTGGATACAACACCTTGATTCAAACCAAGTAGGACTCAAATTAGTATATCTAAGTGAATCATGTTTTGGAATCATTTTTGAAATTATATGTAACATGATTCCTATACTTGGTTGAATCTTTGGTTGTTGTTTTTCATCATAAGAAAATCACTTTCAAATCTATCTTATGTTTTGGATTCAACAACTTCACAAATCACATGTATTTGGTTTTAAAGTTTCACACAACTTGCTTAGCATTGATATACATCATTTTCAAGTTGGTTTTTAAATTACATGTGATTTGTTCCTTCACTTCAATCAAATCTATTTTTGTGTTTTACACTTTCAAAAGCTTTAAGCATGTATTCATTGAGCTATCACTTTTAACTTGATTGAAGTTTTTCACACGCACACCATGAGCATTCATCTTTGCATTACATAGAGTGTTGTGTGAGTTTGATTTTCACTTTCATATCCGCCTAATTAAGAGGCATAGTATTGAGCTATAAATTGTATCTCCATCAAGTGTATTCTAGACACTACCTAGAGAGATAACCATGTTGGAAATAGGTGGGCCATTCAGATAGGTTTCAAAAACTTTTGACCCACTTGATGCAGGGATCAACTATCTAGAAGGTAACAAAAACCCAATCCAGGATGCAATCCCTCAAACTCATAAATCATGTATAGCAATATAACCTATCTAGAAGATAGAAAACAACACCTAAACATGCAACCACGAAATCTACAACATTCGAGGATGTAGATTATACCTTTGGAGCTTAGTAGTGCTCTAATGGAGAAGTTGTGACTTTCTTTGATGATTAAACACTTTCACTAATCAAATCAGAATCTCCAACACCTTTTGATCTTCCACGCTATGAATCGTATCAGATTCTCTTTTCTAAAGAAGATGGTGAAATCTCCAAGAGAAAACCCTAAAGGAAACTAGAAGAGAACTAGAAGAGGGAGAGGAAGAGGAGAGTGCAACACTTGCACAATCTTAGGGCCTTGGGCTTGAATTCCGATGCATGGAAAAAATAGTGTTGGATGTCCAAGGCCTCCTCTCCCCTTTTATTGCACTTAAGCAACCTCCTCTTACTAATTGAAATAGAAGTCTTACTTCTATAATAATTAGTTACTTACCAAATCACAATTAGAAGTCTCACTTCAAATATGATTAGTAGCTTTCTCGTTTTCTAATTAAAATAGAAGTCTCACTTCTATTAATAATTAGCAACTTACTATTACCACTATTAGAAGTCTCACTTCAAATAGAAATAGTAACTTTCTATTTCCTTTTAGAGTTCTACTATAATTAGTATCTTTCTAATATCTTGGGCTAGCGTGGGGACCACTAGGGATTCCTTAGAAAGTTGGCTCCAACTGGGACACGCGACCCCACATCTCATGTGCAATCTAGGCCCACAGTTAATTGCAAATAACTCCACTATATAAATGCAATTGCACTCCAGTCTCAGGAATATATTACAATGAAGACCCTAAACTTCCCAATTACCACAAGTAGGCCCCTCCATCTATATCCATGGATCAATTAGACCTGTCCACCAAATTAGATCCATATCTTATTATCCTTGAGCCCCAATTAATTATAGTGGTCATTTGGTACCGATCCAATTAACTCTTAATTGGAATGGGTGCGCACTTACTAATGATAAATCCATTAATTGGCACAAGGGTATATTAAAGATAGATTCCATCTTGATCATTGAATGTTCCCATATCTCTACTACCACGTACCCAAATCACCGAGGTGTTGATCTACAATTGGCCTTGAAAGTCTGGGGATCCGAACCCTAGAGGGGGGGGGGGGGTGAATAGGGTGAGCTTCAATTATGACCAATCTTAACCAATTTTAACTTCTTTAAATTAAACTAGTCACAAGTGGTGATTAAGTAAATAAATGTGAAAGCTTACAACAACAATCACCACAAAGCATTCACCATCACACAAAGACTTATAGTGGTTCGGCCTCAATGCCTACATCCACTACCGGCTTGTGAACCAACACCCCACTGGATTTTCATTATTTATGCTTTTCAATAGGCTAAGCAATAACCTTTACAATGATGTTTTTCAAGGCTTAACATCAACCTATTACACTATGCTTTTCTTAGGCTAAGCAATATCCTCTTCAACCAAAGGTTGGTTATCTCTCTAAGTAGTATCTAAAATACACTTGATGGAGATACAATTTAGCTCAATACAATGCCTCTTAATTAGGCGGATATGAAAGTGAAAATCTAATTCACACACACACAACGAATGCAAAGATGAATGCTCAATGTGTATGTATGATGTCCTCAATCATTTTTAAAATGAAAGCTCATAAATGTATGCCTAAGGCTTTTGAAAGTTTTAGCTAATAAAAACATTTATGATTGATGAAAGAATGCAAGTCACATGTTAAAAATAACTTGTAAAAGATATACATTTGTATCCTAAACAAGTTGTGAAATTCTAAGTACAAAACATGTGATGCATAGGGATGTCAATCAAATTAACAATGTAGCTCAAAACATAAAAATGGATTTGATTGAAATTAGGGGACAAATCATATGTAATTATAAAATCAACTTGCAAATGATATACCTATCAAAGCAATGCAAGTTCTGAAACTTTAAAACAAAAGTACATATGATTTGTGAAGTTGTTGAATCCAAAACATAAGATAGTTTTGAAAGTGATTTTCTTATGTTGAAAAACAACAACCATAGATTCAACCAAGTATAGGAATCATGTTACATATAATTTCAAAGATTCTTTCATTAACATGATCTACTTAGATTTACCAAATAAAGTACTACTTGGATTGAATCAAGGTGATGCATCCAAAACAATAAATCAATTCAAAACATAAACATGTTAAGGACACAACAAAACATAGTTTATCATGCTAGAAAACATTTTACCAATAATAAAGCAAAGCATGACAACATATGGTTAAGGAAAGTAAAGCTTACTTAGAGATTTAACTTCATTAATCCAAGCTTTAGCTTTCCTAATGACCCCTTTCATCCCTTAGTTCATTCCCCTTCGATTGGCCTCAAAACCTCTCAAGGATGGCCTAAAAATCCCTCAACTTTTGGCAAATGAATGAACTAGTATATATAGCCAAAACAGCCCAACGGCTAGTCCCCGATCGACCTGGACCCTTACCCGGTCGACCTGGTACACAACGGTCAATAAACTGACCGTTTGACAGGAGCCAACGGCTCTTTCCCGGTCGACCCGCAGTGGGCTCGGTCGACCGGCCCCGACCTGGCCTGGGACCAAAATTCCCTAAAATGTGTTTTTTCAAAGTATTTTCAAGTGGGGACTTTTGGGCCATTAAATCAAGCTTGGAAACATGGTTTAAATCAAACTAAGAGGATTAAAACCACGAAACTTAAAAAGCCTAAAATGATTTGAAAGATTTAAAACATAGGCTAGCTTGATTTGAAAACACTTCTTTTCAAAACTAATTGCATCCAAGTTTAAAAACAAAACATGCATAAATCAATATTTTTACAAATCTTAAAAACAATGCATGTATAAAACAAGATTTCAAGATTTTCTAAATCAATGCAAGTGTGAAAATTCAAATGGTGCTAATATGCTAATGCATCCATCAAATTGCAATACACAAAATTCCTAACAATCTCCCCGTTTGCAATTTGATGGCAACTTACACAACACTGAATTAACACACCAAGTCTTCAGCTCCCCCTAAGCTGGACATGTCTTGAAATCTCTTGGATGCTCATTCTCTTAGCTTAGGCTCTGGGTCCTTTTCTTCATTCTTCTTGATGCTTGGAGCTTGATCATTCTTCAAGCTTTCTTTTCATCTTTCTCTCTACAGCAAAGCATCTTCTTTAGCTTCCAAGCTTTCTTCTTTCACCTCTCCCCCTTTGACCATGCTTCTCTCTCTCTCCCTTTGGCAAGATATGCATTCTCTCCCCCTGTAGAAGATCATACAAAATCTCCCCTTAGGAAGCTTGGACATTCTCTTCCCCTGTAGAAGATCATACAAAATCTCCCCTTAGGAAGCTTGGACATTCTCTTCCCATTTAGAGAACTTGAATGCTCTCTCCCCCTTTGACATTAAATTGCAAAGGTACCTACACACATGAAATAAGTGTTAGTTTATGGTCTCAATACCAAGGGTATATGATGTAATAAATTGATTAATTTCTTTATTTATCAATACAATTCATGCTTTTCCTTTCTTGAGATGAACCAGAGTCCATGAGTATACTAGATGTAATACATGTGTATGGATGAGATCCACATACAGGAGACATGTATTGCAAATCTTATACTCAAATATCTTCACAACCAGTGATGAGATTGAACATCTCATCTGATAAGGTTGCAGCACCTTGATCACTATGAGATAGTGTGATTTGTCTCGATCATCGGAATGTAAGATTCCGGATCATGGTGCTGGTACATTGAATGTATTGAAGGACCATGAGAAGCACCTTATATACACTGTCTTTATTTTAAGGTCTGCTCTCATAATTTCCTAGCAATAGGCTCATAATCCTGAGACATTAATGAACTCAAGTTTCTAACTATGCACTTACTTTGAGTCACCAATGAGTGAGGCCAATTGTAGGTCAACACCTCGGTGATTTGGGTATGTGGTAGTGGAGCTGTGGGAACATCTAATAGTCAAGAAGGAATCTATCTTTAATATCCCCTTGTGCCAATTAATGGATTTATCATTGGTAAGTGCGCACCCATTCCAATTAAGAGTTAATTGGATCGGTACCAAATGATCACTATAATTAATTGGGGCTCAAGGATAACAAGATATGGATCTAATTTGGTGGACAGGTCCATTTGATCCATGGATATAGATGGAGGGGCCTACTTGTGGTACTGTGGAAGTTTAGGGTCTTCATTGTAACTTATTCCTAAGACTGGAGTGCAATTGCATTTATATAGCGGAGTTATTTGCAATTAACGGTGGGCCCGGATTGCACATGAGATGTGGGGTCGCGTGTCCCAGTTGGAGCCAGCTTTCTAAGGAATCCCTAGTGGTCCCCACGCTAGCCCAATCTATTAGAAAGATACTAATTCTACTTAAACTCTAAAAGGAAGGTTACTATTTCTATTTGAAGTGAGACTTCTAATAGTGATAAT
Source organism: Cinnamomum chago (assembly GCA_038049695.1). Classification (NCBI taxonomy): domain Eukaryota; kingdom Viridiplantae; phylum Streptophyta; class Magnoliopsida; order Laurales; family Lauraceae; genus Cinnamomum; species Cinnamomum chago. Next base: position 54,950,418 of record CP142456.1, read on the forward strand.
GGTAAGCTACTAATTAATAATAAAAGTATGACTTCTATTTTAATTAGAAAGGAGAAAGTTACTAATAGTTGTGGAAGTAAGACTTCTATGCCAATTAGTAAGGGAGATGTTTACTAATTTGTAATGGGAGTTAAACTTCTATTTCAAATAGGAAAAGAGGAGTTATGGAGGGCTATAAATAGAGGAATACTCCTCTCAAATTCGTGCATAATATTGAGAGCACTTTCAGCCCCCTTGTGCAAGAGTTGTACAAGTCTTCTTCTTCTCAAAGTTCCCCTCTCTTTCATCTATAGTTCCTTAGAGTTACTAGTAGGGTTTTCTCTTGAGGATTCCACCATCTTCTTGAGAAAAGAGATCTAATACGGGACATAGCGTGGAAGATCAAAAGGAGTTGAAGATTCTGATTTGGATTGTGAAGTTGTTCATCACCAAAGTTAAGAAATCAAACCCTCCATTAGAGCACAACAAAGCTCCAAATGTATATCTACATCCTTGTATGTTGTGGATTTCGTGGTTGCATATATATGTGTTGTTTTCTATCTTATAGATAGTATATGTTGTTGTACATGGCTGTGAGATTGAGGGAATTGCATCCTGGATTGGGTTAGTTGCATTCTAGACAATTGATCCCTGCATCAAGTGGGTCAAAAGTTTTGAAACCTGTCTGGAAGGCCCACCTATATTCCAACAATAAGAAAAATACCTTTTAGTAGCACCTGTTAACAAAAGAAATCGAAAATGAAATACATAACAGGTTATCATGTATGGAAGTAGTCTCTAAGGGTTCAAAGCCAATCCAAGGGTGAATTTGATCAAAACTAATACTTCCTATGAAGGTTTACACTCCCCTTCAATCCATTCTCTCCTCTTGTCAAACTTTTGACAAAGATATAACTATTTGGTTCAAGAAGAAGATGGTTTAACCAAATGAGGGTCAACTTCAAGGAAAGGATTATACATGTTTAACTATAAAGCTCAATATGATCAAATTACCAAAAGAAAGCAAGGTCAATGAGAAAAGCAATCATGGATACCAATTGGAAAAGCAAAGAATACCAATTGAGATTCAAGGATAATTCTATTAAAACAATCACTCTAAAATGGAGCTATAAAGAATATAACTATTAAGATAAATCCAAATTAGAGCTATCCATGATGAAATGGGGTTTATTAAACATAGCATCAATCAATTTAACTATGAAGAACATATGCTATGAAAGTTTTGAAATCATTTCATTCAATCAATAAATATGACTATTAATGTGCAAGATGAGTGAAATGAAATTCAAACATGAAGTCAACCTCAACTAATAACCAACCAAGATTATGAATACATAAATATGGTGGTCATGAGATTTACCTAAATGACCAAGAGAGGTGGCAAACATGAAAATTATGATGCTAATGGAGTGTGACATGGAGCAAATATATCAAGTTCAATCCAATGTACACAAGGTTTATCACATTCACATGAAATCAAATCAATCGAAAATTATACCAATTGAAACCAATTGAATTTGAGAACATGATAAAGAGCAAGAATGTGGCAAACACAAAATTTCATCAAGCATCATAAATGGATATTCATCACTTTTAAAGATATAACTAATGAGCATAGTGATGAACAAGGTAAATTGCAATGCAAAAGGATATAACTTTGTAATGCATGCAATTTTCAATGTGACTAAATCATATGAAGTCAACAACTAAGATATCCATCAAACATATAGATATACAAGGGATGGATTTCAAAGAGTTTCATATGATCAAGATCACTACTATGAAGTTGAAACATGTATAAGGATGAAATCACTTAGAGAATGTACATGAATCAACATCATAACCATCCAAAAAGAAATTACTAGAGTGCATAGAGGATGGATTTGAGCTCTAGTATGGTTTCTACAAATATAACTAAGATCACAACCATACATAGAACGATTTGACATTTGCATAGAGAGGATCAATCAACAATCAAGATCTAACCACTACAACAATATGCACTTTTAGCGACGTTTTTTAGCGACACTTTTATAAATCGTCTGTAAAAGTCATACTTTTACTGACGGGTATACAAAAACGTCGGTAAAAGTGTGACTTTTACCGACATTTTCCTTAAAAATGTCGGCAAATTTCAATCTGGAACATAGGGAAGTGAAAAGGAGAGATTATTACCGACGAATTAGAAAACGTCGGTAAAATGACTTTTAGCGACGCTTTATTTGTTTTACAGACAACAAAAAACGTCGGTAAAAGTCTTTTTATTTTTTATTTATTTTTCTATTTTCTTTTACCGACGAAAAAAAACGTCGTTAAAGTCTTTACATTTATTTATTTATTTTTCTATTTTCTTTTTGTCGACGAAAAAAAACGTCGGTAAAAGGCTTTACATTTTTTATTTATTTTCCTATTTTCTTTTTGCCGACGAAAAACAACGTCGGTAAAAGTCTTTTTAATTTTTATTTTTTATTTGCCGACGAAAGATAAAATGTCGGTAAAAGGAATTTATTTTTTATTTATGTTTTTATTTTACCGACGAAATTAATGTTTTACCGACGAAAATTAGCGTCGGTAAATGTTTTACTGACGTTTAGCATAAAACGTCGGTAAAAGTTTTTAATTTTTAACTTATTTTTTATTAATAAAAATTTATTAATTTTTACCGACGAAATTAATGTTTTATCGACGATAATTAGCGTCGGAATAGTCATTACCGACGTTTTTAATAAAACGTCGGTAAAAGTTGATTCACTTTTCAGTTGTTTTAATTAAAGAATATAATAACTTTTACCGACGAAAATTGGTTTTGGGCGACGAAATTTAAACGTCGGTAAATCTTCTTTCCCCCCCCCCACCCAAAAAGCCCTATTTTCCTCTTTTTAGCCCTCTTTTGCGTTTTTTCACTCTCTCCTATGCTCAAAGCCCTCTTCTCACTCTCTCACCTGCTCACCTCTCTCTCTATCTCTCGATTGGCGCTCTCTCTGTCTCGATTTGTTCTTCTCTCTCGATCGGCCCTCTCTCTCAATCTGCTCTTCTCTGTCTCAATCGGCTCTCTCTCTCTCGCTGCTCTTTCCCTCATCTCCATCTGTTCTTCTCTCTCTCTCTCGTTGCTCTTTCCCCCATCTCCATTTCTCAATCTGTTCTGCTCTTTACCTCTTCTCCATCTCCATTTCTCAGTCTGTTCTTCTCTCTCTCTCTCGCTGCTCTTTCCCTCATCTCCATCTCCATTGCCACTCACGCAGACCTCACCCTCTCCATCAACGCAAATAGATCCCTCCCACCCTCTCCATCTCTGTTGATCTCAAAAAACCCATCTCTGTCGTTCTCCAAAAACCCATCTCCGGTCGTCTTCTCCAAAGGCAGCACGAGTTTGACCCCTTTTCCGGTCGTTTCTCCAAAGCCAGCACGAGTTTTCTGCCTCTACATCTCTCCCCTCTCTGCAGGTAAACTCTCTTTCTCATCTCCTCTCTCTGTATCGATAGATCTTTCCAGTAGAAGACATGCATAATAACAGGTTTGTCGAAGTAGCGAAAGCCAACACTCATAGTTGGATGTTGATGGAATAAGAAAAACTGATAGTTTTAGAATGTGCTCTCTTTTTTCACTATTTGTATCCTCTCACGGAATATCTCTCTTGTTTTCACTATTTTTGTATCCTCAAAACCACTCTGTTAATGCTTGATTATATTATTTCACTGAGACTAGTCCCGTCTTTAAAAAAATGGATTTTGGAGAAAATCTTTTTTTTTCTCCCTTGAAATGACCATCCTTTGGTTGGTGCTCATTTGTCTAATAGGTATTGACATGCAAGGATTAAAGTTAAGGATGTACAAGAGGTAGTCAAAACATAACCATTTGAAGTAAATGACTAGCCACCCTTCACACCTAGTAAATTAAATTCTAAAAGACATCCCCCACTACTCTCTACCCTTGACCATTTTCACTTCACCATTTGGATGCACCTTTAATTAATTATATACTATTTCCATGAATTAGGAACTCAATGTGAATTAGAGAAGCACCTTTTAAAGTTTGGCTTCTTGCACTTGGAAAGTTTAAATTGATAGAATTTAAGTTTCAATATTGTTTCAAAGAAAATGAAAGTGTTGTCTTGTCAGTTCAGATGGATTTTGGCCATGTGGGTCAGTGGATGAATGATATGGTAGATGAGCTAAGCAGGGGTTTGAGAGTGTTTCATCCTTCATTCCTCCATTTATTATCTCTGGAGGTACTGTGTTGAAGGTCCAAAGCTGTCCAAATTCTAGTTATTATAAGTAAATTCGCCTTGCCTTTTTCTGGGTATACTTGCACATATTGATTCCTGTTTTTCAGAGTCTCTGATGTAACTCTTCTGGTGCTATTTAGCCATTATGTTCTGAAAAACAGGAATCAATACAAGTATGATCAAATCCTAGGGTTTCATAATCTCAGATGAGTTTGGGTAAGTTCTAATTCAAGGTGAGTGGATAGAGGAATGATGATGGTCACCCACATCAGGCCGCATGCTGGCTGACATTCTTAACAAGTGGGTTTGAATCAGGAAATAATGAATCCATCTCTTTGAGAGCTAATCAGGATAGGCAGCGAGTTTGATTAATGGATAATCAGGATGACATGCCCTTGTCAATATGATATTCAGGTGTCTCACCCTTCATGGTTGTAGGGTTCCTTCACCAATGGCGCATTTTCACCCTGCAGTGGTGTCCCATCCCCTCTCTGCAGTGGTATCCCATGGCCATTGATTTTCTAGATTTTATTTGGGTTTTTTGGCCTTTTGGGGCTTCTGTTGGGTTTTTTATTACCAGTTTTTGGGTTTTGGAACCTTATGTGTACACTTTTTTCCATGTTTTGGTTCTTCAGTTTTGCACCTTCCATTTGAGTTTTTGCTTTCAGGCTTTGGGACTTTCCGTTTGGGAAAATTGTGTATCCATTCTCATTAATGTGAACATTAGTTCTCACCATTTTCATTGGGTGCTAGAATCTTGAGGTTTCATTTCTTTCTTATTTGTGGTAATATTCTGTGAATTTGTTCTATTTTCTTTTTTTTTTTACCCTGCTTGATTGTGCTGTGTACGATCTTCTATTTGTGATTGCTCTTGCACATTTTGGGGCCCATTTGCTTCTTTTTGTTTTGCAAAAATATATCGATGTGTTACAGTTTTATGATGTGGTTATAATGAGATGGAATGAATTGAATGTTAGGTTTATGTAATGAGATGGCACTAAAATTGTTACATTTGTAAGAATTTTTTTCTTTTTTTTCTTTTTGGTAAAGGTTACATTTGTCTCAGTTTTATATTCAAACAATAATTCAACATATTCATCTATTTGAATGGTGGAAAGTGAATGACGTATGACATAGTACGTGAGTTGTCTAGATGGTGTGAGAAACGTTTTTCATATTTCCTTGCTTTCTGTAGTGAAGATTTTGGGTTCCTTAGTTGGAAACTTGGGATAAAAAAAAATAAAAAAGAAGACTATGCTCCTGTATATGTAGTTCTGCCCTTCAGTCAACTGAGATCTACATTGGAAATACAGGACTTTTAGATTGTAAATGGGTTGGGCTTGGGGCTAGACTAGGTGGATCAAGATTCAAGAGTCAAGACCAAGCTCATTTATTATTCACAGCTCAAGAGGCTGAACTGAACCCACCAAGCACTAGACTTAGGGGTGGCAAAAGCTAGCCTTAGCTGAAATTGATCTATGTGTAACTCATGTTATATATAAAGGTCGGTCATGGGTCAAGAAAGATTTAACTATTTTTAAACAGGTCGGTCATGGGTCAAGAAAGTTTTAACTGTTTTTAAACAGGTCAGACTAGGATCAATCCGTATAACCCCACCTAACCTATTTAAACGGGCTGGACCAAGGTCAACCCAAATACTTAAAACTCATTTAAAGAATTTGGTAGTTTAATATTTTAGTACTAAGAATAATCTATTTTGCATGGAATGAGCTGAGCTTGTGTCACACTTTTCATTGGCTAGCAACATTATAGCATTAATACTTGTAATGGGTTGGATTTGGGCTAAGACTCTGCAAGTTGGGTTGGGTTAATAAGGTTGACCAACATTCCACAATGAATGTGAGTGTGTGGATTGTGTCCCACCTGAAACGCAGGTTGAACTTCAACCCCTATTGTCCTTATCATCAAATCAAAGTGACCGTTTTTCATTCAACCCGACCCATTTGCCACCTCTACGTCGAGCACTAGGGAAATTCACTATTGAGCATCAGCCTTTCTGGATGTGTAAACCCATGGCTATACTCTCATTTTGGGCCATGAACAAAAAGCACTTTCACCGACGTTTTTTAGCGACGTTTCTATAAATTCGTCGGTAAAGGGTGACATTTACCGACGTAATTAATATCGTCGCAAAAAGTAACTAATTTACCGACGTTTCTTAAAAAACGTCGCCAAAAGTCAGCTTTTTACCGACGTTTTTCAACAAAACGTCGGTAAAAATTGTTTTTCCCGACGTTTTTAATTTCGTCGTTAAAAAGATGACTTCTAACTTTTTATTTAAAAAAAAAGTGATAAAATTTTTACCGACGTTTTAAATACGTCAAAGATGTATCTCCATTGGAAAAGATGATTGAAGCAGGCCCAATGAGCTGGACCTCATAAACACATTCAATTTATTCAATATAGGTGAGTGGATTCTATTTCTAATTGCTAATTACTTGTGATTTGGTCAAATATGGACAGGAGTTGGATAATACATTATCGGAACCGATTTAGTGCGGAGTACATAGCTGGGGTAAACTCATTTATTGATTTTGCAAAGGCGAGTTCGGGCGGGGCAATGTTGATTAACTGCCCGTGTAACGATTGTTGTAACCATCGGAAGCATGACTATGTAACCGTGAGAAGTCATCTGCACATTAAAGGAATGATGGTCCATTACCTACGGTGGATATATCACGGGGAACCCATAGTTCAACCCGATGATTCGGATGAGAGCGATGATGAATCAGAAGATAATCAAGATGAGTACAATGAGTTGATAGATGATCATCGTAGGGGAACTTACTTGGAGGAAGATACTCAAGAGAGGGATGATTTTGAAAATTTGTTGAATGCTTCTCAGCGAGGCCTTTACCCAGGATGCAAAAGCTCAGATACTCTGTTATCGTTTGTCATCAAGATACTGCACGTGAAGGTAGAAAGTGGGTGTAACAATAAGTCGTTCGACAAGGTCCTGCAGATTTTTAAGGACTTCTTACCCGAAGGTCATGTGGTGCCGGCATCAATTTAGGAGGCGAAGAAATTATTACGTAACTTGGGCATGGGATACAAGAACATAGATGCCTGCAAACACAATTGTGTGTTGTATTGGAAGGAGAATGCTCAATTGGATAAATGTCCAGAATGTGAAGAGCCTAGGTACAAGATCAATGATGGCAAGCGAAAGAAGATCCCTCATAAGGTGCTCCGTTACTTCCCATTGACACCAAGGTTACGCAGATTGTATATGTCAAGGAAGACAGCCACAAAGATGAGATGGCATAGTGATAAGCGCGTTGACGATGGGATAGCGCAGCATCCGGCTGATTCAGTGGAATGGATAGAATTTGATAAGAAATATCCAGAGTTTTCCCAAGAGACACGTAATGTGAGGTTGGGGTTAGCCACTGATGGATTCAATCCTTTTGGTAACATGAGCACCTCTTATAGCATGTGGCCTGTCATACTTATGCCCTATAATTTGCCACCACGGATGTGCATGAAGGAGCCATTCATGATGATGTCATTACTTATTCTAGGACCAAACTCACCGGGAAACGATATCGATGTATATCTGAGGCCCTTGGTTGATGAGTTGAAGGAGTTGTGGGATCATGGTGTATCTACTTATGATGCCTCCACTAAACAAACCTTTCAAATGCATGCGGCTGTGATGTGGACGATAAATGACTTTCCTGCGTATGGTAACTTGTCTGGGTGGAATACAAAAGGTTATAATGCATGCCCCTCGTGTAACGACACCTCGTTAGGGGTGAGGTTGAAAGATAAGATTGGGTACATTGGCCATCGAAAATACTTGGAAGTAAACCACCAATGGCGTAGAAGCAAGGCCTTCAACGGTCAGCCTGAGCGTGAAAAGAGGTCTTTGGATCTACCGGGGCAAAAGGTACTAGACCAGCTCGAAGAACTACATCCGGTTAGGTTTGGCAAGAATAACAAAAGACCGCGTGACTCTAGAGAGTTGAATTGGACAAAGAAAATCATCCTATTTGAATGGCCCTACTGGAAGTACAAAAAACTCCGACACAACCTTGATCCTATGCACATTGAGAAGAACATCTGTGTAGCCTTGGTTGGAACAATGTTGGGCATAAAGGGCAAAAACAAGGACACCGAGAAAGCGCGTAAGGATTTGAAAAATATGGGCATCAGGCCAGAGTTGCATCTAGTGGAGAGGGGCGATGGATCCAGCTTGAAGCCGCATGCCTCTTACAAGCTGGCACCAAAAGACAGAGATGGATTTTATGAATTCTTGAAGTCGATCAAATATCCAGACGGCTATGCCGCGAACCTCTCGAGGTGTGTAACCTCGAAAAATGATAAATTGGCTGGTTTAAAGAGCCATGATTGCCACATCCTTATCCAACGGATCCTTCCTATTGGCATGCGTGGCTTTGTGAATAAGGATATTTGTACAACATTGTTTGAGTTAGGCAGCTTTTTCCAAGACCTCTGCTCGAAAACACAGAGACACGATGATTTGAAAAAATCGGAGGAGCATATAGTTTTAATATTGTGCAAGCTTGAGAGGATCTTTCCTCCTGTTTTCTTTGATGTGATGGTTCATCTATCGGTTCACTTGCCACGCGAGGCCATTCTTGGTGGACCGGTGCAATATCGGTGGATGTACCCGATTGAAAGGTAATAGTTGATGACCATCGAAAAATTATTTATATATTAGTGCAATTGCCTTGCATTGGAAATCGTAATAGTTATCATTTGTTGTTTAAAGGTTTCTGAAGACCCTAAAGGGGTACGTTCGCAACAGAGCACGGCCTGAAGGTTCGATCGCCGAGGCTTACATTGTCAAAGAGTGTCTCACTTTTTGCTCAATGCATTTAAGGCAGATTGATAGAGTAGAGAGTTATGATGATGGTGGCGAACGAGGTGCGGGGATGTCGGTCTTCACACAAACTGTCCGTCTCATCGGGCTGATGCAAAGGGCACATGATCCTTCTCAAACGGAGCGTGACATGGCTCATTGGTTTGTGCTGAATAATTGCCCCGAAGTGGAGCCGTATCTACAGTATGTGCTTCAATCTAGCCATATGTATGCATTGCTTGTTAACTCATTTATTCATTCTCGTCTCGGACTGATTCATTAAAAGCTATCTTGAGTAGGGAACACAAGAATTTAGTGCAAGACGAAAGAGGTGGAGACGTCGGGCAAATACAACGAAAAGAATTTGCAGAATGGTTCAAACAACGTGTAAGACATAAAATGAAGAACTTTTTAATTGCTTGATGTTATTTGAGTATAAGCTTCAAATAACATTAGTCTAATGCATTTGTCTTAATCTGCTTATGTAGATGAATCAATTGCGAACCATAGGGTCACCAGAAGCTCTTGATGAGATGTGGTCATTAGCAAATGGCCCCAGATCCCTAGTGAATCTTTACCAGGGGTGTGATTGCAATTGCGTCCGATACCACACTGTAGACCGTGAGAAATGTCGTAGGAGCCAGAGTAGTGGCTTGGTCGTGGAAGGGGAATACGAAGGGGTGAAACATGACTACTATGGCTACATCTGCAAAGTCTGGGAATTGTCCTATCGGCACGGGGGTAAGGTGGTCTTATTTGAATGTGAATGGTACAACACTAGTACCAAGCACAAGATAAACATCGAAGACCATCTTACAAGCATTGATATCACGGGTCGTTGGTGTAAGGATGATCCATTTGTCCTACCAAGTCAGGTGAAACAAGTCTTCTAAGTCAATGACACCGGTAGAGGAAAAAATTGGAGAGTTGTAGAACGGGTCAAGACTCGGGGAGTATGGGATGTGCCCGCTAAGCGGGATGACGATGGTGATGATGATGATGTGCCGGTTGATGCATTTAAGCAAGACGAAACGACATTTGTTGTCCCAGTCCTCGTCGATGGTACTAGTGACCAATACTCTAGGGATGATATAGATCCTGAGATCGTTCTCAGTGATGAGTCAGCATACGAGGATGGCCAAGACGAGGATGAAAAGCTGGCAGAATACGAAGATGATGAAGGGAATGATGGCCATAGTCAGGAAGATGATGACATGGAATATGACATGTAGTGTTTGCTTCGATTTTGCACATGTAACTATTAAGTAAATTAATGAAGAACTTTTCTTCCATAGAGTATGCTTAATTTCATTCGATTGTTGAAGGAATTTTCGTTCATGTTATTTTACCCTGCATATGAACAATTTTTGTTATGTTTATTTTAAAAGTATTATATGGTGTGTGCCATGTTATTACCTAGCTCGTTATATGACGTTCATGTTTGATTTATCCGTTGTTGCTTTCCTTTAAATTAAAATTGAAACGATTCAATTTTTCAACTCTAACACGGAACATGATGAATACACCTCTCAAATACTATCGTGGCAAAGACTCTTAACGTGTTAGGGAATGGACAAATGAGTTTGAACATAAACCATTTGAAAATGAAACTCCAATAGTAAAGCATGGTTCCCGCAAAATACAACTGGCTCAGTGGCTGAGACTGTGTGGCAATTTCATCCCTGAAAGATATATAATGATAAAAATTGCTGAAACATTGCCACCGGGTTGGGATGCTGCAAAAATGAAGATATTTGAAGTCTTACGACCATGGCATGCAGTGGAGTTCGTCGACCTATTACAGTCATTTGAAAAATATATTCATCCCTTATGGATACAGTTCCGAAGAGAGAAAATGGTTGAAGGAATATCTGTTAGAGAACATTTGCGAAATAAGGAACAATTGTTTTACGATCTCAAAATAAGAGGATTTGAACCGAATATTGCAGATCTGGTGCGTTCAATAGTAAGCACTCTACCACCTCCTTGGCCGGTACAAGAAATCCATGCTAAGCTCAAGATTAATTTCCTAGACTTGAGGGAATTAGGAGAAATGCTAGAAGATATCGAGGTCGACATTAAATTTCAGGTTTTGCACATGTAACTATTAAGTAAATTAATAAAGATCTTTTCTTACATAATGACATGGTATTCAATCTCATTCTCTTATGATTTGTTCATTTATGGAGTAAGACATTTCTACATTTCACACATTATTCTTATCTTTATATATCATAGTTGCAAAGGATGCCAAACGGAGTGAAAAAATGGGTCAAACCAGGAGAGTTGTCCCGTCAAGTGCAAGCATCCAATTATCTATTAAAGAGAAAAAGAACAATTAAGAAGAATGATAAAAAAACTAGCGGCTCTAGGGCTCCCTCCGACTGCACATACTATATCCGATTCGGCTAAAGGGACAAACGAGCAGGGAAAGAGGAATGTTAGTGGGAATGATAAGGATGAGAACTACATTCCCCCCCCCCCCCCCAAGATGATGATGTAGATGACGAGACATCATGGTCTCAATCGGATGAGGTAATATTTCGTTTATAATGTCTATGACGTGTACTTGAAAATACTAGTAACTTGTATGTGACACTGAGGCTCGAAATAATTTTCATTTCCATTTAATGTAAATTGATGACATTCACTTTGCTAATATTATTTTTTTGTGTTAATAATTATTTAATTTCCTTGTCAATTTGCTTTAAGCTAGATTGCAGATATGCATTGGGAAAACAGGGCGAGACGTGCTCGGCAGGTTGTAGCTGCAGTCAGGTTAGATCCTGTGGAGAGCAGACTTGAGCCCTCGAAGCACCCTCCGCCAGCTGCTCTCGAGGTTACACGGGCCGGAGGATCAGGGAGCACCCCTGAATCGGCAGCCTCCCAGCCTCTGCTGATTGAGCCTTTGACCACACAGGCCCCGCCGACCCAGCCTCCCGCGAGTCATCATACGACCGGGAGCAGCGTAGGTGAGAAAATCGGAAAACCTTTTAAAGTGTAGAATGGTTCACCTCATATTTAGATTTGTGTTCTATAACTTTTTTTTCTTCTGATTTGTTCACCTCAAATATCATTTGTGTTCACTAACTCATTTAGCACTGTCGTCTTAACAGCATCAGCCCCAGCCTCGGCTGAGACTCTTGGCCGTACCAGGGGTGCTACGCGAGGGAAGAATGCGGCAAAGCTGAGGAGACAGCTGGGTCATAACATCCCAGTCCCGATCCCTAGCTCCAGTCATAGGCCAGAGGGGGAACATGCCCCATCACTGGCTAACCATCGTGGGTTAGCCATTAGAGAGGTTGCCCCAGTCAGGCCTCATGGCTGGAAGAAGCTTGACAGTGGGATCAAGCTTACCGTCATCGCTGCAGTCAAGGTAAACTGAAACGAGAAACATCAACCAAAGTTATTATAGTTGTGCTCCTCATTACAATATCTGATTATATTTTGTTATTACTAATGACTACTATGGCTATCCCCTAATTGCAGCAACTCTTTGAGATCGGGGACTACGAGGGTGATATGCAGCTTAGGACGGACATTGACTGCCAGTGCGGGATCCTGTATAGGGGCTGGAAGTATGAGCTGCATACTTACTATCAGGTCCTCTTGGAGCAGGGGGTTCCCCGACCCCAGGACCACCCGGCAGAGGGTTGTACTCTAGCTGACTGGCAGCAGATGATCTCGCAGTGCTGGGAATCACCAGCCTGGAAGGTGACCTGGGGATGTTATATAAATGTCTTAATTATAATCCAATGTAATTCTATTTGTAACGATTAAATACACTCATGCTATTGTATTATTGTTTTTCTATGTAGGCAAAGTCAAAGAAAGCTCAAGAGAGTCGAGCCCAGCTGCCATACAATCATACGAGTGGCTCCCGGTCATTTGCCTCGAGGATGTCTATGATGGTACTGATTATATTCATATGAAGAAACTTGATTAAGTTTATTAATTTATCAATATGTATCAGGGTTCATATCTAATATAAAGCTATTTCAAATCTTAGGCGGCACAGAATGCCGGTCAAGCGCCGCCCATTACTCAGTTCTTCCACGACCCCCACTACAAACGAAAGAGTAATGAGTGGGTAAATGAGGTGGCTCAACAGAGACATGTACGTTTCCTAATAAATAAGTATTGATTGTATAATGTCATAGAAGTATTCTAAATCCTTTATTGATTTAAATGGCAGGAGGCCTTGGTGCAGCGGACCGAGGAGCAGTCGCAGCCCTCTATCACCACTCCGATGATTGAGGAGCAGATTGCTGCTGATGTGCTTTGGAAGAGGTCGGGCTACGTAAAGGGGTATGGGATATACTCGAGGACCTCTTCCTCTTCCACACAGTCTCGGGCACCGGACCCTGAGGTGGTCGCCCTGCGCGAGCAGCTAGCTGAGCAGGGTAGGAGGCAGGCTGAGCAGCTAGCTCAGCAGGACTGGAGGACACGCCAGCTTGAGGCCCTCGTTCAAAGGCTGGCAACTGTGGCAGGAATAGATCCGGCCGCCTTTCTTGACACCACGGGAGAGAGCACTTCTGCTGGGGATGGCACAGCTCCTGGAGGATCATGATGCGATTCTTTGGTTAGTAGAATACTTTCTTGAACAAATAACATATCATTTGTGTTATTAATTTATAAACTCTCAAAATGTAGGATTTGAACAAATTTTAACTGCACAGTATGATTGCATTATCATAATATTTCTCATCAACAAATACTCGTTCATCTATGTCATCCTTGATTGCATTATCATAATCTTTCTCATCAACAAATACTCGTTCATCTATGTCATCCCTGATTGCATTATCATAATCTTTCTCAACAACAAATACTTGATCATCTATGTCATCCTTGATTGCATTATCATAATCTTTCTCATCAACAAATACTCGTTCATCTATGTCATCCTTGATTGCATTATCATACTCTCTCTCATCAACAATTACTTGTGCATCCCTGTCATCCTTAATTGCATTATCGTAATATTTCTCATCAACAAATACTCGTTCATCTATGTAATCCTTGATTGCATTATCATATTTTCGGGGGTAGAGTAACCTGTAGGAACTGACCGCTCTCAGATTGGACTCACGGTTAGGGAATTAGAGCCGAAAACCGACTCTTTTCCGACACTTAGGCTCGAAAACGGCCCGCCGGGGGTCCGGAAAGCGAATCGGTGACCGGAAAAATCAGGGACCGGCACGGACGGTTCGCACGGGGGTAGAGTAACCTGAAGGAACTGACGGCTCGCAGATTGGACTCACGGTTAGGGAATTAGAACCGGAAACCGACTCTTTTCCAACACTTAGGCTCGAAAACGGCCCCCCGGGGGTCCGGAATGGGAATCGGCGACCGGAAAATTCGGGGATCGGCACGAACAGTTCGCACGGGGGTAGAATAACCTGTAGGAACTGACGGCTCGCAGATTGGACTCACGGTTAGGGAAATAGAGCCGAAAACCGACTCTTTTCCAACAGTTAGGCTAGAAAACAGCCCGCCGGGGGTCCGGAACAAGAATCGGGGACCAAAAAATTCGAGGACCGGCACGGACGGTTCGCACGGGGGTAGAGTACCTGTAGGAACTCACGGCTCGCAGATTAGACTCACGATTAGGGAAATAGAGCCGAAAATGGACTCTTTTCCAACATTTAGGCTCGAAAACGGCCCCCTAGGGGTCCGGAACGTGAATCGGCGACCGGAAAAATCGGAGACTGGCACGGACGGTTCGCACGAGGGTAGAGTAACCTGTAGGAACTGAAGGCTCGCAGATTGGACTGACGGTTAGGGAATTAGAGCAGGAAACCGTATCTTTTCCAACACTTATGCTCGAAAACGGCCCCCCGGGGGTCCGGAACGGGAATCGGCGATCGGAAAATTTGGGGACCGGCACAGACGGTTCGCACGGGGGTAGAGTAACCTGTAGGAACTAACGGCTTGCAGATTGGACTCACGGTTAGGGAATTAGAGCCGGAAACCGACTCTTTTCCAACACCTAGGCTCGAAAACGGCCCGCCGGGGGTCCGAAACGCGAATCGGCGACCGGAAAAATCGGGGACCGGCACAGACGGTTCGTACGGGGGTAGAGTAACCTATAGGAACTGACAGCTCGCAAATTGGACTCACGGTTAGGGAATTAGAGCCAAAAACCGACCCTTTTCCAACACTTAGGCTCGAAAACGGCCCGCCGGGGGTCCGGAACGGGAATCGGCGACCGGAAAAATCGGGGACCGGCATGGACGGTTCGCACGGGGGTAGAGTAACCTGTAGGAACTGACGGCTCGCAGATTGCACTCACGGTTAGGGAATTAGAGCCGAAAACCGACTCTTTTCCAACACTTTGGCTAGAAAACAGCCCGCCGGGGGTCCGGAACGGGAATCGGCGACAAAAAAATTCAGAGACCGGCACAGACGGTTCGCACCGGGTAAGAGTAACCTGTAGGAATTGACGGCTCGCAGATTGGACTCATGATTAGGGAAATAAAGCCGAAAACGGACTCTTTTCCAACATTTAGGCTCGAAAACGGCCCCCTAGGGTCCGGAACGCGAATCGGCGAGCGGAAAAATCGGAGACCGACACGGACGGTTCGCACGGGGGAGAGTAACCTGTAGGAACTGACGGCTCGCAGATTGGACTCACGGTTAGGGAATTAGAGCCGGAAACCGACTCTTTTCCAACACTTAGGCTCGAAAACGGCCCGCCGGGGGTCCGGAACTGGAATCGGCGACCGGAAAAATCGAGGACCGGCACGGACGGTTCGCACGGGGGTAGAGTAACCTGTAGGAACTGATGGCTCACAGATTGGACTCACGGTTAGGGAATTGGAGCCGAAAACGGACTCTTTTCCAACACTTAGGCTCGAAAACGGCCCCCCGGGGGTCCGGATTGCGAATCGGCGACCGGAAAAATCAGGGACTGGAACGGACGGTTTGGACGGGGGTAGAGTAACCTGTAGGAACTGACGGCTCGCTGATGGGACTGACGGTTAGGGAATTAGAGCCGGAAACTGACTCTTTTCCAACACTTAGGCTCGAAAACAGCCCGCCGGGGGTCCGGAACGCGAATCGGCGACCCGAAAAATCGGGGACTAGCACGGACGGTTCGCACGGGGGTAGAGTAACCAGTAGGAACTGACGGCTCGTACATTGGACTAACGGTTAGGGAATTAGAGCCGGAAACAGACTCTTTTCCAACACTTAGGCTCGAAAACGGCCCGCCGGGGGTCCGGAACACGAATCGTCGATTGGAAAAATCAGGGACCGACACGGACGGTTCGCACGGGGGTAGAGTAACCTGTAGGAACTGACGGATCGCAGATTGGACTCACGGTTAGGGAATTAGAGCCGGAAGCCGACTCTTTTCCAACACTAAGGCTCAAAAACGGCCTGCCGGGGGTCCGGAACAGGAATCGGCGACCGAAAAATCGGGGATCTGCACGGACGGTTCTGACGGGGGTAGAGTAACCTGTAGGAACTGACGGCTCGCAGATTGGACTCACGGTTAGGGAATTAGAGCCGGAAACCGACTCTTTTCCAACACTTAGGCTCGAAAACGGCCCCCCGGGGGTCCGGAACGGGAATCGGCGACCAGAAATTTCGGGGACCGGCACGGGTGGTTCGCTCGGGCGTAAAGTAACATGTAGGAACCGACGGCTCGCGGATTCGACTCACGGTTAAGGAATTAGAGCTGAAAACAGACTCTTTTCCAATCCTTAGGCTCGAAAACAGCCCCCCGGGAGTCCGGAACGCGAATCGGGGACCGGCACGGACGGTTCGCACGGGGGTAGAGTAACCTGTAGGAACTGACGGCTCGCAGATTGGACTCACGGTTAGGGAATTAGAGCCGAAAACCGACTCTTTTCCAACACTTAGGCTAGAAAACAGTCCGCCGGGGGTCCGGAATGGGAATCGGCGACAAAAAAATTCCGAGACCAGCACAGACGGTTTGCACGGGGGTAGAGTAACTCGTAGGAACTGACGGCTCGCAGATTAGACTCACGATTAGGGAAATAGAGCCGAAAATGGACTCTTTTCCAACATTTAGGCTCGAAAACGGCCCCCTGGGGGTCCGGAACGTTAATCGGCGACCGGAAAAATCGGAGACCGGCACGGACGGTTCGCACGGGGGTAGAGTAACCTGTAGGAACAGAAGGCTCAAAGATTGGACTGACGGTTAGGGAATTAGAGCCGGAAACCGACTCTTTTCCAACACTTATGCTCGAAAACGGCCCCCCGGGGGTCCGGAAAGGGAATCGGCGATCGGAAAATTTGGGGACTGGCACAGACGGTTCGTATGGGGGTAGAGTAACCTGTAGGAACTAACGGCTTGCAGATTGGACTCACGGTTAGGGAATTAGAGCCGGAAACCGACTCTTTTCCAACACCTAGGCTCGAAAACGGCCCGCCGGGGGTCCGAAACGCGAATCGACGACCGGAAAAATCGGGGACCGGTACAGACGGTTCGTACGGGGGTAGAGTAACCTGTAGGAACTGACGGCTCTCAAATTGGACTCACGGTTAGGGAATTAGAGCCGAAAACCGACTCTTTTCCAACACTTAGGCTCGAAAACGGCCCGCAGGGGGTCCGGAACGGGAATCGGCGACCGAAAAAATCGGGGACCGGCATGGACGGTTCGCACGGGGGTAGAGTAACCTATAGGAACTGACGGCTTGCAGATTGCACTCACGGTTAGGGAATTAGAGCCGAAAACCGACTATTTTCCAACACTTAGGCTCGAAAACGGCCCGCCGGGGGTCCGGAACGGGAATCGGCGACTGGAAAAATCGGGGACCGGCATGGACGGTTCGTACGGGGGTAGAGTAACCTATAGGAACTGACGGCTCGTAGATTGCACTCACGGTTAGGGAATTAGAGCCGAAAACCGACTCTTTTCCAACACTTTGGCTAGAAAACAGCCCGCCGGGGGTCCGGAACGGGAATCGGCGATCGGAAAATTCGGGGACGGTACAGACGGTTCGCACGGGGGTAGAGTAACCTGTAGGAACTAACGGCTCGCAGATTGGACTCACGGTTAGGGAATTAGAGCCGGAAACCGACTCTTTTCCAACACCTAGGCTCGAAAACGGCCCGCCGGGGGTCCGGAACGGGAATCGGCGACCGGAAAAATCGGGGACCTTCATGGACGGTTCGCACGGGGGTAGAGTAACCTATAGGAACTGACGGCTCGCAGATTGCACTCACGGTTAGGGAATTAGAGCCGAAAACCGACTCTTTTCCAACACTTTGGCTAGAAAACAGCTCGCCGGGGGTCCGGAACGGGAATCGGCGACAAAAAAATTCAGAGACCAGCACAGACGGTTCGCACGGGGTAAGAGTAACCTGTAGGAATTGACGGCTCGCAGATTGGGCTCATGATTAGGGAAATAAAGCCGAAAACGGACTCTTTTCCAACATTTAGGCTCGAAATCGGCCCCCTAGGGTCCGGAACGCGAATCGGCGAGCGGAAAAATCGGAGACCGGCACGGACGGTTCGCACGGGGGAGGGTAACCTATAGGAACTGACGGCTCGCAGATTGGACTCACGGTTAGGGAATTAGAGCCGGAAACCGACTCTTTACCAACACTTAGGCTCGAAAACAGCCCGCCGGGGGTCCGGAACGCGAATCGGCGACCGGAAAAATCGGGGACTGTCACGGACGGTTCGCACGGGGGTAGAGTAACCTGTAGGAACTGACGGCTCGTACATTGGACTAACGGTTAGGGTATTAGAGCCGTAAACCGACTCTTTTCCAACACTTAGGCTCGAAAACGGCCCGCCGGGGGTCCGGAACGCCAATCGGCGACCGGAAAAATCGGGGACCGGCACAGATGGTTCGTACGGGGGTAGAGTAACCTGTAGGAACTGACTGCTCGCAGATTGGACTCACGGTTAGGGAATTAGAGCCGAAAACCGACTCTTTTCCAACACTTAGGCTCGAAAACGGCCCGCCGGGGGTCCGGAACAGGAATCGGCGACCGGAAAAATCGAGGACCGGCACGGATAGTTCCCACGGGGGTAGAGTAACCTGTAGGAACTGATGGCTCGCAGATTGGACTCACGGTTAGGGAATTAGAGCCGAAAACGGACTCTTTTCCAACACTTAGGCTCGAAAACGGCCCTCCGGGGGTCCGGATTGCGAATCGGCGACCGGAAAAATCAGGGACTGGAACGGACGGTTTGGACGGGGGTAGAGTAACCTGTAGGAACTGACGGCTCGCTGATGGGACTGACGGTTAGGGAATTAGAGCCGGAAACCGACTCTTTTCCAACACTTAGGCTCGAAAACAGCCCGCTGGGGGTCCGGAACGCGAATCGGCGACCGGGAATATCGGGGACTGGCTCGGACGGTTCACACGGGGGTAGAGTAACCTGTAGGAACTGACGGCTCGTACATTGGACTAACGGTTAGGGAATTAGAGCCGGAAACCGACTCTTTTCCAACACTTAGGCTCAAAAACGGCCCGCCGGGGGTCCGGAACGCGAATCGTCGATCGGAAAAATCGGGGACCGGCACGGACGGTTCGCACGGGGGTAGAGTATACTGTAGGAACTGACGGATCGCAGATTGGACTCACGGTTAGGGAATTAGAGCCGGAAGCCGACTCTTTTCCAACACTTAGGCTCAAAAACGGCCCGCCGGGGGTCCGGAACGGGAATCGGCGACCGAAAAAATCGGGGACTGGAACGGACGGTTTGGACGGGAGTAGAGTAACCTGTAGGAACTGACGGCTCGCAGATGGGACTGACGGTTAGGGAATTAGAGCCGGAAACCGACTCTTTTCCAACACTTAGGCTCGAAAACAGTCCGCCGGGGGTCCGGAAAGCGAATCGGCTACCGGAAAACTCGGGGACTGCCACGGACGGTTCGCACGGGGGTAGAGTAACCTGTAGGAACTGACGGCTCGTAAATTGGACTAACGGTTAGGGAATTAGAGCCGGAAACCGACTCTTTTCCAACAATTAGGCTAAAAAACGGCCCGCCGGGGGTCCGGAAGGCGAATCGTCGATCGGAGAAATCGGGGACCGGCACGGACGGTTCGCACGGGGGTAGAGTAACCTGTAGGAAATGACGGATCGCAGATTGAACTCACGGTTAGGGAATTAGATCCGGAAGCCGACTCTTTTCCAACACTTAGGCTCAAAAACGGTCCGCCGGGGGTCCGGAACGGGAATCGGCGACCGAAAAAATCGGGGACCGGCACGGACGGTTCTGACGGGGGTATAGTAAGCTGTAGGAACTGATGGCTCGCAGATTGGACTCACGGTTAGGGAATTAGAGCCGGAAACCGACTCTTTTCCAACACTTAGGCTCGAAAACGGCCCCCCGGGGGTCCGGAACGGGAATCGGCGATCGGAAATTTCGGGGTCTGGCACGGGTGGTTCGATCGGGCGTAGAGTAACCTGTAGGAACCGACGGCTCGCAGATTGGACTCACGGTTAAGGAATTAGAGCTGAAAACAGACTCTTTTCCAACACTTAGGGGCGAAAACGGCCCCCCGGGAGTCCGGAACGCGAATCGGCGACCGGAAAAATTGGGGACCGGCACGGACGGTTCGCACGGGGGTAGAGTAACCCTTTCGGAAACGACGGCTCGCAGATTGGACTCACGGTTAGGGAATTAGAGCCGAAAACCCACTCTTTTCCAAGACTTAGGCTCGAAAACGGGCCGCCGGGGGTCCGGAACGCGAATCCTCGACCGGAAAAATTGAGGACCGGAACGGACGGTTCGCACGGGGGTAGAGAAACCTGTAGGAACTGACGGCTCCTAGATTGGACTCACGGTTAGGGAATTAGAGCCGGAAACCGACTCTTTTCCAACACTTAGGCTCGAAAACGGCCCCCCGGGGGTCCGGAACGCCAATCGGCGACCGGAAAATTCGGGGACCAGCACGGGTGGTTCGCTCGGGCGTACAGTAACATGTAGGAACTGACGGCTCGCAGATTGGACTGATGGTTAGGGAATTAGAGCCGAAAACCGACTCTTTTCCAACACTTAGGCTCGAAAACGGCCCGCCGGGGGTCCGGAACGCGAAATGGCGACCGGAACACTCGGTGACCGGCACGGACGGTTCGTACGGGGGTAAAGTAACCTATTGAAACTGACGGCTCGCAGATTGGACTCACGATTAGGGAATTAGAGCCGAAGACCGACTCTTTTCCAACACATAGGCTCGAAAACGGTCCCCCCGGGGGTCCGGAACGAGAATCGGCCACCGGAAAAAATGGGAACCAGCACGGACGGTTCGCACGGGGGTGGAGTAACCTGTAGGAACTGACGGCTCGCTGATTGGACTCACGGTTAGGGAATTAGAGCCGAAAACGGACTCTTTTCCAACACTTAGGCTCGAAAACGGTCCCCCGGGGGTCCGGAACGCGAATCGGCGACCGAAAAAATCGTGGACCAGCAGGAAGGTTTGTACGGGGGTAGAGTAACCTGTAGGAATTGTAAGTCCATGGGGATCCGAACCCTAGAGGGGGGTTGAATAGGGTGAGCTTCTTTTATGACCAATTTTAACAATTTTAACTTCTTTAAAACAAACTAGTCACAAGTGATGATTATCAAACAAAATGCGGAAGCTTAAAGAAAACAATCACCACAAAGCAAGCACCATCACACAAGTATTTATAGTGGTTCGGCCTCAATGCCTACATCCACTACCGGCTTGTGATCCAACACCCCACCGGATTTCCACTATTTATGCTTTTTAATAGGCTAAGCAATAACCTTTACAATATGCTTTCCAAGGCTAAGCAATAACCTTTACATTGATTTTTTTCAAGGCTTAACATCAACCTCTACACTATGCTTTTATAGGCTAAGCAATAACCTCTTCAACCATAGGTTGGTTATCTCACTAAATTAGTGTCTAACATACACTTGATGGAGATTCAATTAAGCTCATTACAATGCCTCTTAAATAGGCGGATATGGAAGTGAAAATCTAATACACACTCACACTATGAATGCAAAGATGAAAGTATATGAAGTGTGTGTGTGTGTGGTCCTCAATCATTTTGAAAATGAAAGCTCATAAAGTATGCCTAAGGCTTTTGAAAGTTTTAGCTCAAAAATATTTATGATTGAGGAAGAATGCAATCACATGTTAAAAGTAACAACTTGTTAATGATGTCAAAGATACACAAGTTGTATGAAATGGATTAGCTCTAAACATGTGATGCATAGGGATGTCAATCAAATCAACATGAAGCTCAAAACATAAAAATAGATTAGATTGAAATTAGGGGACAAATCATATGTAATTATAAGGACAACTTGAAAATGATTTACCAATCAAAGTAAGGCAAGTTGTGAAACTTTAAAACAATAATACACATATGATTTGTAATGATGTTGGATCCAAAACATAAGATACATTTGAGAGAGATTTTCTTATGATGGAAAAACAACAACCAATGATTCAACAAAGTATATGAATCATGTTACATATTTCATTAACATGATCTACTTAGATTTACCAAAGATAAAGTACTACTTTGATGAATCAATGGTGATGTATCCAAAACAATAGATCTATTCAAAATATAACACATGCTAAGGATACAACATATCATAGGTTAACATGTTACAAGATTTACCAATGATAAAACAAAACATGAAAACATATGATTTGTAAAGAAGTTGAATCCAAAACATAAGATACTTTTGAAAGTGATTTTCTTATGATGGAAAACAACAACCAAAGATTCAACCAAGTATATGGATCATGTTACATATGATTTCAAAGGTTCTTTCATTAACATGATCTACTTAGATTTACCAAAGTTAAGTACTACTTGGATTGAATCATATGGTGTTGTATCCAAAACAATAAATCAACTCAAAACATAAAATATGTTAAGGACACAACACAAACATAGTTTAACATGCTAGAAATGATTTACCAAAAATAAAACAAAAGCATGAAAACATATGATTAAGGAAGGAAGAGCCTACTTGGTGGTTTAACTTCATTAATCCAAGCTTTAGCTTTCCTAATCATCCCCTTCATCCCTTGGTTCTTTTCCCTTTTGATATGCCTCAAATCCTCTCAAGGAGGGGTTAAAAATTCCCAACTTTTGGCAAGGGAAAGAACTCATATTTATAGCAAAAAGTTGCCAACGGCTAGTCCTCGGTCGACCGGGAACACACAACGGTCGGATTTCTGACCGTTGGTGCGCCAGGCAATTTTTTGCTGCAGTGTTCCCGGTCGACCGGGACCTCTGCGCCGGTCGACCGGCGACACTGCGGGGACCAAAAATTTCCACATTTGCATTTTCAAACCTTTTCTTTGTGGAACTATTTGGGCCATAAAATCAAGCTTTAAAACATGTTTTAAATCATTCTAAGGGTTTTAAAACATGGAACAAAAAAAGCCTAAAACATTTTGAAAGATTTAAAACTCATAGGCTAGCTTGATTTTCTAAAACTCTTTTCTAAAACAAATGCATCCAAGATTAAAAACAAATCATGCATAAAACAAAATCTTAAAAACAATGCATGAATAAATCAAGATTTCAAGTTTATCTAAAATAATGCAAGTGTGTGAATCAAATGATGCTAGAATGAAATGCATCCATCAAATTGCAATCTATAAAAACCCTAACAGGAACTGACGGCTCGCAGATTGGACTCACGGTTAGGGAATTAGAGCCGGAAACCGACTCTTTTCCTGCACTTAGGCTCGAAAACGGCCCACCGGGGGTCCGGAACACGAATCGGCGACCGGAAAAATCAGGGACCGGCACGGGAGGTTCGCACGGGGGTAGAGTAACATGTAGGAACTGACCGCTCGTAGATTGGACTCACGGTTAGGGAATTAGTGCCGATTTTGCTGACGATTTTTATAATTTATGTATATATATACATGTATATCTTTCGTTTATAATTTCATTAATTCAAGAGATACTAGTTTTTTTTTTTTGTTTTGGTCATTGCAGATTGATGGACGCTTTCTGATCGGATGCACACTTTGGTGTTGTTTTGTTGTTTTTAGTTTATTTGTATATGTAGTTTGGACATTTTTATTCGACTGTGTTTTTATTAATTTAGACATTTTTATTCGACTGTATGTTTATTAATTGTACTGTTTATTTAAGGAGATGAATGATTTTGTTTGGATGTATTATTGATTGTAGTATGGGTAGTTTTATTTTTTATTACAGGTGTATAAGCAGGTTTACAGGAAAATTTAAACGAAAAACAAAAAAGTCGATTTTAAAAAAATTATATACTTTCACCGACGAAAATGAAAATTTCGTCGGTGAAGGTATTTTTACAGACGAAAAAATAACGTCGGTAATGTTTTTATTTTTTTTAATTTTATTTTACCGACGAAAAAATAACGTCGGTAATTGTATTTTGATTTTTTTTATTTTTCTTTTATTTTTACCGACACACAAGAAAATGTCGGTAAAATATTTTTATTTTTATTTTTTTAATATTACCGACGAAAAAAAAAGTCGGTAGAGTATTTTAATTTATTTTTTATTTTTCTTATTAATTATGCCGACGAAAAAAAACGTCGGTAAAAAATAAAAAAGCGTCGGTGAAAATGATAATTTTACCGACGAAAAATTAATTCGTCGGTAACGTATTTTCTTGACATTTTTTTGCCGACGACTGCCCGACGAAAAAAAAACGTCGGTAAAACCTTTATCGACGTTTTTTGGACTTTTAGCGACGAAAAAAAACGTCGCTGAAGGTGTAATCTGTTGTAGTGAACTCATACCATATCATCAATAAAGAATATAACTATGCAAGCACAAGAAGGTATGGAGTTAGAGGGACATCATGGATCGCATATAGATGAAGATTGATCACATATATGGATATATCTATTAAGAAAAATGGTTTAATTCCAATTCATCTAAAATGATCCATTAATCTATCATGCAACATCTCCACTCTTACCAAATGTACTAAACTTACAATGCAATAGAAAAAGGATATGAGGTTCATACCAAATGAACTTAACACATTAAATCACAAATGTACTTAATAAGCTCAAATACAGGATTTTACTATAAACAATCATCAATTTGCATTAATGAAAATATATATACCAAGTTAGGCACAAACATGCAAATCAATGACACCATATCCAACCAAGCAATGTAAGACATCAAAATCAATTTGCATAAAGAATGTAACTAAATGAGCAAAGATGCAAATTGTTTGTAAAAATTATTTCCTTCCAAATGATATAATCATAATTAAGCACAAATAAATAAATTCAAGGAAAATGCTTCTATAAATACCACCAATAAATCTTAGAACATTTTCCAAAGTTTTTCAAATCACTTCAATATTTAAAATTCCAACAAAGAATCATTTATAGAATTATGAACAAGCGATTTTGAAAAACATGAAGTGTACTACCATAAATTTTCAATTTGTATTCTAAATATGACAATAGACACTCATACAAATTGAACACATATTTTCCATACCAAGAGATATAACTTGAAAAATCAATGGAAAACTTAAATTGCTTCAAATCATTTGATTTACAAAAAATATCTAACTATGACATTCATCAAATGATTTTCCAACATCAATTGATCATGAAAAATCTAGCTATGAAAGCTTTTGTAATCACAATCAATTGATCATGAATAGATATGCACTACAAAGAGATATAATTATATGAACAAAATGCAAATCCATCATGAAAATATTTCAATCAAAGGATTTTGAAAACCATGAGATATAACTTAAAAGTATATGAAGACAAAATCAAATGATCACAAAGAAACATTGCATTTTAAGAGATGTGACTATAAAGAAACAAAATGCAAATGTAACATGACCAATAAAAAGATTTAACTAAAAAGAATAGGTTGGTCTAGAGAGGTTTAAGGCCTTAAGGTTAGTCTAATAGTCTACCTTTGAAGATTCACCTAAGGTCTTGAAAAGGATGTCCTTGAGAGTTCACTTGAGGACTCACCAACTCTTGAAGATATAACTTGAAAAAGTCTTAGAGTGGTGCAATGATACTATGGGGAAATTTCATTTTCAATCATAGTGGAAATCATTACAAATATATGCAATAAAACACAACACTGGAGTTCTAATCTAGAAATGATCAACTCCGGGTTGTTAAGCCCTAAAATGGAGTAACCTCGCTATGATACCAATTGAAAGTCCGGGGATCCGAACCCTAGAGGGGGGGTGAATAGGGTGAGCTTCAATTATGACCAATTTTCACCAATTTTAACTTCTTTAAATTAAACTAGTCACAAGTGGTGATTAAGTAAATAAATACGGAAGCTTACAACAATAATCACCACAAAGCATTCACCATCACACAAAGATTTATAGTGGTTGGCCTCAATGCCTACATCCACTACCGGCTTGTGAACCAACACCCGACCAGATTTCCACTATTTATGCTTTTCAATAGGCTAAGCAATAACCTTTACAATGATGTTTTTCAAGGCTTAACATCAACCTATTACACTATGCTTTTCTTAGGCTAAGCAATAACCTCTTCAACCAAAGGTTGGTTATCTCTCTAAGTAGTATCTAAAATACACTTGATGGAGATACAATTTAGCTCAATACAATGCCTCTTAATTAGGCGGATATGAAAGTGAAAATCTAATTCACACACACACACACACACACACACACACACACACACACTATGAATGCAAAGATGAATGCTCAATGTGTATGTATGATGTCCTCAATCATTTTTAAAATGAAAGCTCATAAATGTATGCCTAAGGCTTTTGAAAGTTTTAGCTCATAAAAACATTTATGATTGATGAAAGAATGCAAGTCACATGTTAAAAATAACTTGTAAAAGATATACATTTGTATCCTAAACAAGTTGTGAAATTCTAAGTACAAAACATGTGATGCATAGGGATGTCAATCAAATTAACAATGTAGCTCAAAACATAAGAATAGATTTGATTGAAATTAGGGGACAAATCATATGTAATTATAAAATCAACTTGAAAATGATATACCTATCAAAGCAATGCAAGTTATGAAACTTTAAAACAAAAGTACATATGATTTGTGAAGTTGTTGAATCCAAAACATAAGATAGATTTGAAAGAGATTTTCTTATGATGAAAAACAACAACCATAGATTCAACCAAGTATAGGAATCATGTTACATATAATTTCAAAGATGTTTTCATTAACATGATTTACTTAGATATACCAATTTAAGTACTACTTGGATTGAATCAAGGTGATGCATCCAAAACAATAAATCAATTCAAAACATAAACAAGTTAAGGACACAACAAAACATAGTTTATCATGCTAGAAAACATTTTACCAATAATAAAGCAAAGCATGACAACATATGGTTAAGGAAAGTAAAGCTTACTTAGAGATTTAACTTCATTAATCCAAGCTTTAGCTTTCCTAATGACCCCTTTCATCCCTTAGTTCATTCCCCTTTGATTGGCCTCAAAACCTCTCAAGGATGGCCTAAAAATCTCTCAACTTTTGGCAAAGGAATGAACTAGTATATATAGCCAAAACAGCCCAACGGCTAGTCCCCAGTCGACCTGGTATACAACGGTCATAAAACTGACCGTTTGACAGGAGCCAACGGCTCTTTTCCGGTCGACCGAGCCCACTGCGGGTCGACCTGGCCTGGGACCAAAATTTCCTAAAATGTGTTTTTTCAAAGTATTTTCAAGTGGGGACTTTTGGGCCATTAAATCAAGCTTGGAAACATGGTTTAAATCAAACTAAGAGGATTAAAACCATGAAACATAAAAAGCCTAAAATGATTTGAAAGATTTAAAACATAGGCTAGCTTGATTTAAAAACACTTCTTTTCAGAAGTAATTGCATCCAAGTTTAAAAACAAAACATGCATAAATCAATATTTTTACAAATCTTAAAAACAATGCATGTATAAAACAAGATTTCAAGATTTTCTAAATCAATGCAAGTGTGAAAATTCAAATGGTGCTAATTATATGCTAATGCATCCATCAAATTGCAATACACAAAATTCCTAACAGGCCTCACTCATTGGTGACTCAAAACAAATGAATAGATAGAAACTTGTGTTCATTAATGTCTCAGGATAATGAGCCTATTGCTAGGGAATTATGAGAGCAAACCTTAAAGTAAAGACAGTGTATATACGGTGCTTCTCATGATCCTTCAATACATCTAATGTACCTGCACCATAATCCAGAATCTTACATTATGTTGATCGAGAAAAATCACACTATTTCATAGTGATCAAAGTACTGCAACCTTGTCAGATGAGATGCCCAATCTCATCACTGGTCGTGAAGATATTTAAGTATAAGATTTGCAATACATATCTCCTGTATGTGGATATCATCCATACACATGTATTACATCTAGTATACTTGTGGACTCCGGTTCATCTCATGAACCATTATGTCATTTGTATTGGTTATGTGCAAGTATATAATTAAACACCATTCATCTCATGAAAGGAAAGCATGATTGTATTGATAAATAAAGAAATTAATCAATTTAATACATCATATACTTGGTATTGAGACCATAAAACTAACAATCTCCCACTTGGGCTCAATGCCTGTCGGGATCGCATCTCATGCCCATCCCGTCTACATGCTGCTCAAAGACTTTGGTGGTCAAAGGCTTAGTAAATGGGATCTACCAGATTGTCCGCAAAAGCTATCTTGGTGATTGCAATGTCACCTCTCTGCATAATCTTTCTGACCAAATGATACTTTCTCTGTACGTGCTTTTGGCTTTTATGGCTCCTGAGTTCCTTGGACTGAGCGACTGCCCCGCTGCTGTCACAGTAAACTGTGAGCGGCTGTCACACCAAAGGTAGCACTCTAAGTTCCAAAAGGAATCTTTTGAGTCATACTGCTTTCGTAGCTGTTTCACAAGCCACTACATATTAAACCTCAGAAGTGGAATCAGCGGTACATTCCTGTTTAATACTCCTCCAGTTGATGGCTCCTCCGCCAAGCATAAACACATAACTAGAGGTGGATTTCCTGGAATCCTTGTCTAACATGAAGTCAGAATCCGTGTATCCGACTGGAATCAGCTTATCATTGCCGTAAATCAACATGTAATCTCTAGTCCTTCTCAAGTACTTGAGGATATTTTTTACAGCAGTCCAATGGTCAGGACCTGGGTTAGACTGATATCTGCTGACTAAGCTCACTGCATGACAGATATCCGGTCTAGTACATAGCATAGCATAAATGAGGCTACCAACAGCCGAAGCATATGGAATTGCTATCATTTGCTCATTTTCCTCCGGGGTCTTGGGACCTAATCCTTGGAACGGTGCACTCCATGCCTAAAAGGTGTGATACCCTTCTTGGAGTCCTGGATAGCAAACCGTACCAGTACCTTATCTATGTATGCAGCCTAAGATAAGCCAATCATCCTATTTTTTCGATCTCGATGGAGTTTGATCCATAGGATGTAACTAGCTTCTCCCAAGTCTTTCATATCAAAAGTCTTTGCTAACCAAACTTTTACTATTGACAACATTCCTATATCTTTCCCAAGGAGAAATAAGTCGTCGACATATAAAACTAGAAAAACTACCCTGTCACCTTCATTTTTCATGTACACACATGACTCATCCGGATTTTGACTAAAACCAAATGATTTGATTGCTTGGTCAAAGGGTTGTTCCAGCTTCAGGATGCCTGCTTCAGTCCATAAATAGACTTATGTTGCTTGCAAACTCTTTGCTTTTGGTTACTAGCTATAAAACTGTCTAGCTGCATCATATAGATGTCTTCCTCAAGATGGCCGTTGAGAAACGCCGTCTTGACATCCATTTGCCAAATCTCGTAATCGAGATGAGTTGCTATGGATAAGAGTATCCGGATGGACTTGAGCATGACTATCAGCGAGAAGGTTTCCTCATAATCGATACCCTCTTTCTGAGTATACCCTTTCGCAACAAGTCTGGCCTTAAAGGTCTCAACCCTTCCATCTGGTCCTCTCTTTCTCTTGTAGACTCAGTTGCACCCAGTATGTATGATATTGGCAAGCAAGTCCACAAGTGCCCAGACCTGATTAGAGTACATAGACTCCATCTTAGCTTTCATAGCATCTTGCCAACGTCCCGAATCTATGTCATTAATTGCTTCATCATAGTTACAGGGATCCTGTTCCAGTTCTTTCGGGATTGCCTCGTAAGACTCTCCTAAGAACGAGAACCTGTCAGGAGGCCTGACTATCCTCCCACTACGACGAGACACTGGTGTAACTACTGGGTCTGGTAAGGGCGGTTCTTCCTCAAGTTCGGTTATACTTGGATTTGGAATTGATTGCTCTTGAATCTCTTCCAAGATCACCTTCTCTAAAGATTTCCGGTGCATCATATAATCTTCCTCCAGAAAAACCGCATTTGTGCTCACCAGCACTTTCTGCTCTCTAGGATTATAGAATAACTAACCTTTAGTTCCTTTAGGATATCCTACAAACGTACATACTTCTGACTTCGTTTCCAACTTATCTGTTTTAACCTTTAGCACATGTGTCGGACAACCCCAAATGTGTAAATGTTTTACACTGGGCTTTCGCCCAGACCACAACTCTTGGGGAGTCTTAGGTGTTAAGAATTTCGTAGATTGCAATTTGATGGATGCATTATCATTCTAGCATCATTTGATTTACACACATATGCATTGATTTAGAAAATCTTGAAATCTTGTTTTTATACATGCATTGGTTTTTAGACTTGGAGAATCTTTGAGTTATGCATGTTTTGTTTTTAAACTTGGATGCATTTGTTTTAGAAAAGAGTTTTATCAAATCAAGCAAGCCTTTGGTTTTAAAGTTTTGAATCATTTTAGGCTTTTTATGTTTCATGTTTTAAAAACCCTTAGAATGTTTTAAAACATGTTTTTCAACCTTGATTTAGTGGCCAAAAATTCCCACAAAGAAATACTTTGAAAAAATGCAAAATTGGGATTTTTGGTTCCAGGCCTGACCCGCAGTGTACCAGGTCGACCTGGCCAGCAGTGTGCCAGGTCGACCGGGGAAGCCCAGGTCGACCGAGCAAACTAAAGGCCAGGTCGGCCGGGTAAAGAGCCTGTTTTTTTCAAACGGTCATTTTTATGACCGTTGGAGGCCAGGTCGACCGGGGAAGAGCGAGGTCGACCGGGGGACTAGCCGTTGGGCTGTTTTGGCTATAAATACTAGTTCATTCCTTTCCCAAAAGTTAGCATTTTTAAGGCCCTCATTGAGAGGTTTTGAGGCCAATGAAAGGGAAATGAACTAAGGGATGAAAGGGGTCATTAGGAAAGCTAAAGCTTGAATTAATGAAGTTAAATCACCAAGTAGGCTCTACTTTCCTTAATCATATGTTTTCATGCTTTGTTTTATTTTTGGTAAATCTTTTGTAGCATGATAAACTATGAGTTGTTGTGTCTTTAAAATGTTTTATGTTTTAAATTGATTTATTGTTTTGGATGCATCACGATTGATTCGATCCAAGTAGTACTTTATTTGGTAAATCTAAGTAGATCATGTTAATGAAAGAATCTTTGAAATCATATGTAACATGATTCATACACTTGGTTGAATCTTTGGTTGTTGTTTTTCATCATAAGAAAATCTCTTTCAAATATATCTTATGTTTTGGATTCAACATCTTTACAAATCATATGTAACTTTGTTTTAAAGTTTCACAACTTGCTTTGCATTGATTGATATATCATATTCAAGTTGTATTTATAATTACATATGATTTGTCCCCTTATTTCAATCAAATCTATTTTTATGTTTTGAGCTTCATTGTTGAGTTGATTGACATCCATATGAATCACATGTTTTGTTCTTAAAGTTTGACAACTTGTTTAGAATACATAGGTATTTCTTTTATAAGTTATTTTTAACATGTGATTAGCATTTCCTCAATCATAAATGTTTTATGAGCTAAAACTTTCAAAAGCCTTAGGCATACATTTATGAGCTTTCATTTTAAAATTGATTGAGGACATCACACACACACATCATGAGCAAACATCTTTGCATTCAATTAGTGTGTGTGTGTGTGTGTGTATTAGTTTTACATTTTCATATCCGCTTATTTTAGAGGCAAATGTAATGAGCCAAATTGAATCTCCATCAAGTGTATGTTAGACACTACTTAGAGAGATAACCAACCATTGGTTGAAGAGGTTATTGCTTAGCCTTGAAAAGCATAATGTAGAGGTTATTGCTTAGCCTTGAAAAGCATATTGTAAAGGTTATTGCTTAGCCTATTGAAAAGAATAAATAGTGAAAATCCGGGTGGGTGTTGGATCACAAGCCGGTAGTGGATGTAGGCATTGAGGCCGAACCACTATAAATCCTTGTGTGATGGTGTTTGCTTTTGTGGTGATTTTTTTTATTAAGCTTCCGCATTTTATTTGTAATCACCACTTGTGACTAGTTTAAGTTAAAGAAGTTAAAATTAGTTAAAATTGGTCATAATTGAAGCTCACCCTATTCACCCCCCCTCTAGGGTTCGGATCCCAGGACTTTCAATTGGTATCAGAGCGGGTTACTCCATTTTAGGGCTTAACAACCCGGAGTTGATCCTTGCTAGATTAGAACCCTAGTATTGTGATTTATTGCATATCTTTGTGATGATTTCCACTATGATTGAAATTAAATCTTCCCCTAGTATTATTGTACCACTCTAAGACTTTTTCAAGTTATATCTTCAAGAGTTGGTGAGTCCTCAAAGTGATCTCTCAAGGACATCCTTATCAAGACCTTAGGTGAATCTTCATTGGTGCACATTTTGACTAACCTTAAGGCCTTGATCCTCTCTAGACCAACCTATTCTTTTTAGTTATATCTATTTGTTGGTCATGTTACATTTGCATTTTGTTTCTTTATAGTCACATCTTTTAAAATGCAATGTTTCTTTGTGATCATTTGATTTTGTCTTCATGAACTTTTAAGTTATATCTCATGGTTTTCAAAATCCTTTGATTGCAATACCTTCATGATGGATTTGCATTTTGTTCATATAGTTATATCTCTTGTAGTGCTTATCTATTCATGATCAATTGATTGTGATTACAAAAGCTTTCATAGCTAGATTTTTCATGATCAATCGATGTTGGAAAATCATTTGATGAATGTCATAGTTAGATCTTTTTTGTAAATCAAATGATTTGAAGCAATTTAAGTCTTCCATTGATTTTCAAGTTATATCTCTTGGTATGGAAAATATGTGTTCAAGTGTCTATTGTCATTTTTAGAATACAAATTGAAAATTTACAATAGTACACTTTTTGTTTTTCAAAATCACTTGCTCATAATTCTATAAATGATTCTTTGTTGGAATTTTAAATATTGTAGTGATTTGAAAAACTTTGGAAAATGTTCTAAGCTTTATTGATTGTATTTATAGAAGCATTTTCCTTGAATTTATTTCCTTGTGCTTAATTATGATTATATCTTTTGGAAGGAAATAATTTTTACAAACAATTTGCACCTTTGCTCATTTAGTTACATTCTTTATGCAAATTGATGATTGTGTATGTGCTTAATAGTAAAATCTTTTGCTTTATTATCATTTGAGCCTAATGAGTACATATGTGATTTAGTGTGCTAAGCTCATTTGGTATAATCCTCATATCCTTTTCCATTGCATTGTAAGCTTAGCACATTTGCTAAGAGTGGAGATGTTGCATGATAGATTAATCCATTTAACTTCATACCTTTTTGTGATTACATAGTTATATTTTTTATTGATGATATGGTATGAGTTAGATCTTGAGTGTTGATTGATCCTCTCTATGCAAGTGTCAAATCGTTCTATGTATGGTTGTGATCTTAGTTATATTTGTAGAAACCATACTAGAACTAAAATCCATCATCTATGCTTTCTAGTCATTTTTTTTGGATGGTTATGATGTTGATTCATGTGTATTCTTTAAGTGATGTCATCCTTGTACATGCTTCAACATCATAGTAGTGATCTTGATCATATGAAACTCTTTGAAATCCATTCCTCGTATTTCTATATGTTTGATGGATATCTTAGATGTTGAATTCATATGATTTAGTCACTTTATAAATTGCATGCATTTCAAAGTTATATCCTTTTGCATTGCAATTTATCTTGTTCATCACTATGCTCAATAGTTATATCTTTAAAAGTGATGAATATGCATTTATGATGCTTGATGGAATTTTGTGTTTGTCACATTCTTGCTCTTTATCATGTTGTCAAATTCAATTGGTTTCAATTGGTATAATGTTCGATTGATTTGATTTCTTGTGAATGTGATAGACCTTGTGTACATTGGATTGAACTTAATAGTAATATATTTGTTCCATGTCACACTCCATTAGCATCATAATGTTCATGATTGCCACCTCTCTTGCTCATATAGGTATATCTCATGACCACCATGTTTATGTATTCATAATCTTGGTTGGTTATTAGTTGAGGTTGGCTTCATGTTTGAATTTCATTTCACTCATCTTGCACATTAATAGTCATATTTATTGATTGAATGAAATGAGTTCAAAATTTTCATAGCATAAGTTCGTCATAGTTAGATCGATTGATGCTATGATTAATAAACCCCATATCATGGATAGCTCTAATTTGAATTTTTCCTAATAGTTATATTTTTAAATCCATTTTAGAGTGATTGTTTTTAATAGACTTATTTTTAAATCTCAATTGGTATTTTTTGTTTTTCCAATTGGTATCCATGATTGCTTTTTTCTTTAGACCTTTCTTTCTTTTGGTAATTTGATCATATTGAGCCTTATAGTTAAACAAATCTAATCATTTCCTTGAAGTTGACTCTCAATTGGTAAAACCATCTTCTTGAACCAAATAGTTATATCTTTGTCAAAAGTTTGACAAAAGGAGAGAATGGATTGAGGGGGAGTGTAAACCTTCACAGGAAGTATTAGTTTTGATCAAATTCACCCTTGGATTGCCTTTGAACCCTTAGAGATTACTTCCATACATGATAACCTGTTATTGATTTCATTTTCGATTTCTTTTGTTAACAGATGCTACTAAAAGGTATATTCCTTATTTCATGTGTGTAGGTACCTTTGCAATTTAATGTCAAAGGGGGAAAGAGCATTCAAGTTCTCAAAAGGGGAAGAGAATGTCCAAGCTTCCTAAGGGGAGATATTGTATGATCTTCTGCAGGGGGAGAGAATGCATATCTTGCCTAAGGGAGAGAGAGGCATGGTCAAAGGGGGAGAGGCAGAAGAAAGAAAGCGTGGGAGCTAAAGAAGATGCTTGGCTATAGAGAGAAAGAAGAAAAGAAAGCTTGAAGAATGATCAAGCTCCAAGCATCAAGAAGAATAAAGAAAAGAGCCCAAGAGCCCAAGCTAAGAGAAGAAGCATCCAAGAGATTTCAAGACTTGTCCAGCTTAGGGGGAGCTGAAGACTTAGTGTGTATTTTCAGTGGTGAGTGAGTTGCCATCAAATTGCAAAGGGGGAGATTATTAAGAACTTTGTAGATTGCAATTTGATGGATGCATTATCATTCTAGCATCATTTGATTTACACACATATGCATTGATTTAGAAAATCTTGAAATCTTGTTTTTATACATGCATTGGTTTTTAGACTTGGAGAATCTTTGAGTTATGCATGTTTTGTTTTTAAACTTGGATGCATTTGTTTTAGAAAAGAGTTTTATCAAATCAAGCAAGCCTTTGGTTTTAAAGTTTTGAATCATCTTAGGCTTTTTATGTTTCATGTTTTAAAAACCCTTAGAATGTTTTAAAACATGTTTTTCAACCTTGATTTAGTGGCCAAAAATTCCCACAAAGAAATACTTTGAAAAAATGCAAAATTGGGATTTTTGGTCCCAAGCCTGACCCGCAGTGTACCAGGTCGACCTGGCCAGCAGTGTGCCAGGTCGACCGGCGAAGGCCAAGTCGACCGAGCAAACTAAGGCCAGGTCGACTGGGTAAAGAGCCTGTTTTTTTTTTCAAACGGTCATTTTTATGACCGTTGGAGGCCAGGTCGACCGGGGAAGAGCCAGGTCGACTGGGGGACTAGCCGTTGGGCTGTTTTGGCTGTAAATACTAGTTCATTCCTTTCCCAAAATTTAGCATTTTTAAGGCCCTCCTTGAGAGGTTTTGAGGCCAATGAAAGGGAAATGAACTAAGCGATGAAAGGGGTCATTAGGAAAGCTAAAGCTAGGATTAATGAAGTTAAATCACCAAGTATGCTCTACTTTCCTTAATCATATGTTTTCATGCTTTGTTTTATTTTTGGTAAATCTTTTGTAGCATGATAAACTATGAGTTGTTGTGTCCTTAACATGTTTTATGTTTTGAATTGATTTATTGTTTTGGATGCATCACCATTGATTCGATCGAAGTAGTACTTTATTTGGTAAATCTAAGTAGATCATGTTAATGAAAGAATCTTTGAAATCATATGTAACATGATTCATACACTTGGTTGAATCTTTGGTTGTTGTTTTTCATCATAAGAAAATCTCTTTCAAATATATCGTATGTTTTGGATTCAACATCTTTACAAATCATATGTAACTTTGTTTTAAAGTTTCACAACTTGCTTTGCATTGATTGATATATCATATTCAAGTTGTATTTATAATTACATATGATTTGTCCCCTTATTTCAATCAAATCTATTTTTATGTTTTGAGCTTCATTGTTGAGTTGATTGACATCCATATGCATCACATGTTTTGTTCTTAAAGTTTCACAACTTGTTTAGAATACATAGGTATTTCTTTTATAAGTTATTTTTAACATGTGATTAGCATTTCCTCAATCATAAATGTTTTATGAGCTAAAACTTTCAAAAGCCTTAGGCATACATTTATGAGCTTTCATTTTAAAATTGATTGAGGACATCACACACACACATCATGAGCATACATCTTTGCATTCATTTAGTGTGTGTGTGTGTGTGTATTAGTTTTACATTTTCATATCTTAGAGGCAAATGTAATGAGCTAAATTGAATCTCCATCAAGTGTATGTTAGACACTACTTAGAGAGATAACCAACCGTTGGTTGAAGAGGTTATTGCTTAGCCTTGAAAAGCATAATGTAGAGGTTATTGCTTAGCCTTGAAAAGCATATTGTAAAGGTTATTGCTTAGCTTATTGAAAAGCATAAATAGTGGAAATTCGGTGGGGTGTTGGATCACAAGCCGGTAGTGGATGTAGGCATTGAGGCCGAACCACTATAAATCCTTGTGTGATGGTGTTTGCTTTTGCGGTGATTGTTTTTATTAAGCTTCCGCATTTTATTTGTAATCACCACTTGTGACTAGTTTAAGTTAAAGAAGTTAAAATTGGTTAAAATTGGTCATAATTGAAGCTCACCCTATTCACCCCCCCTCTAGGGTTCGGATCCCCGGACTTTCATTAGGTACAGACTTAGATGGTACGAGGTTTAGTATGTACATCGCAGTATCCAATGTGTTAGGTATTTTAGTGTTAGCAAAATTCACGGGTTGGACAAAACTCTAGGTCTTTTGAGTTGTAATGTTTTTTAGAAAAGGACTCTGGAGAATAGAAGATTGGAAGGACTCAGAAGAAGAAAGCTGGAGAAACTGAGCTGAATTTCCGTTCATCCAGAATGGGGTCCTCTCGAGCGAACGTCTCATCCGCCCGAGCGAAGGAAACAGATAGCCCAAAAGCAATGACAGAAGATTTTTATGCCAAGACAGAACCTCATCCGCTCGAGCGGAAAGGTGCGAAGAAAACGGGAAAATCTCTATTTTGATTCGAATTAGTTTCCCTTTGAGACTGTCTTTCCTAGTTTGAGTCTTACTTGTGCACTAAGTCTAAGGCACGAATTTGGGGCTATTTATAGGGTGTTACTCTCAACCCTAAGAACCACCACCATCACAACTCTCATTGATTTGAGTTAGAGATATCTTAGAGAGAGTTAATTCTCTAGAGCCATTGAGAGATCATTCTGAAAGGCTACTCTAGAAGGTTGTTGCTACTTCTACTTTTCCTGTTGAAGATTGATCATCTTGGTTGACAAGGTGCGAG
Source organism: Cinnamomum chago (assembly GCA_038049695.1). Taxonomy (NCBI): domain Eukaryota; kingdom Viridiplantae; phylum Streptophyta; class Magnoliopsida; order Laurales; family Lauraceae; genus Cinnamomum; species Cinnamomum chago. The sequence continues at coordinate 54,988,471 of CP142456.1, forward strand.
GAGATCAAGTAAGGAGAACGGGGCGCGGTGGATGTCGTGTCAGTGGATTCTTTGCAAGAATAACTACAGTCCTTAGGTTGAGGTACAGACTGAGGTAAAGGAGCTTGTGAGTATATCTTGTAACTATTCATGAACTCTTGATTTCTGGTTCGTGGTTTTTCTCCCTGGATAGGGTTTCCATGCTAAATATTGTGTCTGCCTTCTTGTGGTGTGTGATTGGTAGATAGCTAGTTCTATATTGTCTGATTGGTTTATTTCCGCTGCATTGATTTGTTAAATTAGAACTAGTAATCCATTCTGGTAGCCCTCAAGGGATTTTTTCAATTGGTATCAGAGCGGGTTGCACTATTTTATTGTGTTGATCCAAATATTGCTAGAATGGATGTCTACCGAGAAGGCACTTCAACCAATAAGCCTCCTCTGCTCGGTGGTTCTAATTATGCTTATTGGAAAGCCAGAATGGTTGCCTTTGTAAAAGCCATAGATCTGAAAGTATGGAAATCTATTGAGAAAGGCTATTCCTTGCCCACTGTCACTACTGATGGGATAACCAGTTTTAAATCTGAAGAACAGTGGACAAAGGATAAAGAATTGGCAGCCACTTGTAACTCTAGGGCTTTGAATGCTATTTATAATGGAGTTAGCATATCTGAGTTTCGTAGAATTTCTACATGCACTACTACAAAAGAAGCTTGGGATATTCTGCAGACTGTGCATGAAGGGACTGATACTGTTAAACAGTCGGAACTTCAGAAATTGTATACAGCCTTTGAAACCATAAAGATGGAGGATGATGAAACTTTTGATGAGTTTAATTCAAAGCTGAATACAATTGTGAATGACACCTTTACTTTGGGAGAGCCAATTCCTGAAAATAGAATTGTGAAAAAGATTATGCGGTCTCTTCCAGAAAGGTTTGATGCAAAGGTTATGGCCATAGAAGAGAATAAAAATCTGAATATTCTCAAAGCTGAGGAATTAGTTGGCAACCTTCAGACTTTTGAAGCAAACCTAAGGACCAATGGAAAATCAAAATTCAAAGGTATTGCCTTGAGAGCCTCCAAAGAATCATACAAGAAAATTGCTAGTGATTCTGATTCTGATTCTGAGGAGATTGATCCCCAAGTTGTTGTTCAATTTATGAAGCAATTTCAGTTGTTTGTGAAGGGGAAGAAAAGCAATGTAAAAGTCCCTAAAAATGTTGTCAAGAAAAAATCTCCTAAAGGGACTCAATGCTTTGAGTGTCATGGCTATGGACACATTGCTAGTAACTGTGCTAACAAAAAGCCAAGAAAGCAGGCTCTCAATACAACTTGGGATGAAGATTCTTCTGAAGAAGAAAAGGAAGATGAAAAAGATCATGAAGATGATCATGTGAATGGAAAATATGTGGCAATCATGGCAACTTCAATTTCTGCTACTCCACCAGTTTCTGATGAAGGGACTGATCAAGATGTTAGTGAGTCAGAGACAGAACATGATTGGCAAGCTGAATATAATCTATTGTTTGCAAAGACCATGAAAATGCTCAAGATGAATGAAAAAGTGGCTACAGGCTGGAAAGAATCTGAAGAGCAGAATACTTCATTAAAAGCTGAATTGTCTGAAGCTCTTACAAAAGTGAGTCACTTAGAGGCTGAAAATAACAAATTGGCAGATATGTTGACTGCTGAAGCACAGAAGTGTGTTTTGATTAATCATGATATGGAGACCTTGAAAGATGAAAATACTGACTTGCAATGAAGACTCAAGATTGTTCTTTCTGAGTTGGATACAAGAAAGGCTTCACTAAACAGGATGAATGTTGGGTCTAAAAAACTTGATGACATCTTATGCAGTCAAAAGGCAAAGAATAACAAGCATGGCATTGGCTATGCTGACGGAGCATCAACATCAAAAGCCAAAGGTAATAATTTTTTTGTTCAAACTTCAATTGTTACTAATTCTGCTGTTCATGTTACAAATACAGCTGCCAAGAAGAAGAATGTGCCACGTCCTGAACGAATTCCCACTTGCCATCACTGTGGAATTAAAGGACACATTCGACCCCATTGCAATAAGCTGCGAAAGTCTCCAAACCAAAAGCAATGGAAAAAGCAGAAGGAAGCGTTACGTATGAAAACCAAAGCTGTCTGGGTCAAGAAAGAAGACCTTCCATCTGTCTTGGTACACACTATGCTGAACTATCTGAATATGCAAGTGTGTGTGCCAAAGATTCATCACCCCTGTTCTACAAGATCAAGCGCCCACCCAGTGCTAATACGAAGATCATCTTGAGGGGGAGTCTATTTAGGGGGAGCTGTAGAATCCAGATTGACAGAAGTTGTTAGAAGAAAATTGTTTGTCAATTGTGGACAAAAAGGGGGAGAATACTGAAGCCAGGGGAAGAAACAAGCAAAGATCTACAGATGCTGATTGTTTTTTTTGAAAATTCAATGTATTTTGGGTTTTTCTCTTGGGTAGATCATTTGTATTGTTCTAGGGAGTTTTGTCCATGAATTGCCAAATGGGGAGATTGTTAGGTATTTTAGTGTTGGCAAAATTCACGGGTTGGACAAAACTCTAAGTCTTTTGAGTTGTAATGTTTTTTAGAAAAGGACTCTGGAGAATAGAAGATTGGAAGGACTCAGAAGAAGAAAGCTGGAGAAACCGAGCTGAATTTCCGTTCATCCAGAATGGGGTCCGCTCGAGCGAACGTCTCATCCTCTTGAGCGAAGGAAACGGATAGCCCAAAAGCACTGACAAAAGATTTTTATGCCAAGACAGAACCTCGTCCGCTTGAGCGGACGGTGGGTCCGCTCGAGCGGACAGGTGTGCAGAAAATGGGAAAGTCTCTATTCTGATCCGAATTAGTTTCCCTTTGAGACTGTCTTTCCCAGTTTCAGTCTTACTTGTGCACTAAGTCTAAGGCACGAATTTGGGGCTATTTATAGGGTGTTACTCTCAACCCTAAGAACCACCACCATCACAACTCTCATTGCTTTGAGTCAGAGATATCTTGGAGAGAGTTAATTCTCTAGAGCCATTGAGAGATCATTCTGAAAGGCTGCTCTAGAAGGTTGTTGCTGCTTCTACTTTTCCTATAGAAGATTGATCATCTTGGTTGACAAGGTGCGAGGAGATCAAGTAAGGAGAACGGGGCGCGGTGGATGTCGTGTCAGTGGATTCTTTGCAAGAATAACTACAGTCCTTAGGTCGAGGTACAGACTGAGGTAAAGGAGCTTGTGAGTATATCTTGTAACTGTTCGTGAACTCTTGATTTCTGGTTCGTGGTTTTTCTCCCTGGATAGGGTTTCCACGCTAAATATTGTGTCTACCTTCTTGTGGTGTGTAATTGGTAGATAGCTAGTTTTATATTGTCTGATTGGTTTATTTCCGCTGCATTGATTTGTTAAATTAGAACTAGTAACCCATTCTGGTAGCCCTCAAGGGATTTTTTCACAATGCGTATCCCCAAAAGGATATAGGTAATCCTGAGAAACTCAACATAGACCTAATCATATCTAAAAGAGTATGGTTCCTTCTTTCCGCTATTCCATTCTGTTGAGGCATACCAGGAGAAGACAACTGGGATAGAATCCCATTTTCTGATAAGTGTCCCATAAAATCAGTAGAGAGATATTCCTCTCCTCTATCTGATCGAAGAGTCTTGATACTCTTACCTAATTGCTTTTCCGCTTCCGCTCGAAACTCTTTGAACGTTTCAAAAGCCTCGGACTTGCGGTGCATAAGGTATATGTATCCATATCTTGAGTAATCATTTATGAAAGTGATGAAATACTCATATCCTCCTCTAGCCCTGACATTAATGGGTCCACACACATCAGTATGCACTAATTCCAATAAATCTTTGGCCCTATTGCCCTTTGATGAAAAGGGACTTTTGGTCATTTTACCTTCCAGACAGGACTCGCAGACAGGCATTGGTTCTACCACCAATGAAGGTAAGATATCATCTTTCACTAGCCTGTCAATCCTGTTTAGGTTTATATAACCTAGCCTCAAGTGCCAAAGTTTTATTGGATTAGATGAAGGTGATTTCCTCTTTAATGGTGGTTTATTTATTGTTTCAGTGTCATGTATCTTATACATTGTAGGAGTTAACAAATAAAGCCCATTGATTACCTTGTCAGAACATATAAACGTACCATTCCACTTTATGACAACTTCAGTACCAAAAGTAATGGAATAACTTTTATTCACCAAACTAGAAACTAAAATTAAATTCCGCCGTAAAGACGATACATATAATGTGTCTGACAAAACCAATTTATTATTTGAGAAACATAAAGTAATGACTCCCACTGAAACAACCTCCGCTTTAGCATCAGATCCTAGGTTGACAATGATTTCTCCGTCACTAAGCCTCCTGCTTTCCGTAAACCCCTGCAACAAATTACATATATGATTAGTTGCCCCGGAGTCCACATACCAAGATTCTGAAGTACCAGTTGGAAAACTAACTTCAGAAACAAGTGACTCAATCATACCTAAGGTCTTCTTCTTAGACAGAAAATATCGACAATTCCTTTTCCAATGTCCTGTCATACCACAATGGAAACACTTTCCTTTTGTCCCCCAACCCCTTAGCCTTGCCAACACCACCATTAGGACCATTCTCCACCTTAGGACCCTTCAGAACTGATTTCTTCTTGCCTTTCCGCCCTTTGCCTTTCGGTTTGGACTTGGCAAATGACTTTTCTGTCATCAGGGCAGTTGGCTTCTTCTTCATAATCCCTTCAGTCACTACCAGCTGGCTAGAAAGCTCAGCTAAAGTCAAATTTATCTTATTCAAATTATAATTGACCTTGAAATTGTTGAATGACTCTGGTAGTGATTCAAGGATTATGTCAATCTGTGATTCTGCATCAATCGCAACCATCAGTACATCTAACTCATTCAATAAGTCCATCATTTTCAACATGTGGTCATGTACTGGTGTGCCTTCAACCGTCTTGGTGCTTATAAGCACCCTCATAGCAGCCTGTCTAGTAGGCCTGCCCTGTTCTGCAAACATCTCCTTTAAGTTTGATATAATATCATATGCAATCTTATATGATTGATGTTGGTGTTGCAAAACACTAGACATGGATGCCTGTATGTAACATCTGGCCATCTCATCGTCTTTGGCCCATTTGGTGTAAAGTTCATTTTCTTCCTGTGATGCTTCCGGCACTGGCTCATCAAGGGGGGGTTTGGTAAGGACATATTTATATCCTAAAGCTGTCAGGACTATATCCAGGTTCCGTTTCCAGTCTACATAATTGGATCCCACCAACTTATTCTGCTTGAGGATGGTCGTAAGTAGATTGAAAGTATTTGAATTCATGCTTGAAATACTGTAGCACATAACCAAACATTCAATTAATGAATTTAAATGACATTAGGGTTTAGTATTCTACCGAATTTATATGGAATCCTCATAACCACTAAATTCAGAATACATCGGAATCCCAATCCCCAGGGTATGCCTCCTTGGGGAGTGCAAATACCACCTAGATTGGTGCGGATCAAGGTTGGTTAAAATTGGGATTAAGACTAACTATCAATGATCCCCATCATTCATTATTATCTAGGTATCTCATACCAAATAGTGAATGACTCCCGATTAGTTTCGGTTTCTAAAATACATGAGGCAAATCCTTGGGGATACTACATCATTATTTTAGTTAGGTGTGACCCACCAACTAGCATTGTATGACAACCGTTGCGGGCAGCTCCTCCTTGGGGAGTGGGCCCCCGCCCCGTCTCACTAACACTATCCATAGGAGATCCATATCTAGTAACCGGAGAAATAAAAGCCCTCCGTGAGGAACGGCCATTCTCAAGATTGCGCGAGGCTAATACTTTCCTTACAATGGACCTATGGTGGAAAACCATGGGGTTTTCTCAATATAAATGCCCCGCTCCCACTTAATATTTTATAATTGAGGATTTCCTTGTTAGGTATTAGGGCCCACATATATATATGAACATCAAATCATCTCATGATATGATCAAAGATTGGTTCCAAGTCAAGTTATTTTCAGGAAAGTCCGGTTTCTTAAATTAGTGTTATCAATGCATCCATCTCATGGGTCATCAACACTAATTAGAACTCTTTCCAAAAATTAATTTGATTTGACCAATTTTAGTAACTTGCTATGTTTGGATCAGATTTGGAAAAATTCTAAATTAAGCATTCATCCATAAATAGAAAGTGCTAAAATTAGAAACTAGTCCTCTCCTCCACATGGCCCTAGCGGAATAGACTACTTAGACTTTCCAAAACTTTGGAATTCCTCAAACTCTTTGGGCAACTCCAAAACACTTTCGGTAATCATCAAGCACTTTGATTAGGAGTCCAACATCGCTTTCCTTCTTGGTCTCGGACATCGCCAGAATTTACAAATTTAGAAAAATTACATAAATTCCTATGCCTCGATTAGGAGACTTACATGGGGAAATTCATCATGCCTTGCCCTTTCATGAGAAACCAAGGAAACCATGATGCCCTTTACATTTAGCCTTAAATAAACCAATAACCATAAATAGAAAGCAAAAGACTTGTGGGCCATATGGAGAGGTCATGATCATCTACAAGTTAATATTTCATACAACCATACAAATCACAAAAATAGGCTGCCAAATAATGTTGGAAAAATAGGATGTAAAAGAAGACCCAAAACTGAAAAATCCAATTTCTACAACATGCTGTGCAGTAGGCTCGGTCGACCGACCTGCAAGTCACCCGGTCGACAGAGCATGGTGCCAGGTCGACTAGACTGACGAAAACCTGCAACCTGGGTTTTCTGTTTCATGTCCATTCTTCACCAATTCACTTCCAAAGGGTTCCAATGGCTTCCTACCATCCTTCCATTATTATTAAACCCTTTTGTGACTATCCAAACATGAATCTACTATCAAACCAAGTAAATTCATCAAAACTGATCCTTACATAGCCCTTGCTCTATCTTCTTCGCATCTCATGCAAAGATTAGAACAAGCTTACTGATCTAACATGATTAGAGATGAGGTATCTCTCTGATACCAATTATTGGAAATAGGTGGGCCATTCAGATAGGTTTCAAAAACTTTTGACTCACTTGATGCAAGGATCAACTATCTAGAAGGTAACAAAAACCCAATCCAGGATGCAATCCCTCAAACTCATAAATCATGTATAGCAATATAACCTATCTAGAAGATAGAAAACAACACCTAAACATGCAACCACGAAATCTACAACATTCGAGGATGTAGATTATACCTTTGGAGCTTAGTAGTGCTCTAATGGAGAAGTTGTGACTTTCTTTGATGATTAAACACTTTCACTAATCAAATCAGAATCTCCAACACCTTTTGATCTTCCACGCTATGAATCGTATCAGATTCTTTTTTCTAAAGAAGATGGTGAAATCTCCAAGAGAAAACCCTAAAGGAAACTAGAAGAGAACTAGAAGAGGGAGAGGAAGAGGAGTGTGCAACACTTGCACAATCTTAGGGCCTTGGGCTTGAATTCCAATGCATGGAAAAAATAGTGTTGGACGTCCAAGGCCTCCTCTCCCATTTTATTGCACTTAAGCAACCTCCTCTTACTAATTGAAATAGAAGTCTTACTTCTATAATAATTAGTTACTTACCAAATCACAATTAGAAGTCTCACTTCAAATATGATTAGTAGTTTTCTCGTTTTCTAATTAAAATAGAAGTCTCACTTCTATTAATAATTAGCAACTTACTATTACCACTATTAGAAGTCTCACTTCAAATAGAAATAGTAACTTTCTATTTCCTTTTAGAGTTCTACTATAATTAGTATCTTTCTAATATCTTGGGCTAGCGTGGGGACCACTAGGGATTCCTTAGAAAGTTGGCTCCAACTGGGACACGCGACCCCACATCTCATGTGCAATCTGGGCCCACAGTTAATTGCAAATAACTCCACTATATAAATGCAATTGCACTCTAGTCTCAGGAATATATTACAATGAAGACCCTAAACTTCCCAATTACCACAAGTAGGCCCCTCCATCTATATCCATGGATCAATTAGACCCGTCCACCAAATTAGATCCATATCTTATTATCCTTTAGCCCCAACTAATTATAGTGATCATTTGGTACCGATCCAATTAACTCTTAATTGGAATGGGTGCGCACTTACCAATGATAAATCCATTAATTGGCACAAGGGGATATTAAAGATAGATTCCATCTTGATCATTGAATGTTCCCACATCTCTACTACCACGTACCCAATTCACCGAGGTGTTGACCTATAATTGGCCTTACTCATTGGTGACTCAAAGCAAATGAATAGATAGAAACTTGAATTCATAAATGTCTCAGGATTATGAGAGCAGACCTTAAAGTAAAGACAGTGTATATAAGGTGCTTCTCATGGTCCTTCAATACATCCAATGTACAAGCACCATGATCCAGAATCTTACATTCTGATGATCGAGACAAATCACACTATTTCATAGTGATCAAAGTGTTGCAACCTTGTCAGATGAGATGCCCAATCTCATCACTGGTCGTGAATATATTTAAATATAAGATTTGCAATACATATCTCCTGTATGTAGATCTCATCCATACACATGTATTACATCTAATATACTTGTGGACTCCAGCTCATCTCATGAACCATTATGTCATTTGTATTGGTTATGTGCAAGTATATAATTAAACACCATTCATCTCATGAAAAGCATGATTTTATTATAAATAAAGAAATTAATCAATTTATTACATCATATACTTGGTATTGAGACCATAAAACTAACAAACCAACATTTTGGTTGTAGAGGTTATTTCTTAGCCTAAGAAAAGCACAGTGTAAGAGGCTATTGCTTAGCCTTGGAAAGTATAATGGAAAGGTTATTGCTTAGCCTATTGAAAAGCATAGATAGTAGAAATCTGGTGGGGTGTTGGATCACAAGCCGGTAGTGGATGTAGGTATTGAGGCCAAACCACTATAAATCATTGTGTGATGGTGCATGCGTTGTGGTGATTGTTTTTGTTAGATTCCCCCCCCCCCCTCCCCCCTTCCCTCTAGGGTTCGGATCCCGGACTTTCAATTGGTATCAGAGCCAGGTTGCTCCATTATAGGGGTTAACATCCTGGAGTTGATCCTTATTAACTAAAGTCTAGATTAGAACCTTAGTGTTGTGTTTTATTGCATATCATTTAAATGATTTCCACTATGGTCGAAAATGAAATTTTCCTTCCTAGATCTTTATTTCCTCAAAGAATCATTTCACCACTCTAAGAATTTTTTGAGTTAAATCTCCAAGAGTTGGTGGGACTTCAAAGTGAATCCTCAAAGACAACCTTATCAAGACCTTAGGTGAATTTTCAAAGGTTATCAATTAAACAAACCTTAAGGCCTTGAACCTCATTGGACCAACCTATTCTTTATTTTCTCATCATATTGTTGGTCATGTTACATTTGCATTTTGTTTCTATATAGTTGAAAGTCCTGAGGATCCTAACCCTAGAGGGGGGGGGGGGGGGGGGGGGGGCTGAATAGGGTGTGCTACAAATATGACCAATATAAACCAATTTTAAATTCTTAACATAAACTAGTCACATGTGATGATTTAAGTAAATAAAATGCGGAAGCTTAATAAAATAATCACCACAAAAGCAAGCTCCACAACACAAAGGTTTATAGTGGTTCGGCCTCAATGCCTACGTCCACTACCGGCTTATGATCCAATCACCCTACCGGATTTTCACTATTTATGCTTTTCAATAGGCTAAGCAATAACCCTTACAATGTCGTTTTTCTAGGCTAAACAACAACCTCTCAATGTGCTTTTATAGGCTAAGCAATAACCTTTACAAGATGCTTTTCTTAGGCTAAGCAATAACCTTTACAAGTGCTTTTCTTAGGCTAAGCAATAACCTTTACATATGAAGATTTCTCTAAGAAGGTGTCTTCACAAAAGAACACTCTAAGAGATACAATTTAAGCACAATGTATTTGCCTCTAAAATAGGCTAATATGAAAGTGTAATTCAAATTACAAACATACACTAAAATAAGCTAAAGTGTGTGCACAAGTGTATGAATGCCTTACTTCAATCAATTTCTACAATGAAGCTCCTAAATGAATGCTTCATGCATTTTAAAATCAAAGCTTAGAAAATGATGATTGAAGATTAATACTAATCACATGAAAGATTCAAACAACTTAAAGACATGAGCTTAAAACAAGTTGTATGAGTATTAAAGTCTAAGAGCATGTGAATTAGTCAAGAGAGTTTGCAAACCATTCTTAATATTCCAAAGATGATAATGAGTTTGCAAAACATCTCTAGAAATCATGCATAAGTGAAAATACAAAGATTTAAGCATGCATGGATTTCATTTTAATGGAAACCAAAATACTAGTAAAATGTACCTTATAAAAAGTCAAGCATTTGATTTCCAAAAAGCCCTCTAGCCTTTCCAACTTCTTCCCCTTTCTTTGGCTCCAAAATGGTCTCAAAAGTTCATGTATTAAGCCCCCAAAAAGGTTGGAAATGAATGGTCTTTATAATGAAAAACAGTCCAACGGCTAGTCGCAGGTCGACCTAGCAAAGGGGGGGTCGACCTGCTACACACAACGGTCAGAAAAATGACCGTTGGAGCTTCAGGAGCCCAGTCAACCTGCAGTGTGGCAGGTCGACCTGGGTCCCTGGGTAGGTCGACCTACCACACTGCAGGTTGACTGCCTGGGACCAAAATTCCCAAAAATGCAACTTTTCAAAGTATTTCTTTGTGGGGATTTTGGGCCACTAAATCAAGCTTAGAAACATGTTTTAAATCAAATTAAGATGTTTAAAAACATGAAACACAAAAAGCCTAAAATGATTCGAAACTTTAAAACCAAAGGCTTGCTTGATTTCTAAAAACTCTTTTCACAAATAAATGCATACAAAAATGATTCTGAAAGAGATGAATGTATGCAAGACACAAACCTAAATCCTCAATATGATTTCACAAAAGTAAAGCACAAAGAATTAGGTTTTCAAAAGAGTTTGGATTCTAAAACCAATGCATCCAAGTTTAGAAACAAAACAAGCATAAGTGATTAATTCTACAAGACTAAAAACCAATGCATGTATAAAATTAGATTTCAAGATTTTCTAAAACAATGCATGTGTGAAAACTCAAATGATGCTAAAGTGAACATGCATCCATCAAATTGAAAATACAAAATCCCTAACAATAGTCACATCTCTTCAAATGCAATGTTTCTTTTTGACCATTTGATTTTTTCTTCATGAACTTTTAGTTATATCTCATGGTTTTCAAAATCCTTTGATTGCAATATTATCATGATAGATTTGCATTTTGTTCATTTAGTATATCTCTTGTAGTGCATTTCTATTAATGATCAATTGATTGTGATTACAAATGCTTTCATAGCTAGATTTTTCATGATCAATTGATGTTGGAAAATCATTTGATGAATGTCATATTAGATCTTTTTGGTAAATCAAATGATTTGAAGCAATTTAATTTTTTCATTGATTTTTTATGTTATACTTTCAAATGGAAAATTATTGTTTTGAAAAATCAACTTGTATGTGTTTCAAATAAGTTATCTCTTAAAATGCAAAGTTGAAAATTGATAATGTGTTATCTTCAAAATCATTCTTTTTATACTCATTGTTGGATTTTGTTTATTGAAATGATGTGAAGATTGTACGAATGGAAATGCTCTAAAACTTCATTAGTTATAATCATCAAAGCATGTTCCATGTTCTCATTTCCTTATGCATTTGGTTATATCATCTTAGAAATGGAAATGAATGTTGTTATAAGCTATTTGCATCTTTGTTCATTTGGTTACATTCTTTTTATATGCAAATGTCAATTGGTTCCATGTATGGTTGTGATCTTAGTTGTATTTGTAGATACCATACTAGAACTCAAATCCATCCTTTATACTTTCTAGTCATTTTTTTAAAATGGATGGTTATGATGTTGATTCATGTATATTCTCTAAGTGTTGTCTTCCTTATACGTGTTTCAACTTCATAGTAGTGATCTTGATCATATGAACCTCTTTAATATCCATTCCTAGTATTTCATATGATTTTGACACTTTGAAAATTGCATGCATCACCAAGCTATATCATTTTATGCAATTTAACTTGTTCATCACTATGCTCACTAAATTAATATATCTTCAAAGTGATGAATATCCATTTATGATGCTTGATGGAATTTTGTGTTTATCACATCCTTGCTCTTAATCATGTTTTGATATTCAATTAGTATCAATTGGTATCATATTCAATGGTATATCTTGAAAATGTGATAGACCTTGTGTACATTGGATTGAACTTGATTTTATTTAGGAAATATGTTTTTATCCCATGTCATATTCCATTAGCATCATAATCTTCATATTTGCCACCTCTCATGAACACATGGGTAAATCTCATAACCACCATTTGTATGATCATAATCTTGGTTGGTTAATAGTTGAGGTTGGCTTCATGATTGAATTTCATTTCATTCTCATTGCACATTATTCTTAAATTTAATGATGGATGAAATGAGTTCAACACATAGCATATAATTTTCATGAGCATATTAGTTGATATTGTTGGAAGTTGGTAGGCCTTTCAGATATGTTTCAAAAACTTTTGACCCACTTGATGCAGGGATCAACTATCTAGAAGGCAACAAAACCCAATTCAGGATGCAATCCCTCAAACTCATAAATCATGTACAACAATATAACCTATCTGGAAGATAGAAACAACACCTAAACATGCAACCACGAAATCTACAACATACAAGGAAGTAGATTATACCTTTAGAGCTTAGTAGTGTTCTAATGGAGAAGTTGTGTCTTTCTTTAATGATGAAACTCTTTCACTAATGTCGCGACCCCGGACTGGGCCCCATCGAACTGATCCGGGATCGTGACCTATTGTTGGTTGAACCACATCGGTTTAATGCCATACCTTTATTTAATTTAATTTCCCATAGGTATCCGCGGTGAGGATATCACAACCATATATGAACATTTCTTTTAAGGGCGGAAGCGTGTAGCAAATCAAATATTCAAACCATCTTTAGTCATAAAGACGATAACACAAGTATAATATACTGTATCAGAATGAGCAATGATCATTAGCATATTTCCCAAAAGTAAGTTAAAGTTTATATAAAAGATCATTTAATTACATTCCCCAAAAATAGAGGCCATTACACGCCAATATAAACAAAATAATAACCCAAAGAATGGTTAAACAGTTTCCCAAAATATTAAGTCTCTCATGGCAATCGAATGTCTAAATGACATCATCAGCATGCCACTCAACTAGGCGTTGCGGTTCACCAAACGCATCCTCAAGCTCCGCCTCGAGGTAGGCAATATCCGGACCTGAGTACCAAAGAGTGGGTCAGACACGACAGTTTGGCAAATGGATAAAATACAATTACCAAATAATAATAAATGAATTTACCTTCAAAAACATTTGAACATGTTCAATAACAATTTCTACATACGAGAAAAAACATTTATTCAAATACAAGTATGCATTGTAAAACATGTAAAGGTAACCAAGGAAACGGGAAACGAGCAAGATGGCAACCACACGGAGCTAAGTCCTCTATCACTAAAGTGACAGAGCAATAACTAGGCACTGATCTCAGTCACTCGAGGTGAGGAGAAATAATGGATCTTATAAATACATTTACATATACTATACATGACCACGGTAACGAGCCGGGCATCGGGAACCACAGTAGCAATCTACGGCATCGGGACAAGACCACAGTAATGACCGGGTAGCGGGATCCAAACTGCAGCTGGCGGGACAAGAGGGGGATCTCCAAATCGGTGGATCAGACCAACGAGCTTATCCAAGCTTAGTGGTACCGACTCATTGGTCAAATGACAAATTAAGACATGTGCAAGTAAATCAAGTACAAGTAAATAAATGGGCAGGACGGGGGTGCTCAAGGCACACAGTCATTTCATGTGGTGCAATGCACTTCAAGACAAGTAACTATTTCAAGTGTAATTCAATGCTTTCGGGAAAACAAGGCATGTAGTATAAATCTCGGGATCAGTAAAGTACAATAAACAATCGGGGTTTCGGGTTCAGAATTGCTCCAAGTGAATAGGGATCCATAATGTCTAATTAGATGAAGGTTTGGTACTCCTTGAGTTTGGGGACATCCCGGGGTCCTATTAACACTTCGGATTTTTCAACTTCAAATGCAATCTTCGTGACGTGGTTTCTTTGTCAAACGGATGTCAAATCGTATGAACGGTCCTTCTCAATACAATGGGGTTCCCAACAACCTCTCTCAAATATATAAACATTTTATTTATGCTCCCAAAACAGTCCCAGGTGAATAGTACCCATCGCTCGAGCGGATTGGAGGTTCGCTCGAGCGGTTAGCTCTCTGGAATGGTTGTCTGGGTGGGTTTGCTCAAGCGAAGTTGAGGTCGCTTGAACGAAGTCATCCAGTAGGTGGTTGGCTCGAGTGAAGTATTGGTTCGCTCGAGCGAAGTTGAGGTCGCCTGAGCGAACTCATCCAGTAGGTGGTTGGCTCGAGCGAAGTACTGGTTTGCTCGAACTAACCACTCTCTGGAACAAGTTCTGGGAGGTTCGCTCAAGCGGCCAAGTGGTCCGCTCCAGCGAACTGCCTATTGGAATGCTCCGAACCCTTTTCTGGACACTTTGCTCGAGCGAAGTGTCATGTTCACTCTAGTGAACTGTCCAGAAATTGATTCCTGGACAGTTCTTCGCCTCTCTTTCTTTTCCTTTTTCAATCCCTTTTAGCTGCTTTGTATACACCAAGAGAGGGGTTCAAAACTTCATCCAAATCAACATAAATTTTCCAACAACATCCATTCTAACCTCCTCCAACAAGATCACAACCAAACACAATGAGTAGAGGGAAGGAAATCACTATCCACAAGGGTACATTTGAATAAAACAAGGGAAAATTAAATGCTATGAACCAATATATCTCTATCACCATAAATGCATTAACAAGGCTCTTCATGAGCATTCATTTCAAGTCAAAGTAATAAATAAGCATGTATGGAAAAACAATGAAATCAACCACACTTCTATAAAACCATTGAAAACTCAAAGAAACCAATTCATCCACTTGTCTTAGGTCTCTAATAAGCAAATCAAGCTCTAACCAAGCCTTCCAAGACAAAGTCCAAGCTACAAGCAAAAACCCCAAAATAAAACCCTAAAAGAGTCAAAACATAGAATGGGGAGGAAGAAGCTTCAATAATAGAGATGGAGATTCCCTTAGACCAGGAGAACACAATATCAAAAAAAGGGAAGGATTACTCACATGGGAGTTCTTCAAAATGCTAGGTTAGTACCAAAGGAAGCCTTGGAGTAGGTGGTTTTCTCCACAAATGCTATTAAGAGAAAGCTCTCAAAGAGATGAAGAAAATAATGGCCTCAAATCTCCTATTGGTGCAAGTTTGGGAGTGGATTGAGGATGGAAAAGCAACAAGAAGAAAAAGAAAGGGAAACCCTAGCTTTGAAAAGTTGTAGTTTGCTAGAAAAAGGAAATGAGGAAGATGGGTCCCCTTATAAACAAATGGGGAGTGGGCTCCACTACTAACAATCTAATTGGGTTGAAATCATGGCTTTTGGGGCTTCTAATGAATTCGACGAAGAAGTAAAAAGTGATCGTCGAAATAGCTAGTTTCCAAAAAGTATATGTTTAGCGGGTTTCGGGGATATCAACTTCTGGGTACAGATTTTAGTGTAAAAAAGACTGTTTTGCCCTCAAGGCTAGGAAATCGGGTTTCGGGATCTCGGACGGGCACGGGATCAACATAAAAGTTGTAGGCAACCACACAGAGCTAAGTCCTCTATCACTAAAGTGACTGAGCAATAACTAGGCACTGATCTCAATCACTCGAGGTGAGGAGAAACAATGGATCTTATAAATACATATACATATACTATACATGACCACGGTAGCGAGCCGGGCATCGGGAACCACAGTAGCAATCTACGACATCGGGACTGAAAGTCCGGGGATCCGAACCCTAGAGGGGGGGTGAATAGGGTGAGCTCCAATTATGACCAATTTTAATCAATTTGTCACAAGTGATGATTATCAAACAAAATGCGGAAGCTTAATAAAGACAATCACCACAAAGCAAGTACCATCACACAAGGATTTATAGTGGTTCGGCCTCAATGCCTACATCCACTACCGGCTTGTGATCCAACACCCCACCAGGTTTTCACTATTTATGCTTTTCAACATGCTAAGCAATAACCTTTACAATGATGTTTTTCAAGGCTCAACATCAACCTATTATACTATGCCTTTCTTAGGCTAAGCAATAACCTCTTCAACCAAAGGTTGGTTATCTCTCTAATGAGTGTCTAAAATACACTTGATGGAGATTCAATTAAGCTCATTACAATGCCTCTTAATTAGGCGGATATGGAAGTGTAAATCTAACTCACACAAACACTAAATGAATGCAAATATGTATGCTCATGATGTGTGTGTGTGATGTCCTCAATCATTTTGAAAATGAAAGCTCATAAATGTATGCCTAAGGCTTTTGAAAGTTTTAGCTCATAAAAACATTTATGATTGAGGAAAGAATGCAAGTCACATGTTAAAAGTACCAAATTGTTAATGTTATCAAAGATTCACAAGTTGTATGAAATTAATTAGCTCTAAACATGTGATGCATAGGGATGTCAATCAATTCAACAATGTAGCTCAAAAACATAAAAATAGATTTGATTGAAATTAGGGGACAAATCATATGTATTTATAAATACAACTTGAAAATGATATACCTATCAAAGCAAAGCAAGTTGTGAAACTTTAAAACAATAATACATATAATTTGTAAAGTTTGATGAATCCAAAACATAAGATACATTTGAAAGAGATTTTCTTATGATGGAAAACAACAACCAAAGATTCAACCAAGTATAGGAATCATGTTACATATAATTTCAAAGATTCTTTCATTAACATGATCTACTAAGATTTACCAAATAAAGTACTACCTGGATTGAATCAAATGGTGATGCATCCAAAACAATAGATCAATTCCAAACATAAATATGTTAAGGACACAACAAATCATAGTTTAACATGCTACTAAAGATTTACCAAAGATAAAACAAAACATGAAAACATATGATTTGTAAAGATGTTGAATCCACAACATAAGATAGTTTTGAAAGTGATTTTCTTATGTTGAAAAACAACAACCATAGATTAAACCAAGTATAGGAATCATGTTACATATAATTTCAAAGATTCTTTCATTAACATGATCTACTTAGATTTACCAAATAAAGTACTACTTGGATTGAATCAATGGTGATGTATCCAAAACAATAAATCAACTCAAAACATAAAACATGTTAAGGACACAACACCTCATAGTTTATCATGCTACAAAAGATTTACCAAAAGTAAAACAAAGCATTAAAACTTATGATTAAGGAAAGTAGAGCCTACTTGGTGATTTAACTTCATTAATCCAAGCTTTAGCTTTCCTAATGACCCCCTTCATCCCTTAGTTCATTTCCCTTTGATTGGCCTCAAAACCTCTCAAGGATGGCCTCTTGATCATCAATTTTTTCAAAGGAATGAACCACTATTTATAGCCAAAAAGTGTCCAACGGCTCTTTCCCGGTTGACCTGGCCAATCCCCGGTCGACCTGGCCTTCACAACGGTCAAAAAACAGACCGTTGACAGGAGCCCCCACGGCTCTTTCCCGGTCGACCGGGTCCCTGTTGGGCCGGTCGATTGGGCCCGCTGCGGGTCGACCAAGCCTGGGGACCCAAATTCCCTAAAATGAATATTTTGCATATTTTTCAAAGTTTCTCATGAGGGAACTTTTGAGGCCACTGAACCAAGCATAGAATCATGTTTTAAATCACACTAAGAGGGTTAAAAACATGAGACACAAAAAGCCTAAAAAGAATTGAAAGATTTAAACCATAGGCTAGCTTGATTTCTAAAACTCCTTTACAAAATCAATTGCATCCAATATCAAAAACCAAAACATGCATAAATCAAGATTCCTACAAGTCTAAAAACCAATGCATGTGAAAATGAAGATTTCAATATTTTCTAAAACAATGCAAGTGTGTGAATCAAATGATGCTCAAAAGATAATGCATCCATCAAATTGCAAATACAAAATCCATAACAAGGACAAGACCACAGTAATGACCGGGTAGCGGGATCCAAACTGCAGCTGGCGGGACAAGAGGGGGATCTCCAAATCGGTGGATCAGACCAACGAGCTTATCCAAGCTTAGTGGTGCCGACTCATTGGTCAAATGACAAATTGAGACATGTGCAAGTAAATAAATGGGCAGGACGGGGGTGTTCAAGGCATACTGTCATTTCATGTGGTGCAATGCACTTCAAGACAAGTAACTATTTCAAGTGTAATTTCAATGCTTTCGGGAAAACAAGGCCTGTAGTATAAATCTCGGGATCAGTAAAGTACAATAAACAATCGGGGTTTCGGGTTCAGAATTGCTCCAAGTGAATAGGGATCCATAATGTCTAATTAGATGAAGGTTTGGTACTCCTTGACTTTGGGGACATCCCGGGGTCCTATTAACACTTCAGATTTTTCAACTTCAAATGCAATCTTCGTGACGTGGTTTCTTTGTCAAACGGATGTCAAATCGTATGAACGGTCCTTTTCAATACAATGGGGTTCCCAACAACCTCTCTCAAATATATAAACATTTTATTTATGCTCCCAAAACAGTCCCAGGTGAATAGTACCCATCGCTCGAGCGGACTGGAGGTTCGCTCGAGCGGTTAGCTCTCTGGAATGGTTGTCTGGGTGGGTTTGCTCAAGCGAAGTTGAGGTCGCTTGAGCGAAGTCATCCAGTAGGTGGTTGGCTCGAGTGAAGTATTGGTTCGCTCGAGCGAAGTTGAGGTCGCCTGAGCGAACTCATCCAGTAGGTGGTTGGCTCGAGCGAAGTATTGGTTTGCTCGAACTAACCACTCTCTGGAACAAGTTCTGGGAGGTTCGCTCGAGCAGCCAAGGGGTCCGCTCGAATAAACTGCCTATTGGAATGCTCCGAACCCTTTTCTGGACACTTCGCTCGAGCGAAGTGTCATGTTCGCTCTAGTGAACTGTCCAGATATTGATTCCTGGACAGTTCTTCTCCTCTCTTTCTTTTCCTTTTTCAATCCCTTTTAGCTGCTTTGTATACACCAAGAGAGGGGTTCATAACTTCATCCAAATCAACATAAATTTTCCAACAACATCCATTCTAACCTCCTCCAACAAGATCACAACCAAACACAATGAGTAGAGGGAAGGAAATCACTATCCACAAGAGTACATTTGAATAAAACAAGGGAAACTTAAATGCTATGAACCAATATATCTCTATCACCATAAATGCATTAACAAGGCTCTTCATGAGCATTCATTTCAAGTTAAAGTAATAAATAAGCATGTATGGAAAAACAATGAAATCAACCACACTTCTATAAAACCATTGAAAACTCAAAGAAACCAATTCATCCACTTGTCTTAGGTCTCTAATAAGTAAATCAAGCTCTAACCAAGCCTTCCAAGACAAAGTCCAAGCTACAAGAAAAAACCCTAAAAGAGTCAAAACATAGAATGGGGAGGAAGAAGCGTCAATAATAGAGATTGAGATTCCCTTAGACCAGGAGAACACAATATCAAAAGAAGGGAAAGATTACTCACCAGGGAGTTCTTCAAAATGCTAGGTTAGTACCAAAGGAAGCCTTGGAGTAGGTGGTTTTCTCCACAAATGCTATTAAGAGAAAGCTCTCAAAGAGATGAAGAAAATAATGGCCTCAAATCTCCTATTGGTGCAAGTTTGGGAGTGGATTGAGGATGGAAAAGCAACAAGAAGAAAAAGAAAGGGAAACCCTAGCTTTGAAAAGTTGTAGTTTGCTAGAAAAGGGAAATGAGGAAGATGGGTCTCCTTATAAACAAATGGGGAGTGGGCTCCACTACTAACAATCTAATTGGGTTGAAATCATGGCTTTTGGGGCTTCTAATGAATTCGACGAAGAAGTAAAAAGTGATCGTCGAAATAGCTAGTTTCCAAAAAGTATATGTTTAGCGGGTTTCGGGGATATCAACTTCTGGGTACAGATTTTAGTGTAAAAAAGATTATTTTGCCCTCAAGGCTAGGAAATCGGGTTTCGGGATCTCGGACGGGCACAGGATCAACATAAAAGTTGTAGGCAACCACACGGAGCTAAGTCCTCTATCACTAAAGTGACAAAGCAGTAACTAGGCACTGATCTCAGTCACTCGAGGTGAGGAGAAACAATGGATCTTATAAATACATATACATATACTATACATGACCACGGTAGCGAGCCGGGCATCGGGAAGCACAGTAGCAATCTGCAGCATCGGGACAAGACCACAGTAATGACCGGGTAGCGGGATCCAAACTGCAGCTGGCGGGACAAGAGGGGGATCTCCAGATCAGTGGATCAGACCAACGAGCTTATCCAAGCTTAGTGGTGCCGACTCATTGGTCAAATGACAAATTGAGACATGTGCAAGTAAATCAATTACAAGTTAATAAATGGGCAGGACGGTGGTGCTCAAGGCACACTGTCATTTCATGTGGTGCAATGCACTTCAAGACAAGTAAGTATTTCAAGTGTAATTTCAATGCTTTCGAGAAAACAAGGCATGTAGTATAAATCTCGGGATCAGTAAAGTACAATAAACAATCGGGATTTCGGGTTCAGAATTGCTCCAAGTGAATAGGGATCCATATTGTCTAATTAGATGAAGGTTGGGTACTCCTTGAGTTTGGGGACATCCCGGGGTCCTTATACACTTCGGATTTTTCAACTTCAAATGCAATCTTCGTGACGTGGTTTCTTTCTCAAACGATGTCAAATCATATGAACGGTCCTTCTCAATACAATGGGGTTCCCAACAACCTCTTTTAAATATATAAACATTTTATTTATTCTCCCAAAACAGTCCCAGGTGAATAGTACCCATCGCTCGAGCGGACTGGAGGTTCGCTCGAGCGGTTAGCTCTCTGGAATGGTTGACTGGGTGGGTTCGCTCAAGCGAAGTTGAGGTCGCTTGAGCGAACTCACCCAACTTAGTCAAAAACTACTAATCACGCTTACGACTAACACACGACTTAATTAACACTAATCGGGTTCAGTCGGGTCGGGGTTCTACAACTAATCAAATCAGAATATCCAAGACCTTGTGATCTTCCACGCTATGACCCGTATCAGATTCTCTTTCCTCAAGAAGATGGGTGGGATCTCCAAAAGAAAGCTCTTAGGGAAACTAGAAGAGAACTAGAAGAGGGAAGGGAGGAAGAGATGCAACACTTGTACGAAAATAGGGGGCTGGGCGGGAATCCCTAGATGGAATAGCATGGAGGACGTCCAAGAGGGGATATATCCCCTATATATAGTCCTTCAAGCCACCTCTTTACCTATTTGAAATAGAAGTTCAACTGCCATTATAAAATAGTAACTTTTTCACTTACTAGTTGCTATAAAAGTCTCACTTCCACAACAATTAGTAACTTTTTCCTTTCTAATTAAAATAGAAGTCCTACTTCCATTAATAATTAGTAACTTACTATTACCACTATTAGAAGTCTCACTTCAAACAGAAATAGTAACCTTCCAATTCCTTCTTATTAGAGTTCAAGTAGAATTAGTATTTTTCTAATAACTTGGGCTAGCATGGGGACCACTAGGGATTCCTTATAATGCTGGCTCCAACTGAGACACGCAACCCCACATCTCATGTGCAATCCGGGCCCACAGTTAATTACAAATAACTCCACTATATAAATGCAATTGCACTCCAGTCTTAGGAATATATTACAATGAAGACCCTAAACTTCCCAATTACCACAAGTAGGCCCCTCCATCTATATCCATGGGTCAATTGGACCTGTCCACCAAATTAGATCCATATCTTTTTTTCCTTGAGCCCCAATTAATTGCAGTGATCATTTAATATCGATCCAATTAACTCTTAATTGAATGGGTGCACACTTACTAATGATTAATCTATTAATTGGCACAAGGGAATATTAAAGATAGATTCCATCTTGACCATTGAATGTTCCCACAGCTCTACTACCACGTACCCAAATCACCGAGGTGTTGACCTACAATTGGCCTCACTCATTGGTGACTCAAAGCAAATGAATAGATAGAAACTTGAGTTCATCAATGTCTCAGGATTATGAGCCTATTGCTAGAGAACTACGAGAGCAGACCTTAAAGTAAAGACAGTGTTCAAAAGGTGCTTCTCATGGTCCTTCAATACATCCAATGTACCAGCACCATCATCCAGAATCTTACATTTCGATGATCGAGACAAATCACACTATCTCATAGTGATCAAAGTGCTGCAACCTTGTCAGATGAGATGCCCAATCTCATCACTGGTTATGAAGATATTTAAGATTTGCAATACATGTCTCATGTATGTGGGTCTCATCCATACACATGTATTACATCTAGTATACGTGTGGACTTCGGTTCTTCTCATGAACCATTATGTCATTCGTATTGGTTATGTACAAGTATATAATTAAACACCATTCATCTCATGAAAAGAAAGCACGATTGTATTGATAAATAAAGAAATCAATCAATTTATTACATCATATACTTGGTATTGAGACCATAAAACTAACAATCTCCCACTTGGGCTCAATGTCAGTCCGGACTGCATCTCATGCCCATTCCGTCTACATGCTGCTCAAAGACTTTGGTGGTCAAAGGCTTAGTAAAGGGATCTGCCAGATTGCCCGCAGTAGCTATCTTGGTGATTGCAGTATCACCTCTCTGCACAATCTCTCTGACCAAGTGATACTTACTCTGTACGTGCTTTTGGCTTTTATGGCTTCTGGGTTCCTTGGACTAAGCGACTGCCCCGCTGCTGTCACAGTAAACTGTGAGTGGCTGTCGCACCAAAGGTACCACTCCAAGTTCCAAAAGGAATCTTTTGAGTCATACTGCTTCCTTAGTTGCTTCACAAGCCGCTACATATTCAGCCTCAGAAGTGGAATCAGCGGTACATTCCTGTTTAATACTCCTCTAGCTGATGGATCCTTCGCCAAGCATAAACACATAACCAGAGGTGAATTTCCTAGAATCCTTGTCTGACATGAAGTCAGAATCTGTGTATCCGACTAGAATCAGCTCATCACTGCCGTAAATCAACATGTAATCTCTAGTCTATCTCAAGTACTTGACGATACATTTTACAGCAGTCCAATGGTCAGGACCTGGGTTAGACTGATATCTGCTGACTAAGCCCACTGCATGACAGATATCTGGTCTAGTACATAGTATAGCATACATGAGGCTACCAACAGCCGAATCATATGGAATTGCTCTCATCTGCTCCTTTTCCTCCGGGGTCTTGGAACCCTGATCCTTGGAAAGGTGCACTCCATGCCTAAAAGTTGTGATACCCTTCTTCGAGTCCTATATCTTTCCTAAGGAGAAGGATGTCGTCGACATATAAAACCAGAAAAACTACCCTGTCACCTTCATTTTTCATGTACACACATGACTCATCCAGATTTTGACTAAGACCAAATGATTTGATTGCCCGGTCAAAACGGATGTTCCAGCTTCAGTCCATAAATAGACTTATGTTGCTTGCAAACTCTTTGCTTTTGGTTAGTAGCTATAAAACCGTCTGACTGCATCATATAGATGTCTTCCTCAAGATGGCCGTTGAGAAACGCCGTCTTGACATCCATTTGCCAAATCTCGTAATCGAGATGAGCCGCAATAGATAAGAGTATCCGGATGAACTTGAGCATGACTACCGGTGAAAAGGTTTCCTCATAATCGATATCCTCTTTCTGAGTATACCCTTTCGCAACAAGCCTGGACTTAAAGGTCTTAACTCTTCCATCTGGTCCTCTCTTTCTCTTGTAGACCCACTTACACCCAATAGGTTTGATATTGGCAGGCAAGTCCACAAGTGTCCAGACCTGATTATAGTACATAGACTCCATCTCAACTTTCATAGCATCATGCCAACGTCCCGAATCTATGTCATTAATTGCTTCATCATAGTTACAGGGATCCTGTTCCAGTTCTTCCAGGATTGCCTCGTAAGACTCTCCCAAGAACGAGAACCTGTCAGGGGGTCTAACTATTCTCCCACTACGACGAGGCATTGGTGTACCTACTGGGTCTAGTAACGGCGGTTCTTCCTCAAGTTCGGTCATACTTGGATTTGGAATTAATTGCTCTTGAATCTCTTCCAAGATCACCTTTTCTAAAGATTTCCGGTCCATCATATAATCTTCCTCCAGAAAAATCGCATTGGTGCTCACCAGCACTTTCTGCTCTTTGGGATTATAGAATAACCAACCTTTAGTTCCTTCAGGATATCCTACAAACGTGCATACTTCCGACTTCGTTTCCAACTTACCCGTCTTAATCTTTAGCACGTGGTCCGAACAACCTTAAATGTGTAAACATTGTAGACTAGGCTTTCGCCCAGACCACAACTCCCGGGGAGTCTTAGGTACAGACTTAGATCGTATGAGGTTTAGTATGTACATCGCAGTATCCAAGGCATATCCCCAAAAGGATATAGGTAATCCTGAGAAATTCAACATAGACCTAATCATATCTAAAAGAGTTTGGTTCCTTCTTTCCACTACTCCATTCTGTTGAGGCATACCAGGAGCAGACAACTGGGATAGAATCCCATTTTCTGATAAGTGTCCCATAAAATCAATAAAGAGATATTCCCCTCCTCGATCTGATCGAAGAGTCTTGATACTCTTACCAAATTTCTTTTCCGCTTCCGCTCGAAACTCTTTTGACTTTTCAAAAGCCTCGGACTTGCGGTGCATAAGGTATATGTATCCATATCTTGAATAATCATCTGTGAAAGTGATGAAGTACACATATCCTCCTCTGGCCCTGACATTAATGGGTCCACACATATCAGTATGCACTAATTCCAATAATTCTTTGGCCCTATTGCCCTTTGATGAAAAGGGTCTTTTGGTCATTTTACCTTCCAGACTGGACTCGCAGACAGGCATTGGTTCTACCCCCAATGAAGGCAAGATACCATCTATCACTAGCCTGTCAATCCTATTTAGGTTTATATGACCTGGCGCCTCAAGTGCCAAAGTTTTGTTGGATTAGATGAAGGTGATTTCCTCTTTAATGATGGTCTATTAATTGTTTCAGTATCATGTATCTCATACATTGTAGGAGTTAACAAATAAAGCCCTTTGGTTACCTTACTAGACCATACAAAAGTACCATTCATCTTTATGACAACTTCAGTACCAAAACTAACGCAATAACTTTTATTCACCAAACTAGAATCTGAAATTAAATTCCGCCACCAAGACGGTACATATATTGTGTCAAACAAAACCACACTACACCAAAAATCGGAAATTGGAATGGAAAAGCGTTCCTAATCCTTCCGTTCCTAATCCGTTAAAGTGTTCCAATTTCCGTTCCAATTTGGATTAGGAACGGTTGGTACCAAATTGGAACGGAAATTGGAACACTTTAACGGATTAGGAACGGAAGGATTAGGAACGCTTTTCCGTTCCAATTTCCGATTTTTGGTGTAGTGCCAATTTATTATTTGAGAAACATAAAGTAATGACTCTCACTGAAACAGCCTCCGCCTTAGCATCAGATCCTAGGTTGACAATGATTTCGCCGTCACTAAGCTTCCTGGTTTCCCGGAACCCCTGCAACAAATTACATATGTGATTAGTTGCACCGGAGTCAACACACTTCTGTCATCAGGGTAGTTGGCTTCTTCTTCATAATCCCTTCAGTCACCACCAGCTGGTTAGAAAGCTCAGCTAGAGTCAAATTCATCTTATTCATATTATAATTGACCTTGAAATTGTTGAATGACTCTGGTAGTGACTCAAGGATTATGTCAATCTACGATTCTGCATCAATCGCAGCCCCCAGTACATCTAACTCATTCAATGAGTCCATCATTTTCAACATGTGGTCCTATACTGGTGTGCCTTCACCCATCTTGGTGCTTATAAGCACCCTCATAGCAGCCTGTCTAGCAGGCCTGCCCTGTTCCGCAAACATCTCCTTTAAGTTTGATATAATATCATATGCAGTCTTATATGATTGATGTTGGTGTTGCCAAACACTAGACATGGATGCATGTATGTAACATCTGGCCATCTCATCGTCTTTGGCCCACTTGGTGTAAAGTTCATTTTCTTCCTATGATGCTTCCGGCACTGGTTCATCGAGGGGGGGGGGTTTGGTAAGGACATATTTACATCCTGAAGCTTCAGGACTATATCTAGGTTCCGTTTCCAGTCTACATAGTTGGATCCCACCAACTTATTCTGGTTGAGGATGGCCGTCGCAAGTGGATTGGAAGTATTTGAATTCATACTTGAAATATTGTAGCACATAACCATACATTCAATTAATGAATTTAAATGACATTAGGGTTTAGTATTCTACCAAATTTATATGGAATCCTCATAACCACTAAATTCAGAATACATCGGAATCCGAATCCCCGGGGTATGCCTCCTTGGGGAGTGCAAATACCACCTAGATTGGTGCGGATCAAAGTTGGTTAAAATTGGAATGAAGACTAACTATCCATGATCCCCATCATTCATTATTATTTAGGTATCTCATACCAAATAATATGTGACTCCCGATTAGCTTCGGTTTCTAAAATACATGAGGCAAATCCTTGGGGATACTACATCATTATTTTGGTTAAGTATGACCCACCAACTAGCATTGCATGACAACCGTTGGGGGCAGCTCCTCCTTGGGGAGTGGGCCCTCGCCCCGTCTCACCAACACTGTCCATAGGAGATCCATATCTAGTAACTAGAGAAATAAAAGCCCTCCATGGGGAACGGTCATTCTCAAGATGGCGCGAGGCTAATACTTTCCTTACAATAGACCTATAGTGGAAAACCATGGGGATTTCTCAATTTAAATGCCCCGCTCCCACTTAATATTTTATAATTGAGGATTTCCTTATAAGGTATTGGGGCCCACATATATATATATATGAACATCAAATCATCTCATGATATGATCAAAGATTGGTTCCAAGTCAAGTTATTTTAAGGAAAGTCTAGTTTCTTAAATTAGTGTTACCAATGTGTCCATCTCATGGGTCATCAATACGAACTAGAAGTCTTTCCAAAAATTAATTTGATTTGACCAATTTTAGTAACTTGCTATGTTTGGATCAGATTTGAAACATTCTAAATTAAGCATTCATCCATAAATAGAAATTTCTAAAATTAGAAACTAGTCCTCTCCTCCACATGGCCCTAGTAGAATAGACTTCTTGGACTTCTAGACTTTCCAAAACTTTGGAATTCCTCAAACTCTTTGGGCAACTCTAAAACACTTTTGGTAATCTTCAAGCTCTTTGATTAGGAGTCCAACATCGCTTTCCTTCTTCGTATCGGACATCGCCAGAATTTACAAATTTAGAAAAATTATATAAATTCCTATGCCTCGATTAGGAGACTTACATGGTAATCTAAGCATGGAAATAAAAGGGCTATAGGGAAATTCATCATGCCTTGCCCTTTCACGGAAAACCAAGGAAATCATGATGCCCTTTACACTTAGCCTTAAATAAACCAATAACCATAAATAGAAAGTAAAAGACTTGTGGGCCAAATGGAGAGGTCATGATCATCTGCAAGTTAGTATCTCATACAACCATACAAATCACAAATATAGGTTGCCAAATAATGCTCGAAAAATAGGATGTAAAAGAAGACCCGAAACTGAAAAATCCAATTTCTGCAACCTGATGTGCAGTGTCCTTGGTCGACCGGCCAAGTGTTCGGTCGACCAACCTGCAAGTGCTCGGTCGACCGAGACCCGACGGAAACCTGCAACTTGGGTTTCTGCAGTTCATGTCCAATCTTCACCAAATCACTTCAAAAGTGTTCCAATGGCTTCCTACCATCCTTCCATCATTATTAAACCATTTTGTGACTATCCAAACATGAATCTACTACTAAACCAAGTAAATTCATCAAAAATTGATCATTGCATAGCCCTTGCTCTATCATCTTCACATCTCATGCAAAGATTAGAACAAGCTTACTGATCTAACATGATTAGAGATGAGGTATGACTCTGATACCAATTGTTGGAAGTAGGTAGGCCTTTCAGATAGGTTTCAAAAACTTTTGACCCACTTGATGCAGGGATCAACTATGTAGAAGGCAACAAAACCCAATCCAGGATGCAATCCCTCAAACTCATAAATCATGTACAACAATATAACCTATCTAGAAGATAGAAACAACACCTAAACATGCAGCCACGAAATCTACAACATACAAGGAGGTAGATTACACCTTTGGAGCTTAGTAGTGCTCTAATGGAGAAGTTGTGTCTTTCTTTGATGATGAAACTCTTTCACTAATCAAATCAAGATCTCCAAGACCTTTTGATCTTCCACGCTATGATCCGTATCAAATTCTTTTTCCTCAAGAAGATGGGTGGGATCTCAAAGAGAAAGCTCTTAAGGAAACTAGAAGAGAACCAGAAGAGGGAATGGAGGAAGAGATGCAACACTTGCACTCAAATAGGGGGCTGGGTGTGAATCCCTAGATGGAATAGCATGGAGGATGTCCAAGAGGGGATATATCCCCTATATATAGTCCTTCAAGCCACCTCTTTACCTATTTGAAATAGAAGTTCAACTGCCATTACAAAATAGTAACTTTCTCCCTTACTAGTTGCTATAGAAGTCTCACTTCCACAACAATTACTAACTTTCTCAATTCTAATTAAAATAGAAGTCCTACTTCCATTAATAATTAGTAACTTACTATTACCACTATTAGAAGTCTCACTTCAAACAGAAATAGTAACCTTCCAATTCCTTCTTATTAGAGTTCAAGTAGAATTAGTATTTTTCTAATAACTTGGGCTAGCATGGGGACCACTAGGGATTCCTTATAATGCTGGCTCCAACTGAGACACGCAACCCCACATCTCATGTGCAATCCGGGCCCACAGTTAATTACAAATAACTCCACTATATAAATGCAATTGCACTCCAGTCTTAGGAATATATTACAATGAAGACCCTAAACTTCCCAATTACCACAAGTAGGCCCCTCCATCTATATCCATGGGTCAATTGGACCTGTCCACCAAATTAGATCCATATCTTTTTTTCCTTGAGCCCCAATTAATTGCAGTGATCATTTAATATCGATCCAATTAACTCTTAATTGAATGGGTGCACACTTACTAATGATTAATCTATTAATTGGCACAAGGGAATATTAAAGATAGATTCCATCTTGACCATTGAATGTTCCCACAGCTCTACTACCACGTACCCAAATCACCGAGGTGTTGACCTACAATTGGCCTCACTCATTGGTGACTCAAAGCAAATGAATAGATAGAAACTTGAGTTCATCAATGTCTCAGGATTATGAGCCTATTGCTAGAGAATTATGAGAGCAGACCTTAAAGTAAAGACAGTGTTCATAAGGTGCTTCTCATGGTCCTTCAATACATCCAATGTACCAGCACCATGATCCAGAATCTTACATTTCGATTATCGAGACAAATCACACTATCTCATAGTGATCAAAGTTCTGCAACCTTGTCAGATGAGATGCCCAATCTCATCACTGGTTGTGAAGATATTTAAGATTTGCAATACATGTCTCATGTATGTGGATCTCATCCATACACATGTATTACATCTAGTATACTTGTGGACTCCGGTTCATCTCATGAACCATTATGTCATTCGTATTGGTTATGTGCAAGTATATAATTAAACACCATTCATCTCGCATGATTGTATTGATAAATAAAGAAATTAATCAATTTATTACATCATATACTTGGTATTAAGACCATAAAACTAACAATCTCCCACTTGGGCTCATATGCTATGTAACCCTCATCACATCCCCTTGACCTTGCTCTTAATTTTGATAATTTGATCATATTTAGCTTGACTAATTTTTCCCTTGAAATTTACCCTCAATTGCTAAAACCACCTTCTCTTTGTACCCATCATTGTCAAAATGTTGACAAAAAGAGAGAATGGATTGAGGGGGAGTATAAATATTCAAAGGAAGCATTAACTTTGATCAAATATACTCTTGTGTTGGCTTTGCACCCTTAGAGATAACTAATCATACATGATGGCCTGTTATGAATTTCATTTTCGATTTCTTTTGTTAATAGGTGCTACTCAAAAGTATTTTCTTTGTTTCATGTGTGTAGGATCCTTTGCAATTTAATGTCAAAGGGGGAGAGAATGTCCAAGTTTTCTAAGGGGAGATATTGTATAATCTTTCAAAGGGGGAGAAAATGCATATCTTGCCAAATGGAGAGCGTGCATGGTCAAAGGGGGATAGATGAAAGAAGAAAGAAAGCTTAGGAGCTAAAGAAGTTGCTTGACCAAAGAGAGAAAGACGAAAAGGAAGCTTGAAGGATGATCAAGCTCCAAGCATCAAGAAGAATGAAGAAAAAGAATTAAAGCTCAAGCTAAGAGAATGAAGCATCCAAGAGATTTCAAGACTAGTCCAGCTTAGGGGGAGCTGAAGACTTAGTGTGTAAATTTGGTGTTGAGTAAGTTGCCATCAAATTGCAAAGGGGGAGATTGTTAGGGATTTAGTATTATTGCAATTTGATGGATGCATTATCATTTTAGCATCATTCGAATTTTCACACATGCATTGATTTAGAAATTCTTGAAATCTTGATTTACACATGCATTGTTTTTTAGACTTGTAGAAATATTGATTTATGCATGTTTTGATTTTAAACTTGGATGCATTTAGTTTTCAAAAGAAGATTTTCGAATCAAGCTTGCCTATGGTTTTAAAAGTTTCAAATCATCTTAGGCATTTTAGGTTTCATATTTTTTAAAACTCTTAGAATGATTTAAAACATGTTTCCAGACTTGATTCAATGCCTAGACCTTCAAGACCAAGTTTCCCTTTAAAAAATCATTTTTATGAATCTTTCTAATCAGGGAAAGTTCTGTCAACCGAACCTTTGTCGGTCAACTGTTGGTTCCGATTCTAGAATATGAAATCTGTGTTTTCTGGAAACTTCGGTCAGTTGTCGGTCACCTAACCGTCAAGTGTATTTCGGTCAGCAAGCTTTCGAAATATTTGACCGTTGGAATATGACCGTTGAGTTCGGTCGACCGAACCCCAAATGTCGGTCGACCGACAAGCTAGCCATTGGACAACATTTTCTATAATTTGAAGTTCATTCCTTGACCAAATTTGAGGATCCAAGGGATACTCCTTGAGGTATTTTGAGACCAAACAAAGGGGAATTAGCTAAGGGATGCTAGTTAATCAAAAGGGAAGCTAAAGCTTTGAATCATAAGAAAATCTTCTATGTAAGCTTAGTTTTCCTTTTCATATGTTTTCGTTCTTTGCTTAAATTATTAGTAAATCTTTTTAGGCATGTTAACTATGATTTGTTGTGTCTTTAACATATATATGTGTTGAATTGATTTATTGTTTTGGATACATCACCTTGATTCAAACCAAGTAGGACTCAAATTAGTATATCTAAGTGAATCATGTTTTGGAATCATCTTTGAAATTATATGTAACATGATTCCTATACTTGGTTGAATCTTTGGTTGTTGTTTTTCATCATTAGAAAATCACTTTCAAATCTATCTTATGTTTTGGATTCAACAACTTCACAAATCACATGTGTTTGGTTTTAAAGTTTCACACAACTTGCTTAGCATTGATATACATCATTTTCAAGTTGGTTTTAAATTACATGTGATTTGTTCCTTCACTTCAATCAAATCTATTTTTGTGTTTTACACTTTCAAAAGCTTTAAGCTTGCATTCATTGAGCTATCACTTTTAACTTGATTGAAGTTTTTCACACACACACACCATGAGCAATCATCTTTGCATTACATAGAGTGTTGTGTGAGTTTGATTTTCACTTTCATATCCGCCTAATTAAGAGGCATTGTATTGAGCTATAAATTGTATCTCCATCAAGTGTATTCTAGACACTACCTAGAGAGATAATCAACATTTTGGTTGTAGAGGTTAAAGCTTAGCCTAAGAAAAGCATAGTGTAAGAGGTTATTGCTTAGCCTTAGAAAGCATAGTGTAAGAGGTTATTGCTTAGCCATGGAAAGCATAATATAAATGTTATTGCTTAGCCTATTGAAAAGCATAGATAGTGGAAATCCGGTGGGGTGTTGGATCACAAGCCGGTAGTGGATGTAGGTATTGAGGCCGAAACACTATAAATCATTGTGTGATGGTGCATGCTTTGTGGTGATTGTTTTTGTTAGATTCCACATTTATTTTGAGAATCATCACTAGTGACTAATTTGATCTATAGAATTTAAAATTGGTCTTAATTGGTCACTAACTTGTAGATCACCCTATTCACCCCCCCCCCCCCCTTTAGGGTTCGGATCCCAGACTTTCAATCTCATTGCAAGCCCTCTTTCTCGGTAGGGCCAGGCTCATATACAACGGCTATTATAGCAACGTCTATCTCCCTTGGTTCGATGTGAAAGACTGCCATGAGAATCTCTTTCCAGCCACATGACCATACAATAGCTCATCTCATTGCTTGCAAGCCCCCTTTCTCGGTAGGGCCAGGCTCCTATACAGTGGCTATTATAGTAGCGCATATCTCCCTCGGTTCTGCGTCAAAGACTTATTATAGCATCACCTATCTCCTTCGATTCCACACGTCAAAGACTTATTATAGCAGCACCTACCTCCCTTGGTTCCATGTCAAAGACTTATTATAGCAGCCCCTATCTCCCTCGGTTCCACACGTCAAAGACTTGCTATAATAAGTCTTTGATGTGTGGTGTTAGGAATTTTGTGTATTGCAATTTGATGGATGCATTATCATTCTAGCATCATTTGAATTTTCACACATGCATTGTTTTAGAAAAACTTAAAATCTTGATTGCAAACATGCATTGTTTTTAAGACTTGTAAAAATGTTGATTTATGCATGTTTTGATTTTTAACTTGGATGCAATTAGATTTGAAAAGAATTTTTATAAATCAAGCAAGCCATTAGTTTTAAAGTTTCGAATCTTTTTTGGCTTTTTATGTTTCATGTTTTAAAATCCTTAGTATGATTTAAAACATGTTTCTAAGCTTGATTTAATGGCCCAAATGTTCCCAAGAGAAAATACTTTGAAAAATGAAATTTTAGGGAACTTTGGTCCCAAGCCCAGGTCGACCCGCAGTAGGCGCGGTCGACCGGCCACGCGCCCACTGCGGGTCGACCGGGTAAAGAGTCGTTGCCCTTTTTCAAACAGTCTGTTTTTTTACCGTTGTGAAGGCCAGGTCGACCGGAGAAGAGCCGTTGGGCACTTTTTGGCTATAAACACTAGTTCATTCCTTTCCCAAAAGTTAGAGATTTTTAGGCCTTCCTTGAGAGGTTTTGAGGCAAATCAAAGGGGAATGAACTAAGGGATGAAGGGGATCATTTGGAAAGCTAAAGCTTGGATTAATGAAGTTAAATTTCTAAGTAAGCTTTACTTTTCTTAAATCATATGTTTTCAAGCTTTGCTTTAATTATTTCTAAATCTTTTCTAGCATGATAAACTATGATTGTTGTGTCCTTAACATGTTTATGTTTTGAATTGATCTATTGTTTTGGATGCATCACCTTGATTCAATCCAAGTAGTACTTTAATTGGTAAATCTAAGTAGATCATGTTAATGAAAGAATCTTTGAAATTATATGTAACATTATTCCTATACTTGGTTGAATCTATGGTTGTTGTTTTTCATCATAAGAAAATCACTTTCAAATAAATCTTATGTTTTGGATTCAACATCTTTACAAATCATATGTATCTTTGTTTTAAAGTTTCACAACTTGCTTTGCTTTGATAGGTATATCATTTTCAAGTTGATTTTATAATTACATATGATTTGTCCCCTAATTTCAATCAAATCTATTTTTATGTTTTGAGCTACATTGTTAATTTGATTGACATCCATATGCATCACATGTGTTGTTCTTAGAATTTCACAACTTGTTTGGAATACGTATGTATATCTTTTACAAGTTATTTTTAACATGTGATTAGCATTCTTTCCTCAATCATAAATGTTTTTATGAGCTAAAACTTTCAAAAGCCTTTGGGATACATTCATGAGCTTTCATTTTAAAAATGATTGAGGACATCATGCATACACATTGAGCATTCATCTTTGCATTCATAGTGTGTGTGTGTGTGTGTGTGTGTGTGAAGTAGTTTTTCACTTTCATATCCGCCTATTTAAGAGGCATTGTATTGAGCTTAATTGTATCTCCTTCAAGTGTATTATAGACACTATTTAGAGAGATAACCAACCATTGGTTGAAGAGGTTATTGCTTAGCCTAAGAAAAGCATAATGTATAGGTTGATGTTAAGCCTTGAAAAACATCATTGTAAAGGTTATTGCTTAACCTATTGAAAAGCATAAATAGTGGAAATCCGGTGGGGTGTTGGATCACAAGCCGGTAGTGGATGTAGGCATTGAGGCCGAACCACTATAAATCCTTGTGTGATGGTGCTTGCTTTGTGGTGATTGTTTTTATTAAGCTTCCGCATTTTGTTTGATAATCATCACTTGTGACTAGTTTAATTTAAAGAAGTTAAAATGGTTTAAAATTGGTCATAATTGAAGCTCACCCTATTCAACCCCCCCCCCCCCCTCTAGGGTTCGGATCCCCGGACTTTCATGTGGAACCGAGGGAGATATGCGCTGCTATAATAGCCGTTGTATAGGATCCTAGCCCTACCAAGAAAGGAGGCTTGCAAGCAATGAGATGGGCTGTCATATGGTCATGTGGCTGGAAAGAGATTATCATGGCAGCCTTTGACATAGAACCGAGGGAGATAGGCGCTGCTATAATAGCCACTGTATAGGAGCCTGGCCCTGCCAAGAAAGGGGGCTTGCAATGAGATGAGCTGTCATATGGTCATTGGGGTTCTTTCTCTCCCTCTGCCATTTACCACTTATCACATCGCATTTACCACTTATCACATCACATCACATCTCCACTACCATTCTTTTACCACTTATCACATCACATCTCCACTACACATGGTTGGATTCTGAGGCCAACAGGCAATCCAGACCTTAGGATTAGGTTGTGATTCACTTCATGCTTCGATGCTAATCTATTATGCAAGCATTTGTATATGTTCCAGATATTTGCATGACATGTTTCATGCATCTATGTTCTTTATGTCTTTCCCTCATGTACCTTTTTTATTATGCATTGTTCCTTTGTACTGTTTACTTAAGTTCATTTTATTTACTTATGTTCATCCAGACTTTGGAATACTCTTTATGTTTATGATCCGTTATGCTTTGTTATGTTTACTTTGGTTATGATATGCTTTATGTTCATGATATACATTTTTTTTTGTATTGCTCTTTGAGTTGGCACCACTCAGCTTTAGTCCTATCACAGTCGGACCTGGCCGAGTGTAAATTCAGACTTATCTATTACACTATCTGCAATTTAGTATCTAATATGGGGGCGTATCTATGCTCTGGTACCGTTTTGGAGATTTGTTTAGTGACCATCTGTACTCCATATGGTTAGGGATGTCAAAAAATGGGATCCAAACGTGGACCCATTTATCAAATGAGGCCAAAAAATGGAACCAGACCTGGCTTTTAACGGATTAGAACCTCCAGGTAATCAGGGAATTGGGTACCCATTTACAACCCTACATATGGTACTAGCTGGGTTATCTATTCTACTCACACTATCACCTTCGGTCACGTGATAACTGTTAGAGTTTTTATTTTGTTGCAATTTGATAGGATGCATTCATCTTCATAAAGCTTGTCCTCTCATTCATTCATGGTCTTTTTCGTAGGATCATCATGCATATTTCTCATTCTTGATCTTTGTATTTATCATTTGATATGCATGGTTTTCATTTCAGTTTATCTCTTAAGATCATGGAATTTTTGGTTTCAAAAATCTTCCAAGCTTTCCAAGCTTTCTATCTTTAAAATCATAATTTTGATTTGGAGTTTTCATGGCTTTAAAAAATTCAGTTTTCATCTTCTTTCAGTCATGATTTATTGCTTGGTATTAGTGTCTCAAAGTTCCCTGGAAGATGCCCTCAAAAGTTACAAGTTTCTCTCTTTTTTCAAAAATCTGGGCTTTTGCCAGTGTTGCCGGTCGACCGGGCCAAGGTTGCCGGTCGACCTGGATCACTGCAGCTCATAAGTGCAGTTTTTGAGCTGTAGCCTTCCAACGGTCAGAAATATGACCGTTATGCTTTCCCGGTCGACCGAGACCTGTTTGCAGGTCGACCGAGGACTAGCCGTTGGCAACTTTTTCTTTATAAAAAGTGGCTTTTTGGTTGAAGAAAGTCGCTGACATTGGAGGGACTTTTGAGGCCAAGGATTAGCAACTTCGCAAGAGCATTTTCAAAGGGATTATGAAGCCATTCCATTAAGTCAACCTTTGATCTTCAAATGGGTGTGCTTTCTTTAATCCTAGTCTTTTTAAAATCATGTTTTGTTTCAAATCTTTGATCTCTTTCAATACATGATTAACAAGTTGCTTTCCTACTAAAATGTTGTCCTTCATAACATGCTTTATACTTTAGTAATCTCATATGCTATGAAAACAACATATTGTCATTGTTTCACATGAATTTGTTTTTCTTGTTTCAACATCAACTTGTTAGACTTTAATTTGTCTCCTTTGAAAACAAGATAGTTAACATTGTTAAACTCATGTGTTAGACAACCCACTCTTTCTCAATCATTTGATTATCATCTTTGCATCATTCAAGATTGTATCTTTTCAAAAGGAGAGAGAGTAATTTCTAGTAAATGCATTTTTCATAAACTTTGTCATTCATATGCATGTTTCTAGATCTTGAGGTTTTCATTTTCTATTTAGCCTATTAAGAGGCACTCTTTTGCACCCATATAGTTCTCTTAATCCATGCATTCATAGGCATATTTTCTAAGAGAAATATTTTATGTTGTAGAGGTTTATGCTTAGCCTTGAAAAGCATATGTTGTAAAGGTTTATGCTTAGCCTTGAAAAGCATAGTGTTGTTTGTAAGGTTTGAGGTGATCCTAAACCTTAATTGAAGTTAGTGAATACCGATAAGTGTATCGGGAGTGGATGTAGGCAATTTGGCTGAACCACTATAAATGTGCTTGTCATGGTGGTTGCTCTTTTGCTCTCTTTTTCATGAATGATTCTCTTTTGGTTGTATGGAGATTGTTGTTGGTGATTACGTGTGTATGCATATCTTAGAAATCCTTATCTATCACAAGATAATTAATCTTCATCACATCTTAATTGACTTAAAAGTTGAAAGAATTAAAATAATTGGTCTAGGTTCTTAGAGCTCATCCTATTCACCCCCCCCCCCCCCTCTAGGATTCGGTCTTGGACTTTCAATTGGTATCAGAGCAAGGTTGCTCTTGTTTTGGTTTAACCACCTAGAGTTAGAATCCTAGTGAGTGTTTTTCTTTTGTTGCCACCATGCAATCTCAATTGGGTGAAGGAAATGCCACCAATAGACCTCCTCTGTTTAATGGAACACACTATCGCTATTGGAAAATTAGAATGCAAGTGTTCTTAGAATCCCAAGACTTAGATGTGTGGAACATCATTGAAGATGGCTATCATCCCCCCACTACCACAGAGAAAGACTCTGAAGGGAATGTTATATCCATAAAAACCAAACCCAAAAATACTTGGACTCAAGGAGAAAATGATAGAGCTAACTTAAATGCTAAGGCTAAAAATTCTCTATATTGTGCTCTATCTCAAGAAGAGTTTAATAGAGTAGTTAATTGCAACATTGCTAAGGAAATTTGGGATACCCTAGAGATCACCCATGAAGGCACGGATCAGGTCAAGATAGCCAAAATTCAAATGTTAACCTCTAAATTAGAAGACATTAAGATGCTTGAAGAAGAAACATTTGATGAATTCTACTCTAAATTCATGGAAATTGTCAATTCTCTTATAGGTCTAGGAGAAAAGATGGATGAATCTAAAGCTGTTAGAAAAATTTTAAGATCTCTTCCAAAAAGATTCAAACCTAAAATTGTTGCCATAACAGAAAGCAAGGATGTTGATAAAATCAAAATTGAAGAACTAAGAGGAAATCTCCTTACTTCTGAATTAGACTTTGGAGTTCAAGACAAAAAGAAAGGAGTAGCCTTTTCCTCTCATTCCAAAGAAAATGAAAGTGATGTTGATAGTGATGAGGACTATGCTTTATTTGTTAAGAAATTCAAAAGTTTCTTTAAGAACAACAATATCAATAGAAAGTTTGATGAAAGCAAAAGTCCTAGATTCCAAAGAAATCCCAAAGGATCATTTATTAAAATGGATGTGCAATGTTACAATTGCAAGGGGTTTGGACACATTGCCCAAAATTGCTCCACCCCTAAAGAATTTGAAAAAGGAGACAAGAAAGGAAATAAGGCTCTAAACATAACTTGGGATGAGGAAGATGAAGAGTGTGACAAAAATGAATCCTCTAACGATGAAGATGAAAATTACCCTAATTGGCTTCTACTCTCTTCTATTGAAGATCCTAATGAGCATAATGGATTAATAGATGACACATTAGGGCAAGAAGAAACTAATGAAGAAGATGAGGATAATGGAATCCAACAAGCTTATAATGAACTATATGAAAATTGGGAAATCTTACTTAAGAAAAATACAATTTTAAAAGAAGATTCCAAAAAGCTTGTAAATGAAGTGAGTATCATAAAAGATGAATTGAAATTAACAATCAATGAGAAAAACAACTTGGAACATCAAGTCACCACTCTTAATGAAGATTTAACTCATGCTCAAAAACAAATTCATAATTTACAATCCAAACTTGAATCTAGTCAACTTGAAACAAGCTCTCTCCAAATAAAACTTAATAAAGGAAAATTCATTGTTGACAAATTCACTTTGGGAAATGACAAATTTTATCAAATGTTGGGCATGCATAAAATTTATGGTGACAAGAGTGGAATAGGTTTTGAAGGTTCCCCTAGTAACATGAAGAATAGTTCTCAAACCTCTACTAAGAGTCCCCACAAACCTATAGTTGAGAGAAACTATACACCTAGATGGACTTGTCACTTTTGCAATCGTAGTGGACATTTGGTCCCTAATTGCCCATACAAAATTAGGTTGTCTCTCAAAAATCCCTCTAGAATACCTTTCAAATTTGTACCCAAGAACATTCCCTATAAATCCCCTTTATCCACTTGGATGGTAAAAGGAACAAACTTTGAGAGTCTCCTAGTTCAAACCGCTTTAAAAGCAAAGGAAAACCCTACTTGGTTCTTAGATAGTGGTTGTTCTAAACACATGACGGGAGACCGATCTAGATTCAGCTCTATAGTGGAATATGATGGAGGAAATGTTTTGTTTGGAGACAATAGTAAAGCTCAAATCATTGGCAAGGGAAGTGTGAAAGGAGATCAAATACCAACTTTAAATGATGTATTCCTTGTGGAAGGATTGAAACATAATCTTCTTAGCATTAGCCAATTATGTGACAAAGGAAACAAGGTTGTATTTGATAGTCAATCTTGCAAAGTGGTAAATGATAAAACCCATCAAGTTATTCTTACTGGATCAAGAACTAAAGGAAACATTTACATTATAGAAGAATGTGATGAGAATGAATCTAGGTGCTTGATAACTAAAGATCAAGAGAATTACTTATGGCACCAAAGGATGGGTCACATAAATTTCAAATTGATGAAAACCTTGTCTAAGAATGAAATTGTGAAAGGGATTCCCAAGTTAAGTGATGAAAAATCTGAACTATGTAAGGCTTGTCAACTGGGAAAACAAATCAAGAAGAGCTTTAAAGGTTTAAAGGATATATCGTCTTCTCGTCCTCTTGAATTAATCCACATGGACTTGATTGGACCTGCACCAGTGCAAAGTATTGGAGGAAAGAAATTTATCCTGGTTATGGTCGATGATTATTCTCGTTTTGGATGGGTTACCTTTCTTCATGCCAAATCGGATGCAGTGGACAATATCATAAGAATTTGCAATAAGATTCAGGTAGAAAGGGACTGCAAAATTCAGAAGATCAGAAGTGATCATGGGGGAGAATTTGAAAATGAAAAGTTTGTTAGGTTTTGTGAGAGTCATGGAATCAATCATCAATACTCAGCTCCTAAAACTCCTCAACAGAATGGAGTAGCTGAAAGGAGAAATAGAGTTATTCAAGAAATGGCTAGGACCATGCTTAATGAAAAGAATCTTTCTCGTAATCTATGGGCTGAAGCTGTGAATATTGCTTGTTATCTCATCAACAGAGTCTATCTCACTAAGAATACCAACAAAACCCCTTACGAAATTTATTTTGAAAGAAAACCAAATTTGGGGTATTTGAAAGTGTTTGGAAGCAAATGTTACATTCTAAGAGATAGGGAGCAGTTAGAAAAATTTGAGCCTAAATCTGATGAAGGAATTTTCCTAGGCTAATCTGAAAGGAGCAAAGCTTATAGAGTTTTTAATCATAGAACCATGACCATAATGGAATCAGCTCATGTTGTCATAGATGACACGAATCAAGTTGGAAGAATTCCCCAAGATGATGATGAAGTTGAAATTGATATTGACCAATCTAGTCCTAAAGATAGTAGTGATATCATTCCTTCCAAAGCCATTGTTCCAATTAAATTGATGAAAAATCACACAATGGATAATGTTATTGGAGATATTAGCAGTGGGGTTATGACCCGGAGACAAGTCCAAAATCTATGTGCTCATTACTCCTTTGTCTCTCAAATCGAGCCTAAGAACTTTTCTGAAGCTGAATCAAAATCTGAATGGATGGAAGCTATGCAGGAAGAATTGAATCAATTTAAGAAAAATGATGTTTGGGATCTTGTCCCATTGCCTGCGGAGAAAAATCCCATAGGCACTAAATGGATTTTTAAGAACAAGTAAGATGAATCTGGAAATGTTGTGAGAAACAAAGCTAGACTTGTAGCAAAAGGATATGCTCAAATAGAAGGAATTGATTTTGAAGAAACTTTTGCTCCTGTAGCCCGTTTGGAGTCCATAAGAATTCTATTGAGTTATGCTAGTAGCATGAGGATCAAACTATTTCAGATGGATGTTAAAAGTGCCTTCTTGAATGGAGAAATTGAAGAAGATGTTTATGTTACTCAACCTGAAGGCTTTGAAGACCCTCATCATCCTGGGTATGTTTATAAGCTCAAGAAAGCTCTCTATGGATTAAAACAAGCACCTCGGGCATGGTATGAAAAGCTTACGAATCATTTGATTGAAAATGATTTTGAATGTGGAAAAGTTTATAAGACTCTGTTTATCAAGAAGATTGATCAAAACATTTTTGTAGCTCAAATCTATGTTGATGATATCGTATTTGGATCTACTTCAGAGAAGTTAGCACAAGGATTTTCAGAATTAATGAGCTCCACTTTTGAGATGAGTCTGGTCGGTCCCCTGCAATTATTTCTAGGATTACAAGTTAGTCAAACTGACCATGGTATCTTCCTTAGTCAATCCAAGTTTGCCCTAGAAATAGTGAAAAAGTTTGGCTTAGGAGAATCTAAGACTAGTTGCAATCCTATGGGCTCCACTACTAAAATATCTAGTGACCTTAAGGGTAAGAAAGCTGACCAAAAACTTTATAGGAGCATGATAGGAAGCCTTCTCTATCTCACTGCTAGCCGCCCTGATATCTCGTTTAGCGTTGGAATATGTGCTAGGTATCAATCTGACCCCCGAGAGTCTCACATTAAAGCTGTTAAACGTATCATAAAATATATTAATGGGACTTCTCATTATGGTATCTGGTATCCTCATGACTCAACTCTGCAATTAATTGGATATAGCGATGCAGATTGGGCAGGATCAATAGATGATAGGAAAAGCACCAGTGGCTGCTGCTATTTCTTAGGGAACTGCTTAGTAGCCTGGCGTAGCAAAAAGCAAAATTCTGTATCCTTGTCTACTGTAGAAGCTGAATATATTGCTGCAGGTAGCTGCTGTGCCCAGCTGTTGTGGATGAAACAAACTTTATTAGATTATAATGTTCCACAACAATGCATGCCTATCATGTGTGACAACTCTAGTGCCATCAGTATCTCAAAAAATCTTGTTCAGCACTCTCGTACTAAACACATTGACATTCGCTATCATTTCTTGCGTGATCATGCTGACCAAGGCACAATTGAGTTAATGTTTGTCCCTACAGATACTCAATTGGCTGACTTATTCACTAAACCCCTTGGAAATGATCGTTTCATAAAATTGAGACATCAATTGGGCATTGGCCCTTGCCCTGTGTTTTAAATTCTTGTTGGCTAATCACCTGTTCCTCATCTTATTTTTATATCTCTTATAATCAGGTGCTACTAACAAGGTTATGTGTTTTATCTTTGATGGGTAGGCTCCTTTGCAATTAGATGTCAAAGGGGGAGAGAGTTCTCCAATTGAGGGGGAGAAGATTCAAGGGTTGCTATTGTTGAGGGGGAGTAGCATTGCCTAGAGTGCATATTTTGTATAGTTTCTAGGATTGGTCGTCTTTTGTCGTCGCTCCTGCTAGGAAAATCCAAAGCTCCAAAATATCCAAATGCTCCCGAATATCCAAAGCTCCTTAAATATCCAAAGTTGTTGCTGTTCAAGTTTTAAAGGAGATTGAGAGAGAGTTCAAGCTTCAAGAGTTGCCATCAAATTGCAAAGGGGGAGATTGTTAGAGTTTTTGTTTTGTTGCAATTTGATAGGATGCATTCATCTTCATAAAGCTTGTCCTCTCATTCATTCATGGTCTTTTTCATAGGATCATCATGCATATTTCTCATTCTTGATCTTTGTATTTATCATTTGATATGCATGGTTTTCATTTCAGTTTATCTCTTCAGATCATGGAATTTTTGGTTTCAAAGATCTTCCAAGCCTTCCAAAGTTTATATCTTTAAAATCATAATTTTGATTTGGAGTTTTCATGGCTTTAAAAAATTCAGTTTTCATCTTCTTTCAGTCATGATTTATTGCTTGGTATTAGTGTCTCAAAGTTCCCTGGAAGATGCCCTCAAAAGTTACAAGTTTCTCTCTTTTTTCAAAAATCTGGGCTTTTGCCAGAGTTGCCGGTCGACCGGGCCAAGGTTGCCGGTCGACCAGGATCACTCCAGCTCATAAGTGCAGTTTTTGAGCTGTAGCCTTCCAACGGTCAGAAATATGACCGTTATGCTTTCCCGGTCGACCGAGACCTGTTTGCAGGTCGACCGAGGACTAGCCGTTGGCAACTTTTTCTTTATAAAAAGTGGCTTTTTGGTTGAAGAAAGTCGCTGACATTGGAGGGACTTTTGAGGCCAAGGATTAGCAACTTCGCAAGAGCATTTTCAAAGGGATTATGAAGCCATTCCATTAAGTCAACCTTTGATCTTCAAATGGGTGTGCTTTCTTTAATCCTAGTCTTTTTAAAATCATGTTTTGTTTCAAATCTTTGATCTCTTTCAATACATGATTAACAAGTTGCTTTCCTACTAAAATGTTGTCCTTCATAACATGCTTTATACTTTAGTAATCTCATATGCTATGAATACAACATATTGTCATTGTTTCACATGAATTTGTTTTTCTTGTTTCAACATCAACTTGTTAGACTTTAATTTGTCTTCTTTGAAAACAAGATAGTTAACATTGTTAAACTCATGTGTTAGACAACCCACTCTTTCTCAATCATTTGATTATCATCTTTGCATCATTCAAGATTGTATCTTTTCAAAAGGAGAAAGAGTAATTTCTAGTAAATGCATTTTTCATAAACTTTGTCATTCATATGCATGTTTCTAGATCTTGAGGTTTTCATTTTCTATTTAGCCTATTAAGAGGCACTCTTTTGCACCCATATAGTTCTCTTAATCCATGCATTCATAGGCATATTTTCTAAGAGAAATATTTTATGTTGTAGAGGTTTATGCTTAGCCTTGAAAAACATATGTTGTAAAGGTTTATGCTTAGCCTTGAAAAGCATAGTGTTGTTTGTAAGGTTTGAGGTGATCCTAAACCTTAATTGAAGTTAGTGAATACCGATAAGTGTATCGGGAGTGGATGTAGGCAATTTGGCCGAACCACTATAAATGTGCTTGTCATGGTGGTTGCTCTTTTGCTCTCTTTTTCATGAATGATTCTCTTTTGGTTGTATGGAGATTGTTGTTGGTGATTACTTGTGTATGCATATCTTAGAAATCCTTATCTATCACAAGATAATTAATCTTCATCACATCTTAATTGACTTAAAAGTTGAAAGAATTAAAATTGGTCTAGGTTCTTAGTGAATGAATATGCATTACAGATCTGAATGTTGACTGCCATGGCTGATTTTTTGGTTTTTCAAGTTTTAAAACTAGAACTCAGATCTGATTCCAGCCATGAAAACATGCATAGAACTCCATGAAATCATGATCAACATGTGTCTAAATAAAGGAGATGATAGAGGACTATTACCTTGATGATTTGAGTGCCTCAAAACTCTGAAAAGAAAGACTTCAAAGGTCTGAAACCAGCCTGCAACCAGCAATACAGGTGCAGGAATATGTTGCAGAAATTTCTCCTTTGATCTTCTCTCCTATTCCACTTCCCAATCTAATTGGTCTTGATGGTGGGATCAAACTATGGAATCCTAAGAAGGGTTTTCAGAATTACTTTTTGTGGAAACAACCCAGGACCTGATTCTCTTCTCTCCAATCAAGAAGAAGAAGGAAGCAAGGGCTGGGCGTGAGTGTGCTGGCTTCTTGTCTTGGGCTGCCAAAAGAACTCCAAACTGTTGCACGTCCAGAATTAATTCTGGTTGCTTTTATTCATCTGATCCACGCCTAGGGTAAAGAGGGA
Organism: Cinnamomum chago; assembly: GCA_038049695.1. NCBI lineage: Eukaryota > Viridiplantae > Streptophyta > Magnoliopsida > Laurales > Lauraceae > Cinnamomum > Cinnamomum chago. The sequence continues at coordinate 55,033,401 of CP142456.1, forward strand.
TATTAATAAAATAGTTCACATTCCTCTTTAGAGTTCTATCTCCAATAGGAATGACCATCCCTAAAATTAAGCAACCAATCCCCTTAGTTGTGCAACACTTTCTAATTAAAGATACTAAAGATTAGTAAGCTTTAATTATAGGAATTCTTTCCCAAATAAGAGTTCTTACTTCCAAGTAAAGAAACCTAATCAAACTTGGAAACCTCACACAAGGGGCTCCACTTATGGCTGGCCCACAAGATAGCTTAACACACAATGCCCACTAGTTAATAATTTAGCTAGAGTTAAATTCATGTATGCTATCAAAAGCCTATTTGAATTTAAACTCAAAATTATTCTTCCACAAAATTAATTCAACCACATATCATTTAATTAAAATAGGAAACCATGCCAATATAGGAAAGTGGCAAGAAGAGGGACCAAAAGACATATTTGCCCTTGGCTCCCAAAATGACCAAAATGTCCATGCTAACCCCATAGCAACATTAGGATCATTTTAACCCTAACTCATTCCACTAAAGAGTTATGGTTGCACTCCAGGGACAAATATTAAATTGCAAATTAAGCTCATCATAAACCGACGATTGTCTTTGACCTACCAAGTATAATGACCATAATGCCCCTCTATGTAACATCCATAATCAAGTAGGTTAACCGATGTACTATCTACCTTCTTGATTACATCTCAACCTTAGAACTTCATACCCTTGACTTAATCATCATCCGGATATCATTCTCTTGATCCAGGGAGCGACCCACAAGTTTAATATCCATATGGAACATCCATATACTAAGATCTTAGATTCTGATGATTAATCGGATAAATCTAAGGGGACGATCATTCCATCACATGATGGCATAGATTCCATATTGCATTTGCACGTCCCAACTAATCGAGCCCGAGCACCCAAAACACAGAGCTGTTGACCCATGAACAGGATCTCACCCATAGTGAATTAAAGCACAAGAACTTGACTTCGTCAGTTCATCCACAAATGCTCAAGATTAAGAGCACTGGTCACTCAGTAGCAAGAGGTGAGTTGATCTCTCTCTGTGATAGTACTATTAAAGAGATCACACCTACAAGTGGTCCTGTTCAATGCATGACACATGCACTAATGAGATAAACCCGGAAAAGACCTCCCGTGACTAAGGTAAGTCACCCTGAATATAGGAGAGTATCTCATTATAACTTATACCAAGATGAAGTGCCCAACTCCATCTCTCAGTTATGAACAAGTTTATTGTTTCAAGTGTCCATGACTCAGACCTTACTGTGTGTAGCCACTACACACCCAAGTCATTTACTAGAAAACAATGGGCCTTACACAACCATACATATACACAAGTATAAAGAGAAAGATGTCATTCCATTAAATAACCAATAAATATCCAGTAACAGAGATGTAAGTGCAGTCAGTGGGCTTTAGGGCATACACCAATCCCAACACTTAGAGCTCATCCTATTCACCCCCCCCCTTAGGATTCGGTCTTGGACTTTCAATAACAATTGATGTGAGATAATATAGCACATGTTGAATGTCATCTTGTTATGACACAATATTAGACACTGTCACATACGATTCATTATGTCTCATGTTTATTCTTGCACGATTATGCCTAGTGTACTTCTCATTGTCATCTATATGATCACATATCTCTATATTCAATTGATGTTACATGTATATGCCTATTATACTTGCTAAACTTGTTATATTGTCTATAATCTAATGTTGTTAGACTTGCATTATAAGTGACGACGCCAAGTCTGAGAAGGTCGAGGAGACACCTTAGGAGTTAGTTGAGCACACCCTTGATTACGCTCTCTAAGAATCTTGGCTATGCGAGAGCTCATTATATGAACCACCCTTTTGTTTGGTTTATGTCTTGTATTCCGGTTTGACCGGATTGGTTCATTGGGTTAGACAATGACCAGGTTCAGGGTCAGAGGTATTTTGGTCATTGTACCAGGGTTTTCTTAGAGGCCAAGAAAGCAAAGATTATATATATTGATGCAATCGGTGTCGCGACCCCGGAACGGGACCCCCGGGCCCGCGACGTTGTTATTGTGTACATACATTGAATTTTTGGAGATATACTTTCCCACAGGTTTCCGCGGTGAGGATTCCCAAAGAAACACGCGGAATCTGACTCACACGACCAAGTTTCCAGAAGCGTGTAGCAAAACACATCAAGATAAGCACCAGTAAATCTTTAAGTGCTTTGACAAAATAATACAAGACATAGTATAAAAGAAAGAAGCTAACATGGCATTCTATTTAATATTCAAGTCATAAGACTAACACGAAAGTAAGTTAAGTTTTGTTACAATCCATAAGAGGCCAACAGAGGCCAAAACAATTCTCTGAAATAATCAAAAGAAACCCCAACAAAAATGATGACGAGACTCAAGGACCCGCCCGACGTCTAGATGACGTCGTCGGGCTGCCACTCTCTCACAGGGGTTGGCTCACAAGCCTCCTCCTGACGCTCCTCCTCAAAGGTAACGTCTCCTGTACCTGGGCACCAATAAACAAGGGTCAAACACAACGGTTTGGCAGGTAATCAATTTAGGGTGCAAGCATGAACCAATAACGTTTAAGAAAACATATAAGCAAATCCTTGAATTGAAATACTATAATGACTGAGATACATTCGCAGAAATATTTAACGGAACTGAGGTACTAAAACAAACTAGCATGAGTACATAATATATCATGAATAGTTATCATCCACAAAGAGCCCATCCTTTTTCTATCATTTATATAATGAAAAGAGCAAGCACGCACGACAAGCACGATATACATAATATAATCACGACACGATATCCCACAAAGACGGGAATTCCGGCCGCGGAACCGGACACGCACGTTGTGTAATAAATACACGACTAGTCTGCAGACAGTCCACATGTTTAAGGACCCCCAGGCAGTGGATCAGACTGAAAGGGCAGTCTAAGCTCAGTGGTGTTACTTAATTCATGAATGCACAAAACACGCGAAACACAATCAAAACATGTCGAGATAAAAAGGGGAAATCACTTATCAAAACACGATGAACACGACTAGCAAGGGCATAATTAATATGCATAACACGCTTAGGAAGTGATCCCCTTTTTCTTGAAACACATCTTCAAAACGAGCTTGTACTTAAACTTCAAAACGAGTACACGATGATATTCATTATATCGAAACCAAAGTATGAATACAAAGCCTATCAAGCTCGTGCAAGGACCTTTGGTTGATCATTGTGCAGCCGAAACCCAAATGTTGGAATTAAAACAGAATTGGTGCCCCAGAAGTTCAAGGACATCTCGGGTTTCGAGTGCATAATATCAGGCTAAAGGCCACTTAACATGTTCTAGTTTTCATTCTTGCAAAGACTCTTCAAAACAGGAAATTTGTCAATTTCGGTCACCTCGCGGTCAGGTGTCGGCTAGCCGAACTAGGGTCTGGCGGCTAGCCGCCAGCTGACCGCTGGGAAATCCAGGTCCAACACAGCCCTCTGGAAAAGGAACCGAACTGACTGCGGTTAGCTTACGGTTAGCCGAACTGGGACTTGGCGGTTAGCCGTAAGCTGGCCGTAGGGCTGACTGCTGGAAATCCAGTCTGAAATATAGCTCTCGGGAAAAGGAACCGACAGGCGCGGTTGGCCAGTGGTTAGCCGACATGGGGTATGGCGGCTAGCCGCTTGCTAACCGTCAAGCTGACCGAAAACCAATGTCCAAATGTCAGCTTCTGGAAAGGGAACCGCCGAGCTCGGTCAGCTCGCGGTTAACCGAAATGGGGATTTCGGTTAGCCGCCAGCCGACCGACGGCTGACCGAACTGCACGGGAAATGCAGTCCAGTTTAGATTTTTACATTTCCTTCTTCCCTTCTTCCTGTTTCTCATCCCACTTGCACTCCCTGAGCCTACATGCTCTCCAAGGGACAAAACACATATTTTTCCCAATCTCAAACATTCAATCCAAAGAAAACATGATCATGAAGCTTATAAACATATTCATATGCAAACTTTCTAAAACAACAATGAAGCTTAGAATACACATGCACAATGGTCCTATAGAGATTACTTGCCTTGCCCAAATGCTAAACACTCCTCCCCAAGCACTTCACTCAAGCCAATCCAAAGAACTACAAAAACCCAAGAAAACCACACAAAACTCACTCAATCTTGAAAACAAGAAACCATTTTACCAAAAGGGTTTGTAACATGGAAAACAAGATCTTTAAGGAACTACAAAGACTTTATGAAAAGCATGGGTTGAAGCTCTTACCTAGAGAAGGTCAAACAAGAGAGGAGGAAGAAAATGAAGAGCTTGTCCCACAAGAAACTCCAAGAAATTTGTACCAATAGAAAGCTTGCAAGGAGAGGAAGAAGATGATGGTCTTGGGATTCTATTTGGAGATCTCTAGCTAGATCATGCAAGGTGAGGAAGATGGAAGAGAAAAAGGGATTTTTCCAGCCCTAGGTCAAGAGATTGCAGAGATTTGGTAAAGTGAATGAAAAGAGAGGGAAATGGGGCTTAAGTGATGCTAATGGGCCCCAATTAGCTTGAACCTTGAAATGGCCAAAACATGATCTTGTGGACCTTGAATGACTTCGACAAAGAAGGATAAAACGATCCTCGAAATATCTAGTTTCCAAAAAGTATCTTTTTGACATGGTTTTGAGATCTCGAAAATTGTGTCCAGATTTGTGCATAAAAGACAATTTTACCCTCTTTGGCCAAAACATGGGTTTTTAGGCTTCAAACATGAATGTGCTTAAGACGAAAGGTGTAACACATATAAAAATCATTCAGATGAAATCTAAATCACAATCACACGGAAACCGAAATGATCCTCCCAAGCTTACACGTGCACTTAGGCCTTCCTGAGTGTGTCAGACTAATACTAAACATTCTCAAAATTCCCAAAGCTATGTCCAAGACTAAAACTAATTACTTCTAACCCAACGACAACTAAACCCACTTAGGATTAAACACATACTAATCGCACACTAATCGACTTGGTCTGGGTCGGGTTCTAACATCCTCCACCCCTTAGGAAATTTGGTCCACCAAATAAATCAAACAATTACCTCTGGTAAAAGCTGTGGATACTTCCTCTGCACTTGCTCTCTCAATTCCCAGGTGGCTTCCTCTAGCTCGTGATTTTCCCAAAGTACCTTGACCCAATGAATGGTCCTGTTTCTCAATTCTTGCTCTTTGGTGTCAATGATCTTGATCGGTCTTTCCACATACGAGGCATCTTCCCGAATTTCTAAAGGCTCATGTTGTAGAATGTGTGCAGGACTAGAGACATATTTTTTGAGCATAGAAACATGAAAAACATTGTGTACCCCAGAGAGTTCCGGCGGTAACGCAAGCCTATAAGCAACATCTCCAATCTTGCTCAAAATCTCATACGGACCAATAAACCTTCTAGACGATTTGCCCTTCTGTCCAAACCTCAAAGTCCCTCTAGTTGGTGAGACTTTCAAAAACACCTTGTCACCTACTTGAAACTGCAATTCTCTTCTGCGAGTATCTGCATAACTCTTCTGCCTACTTCGGGCGATCTTCAACCTTTCCTGAATCAGCTTGACTTTGTCACTTGTCTCTCCAACTATCGTCGGTCCATGAAAACTACGCTCACCGACTTCTTCCCAGCAAACCGGAGTTCTGCATCTTCTACCATAAAGTGCCTCGAAAGGTGTCATACCGATGCTCGAGTGGTAACTATTGTTATAAGAAAATTCACAAAGAGGTAAGCACTCATCCCACTGAATCTTGAAATCCAACACACAAGCACGCAACATGTCTTCGAGAGTCTGTATCGTCCTTTCTGACTGACCATCGGTCTGAGGATGATAAGCTGTGCTGAACTGAAGTTTGGTACCCATCGACTCATGAAGAGTTTTCCAAAATTTTGAAACAAACCTACTGTCTCTGTCTGAAGTAATGGAGACGGGTTGACCATGCTTACTAACAATTTCATCAACAAATAACTTTGCAAGTGGTGCCATATGCATCATGTTCCCTGTCTTCATTGGAATGAAGTGAGCAGACTTTGTCAAACGGTCTACAATAATCCAAATTGCATTATTTCCCTTCTTGGTATTAGGCAAACCGGAAACGAAATCCATGGTAATGTGCTCCCATTTCCACTCCAGAATCTCCAAAGGCTGTAACAAACCTGGAGGCTTATGATGCTCTGCCTTAATCAACTGACAAGTTAGACAACGAGACACAAAAGCTGCTATCTCTCTCTTCATGTTGTTCCACCAAAATCTATTCTTCAAATTATGGTACATCTTCGTGCTACCCGGATGCATAGAATATCTCGTGCTGTGAGCTTCATTCAATATTGCACTCTTCAAATCATAAACATTTGGCACACACAACCGGTCACGGAAATACAATATCCCATTCACCATCTTGAAATCGGGACGTTCTGCAATAACCTCTACTATCTTAGCCAAGTCTGGGTCTTGTAACTGATTTTCCTTGATCTTCTGGATGAAGGTAGGTTCTGATACTGTCATATTTGCTAACATTGCACCCAATCTCAGGGTTTGCACTTCTACACCCAACTCTTCAAACTGTTGTAAGACACCCATTCCTCTCAAACTGGCCAAAACCACTGATTTTCTGCTCGAAGCATCAGCTACAACATTCACTTTGCCTGGATGATACTTGATTGGAAAGTCATAATCTTTGATATACTCCATCCATCGTCTCTGCCTCATGTTCAAATCCTTCTGCGAGAACAAATACTGTAAACTTCTGTGATCTGAATGGACCTCAAATTTCTCTCCGTAGAGGTAGTGTCTCCACATCTTCAATGCGAAAACAACTGCTGCCAACTCCAAGCCGTGAGTCTCATAATTCTTCTCATGGTCCTTCAACTGTCTCGAGCCATAAGCAATCACCTTGCCATCCTACATCAATACACAACCCAGTCCCACATTCGAAGCATCTGTATAAACAATAAACCCGCCGTTGCTCGAGGGTAATGTAAGGATTGGGGCGGTGGTTAACCTTCCTTTCAACTCTTGAAAACTGGTTTCACACTGATCGGTCCAAACAAATGGGACATTCTTCCTAGTCAATTTTGTCAACGGGGCTGCAATGGACGAGAAACCTTGGACAAATCTTCTATAATAACCTGCTAACCCCAAAAAACTTCTAATTTCTGTCACACTGCTCGGCCTTGCCCAACTAACAATTGCCTCTATCTTGGCTGGATCAACTGCGAAACCTTATCTGGAGATGATATGGCCTAGAAAAGCAACTTGCTCTAACCAGAATTCACACTTACAGAGCTTTGCATACAGCTGGTTGTCCCTCAAGAGTTGCAACGCTGTCCTCAAATGTTTTTCGTGCTCCTTACTCTTGGAGTACACAAGGACGTCATCAATAAACACTACTGTGAAGTGATCCAAATAGGGTGCAAAGACCTTGTTCATCAGAGCCATAAAGACTGCGGGTGCATTTGTCAAACCAAAGGGCATCACTAAGAACTCATAGTGCCCATATCTTGTCCTAAAGGTTGTCTTCTAAACATCTGAGTCTCTAACTCTCAACTGATGGTACCCTGACCTCAAGTCTATCTTGGAAAAATAGGCTGCTCCTTGCAATTGGTCAAACAATTCGTCTATCCTTGGCAATGGATATTTGTTCTTCACAGTCACATGGTTCAACTTCCTATAGTCGATGCACATTCTCAAACTCCCATCTTTCTTTTTCACAAACAAAACTGGTGCTCCCCACGGTGAAACACTTGGCCTAATAAAACCTTTGCTCAACAAATCCTGCAATTAGAGCTTTAGCTCACCCATTTCTGCTGGAGCCATCCTGTATGGTGCAATCGAGATCGGAGTTGTCCCTGGAAGGAGCTCAATTGTGAACTCAACTTCTCTAATTGGTGGTAGACTCGGGATCTCTTCTGGAAAAACATCTGAAAATTCACACACAATGGGGATATCCTCCACCCCTTGGGACTGTTTATCCTCCATGATAAACGCAATAAATGCCTGGCACCCACTCTAAACTAATCTGCTTGCCTTCAAGACTGAAATAAACCTTGCCTGAGATTTTCTCCTATTCCCCTGAAATATCAATTATGTCTGTGGTCCTTGGAATCTGAATGTGATGGTCTTACTAAAACAATCCATAGTGGTATGATATGCTTTTAACCAATCCATGCCTAAAATGACATCAAAATCATGCATGTCCAAAACTATGAGGTTGGCCGGTAGATTAACATCTCCTAACAAAACTGTACAACTAGGGTAATGGGTCCTACACACAACTTGTTTCCCTACTGGAGTGGTCACTACTAAAATATAATCCAACTCACTACATGGTGTATCAATCAACTTAGCAAAACTAGGGGATGAAAATGAATGTGTGGATCCAGGATCAAATAAAATCTGGGCTTCTACCCCACAAACAAGAAGTTTACCTTCTACCACGTCTCCTGTAGCTTCAGCATCTGCACGGTTGAGATAATACAAACGTCCATGCATCTGTAGTCTATTTGGTACTTGGTTCTGCCTTCCTTGGCCATGTCTGTTCTGCTGTGGAGCACGAGCATTCTGGTTCTGTGCTTGTGGCCTAGCCTGCTGCTGCTGCTGAGGTGGTCTAATGTGATTCTGAGCTAGTGCTTGGTTCTGAGGAGCTATTTGTCTCTGCTGCTGGTTTCTGTTCCCTTGATTCTGAAGTAGTGGGCAATCCTTGATTGCATGGTTCATAGCCCCACACTTGAAACAGACACCCATGGCCTTACGACATTCGTGTGTTTCATGATTCTTGCCACAATGTCCACACCCTTGCCTCACTTGACCTTGTTCTTGCCTTGGCTTCTTGCTCTGTTGTTGCCTCTGGTTCTGCTGCTGATAGTACTGCTTCCTGTCCTGAACAATCATGTTGTTAATATCTTTAAATGTGTAAGCCCGCTTGACCGCCTCATCATATGTAGCTGGAGGTACTACTCCTATGACATCTCTCATGATGATCGGGTTCAATCCTTCCAAGAACTTTGTTATCTTCTTCCTTTCAGTGTCGATCAACTCGGTAGCATATCTAGCCAATCTTTCAAACTTGGTGGCGTAATCTAGCACCGTCATGCTACCTTGCTTGAGCTGTTGAAATTCGATGGCCTTCTGCCTCTTGACATGAGAGGGAATGTATTTATCTTGAAACTGTGTCTTGAATGCTGCCCATGCCTCTTCGTCAGCCATCACTACATATGGATCATTGACTGTTTGCCACCACTGGTCTGCAAGCCCATAAAATAATGAAGCTGTGAGGTTGACCTTCTGTATACCCGTGCACATGAAGACATCGAAGATCTTCTCCGTATTGACTAGCCAGTCATCTGCCACTAGCGGTTCCTCATTACCTGAAAATTCCTTCGGTGCCCTCTTCCTAAACTTCTCAAACAGTGCATTAGGGTCAGGATCCCTATTTTGTATAACAATCTGCGGACCCACGGGTGGTGCTACGTTTCTGTTCTGAAGTACTACCAAAAGTTGCCTCTAAACTTGTGCCATCTCATCATCCTTCTTTGCCAACTGTTCTTGAAATCTGGCTTGGTTCTCATTAGCCTGTCTTTGCTGTGCTATCATGGCTTGCATAAGTTCCTGAAACTGTGTGGTTGTTGGTGCCTCAGATGCATCTGACTCATTCTGATTACTACCTGAAGCATGATGATTTGGAGCTTTTCTTGGAGGCATATTGCTGTAAAACAAAGAGTTAGAACACAATAACATAGTACAAGGGTTTCTAAGATACTATACGAAAAAATCTATCGAACTCACGAATCCTCGCCACGTTCCTAAGACCTTTCTAGTTTCTTTTAAGTGCCTGAAACATGTCCCGCTCTTATACCAGTCCTGTCGCGACCCCGGAACGGGACCCCCGGGCCCGCGACGTTGTTATTGTGTACATACATTGAATTTTTGGAGATATACTTTCCCACAGGTTCCCGCGGTGAGGATTCCCAAAGAAACACGCGGAATCTGACTCACACGACCAAGTTTGCGGAAGCGTGTAGCAAAACACATCAAGATAAGCACCAGTAAATCTTTAAGTACTTTGACAAACTAATACAAGACCTAGTATAAAAGAAAGAAGCTAACATGGCATTCCCAATAATATTCAAGTCATAAGACTAACACGAAAGTAAGTTAAGTTTTGTTACAATCCATAAGAGGCCAACAGAGGCCAATACAATTCTGCGAAATAATCAAAAGAAACCCCAACAAAAATGATGACGAGACTCAAGGACCCGCCCGACGTCTAGATGACGTCGTCGGGCTGCCACTCTCTCACAGGGGTTGGCTCACAAGCCTCCTCCTGACGCTCCTCCTCAAAGGTAACGTCTCATGTACCTGGGCACCAATAAACAAGGGTCAAACACAACGGTTTGGCAGGTAATCAATTTAGGGTGCAAGCATGAACCAATAACGTTTAAGAAAACATATAAGCAAATCCTTGAATTGAAATACTATAATGATTGAGATACATTCGCAGAAATATTTAACGGAACTCAGGTACTAAACAAACTAGCATGAGTACATAATATATCATGAATAGTTATCATCCACAAAGAGCCCATCCTTTCTCTATCATTTATATAATGAAAAGAGCAAGCACGCACGACAAGCACGATATACATAATATAATCACGACACGATATCCCACAAAGACGGGAATTCCAGCCGCGGAACCGGACACGCACGATGTGTAATAAATACACGACTAGTCTGCAGACAGTCCACATGTTTAAGGACCCCCGGGCAGTGGATCAGACTGAAAGGGCAGTCCAAGCTCAGTGGTGTTACTTAATTCATGAATGCACAAAACACGTGAAACACTACCAAAACATGTCGAGATAAAAGGGGGAAATCACTTACCAAAACACGATGAACACGACTAGCAAGGGCATAATTAATATGCATAACATGCTTAGGAAGTGATCCCTTTTTTCTTGAAACACATCTTCAAAACGAGCTTGTACTTAAACTTCAAAACGAGTACACGATGATATTCATTATATCGAAACCAAAGTACGAATACAAAGCCTATCAAGCTCATGCAAGGACCTTTGGTTGATCGTTGTGCAGCCGAAACCCAGATGTTGGAATTAAAACAGAATTGGTGCCCCAGAAGTTCAAGGACATCTCGGGTTTCGAGTGCATAATATCAGGCTAAAGGCCACTTAACATGTTCTAGTTTTCATTCTTGCAAAGACTCTTCAAAACAGGAAAATTTTCAAATTTCGGTCACCTCGCGGTCAGGTGTCGGCTAGCCGAACTAGGGTCTGGCGGCTAGCCGCCAGCTGACCGCTGGGAAATCCAGGTCCAACACAGCCCTCTGGAAAAGGAACCGAACTGACTGCGGTTAGCTTACGGTTAGCCGAACTGGGACTTGGCGGATAGCCGTAAACTGGCCGTAGGGCTGACCGCTGGAAATCCAGTCTGAAATATAGCTCTCGGGAAAAGGAACCGACACGCGCGGTTGGCCAGTGGTTAGCCGACATGGGGTATGGACGCTAGCCGCTTGCTAACCGTCAAGCTGACCGAAAACCACTGTCCAAATGCCAGCTTCTGGAAAGGGAACCGCCGAGCTCGGTCAGCTCGCGGTTAACCGAAATGGGGATTTCGGCTAGCCGCCAGCCGACCGACGGCTGACCGAACTGCACGTGAAATGCAGTCCACTTCAGATTTTTACATTTCCTTCTTCCCTTCTTCTTGTTTCTCATCCCACTTGCACTCCCTGAGCCTACATGCTCTCCAAGGGACAAAACACATATTTTTCCCAATCTCAAACATTCAATCCAAAGAAAACATGATCATGAAGCTTATAAACATATTCATATGCAAACTTTCTAAAACAACAATGAAGCTTAGAATACACATGCACAATGGTCCTATAGAGATTACTTACCTTGCCCAAATGCTAAACACTAATCCCCAAGCACTTCACTCAAGCCAATCCAAAGAACTACAAAAACCCAAGAAAACCACACAAAACTTACTCAATCTTGAAAACAAGAAACCCATTTTACCAAAAGGGTTTGTAACATGGAAAACAAGATCTTTAAGGAACTACAAAGACTTTATGAAAAGCATGGGTTGAAGCTCTTACCTAGAGAAGGTCAAACAAGAGAGGAGGAAGAAAATGAAGAGCTTGTCCCACAAGAAACTCCAAGAAATTTGTACCAATAGAAAGCTTGCAAGGAGAGGAAGAAGATGATGGTCTTGGAATTCTATTTGGAGATCTCTAGCTAGATCATGCAAGGTGAGGAAGATGGAAGAGAAAAAGGGATTTTTCCAGCCCTAGGTCAAGAGATTGCAGAGATTTGGTAAAGTGAATGAAAAGAGAGGGAGATGGGGCTTAAGTGATGCTAATGGGCCCCAATTAGCTTGAACCTTGAAATGGCCAAAACATGATCTTGTGGACCTCGAATGACTTCGACAAAGAAGGATAAAACGATCCTCGAAATATCTAATTTCCAAAAAGTATCTTTTTGACATGGTTTTGAGATCTCGAAAATTGTGTCCAGATTTGTGCATAAAAGACAATTTTACCCTCTTTGGCCAAAACATGGGTTTTTGGGCTTCAAACATGAATGTGCTTAAGACGAAAGTTGTAACACATATAAAAATCATTCAGATGAAATCTAAATCACAATCACACAGAAACCGAAACGATCCTCCCAAGCTTACACGTGCACTCAGGCCTTCCTGAGTGTGTCCGACTAATACTAAACGTTCTCAAAATTCCCAAAGCTATGTCCAAGACTAAAACTAATTACTTCTAACCCAACAACAACTAAACCCACTTAGGATTAAACACATACTAATCACACACTAATCGACTTGGTCTGGGTCAGGGTCTAACAATCGGTAACCCAAGACTCGGAGTAAGAAAGGCGGGAGCTCTCTCTCCCATGGTTCCTAACCACGAGGGGGGCATGTAAGACCCTGTCTCGAGTGACCTCGATTAACATTAATTAAGTTGTATTTTAGTTTTAAGCGTGTTTAGTGGATTTTGGTTAAGTTGGGAATAGAATAGATTTTTATATAGCTTTGGGGAATTTTGATTGCTTAGTAATTAGTGGAGGCCTTTGGGGGTTCCTTTTTATGACTTTGCATGTGCTTGGGGATTTATCGGAGATTCTTACATTCATTGTTTTAATCCCGTTTTATTTGTATTATTAATCCCTACGAATTTTATATTGATCCCGTGCCCGTTCGAGATCCCGAAAACCGACTTTCCTACCCTTGAGGGCAAAACAGTCTTTTCACACTAAATCTGTACCCAAAACTTGATATCCCCGAAATCCGTGAAACATATACTTTTTGGAAACTAGATAATTCGACGATCACTTTTCTCTTCTTCGTCGAATTCGTTCAAAGCCCCGATAAGCAAGATTTCAGCCCTTGAATGATTCAAGTGGTGGGACCTAACCCAACTATTCTATAAAAAGGGAACTCTCTCCTTCCTTTCCCTTTTCTTAGCTCAACTCCAATCTCAACCTAGGGTTTCCCTTTTCTTCCTTTTTGCTCTTGCCTCCCATCACCAAATCCACCACCAATCTTGCACAAATTGAGAGGTTGAGATCATCATCTTCTTCCTCATCACCATAGCTCTCCATTGATACCATTATTAGAGAAGACCCTCCATTTCAAGACACTCTTTGAGCTCACCTTGTTCATTTGAAGAACCCTCTTCTTGGACCTTTGGCTTGGATTGCTTGTTAGAGACTCTAAGGGAAGTGGATGATTCGATTTTTATGAGCTTTCAATGTTTTATGAGAAATGTGGTTGGTTTTACTTTATCATTCTCATTCATGTTTATTAGCTTGCATTGATTTGAAATAAATGCTCAATAAAGAGTTTTGTTTACTCATTTATTGCAATAGAAAGGCGATTTATAGTCCTTTATTTATGTCTTGATTTAGCAAATGAATCCTTGTGTTTGGTGGTCTCCTTTTTCTCTTTGTCTTATGGTGGAATGAGGTGAAAAAAGTGGAGATTTGATGAATGTTTATGGATGTCTCTATGGTGTTTGGATGATGTTTGAAGGGAGCTTTGAGCCTCCCATTTTGATATAGAAATGAGGCTCAAAGGGTATTGTAAGAAGAGGAAAAGGAGAAGAGCAAAACTGTCCCGGAACCAGTTTCTGGACAGTTCGCTCGAGCGAACATGACACTTCGCTCAAGCGAAGTGTCCAGAAAAGGGTTCCAGTCATTCCAGAGGACAGTTCGGTTGAGCGGACCCCTTGGTCGCCCGAGCGAACCTACCAGAACTCGTCCCAAAGAGTGGTTAGTTCGAGCGAACCATACTTCGCTCGAGCCAACCACCTACTAAATGAGTTCGCTCGAGCGACCTCAACTTTGCTCGAGCGAACCCACCCAGACAACCATTCCAGAGAGCTCCTCGCTCGAGCGAACTGTCCAGTTCGCTCGAGCGATGAGTTTTGTCGGTCAAAGGCTATGTTTGGGACAACGATGAGTTGTTTAAATGTTTTGGGACTATTCATTGAGAACCCCTCTATGTCAGGGGGGTTTTCTAAGCTATGTATGAGGCCATTTGAGAAAGAAACCACATCACGAAGATTTCATTTTGAAAATTCAAAGTGTATAAGGAGCCCGGAATGTCCCCAAAACTTAAAGAGTACCAAATTGTTATTAGATCGACATACGGGATACCTATTCACTTCAAATAAATCTTGAACTCGATACTTTACCCGAAATTTCAATTGTTTATTGTATTTCACTGTTCCCGAGATTTATACTACATGATTTATTATTCCCGAAAGCATTGAAATTGTACTTGTATTAATTACTAGCCTCGAAATGCATTGCCCGATATGAAGTGACAGTTGTGCCTTTGAGCACCCCCGTCTCGTTTATTTATGTATTTGCAATTGATGTATTTCATACTTGTTTTAATCTTGTCATTTAACCTATGAGTCGGCACCACTAAGCTTGGATAACTATGTTGGTCTGATCCACCGACTTGGAGATCCCCCTCTTGTCCCGCCAGTTGCAGTTTGGATCCTGCTACCCGGTTATTACCGTGATCTTGTCCCGATGCCGAAGATTGCTACTGTGGTTCCCGATGCCCAGCTCGCTACCCTGGTCATGTATAGTATATGTATATGTATTTATAAGATCCACTGTTTCTCCTCACCTCGAGTGACTGAGATCGGTGCCTAGTTATTGCTCTATCACTTTAGTGATAGAGGACTTAGCTTCGTGTGGTTGCCATCTTGTTTGTTTCCCTATTCCTTGGTTACCTTCATATGTTTTACAATGCATACTTGTAATTGAATAAATGTTTTATCTTGTTTATAGAAATTGTTATTTAAACAGGCTTAAATGCTTTTGAAGGTAAATTCATTTATTATTATATTGTCATTGTATTTTATCCATTTGTCAAGCCGTCGTGTTTGACCCACTCTCTTTGGTACTCAGGTTCCGTTGTTGGTTATCCCGAGGAGGCTGTCGGAGAACCGCAATAGTTAGTTGAGTGGCATGCTGATGATGTCATTTAGACATTGGATTGCTAGAGAGAGATAACATTTTGGGGAAACTTTTAACCATTCTTTTGGGTTATTACTTTGTTTATATTGGCCTTTGTTGGCCTCTATTTTTGGGAATGTAATCAAATGATCTTTTGTATCACTTTAACTATTCTTTTGGGAAAACACTAATGATCATTGCTCATTCTGATACTTGGTTATACATGTGATTTATCTTGTGATTAGAAGTGAATTATCATTTGATTTGCTACACGCTTCCGCATTTAAACAAAAACATTTATTATATTGATGTGATATCCTCACCGCGGACACCTGTGGGAAATTAAATAAATATTAAATAAATGTTCACACACATCATCAATGTGAATGTGTCCCGATCCCGGATTCCCAGTCCGGGGTCGCGACAGGGCAGAAGTGAGCAAGATTGAGACCTATGGGGAGAGAGTAGGCTAAGTGTTAAAGGGTTTGGAATCCTTATAACGAGTTATCCGATTTCCTGTATAGTGAAATCCTAATAGCTCCGTGGACGAAGGCAATTGCCGAACCACGTAACTCTCTTGTGTTGTGGATTTCTTACGGTTGATTGATCGCATGCGTGTTTGCCATAATTAATTCCCCAACAATTGGTATCAGAACATGGTTGAAGATCTTTGGATTCTGCTTAAGGTGGTGGAGATTGCTCGAGCTATCAAAGCTAGGGTTTTCCCTCTGGCTAGGGTTGCACGTGATGTCATGACCCGGGCTAAAATTACGATGACCCCAAGTCGTGAACTCATTCTTACTCCTGTAAATTCTGAATTAACCGAAGTTAAAACGGAATCCACAAGGGATAACATTCTCAACAAACCTGACAAATATATAATTTTTGCAGAAACATTTAAATTTGACAATATCAATTTACGATTTACATGTATACAAAAGAATAAAGTCATTATACATGTATCATTTCCTTCATTTGCTTGTCAATCGGTGCATACCCAAAACACCACGCAATAACAATTAATTACATCTCAAAATGATTATACAAAATAAATTTTCAAAATGTTATAGTTCTTTTTCGCACTCAGATACCCATATTAAATGGTATCCCGACCATTCCATTCGTTCAGTCCTCCTCGAGGAACAGGAGCGGTCTCCTCCGCTGCCACCGGGGGCGCTGCTGGACTGGCAAGGGCAATTGGGCCTGTAATGCCATCAATAACACCAATGAATACGACGGTTCAATAATGTATAAACAGATCTTGTAATAGCACATGTTAATACATATACTGAATTCATTAAATCTATTTAGTAACAACTACCATTTTAGACAAGTCTAAATAATTCCTACAATAACAATAAGTAAACTCAAGAGTTAATCAATTGACATGTACAAGATGATCACTACCATAGGCTTTCATTCATTCATTTCATTTCATTTCATTAATTTACCAACTTCCCTCAAAGGAAGGATTCATCTTCCTAATGGAAGGCATCAATCAATACTCACAGACATGATCGGAACATGTGGGACTTACTAGTGTCCGGACCAGGGACAACTAGCATCACCACGGAGCTCCGGAACGCCCCAAATCCATCTATTGCAGTAGGAATAGTCATTTGTTTCATTTATTAATTCATTGAACTCATTTGAAGTTCTAATATCATAGCTAGATAGTGCCAGACTCAAGAGTTAATGCTTTCCAATAAGCAATCAATTTCTAGATTCAATTCAATTCAATAATTCTTTTCATAACAAGAGAAGGGATTAGCGGTAATACCAATCTCACTAGATTGGGACCCAAGGATGTGGAATCCGATACAATGAGAGAACTTACTAATCATTTATAGTTCAACTCATTTCTCTCTCAAATCTAAACAACCATTTGGGTGTAACCATTGGTTTCCAAATGCACATGTTATTCTTGATGGACATCACATTTATATATTTAATGTGTGCATTGTATAGTCCCCGTAATTATCACCCATAGAAGTTTAATCTTAAAACTAATTTCAGGAGCACTTATACTCACAAGAAATACTCCAAATCCATGCAAAAATCCCAAATCCCAAAAATTTCACTCACAATTAATGTCTGGACCTGTACCAACTTCGCTCGAGCGAGTCCAAGTTCGCTCAAGCGGACGTCTCACAGAACGTTGGTGCGAGCGAACTCCATGTTCGTTCGAGTGAACTGTCCAGAATTCCGAAAATTCTAAACGTTCACTCTGTCACAGAACCTTAGTCGTTCGAGCGAACTGTCCAGAGTTCCAACTTCGAAAATCTAATACTCTCTCTCTCTCTTCTTCTATCTTCCTTTCTCCATTACTCATCCACATCCTACAATAGCATTGGAACCTCCTGTTCCCTCCTCATACATCATCCATTCACAAAACAAAAACTCTAATCATTCATTCACCATTTCATACAATCCATAAATAATCCCAAACTCAATGGAAAATGCACCAAAACCATGGAAGTTCCATGAACTTCTACAATGAGCAACACTAATCACAAGTAAATGCTTATACTTGCCTCTTTTGAAGTTTAGTAGCAAAAGCCCTCTTTCCTTAGTTTGGCTTGACACAAGTCTTCCGCAAAAGCTCAAACCCTAATCCATAAAACATGCAAATGAACTCCTATGAGCCATTTGTGCTAGAAATCACTACAAAACAACTAAAAGAACTTGGAAGTCCTAAGAGAAGACCAACTACTTACTTGTAGCTCCAAGCAAAGAGATCTTGACTTCTCTTTCAAGCTCTATCTCTTCAAAAATGGAGGAAATGACTTGAGGAAGAAGATGAATATGGAGTCTTCTCTCTCAAGGACACTCAAACCACTCATAATCTCACCCTTGATGAAGAGGAATGGAAGAGAAAGGGAGAAGAAAATGGTGTCTAGGGTTTGCTTAAGGTGAAATGAATGAAGCTCATTCCATTCTAATATAAGGACTCCTCACACTAAAACCCCCTTTTATTGAGTGTAATTACATTTTAAGTCAAATGAAGCCTCATTTGGTCAATTTGAAGTCAAATGGGATCGCGTCTATTATGAAAGTTAACGTACTATTCGAGATACACACGTTGGTATCAAGAATTTTCATATTTGACGAAATACGTGAAAACCCGTATTTACGAAAAAAGTCCTTAGCTTACCTTGTTTGAGTCTAAACTCATTTTAACCAATTCTATTTCATTCCATTATGCTTAATGCATCTTTTGAGACTAATTTATCTCTTTTTAGTCATTAATCTTCATTAATCCAATTACTCATGTCTAATTAGTATTAATCCTAATTATTTAGCCTGATTAATTTGGGTTGGGGTTAACATGTGAGCAAGGGAGATTCATGAATCGAATCTTAGAAGGTACTAGTTGGTGTAGGCACTAGTTGGTTCGAACCGGCAGTTTGATCGTTAGGCCACACAGATCGTCCTGGTTTCGTAGAGATTCCAGAAGCAACAGACAATAGGGCATTGCCGAAGGAGGAGGAGGCACAACATGATCTTGCAACAGGAAGGAAACATGATTGCCTTTCCTGATAAGCCACCGGAAACACATGTTTCGAGATCTCTGGTTTGCCGAAGAAAGCTTGAGATGTTGTAGAGGAGCAAGATTATACTGTTGCCCAGTCACCGTCACAAAAGAAAAATAGAGATCAAAAAGATCTCAGGGGATAACAGGAGATCCGGACTCCAATGGCTCTGGCCGGAGAAGACGGAGAAAAGAAGTGCAGCACTACTGCTGCTGGTCGATTGCTAATGGTGAAGAAGATAGAATAAGGGCTGCCAGTCGAAGTGAAGGCCTGTTGGTTTCGCAAAAAGCAAAGGGAGCCCAGGTGGCCATCACCGAAGTTGCAAAGGTGGATCCGTTCACTGTGTTGCAGAATACCAAAGAAAGGGGTTGTACCTGGCCAGTTTCCCTTTGCAGAAATGTAGAGGAAGACACCCTCGTCAGCGGAGATTAAACTGGAAGAGCAGATCTGAAGGCACTGTGCTACATATCAGAAGCCAACAGAACAGTCGATCAGAAGGAAGAAGACGACCTAGTCTGGGTCAGTCCCAGGTCAGGCCAGACCCGACCTGATCCAGAAGCCCAGAGCCAGCAGAACCCAATGTTGACTTCAATGCAACGTCATCAGATGACGTCAACAGTACGCTATAGGGTTTGACCACGATCGGCCGATAGAAAAATGTTTTCGTGATATCTGAAGTATCCAAAGTATGATAGAAGATCTGTTTACACCTGCGGGCTAGTTGCAAGCAGATCTACACACTGGTAGAAGGAGCTTGGCAATTAAATGGTCAACAGGAAATATTGATTGATCGGAGGCAAGAACCTATTTCTACGATATCGAAGACATCCGGAGTCGAATTTCAGATCCGTTTTTTTAAACATGCTCGTAGTAACGAGATCTATAGCGCGGTGCAAAGATCAAGGTTAGAATTGGGTCAACTATACTCGATGATAGGAGCAGCCCTGTCAGCAGGTTTGCTGACATCATCAATGCAAGTTCAAAAAGGGCTAGATAGGGTTTGCAGTTCAGTGATATGAAAATGTTCATTTCGGAGACTCTTGTTGTCTGATCACATGCGATGACATTCATCTTGCCATAGTTCAGTCAACGAAGAAGGAGAAAACAGGAGCTAATATCATACCTACATCAACAGTGGTCAAATAAAGGTTTTGACAGATCTATGACAAGGGATTTAGACCAGGTCAGACAGAGATTTGATCATTTAAAGGCAGAGGTTGTTCTGCAGTTGTAGAGTCATTAGGACTCGAATTCCTAATCCGTTTTCACTTGTATGTTCGTTGTGAATGGATCTTTGCAGGGGTAATGAAGTCAAGGCAGTTTGAAGGCTGGATAGTGAGTGATTCAGACATCGACATCACTCGGACTTGTCAACGGATTCAAGCGTCAAAGTTCGAGGTGGAGTTTGACAAGACGAACTTTTCTTAAAGTCTAGGTGTTGGTTCAACATGTTAAGATGTTTAAGAATGAAGACTACACTATCAATGCAGGGATGTACCATTCAACAAGGTAAGGGAGGACACCGCCATTTATCTTCAAGGTGGCTCAAGTTGTATGGAATTCAAGCCAAGGTGAAGACTGTTAGGTTTATGTCTTATATTCCGATTTGACCGGATTGGTTCATTGGGTTAGCCAATGACTAGGTTCAGGGTCAAGGGTATTTTGGTCATTGTACCGGAGCTTTCTTGTAGGCCAAGAAAGTAGAAATTATATATATTAATGTAATAAGTGACCCTAGACTCGGAGTAAGAGAAGTGAGAACTCTCTCTCCCGTGGTTCCCAACCACGAGGGAGGTAGATGTGAGAGCAAGATTGAGGCCTATGGGGAGAGAGTAGGCTAAGTGTTAAAGGGTTTGAAATCCTCGGAACGAGTTACCCAAATTTATGCATAGTGAAATCCTCATAGTCCTGTGGACGTAGGCAATTTCCGAGTCACGTAAATCTCTTGTGTCATGTAAATCTCTTGTGTCATGGATTGCTTGTGGTTGATTGATCATGTGCGTGTTTGCCCCAATTAATTTCCAAACACCTTTTACTTGATGGGGCTTTATATCTAGCCTAGGTGGCCAATGGAATGTTGAACTTTATTTTATGTTCCGTAAAACTTAATGTTTTTGCTGCCTACTTAATCTTTCCAATATAAGACTTGTTTTAACGTTAACTTGAACTTAAATATGACCTATGGACATTTTTTTTATGCTTTATGCTCTTTTATTCAAATATGCCATGGATGTTTATGGATATCTTGATTTTGATGATAAGTGGGACGTATTAGTTACACTTGCTTCCGCAAAAAGATATTCTAAGTTGCGATATGAAATTATGATGTCTCATACGTGAAACCCCATGGGAACTTATGCTTAGAGAATAAATGAACGCTAGTGCTGGATGACTCGAATCCCCATGCCGGAGATGCCTCGGTGCCCGTGTGTCATTACATGGGACCCGGGCCAAGGGCATTACAATTTTGATAATCTTTTGATGTTTCCTAAACATCCTGTTGCTAGCCATTTACGTTATCCAATATCTCCTGCTCACTTTTATTCTGTAAAGTCTCCTTCCACATAAATTTCTTATATCTAATCGATATACTTTTTATGCCAAAAAAATAAACATGGAAGTAAATTGGTTAAAACAAGACTCCCTACCAAATAGGAAAGGAAACCCTAAAAGATAACTCTAAATCTAATCCAATCTCTTAATATGGAAAGCCTAATTAATTGAAAACTCTAATTAAATAAAGAAACCTAATCAAATGTAAAGCAATCCTAATATACTTGGATCAACGGATGCATGTGTCCAAGTTAGCGATGAATCCAGCAGTCCCCCGTCAGCACTTGAGTCCTTGCTCATCGCGTTGAGTTTCCATCAAAATTTTAAAAATATGCTCTGCTCCCTTTGCTAGCTTCTGCTAGTTCTCAAAACCATGTTATTGCTCCATGTAGAACTTTTTGTCAATTTTCTTATGTTGAAAGGCATTATTGATATTCATCTGCTAGAGCTTCCACCATTCGTTAGTTGTGACTCCAATTTGCACATGTACGGTAGTGATCTTTGGAACCGAACTGAAGGCTTCGCCAAAATTAGTCACGTACTTTTGGTTGAATCCACGCACTTTGAACCACACTTCAAAGCAGTCTACGGTCTCACTAGACCGTCTTTTCCAATTGCCGACCCACATGCGTGCAACCATCTTCACACAGTTTGGACATGGTATAGACACCTCATTTGGCCAATTATGTAGGACCTAAAATACTTACCATATATAGGGACATTCCCATTTTTTTACCATGATTAAATGCTTTTAACATGATTCACACAAATTTAGAAGTCATTAATTTTAAAGCAATTAAAATAGAATCCTAGTGGACGGTTGGAATCCATACGCTAACCCTACATCTCGAAGATCTTTTAACAAGATTATGCACTGTATAGGTTAGCTTCCTGGGAATAAAAGTGAAATCAATAGACTCATACTCAAAAGCAAGAGACTTGATGTCTTGTGAAATTGGGTCAATCGACCAATCCGAGGATCCTTTGATAGTTGCACTACTTTCAACACATTAGACAAAATATGGGCTTTGTGAAAAGCCCTTTGCTCTGGCTTCAATTAAGGCAGTAGAGATTGCTCTTGCCTTAGCTTTATTGGAGGAAGAGAACATCAGACTATGAATGAAGCTGTACCCATCAAAGAACCATTAAACCAAGAGACAAAACTAAATCCAGATTTACCATCGACGGCCATAAATGCTACATTCGAGAAAACACAAACAATATCTTGAGAGAGACTCCAGTTAAAGCCCTGATTGGGATCGTCCAACTTAGTGTGACCTTCATTAGAAGTATAGTTGGGATGGATAATTAACTCGGAGGCAGTATTAAGGGAGGTTAGGGTTTATCTCCTTTTCTCTAAAAAAAATTTATTTTCGACTCTTCCGTGAAGCCCACCAAAGGGACAAAAAAGCTTTTGAAGAGAGACTAATTTGATTATCTGTTAAGGTACAAAACTCCGTGAAAGATTTCCACCAATCCATGATGTTAATACTTGGATGGAAATCAGCTAACAGACGCAAATTAGAGCCAAAACATGAAATATGCTAGGGGTAGAAGTTACTTGACAATACATTGACCCTCATCAATCCATCGAGAAAGGGCCCCTATAGTAAAAGCATTAATATTAGATGAGTTTGGTTTATTAACTTGTTGTACAACATTTAGTAATTTATTTATTTATTTAGAGTCATCCATGTAAAATAAAGTTTTATAAAAAAAAGTTATAAAACTTTGGAGAGCTACTATTGGTGCACCTCCACTTGCTCAATGCACATCCCTTTTTTGCCATGTGGGAAATCCTCAAACTGCCCATCTCCCTCTCATTTCCTCTCTCTCCCTCTTCCTGCTCGCCACCACCTCCGCCCGCGCCCTCTCCCTCTTCCTCTCTCCTTCTCCTTCTAACTGTCTCTCTCCCTCTCCCTCTTTCTCTCTCCCTCTCCCTGCTTGCCGCCACCTCCAACCAGCGCCCACCTCCGCCCGCGTCCTCTCCCTCTCTCCTTCTCATTCTCTCATTCTCTCTCCCTCTCCCTACCCGGGTGCCCCACCTCTGCCCGTGTCCAACCCTCTCCCTCTCCTTCTCCCTGTTTCCCTCCTTCTCTCTGAGTGACTGAATGGTAGGGAGAGAGAGACAGGGAAAAGGAGAGGGGTCAAGCCGCCTACAGAGGTGGGCAAGGTCAAGAGGCGGGCAAAGCTGGGCGGCGAGCAACGAGAGGGAGAGAGACAGGGAGAAGGAGAGGGGGAGATGGAGAAGTAGACAGTCGGGCGCAGGCAGAGGTGAGGGCAAGCAAGGAGAGAGAAAGATAAAGAGGGAGAAGGAGAAGGAGATGGAAAGGGAACAGGCGGAATTGGGCAGCGAGCAAGGAGAAGGAGAGAGATGGAAGGAGAGAGTGCGGGCGGAGGTGGGGGCGAGCAGGGAGAGGGAGAGGGCGCGGGCGGAGGTGTTGCCGAGCAAGAAGAGGGAGAGAGAGGAAATGAGAGGGAGATGGGCAGTTTGGGGATTTCCCACAGTGCTGCCCAGGATTTGAAAAAAAAGGGATGTGCCGTGTGAGCAAGTGGAGTTGTGCCAATAGCAGCTATCTGTCATAAAAGAATGGTATTTTTGTCCATTTCTCAAAATAATTATGGAGTGGACTTGATTGAATGAATTGTGGAAAACTTTTGTAATTTTTTGAAATATTCAAATCTTTATGTACCTTTTTTTAAAAATAAGCCAAAAGTTTTATACTTTTTTTTGAAAATCCTCGTAATTATTATTATTGTTGTTTTTATTTTGCTACATGGATAACTCAAGCACATTCCCATGCTCATGCATCCTTTCCCTAACCATAGACAAATCATATTCTTTCTCTTTAAAGTTATATAATGATTGGGAAAAAAAAACTCATTTATGGTTTTAGGAGAAGCCGCGTCAGCTTCTTAGGGCTCATTTGTGAACGTGTCTCTTAAATGTGTCTTTCCAAAAACACATATGTGCCTTTTTCAATAAAATGTGTATCTTAGGCCCATTTGTGTGGATGTGACCCAATTCAAAGGGATGCCTTCCAACTCTATAAATTAAAGTTATTTTCAAAGTTTTTATATAGTATTCAAAATGAGCAGAAATGCATATGAATCCTTTGTTTTTAAGATGAAATGTGTTTGCTGACGTGGATTAAGGGAAGAAACGTTTGATTTCCATGATTTTTTGGTTGATTTGAATTTTCTAATTATTTTATTAAAAATGGATTTATATGATGGGGATATTAGTTTTAATATATTATTCAGGTCGCATGAGACTTAATCTATGGATTGCACAGGGGCTTCATGCTAGTAATGACTTATACTTGCAAAATTAGAAGCGGTTAGAAGTAAATTTTTCATTTGAGTAACGTGGTCGTTTGTAAAAATAAAAAAAATAAAAAAAACACTGAAAATGGCATATGGTTATTTATATTAGCAAAAACAGAAGTGGTTGGGAAGAAAACTCAATTCTGGCCTTAGAAGACACGTTAGCTTCCTTGGGGCCCATTTGTGCGTTTTCAATAAAATACGTATGTGCCTTTTCAATAAAATGTACCCCTTCTTGGGGCTCATTTGTGAATGTGTCCTTTTAAAATACATTTGTGCATTTTCAATAAAATGTATCTCTAGGGCCATTTGTGTGGATGTGACCCAATTCAAATGGATGCCTTCCAACTCTATAAATTAAGGTTATTTTCAAAGTTTTATATAGTATTCAAAATGAGAAGAAATGCATACGAATCATTTGGTTTTAAAAAACTCAATTATGGCCTTAGAAGAAGCCACATTAGCTTCTTTGGGCTCATTTGTGCCTTTTCAATAAAATACATATGTGACTTTTCAATAAAATATGTCTCTCGAGTCATTTGTGTGGATGTGACCCAATTCAAAGGGATGCCTTCCAACTCTATAAATTAAGATTATTTTCAAAGTTTATATATAGTATTTAAAATGAAATGTGTAAGTTGGCATGGATTATGGGAAGAAAGATTTGATTTTTATTTTTTTATTTGAGTTTTTTAATTATTTTATTTATAAATGGATTTATATGAAAATGATATTAATTTTAATATATTATTCAGGTCGCAGGAGACTTTTAATTTGTGCATTGCACAGGGACTTCATTGTAGTTTTTACTTTTATTTATACTACAGTCATTGAGTTGGTTCCTGCACGTTACTAGAAATAAAAGAAATTGGTTTCTTAATATAGAAGAGAAAGAGAAAGTTCTGATTGTTCATGTATCTCGAGATTCACATGGAGACGAAACACAGTTGTATCTCCATTTTAGCCATAGCACAATTATCATTCTTGACTCAAGAAAGTGTCCAGACATTTTCACATTCTCTACATATTATCTGAAGAATCCCGTGAAAAAAATAACTAGAAAATTAATTGATAAGAAATAATTCCTGTAAACTTGTAAACAATTTTATAGATTTACCTGATTTTCCATTTTTATTTCAACATTATCATGATTTTCTTATAACATTTTTTATTTAGATGATATTTTGAAAATATTGTGTCTACATAAATACCTTGTGACATTGGCGTTAAAATTTGTCTACGACATTAGAGACATTTCATTTGAATTAGAAAGCATAGGAATTAAATACATAGAAATTCATCTCAAATGAGGTCTACCAAAGGATTATTAAAGAGCTGTAATGTGATTTGTGCATGACATGAGGCGGGCGAAGAATACAAAGAAGTAATACATATGAGACCATGACTTTCCTATAATTTGAATTACTAGGATGATGGTTGGGTATTATTTTTCATCTTCCCTTAATTTACTTTCCATTAATGAGAGATTCTTTTTGTGGTCGTCTTTTATGTTTTCACCTTGGATTCTCAATTTAACCACTTCTAGCAAGAATTCCTACACATTGATTCCTATATATTCTCTGCAAACAATCAGCATTGTTATGGACGAGAAACGGCTGGGTTTGGTATGGGTTGGGTGGAACCTCAACCTATAAAATGAAATCCATCACTCCAAACATTTAGAGGAAAAGTTTCTCTTGCAAGCCATTTCCATTAGAATGACACATTTGGACAGTGTAGAGGCAGTACTTGTCGCGACCCCGGAACGGATCCCCGGGCCCACGACGAGTTGATGGTGTTGTTTTCCCACAGGTTCCCGCGGTGAGGATTCCCGAAACACGCGGAATCTGTCTCATATGATCAAGTTTGCGGAAGCGTGTAGCAAATCACATCAAGATAAGCACCAATAAATTGTTAAGTGCTATTACAAATAATAACAAGACATAATATCAAAAGAAAGGAGTTAACAAGGCAATCCCATCATAATTCAAGTTATGAGACTACACAAAGTAAGTTAAGTTTTTGTTACATCCCATAAGAGGCCAACAGAGGCCAATACAATTCTCAAAATAATAACAAGAACCCCATGACAAAATGTAATGAAACTCTAGAAACTCGCCCGACGTCTAGTTGACATCGTCAGGCTGTCACTCTCTTACTGAAGGTGGCTCAATAGCCTCCTCCTGACGCTCCTCCTCAAAGGCAACGTCTCTTGCACCTGGGCACCAACAAACAAGGATCAAACACGACGGTTTGGCAGGTAATCAATTTAGGTGCAAGCATGAAACAATAAATGTTTTAAGGAGATATATAAGCAAATCCCAATGATTTGAAATAGTACAATGACTGAGATACATTTTCGAGAATACATAACAAAGCTGAGATACTAAAACAAACTAGCATGGATACATATAATATCATGAATAGTTACAATCCACAAAGAGCCCATCCTTTCTCTATCATATATAATGAAAAGAGCAAGCACGCATGACAAGCACGATATACATAATATAATCACGACACGATTCCCACATATACAGGGATTTCCGGCCGCGGAACCGGACACGCACGATGTGTAATAAATACACGACCAGTCTGCAGACAGTCCACATGTTTAAGGACCCCCCAGACAGTGGATCAAACTGAAAGGGTAGTCCAAGCTCAGTGGTGTTCACTTAATTCATGAATGCACAAAACACGCGAAACACTATCAAAACATGTCGAGATAAAAAGGGAGAAATCACTTATCAAAACACGACAAACACGACTAGCAAAAGGCATAATTAATATGCATAACAGGCTTAGGACGTGATCCCCTTTTTTCTTGAAACAATTCTTCAAAATGAGCTTATACTTGAAATACAAAAATGAGTACCCGATGGTACTTATCGTACCAAGACGGAAATTCAAATACGAAGTCTGTCACGCATGTGTTAAGGCTTTTAATTGATCTTTGTGTAATTGGGACCCCAAATGTCGGAATGTACAAGAATTGGTGTCCCCGAAGTTGAGTTGCATTTCGAAGTTCCATTTACACAATGTCAATTCAAAACCCTTAACATAGTCTAATTTTTTTTTTCAACCTTCAAGAGAATACAGAAATGGAACAATTCTTTTTCCTGAATCTGGCAGGTTCGCTTGAGCGGAATTGACACTTCGCTCGAGTGAGACAGTTCGCTCGAGCGGACTATAAAGTCACTCGGGCGAACAACTCTCTGTCTTGCACCAGACTAGACAGTGGGTAGTTCGCTCGAGCGGACCATAAGGTCGCTCGGGCGAACAACTCTCTCTCTCTGCGCCCGGACAAAGCAGTGGCCCGGTCTCTCGAGCGGACCAAGGGGTCGCTCGAGCGAACAGGCTTCTGCTTGTGCTCGTTGAGTGCAGAGAAAGCCTTTCTCTTGTACAACTTCCAATACATTTCTCTCCTTCTTCTCAACCTTAAGCCACATACAATCCCTTGAGCCTTCATGCTCACCAAGGGTTCATTTTTCACAATTTTAAACAATCAATCCAAATGAAACATGATCATGAAGCTTATAAACAAGTTTATATGCACAATTTCTAGAATAACAATGTAATAAAAAATACACATGCAACATTGAACCTATAGAGATTACTTGCCTTTGCCCAAATGCTAAACAATCCTCTTCAAGCACTCTTACTCAAGAGCTAAACCAACACTACAAGAACCCCATGGAAAACCATTCAAAACTCAACAAAAATGAAAACAAAGAACCCATTTTCACAAAAGGGTTTGCAATATGAAAAACAAGATCTTTAAGAACCAAAAAGACTTCATGAAAAATATGGGTTGAAGCTCTTACCTATAAATGGCCAAAAAAGAAGAGATGAAGAAAATGAAGAGCTTGTCCCACTAGAAACTCCAAGAAATTTGTATTAGTAGAAAGCTTGCAAGGAGAGGAAGAAGATAATGGTCTTGGAATTCTATTTGGAGATCTCTAGCTAGAGCATGCAAGAGGAATGAAGGGGAAGGGAAAAAGGGGGTTTTAGCCCTAGGTTAAGAAAGTTGCAGGATTTTGAGAAAGTGAATGAAAAGAGTAAAGGAGGAAGAGGGTTGACTTAAAACCTTAGCAAATGGGGCCCAATGAACTTGAACCTTGCATAGACAAAAACATGATCTTGTTGGCCTCGAATAAACTCGACGAAGAAGGATAAAATGATCCTCGAAATATCTAGTTTCCGAAAAGTATATTTTTGGCATGGTTTTGAGATCTCGAAATTTATGTCCAGATTTGTGTATAAAAGACAACTTTACCCTTCTTGGGCCAGAACTTGGGTTTTTGGGCTTCAAACATGAATGGGCTGAAAACGAAGGTCGTAACACGCATTAAAATCATTCAAATGAATTCAAAATCACGATTACACAGAAGCCGATACGATCCTCCCATGCTTACCCGTGCCCTCAGGCCTTCCTGAGTGTGTCTAACTGACACTAAACGTTCTCAAAATTCCCAAAGCTATATCCAAGACTAAACTAATTACTTCTAACCCAACGACAACTAAACCCACTTAGGACTAAACACACACTAATCGAATTGGTCGGGGTCGGGGTCTAACAGTACTCACCTTTGGAATTCACACGCGGCCAATGTGATGCACGGTTCTCATGTGAACGGTACGCCGGAGAGTATTTTCCACATTTAGATGACCGTATCATTATTTGCACTATCTATTAACCATGCCAACAGATAATGAATGGATCATATGGACCCTGCCCATCTCGCAGTTGGAATCATCATGGTAGGCCCTACTCTTAAATCTTTTGAAGATTATTCATATTGATGGGTTATCATTTATGTGCTTTTAGTGATTTTTGACGATTAGTGTGACTACTCTAGTCATTGACACCGGAGCTAGGAAATGAAACATGACCTACAGTGACTAGGAAAACATTAGAACTACAAATGTGTAAGTGCCTAAAAATTACGGACTTGGTTAGATGGATATTTAGTTTATGATATTGCTGTAAAACTTCTTTAGGAAAGATAAACCGCTTGATGACCTGAAAGGGAAGGAAGCGGAGACAGGTTAGAGGCATTGGCTGCTGTCAGCCGGAGGCACTCTGATGCCTAAGTTAGTGCAGTCACTAGACAAAGGATGGTTGAATGAGGAAGAAAAGAGAGTGCAAGGTGAGGATGTATATGATAGCATATGTTTCATAGATTTACCTCATGCATATATATATATAAAGAGGTCTCTCCCTTGGAAGTAGGTGGAGGCACTGTCCCATTGCCCCATGCCATGCTTCCTTAATGGCGGTAGGTGGAGGCAACGTTCCATCGGATCATGCGCCGAATCCTCGTATTAATGTGGACGTGATTGCCTGATAAGGCTAGCCCCTTATCATAATTCGACGCCCATCTTGTCGGTTAATACGTTCTACAATGTAGCCGTAGCGTTATGTGGTACAATTATGACCTTGTACTCATCCTAGTTGTCGCGACCTCGGACCGAGAATCCCGTAGGACTGATCCGGAGTCGGGACATTAGTGTCATAAAACCACAACCATATTCAACTTATTTAATTTCCCACAGGTGTCCGCGGTGAGGATTGTAAGTCCGGGGGATCCGAACCCTAGAGGGGGGGGGGGTGAATAGGGTGAGCTTCATTTATGACCAATTTTAATCAATTATAACTTCTTTAAAACAAACTAGTCACAAGTGATGATTATCAAACAAAATGCGGAAGCTTAAAGAAAACAATCACCACAAAGCAAGCACCATCACACAAGGATTTATAGTGGTTCGGCCTCAATGCCTACATCCACTACCGGCTTGTGATCCAACACCCCACCGGATTTCCACTATTTATGCTTTTCAATAGGCTAAGCAATAACCTTTACAAAATGCTTTTCAAGGCTAAGCAATAACCTTTACAATGATGTTTTTCAAGGCTTAACATCAACCTAAACATTATGCTTTTATAGGCTAAGCAATAACCTCTTCAACCACAAGGTTGGTTATCTCACTAAGTTAGTGTCTATAATACACTTGATGGAGATTCAATTAAGCTCATTACAATGCCTCTTAAATAGGCGGATATGGAAGTGAAAAACTAACTCACACACACACACTAAATGAATGCAAAGATGTATGCTCATGATGTGTGTATGATGTCCTCAATCATTTTTAAAATGAAAGCTCATAAATGTATGCCTAAGGCTTTTGAAAGTTTTAGCTCATAAAACATTTATGATTGAGGAAGGAATGCAAGTCACATGTTAAAAGTAACAACTTGTTAATGATGTCAAAGATTCACAAGTTGTATGAAATGAATTAGCTCTAAACATGTGATGCATAGGGATGTCAATCAAATCAACAATGTAGCTCATAAAACATAAAAATAGATTTGATTGAAATTAGGGGACAAATCATATGAACTTATAAAAACAACTTGAAAAAGATATACCTATCAAAGTAATGCAAGTTGTGAAACTTTAAAACAAAAGTCCATATGATTTGTGAAGTTGTTGAATCCAAAACATAAGATATGTTTGAAAGAGATTTTCTTGAGATGAAAAACAACAACCAAAGATTCAATCAAGTATATGGATCATGTTACATATAATTTCAAAGATTATTTCATTAACATGATCTACTTAGATTTACCAAAGATAAAGTACTACTTGGTTTGAATCAATGGTGATGCATCCAAAACAATAGATCAATTCAAAATATAAAACATGTTAAGGACACAACAAATCATAGTTTATCATGTTACTAAAGATTTACCAAAGATAAAACAAAAACATGAAAACATATGATATGAAAAGATGTTGAATCCAAAACATAAGATAGTTTTGAAAGTGATTTTCTTATGATGGAAAACAACAACCAAATATTCAATCAAGTATATGAATCATGTTACATATAATTTCAAAGATGTTTCCATTAACATGATCTACTTAGATTTACCAAAGATAAAGTACTACTTGGATTGAATCAAATGGTGTTGTATCCAAAACAATAAATCAACTCAAAACATAAAACATGTTAAGGACACAACACTTCATACATAGTTTATCATGCTACAAAAGATTTACCAAAAGTAAAACAAAGCATGAAAACATATGATTAAGGAAAGTAGAGCCTACTTGATGATTTAACTTCATTAATCCAAGCTTTAGCTTTCCTAATGATCCCCTTCATCCCTTAGTTCATTTCCCTTTGATTGGCCTCAAAACCTCTCAAGGATGGCCTCTTGATCATCAATTTTTTCAAAGGAATGAACCACTTTTTATAGCCAAAAAATGCCCAACGGCTAGTCCCGGGTCGAGCTGCCATGATCCCCGGGTCGACCTGGCCTTCATAACGGTAAAAAAAGTTACCGTTTGAAAATTGGCCAACGGAAGTGTACCGGGTTGACCTGGCCCTTACCCGGGTCGACCTGGTACACTGCAGTTTCTGGCCCAGGACCAAAATTCCCAAAATTGCATATTTTTTGCATTTTTCAAAGTTTTTCTTGAGGGAACTTTTTGGGCCATTAAATCAAGCTTGGAAACATGTTTTAAATCATTCTAAGGGGTTTCAAAACATGAAACACAAAAGGCCTAAAATGATTCAAAAGATTTCAAACATAGGCTTGCTTGATTTCTAAAAAATCTTTTCTAAAACAAATGCATCCAAGTTTTAAAAGCAAATCATGCATAAATTGATACTTTTACAAATCTTAAAAGCAATGCATGAATAAATCAAGATTTCAAGTTTTTATAAATCAATGCATATGTGTGTAAATCAAATGATGCTAGAATGATTATGCATCAATCAAATTGCAATCTACAAAATTCCTAACAGTCTCCCCCTTTGCAATTTGATGGCAACTCACTAACCACTGAAATTACACACTAAGTCTTCAGCTCCCCCTCAGCTGGACAAGTCTTGAAATCTTCTTGGATGCTCCTCCTCTTAGCTTGGGCTCTTGGGCTCTTTTCTTCAATCTTCTTGATGCTTGGAGCTTGATCATTCTTCAAGCTTTCTCTTCTTCTTTCCTTTCTATGACCAAGCATCTTCTTTAGTTCCAAGCTTTCTTTCTTCTAATAGCTCTCCCCCTTTGACCATGCCTCTCTCTCCCTTTGGCAAGATATGCATTCTCTCCCCTTGTAGAAGATCATACAACATCTCCCCTTAGGAAGCTTGGACATTCTCTTCCCCTCTTGAGAACTTGAATGCTCTCTCCCCCTTTGAAGAGTAGGAGATCTTTGAGTACTTGAACTCTCTCTCCCCTTTTGCCATTAAATTGCAAAGGTACCTACACACAAGAGACAAGGAGAATACCTTTAGTAGCACCTGTTAACAAAAGAAATCGAAAATGATAATCATAACAGGGGATCATGTATGGAAGTTATCTCTAAGGGTTCAAAGTCAATCCAAGGGTAAATTTGATCAAAACTAATATTGTAAGACCCCGACCCGAGTGAGCCCGATTAGTACTAATTAAGTTGCGTGTTAGTGCTAAGCTTGATTAGTGATTTTTGGTTAAGATGGGTTTGGAATAGCTTCTGATATAGTTTTGGGGATTTTGATTGGCTTTGTGTTAGTAGGGCCCTTTGGGGGTTCCTTTTCATGACATTGCATATGTTTGAGGATTTATCGGAGGTTTTTACATTCATGATTTTAATCCCATTTTACTCGCTTTAATGATCCCTACAACTTTTATGTTGATCCCGTTTTCGTTTGAAATCCCGAAACCCGAATTCTTGGCCTTGAGGGCAAAACAGTCATTTCACACCAAATCTGTACCCAAAACTTAGTATTCTCGAAACCCGTGAAACATATACTTTTTAGAAACTAGATATTTCGACGAACAATTCTTCCTTCTTCGTCGAATTCATCCGTGGACCCGAGAGAGATGATTTCAGTCCATTTAGCTTCTTAAGTTGTGGGACCTACCCAACCCAATTCTTTGTTAACAAGGGAAGCCATTTCCCTTCTTCTCCATTCTTCTTTTCCAACTCAAGAGGGAAAGCTAGGGCTTTGGGAGGAACTCTTCTTCTTCTTGCTCTTGCCTTTCATCATTCAATCCAACCCCAAGCTTGCACCAAAGGAAGATTGGAGATCATCATATTCTTCCTCATCACCTTAGCTCTCCATTGACACCATTGCTAGAGAAAAGCATTCATCACAAGACCTTCCTTGAGCTCACCATTGCCATTAGAGGACCTTGCAAGTAAGTAACCCCCTTCATCTCCTAGATTGGTGTTCCTCTAACCCTATAGGAGCTTCACCTTCATTATTGGAAGGTCTCTTTGTGATTTCATTGTTTGACCATGTTAGGGTTTTATTTGGGGATTTTGCCTTGTAGCTTGGATTCATTGTCTTGGAAGACTTGACCGAGCTTGATTTCTTTGTTAGAAGACCTAAGGCAAGTGAATGAATGATGTTCCTAAGCTTTTATTGATTTTTGGACATTTTCCATTAATGTGCATTTATTGCTTTGTTTTGAAATGAATGCTCATAATAAGTGTTAATGACCCATTTATAATCTTGGAGAAGTAGTGGTTTATGGCATTGAATGTCTCATTATTTTGTTCAAATGTATATATATTGTGAAGTGATTTCCTTCTCCTTTTTCCTTGTGTTGGATGTATGGTTGATGGAGGAGAATGTGATTGATTAAATGGAGGATTGGTTGTAGTTTGGGGGGGAGAAATAGGCTCCTCATTTGATGTGTAAGAAGGGCTAAAGGAAGGTTGTAAAAAGGAAGAGAAGGAGGACAGCTGAACTGGTCCGGAACTCATTTCTGGACAGTTCGCTCGAGCGACCATGACAGTTCGCTCGAGCGACCTGCCCAGAAAAGGAGTCGGGAATTCCAGTGGCTTGGTCGCTCGAACGCATTTTTAATAACCGCTCGACCGATGGGTTCGCTCGAGCGAACTCCCAGATTCGCTCGAGCGATGCGGTCTGCCTGGCATGATGCACGGGCCAATATACAAAATACCAATTCCAAAGAATGGTTAAACATTTCCCCAAAATGATAAGTCTCTCAGAACCATCAAACGTCTACATCACGTCATCGGCACGCCACTCAACCAACTGCTGCGGTTCTACGACCGCCTCCTCAAGCTCCTCCTCGGGATAACCGACGGCGGGACCTGAGTACCAAAGAGTAGGTCAAACACGACGGTTTGAAAAATGGAGGAAATATAATGACAATAAGGGAATACATGAATTTATCTTCAAAACATGAAAACCTATTTAAATGAAAATTTCTCTAAACAAGATAAAGCATTTATTCAAATACAAGGATGCAATGTAAAACATGTAAGGTGACCAAGGAAACGGGGAACAAGCAAGATGGCAACCACACGAAGCTAAGTCCTCTATCACTACGGTGATAGAGCAATAACTAGGCCCTGATCTCAGTCACTCGAGGTGAGGAGAAACAGGGGATCTCATATAAATACATATACATATACAATACTATACATGACCACGGTAGCGAGCCGGGCATCGGGGACCACAGTAGCAATCTGCGGCATCGGGACAAGACCACGGTAATGACCGGGTAACGGGATCCAAACTGCAGTTGGCGGGACAAGAGGGGGATCTCCAAGTCGGTGGATCAGACCAACAGGGTTATCCAAGCTTAGTGGTGCCGACTCATAGGTCAAATACAATCGAGACATATGCAAGCAAATCAAGGATAAATAAATAATCAAGCGAGCAAGACGGGGGTGCTCAAGGGCACACTATCATATCAAATGGTGCAATGCACTTCGGGTCAAGTAACCATTCCAAGTGTATAACAATGCTTTCGGGAAAACAAGACAAGTAGTGCAAATCTCGGGATCAGTAAAGTACTGTAAGCAATTGAAATTTTGGAAAAATATCTATTTGAAATGGATAGGGACCCCGTACGTCGATC
This sequence comes from Cinnamomum chago, assembly GCA_038049695.1. Classification (NCBI taxonomy): domain Eukaryota; kingdom Viridiplantae; phylum Streptophyta; class Magnoliopsida; order Laurales; family Lauraceae; genus Cinnamomum; species Cinnamomum chago. The sequence continues at coordinate 55,069,224 of CP142456.1, forward strand.
ACATAACAATTTGGTACTCTTTGAGTTTGGGGACATTCCGGGCCCCTTATACACTTCGATCCTTTCAAAACTATGAATGAAATCCTTGTGATATGGTTTCTTTCTCGGATGGCCTCATGCAATGCCTAGTGAATCTCCTTCGATTGACAAACCTCAGCGCTCGAACGAACCGGAGAGTTCGTTCGAACGAGGAGCTCTCCGAAACCTGGGAAATTTCGGTCACCTGGCGGTTAGCCGCCGCTGGCTGACCGCGGCTAGGTTGCAGAAATGGAGCTTACTGGAAAGCTGACCGCCAAGTGCGGTTAGCTGGCGGTTAGCCGCCGATGTGTTCGGCGGTTAGCCACTGGCTAACCGTGGAGCTGACCGAGTTTTCAGGTGGAGAAGTGTGCTCTCTGGAAAAGCAACCGTGACATTTCGGCTAGCTGGCGGTTAGCCGCCAGTCACCAGGCGGCTGGCCGCCGGGTGACCGCAGGCTGACCGCCAGGTGCGGGAAACACCCACTGTGTTCAGATTTGAGCAATTTCCCCTCCTCAAAACCATTCTCCTCACATCCACTTAATCCTTGCCACAAAACTGAGCTAAAAGCTCCTCCAATGCAACTATCTACTCTTCTCCACAACTCCAATATGGGTTCATTCCATCACCTCATCCATCAACATCAAATCTAATGAAATTAAAGAAAGAAGGAAACCATTTCACGATAGGGTACATTTGATATAAGCAAGAAGAAATTAAATGACATTCACCAATACACTTTAAAAGACATAAATGCACTACCATAAATGCACTACCAAAGCTCTATCATGGGCATTTATTTCAAACTAATGTAATAAATAAGCATGAGTGGAAATTTCCAAAATCATTGAAAGCTTATAAAAATCAAAACATCCACTTGCCTTGTGTCTTCAATTCAAGAAATCAAACTCCTATACTCTTCCAAGCCAAAGGTCCAAGCTATAACAAAATCCCCAAAACAAACCCTAAAATGGGTTACACAAAGAATGAGAATGAAAGAACTTACAATAATGCAAATGTAGCTTCTCAAGGGCTAGAGGAACACTAATCTAGGAGATGAAGAAGAACACTTACTTGGATGACCTTCAAATGAAGAGAGCTATCTCAAGGGGAGTCTCAAAGTTGATGGATTCTTCTACAAAAGGTATCAAAGTGAAGCTTGCTAGATGAGGGCGAGGTTGGTGATCTTCCTCTCTTGATTGATGAACTCTTGGTGTGGATTGGAGATGGAGAAGCAAGAAGAAGAAGAGAAAAGCAAGAAACCCTAGGTTCAGTTGGTTAGTGCTGGAACATGGAGAGTGAGTGGGAAATGAGAATGGGGTTCCCTTTGTTAACAAATGAGGGGTTGGGTCCCACAACTAAAGGAGCTTGTTTGGCTGAAATCATCTATTTCGGGACCTCGAATGAATTCGACGAAGAAGGAAGAAATGATCGTCGAAATTTCTAATTTCCAAAAAGTATATGTTTTGCGGGTTTCGAGAATATCATGTTTTGGGTACAGATTTTGTGTGCAATGACTGTTTTGCCCTCAAGGCTAGGAAATCGGGTTCCGGGATCTCAAACGGGAACGTGATCAACATGAAAGTTGTAGAGCTTATCAATACGAATAAAACGGAATTAAAATCATGAATGCAGTAACCTCTGATAAGCCTTCAAACATATGCAATGTCATGAAAGGGAACCCCCCCCCAAAGGGCCCCAAAACTATATCAAAAGCTATTCCAAACCCAACTTAGCCAAAAACACTAATCAAGCTTAGCACTAACACGCAACTTAATTAGCACTAATCGGGTTCACTCGGGTCGGGGTCTTACACTAGTTGGCCGTGCCGAGCTAAGGATAATGCCGAGATCAGGCATGGATGCACTCTAGCACTGTTGCCGAGATGCATTGTGCCGAGACCGAGATGAGGCTATTGGTACTTTTACCAAATCTAGCTCTAACTTGGTGCCAGCTAGCACTGTTGCCGAGCTGGATACATCTTGTACTTCTGCCGAGCTTGGATACCGAAACCATGATAAACCAAGTCGATACTGTTACCGAGATTAGCGTAATTCTGCTTTTAGGAGAGTCCCCCACACAATTGCCCCCCTAGCTCTTGATCTCGTAGAGTTCCCCTACTCTTTGAGGTCGGGAGCTAAGTGATATGACTGAAGAGTCTCGGGGATTTAATTTGCATCCCATCTTGGTGTCGGTTCCTCTGCCCGAGATAATTAATAGGGTGTCTGAATCATTGCAAGAGATGAACTGGCGGCACCCCGTGTCGCCATCTAGTTAGTCGCCCAATTAATTTGAAGTGACGCGTACAGCTTTCGAGGCGATGCTTCGCACGTGTGTTTTTCGAAATTCAAAATGGCGCCATATCTCCTTTATATAGGGGTGCCCCCCTTTCCTTCTTTCACTTTTGCCTTGCAATCATTTAGAAGAGTTTTCGCAGAGGGAGAGCTTCTTGATGTTCGCCTTTTCTGACTAGAGTCCAACGTCTTTAGGATCTTTCCTTGCCGTTGTAAGTCTTCGCCTGCCCCTTCTCATTTCCGTTCTTAGGTCCCTTTAGGCTTTCCTTCTTCTTTACCCTATCTAGGGTTTCTGGTGCCTTCTTGATTTTCTGCCCTCCTTTCTCCTAGTCTTTTCATATTTAGATATGGGGATCTATAGGAATTGGTTAGACACTCCAGCGGCTCTAGTGGAGTCCAGGGCAATGTATAAGATCCCAGACGACGTAGAGATTAGGCTAAATGACCCAGAGGACCCTTTTGATGGTCGACCTTTCCAGGATGGCTGGATGCCATTCCCGTTGGTGTCGATAGTCAAGGGCGGAGTTAGGTTTCCTCTGCATCCCCTCCTTAGGATTTGCTTGAGTAAGTGGCGTCTCTTCCCTTGTCAATTGATGCCGAACAGCTTCAAGATCATCATGGGTGTAGCCGAACTTAATAGAATTCTGGGTATCGGTCTCGATGTCCATGACATTGAAGACTCCTAGGACCTATGTAAGTCCGGGGGGGACCACACATATTATCTCCGGGGAAAGGCAAGAAGAGTGTCTTTTGTCCAGGACTTGGAGGATTCAAATAAATACGCTGGAGCGAGGCCAGGCCGAAACTGATCTCGAGAGATCGTATGACTTATCGTCTCGGGGCTCCTCCAAGTAAATACCGAACTCCTAAGCTTTTGTATTGCTTTTTCCTCCTGTTTTTGCCGACCTGACACTTCGTTTTCCTGTGCAAACGTTAGCGAAAGGCGGCAAGAAGCGAAGCGAGCGGGGTGGAAGAAAAATAACGTTTGGTTTGACGTCATCTACCGATATCACGGCCACGGAGGTTAGGCTACTTGGGTGTTGCTCGGGTATAAACCAAGGTACCACTCCTTTATCAAGAGGAGAGAGAGCGAGCTATCGGGGAGCTCGGAGTCGGTACTGGCCCTGACCTGTTCTGAACGCCAAGAGGCATCGGGTGCCGAAGCCACAGTCCCGCACTCTGACTCGGGGGAAGCCAAACTCGAGCGAGTCATTGAATCGTACGCCTCCCCGAGCTCAGAAGAGAGAATAGGGGAAATGGCACCGAGACGTCCTCTGGTTGTTAAGGATTTGAGCTCCCACATCTTTGGTGGCCGAGCTGCTTCCATCACCCCAGACCCTTCCACCTCCAAGGTTGCTGACACTCCTGCCTCGACCTTGGAAGTTCGGCAAGAGGAGCAGGGTCAGCGGGAAGAAGAAGAGACCCGGAGGGAGAAGAGGTCCAGGGTTGAGAGCCCGTCTGAAGACATTCCCGGCAATACCGCGACACCTCAACTTCCCGGGCTGACAACATGGAGACCGAACTTTATGTTCAAGTCCGGGAGGCCGTTAACGGTGGAGGACCGGATGTGGGGGAATCCCTATGTGATTGCGACTCTGGCCCATGCCTGTGCCCTGCCTAGAGATATGGCGAGGCACAGGGAGGCCGATGACGTTCAGTTGGTGGCGTGGAATATGCAGTCAGCCCTCTCGGTAAGTCTTTAGTTTTTCATGAATTCCACCATTACGTTTTGGTCGTTGTTTCTTGACAATCCATTCTCCTTTTCAAGTGCTGCAAAGAACCCAAGTCCAGTTGGAAAGGTCTCGGCAGGTCGAGCTCGGATCGCGAGGGTGGAGGAGGAGAAGTAGGCCCTCCAAGCCGCTTTGGAGGGAAATAAACGGAGGGAGGAGGAGTGGGAGGTGATGGTCCGGATTATCATATCTGAGCTTGAAGCGGCAAAGGTTGAGGCTGAGGAGCAGAAACAGCTAGTTATCGAGCTCAAGAAGCAGAAGGAGGACGCCGATGCCAAACTTAAGACCAAGGTTGACTTTGCTTATGAAGAGGGGGTGGACGCGGCTTCGCAGTTATATGAGGCTCAAGTTCTGGACCTGAGCCAGAAAATTTGGGAGCTTGGGTGGAGAGGTGCTTTGAAAGAGACTAGAACTTCTGAAGATCATCCACTATACAAGAATCCACCCAAGTTCCAACCCCCAGAGCCGGAACCAAGTCGAGCTCCTTCTCCCGAAGCCCCTCCTGTGTCGACTGAAATTCCTCCCGAGTCGACTATGACCGAGGCTGAGAATGGGGACATCGGGGCGCCCATTGAACTTTTCGATGTATTTCTTTTTGTTTTTTTGGACGTAATGTAAATTGTAACTTTTACAATAAATACAATTCCTTTCATTTTTTCATCTTGTCTCCAATCTTTTTTAGACAATTTCTTTGAATGATTCGAGTATATGAGTTCGGTACAATAACCAGAATATAATAACTGAGCTCGGTTCAATAACCAGAACTACTAAGTAATCATTAGGCAAATAATTTCGGTTCCATGACCCGAAGCAAGTTAACTTAATCAAACTTGGTTCAATAACCAGTTTTCCTGTTATTCCTAAGTTTTGTAACTCAAGAAATCAGACTAAGTTTGTACCGTTAAGCTTGGTTTACTAACCAAACCCGTCAGAAGCAAACTGGATTAAGTTCTGAGGAGATATTCCAGGTTTCTCCTGGCGGCAGAATTTCTAGTTGGTTCAGTAACCGAACTTAATTCTTCGAGGCAGTCACCGAGTTTTTTAACTGGGTGCTCTGTATAGTTGGTTCCATAACCGAACTAGGATAGCCGCTGAGTTCTGTAACTCAGCATTTTACATGGGTAGTTCCATAACCGAGCTGAAGCCACCAAGTTCTACAACAAGGTGTTTTATATAGCTGGTTCCACAACCAAGCTAGAATTGGCGCTGAGTTCCGTAACTTGGCATTTTGTTATGGCTGGTTCCATAACCGAGTCGAAGCCATTGAGTTCTACAATAAGGTGTTTAATATAGCTGGTTCCATAACCAAGATGGAATATACGCCGAGTTTCGTAACTTGGTGTTTTGTAGATATGGTTTCATAACCGAGCTGGAATATATGCCAAGTTCTATAACTTGGCGTTTTGGATAGCTGGTTCCATAACTGAGTTGGAATATATGCCGAGTTTTGTAACTTGGCGTTTTGGATAGCTGGTTCCAGAACCAAGCTGGGGCCATCGAGTTCCGCAACAAGATGCTGATTGAAAGCAACGAAGCACATCCTTCCATAAGAATTCACTTTTATTGATTCCAGAAATTGAGTACAATTAAAAATTAGTATTTCTTAAGATGCGTGGTGTTCCATGTTCATGGTAACTCTTTACCATCCATGCTTTCAAGCCTGTAAGCTGATTTCACGGCTGCCGAGATCACTTTGAATGGCCCATGCCATTTTGGTGCCAGCTTGCCTTCATTGGGGTTTTTGTCCGCTGGAAGTGTCTTATTCAAGACCAGTTCTCCAACTGAAAACTTTCTCTCTTTGACTCTTTGATTGTATCCTCTGGCTAACTGTCGTTGATAGGAAACCAGGCGGACAGCTGCTGCATCCCTTTTTTCCTCAGCTAGGTCAAGCTCTCGGGCCAGGTTCACTTCGTTCTGACCTTGGTCGAAAAGTTCCGACCTCAGGGTTGGAAGACTAATCTCAAGGGGGATCACAGCTTCCATTCCATAGGCGAGTGAGAAGGGCGTTGCCGAAGTAGAACGCCTTGGGGTAGTTCTGTATGCCGAAAGGACGCTTGGGAGTTCTTCTACCCATCTCCAGCTGGCCCGGTTGAGCCTCTTTTTGAGCCCATCGAGCACCACCTTATTCGAGATCTCTGCCCGACCATTGCTCTATGGATACGCCGGAGTCGAGTAATAGTTCCTGATGCCGAGCTCTTAGCAGAAGTTCTTGAAGAAATTGGAGTCAAACTGCATTCCAATGTTCGAGACTAGGGCTCGCGGTACTCCAAATCTTGTGATGATATTCCTCCATACGAAGTTTTTTGTATCGTGCTCAGTGATGGAAGACAAGGCTTCTGCTTCTATCCATTTAGTGAAATAATCAGTAGCTACTATTAGCCACCTCTTATTCCCTGGACCTCGGTGGAGTGGCCCAACGATGTTGAGGCCCCATTGAGTGAAGGGCCATGGACTGGAGAGCGGGCCCAGGTCTTGTGCTAGTTGGTGGAGAGAATGTGAGAACTTTTGACATTTTTCGCACTTCCTGGCATAGAGTTGAGCGTCTTTTTGCATGTATGGCCACCAGTAACCTTGGCTTATAGCTCGGTAAGCTAACAACCAACCTCCAATGTGGCTACTGCAGATTCCTTCATGGATTTCATAAAGGAAATCTTCGACTTTGCTCGGGTGAATGCATTGGAGGTAAGGTCCGATGAAGGATTTTCTATAAAGTTTGACATCTGGAGATAACCAAAACCGAGCTGCCTTCAGCCTGATCTTGTGAGCTTCATTTCTATCTTCAGGGAGTTGACTGGGTCCATCCAGCTTGGGCCGAGATCAGCGCACAAAACCTGCCTAGGTGGCTGGAGCTTGATACTTGGTTTTTCTAGCGTTTCCACCTCAACGGTTCTTTTCTTCCCAGCCTCGACAAGTTGGCAAGAGCGTCAGCATGGGAGTTAGATTCCCTACCGATCTGTTTGACTTCGGCTTTCTAGAATTGGGAGAGGAGCTGCTTTGCGTGTGCCAAGTAGGCTGCCATCCTTTCGTCTCAGGCTTGGTAGTTTCCGCTCAGTTGGCTCGTCACCAGCTGAGAGTCAATGAAGACCACCAGTTGCCGTGCCCCCATGATTTTAGCGCTACCGAGTCCTGCAATCAATGCTTCGTACTCGGCTTCGTTATTAGATGCTTTGAAGTCGAGTGTCAAGGCTTGTTTGATGACAAGGCCTTCTGAAGATTTTAGCACAATGCCGGCGCCAGCCCTCTTGGAGGTTGAGGATCCGTCGACGAAGACTTTCCATGCTGAATCAAAGAACTGTTTCCAAGATCGATCTTGTTCTGTCTCGGTAACCACATCATCCTTATTGCCCCGCCAATTTGATATTGAGCTATGTCGGTGGCGAACTAGGAGAGGTGAACTCCATAATGAAATCTGCCAAAATCTGGACTTTGATCGTCGTTCTGGGTTGATATTGGATATCGTATTGGCCCAGTTCGACGACCCATCTTGAGATCCTTCCAGAGAAGTCCACCTTTCTTAAAAGGGACTTAAGCGGATGTTCTGTAACAACCACTATGGTGTACGTCTGGAAGTAATGAGAGAATTTGCTAGAAGCACTGACGAGTGCTAATTCAAGCTTCTCAAGTGGAAGATACATGGTCTCGGCGTCAAGCAGGATCTTGCTCGTATAGTATATAGGCTTCTGATGCTTGCCTTCTTCTCTGACTAATACCGAGCTCACTGCATGATCCGAGACGGCCAGGTAGAGGAAAAGTACTTCGCCCTGTTTCAGTGTAGACAATAGGGGTGGTGAAGACAGGTAGCCTTTGAGTTCCTGAAGAGCTCTGTCGCACTCCGGAGTCCACTGGAACTTTGAGCTTTTCTTCAAAAGCTGGAACAAAGGGCGACACTTATCCGAAGCTCAACTTATGAATCGGTTTAGCGCAGCTGCCATTCCTGTGAGCCTTTGGACTTGTTTCGCAGAGGTCGGACTCTGAATTGCCCGGAATGCTTAGATCTACTCTGGGTTGGCTTCGATTCCTCTTTGGGTGACCAGGCTTCCCAGGAATTTACCGGAGCCGACACCAAATGCTCATTTGAAAGCATTCAGTTTGAGTTGGAACTCGTTAAGAACGGAAAATGTTTGACTCAGGTCCGACAAGTGGTCCTGTGACCTTTTAGACTTGACAACCATGTCATCAATGTAGACCTCCATTGTCTTTTCGAGCAGAGCCTGGAACATCTTCGTTACCAGCCTCTGGTAAGTTGCCCCTGTATTTTTTAACCCAAAGAGCATCACTTTGTAACAATAGATGCCTCTAGGTGTTATGAATGCGGTCTTCTCTTCGTCAGGCCCATGCATCAGAATCTGATGGTAACCTCGGTAGGCATCGGGGAAACTCATCCTGTCATGTTCAGCAGTGGCGTCTATCATCTGGTCGATCTTTGGGAGTGGGAAGTTGTCCTTTGGACAGGCTTTATTGAGGTCGATGAAGTCCACACTGAAAGTCCTGAGGATCCTTACCCTAGAGGGGGGGGTGAATAGGGTGTGCTACAAATATGACCAACTTAGACCAATTTTAATTTCTTAACATAAACTAGTCACAAGTGATGATAAACAATCAAAATGCGGAAGCTAATAAAACAATCATCACAAAGGCAAGCACCACAACACAAAGGTTTATAGTGGTTCGGCCTCAATGCCTACGTCCACTACCGGCTTGTGATCCAATCACCCCACCGGATTTCCACTAAGTATGCTTTTTACTAGGCTAAGCAATAACACTTACAATGTTGTTTTTACTAGGCTCAACAACAACCTTTACAAGATGCTTTTCAAGGCTAAGCAATAATCTTTACACAATGCTTTTCTTAGGCTAAGCAATAACCTTTACAAATAAAGATTTCTCTAAGAAAGTGTCTTCACAAAAGATCACTCTAAGAGATATAAATTAAGCTCAAAGAAATTGCCTCTTAAATAGGCTAATATGAAAGTGTAAATCAACTCACACAAACACTAAATGAATGCAAAGATGTATGCTCATGATGTGGGTGTGTGATAACTTCAATCAAATTAAAAACAAAGCTCAATTAATATATTGCTTAAAGCATTTCAAAGTTTAAGGCTCGTAAAAGATTGATTGAAGTTTAATGCAAATCACATGTATGAGAAACAACTTGTTAATGACATAAAAATCAAAGACTCACAAGTTGTATGAAAATGACTAACTTAGAACATGTGATGCATGTGCAATGTTGTTTTCAAAACCAAAAGATTTAACTAAAGTTTAAATGAATGAAAACAAAAAATTAGGTTTCAACCAAGACAAGGAATCATGCTTTAAAGGAAATCAAAGACTTTGGCTAAGCATGATTAAGAAAGTTTTTAAAACAACTTGGATTGAAACCAAGGTGAAGAATCCAATCTTAATTAGATCAAAGATTAAGAGAAGAATGGATTCAACACATCATAGTTATCATGCTAAAAATCATTTACCAATAATTTAAACAAAGCACATAACTTATGATTAAGAGAGGTAGAGCTTACTTAGAGATTTAACTTCATTAATCCAAGCTTTAGCTCTCCAAAAGACTCTATGGTCTCTCTTAGTTCATCCCCTTTGTCTTGTCTCCAAATGCTTCAAAGAAGGCTTAAAAATCTCCAACTTTGACAAAGGAAAGAACTACTTTTTATAGCTTAAAACTGCCCAACGTCTAGTCACAGGTCGACCTAGCAAAGGGGGGGTCGACCTGCCCTACACAACGGCTCTAAATCTGACCGTTGGAGCTTCAGGAACCAGTCAACCTGCTGTGTGGTAGGTCGACCCGGGTCCCTGGGTAGGTCGACCTACCACACTGCAGGTTGACCACCTGGGACCAAAAATCCTATTTTTTCCACATTTGAAGGTATTTCTTGGAGAGGATTTTTGGGCCACAAAATCAAGCTTGGAAACATGTTTTAAATCAAATCTAAGATGTTTAAAAACATGAAACACAAAAAGCCTAAAATGATTCGAAACTTTAAAACCAAAGGCTTGCTTGATTTCTAAAAACTCTTTTCACAAATAAATGCATACAAAAAAGATTCTGAAAGAGATGAATGTATGCAAGACACAAACCTAAATCCTCAATATGATTTCTCAAAAGTAAAGCACAAAGAATTAGGTTTTCAAAAGAGTTTGGATTCTAAAACCAATGCATCCAAGTTTAAAAACAAAACATGCATAAATCATTAGTTCTACAAGTCTAATATCCAATGCATGAATAAAACTAGATTTCAAGATTTTCTAAAACAATGCATGTGTGAAAATTCAAATGATGCTAAAGTGAACATGCATCCATCAAATTGCAAATACAAAATCCCTAACAATCTCCCCCTTTGCAATTTGATGGCAACTTACTCATCATGAATTAACACACCAAGTCTTCAGCTCCCCCTAAGCTGGACAAGTCTTGAAATCTTCTTGGATGCTCCTCCTCTTAGCTTGGGCTCTTTTCTTCAATCTTTTTGATGCTTGGAGCTTGATCATTCTTCAAGCTTTCTCTTCTTCTTTCCTCTCTATGGCCAAGCATCTTCTTTAGCTCCAAGCTTTCTTTCTTCTATTAGCTCTCCCCTTTGACCATGCCTTTCTCTTCCTTTGGCAAGATATGCATTCTCTCCCCTTGTAGAAGATCATACACAACTCTCCTCAGGAAGCTAGGACATTCTCTTCACCCTTTTGAGAACTTGAATGCTCTCTCCCCCTTTGACATTAAATTGCAAAGGTACCTACACACATGAAACAAGGACAATACCTTAAGTAGCACCTGTTAACAAAAGAAATCGAAAATGAAATACATAACAGACTATCATGTATGGAAGTAGTCTCTAAGGGTTCAAAGGCAATCCAAGGGTCAATTTGATCAAAACTAATACTTCCTATGAAGGTTTACACTCCCCCTCAATCCATTCTCTCCTTTTGTCAAACTTTTGACAAAGATATAACTATTTGGTGCAAGGAGAAGATGGTTTAACCAAATGAGGGTCAACTTCAAGGAAAGGATTAGATTCATTTAACTAGAAAGCACAATATGATCAAGTTACCAAAAGAGAGCAAGGTCTAAAGAGAAAAGCAATCATGGATACCAATTGGAAAACCAAAGAATACCAATTGAGATTTAAAGATAAGACTTTTCAAATCAACCACTCTAAAATGGAGTTATAAAGAATATGACTATTAAGATAAATCCAAATTAGAGCTATCCATGATGCAATCGGGTTTATTAATCATAGCAACAAATAATCTAACTATGGAAAGCATATGCTATGAAGGTTTTGAAAACATTTCATTCAATCAATAAATATGACTATTAAAGTGCAAGATGAGTGAAATGAAATTCAAACATGAAGCCATCCTCAACTAATAACCAACCAATATTATGAACACATAAACATGGTGGTCATGAGATATACCTATATGAGCAAGAGAGGTGGCAAACATGAACATTATGATGCTAATGGAATGTGACATGGAATGAAAACAAATAACTATCAAGATCAATCCAATGTACACAAGGTCTATCACATACACAAGATAAGATATCAATTGGATTTGAAATCAATGGAAAGTTATACCAAATGAAACCAATTGAATATGACAACATGATTAAAAGCAAGGATGTGACAAACATAAAATTCCATCAAGCAACATAAATGGATATTCGTCACTTTTAAAGATATGACTAATGAGCATAGTGATGAACAAGGCAAATTGCAATGCAAAAGGATATGACTTTGAAATGCATGCAATTTCCAAAGTGTCAAAATCATATGAATTCAACATCTAAGATATCCATCAAACATATAGAAATACGAGGAATGGATTTCAAAGAGTTTCATATGGTTAAGATCACTACTTATGAAGTTGAAACATGTATAAGGATGACACCAAGAGAATCTACATGAATCAACATCATAACCATCCAAAAAGAAATGACTATAAGGCATAGAGGATGGATTTGAGTTCTAGTATGGTTTCTACAAATAAAACTAAGATCACAACCATACATGGAACCAATAATCATTTGCATATAAAAAGAATGTAAACAAATAAGCAAGGATGCAAACAACATACATTTCCATTTCTAAGATAATGAAACCAAAAGAAAAGGAAATGAGAACATGGAACATGCTTAGATGATTATAACTAATGATGTTATAGAGCATTTCCATTCAAACAATCTTCAAATCATTTTGATAAACAAAATCCAACAATGAGCATAAAAAGAATGATTTTGAAGATCAATTTTCAACATTGTATTTTAAAAGATATAACTTAAATGAAACACATACAAGTTGATTTTTCAAAATAATGATTTTCCATATTAAAGTATAACTTAGAAATCCATGGAAAAACTTAAATTGATTCAAATCATTTGTTCAAAAAATCTTACCAAGACATCTACACAAATGATTCAACAACAATTGATCATGAATAATCTAGCTATGAAAGCTTTTGAAATCACAATCAATTGATCATGTAGAAATGCAATGCAAAACATAAAACTAAATGTGAGCAAAAAGCAAATCTAATCATGATGAAATTATAATCAAAAGATTTTGAAAACCATGACATGTAACTTAGAATGGTGCATGAAAACAAAATCAAATGATCATAAAGAAACAATGCATTTTAATAAATGTAACTATATAGAAACAAAATGCAAATGCAACATGACCAACAAAATGATTTAACTATAAAGAATAGGTTGGTCAAGATGGTTCAAGGCCTTAAGGTTTGTCTAGGTAAATAACTTTAGGAATCCACCTAAGGTCTTGAGAGGGTTGAACTTTGAGGTCTAGTTTAGAATTCTCACCAACTAAAGGAGATTTGATTTGATAAATTTTCAATTTAAACTTATCACCATGATATTTAGATTTAACTAAATTTAGCTTAGATTGGTGATTAGTCTTTTGATGTTGGTGAGTTTGTTTCTTTGGGGATTGATTCACTTTTCTTTTCTTCTTATTTTCTCCCTTTACTTGACTTTTGAATTTTAAATTTAACTTTGTTACTTTATTCAAAAGTTCTTTCATGGGTTTATATAAGGGAGATAGGTTGAGAAGCTTTTTGTTCATAGATTCTTTTAAGCTAGGTTTAACTTGTTTAGACTTTTTAGAATCTATCTTAGGAGACTCCATTTTAAATGGTTTAACTTGTTTATTCTTTTTGGAGTCTTCTTTGTTTTTTAATGTCTTACCCTTCATAGATTTAGATTCTACCTTTTTGGGTTCAAGGAGGGGTTTAGACACATGGCTTCTTCTTAGTTTGCACTCAAACCTAAAATGCCCTTTAATGCCACAATAATTACATTTAGTTTTGGGCAAAGGAAAAAGAGTGCTAGAGAAAGAGGACTCACCTTTCACAAAAGTGTTGGTGAATTTAGGGTCATGTGAAGTATACTTATTAAAACCAAGACCCGTCCTATCTCCATGAGGTTTACCCAATTTAAATAACTTTTCAAGTCTTTCTTCACTTTGGGTAAACTTGCACTCATACTTTTGTTTGTATCCTTCAAGTTGAGTGACTTTGGTTATAAGGATTGAATTTTCATTTTTGACTTTTGAAAGTTCATTTTCAATTTCCTTATATTTGCTTAGCTCTTCATTGGCAAGTTTTAGTTCAAGTTTAAGTTCATTAGCAACATTAGATCCAAGTTCTAAGGTTTTTAACTTACTTTGAACATTTGACATGTTTTCCATGGAAATTGTCAACTTGAATTCTAAATTGATAAAGTCTTTGTCTTGCCTTTTTAATTGATCTCTTAGGTTTAAATTTTCCTTTTTAAGATCATCATTTCCTATCTTTAATTCATTTAGTTCATCTTTGATATTAGATAGGTTATTTAAAGAGATCATGAACTTAGAGTCTAGACAATTTATTACTTCTTCTTTCTCTCTAAGTTCATCTTTTGAAGAGACTAGCTCTATGTTTAGTCTATTTGATTCTTCTTTTAAACTTTTATTTCTCTTATCAAGCTTTGAAGATAATGTATATAATTCATTATAGGCTTGTTGAAGTTCATCTTCATCATAATCATTTTCTTCTTCTTTTAACTCACATTGAGATTCATTAACTTGAGGGTTTGAATCTCCAATAGAAGGAAGAATGAGAGGTCTAGAAGAATCTACAAAATCAAGACTATCTATCATAGTGGAATCCATCCTAATGATTTTCATGTAAAGCACAACACTAGGGTTTTGACTCTAGGTTTTTACACCTAATCAAGAGTTCCAAACACTTGATCCTAAAATATAGAGCACGAGGCTCTGATACCAATTGATGAGGGGTTTGAATTTCTTCAAAACCCTCGAGGACCCATATCCTCTTAACACGGATCACCAAATGGTACCTATCAGAGTCCAGACACATGGAGCACGATAGTCCCCCCCCCCCCACATGCCTACCACGAACGGAGAGTCTCTATTTATCCGTTATTTCAAGCGAGAGTTTCCGTGGATGCGAGTGATCACGACTCACAAGGAGTTTTTCCGAGGCTCTACAACTCTGATACCAATTGAAAGTCCTGAGGATCCTTACCCTAGAGGGGGGGGGGGGTGAATAGGGTGTGCTACAAATATGACCAACTTAGACCAATTTTAATTTCTTAACATAAACTAGTCACAAGTGATGATAAACAATCAAAATGCGGAAGCTAATAAAACAATCTGAAAGACCAAGACCGAATCCTAGAGGGGGGGGGGGGTGAATAGGATAAGCTCGAAAAACTTAGGCCAATTTTAACTTTTAAGTCAATTAAGATTTGATGGAGATTAATTATCTTGTGATAGATTGGAATTTCTAAAATAAGCATACACAAGGAATCACCAACTACAATCTTCATACAATCAAAAGAAAATCATCCATGAAAAGAGAGCAATAGTTCAATCACCATGACAAGCACCTTTATAGTGGTTCGGCCAAATTGCCTACATCCACTCCCGGTACACCTACCGGTATTCACTAATTCCAATTAAGGTTTTGGATCACCTCAAACCATACAATCAACACTATGCTTTTCAAGGCTTAGCATAAACCTTTACAACATATGCTTTTCAAGGTTAAGCATAAACCTTTACAACTTAGAATTTTTCTCTTAAGAAATATGCCTAAGGATGCATGGATTAAGAGAGCAATGAAGTGCAATGGAGTGCCTCTAAATAGGCTAATTAGAAAGTGAAAACTCAACTCCTAGAAACATGCATAATAATGACAAAGTCTATGAATGATGCATTTTCTAGAAATAACTCTTTCTCTTTGAAAAGATGAAACTTTGATTGATGCAAAGATGATAAACATAAGATAGAGAAAGAGTTGTTTTCCTAACACATGAATATAGTAAAGTGAACTAACTTGCTTTCAAAGAAGATGAACTAAAGGCTAGCATGTTTATGATAAAACAAGAAAACAAATTCATGTGTTACAAAGGCAATATGTTGTATTCATAGCATGTGAGATTTCTAAAGTATTAAGCATGTTATGAAGGACAACACTTTAATAGGAAAGCATCTTGTTAATCATGCATTGAAGGAGATCAAAGATTTTGAAACAAAACATGATTTTAAAAAGACTTTGGATTAAAGAAAGCACACCCATTTGAAGATCAAAGGTTGAATCAATGGAATGGCTTCATAATCCCTTCAAAATGCTCTTGAAAAGTTGCAAACCCTTGGCCTCAAAAGTCCCTCCAAGATCAGCAACTTGTTCCATACAAAAAGCCACTTTTTATAAAGAAAAAGTTGCCAACGGCTAGTCCCAGGTCGACCTGCCAACAGGGGGGGTCGACCTGCTACACACAACGGTCAAAAAAATGACCGTTGGAGCTTCAGGACCAGTCGACCTGCAGTCATCCTGCAGTGTGGCAGGTCGACCTAGGTCCCTGGGTAGGTCGACCTGCCACACAGGCAGGTTGACAAGAAAAGAGCCCAGAATTCTGAAAATTTTAGAAACTTGCAATATTTGAAGGGCACTTTCCAGGGGACTTTGAGGACCAATATCAAAACATAAATCCATGACTGAAAGAAGATGAAAACTAAATTTCTAAAGTCATGAAAACACCAAATCAAAATAATGATTTTAAAGATAGAAACTTTGGAAAGCTTGAATGGATTTTAGAAACAAAAACTTCATGATCTTAGGAGGCAAGCTGAATTTGAAAACCATGCATATCATTTGATAAAAGCAAAGATTAAGAAGGAGAAATATGCATGATGATCTTATGAATAAAACCATGAATGAATGAGAGGACAAGCTTTATGAAAGTGAATGCATCCTATCAAATTGCAACAAAACAAAAACTCTAACAATCTCCCCCTTTGCAATTTGATGGCAACTCTTGAAGCTTGAACTCTCTCTCAATTTCCTTTGAATCTTGAACAGCAACAACTTTGGATATTTAAGGAGCTTTGGATATTCGGGAGCAACGACAAAAGACAACCATCCTAGAAGCTATACAAAATATGCACTCTAGGCAAAGCTACTCCCCCTCAACAATAGCAACCCTTGAATCTTCTCCCCCTGAATTGGTGAACACCTGATAATTCTCTCCCCCTTTGACATCTAATTGCAAAGGAGCCTGCCCACCAAAGATAAAACACACAACCTTGTTAGTAGCACTGTTTATAAGAGATATAAAAATAAGATGTGGAACAGGTGATTAGCCAACAAGAATTTCAAAAAACAGGGCAAGGGCCAATGCCCAATTGATATCTCAAATTTATGAACCGATCATTTCCAAGGGGTTTAGTGAACAGATCTGCCAATTGGGTATCTGTAGGGACAAACATTAACTCAATAGTGCCTTGGTCAGCATGATCACGCAAGAAATGATAGCGAATGTCAATGTGCTTAGTGCGTGAGTGCTGAACAGGATTTTTTGAGATACTGATGGCACTAGAATTGTCGCACATGATAGGCATGCATTGTTGTGGAACATTATAATCTAATAAAGTCTGTTTCATCCACAACAGTTGAGCACAACAACTGCCTGCAGCAATATATTCAGCATCGGCAGTAGACAGGGATACAGAATTTTGTTTTTTGCTATGCCAGGCTACTAAGCAGTTCCCTAGGAAATAGCAGCAGCCACTAGTGCTTTTCCTATCATCTATTGATCCTGCCCAATCTGCATCACTATATCCAATTAATTGCAGAGTTGAGTCATGAGGATACCAGATACCATAATGAGAAGTCCCATTAATATATTTTATGATACGTTTAACAGCTTTAATGTGAGACTCTAGGGGTCAGATTGATACCTAGCACATATTCCAACGCTTAAAGAGATATCAGGGCGGCTAGCAGTTAGATAGAGAAGGCTTCCTATCATGCTCCTATAAAGTTTTTGGTCAGCTTTCTTACCCTTAAGGTCACTAGATATTTTAGTAGTGGAGCCCATGGGATTGCAACTAGTCTTAGATTCTCCTAAGCCAAACTTTTTCACTATTTCTAGGCCAAACTTGGATTGACTAAGGAAGATACCATGGTCAGTTTGACTAACTTGTAATCCTAGAAAGAATTGCAGGGGACCGACCAGACTCATCTCAAAAGTGGAGCTCATTAATTCTGAAAATCCTTGAGCTAACTTCTCTGAAGTAGATCCAAATACGATATCATCAACATAGATTTGAGCTACAAGAATGTTTTGATCAATCTTCTTGATAAACAGAGTCTTATCAACTTTCCCACATTCAAAATCATTTTCAATCAGATGATTCGTAAGCTTTTCATACCATGCCCGAGGTGCTTGTTTTAATCCATAGAGAGCTTTCTTGAGCTTATAAACATACTCAGGATGATGAGGGTCTTCAAAGCCTTCAGGTTGAGTAACATAAACATCTTCTTCAATTCCTTCATTCAAGAAGGCACTTTTGACATCCATCTGAAATAGTTTGATCCTCATGCTACTAGCATAACTCAATAGAATTCTTATGGACTCCAAACGGGCTACAGGAGCAAAAGTTTCTTCAAAATCAATTCCTTTTATTTGAGCATATCCTTTTGTTACAAGTCTAGCTTTGTTTCTCACAACATTTCCAGATTCATCTAACTTGTTCTTGAAAATCCATTTAGTGCCTATGGGATTTTTCTCTGCAGCCAATGGGACAAGATCCCAAACATCATTTTTCTTAAATTGATTCAATTCTTCCTGCATAGCTTCCATCCATTCAGATTTTGATTCAGCTTCAGAAAAGTTCTTAGGCTCGATTTGAGAGACAAAGGAGTAATGAGCACATAGATTTTGGACTTGTCTCCGGGTCATAACCCCACTATTAATATCTCCAATAACATTATCCATTGTGTGATTTTTCATCAATTTAATTGGAACAATGGCTTTGGAAGGAATGATATCACTACTATCTTTAGGACTAGATTGGTCAATATCAATTTCAACTTCATCATCATCTTGGGGAATTCTTCCAACTTGATTCGTGTCATCTATGACAACATGAGCTGATTCCATTATGGTCATGGTTCTATGATTAAAAACTCTGTAAGCTTTGCTCCTTTCAGAATAGCCTAGGAAAATTCCTTCATCAGATTTAGGCTCAAATTTTTCTAACTGCTCCCTATCTCTTAGAATGTAACATTTGCTTCCAAACACTTTCAAATACCCCAAATTTGGTTTTCTTTCAAAATAAAGTTCGTAAGGGGTTTTGTTGGTATTCTTAGTGAGATAGACTCTGTTGATGAGATAACAAGCAGTATTCACAGCTTCAGCCCATAGGTTACGAAAAAGATTCTTTTCATTAAGCAAGGTCCTAGCCATTTCTTGAATAACTCTATTTCTCCTTTCAGCTACTCTATTTTGTTGAGGAGTTTTAGGAGCAGAATATTGATGATTAATTCCATGGCTCTCACAAAATTTAGCAAATTTTCCATTTTCAAATTCTCCCCCATGATCACTTCTAATCTTCTGAATTTTACTGTCCCTTTTAACTTGAATCTTGTTGCAAATTCTTATGATATTGTCCACAGCATCTGATTTAGCATGAAGAAAGGCAACCCATCCAAAACGAGAATAATCGTCTACCATAACCAAGATAAATTTCTTTCCTCCAATACTTGCACTGGTGCAGGTCCAATTAAGTCCATATGGATTAATTCAAGAGGACGAGTAGACGATATATCCTTCAAACCTTTAAAGCTCTTCTTGATTTGTTTTCCCAGTTGACAAGCCTTACAGAGTTCAGATTTTTCATCACTTAACTTGGGAATCCCTTTCACAATTTCATTCTTTGACAAGGTTTTCATCAATTTGAAATTTATGTGACCCATCCTTTGGTGCCATAAGTAATTCCCTTGATCTTTAGTTATCAAGCACCTAGATTCATTCTCATCACATTCTTCTATAATGTAAATGTTTCCTTTAGTTCTTGATCCAGTAAGAATAACTTGATGGGTTTTATCATTTACCACTTTACAAGATTGACTGTCAAAAACTACCTTGTTTCCTTTGTCACATAATTGGCTAATGCTAAGAAGATTATGTTTCAATCCTTCCACAAGGAAAACATCATTTAAAGTTGGTATTTGATCTCCTTTCACACTTCCCTTGCCAATGATTTGAGCTTTACTATTGTCTCCAAACGAAACATTTCCTCCATCATATTCCACTATAGAGCTGAATCTAGATCGGTCTCCCGTCATGTGTTTAGAACAACCACTATCTAAGAACCAAGTAGGGTTTTCCTTTGCTTTTAAAGCGGTTTGAACTAGGAGACTCTCAAAGTTTGTTCCTTTTACCATCCAAGTGGATAAAGGGGATTTATAGGGAATGTTCTTGGGGACAAATTTGAAAGGTATTCTAGAAGGATTTTTGAGAGACAACCTAATTTTGTATGGGCAATTAGGGACCAAATGTCCACTACGATTGCAAAAGTGACAAGTCCATCTAGGTGTATAGTTTCTCTCAACTATAGGTTTGTGGGGACTCTTAGTAGAGGTTTGAGAACTATTCTTCATGTTACTAGGGGAACCTTCAAAACCTATTCCACTCTTGTCACCATAAATTTTATGCATGCCCAACATTTGATAAAATTTGTCATTACCCAAGGTGAATTTATCAACAATGAATTTTCCTTTATTAAGTTTTATTTGGAGAGAGTTTGTTTCAAGTTGACTAGATTCAAGCTTGGATTGTAGATTATGAATTTGTTTTTGAGCATGAGTTAAATCTTCATTAAGAGTGGTGACTTGATGTTCCAAGTTGTTTTTCTCATTGATTGTTAATTTCAATTCATCTTTTATGATACTCACTTCATTTACAAGCTTTTTGGAATCTTCTTTTAAAATTTTATTTTTCTTAAGTAAGATTTCCCAATTTTCATATAGTTCATTATAAGCTTGTTGGATCCCATTATCCTCATCTTCTTCATTAGTTTCTTCTTGCCCTAATGTGTCATCTATTAATGTATTATGCTCATTTGGATCTTCAATAGAAGAAAGTAAAAGCCAATTAGGGTAATTTCCATCTTCATCATTAGAGGATTCATTTTTGTCACACTCTTCATCTTCCTCATCCCAAGTTATGTTTAAAGCCCTTTTTCCTTTCTTATCTCCTTTTTCAAATTCTTTAGGGGTGGAGCAATTTTGAGCAATGTGTCCAAACCCCTTGCAATTGTAACATTGCACATCTTTTTTAATTAGAGATCCTTTGGAATTTCTTTGGAATCTAGGACTTTTGCTTTCATTAAAATTTCTAATGTTCTTGTTGTTACTAAAGAACTT
Organism: Cinnamomum chago; assembly: GCA_038049695.1. Lineage (NCBI taxonomy): Eukaryota > Viridiplantae > Streptophyta > Magnoliopsida > Laurales > Lauraceae > Cinnamomum > Cinnamomum chago. Next base: position 55,090,009 of record CP142456.1, read on the forward strand.
TTTAAATTTCTTAGCAAATAAAGCATTGTCCTCATCACTATCAACATCACTTTCATTTTCTTTAGAATGAGAGGAAAAAGCTACTCCTTTCTTTTTATCTTGAACTTCAAAGTCTAATTCATATGTAAGGAGATTTCCTCTTAGTTCTTCAATTTTGATTTTATCAACATCCTTGCTTTCTGTTATGGCAACAATTTTAGGTTTGAGTCTTTTTGGGAGAGATCTTAAAATTTTTCTACAGCTTTAGATTCATCCATCTTTTCTCCTAGACCTATAAGAGAATTCATAATTTTCATGAACTTAGAATAGAATTCATCAAATGTTTCTTCTTCAAGCATCTTAATGTCTTCTAATTTAGAGGTCAACATTTGAATTTTGGCAATCTTAACTTGATCTGTGCCTTCATGGGTGGTCTCTAGGGTATCCCAAATTTCCTTAGTAGTGTTGCAATTAACTACTCTATTAAATTCTTCTTGAGATAGAGCACAATATAGAGAATTTTTTGCCTTAGCATTTAAATTTGCTCTATCTTTTTCTCCTAGGGTCCACGCATTTTTGGGTTTGATTTTTATGGATATAACATTCCCCTCAGAGTCTTTTACTATGGTAGTGGGAGGATTATAGCCATCTTCAATGATGTTCCACACATCTAAGTTTTGAGATTCTAAGAACACTTGCATTCTAATTTTCCAATAGCGATAGTGTGTTCCATTAAATAGAGGAGGTCTATTGGTGGCATTACCTTCACCCAATTGAGATTGCATGGTGGTAACAAAAGAAAAACCCTCACTAGGATTCTAACTCTAGGTGGTTAAACCAAAACAAGAGCAACCTTTCTCTGATACCAATTGAAAGACCAAGACCGAATCCTAGAGGGGGGGGGGGTGTGAATAGGATGAGCTCCAAAAACTTAGGCCAATTTTAACTTTTAAGTCAATTAAGATTTGATGGAGATTAATTATCTTGTGATAGATTGGAATTTCTAAAATAAGCATACACAAGGAATCACCAACTACAATCTTCATACAACCAAAAGAAAATCATCCATGAAAAGAGAGCAATAGTTCAATCACCATGACAAGCACCTTTATAGTGGTTCGGCCAAATTGCCTACATCCACTCCCGGTACACCTACCGGTATTCACTAATTCCAATTAAGGTTTTGGATCACCTCAAACCATACAATCAACACTATGCTTTTCAAGGCTTAGCATAAACCTTTACAACATATGCTTTTCAAGGTTAAGCATAAACCTTTACAACTTAGAATTTTTCGCTTAAGAAATATGCCTAAGGATGCATGGATTAAGAGAGCAATGAAGTGCAATGGAGTGCCTCCAAATAGGCTAATTAGAAAGTGAAAACTCAACTCCTAGAAACATGCATAATAATGACAAAGTCTATGAATGATGCATTTTCTAGAAATAACTCTTTCTCTTTGAAAAGATGAAACTTTGATTGATGCAAAGATGATAAACATAAGATAGAGAAAGAGTTGTTTTCCTAACACATGAATATAGTAAAGTGAACTAACTTGCTTTCAAAGAAGATGAACTAAAGGCTAGCATGTTTATGATAAAACAAGAAAACAAATTCATGTGTTACAAAGGCAATATGTTGTATTCATAGCATGTGAGATTTCTAAAGTATTAAGCATGTTATGAAGGACAACACTTTAATAGGAAAGCATCTTGTTAATCATGCATTGAAGGAGATCAAAGATTTTGAAACAAAACATGATTTTAAAAAGACTTTGGATTAAAGAAAGCACACCCATTTGAAGATCAAAGGTTGAATCAATGGAATGGCTTCATAATCCCTTCAAAATGCTCTTGAAAAGTTGCAAACCCTTGGCCTCAAAAGTCCCTCCAAGATCAGCAACTTGTTCCATACAAAAAGCCACTTTTTATACAGAAAAAGTTGCCAACGACTAGTCACAGGTCTACCTACCAACAGGGGGGGTCGACCTGCTACACACAACGGTCAAAAAAATGACCGTTGGAGCTTCAGGACCAGTCGACCTGCAGTCATCCTGCAGTGTGGCAGGTCGACCTGTGTCCCTGGGTAGGTCGACCTGCCACACAGGCAGGTTGACAAGAAAAGAGCCCATAATTCTGGAAATTTTAGAAACTTGCAATATTTGAAGGGCACCTTCCAGGGGACTTTGAGGACCAATATCCAAACATAAATCCATGACTGAAAGAAGATGAAAACTAAATTTCTAAAGTCATGAAAACTCCAAATCAAAATAATGATTTTAAAGATAGAAACTTTGGAAATATTGAATGGATTTTAGAAACAAAAACTTCATGATCTTAGGAGGCAAGCTGAATTTGAAAACCATGCATATCATTTGATAAAAGCAAAGATTAAGAAGGAGAAATATGCATGATGATCTTATGAATAAAACCATGAATGAATGAGAGGACAAGCTTTATGAAAGTGAATGCATCCTATCAAATTGCAACAAAACAAAAACTCTAACACAATCATCACAAAGGCAAGCACCACAACACAAAGGTTTATAGTGGTTCGCCCTCAATGCCTACGTCCACTACCGGCTTGTGATCCAATCACCCCACCGGATTTCCACTAAGTATGCTTTTTACTAGGCTAAGCAATAACCCTTACAATGTTGTTTTTACTAGGCTCAACAACAACCTTTACAAGATGCTTTTCAAGGCTAAGAAATAACCTTTACACAATGCTTTTCTTAGGCTAAGCAATAACCTTTACAAATAAAGATTTCTCTAAGAAAGTGTCTTCACAAAAGATCACTCTAAGAGATACAAATTAAGCTCAAAGAAATTGCCTCTTAAATAGGCTAATATGAAAGTGTAAATCAACTCACACAAACACCAAATGAATGCAAAGATGTATGCTCATGATGTGTGTGTGTGTGATAACTTCAATCAAATTAAAAACAAAGCTCAATTAATATATTGCTTAAAGCATTTCAAAGTTTAAGGCTCGTAAAAGATTGATTGAAGTTTAATGCAAATCACATGTATGAGAAACAACTTGTTAATGACATAAAAATCAAAGACTCACAAGTTGTATGAAAATGACTAACTTAGAACATGTGATGCATGTGCAATGTTGTTTTCAAAACCAAAATATTTAACTAAAGTTTAAATGAATGAAAACAAAAAATTAGGTTTCAACCAAGACAAGGAATCATGCTTTAAAGGAAATCAAAGACTTTGGCTAAGCATGATTAAGAAAGTTTTTAAAACAACTTGGATTGAAACCAAGGTGAAGAATCCAATCTTAATTAGATCAAAGATTAAGAGAAGAATGGATTCAACACATCATAGTTATCATGCTAAAAATCATTTACCAATAATTTAAACAAAGCACATAACTTATGATTAAGAGAGGTAGAGCTTACTTAGAGATTTAACTTCATTAATCCAAGCTTTAGCTCTCCAAAAGACTCTATGGTCTCTCTTAGTTCATCCCCTTTGTCTTGTCTCCAAATGCTTCAAAGAAGGCTTAAAAATCTCCAACTTTGACAAAGGAAAGAACTACTTTTTATAGCTTAAAACTGCCCAACGGCTAGTCACAGGTCGACCTAGCAAAGGGGGGGTCGACCTGCCCTACACAACGGCTCTAAATCTGACCGTTGGAGCTTCAGGAACCAGTCAACCTGCTGTGTGGTAGGTCGACCCGGGTCCCTGGGTAGGTCGACCTACCACACTGCAGGTTGACCACCTGGGACCAAAAATCCTATTTTTTCCACATTTGAAGGTATTTCTTGGAGAGGATTTTTGGGCCACAAAATCAAGCTTGGAAACATGTTTTAAATCAAATCTAATATGTTTAAAAACATGAAACACAAAAAGCCTAAAATGATTCGAAACTTTAAAACCAAAGGCTTGCTTGATTTCTAAAAACTCTTTTAACAAATAAATGCATACAAAAAAGATTCTGAAAGAGATGAATGTATGCAAGACACAAACCTAAATCCTCAATATGATTTCTCAAAAGTAAAGCACAAAGAATTAGGTTTTCAAAAGAGTTTGGATTCTAAAACCAATGCATCCAAGTTTAAAAACAAAACATGCATAAATCATTAGTTCTACAAGTCTAATATCCAATGCATGAATAAAACTAGATTTCAAGATTTTCTAAAACAATGCATGTGTGAAAATTCAAATGATGCTAAAGTGAACATGCATCCATCAAATTGCAAATACAAAATCCCTAACACACACAGACCCTCCACTTCTCGTTCTTCTTTTTGACTACCACTATGTTAGCCAGCCATTCTGGGTAATGTACATCCCTGGTAGCCTTGGCCTCCAGGGGCTTTTCGACCTCCTCGATCACTGCTTCTGTTTGTGGGATTCCTGTTCTGCGAGCTTTTTGTACTACAGGTTTGTGCTTGGGGTCCACGTTCAGCTTGTGGCACATGATCTCGGGGTCGACACCTGGCATTTCGTATGGCATCCAGGCGAAAACATCATCCATGTTCTGCAACAAGAAGTTAAGCAGCTCGGGCTTTTCATCTTCGAGGAGCTGGCTTCCGAGCATAAAATATCTCTCAAGGTCGTCGGGATCAATTCTGTCCTCGGTCAGATCTTCAACGCTCTTCTGTTCAGCAGATCGACCGACATCCTCGAGCTCTGCCTCTAGTTTGGCCATATGTACCTGCTGTGGTTCTGCTTCACCAGGCACCATAGCCATCAGGCATTGTTTGGCCATCTGTTGGTCTCCCCGTACTGTGACCATCTCAACTCCACCACTCGCGTTCTCGAACGGGAACTTGAGTTTTTGGTGATGGGTGGAGGGCACTGCTTCCATGTTGTGTAGCAGGTAGGCCCCATGATTGCGTTATATGGGGATGGTGCATCCACACCAAGAAGTCGGTTATCATGGAGGTGCCTCCAATTTGGACTTCTAGGGAGACTTTCCCCTTAGGGTACACCGACTTTGAGCTGAAGCCCGCCCGGGGAGTGCGGGCTTCCTGCAAATCTTCCTTTTTAAGACCCAGATTCTTGAAGCAGTCAAAATAGAGGATCTCTGACAAGCTCCCGGGATCCATAAGAATTCGCTTCACCTTGAAGTTCTTCAACCTCAGGGTGAGGATTAGTGGGTCGTTGTGGGGGAGCTGGACTCCTTCAAGGTCTTCGTCCGAGAACCAGATCTTGGGTCTCTCTTTTCAAGCCTTCTTGGACGCAGGTTCCAGCTCAGCTGTCATTACCTGTTTGCCGTGCGAATCCCTCCTGGCCTCGGCACGAGCTTGGTCACCCCTTCTAGGTACGGGGGCCAGGTGAATGACATTGATAATGCCTTTCGGCTCATCGCTATCCTGGTCCTCATCAGGTCGGCGCTGATGAGCTCAGTTGACCCTTCCACCTTCTCTGATTAAATCTTTCAAGTGCCCATCCTTGACGAGCTTCTCGAGATGGGACTTGAGGGCCATGCAGTCCTCAGTCCTGTGCCCATTCTGTTTATGGTAGGTACAGGGCTTTTTGTGATCTCAGGTGGAGGGGTCGCCTTTCATCGGCTGCGACCATTTGAAGTAGGGCTTCGTTTTGATCTTGCTGAGGAGCTTATAAATAGGCTCCTTGAAGATTGTATTTACAGCCCTGTAGGAATCAGCAGCTGGCTTGACTAGCTTGGACTTGGACTTCATGTTTCCCCTAGAGGTGGAGACTGAGATGGCCGCCGAGCTCGTTTGAGCCTTCTTACGATCTGGTTCCCTCTTGGAGAGTTTTTTATCCTCTTTGGGGGGTCGGTCTTCCTGCCAGAGGCCGAAGCTTTCATGAGCTCGGGCCTCATCCTCTTCTTGTTTGATGAACTGGTTCACCCTAGCCATCAATGCTTTCATCATGGCTACGGGGAACCAAACCAGGTCTCTGCGGAGATCATTACTTGGGAGTAAAGCTTGCTGGAAGCACATGATGGCCACCTGATCATTGGCGTCTTCGATCTGGCTGTAGATGGTCCATAATCTTTTGGCGAACTGAGTAATGTTTTCAGTCCGCCTCATCCTCGTGGCCATGAGGTTGCCGCCTATCTTCGGGATGACTCGGTGCGTCTGGAACTTTTCCACGAAGATATTTTGGAGCTGCCGCCAACTCGAAATCGATCCCTCTGGAAGTGCGCAGAACCATTTGAGGGGGAGGTCGCCCAAACTGGAAGAGAAGACTCTACAGTTCAGGTGACCGACGTCGCCCCAGATTGACATCCGCTGGGTGAAGTGCCGAAAATGTGCTGCGGGGTCCAAGGCTCCTTCGTAAAGGATGAATCTAGGGATGCTGAATCTCTCAGGGAGACAAAAGTCTTTTATCTCCTAAGAGAAGGGAGATGTGCCTTGGTCCTCGGTGTCGTAGGCGTTTAGTTGGTCTCGGGCGAAGCCGACCTTCGCCATGTTGCGCTGGACCGTCTGTTTGACATGGCGGTCAAGCTATTCTCTCAGGTCTTCACTGTTCTCCGGCTTCTGGCGCGATCTTCTCGAATCTCTATGCAGATGACTGCTACTCGAACCTTCTTCGTCACTTCGGTCTCTTCTTTTGTTGGTCAGGATTTGCCTCAAGTCCTGATCAACCGAGGGAACCAGGTTCCATCTGGGGTACGGTACCCGGGCCTTCTTCTTCTCTTTGAGCTGCCTCTTGAGCTAACGAATCATCTCATCCTGCTCTTGGATGAGAAGGTTCTTAGCCCTGATGTCAGCGAGGAAGGCGTTGTCGTCATCACCATCGTCAGCCTGATGACGAGACTGAAAAGATTTGGCCACTAATGTCGTGAAGGGTCCTTCTACACTCATCGCTACAAATTTTTTGCCAGATCTCCCTTTGCGAGGGGGATTTTCAAGCGGCGGAGGTAGCAACTCTAGTAACGGAAACACCGGTGGTCGTGGGAACTCTGGTGGTGGTGGCGGCACCGGGGGTGGTATCGACGAATCCTTTCGGGCCTTCAACGTACCTTCACCATTTCTGATCTTTGGAGGCATGGTTTCTGTAGATTTGGTTTAATTGTTTCCCACAGACGGCGCCAATTGTAAGTGCCTAAAAATTACGGACTTGGTTAGATGGATATTTAGTTTCTGATATTGCTGTAAAGCTTCTTTGGGAAAGATAAACCGCCTAATGACCTGAAAGGGAAGGAAGAGGAGAAAGGTCAGAGGCCTTGGCTGCTGTCAACCGGAGGCACTTTGATGCCTAAGTTAGTGCAGTCACTAGACAAAGGATGGGTGAATGAGGAAGAAAAGAGAGTGCAAGGTGAGGATGTATATGATATCATATGTTTCGTGGATTTACTTCATGCATATATATAGAGAGAGGTCTCTCCCTTGGAGGTAGGTGGAGGCACCGTCCCATTGCCCCATGTCATGCTTCCTTAATGGCGGTAGGTGGAGGCAACGTCTCATCGGATCATGCGCCGAATCCTCGTATTAATGTGGACGTGATCGCCTGATAAGGCTAGCCCCTTATCATAATCTGGCACCCATCTTGTCTGTCAGTACGTTTTGCAACGTAGCCATAGCATTATGGGGTACAATTATGACCTTGTACTCATCCTAGTTGGTCGTACCGAGCTGAGGATAATGCCGAGATCAGGCATGGATGCACTCTGGCACTATTGCCGAGATGCATTGTGTCGAGACCGAGATGTGGCTAGTTGGTACTTTTATCGAAGCTAGCTCTAGCTTGATGCATCGTTGCCGAGCTGGATACATCTTGTACTTTTGCCGAGCTTGGATACCGAAACCATGATAAACCAAGTCGGTACTATTACCGAGATTAGTGTAATTCTACTTTTAGGAGAATCCCCCACACAAAATGGTTAAGTAGACTACTTCATAATTAGAACAAAAGCATACAACGATGAAAACAAGGAAGTTCGAGATGCACTTGCAAAATACCCACGTAATGCATGCATACCAAATGAATATTTTGAATATATATACTTATTAGCTGGAGACAGCTATCGATGCTCATACCCATGTAATGAACTATACCACCCAACAGGTTCCAATCTCCATAGGATGCAGATATTTTTTTTTTTTTTGTGTATTTTTTGTTCAAGGGGTCATGATTCTTCCATCTAGGAAATTTTTTTTGCCATCTTACTGTTGGCATTTGTGATGGGGCCCACTTGTGTTTACATGTGGGTGGACCCCACTCACAAAGAGACAGCCCTCACAAGGAATCTCATGGTGATATGGATAAGAATAGTTTGAGTTTCATCCAACTCTCTATCCTTATCATATCTCCATTCAAATTCAAATTGAATGAGTTTCATCCAACATATTATCCTTATCATCTCTCAATTCGAAATCTTATCACTCATGCCCCAAAAGGCTATATATATACATGAGAATAATAGTTGGCACTAACTTTCAGCAATACATCTTGCATCTATTATTCTCCATTATCATCTTCTACATCCAAGGTGTCCATCCTTACCCTTGGATCTTGAAGAGTGAATTGCATGTGACTGATCTCTCGTAAACAATCACAGATCTCCACAACTAGTGCCTGATTCAAGCCGACGCAGTCCTTATCGCGTTTGTAGCAGCCAGGTCATTTAGATCCGTGCTTCCGCTGTATCTACGACCTTCACTTACAAGGCCCCTACTTGGAAAAAACCAATATCACTGTTGAGGGATGATCTTTTTACGGATGAAAATGGGTTAAGTACTAGGGTCCATAGTGCCCCTATACCCGGACCCATATCACTAATAGGAGATCCAAAACTGAACTCACACCCAACTAGGGTCTAGGTTACAGAACCTGTAACCATACCTGAATATAAGTTATAATATAAAAGTACAAGATCGAATTTGGATCCAAATCTAAATTAAAAATAAATAAATAAAGGGAATTTTACTAAAAAAAAGTGTCCTTAAATGTGTATTATCCCATTCTAAACACAAATACACAAAAATGATAGTATTGGTGTTCGTACAACGTATTTGGATGATTTTACCCCCACTTGTGCGAATGAAATCGTCATGTAAATATAATCCTAAATCCCCTTCAATCGAACGTTTTTTGCTTGTCTTCCCCAAATTTCTCCGCTCCCGCCTTTTCTCTCTGTTTCCTTTGCTCCCTCTTCTCCGTTTCCCTCATCCTGCCTGTGGCTTCGGTTCTCTCTTTCCCTCTCCCTCTCTGCTTGCTGCGTTCTCCTTCCTTCCCCTCTCGACTCGATGCGTTCTCCTTCCTTCTCCCTCTCCGCTCGCTACGTTATCCTCGCCGGTACCTGCTCTCTATTTCCCCCTACCTCTCCATTGTTGCTCTCTCTTTCCCTCTCTCCGACGTCCCGACTCATGCTCTCCCCTCCGGTCGCTGCTATCTAATGACTGGCCAGATCCTCCGGCGGAACTCCACGACTCCTGCAACGTCATCTTCCATTTGAGATTTCAGTGAAGGTGATTTTCCATGTTCTTCTCTCTTCCACATTGTCTATTTTGTTATTTTCTTTTCGTTTTCAGTTTCTATAATCGTTGGAGTGATCTTCCATCTTCCATCCTTTTCCATCTTTTAACTGTTGGAGTGATTTTTTCCACATTATACAACAGTTACAGAAACTGAAAAAGTCCAATGCATATTGTTTAGATCTCTGAGTTTTTCCCTGGTTTTGTTGAATTTTATTTTACCTTGAGTATATGGTAATGCCTGCATTTGTTCCGTTTGGTTGAGTATTTTATTTTCTTTTGGTCATTTTGTTATTGAGATTTTCAGTGGAAAAATGAGAATATGGAGAGAATTTGTTAATTGTTTTTATGTATAAAGATGTTGTTTATTTGATTATTGTTTGCATGAACAAAGGGCAGAAGAAATAATCAATTACTGACGGTGCATTTTTATTGTTCCCTCTCTCCTGTTTCCACTGCTTTACTACACTGGGTAAAAATGATGGGTTTTCCATCGCAACATATTGCTCTGGAATTGTAATATGCAGCATAACACCCACAACCCACAACAATGATAAAAGAAACCATGTTGTTCTTTACGCAAAGGGATCATATTTTACAACTTAAGTGTTAGCTTACTGGGAAAAAAAATTAATTGGAGAACCAAAGGGATCATATTTTACAACTTAAGTGCTATTCTTTTTCTCTTTCTTTGTAAGCTTGGTGGTTGCCTTGCTCCCCTTTTTTGGGCTGTTTAGCTTTTCGCTCTCTCCCGTCCCTCCCCTTTTCTAATAAAATTTGCCTTTAGCAAAAAAAAAAAGAAGTATTGTTTGGGTTGTTTATGGATGATTTGTGTTGTAACAGAAGTAATAAACTATACTGTTATGAGAAATATGAATTTTTTGTTAAGTTGAAAAGCTTTACCTTTGTTTATCTTTATCATTTGATATTCGGCATCACACTAATCCCTCCATCTAGGGTTTGTGGAGATCAACATGTTAGCAGATTGAAACATCAAAGGGATATCTAATCAAAACAAGGAAGAAATAAAAGATGAATAAGTGAGAAAATAGTATAGAAAAGCATAGTTATCTCGTTCTTAAGAACACAAGTGGCAAAAGCATAGTTTCACATCTGCTTGGGTCATAACATGACAGAAAATAATAATAAAACAAAAAAGAAACTTCTAAGATCCTGCATTACGAAGTATAACAATTTCTGTAACAGAACCAAATGACTTTAATATTCAAAACCGAAGAAGTTTGTAGTGGAAATGTTAACCTACTAAAGGAATCCTTCCATTGGCCAATTCTACCTTTGGGATGTTATTCGTCTTGACAGGATCCTTGATAGCCTGCTTCTTGAACCCAACAAAGCTACCCACAAACACTAGAGGGATGGACATCCCAAACCAAAGGAAAACCAGGGCGAACATAGTTCCAAATGGCACTACACCAGATCACTTATCCCCTTAGATGAGAGCATTCAAGACAATGAAGATGGCAAAGACAAGTATGAGGGAACATGACTGCGGTTTCGCCAGACACTTTCTTCCACTCTACTCCATTGAACATCTTGTACAGACGGGTAGATCCCTAACCAGCAGACAAGCCCATGATGGCCCAGTAGAGGAGCATAGCTGCCATCAATCCACCTCGGTTTGAGGGTGAGAGGAAGCCAATGAACACATAAAATCAAATGATAGGAAGCCATGGAGCCCATGTTTCCATAGTACATTGTTAGTTACTGTTATGCGTCGTTGGGCTTGAATATCTGTTGCTCTCCCCTGACTTGTCTTCCTATTTGATCTGCATGGTTTTTCCCAACAAGTTTATGCATCAATTGTAATTCATTACCGCATTAGGCCTTCTTTTAACAATGCTGTTACGGGTCAATGGACGATGTAGAATGTGGGGACACCATGTGTAGGATGCATGGTCACTGGAATTGTTTGCCACCGATCATACATCATCTTAGAATCTATAAGAAATGGCAATGAAAATGTAAACATAAGATGTATGTTGAAAAAATACCATCTGAGGTTCCCGTAAGTCTTACCCATCGTCTATGCATTTCATTATAAATTTATTGCCAATTTATTGTTGGAGACAAAAAAGGGCTAAGTAATCTGAAAATCAGCACAACGATATCGTTATCGCGAAACTTTGACAAATATATTATAAGTGAGATCGTTATATATTTATCAATGTTTATGCATCTCAATATAGAGTATATCATTAATTACTAGTTGAGAAAAGGTTGAAATGTAGGAGGAACTATAAGTGGTTGTAACGATATCTATAAGACCCCGTCCCGAGTGAAGTCGATTAGTGTTAATTAAGTTATGTTTTAGTCCTAAGTGTGTTTAGTGGATTTTGGTTAGGTTGGGCTTGGAATAGCTTTTGATATAGTTTTGGGGAATTTTGATTGCTTGTGATTAGTGGGGCCCTTTAGGGGTTCCTTCTTTATGACCTTGCATGCGCTTGAGGATTTATCGGAGATTTTTGCATTCATTGTTTTAATCCCATTTTATTTGTATTGTTAATCCCTACAACTTTCATGTTGATCCTGTTAGGATTTTTATAGATTGCAATTTGATGGATGCATTTTCATTCTAGCATCATTTGATTTACACACATATGCATTGTTTTAAGAAATCTTGAAATCTTGTTTTATTCATGCATTGCTTTTAAGATTTGTAAAAGTATTGATTTATGCATGATTTGCTTTTAAAACTTGGATGCATTTGTTTTAGAAAAGAGTTTTATCAAATCAAGCTAGCCATTGGTTTTATTGTTTCGAATCTTTTTGGCTTTTTATGTTCCATGTTTTAAAACCCTTAGAATGATTTAAAACATGTTTTAAAGCTTGATTTTATGGCCCAAAAAGTTCCACAAAGAAAAACTTTGAAACATGCAAAAGTTGGAATTTTTGGTCCCGGCAGTGTGGCCGGTCGACCGGCCCAGGGGTCCCGGTAGACCGGGAACACTGCAGGCAGAAAATGCCCTGGGCCACCAACGGTCATATTTCTGACCGTTGTGTCTTCCCGGTTGACCGAGACCTGTTTCCAGGTCGACCGAGGACTAGCCGTTGGGCACTTTTTGCTATAAATATGAGTTCTTTCCTTTGCCTAAAGTTGGGAATTGGAAGGCCCTCCTTGAGGGGTTTTGAGGCAAATACAAGGAAAATGAACTAAGGGATGAAGGGGATCATTAGGAAAGCTAAAGCTTGGATTAATGAAGTTAAATCACCAAGTAGGCTCTACTTTCCTTAATCATATGTTTTCATGCTTTGTTTTATTTTTGGTAAATCATTTGTAGCATGATAAACTATGTATGAAGTGTTGTGTCCTTAACATGTTTTATGTTTTGAGTTGATTTATTGTTTTGGATACAACACCATTTGATTCAATCCAAGTAGTACTTGAATTGGTAAATCTAAGTAGATCATGTTAATGAAAACATCTTTGAAATTATATGTAACATGATCCATATACTTAGTTGAATCTATGGTTGTTGTTCAACATAAGAAAATCACTTTCAAAACTATCTTATGTTTTGGATTCAACATCTTTTCATATGATATGTTTTCATGTTTTTGTTTTATTTTTGATAAATCTTTAGTAGCATGTTAACCTATGATGTGTTGTATCCTTAGCATGTTTTATATTTTGAATTGATCTATTGTTTTGGATGCATCACCATTGATTCAACCCAAGTAGTACTTTATCCTTGGTAAATCTAAGTAGATCATGTTAATGGAAACATCTTTGAAATTAGATGTAACATGATTCATATACTTGGTTGAATCTTTGGGTGTTGTTTTTCATCATAAGAAAATCTCTTTCAAAATATATCTTATGTTGTGGATTCAACATCTTTACAAATCATATGTGAATTTGTTTTAAAGTTTTACAACTTGCTTTGCATTGATTGGTATATCATATTCAAGTTGTATTTATAATTACATATGATTTGTCCCCTAATTTCAATCAAATCTATTTTTATGTTTTATGAGCTACATTGTTGATTTGATTGACATCCCTATGCATCACATGTTTAGAGCTAATTAATTTCATACAACTTGTGAATCTTTGATCTCATTAACAAGTTGTTACTTTTAACATGTGATTAGCATTTCCTAAATCATAAATGTTTTATGAGCTAAAACTTTCAAAAGCCTTAGGCATACATTTATGAGCTTTCATTTTAAATATGATTGAGGACATCATACACACATCATGAGCATACATCTTTGCATTCATTTAGTGTGTGTGTGTGTGGGTTAGTTTTATACTTCCATATCCGCCTAATTAAGAGGCATTGTAATGAGCTTAATTGAATCTCCATCAAGTGTATGTTAGACACTAATTTAGTGAGATAACCAACCTATGGTTGAAGAGGTTATTGCTTAGCCTATAAAAGCATAATGTATTGGTTGATGTTGAGCCTTGAAAAACATCATTGTAAAGGTTATTGCTAAGCCTTGAAAAGCATATTGTAAAGGTTATTGCTTAGCCTATTGAAAAACATAAATAGTGGAAATCCAGTGGGGTGTTGGTTCACAAGCCGGTAGTGGATGTAGGCATTGAGGCCGAACCACTATAAATCCTTGTGTGATGGTGATTGCTTTGTGGTAATTCTTTTGTTAGCTTCCGCATCTTGTATGATTAATCATCACATGTGACTAGTTTGTTTTAAAGAAGTTAAAATTGGTTGTAATTGGTCATAAATGAAGCTCACCCTATTCACCCCCCCCCCCTCTAGGGTTCGGATCCCCAGGACTTACAGATTCTGTCCCCGTTTGAGATCCCGAAACCCGATTCCCTAGCATTGGGGACAAAACAACAATTGTACACTAAATTTGTACCCAAAACTTGATATTCCCAAAACCTGCGAAACATATACTTTTTGAAAACTAGATATTTCGGCGATCATTTCTTCCTTCTTCGTCGAATTCATCCAAGATCCCGAAAGCCAAGATTTCAGCCCTTGAATGTCTTAAGTAGTGGGACCCATTCCCATTTGCTTATATAAGGAGAACCCATCTTCCTCATTTTCTTTTTCCAGCACAAAAGGCAGCCTAGGGTTTCTTGCAACCTTTATCTTCTTCTTCTTGCTCTCTCCATCTCAATCTTCTACTAATCTTGCACCAACATCAAAATGGAGGTCATCATTCTCTTCCTCATCTTGAAGGTTATCTTTCGATACCATTTGTTGAGAAACCTATCAACTTTGAGACTTCCTTTGAGCTCACCTTGCCCATTTGGAGTACCTAACCTTCCCCATCTCTTAGATTTGTGTTTCTTTGATCTTGAAGAATTCCCATTCTCATTATTGTAAGGTTTCCCTTTCTATTTCATTGTTTGACCATTTTAGGGTTTGTTTTTAGGGATTTTGTTCATAGCTTGGATCTTTGGCTTGGAAGAGTATTAGAGCTTGATTTCCTTGATTAGAAGACCTAAGGCAAGTGGATGAGTTAAAATTATGAGCTTTCAATGGTTTTCATGAGGAATATGGTTGATTTGTCATTTCCATTCATATTTATTAGCTTGCATTGATTTTGAAATAAATGCTTGGAATGAACCTTGCTAAGTCATTTATTGTTTTTGGAAACCTATTGGTTTGATACTTGTTGTCTCTTGGATATATCTTAAATGAATGTTTGTAATTTGGTTTCTCTTTCCTCTTGTGGTTGTTGTGGTTAAGAAGGAGGTGATGGAATGAACACTTATTGGAGTTGTGGAGAAGTGTAGATAGATGGATTAGATGAGCTCTTAGCTCAGTTTTATTGCAGGGATTAAATGGAAGTGAGGAGAGTGGTTTTGAGGAGGAAAAAGGGCTCAAATCTGAACACAGTGGGTGTTTCCCGCACCTGGTGGTCAACCAGCGGTCACCTGTCGGCTAGCCGTCTGGTGAATGGCGGCTAACCGCCAGCTAGCCGAACAGTTGCGGTTACTTTTCAAGAGAGCAACATTTTCCTCCTGAAAGCACGGTTAGCAAGTGGCTAACCGCCAGCCAACCGACCCATTTCGGTTACTTCTCCAGAGAGCAACATTTTCCACCTGAAGACACGGTCAGCCTCACAGTTAGCAAGCGGCTAACCGCCTAACCCATGCCAACCGAACCATTTCGGTTACATTTCCAGTAACCTGTCTTTCTGTCAGGCCAACCACTGTCAGCCAGCGGCTAACCGCCATCTGACCGCCAGGTAACAGAAATCACGCAGACAACCATTCCAGAGAGCTCCCCGCTCGAGCGAACTCTCCGGTTCGCTCGAGCAATGAGCTTTGTCGGTCAAAGGAGATTCACTAAGCAATGTATGAGGCCATTTGAGAAAGAAACCATATCACGAAGATGCCATTCGAAGTTTTGAAAATTCAAAGTGTATAAGGAGCCTGGAATGTCCCCAAACTCAAAGAGTACCAAATTACTATTAGACCGACATATGGGATCCCTATTCACTTCAAATAAATCGTGAACCCGATACTTTCACTACAAGAAATCTAGGCTGTTGTGATGAAATTTGATGACGACAATTTTTTTTGTCTTAAAAGAACACCCAAAGAGGATGAAATATAAATTTTCTCGTTTGTTTTCATTTTTTTCAAAAGTATAGGAGATGAAAAAAAAATTCGTCTGCAAAAATAAGGCGCCAAAAAATTTCATTTGCGTTGGCACCAATTATTTTAGCTCATTGGAGACAAACATTGTTGTCACAAAATATTTTTTTTTTTGCGACGAACGTAATTCGTCACCAATAAGGATAAGTTATGGAAGACGAACATATTTCGTCACCAAAATAAGGCGCAAATTTCATTTGCTTTGGCGCGAATTATTTTAGCTCATTGGAGATGAACATTTTTGTCACAAATTTTTTTTTTTTGTGACGAATGTAATTCGTCACTAATAAGGATATGTTATGGAAGAAAAACATATTTGGTCACCAAAATAAGGCGCCAATTTCTTTTGCGTTGGCGCGAATTATTTTAGCTCATCGGAGACGAACATTTTTGTCACAAAATATAATTTGTTTTTGCGACGAATGTAATTCGTCACCAATAAGAATAAGTTATGGAAGACAAACATATTTCGTCACCAAAATAAGGCGTCAATTTCATTTGCTTTGGCACGAATTATTTTAGCTCATTGGAGACGAACATTTTTTTCACAAAATATAATTTGTTTTTGTGACGAACATAATTCGTCACTATTAAGGATAAGTTATGGAAGGCGAAAATATTTGGTCACCAAAATAAGGCGCCAATTTCATCTGCGTTGGCGCGAATTATTTTAGCTCATTAGAGACGAACATTTTTGTTACAAAATATAATTTATTTTTGCGATGAACGTAATTCGTCACTAATAAGGATAAGTTATGGAAGACAAAAATATTTCGACCAACAAAATAAGGCGCCAATTTCATTTGCGGTGGCGCCAATTTCATTCGCACTTGAGCCTATTCCTCTCTTACAAGTATTGCTTTGGAAAAGCCTTTAAAATGACTAAAATGCCCTCACTTGAGCCTATTCATCTCTTACAAGTATTGCTTTGGAAAAGCCTTTAAAATTACTAAAATGCCCCCCCCCAGGCCCTAACGTCCATCCCCCCCCCCCCAATCCAACGCCCCTTTTCCAAAACCCATTTCCCCTTTTGTCCCTCCATCTATCCCGGTCTCTCTTTTCCAAAACCCTTTTCCCCTTTTTCCAGAAGATGAGAGAATAACCATTTTCCCCATTTTCCAAAACCCTTTTCCAACATCTCCCACCCATCATCTCAGGCAGCATCCCCATGGCCCATTGGCCCCCATCAATTATCATCACCCTCCATCAACACACGCAGTACAGACCCATCCCTGATCAGTGATCCCTCTCATCTCTACTTCTCTCAGTCTCTCTAGCCTAGAACTCCCAGATGCAGCCACCATCACCAATCACCATCATTTGTGCCCATCATCCTCCATCCAGGAGTCCGCCACCGCCAGGTATACCTACCTCTCTTAGTCTCTGCTACTGTGAGAACTTGGTCCGGACGGTACCCTTAACCACGGGGCGTAGCGTGTCAACCACGGGCTTCAAACGGTGAGTCTCTGTTAGCCTGCATCGGAAATATTCAAGTCTTGACCTTGGGCTTATAAGTCAAACCCCGTATTAACTTAGCATGAGGCTTTTTAAAATCGTGCGGCCCCGGAAATTGTAAGAACTCCAAAGTTAAGCGTGATCGGGCGGGAGCAATACTAGGATAGGTGACCTCCCGAAAAGTCCTCGCGCGTGCACGTGGGCCAAAGCGGACAATTTCATGCTGAGTTGGGCGGGGCTGTGACAGTTGGTATCAGAGCCGAGGACAACTCTATTTCTAGTGGGGCAGAATATGAGATCTTGGTCCGGGTGGTACCCTTAACCACAAGGCGTAGCGTGTCAACCAAGGGCTTCAAATGGTGAGTCTCCGTTAGCCCGCATCGGAAATATCCAAGTCTTGACCTTGGGCTTATAAGTCAAACCCCGTATTAACTTAGCATGAGGCTTTTAAAAATAGTGCGGCCCCGGAAATCGTAAGAACTCTGAAGTTAAGCGTGCTCGGGAGGGAGCAGTACTAGGATGGGTGACCTCCTGAGAAGTCCTCGCGCGTGCACGTGGGCCAAAGCGGACAATTTCATGATAAGTTGGGCGGGGCTGTGATAGTTAATATCAGACCTGAGGACGGCTTTATTTCTAGTGGGGGAGAATGTGAGATCTTGGTCCGGGCGGTACCTTTAACCACGAGGCGTAGCGTGTCAACCACGGGCTTCAAACGGTGAGTCTCCGTTAGCCCGCATCGGAAATATCCAAGTCCTGACCATGAGCTTATAAGTCAAACCCCGTATTAACTTAGCATGAGGCCTTCTAAAACCGTGCGGCTCCGGAAATCGTAAGAACTTCGAAGTTAAGCATAATCGGGCGGGAGCAATACTAGGATGGGTGACCTCCTGGGAAGTCCTTGAGTTGGGCGGGGCTGTGACATTCTTTATATTAAACGCGACAAAATTATTTCGTCTCTATTTTTGTTTCTAATTTCTTCCTTTAATGACAAAATATTTTTTCACTAATTACTTACAAGTATGTTTCCAACAGAGTGTATTGGAGACGAAAAAAAATTATTTACAAGTATGTTTCCAACAGAGTGTATTGGAGACAAAAAAAAATCGTCACAAATTTATCTTTTTCAATGATGAATTTTTTTTCGTCTCCAATACCTTTTAGCGACAAGGCTTTGGCAACAAAATGACTGACGAAAAATTTTCGTCTTAATTAGTTTCGGTGACGAAATATGTACATTTTGGGACAAATTTGTGTCATCCTTAAACCCCAAATTTCTTGTAGTGTTTACTCGAGATTTCAATTGTTTATTGTACTTTATCGATCCTGAGATTTATACTACATGCCTTGTTTTTCCGAAAGCATCGAAGTACACTTGCAATGGTTACTTGTCTTGAAGTGCATTGCACCACATGAAATGACAGTGTGCCTTGAGCACCCCCGTCTTGGTCGTTTGTTTATTTGTACTTGATTTACTTGCACATGTCTTGATTTGTTATTTGACCTATTAGTCGACACCACTAAGCTTGGATAACCCTGTTGGTCTGATCCACTGACTTGGAGATCCCCCTCTTGTCCCTCCAGCTACAATTTGGATCCTGCCACCCGGTTATTACCGTAGTCTTGTCCCGATGCCGCAGATTGCTACTGTGGTTCCCGATGCCCGACTCGCTACCGTGGTCATGTATAGTATATGTGTATGTATATGTATCTATAAGATCCACTGTTTCTCCTCACCTCGAGTGACTGAGATCAGTGCCTAGTGTCGCGACCCCGAAATGGATCCCCCGGGCCCGCGACGTCGCGTCGAAATTAGAGATAGTCTATGTTTATTGTTTTCCCACAGGTTCCCGCGGTGAGGATTCCAAAAGACACACGGAATCTGACTCACACGATCAAGTTTGCGGAAGCGTGTAGTAAGACACGTCAAGATGAGCACCAACAAAATATTTAAGTGCCATAACAATTAATCATAAGGCATAGTATCAAAGAAAGAGCTAACATGGCATTCCCATTAGAATTCAAGTTATGAGACTAACACAAAAGTAAGTTAAGTTTTGTTACAACCCATAAGAGGCCAACAGAGGCCAATACACTTCTAAAAAATAATCAAAATAAACCCCAAGACAAGTGATGAAGAGACTCAAGAACCCGCCCGACGTCTAGATGACATCGTCGGGCTGCCACTCTCTCACAGGGGTTGGCTCACAAGCCTCCTCCTGACGCTCCTCCTCAAAGGTAACGTCTCCTGCACCTGGGCACCAACAAACAAGGGTCAAACACAACGGTTTTGCAGGTAATCAATTTAGGAGCAAGCATGAACAATAACGTTTTAGAAAACATATAAGCTATTCTTGACTTGAAATACTATAATGACTGAGATACTAAAACAAACTAGCATGAGTACATAATATATCATGAATAGTTATCATCCACAAAGAGCCCATCATTTCTCTATCATTTATATAATGAAAAGAGCAAGCACGCACGACAAGCACGATATACATAATATAAGCACGACATGATTTCCCACAAAGACGGGAATTCCGGCCGCAGAACCGGACACGCACGATGTGTAATAAATACACGACCAGTCTGCAGACAGTCCACGTGTTTAAGGACCCCCAGACAGTGGATCAAACTGAAAGGGCAGTCCAAGCTCAGTGGTGTTACTTAATTCATGAATGCACAAAACACGCGAAACACTATCAAAACATGTCGAGATAAAAAGGAGGAAATCACTTATCAAACACAATGAACACGACTAGCAAGGGCATAATTAATATGCATAACATGCTTAGGAAGTGATCCCCTTTTTCTTGAAACACATCTTCAAAACGAGCTTGTACTTAAACTTCAAAACGAGTACACGATGATATTCATCATATCGAAAACCAAAGTACGAATACAAAGCCTATCAAGCTCATGCAAGGACCTTTGGTTGATCATTGTGCAGCCGAAGCCCAGATGTTGGAATTAAAACAGAATTGGTGCCCCAGAAGTTCAAGGACATCTCGGGTTTCGAGTGCATAATATCAGGCTAAAGGCCACTTAACATGTTCTAGTTTTCATTCTTGCAAAGACTCTTCAAAACGGGAAAATCTGTCAATTTCGGTCACCTCGCGGTCAGGTGTCGGCTAGCCGAACTGAGGTCTAGCGGCAAGCCGCCAGCTGACCGACGAGCTGACCGCTGGAAATCCAGGTCCAACACAGCCCTCTGGAAAAGGAATCGTACTTACTGCGGTTAGCTTACGGTTAGCCGAACTGAGACTTGGAGGTTAGCCGTAAGCTGACCGTAGGGCTGACCGCGGAAATCCAGTTTGAAATGTAGCTCTCGGGAAAAGGAACTGACAACGCGCGGTTGGCCAGCGGTTAGCCGACATGGGGTATGGCGGTTAGCCGCTTGCTGACCGTTAAGCTGACCGTAAATCACTGTCGGAATGTCAGCTTCTGGAAAGGGAACCGCCAAGCTCGGTCAGCTCGCGGTTAACCGAAATGAGGATTTCGGCTAGCCGCCAGCCGACCGACGGCTGACCGAAACTGCACGGGAAATGCAGTTCAGTTCAGATTTTCACATTTCCTTCTTCCCTTCTTCTTGTTTCTCATTCCACTTGCACTCCCTGAGCCTACATGCTCTCCAAGGGACAAAACACATATTTTTCCTATTCTTAAACATTCAATCAAAGGAAAACATGATCATGAAGCTTATAACATATTCATATGCAACTTTCCAAAACAACAATAAAGCTTACAAAACACATGCACAAAGGTCCTATAGAGATTACTTGCCTTGACCAATGCTAACAATCCTCTCCAAGCACTTCACTCAAAAGCTAAGCCAACACTACAAGGAAACCCAAGAGAAAACCACACAACTTACTCAAAAATGGAACCAAAGAACCCATTTTAACAAAAGGGTTTGCAAACATGAAAAACATGATCTTAAGGAACCAAAATAACTCCATGAAAGATGTGAGTGGAAGCTCTTACCTAGAGAAGGTCAAACAAGAGAGGAGGAAGAAAATGTAGAGTTTGATCCACGAGGAACTCCAAGAAATTTGTACCAATAGAAAGCTTGCAAGGAGATGAAGAAGATGATGGTCTTGGAATCCTTTTTGGAGCTCTCTAGCTAAAGCATGCAAGATGAGGAAAATGGAAGGAAAAAGAGGGATTTCAGCCCTAGGTCAAGAAAGTTGCAGAGATTGGGAAAGTGAATGAAAAGAGAAGGAGAGGGGGCTTAAGTGAAGACAATGGGCCCCAATTAACATGAACCTTGAAATGACCAAAACACGATCTTGTGGACCTCGGATGACTTCGACGAAGAAGGATAAAACGATCCTCGAAATATCTAGTTTCCAAAAAGTATATTTTTGACATGATTTTGAGATCTCGAAAATTGTGTCCAGATTTGTGTAAGAAAGACAATTTTACCCTCTTTGGGCCAAAACATGGGTTTTTGGGCTTCAAACATGAATGAGCTTAAACCGAAAGTTGTAACACAAAGAAAAATCATTCAAATGAAATCAAAATCACAATCACACGGAAACCGATACGATCCTCCCAAGCTTACACGGGCACTCAGGCCTTCCTAAGTGTGTCTGACTAGTACTACACGTTCTCGAAAATCCCCAAAGCTATGTCCAAGACTAAAACTCATTACTTCTAACCCAACGATCACTAAACCCACTTAGGACTAAACACATACTAATCGTACACTAATCGCGTTGGTCTGGGTCGGGGTCTAACACCTAGTTATTGCTCTGTCACTTTAATGATAGAGGACTTAGCTTCGTGTGATTGTCATCTTGCTTGTTTCCCGTTTCCTTGGTTACCTTTACATGTTTTATAATGCATACTTGTATTTGAATAAATGTTTTATCTCGTTCATAGAAATTGTTATTGAGACAGGTTTTTAAATGCTTTTGAAGGTAAATTCATTTATTATTATATCGTCATTGTATTTTACCCATTTGCCAAACCGTCGTGTTTGATCCACTTTTTGGTACTCGGGTACCGTTGTTGGTTATCCCGAGGAGGAGCACGAGGAGGTGGTCGGAGAACCGCAGCAGTTAGTTGAGTGGCGTGATGATGATGTCATTTAGACATTGGATTGCTAGAGAGAGGGATAACATTTTGGGAAAACTTTTAACCATTCTTTTGGGGATTGGTATTTTGTTCATATTGGCCTTGTTGGCCTCTATTTTTGGAAAATGTAATTAAATGATCTTTGTATAAACTTTAACTTACTTTTGGGTAACATGCTAATGATCATTGCTCATTCTGATACGGTACTATACTTGTGTTATTATCTTTATGATTTGAGATGGATTGAATATTTGATTTGTTACACGCTTCTGCACTTAATAGAAATGTTCATCTATGGTTGTGATATCCTCACCGCGGACACTTGTGGGAAATTAAATAAATGTATGGCATTAAACCGATGTGGTACATCATTAACCATTCACTCACCACACTATTACAATTAGTGTCCCGATCCCGGATTCCCGGTCCGGGGTCGCGACAATATCGTTACAATTGCAGTCACATAACTCAAGCCATAAATGAATCTCTATAATATTTTTGCTAACAAGTCTCATTTGTGTCTATTAGAAACCTCATTTTAGAACTCTATGAATAGATGTATGTACATTGTGCTAACTTTAAACATGTTACAGATTATATATGGACAATCTACAGCTTGGTCCTATGGATAACTCCATTTTATATGAGCAAGAGAACCATATTTCAAAACGAGTCTGGCACGATAAGGTGAGCATATATTGAAATACACTTGTTTTACTATATTGTCTTTACAACTATGGCATTACTGTAAGCTTATAGATTTCTCTTTATTTACTAATTGCAGGAAACAAGCCTTTTTAATCAATGCCTTTTTAATCACAAAGCAATCACTTTGGTCATCTACAAGTAATCTCGATGGTCATTTACACAGAATCTAGCAATTTCTTTTCTAGTACATTATTACTTGTAGAACATTAGAAAAAAATAAACTACTTATGTTCCATCCAATTTTTGGGTTTGGTCAGCGAATTACTATTGACACCTATTGCCTAGGTGATAATATGAGATTCCAATATTTTGGGGTAACATATAAGCTACAGAAAGACGTCAAGAGTGCAAGATCAAACGAAATTTGGAACATACCTATAAATAATGATCGATGATCTTGTTGTCCTATAAATGAAGTTGAAATCAACATCTATCTGGGTGAAGTTCGTAAGTCTTTCCCATGTTTATGCAGCTCATTATACATTCATTAGCGCTTTCTTACAGGGTGCAAAGAATTGGTGAAGAACATATAGATTACTGAAACGATATCGTTATTAGAAAATACCGAAAAATCAAGACTGACTTAAATCGTGCTTCATTCTCATTATTTATGCATCTCAATATAAAGTCACCATCATTTTTCTATTGGACACCAAAACTGGATGATAAAGATAAAAATTATGGTTACGATATATTATCAAAGAATAATTTCCTTCACATTTGTACATAGATAAAGAAGGAAAATTTGGCTGTTGGGGGGTCTACTTTGTGGAGTAGAGAATGGATATTATTTTATTTGATGAACTGATGAGTAGGGTATGCAAAAATGATAACAAACGATGACGATGTAGAGATTATGTTCAGAGCATCTGCGGAGAATGCCAGTGCACTGTACCTGTACATCCAGCCAAGCGCGGTCCATACAATGGAACATCAATGGAATGAACAAAGGTATGCTATGATTGGACTTGTTATTTTCAACGATAACATTTGATACTGAGCAGCTTGAATTTTATCTCCATGCAGATTGGGATACAGCAAAGCTTTTCAGCAGAGTAGTCCGCCTTTAGTTCTTGGAAAAAGGTCATCATGGAGTAAAGATTTAGCTATACTAGTCCAAATTCTCGCTATTTATATGCTTAACCATCCACTTCTTTCTTTTGTCCCGTAGGGATGCAGTCAGACAGACTCTTTACCATCAAGATGGTGAAACCAGCATTTGTATCAACGAGTCTGGATGAAATCCTGGAACATATGAGTAATCTTACAATAGTGTCTGATCGAATGAAGGGACTGACCGCTGCAATGATGGATGTACTTCCTACCGCAAAACACCGTTACTGCTGCCGTCACATTTCACACAAATATTCAAGCGAAATTCAAAATAGACAGACATGTAAAGAGCCACCTCCAAGGGGATGAATCATATTTCCCTCAATTTTTGGATAAGATATATCTACAAAGTGTACACGTCTTTTTACAAATATCTGGCTTGGTGTAAATACTTGTTTATGGTGGGGGAGCGTATTTTTCTTTCTATTTTGGATGTGTCTCTCGATAATTGTGGGAGAACATAATGTGTATATATTGATGTATAGCTACAAATCAATAGCACAGTATACATATGTTAATTTGTAAATTTTTTGTATATTGGCACCATCCATATGGGTCATTTGTTATATCTCTCAATTAATGACTACCATTGTCTATGGCCGTTTTGTTACAAATCTTTTCATTTTATCCACTAACTCAGGATTATTATCTTTCTTGTTTTTATAGTTGTACTTTTTATTCTTTGAGTTTTGTTATTACGGATATAGGATCTTGTGAGAGTACATGTATGGGTTCTTATGATCAAAACTGCTATCAGTTTTCGGACACATCTACAACCTGGTTCACAATTGTACTCTCTTGCATGATATGTCCTGCAGCTTTGTTCCATGTGACAGATCTAAATCTGTCTCCTGTAAATCTAGATGGAGCCTCAGCTATTCCGAGGAGCCATCCCAACCAGCAATCCCTGCAAGAAACCTGAGAAACGGAGGCCTTCACAATGAGTGTATGAAAATGGCTTTGCAAATATCCAAGAAGAAGAGTTGCGAACGAAGAGGGGTATGAACCATTTGGGCGCTAGGGTTAGAATACAACTGTGAATGCAAGTTATTAGGGATGAGGGAGGGGCGGTTTTACATAGGGTCAAACTGACTTGAAACCATTGGGTTGTCTTGAAAAGACCCATCATGGATTAACTTGAAGGTTCAAACTCTGATGTGAAGGTTTGAACCTTTAGGCCCTCTAGATCTTGGCCCAAGAAGGGCGAAATCTGAAGGTTCGAACCCTCGATGCGAAGGTTTAAACCTTTCCGCTCTCTGGAATTTGGCCTAGGAAGTGCAAAAAACAAAGGTTCGAACCCTCAAAACAAAGGTTTGAACCATTGTGCTCTCTGGAATTTGGCCCAGGAATGGCAGATATGGAAGGTCCGAACCCTCGATGCGAAGGTTCGAACCTTTCCGCTCTCTGGAATTTGGCCCAGGAAGTGCATAAAACAAAGGTTCGAACCCTCAAAAGAAAGGTTTGAACCATTGGGCTCTCTGGAATTTGGCCCAGGAATGACAGATATGGAAGGTCTGAACCCTCGATGCGAAGGTTCGAACCTTTCCGCTCTCTGGAATTTGGCCCAGGAAGTGCAAAAAACAAAGGTTCGAACCCTCAAAAGAAAGGTTTGAACCATTGGGCTCTCTAGAATTTGGCCCAGGAATGACAGATATGGAAGGTCCGAACCCTCGATGAGAAGGTTCGAACCTTTGCACTCTCTGGAATTTGGCCCATGAAGTGCAGAAAACAAAGGTTCGAACCCTCAAAAGAAAGGTTCGAACCATTGGGCTCTCTGGAATTTGGCCCAGGAATGGCAGATATGGAAGGTTCGAACCCTTGATGCGAAGGTTCAAACCTTTGCACTCTCTGGAATTTGGCCCGAGAAGGGCAAAAGGTGATGGTTTGAACCCTTAAGAGGAGGGTTCGAACCTTTGATGAGTGGAATCTGTGGGCTAAATTCCAGACAGCACAAAGGTTCGAACCCTCCTCTTCAAACTTGCGCTTCCTGAGCCAGTTTTCAGAATACCCAAAGGTTCGAACCCTCAAGAGGAGGGTTCGAACCTTGCAAACCTGCACTTCCTGAGCCAAATTCCAGAATACCCAAAAGGTTCGAACCTTCCTGTTGTCGTTTTCTTGCTTTACATGAATATACTGACATATGAATCTGAGCAGCATCCATGAGTCTTTCCCATTGTTTAAATATCACATTTTAAAATTGAGGCCATCAACTTGCCGGGTAACAAATTTGAGACTGAAAACTCTAAAAGGACAGTAACGATTTCGTTGTTGGAATAATTCCTATTTAGTATTTATGGTAACCTCCATTAGTCTTTTTCATTGTTTATGTATCTCAATATATAGTCAGGACCAATGTCGTTGCTGGACAGGAAAGAAAGAAGGGAAAAACTCATAAGGATTGTAACAACATCGTTATCAAAAAAATTTAGAAATCACTAATCTGGGTAAAATTCGTTAGCCTTTTTCATTGTTTATGTATCTTAATTTATAGTTAGGGTCAATCTTGTTGAAAACTCTAAAGGATCTTAACGATATCGTTTTGAAAAAATTTTAGAAATCACCAATCTGGGTGAAATTTGAGAGCCTTTTTCATTATTTATGTATCTCAATTTATAGTTAGGGTCAATCTCATTGCTGGACAACAAAAATGAAAGAAAAAGGCTCTAAAATCATAATTGTTGATTGTGTTGGTTGGATGTCATATTGTTGATCAAATTTGGGACCCTTAAACAACACGTCCCGAGTTTTCAAACCTTCAAGCACTAATTAGAAATGTTAAGGCTTTGAAAAAGAATCTGCTGTAAAAGGAGCTCTTGTACATTAAAGCAAAAAGTTATGAGACTAGTTATTGAGGATACATCAAAATATACAAATTATGTTCTCCTCTAGTTATTTAGGATACATCCAAAATATAAATCAAAATATGTTCCCCCCTGGTAAGTATTTCAACATTTGAAATCTAAACAACGATGTGGACAAGTTGAAGTTATATCTCATCCAAAAAAAAGAGGAAAATGATGATTCATCCTCTTGGAGGTGGATCTCTACATGTTAGTCTATTATGACCATGCTTCTTGCAATGGGAGCATGTTACTTGTTACTTCATTCTGTCCTCCATTCATCTCCGATTTTTTTCGTTCATCCATGCTGTCTCTCTTGCTACTCTGAGGGCAAAACACGCTCGACACTTCTAAGACCCCTCAAGAGTTTCCGTCGCGCATTGCACTGATAACATCAATATAAGTTGCTCGATAACAATCACTGGAGCAAATGCTGAGTGAAACAAAAATACTAAGAAGGTCCCATTTGCGGCATGTGCATGACCTTCAATCGAGGTGAACAACATCCGTGTACTCTAGAAACAATACCTGAAATTTAAAAGAGAGCATATAAGTTGAACATGTTTAAAAGAGCATGAAGTGGCAAACAGGAAATAGGGGTGTTTTAGTTTTGTAATTGCATTAACAACTACTTCTTCTTTGCAAATTGGAAGTAAAACAACTTTTCAGATATTTTTTCATTTTTGATATCTGCTTATGTAAATCTGAAACTTCTGAATGCACCAATCAATTTTTCAAACTAGAATAAGTTTCCATAGATTTAAGAAGGTTTAGTGACATAACCTCCCAATAAGACACAAAACAAAGAATGAGCTCTTACAAGTGGAAGGTTTCAAGAGCTAAATAGTTGTACATGTGTAATATACATGAGCCCACCATGCTGTTAAACTCTATATCCAACTAGCCCAAGAACAGGAAGCCCAACAGCCTAAACTTTCACACCTAAAACAGTTTGAATAGTGGATATAAATGGGCTCAAAATTAGCCTAAACAAAGGCTGAAATTGGGTTAAAATATGGCCCAATGTTGTTCGGATCAGCTTGATTTGTACTAGACAAACGAAGTTGGAGAATGGTTGTACAGCCTAAACTTTTACACCCAAACAGTCTAAATAAAAGCCATGTTGGGGATGTTCCTAGCTTGATTCACAAATGGTTAGTATTTTCATCATTGTGAAAGCAGAAAGTTGGAGAATTTTATTAGCGGCCCAAAAGCCCCAATTCACGTACATTTCGGGATTACCCATTGTGGGACATGTGCTAGACACCGATTAACCAAATTTAATTGATGCTTAGAATGACGTAATGAGCCTATAGTTGAACCCTAGCCAAAAGTGACCTAAAGCCAAAATTTTGAACTGCTGTCTTTCTTATCCCTATCACTAAATGTACTACAAATGTTGTCACATGCATCTTTCAACCTTCAATAAGCATCTAACAAAAGCCTAAATGATCAGATATCATTTTTGCAGACCCTACTCATCAGTTCATCAAATAAAAAATAACCAGTCTCTAATCCATAAAGCAGACCCCCCAACACAAGCTAGGCCACTACTTGCAGCAACAGTAAGTTGGCTGCCTTGGATAAAAACCCCATAATCTAAAGAACAAAATAGAAGATAATAAACAAGATCCCTTCAACCTTATTTGGATCAACAACACCGCTTGCAATAAGATGAACAAGACTGATACTTAAATTTGCTGCTTTCACCTCCCAAAACCTGTGACGGAAAACCACTAATTTGAGAACTTAGAGCACATGAATGGATGGATCTTAAACATGTTTGCATCACGTATCCTCAATAATTCAAATAAGTTCATTGTTTAGATAAATAATACAAAGTTTCTATATATGACATTTAGAAAATGGAAGAACCAAGGTTGAAGAACACTCAACAATTATACTAGACTTGGTCCATATGAATTTGAATTCGGAGAAGTTGATGCAGTGATAGTCAAACATTTACAACCAAACAAATACTTTGTATAAAACTACATGCAAGAGTGCATGAAAGAACACATTGGCCCTTTGAAAACACAGTTTTGGAGAGCTTTCATGTTATTAAGAAAATGTCATTAGAGCTTTTTCATTCAGAAAAGCCCATGTCACTTGTTCATTTGATGTGCGTGAAAAGACCATAGTTTTACCAATGCCAACTCAGGAAGTCAGTTGGGCAATAGAAAAAAGATCCGGCTGAGTTGGGAGTCACCTCACTGATCCCTACCTTTTCTTTAACTCTCTTTCTCCAAACACTTGGTAGTAGGGGTTTATTATAAATACATAAAATATTATTTTCATAGTATAAATACATAAGGATGCTGTAGGCTCACCTAAGTTGGATGACCATCTAAATGCTACCTTGTTTCCTCTCAATTTCCATCTAATTTCTCTATTTCGTTCCGTTTTCACTTTCTTTGCCTATTGTTCTTCATATTCCTGAATTCCCTAACCACCTTGTGTCAGTCAATAGTCTAACAAAAACTCACAATTGATGTGTTGCTTCCGTCCCAACATACTGAGTTTTTCAGGATTTGATGACATGACTTTAGTGGTGGCAGTGAAGGTAATGGTCCCTACTCACTCAAATTTTGAAGGTAAGGTCCAACAGCGCTTCATTCATCAACGAGCAAGGAGGATATCATACATAGGCACCAAAGACTTGGATATGTTTCATTTCAAAGTCTGAATCCTCCTAAAGGAAATTGGCTTTTCTAACAGTAGGCTATGGTTCCACGTTGCAACAATACAGCAGTGGAACATATTGCAAAGAATCTTGTTTATCACGAGAGACCCAAATAGAGGGAGGGACGTGCCTCTAGATGAGCTTTTCTCACTGTAGAAGCAGGGACATGCAAAGAAGGAGGGCTAAAAAAGATTATGCAAATCAATTAAAACCTAGATTCACTATCAAAACAGACATCTACCTCAAGAAAATTGCAAATCAACCAAACTTAATTAATTCACTAGCAAAACAGATCCCTAAAAAGTAAGAGAAAATGCAAAAATCAAAGGAGAATGAGAGAGAGAGGATTACTGAAGCTGTCTTCAACGAGTTAGTTGAAGGTGTGGGAATCGTAGACCCATCACCCTTTGTCAGTCTTCTCCGGCGACGGTGGGTGAATCTGCACTCCGATAATGGAAATAGAAACCTGAGCCTCCACCTTCCAATCTGCTATTCTCTAATCCTCTGCCCAAGGGTTTTTTCTTCTCCCACAATGGCAAGAAGTTCTGCATACCGGCAGCGACGATCGGCAAACCTGAATCGATGCGGAGCCTCCCTTCTTCGGTCAGCGTTAAGAGATCCTCCAGTGATTGGTTTCTGTAACAACGACTTCGGCAGAGGTCGTCAGTTCGGATGGGTTGCCCTTGTTCTTTCTTCTCCATCAGCCAAGGGTTCTACCACCAGCAGAACTAGATTAAAAAGTGTCTGGCCTCTTCTCTGGTGCCCTCTGGTGAACGACAAGGGCCCCACTTGAGATCCAAATCAGAACTTCGTCCCGCTAGCCACGAATGAGGAGGGAAAGAGAAAGAGAAAGAGGGGGGGATTTCTGCTCTCTTCTGCAATCGATCTCCAAGAGAGACTTTTGTTGAGTGATTTTTGAGATAGAGAGAGGGAATCTGCGAGAATGGAGAGAGGGACGAAATGGGCGCAAACGAGAATGGAAGGTGAGATGCAAGGAGCGGAGAGGGAAAGAGAGAAAGGAGAATGATAGATGACGATGTCGTTCGGTAAACTGGAGGGTAAAGTCGTCCAAAACTCTCGTACGAACACCAATACAGTTGTTTTTGTGTATTTCTGAGTAAAACCGGAAAATACATGTTTAAGGACACTTTTTTGGTAAAAATCCCATAAATAAATAAAAAGTAGAGAAACAAAATCCAGATCCACTGTTGCCTCTCCCTCACACTTTCGTTTTGTGGAAGCTGGACCTCCTTGGTGGGCCTCCCCTATTGCAAAATCTGAGCCGCTCAATAATTGAAAATTTGAGCCATACATCCCTAAGGCAAACACTCTTTGTTCCTTGAATATCCCGAACTCTTGCCCCAATAAAAGTTAATCCTCCCTTAATATCAGGTATATAATAAATAATAAAGTGAGAAAAATCGTACGACATCTGACACATACAAAAGTCCGGATCGTATGGGATCCAGGTAACAGGAGCTCAATCATGAGGCTTCCATAGAGAAAATCTGAATCGTTCAAAATGAATCTTATTTCCTTTAGTGATATACCTTCAAACTTTAGTTAAAAACAAATGGGTCCCACCAAGTATTTGATCACATGACGGATATGTGATTAACACCACGTCAGCCACATGCCACATGATCGCCTAGTCACATTTCAATCATGTGTTCGGTCGAACTGTGGGACCCACTTCTATTATACTTAAATTTGAGAATATATCACTGGAGGGATGGGATTCATTTTGGACGGACCGGCTCATCTCTACGTGCAAAATACGTTACATGATTAATTATGTAATAACTGCGACAGAGGATCCAAACTCTATAGAGATTAGATTCATTATTTTTAATAGATGTGTGAAAAAAAAAAAAAAAAAAAAGACCGCCAAAACCAACGTCTTAGTGGTTAGGGACCCCTTTTGGGCCAGACCTTTGCAAATGGTTGTAGCCTTTCCGCATTCCGCATTCCGCATTCCGCAGCATGTGACCGTTCCTCGTGTGGGCATCTTCAAACAGACTCCACTCTTCTTCTGTCTCCAGCTTTCTTCACAAACCTCACAAACCCTCTGTCTCTCTTCTTTCTTCTTCCATTCTCAATAAAATCACTCATAGAATAAACACCTTCTTCCGATTTAGAAATCACTCCTCTTTCAATCGCGACACCCACATGCAAATAAAACACAAAGTAGTAGAAACAGAGAAGAACTCAAAAAAGAAAAAAAAAAAGTTCTATGAATACGTCTAAGATTGCTTTCTGATGAGAAGTAGCAGTAGAAGTTAGGGTCTTTGAGAAATAGAGAGATGCGTCCTTCTTCTTGGTTTTGGTGGAGTCGAAGCTTTATCGCATTCCTTTTCAAATTCCTCAATTTCCTTCAGGCTTTTGTTGGAGTTTGGATTATAATCTATTCGATATGGATGTTCAGTCACTGGAACAAACATGGTCCGATTCCTCGCCCGCCGCCTTCCGCGACTTGGCCGGAAAATGCAGATTATCTCACTCCTCTGCTCAATTCGAAGTATCCTGCTATTTTTAGGCCTGATTCCGATGTGATAAGGGTTCAAGAGCATGGAATCTCCAGGAAATTAGGAGTGGAGATGGCTTCCAGGTTCGACGGCCGGGTTCAATTTGATTTGAATACTCTTCCTGTCCCATGGTAATTTTTTCTTTGATCTAATTTAATGTTTTTTTTTCCTTTTCCTTTTGAGAAATGAGTGGTTAGTTGCCTGGATTTTGCTTAAACTGTAGTGGATAAGGAGGTGCTGTTTGTTTTTGAATGATATTGAATTGCTGGGAATTTGTGGTAAAATGTGTTTTACTGAAGGAATATTAAGGCCTTATTTCTTTTTTCTTTTTGCATTAAAATTGAATTCCAAAGAATTGTGTTACATACCCCTACTGCTTGATCACATGTTCTGTTTCTGTTCTATATGTTTAGGAAATTTGTGTTTCTGTTTTGAGTTATGGAGTTATGGTGTGAGTTTTCAATGTTTGTGTTTGTGCAGTTATTAGTGGGTGAGTTGTTTGGCCTATTACCAAAATATTAGCCACTGCAGTAGTGACCTGTTGCTAACTTGTAGGAAGTTATGTATGGTTTATTTAATGTCTATTTTTGGATAGTTTATGGAATCTGTTTTTTTTTTTTTTTTCCTTGTGTTATTTAAACTGATTAAGGAGGTTGGTTACCCTCGAAGTACCAACTATCTGCCAAAATTGCAAAGAAGAAGCTTTCACGTAACAAATTCTGAGAAATGTATTTTTGAAAATGGCTAAAATTGACTGTCACGTACCAACTGATTAATCAAATTGTACGAAAGACACTGATCCTATCTACATATCTAACTTATATCCTTCATCCATAATGTCGGTAATATTCCTATTTGGAACTGATTTTTCCAGCAATTCTTAGGATTTCGATTCCATGCAAACAAACGAGTTGTAAAGATGTGAGGTGAAGGATATTGGGTGGAGAAGTAGATGGGACTCTGACTTTACTAGGATTTGATTTACTAGGATAAGAGCTGGGTAATCATTGTTGACTGTAGTAGAGGTTATTTGATGGACATTTGGGGATCTTCACCTTCGTTTCTTCAATTCTAGCCACTTTGATAAGAAGACATTTCTAAGATTTCCTAGGAATTCAATTCCATGCAAACAAATTGGCCTTTGGAGTTTGATGAAATTGCTGAAAAATATGAAGCTAACAACATGTTTATGCGTGTAAGTTTCTATGGTACTTTGTTTTCTAGATTGATTTATTTTTCCGCAGAGAAATTGAAGTGAAGGACATTATTTTCTGCAGTTTTGAATTGATTCCATTGCTTCTTGCAGCTTACAAAATTTACATGGTGAAATGTGTTTCTACCTCGTTGCGTTTCCATGCCTCTTTGTTCATGAAATAATTGTAGAAGATAATTTCATGAGAATTGTTGGAAACTGTTGACATCATAATCATCAAAGCCTTGCCCCAACTATATTGAGGTCGGCTAAATGAATTCCATTTCTCCATTCATTCTCAGACAAGTTGCACTTCTTTAGATCTAACCTTACTACTTTTATTCATATCTTCTTCGGCCTACCGTTTTCCTTGGCACATAAAAAGACTTGTACTCACTAGCATTGTTGCTGGCCTAAGTTGAATATGTCCAAACTATCTCAAATGAGTCTCTCTTAATTATCAGCTATTGATGCATTTTAAACTATTGATGTGAAACATTGGGAAATCCGTCACCCTTGGATTATTTCCGATATCAGTGGAAAATGCTCCACATGAACATACCCAAATGTTTAGTTGAACTCTCTTTTTTTTTAGACGATCCTACTGTGTAAATCACAACCACTAGAGTGAAATGTGGGGACTGCCCTTTCATGCAAGGGTTTATGATATGAATGGCATGATCAAAAAAGGTGGCCCCCATGTGGGTAACAGTAGATTGCAGAATACAAAATCCCATGCAAGCATGGGATCATTCCTCCTTTTCTCTTTATAGGAATATCAATTTGATGGTTTTGACAATTACTTTTATTATATAGCCTTTTAATCTTTATATTTGTGAATCTCTGTATTTGGAATTCTTGTATTAGTTTTACTACTGTTTTGTATTGTTGCAGCTGGAATTTACCAATTTGATCCTTGATGTTGTTTCTGTAAATTTTCTGTAGCAACTGGGAATGTTCATTTACACTGTTGTTGTGGTGATTGGCAGGTTCATCTACTGGTTTATGGGGATCGGCATTTTGTTGTGTTTTGTTACTTGCATAGGATATATTGCAGCTGAAGCAATCAATGCCTGCTGCTTGTGTTTTGTATCCAATGCTTGGTATTCTTGTTTTTGATATTTTGTTTTCCTTTTTTCCTGCTCAAAAAAAAAAAAAAAAAATTGGGGACATTTCAGGTGTTGTTTTTATTTGGGAACAAACAAGCAAAAGAAAAGTTGGCTTTCTACTCACCCATGGTTTCAAAGACTGTTTTTCGAAAAAATATCTTCATGTAGAGTACGAAGTTTAAAATTGTAGGAATTTGAATGGCTGAGTGCCAGAATTTTCTGTATTAGTATTTTGGTGTTTCACTAATATTACTTCTAAATTGTAGGCAATGAAAAAAGTGGTAAATACTAAATAGAATCTGATTTTTGCATCACACAAATACTTTGTCACAGTTATCTATTTCTGTAATTAGTTTCTTATCAAGACAAGTTCCATTATTGTTGTGATCCTATTGGAAGAACTTAGCTGCTCTATATTCAGAATTACTTTCTTTAACCTCTGTTTATAAACAGTATACTATGCTTACCTTTGTAATCATTGCATTTGAAGCAGCCTTAGTGGGTTTTATAGCATTCCACAAGCATTGGGATGAGGCAAGTTTGTTTACAAAAAGTGTTTATTAAAATTTTGCTCTGCTATTGAAAGTGTTGCTTATCTTGCATTCATATCTTAGTTAAATATAATACTACCATATCTTGTTTCACAGGATCTCCCATATGACCCAACCGGAGAACTTGGTAGCCTACGATCATTTATTGACAATAATGTTGATCTATGTAGGTGGGTTGGGCTTGCTGTGGTTTTTATTCAGGTATGTCTTTCTGTTAGCATTGATTTTTAAGCCAAGAGTGTTTTCTGATTATATTAATACTATTACTAGTGTTACAAAGCTAACCCCAAGTAGATGGGATAAGGCTTTGATGATGGCAACAATGACTCTTTTTCCTTTTAATTGGTATATGACTTGATCCCACAACTTCAACGTTGCAATAGTGAGCACCTTCCATTGTGCCACGGGCTTTATCATGATGACGATGACTCTTATTATTGTTCTCTTCAGTGCCTTAAAAATTTAAAGGAGCGTTAAGATTCAAAATCTAAGGTTTTCTCATATTTTTAATTCTAACTCAAGGGCCTAAACATGGGTGATTAATGCTTCTCAGTGGAGGAGAAAAACAAAATTGGAGAACAAACTCCTGTCTTGCTGTTAGCCACTAGAAGTAGGTCAAATGATACATATTCTTCGGTGTCCTTGGAAGTGATGGAACTATATATATCCAGGTTTTTCTTAGTTGAGAGGGAAGTAGATACTCAATCCAAGTTCCCTTTCCAGTGACTCAGCAATACTCCCTACATATTGTTTCAGAACCTAAACTTAGACAACTTGAAAGCTATTGAATTATGTCATTTGGCCAAGCTTGATGATCTCTTCAGTACTTTCTTGGACAGCCTGTAGAGTTAACTTGATTCTTCTCGATTTTTGAAACAAAGTTCCTATGCATCCCCTTTTTGTTTACTGTAATTCTCCTACATATTCGTAGAAAGTGTTAAAATTTATTACTCTTCCATACTCATCATAGAACTCATGACCAATCTACTCCTTGGTGTTTTGTTGCATTTTTGATAATTTATTTATATATACTTATGAGGGTGGATTGGTCATTTTATGTCATTTATTGTAACTACTAACTAGTGGCAGTGTGAGGCAATGGTGGACCCAGGATTTTCATTTGGGTGGTCGGGCAATGGTCAAGTTAAGAAGTTAAATAATAAAATATTAAGGTATTATATAAGGAATTTTTCGAATCTCGCAGGTGCGATTGTAACACCTTGGTCCACACCTGGACTACGAGGCATACAACATCTTTGGCTTATGCATGTCTTTATTGTCAGAGCTGAGAGACACATACTTTGTTGTATACGTATAGGAATACATTGCTAGGGAATTATCCAATGTAATATTAGATAAAAAAAATGTACTTATCATAGGATAATCAAATCACCTAACATAATTAGAATGCTCATATAAGTTTTATCATTTGCTTGCTCTTTTGTCTCACTAATGGGTACACATCGTCAGCAAACACATGCACCAAATAATGGCATCTTGGATACTTCTATAAGGTGACAATAAATAATATCACCCTTGATATCATCATCACCATCATCAACATCATTGAAGCCTATCCATTTGTGGTTGGCTTTGTGAATTTTCCTTTCCACCCAATCCCTTGTGCACCCATATTTTGAGCAACTCCTGTTTTTTAAATAATTTTAAGTTAAGAACTTAATGTGCATATCTTTTGTCACTAGAAGTTATTAGATTATAATTTCTCTGAAATAGCTATACATTAATGGATCCACTTTCTTTACTCTAAAGACAATGATGCGTAAAAGAACTACACAAGAAATTTGCAACATGAGTAGATGATTTCATGTCATCATAGCTATTATTAGTTGCATCAGCTGTGACATCAGGGATAACATGTGAATACATGTTATTTTATTGGAACTAAGTTATGTATCATCTTATAAAAAAAAAAAAAAAAAGGTTACATCATCTTGATGCTCTACAGGCATTGTCATTGTTGCTGTCGATTATTCTGAGAGCCATGGTTTCAAGCAGGACGGAAAAACATGACAGCGATGATGAGAACCCTGTTAGGGGCGGAAGTTGGCAGCCACTAATAAATTCACAAGGTGGCCAAGCTTCTGCTTTGACCTCAACGGATAGCAAAGGAATTCGACCTCACACTTGGAGTACACGGATGAGACAGAAGGTGTCTTTTGTTTGAATAATTGGTGATATTGAATTCTTCCCATTATTGATTGTTAGCATTGGAAGTGTGTCATTACATGCATAATCATAACTGAAGTTTTTTTATTGGTAAAGAAAGTGTGAAGTTTTTGTTGCCTGTCTGCTTACTAGATTGTTGTCTTTGGTGTCTAATACCCTTTACACTCTGATCAGGATTGTCTTAGTAGGCATATCTAATCCAGTGTTAGAACAAGACATTACTATTGGAAATTATTAAAAGAAAACATATGTGTTTCAACTCTGTTTCAGTGGATGTGAAGGCTTTCATTGGTTTTGGTATAGGTTTCATCGGATATAAACACTTTTATGCATGAGAACTTCCATTTTACCACTTATTTTCCCTGAAGTTCTGTTAGAGCCAGATGTGATCATTAGAATTTTTAATGAATGTTTATGACATTACCTCATTTGTTAAGAGAATGTGAGGGTCCGTCATATTGTTAACTGGGAATATAAATTCATATCATCATCGTTCTTCAATATTTTTCTAGTTCAAAAGCAAGAATCTTCTACAAGAGGTGTCATTCAAACTTTCCATGTAGAATATCTCTTGTTTCTCCAGCCAATTATCACTACCAAGATTCTATAATATTCCACCTTTTAACCTTTTTAATTTAAAATAAAGAATTGAATGCATAAAATATGTTACTTAATGGGGGTAGACTACCATGAGCAACAACTCTCTCACAACTCCATATTTAATTGATCAATTCATCATCATCAAAGCCTTGCCCCAACTATGTGGGGTTCAGCTACATGTATTTTGTTTCACCATTCCATTCTATCCTGGGTCAAGTTCTTGAATAGATTGTGAAAGTCCGGGGATCCGAACCCTAGAGGAGGGGGGGGAGGGGTGGATAGGGTGAGCTTCAATTATGATCAATTTTAATCAAATTTAACTTCTTTAAATTAAACTAGTCACAAGTGATGATTATCAAACAAAATGCGAAAGCTTAATAAAAACAATCACCACAAAGCAAGCACCATCACACAAGGATTTATAGTAGTTCGGCCTCAATGCCTACATCTACTACCGGCTTGTGATCCAACACCCCACCGGATTTCCACTATTTATGCTTTTCAATAGGCTAAGCAATAACCTTTACAATATGCTTTTCAAGGCTAAGAAATAACCTCTACAATGATGTTTTTCAAGGCTTAACATCAACCTATTACATTATGCTTTTCTTAGGCTAAGCAATAACCTCTTCAACCAAAGGTTGGTTATCTCTCTAATGAGTGTCTAAAATACACTTGATGGAGATTCAATTAAGCTCATTACATTTGCCTCTAAAATAGGCGGATATGAAAATGAAAATCTAACTCACGCAAACACTCAATGAATGCAAAGATGTATGCTCATGATGTGTGTGTGATGTCCTCAATCATTTTGAAAATGAAAGCTCATAAATGTATGCCTAAGGCTTTTGAAAGTTTTAACTCATAAAACATTTATGATGTGGGAGAGTAGATTTTAGTTGGGAGAGTAGATTTTAGGGTATCTTGGGAAGTACAATGTGTGTAGAGTAACCATGGTGGGTGTAGAGAGTAGCAGTGTGTACAAATCAATTTCTAGTGTGTATTTAGCCGCTCTCTTGGAAGAATTGTGGACAGTTTTTGTACTTTTTTGAAATATTCAAATCTTTAGGTACTATTTTGAAATTGAGCCAAAAGTTTTGTGCATTTTTTAAAATTTCCCGAAAAAATAAATATGAGAGGAGAGAGATGTTAGGAGTTAGTGAGCTGCTTGGACTCGAGGAATATGCAGGAGACCCACGGATTATGTAGGGGCGCTCTGTAATATATTTAAGTTTGTAGCCAATCTGCATTAGTTTCACCCCAATGAATGATGTGACTTTCTTTTTCCGCTCCACTCTAAATGTGTGCTGGAGGTTATCTTTTAAAACATCCAAACTTGCTCGTGGGTTTTGGATATCTCCAAATGAAGTCCTTCAATGGAATGCCCTTCGTAGGATTTATAAGAAACACACATCCCTCAAAGGAGATAAAATTGAAGAAGTAAAGAAGTAAGGATGAATTGAAGATCCACAGTTTGCTCTCAAAGAAATTCCCTTTAGGTAGGAAATGAGTTTACATGACCATTATTCGATTAACTGACATCTATATCTCTGTCTCACATCTTTTGCTCTTCGCCCTTTGCTATTATTTCGTAGTAACTATGAATTCCTAAGAATTTAATATGGAGCAAACAAATAGGCTCTTTCTAATTATACAAATGTAATCAGATGCTATATATATATATAAATATATATATATATATATATATATAAAGAATGGTCATAGAAACATTTTTCCGGGAACTATGCAACACTCTGGTACCTAAATCGCGACAATCGATACATTATATAAATCAAATTGGTTCTTCTGACTTTAAATTTTTTTCTTTGAGCTATCAAAAACAAGTGCATTGGTTGACTAAGTTTTTTTTTTCCTTCTCTTTTTCAATTAAACATTCCGTTTTGATTATTTCTAGAGACTGTTTCAACCATAAGCAAAAGCTTAAAAACTAAGGTAAATTAGCGAGAGGTCCCTGAATATTGTGTTATAAAGTTTCTAGTATACAGTATTATTGTTTAAGGCCTAGAGTCCCTTGCGCATGAGATTAATTCACCTACATTGTAACCTACACTCGATACCATGGTCCACAGTCACCCAACCCATTGGGGAGGGGGAGATCTAAAGATCAAGTCACAGCCTTCCTCTGCACACATGACATGGAGAACAGAGGATTTTGTCACAATTATATGATTTATATCTATTATGTGCACTTTGTGGAACGGAAGAGGAGACTGCTTATCACCTCTTGTGCCACTGCCTCTATGCTTCAATGGTTAAGAAACCGTTTGCTACGTTGGATTCAGTTTCCCTCACATTCATTCCATTATCACATTATCATGTTATTTTACCATCACAGATGCTGTGGTACTGCTGGAAAGCATCTCTCGTTATACATATACTAGTAACAACGGCCCGTGCTTAGCTCGGAAATTAAATAAATATAAAAAATAAATTAAAATTAATATTTCTTAAATATTATTGGAAATAAAAATAAATAAATTTTTTTTTTTTATAACATGGGAACCCGCCGACCCCCCTTTGGGAGATCATTGGTAAACCCAATGATACATTGAACCACCCACAAGCCCTATATATCGGGTAAGGCCTTAAGGATTCGAAGGCAGGACCTCCAGGTTAAAACTGGACTTCCTAACCACACGAACATTTTAAGTGTGGTTGACATTTTAAGTGTGGGTAGCATTTTAAGTGTGGGTAAAAATAAATAAACTTAGTTTCACTGGAACATGTGTTTGGACAGAGAAGAAAAAAGGCTGCAATGATGAGTACTTGCAAGAAAAACATTAAAAAAATCCTTGCAAGTTACAGTAATAATAAGCTCCTTCAGACCCATATATTTACTTACTTTCGATTATTTTTTCACACTCATTGCACATCATCCAAAAATCATTTTCTGCAAAAATCAATCATTAGAAAAACAGTATGAAAATAAATAAGATATATGTATCCAGAAAATGAAAAAGAATGATTGCAGATTATAGAACAAATTACTTCCTATGAAGAACGAAATGAAGGGAGATAAGAGAAATAATATGCCTTGTGCCTTGAATGAGAAGAATTAGGACTTGAGATCCAAATTTTTAGCTATGATGAAATTGAGGGTTTTTTTTGTTTTTTTTATGAAGAAGAAGAAGTTTGAGAGAGATTTAAGGGATTTAAAAAGTAATTTAGATTTGAGTTTCCAAATCGATTTACATTACCAAAAAATTAAGAGAGTCAAATTTCTTGGTGGGGTGGTCCATGGATGGATGGTGGATCCTACTTTATACTGGTACATACAAGAGAGAATCCAAATCCAAACTTGATAGGAAGATGGGCTCACTCAAGTGGGCCCAAACACTAGAAACTGTTATAATAGTAGTATTGCCTAAGGGACCAGTACTAATTGATAGTGGACTAGAATTGGACCTCTCATCAAGATTTTACCTTTACTATTTGTAAGTGCCTAAATCTTACGGACTTGATTAGGTGAGTATGAAACTCATAATAATGTTGTTAGGCTTTTTTGGGAAGGATGGATTGCCTTTAAACCTGAAAGGGAAGGAGAAATAGAGATCAGAGACCCTGGCTGCAGTCAGCCGAAGGCTCTTCGATGCCTGAGTTAGTGCTATCACTGAACAAAGGATGGAGAAGAAAGACAAGTGTGCTAATACTGTAATGCATTGTGTAGCGTAGCATGGCCTTGGTGTTGTGTGGCCTAGCCTTGTATTGCATACCTAAAAGGGAATTCTTACCCTTGTATATAGGTGGAAGTTTCACCTGGACCCCCTTAGTGGGGGTAGGTGGAGATACTGTCCAGTCGAATCATGAGATGACTTCTCGTATCATTGTGGATGTGATCGTCTGATAAAGACAAGCCCTTATCAATATCCGGCGCCCATCTTGTCTTGTCAGTTCGTTCTGCAGCGTAGTCGCAACTTCATGGGAGTACAATCATGATCTAGTGTTCATCTCTATTGGTCGTACCGAACTGAAGATGACACCGAGACCGGATACAGACGCACTCTGGCACTATTGCCGAGGTGCCTTTTGCTGAGATCGAGGTGAGCTTAGCTGATACTCTTACCGAAGCTAGCTCAAGCTTGGTGCTAGCTGGCACTGTTGCCGAGCTAGATGTGTCTCGGCACTATTGCCGAACTTAGACACCGAGATCGAGACAAGCTAAGTCGGTACTGTTACCAAGACTTGCTCAATCCCGTTATAAGGGAATCGTCCCACACAATTACCCCCTAGCTCGTGACCTCTTAGGGTTCTCCAACTCTTTGAGGTGGGGAGCTAAGTGTTACGTCGAGATAGTCTTGGATATCAAATTGAATTTTGCCTTTGTGTCTGCTGATGACGTCTGATCTCTATCATGATGTTTGTTCGTCTGCCCGAGACAATAAATAGCACGTCGGTGACTCTTCATCTGCCTGAGGCGATAAATATCACGTTGGTGACGCTTCGTCAGCCTGAGGCAATTAATAGAGCGTCTGAATCACAGCGGGAGATGAACTGGCAGTACCACGTGTCTCCATTTG
The DNA here is from genome assembly GCA_038049695.1 of Cinnamomum chago. Classification (NCBI taxonomy): domain Eukaryota; kingdom Viridiplantae; phylum Streptophyta; class Magnoliopsida; order Laurales; family Lauraceae; genus Cinnamomum; species Cinnamomum chago. The sequence continues at coordinate 55,132,581 of CP142456.1, forward strand.
ATTGGTCATCCAGGGAATTCGAAGCGACAAGTGCTTTTCGGAATTCGAATGGGCGTCATTCTTTCTATAAATAGGGTTTTTCCTTCATTTCTCTACTTTGGCATTCATCAGAGAGAGTGTTTCTGCTGCAAGAGAGAAGAAGCCCGGCCGGAGTTCTGTCCTTAGCAAGTCTGAGTCTGAAGTTGTTCTTCTCTCCTTTCTGTGAGTCTTCTTCCTCAACTCTTTCCTTTGCGCACCTTCCATTTCTGCTAGGGTTTCTGCCTTAGGGTTTAGGGTGTCTGCCCCTTGTTTTTTATTTTTTTTAATAGTTTCTTCATTCTTAGGAAAATAGGATCATATAAGAATTGGCTGGACACCCCTGAGGCCATGGCTGGGTTTAGGGAGATGTATGGGATTCCAGACAATGTCCAGACCAAACTAGACAACCCAAAGAACCCTTTTGATGGTTATTCCCTCCGCGATGGCTGGATGCCATTCCCTATGGTCTCAATAATCGAGGGAGGGGGTAGTTTTCCCGTCCACTCTCTTCTTAGAGCTTGCCTGGCGACATGGCACCTTGGACCCTGTCAGCTGATGCTCAACAACTGCAAAATAATAATGGGTACCGCAGAGCTCAATAAGATTTTGGGCATTAACCTCGGTATCCACGACATCGAGGATGTATATGATCTCTGCAAATCTATGGGAGACAATCACAACTACTACCTCCGAGGAAAGCCAAAATTAAAGCCTTTTGTCTATGATCTGGAGGACTCGAATAGACATGCCAGGGACGATCGTCTGCTCGTCTCCGGTAATTGGGAGTTCGGTGAAGTAGAGACCGAGGTGGAGAGGTCATACAAGATTCCTCGTCACTTCAGGGTTCCTCCAAGTAAATACCGACCTTCTTAGAATGCTCTCATTTTTCTTTTCTTGTTTTGCCAAGCTGACACTTTCTCTTGTCGTGCAGAGGTCAACCAGAGAAAGCAGGGGGCTGAGCGCGCTGGCTGGAAGAGAAACGACAGCTGGCTAAAGGCTGTGCGTGACTACTAGGGCCATCACAGGCGAGTTGCTTGGTCCTTGCTTGGGTACAGGATCCCTCGTCACTTCGGGGTTCCTCCAAGTAAATACCGACCTTCTTAAAATACTATCGTTTTTCTTTTCTTGTTTTGCCGAGCTGACGCTTTCTCTTGTCGTGCAAATGTCAGCCAGAGAAAGCAGGGGGCTGAGCGCACCGGCTGGAAGAGAAACAACAGCTGGCTAAAGGTTGTACGTGACTACCAAGGCCATCACGGGTTAGCTGCTTGGTCCTTGCTTGGGTACGAGCTGAGGTACCATACTTATATTAAAAGGAAGGAGCCCTCGCTCGCCTTGACCAACGTTGAGGGCCGAAGAGCTTCAGGTACTGAGGCACCCAAATCGCCCACCAGCTCGGAGGTCGCTGACCTGTGCTGGCTTGTCGAAGCCTACTCGTCCCCCTCCAATCGAGAAGAAGAAAAGGGAGAGGAAATGGAACGACGTCGTCCTACATTGAAGGTCAAAGACCTCGAGGCTAAACTTTTTGTAGGCCAAGCTCCCTCTACCTCCACACTTGCTACTGCCGACCCCACTCCCACCTCTGCGGCCTCGGGTGGCACTGAGGCTCCTTCTTCTGTTGCTTCGGGCGTAGCTCGGCAGCGCTCCATTGAAACTGCAGGGGAAGGAGGTCGGGCGGAGAAAAGGCCCCGGTTCGAGGGCCAAGGCACGAGAGCTCGGCAGTGCTCTGTCGAAGAGTCGAGGGAGAGGGCCCCGAAGGAGAAAAGGGCCAGGGCCGAGGGCTCGGCAGAGAAGGGCCGTGGTCAAGCCTCAATCCCCCAGCCTACTGTTGGAAGTAGGTGGGCCTCGTGGATAGGTTTTCAAAACTTTTGACCCACTTGACTCAGGGATCAACTATCCAGAAGGCTATAAAACCCAATCCAGGATCCATGTCCTCAATCTCAACCATCATTATCTGTAAATAAACCTATCAAGGAGATAGAACAACAGCCAACAAGCATCCATAAAAATCTACAACATGCAAGGAAGTAGGTTATACCTTTGGAGCTCGGTTGTGCTCTAATGGAGAAGTTGCGTCTTTCTTTGATGATGAAACACTTTCACGTATCAAATAGGAATCTCCAAGACCTTTTGATCTTCCACGCTATGACCCGTTTATCAGATCTCTTTTCTCAAGAAGATGGGTGGGATCTCCAAGAGAAAATCATACTAGAAACTCCAAGGAACTAGAAGAGAACTAGAAAAGGAGGAGAAAGAATTGTGCAACACTTGCACAAAGGAGCCTTGGGCGTGGGATACTATTAGTGGACGTCCAAGGGGTTATATTCCCTTTTATATAGCCCTCATGCCTCCTCTTATAACTCTCTTACTAATTGCTATAGAAGTCTTATTTCCACACTAATTAGTAACATTCTATTACCACTATTAGAAGTCCCACTTCAAATAGAAATAGTAACTTTCTAATTCCTTCTTTTTGGAGTTCAAGTAGAATTAGTATCTTTCTAATATCTATATAAATGCAATTGTACTCTAGTTTTAGGAATAAATTACAATGAAGACCCTAAACTTCCCAATTACCACAAGTAGGCCCCTCTATCAATATCCATGGACCAATTGGAATAAATCTGTCCCATCCAATCTTAGATCCACATCTTATTATCCTTGAGCCACAATTAATCACAGTGATCATCAGTACCATCCAATTAACTCTTAATCGAGATGGGTGCGCACTTACTAATGATAAATCCATTAATTGGCACAAGGGGATAATATAGATAGATTCCATCTTCACCATTGGATGTTGTCACAGTCCTACTACCACGTACCCAAGACACCGAGGTGTTGACCTACAGTTGACCTCACTCATTGGTGACTCAAAGCAAATGAATAGATAGAAACTTAAGTTCATCAATGTCTCAGGAATGAGAGCCTATTGCTAGGGAATTATGAGAGCAGTCCTTAAATTGAGACAATATTTCATAAGGTGCTTCTCATGGTCCTTCAATACATCCAATGTACCAGCACTATGATCCAGAATCTTTCATTTTGATGATTGAGACAAATAACAATATCTCATAGTGATCAAAGTGCTGCAACCTTATCAGATGAGATGCCCAGTCTCATCACTGGTTGTGAAGATATTTTTAAGTATAAGATTTGTAACACATGTCTCCTGTATGTGGATCATCCATATACATATATCACATTTAATATACTAATGGGACCCGGTTCATCTCATGAACCATTATGTCATATGTATTGGTCATGTGCAATAAGTAATAAAACACCATTCATCTCATGAAAGGAAAGCATGATTTTATTGATAAATAAAGAAATTATTCAATTCATTATATCAACTGATGGATTGAGACCACACAATCTAACACCTACAGGGTTGGCCTCGTGGAGGCCAAGCCTCCTAGTCGGGCCTGGGAGGCCGATGACGGTGGAGGACCGCCTATCCAACAACCCTCTCATCGTCGCTACTCTCGCTAATGCATGTGCTCTTCCACTCGACATGCAGAGGCATAAGGGAGCAGATGATGCATCACTGCTGATTTCCTCTTTGCAGTCGGCCTCTCGGTAAGCCTTCATCTTAGTTCCTATGTAGTGTTTGATCTCGTTTTCTTATCTCTGACACGTCCTTTTCTCAGATTGCACAGAGGGTTCAGGTAGTCCTGGACAGGACCCATGGAAATGGCTCCATGGTCGAAAAGCTAGAAGTAGAGAAGAAGAAACTTGGAACGGCCTTGGAGGGGAGTAGCCAGGAGGTAAAAGAGGCGGAGGAGAAGATCAACAACCAAGGGGCAGAGCTTGAGTTCGCACTCACCGAGATCTGCAAGTTGAAGGTGCGGCCGTGGCTAAAGCAAAGAGGGCACTCGAACTTGAGGCCGAGCTGGCAAAATAGAATGCCGAGCTTGTAAGACCCCGTCCCGAGTGACCTCGATTAGTGTTAATTAAGTTATGTTTTAGTCCTAAGCGTGTTTAGTGGATTTTGGTTAGGTTGGGCTTGGAATAGCTTTTGATATAATTTTGGGGGATTTTGATTGCTTTGTGATTAGTGGGGCCCTTGGGGGTTCCTTTTTATGACCTTGCATGTGCTTGAGGATTTATCGGAGATTTTTGCATTCATTGTTTAATCCCGTTTTATTTGTATTGTTAATCCCTACAACTTTCATGTTGATCCTGTCCCCGTTCGAGATCCCGAAACCCGATTTCATAGCCTTGAGGGCAAAACAGTCATTGTGCACTAAATCTGTACCCAAAACTTGATATTCGCGAAACCCGCGAAACATTTACTTTTTGGAAACAAGACATTTCGGCGATCATTTTTTCCTTCTTCGTCGAATTCATCCGAGATCCCGAAAGACATGATTTCAGCCCAAAGAGTGTCTTAAGTAGTGGGACCCATTCCCATTTGCTTGTATGAGGAGAACTCTTCTTCCTCATTTCTATTTTTCCAGCACAAAAGGGAGCCTAGGGTTTCTTGCAACCTTTCTCTTCTTCTTCTTGCTCTCTCCATCTCAATCTCCTACTAATCTTGCACTAACATCAAAATGGAGGTCATCATTCTCTTCCTCATCTTGAAGGCTATCTTTTGATACCATTGCTAGAGAAAACCCTCCATTCCAAGACTCCCTTTGAGCTCACCTTGCCCATTTGGAGAACCTACAAGTAAGCAACCTTCCCCATCTCTTAGATTTGTGCTTCGTTGATCTTGAAGAAGTCCCATTTTCATTATTGTAAGGTTTCCCTTTCTATTTCATTGTTTGACCATTTTAGGGCTTGTTTTTGGGGATTTTATTCATAGCTTGGATCTTTGACTTGGAAGAGTATTAGAGCTTGATTTCCTTGATTAGAAGACCTAAGGCAAGTGGATGAGTTAATATTATGAGCTTTCAATGGTTTTCATGAGGAATGTGGTTGATTTGTCATTTCCATTCATATTTATTAGCTTGCATTGATTTTGAAATAAATGCTTGGAATGAACCTTGCTAAGTCATTTATTATTTTTGGAAACCTATTGGTTTGATACTTGTTTTCTCTTGGATATATCTTAAATGAATGTTTGTTATTTGGTTTCTTTTTCCTCTTGTGGTTGTTGTGGTTAGGGAGGTGATGGAATGAACACATATTGGGGTTTTGGAGAAGTGTAGATGGATGCATTGGATGAGCTCTTAGCTCGGCTTTATTGCAGGGATTAAATGGAAGTGAGAAGAGTGGTTTTGAGGAGGAAAAATGGCTCAAATCTGAACACAGCGGGTGTTTCCTGCACCTGGCGGTTAGCTAGCGGTCACCTGTCGGCTAGCCGTTTGGTGATTGGCGGCTAACCACCAGCTAGCCGAACAGTCGCGGTTACTTTTCTAGAGAGCAACATTTTCCTCCTGAAAGACACGGTCAGCCTCACGGTTATCAAGCGGCTAACCGCCTAACCCATCGGCGGCTAACCGCCAGCCAACCGATCCATTTCGGTTACTTCTTCAGAGAGTAACATTTTCCACCTGAAGACACGGTCAGCCTCACGGTTAGCAAGCGGGTAACCGCCTAACCCAGCGGCGGCTAACCGCCAGCCAACTGAACTATTTCGGTTACATTTCCAGTAACCTGTTTTTCTGTTAAGCCAACCGCGATCAGCCAGCGGCTAACCGCCTAACTCAACGGCGGCTAACCGCCATCTGACCGCTAGGTAACCGAAATCACCCAGACAACCATTCTAGAGAGCTCCTCGCTCGAGCGAACTCTCCGGTTTGCTCGAGCGACGAGCTTTGTCGGTCAAACGCTATGTTTGGGACAATGGTGAACTATTTAAACGTGTTGGGACTATTCATTGAGAACCCCTCTATGTCAGGGAGATTTACCAAGCAATGTTTGCGGCCATTTGAGAAAGAAACCATATCACGAAGATGTCATTCGAAGTTTTGAAAATCCAAAGTGTATAAGGAGCCCGGAATGTCCCCAAACTCAAAGAGTACCAAATTATTATTAGATTGACATACGGGATCCCTATTCACTTCAAATAAATCTTGAACCCGTTACTTTACCCGAAATTTCAATTGTTTATTGTACTTTATCGATCCCGAGATTTATACTACATGCCTTGTTTTCCCGAAAGCATCGAAGTACACTTGCAATGGTTACTTGTCTTGAAGTGCATTGCACCACATGAAATGACAATGTGCCCTTGAGCACCCCCGTCCTGCCCGTCTATTTATTTGTACTTGATTTACTTGCACATGTCTTGATTTGTTATTTGACCTATTAGTCGGCACCACTAAGCTTGGATAACTCTGTTGGTCTGATCCACCGACTTGGAGATCCCCCTCTTGTCCCTCTAGCTGCAGTTTGGATCCCGCTACCCGGTTATTACCGTGGTCTTGTCCCGATGTCGCAGATTGCTACTGTGGTTCCCAATGCCCGGCTCGCTACCGTGGTCATGTATAGTATATGTATATGTATTTATAAGATCCACTGTTTCTACTCACCTCAAGTGACTAAGATCAGTGCTTAGTTATTGCTCTGTCGCTTTAGTGATAGAGGACTTAACTTCGTGTGGTTGCCATCTTGCTTGTTTCCCGTTTCCTTGGTTACCTTTACATGTTTTATAATGCATACTTGTATTTGAATAAATGTTTTATCTCGTTCATAGAAATTGTTATTGACACAGGCTTTTTAAATGCTTTTGAAGGTAAATTTATTTATTATTATATCGTCATTGTATTTTACCCATTTGCCAAACTGTCGTGTTTAACCCACTTTTTTGTACTCAGGTCCCGTTGTTGGTTATTACGAGGAGGAGCACGAGGAGGCGGTCGGAGAACCTCAACAGTTAGTTGAGTGGCGTGCTGATGATGTCATTTAGACATTGGATTGCTAGAGAGAGAGATAACATTTTGGAAAAACTTTTAACCATTTTTTTGGGGATTGGTATTTTGTTCATATTGGCCTTGTTGGCCTCTATTTTTGGGGAAATGTAATTAAATGATCATTGTATAAACTTTAACTTACTTTTAGGTAACATGCTAATGATCATTGCTCATTCTGATACGGTACTATACTTGTGTTATTATCTTTATGTTTTGAGATGGATTGAATATTTGATTTGCTACACGCTTCCGTACTTAATAGAAATGTTCATATATGGTTGTGATATCCTCACCGTGGACACCTGTGGGAAATTAAATAAATGTATGGCATTAAACCGACGTGGTACATCATTAAACATTCACTCATGACACTATTATAATTAGTGTCCCGATCCCGGATTCCCGGTCTGGGGTCGCTATAGACTGGTATCAGAGCGAGACGTGTTTCAAGCAATTAAAAGAAACTAGAAATCCTAAGGACGTGGCGAGGATTCGTTAGACTCTTCGTTAGCTAGTATCTTGTGAGCAGTGTGACCTTTGATTTGATTATTATGTGCTAACAATTTGTTTTGCAGCATCATGCCACCTTGTAAGCGACCGATAAACGACAACCCTTCTGCAAGCAATAGTTATCATACAGTGCCACTTAAAAAGGATAGGGTTGATAACAACACGCCAAATCAATTCCAACAAATGATGCAGGCAATGCTTGACCAACAACGTCAGGCCAATGAGAACCAAGCTAGATTGCAAAAGCAAATACTTAAGAGAGAGGAAGATCATGCAAGAGAATTGGCAGAGATGCAGAGACAATTGCTAGAAGTATTACAGAGAAGGCCCGAACCGGTTCAACCCCAACCCGCTATCGTCATCAATCAAAGGCAACATGACCCAAATGCATTATTTGAGTGATTTCGGAAGAGAGCTCCGAAAGAGTTTCTTGGGATAGAAGATCCATTAGCTGCAGATGATTGACTAGAACATAATGAGAACATCTTTGAGATCTTCCAGTGCACCGGAGGAGAAAGAGTAAAACTAGCATCATCTCTCTTTAGCGGTATAACGGACAGATGGTGGAAGACGGTTAGGGAGGAATACAGGACTATCGCTGATGCAGAGGTTTGGGCAAACTTCAAGAGGCAATTCCATGATAAGTATGTACCCACCCACATCAAGAGACAGAAGGCAATAGAATTCCAACAGCTTGTGCAAGGGAGTATATGGTCCTCGAATACCTCACTAAGTTCGATAGATTGTCCAGATATGCTCCGGAGTTAGTGGATACAGTTGAGAAGAAGATTGCAAAGTTCCTTGAGGGACTTAACCTTTTCATTGAGAGAGATGCTACCAGAATAGTGCCACTTGCAACTTTCGATGAAGCAGTCAAGAGGGCCTATAGGTTTGAGAACTTTCACAACAAGATCCTTAGAGTCCAAGGTAAGGGACAAGCTCATCAGCAGAACTACCAACACAGGAATCATCAGAATAAGAAGCAGAGGACAGAACCGAATACTCAGAATCCATTGGTTTGTACCCACTGTGGGAAGAACCATGAGAGTGCACAGAGTCGTACACTGACAGGAGCGTGCTTTAGATGTGGCTCCATGACCCATCAGATGAGAGATTGTCCAAGGCAGAATAGACAGAATCAGCAGTAGCAGCAAGGGGCACAGCGTCCAGCACCACCACAGAATGCAATCATTGTCCAGAATCAGGCAAGGCCACTACAACAACAAGCACCACAACAGCAGCAGCATAGACCACAACAGCAACAACAACAGGCTTGTCGGCAGGGACAAAACCAAAACCAGCGTGCACCGCAACAGCAGAGGAATGCACAACAAGGTAGGCCACAACAAGCTCCAAATAGGCCACAACATCGAGGGCAAATCTATGCGGTCAATAGAGCTGATGCAGAGGCAGCGGAAAATGTAGTGGAAGGTACACTTCTTTTTTGTGGGATAAAAGCCAGGATTTTATTTGACCCTGGTTCTACACATTCATTCTTATCCCATGAATTTTCTAAGTTGATGGATATGTATGCTAGAGAACTTGAGTTCATTTTGACTGTGGCAACCCCAATAGGCAAACAAGATATCTGTAGAACATATTACCCTAGTTGCATAGTTCAGATATGAGAAGTGGTTTTAACCGCAGATCTCATTCTATTAGAGATGTTTGATTTTGATGTCATCCTAGGGATGGATTGGCTGGCAGGATACCATGTGTAAGACCCCGACCCGAGTGAACCCGATTAGTACTAATTAAGTTGCGTGTTAGTGCTAAGCTTGATTAGTGTTTTTGGCTAAGCTGGGTTTGGAATAGCTTTTGATATAGTTTTGGGGAGTTTTGGTTGTCTTGTGATTAGTAGGACCCTTTGGGGTTTTCCTTTTCATGACATTGCATTTGTTTGAGGATTTATCGGAGATTTTAACATTCATGGTTTTAATCCCGTTTTATTGGTATTGTTATTCCATACAACTTTCATATTGATCCCGTATTCAGTTGAGATCCCGAAACCCGATTTTCTTAGCCTCGAGGGCAAAACAGTCATTGCACACAAAATCTGTACCCAAAACTTGATATTCTCGAAACCCGCGAAACATATACTTTTTGGAAACTAGATATTTCAACGATCATTTCTTCCTTCTTCGTCGAATTCATCCGAGGTCCCGAAAGAGATGATTTCAGCCCAATTAGATTTGTTGGTGGTGGAGCCCACTCTCCATTTACTTATAAGGGAACCCTTCTTCCTCTTTTACTTTTTTAGCAAACTACAACTTCTCAAAGCTAGGGTTTCCCTTTTTCCTCTTCTTGTTCTTGCTTCTCCATCTCCAATCCACACCAAGAGTTCATCAATCAAGAAATGAAGATCACCAACCTCTCCCTCATCTTGCAAGCTTCATCTTGATACCATTTTTGGAGAAATCTCCCAACCTTGAGATCTTCTTTGAGCTAGCTCTCTTCATTTGAAGGTCACCCAAGTGATTAATCCTTCCCATCTTCTAGATTTGTTGTCTCCTAGCCCTTGAGAAGCTACATTTGCATTATTGATAGTTCTTTCAATTTCATTCTTTGTGTAACCCATTTTAGGGTTGGTTTGGGGGTTTTTGATTGTAGCTTGGAAGTGAGCTTAAGAAGTGATTAGAGGCTTGATTTTTGGCTAGCTTGGACCTAAGGCAAGTGAATGATTGGGTGTTTTAAGTTTTAAATGGTTTGGTGAAGCATTTATGGATTTTCATGCTTTCATTAATGTGTTTATGGTTGAAATAAATGTTCTTGATGGAGAGCCATATGAATGCATTTATGATCATATAGATGTGTTAGCTCATAGCATTTAATTCTTCTTGTTTGGTCCCAAATGTATCTTATGTGAAATGGTGTCCTTCTTCTTCTCTTTGCTTGTATGGGATGCGATATGGACGGAGGAGAATGGGATGGATGTGGTTGGAGACTTGAGGCCTTTTGAATGGAGATTTATACTCCGCATTTGATGTATGAAAGTGGTTAAGAAGGGGTTGTAAAAAGGAAGAGTTATTGTGGAGCTGGACTGGTCCAAATTCAGTTTCTGGACAGTTCGCTCGAGCGACTTGTCCAGGAAAGGGTTCAGAGCATTCCAGTAGCATGGTCGCTCGAGCGGACCCCTAGTCGCTCGAGCGTACATCCCAGAACTCATTCCAGAGAGTTGTTCGTTCGAACATATTTAAATATTCGCTCGACCCAATGAGTTCGTTCGAGCGACCTCAACTTCGCTCGAGCGAACCCACCCAGACAGCCATTCTAGAGAGCGACTCGCTCGAGCGAACTCTGCATTCCGCTCGAGCGATGGGCTCCGTTGGACAGGGCTATGTTTGGGACGATGTTTAACTATTTCAATGTTTGGGTCTATTCTCTGGGAACCCCTCGATGACAAGGAGATTTGCTAAACAATGTATGAGGCCATTCGTGGAAAGAAACCATATCACAAAGATTTCATTCGAAGTTTTGGAAATTCAAGGTGCATAAGGAGCCCGGAATGTCTTCTAACTCGAGGAGTACCAAGTCTTTATTATAAGCGACATACGGGTCCTATACACTAAATAGATCTTGAAACCTGTATTTTACCCGAAATTGTTATAGTTCATTGTTTCACTTCATTCCAAGATTTATATTATATGATTTGTTTTCCCGAAAGCATGATAGTTACACTAGTAACAGTTATTTGTCCCGAAATGTATTGCCCGACAGGAAATGACAGTGTGCCCTTGAGTACCCCCGTCTTGCTCGTTTATTTATTGTACTTGATTTACTTGCATATGTCTCGATTTGTTATTTGTCCTATGAGTTGGCATCACTAAGCTTGGACACCTTGTCAGTTTGATCCATCGACTTGGAGATCCCTTTCCCGTCCTGCCAGTTGCAGTTTGGATCCCGATACCTGGTCTATTACCGTGGTCCCGTCCCGATACCCGGTTCGCTACTGTGGTCCCGTCCCGTATATTTATATTGTATATATATATATGATTTATGTTGATTCTCCTCACCTTGTGTGACTGAGATTAACGTCCCGTTATACTGTTGTCACTTTAGTGACAGAGGACTTAGCTTTATGTGATTGTCATCTTGTTAGTTCCTGATTCCTTGGTTACCTTATATGTTTTACCTTATTTGCCTGTTTTCTAGCAAATGATGTATCTACTTTATGAAAGTTCTTGTTTAAACAGATTTCTATGCTTTTCAGGTATTTCCTTTATTATTCATGTTGTTGTATCTTTTCATTCTCTTGCCAGACCGTCGTGTCTGACCCTTTTGCTTTGGTACTCAGGTCCCGTTGCCGGTTTCCTCGAGGAGGAGCCGGAGGAGGCGGTAGGTGAGCCACAACCTCTAGTCGAGTGGCGCGCTGACGATGTCATGTGGACATCGGGTTGCTAAGAGAGGCGTAACATTTTGAGGGAATCTATTTAACCATTCTTTGGGTTATTGTTTTGTTTATATTGGCCTTTGTTGGCCTCTAATTTTGGAGAATGTAAATAAGTGATCTTTTGTTAAACTTTAACTTACTTTTGGGAAACATACTAATGTTCATTGCTCATTCTGATACAGTACATTAGACTTGTGTTATTGTCTTGATGACCAAGGATGGTTTGACTATTTGATTTGCTACACGCTTCCGCACTTAATAGAAATATTCATGTATGGTTGTGATATCCTCACCGCGGACACCTGTGGGAAATTAAATAAGTGTATGTTGGTATTAAATCGTTGTGGATCATCATTCAATCTCGATCCCGGATCCGTCCTTCGGATTCCCGGTCCGGGGTCGCGACAGACTGGTATCAGAGCGGGACGTGTTTCAAGCAATTAAAAGAAACTAGAAATCCTAAGGACGTGGCGAGGATCCGATAGATCTTTCGTTAGCTAGTATCGTGTGAGCAATGTGTGACCCTTTATTTTATTATGTGCTAACGATTTGTTTTACAGCATCATGCCTCCCCGTAAGAGAACAGTGAATGATATTCCTTCTGGAAGTAACAGTGATCACACCGGGCCGATAGAAGAGGATATAGTTGAGAACAACCCACCAAATCAGTTCCAAGAAATGATGCGAGCAATGGTTGACCAGCAATGTCAAGGTAATGAGAACCAGGCCAAATTGCAAGAACAAATGCTCAAGAGAGAAGAAGACCATGCTAGGGAAATGGCAGAGATGCAAAGGCAATTGCTTGAGGTCTTACAGAGAAGACCGAAACCTGTTCAACCTCAACCAGCTATCGTCATTAACCAAAGGCAACACGACCCTAATGCCTTGTTTGAACGGTTTCGGAAGAGAGCTCCGAAGGAATTTCTTGGAGAAGAAGACCCATTGGCTGCAGATGACTGGTTAGAACACACAGAGAATATATTTGAGATTTTCTAGTGTACAGGAGGAGAAAGGGTAAAGCTAGCATCGTCCCTTTTCAGCGGTTCAGCAGACAGATGGTGGAAAACGGCTAGGGAAGAATACAGGAACATGGCTGATGCAGAGGTGTGGGCAAACTTCAAGAGACAATTCCATGATAAATATGTACCTGCCCATATCAAGAGACAAAAGGCTATAGAGTTTCAGCAGCTGGTGCAGGGGAGTATGACAGTCTTAGAATATCTCACCAAGTTTGAGAGACTGTCCAGATATGCCCCGGAGTTGGTAGATACGGTGGAGAAGAAAATTGCTAAGTTCTTTGAGGGACTCAACCCTTTCATTGAGAGGGATGCCACCGGAGTAGTACCACCTGCTACTTTTGATGAGGCAGTCAAGAGGGCCTACAAGTTTGAAAACTTCCACAACAAGATCCTCAAAGTGCAAGGCAAGAGTCCAGCTTAGCAGCAGAACTACCAGCATCAGAGGAACCATCAGAATAAGAGACAGAGGACATGGCCAAATGTGCAGAATCCAGTGGTTTGCATCCACTGTGGGAAGAATCATGCTAGTACGGAACGTCGTACCATCACGGGAGCGTGCTTCAGGTGTGGTTCGATGGACCATCGGATGAGGGATTGCCCTAGGCCAAACAGACAGAATCAGCAGCAGCAACAAGGGCCACAATGTCCACCACCACCACCACAGAATGCATTGGTTGTCGAAAACCAGGCAAGGCCATTTCAGCAGCAAGCACCACAGCAACAGCAGTTTAGACAGCAGCAGCCACAGCAACAGGCCCGTCAGTAGCAGGGACATCAGCATGCACCGTAGCAGAACAAGAATGCACCACATGGCAGGCCACAACAAGCTCAGAACAGGCCACAGCTTCGAGGGCAAATCTACGGGGTCAATAGAGTTGATGCAGAGGCAGCGAGAAATGTAGTGGAAGGTACACTTCTTGTTTGTGGGATTAAAGCTATGATTTTGTTTAACCCTGGCTCTACACATTCTTTCGTGTCCCATAAATTTTCTAAGTTGATTGATATACATGCTAGAGAACTTGAGTTCATTTTGACTGTGCCAACCCCAGTAGGTAAACAAGTTATTTGTAGAACCTTTTACCCTAGTTGCACAGTTCAGATAGGAGAAGTGGTTTTAACCGCAAATCTCATTTCTTTGGAGATGTTTGATTATGATGTCATCCTAGGGATGGATTGGCTGGCAGGGTACCATGTCACAATGGATTGTTTCCATAAGACCCTCACTTTCAAGTTGGTTGAGACACCAGCAGGAGTGTCGTTTCAGGGAGAGATGAGGAATCCTCGTGCAGGATTTGTCTCAGCGTTGAAGGCTGACAGACTTTTGAGAAGTGGTTGTGAAGCTTATTTAGCGTTTATCGCGGAGGATAAACGGTCCCAAGGGGTGGAGGAGATCCTAATTGTTTGGGAATTCCCGGATGTTTTTCCGGAGGAGATTCCAGGTTTGCCACCCATGAGAGAGATTGATTTCACTATTGAGCTGTTAGCGGGGACCGCTCCGATATCTATTGCACCATATAGAATGGCTCCAGCAGAGTTGGGAGAGTTGAAGACTCATTTGCAGGAATTGTTGGACAAAGGTTTTGTGAGACCGAGTGTTTCACCATGGGGAGCTCCAGTTTTGTTTGTCAAGAAGAAGGATGGTTCGATGAGAATGTGTATAGATTACAGAAGATTGAATCAAGTGACCATCAAGAACAAGTACCCATTGCCAAGAATAGATGAATTATTTGATCAATTGCAAGGTGCATCATACTTTTCGAAGATTGACTTGAGATCCGGTTACCATCAGCTGAGAGTTAGAGAAGCAGATGTGTTGAAAACAGCTTTCCGGACAAGATATGGCCACTATGAGTTCCTAGTGATGCCATTTGGGTTGACTAGTGCACCGGCAGTGTTCATGGCTTTGATGAACAAGATATTTGCTGAGTATCTAGATCAGTTTGTGGTAGTATTCATAGATGACATTTTGGTGTACTCCAAGACCAAGGAAGAGCATGAAGAGCATTTGAGGATAGCATTGCAACTCTTGAGAGAGAATCAGCTGTATGCAAAGCTTAACAAGTGTGAATTTTGGCTAGACCAAGTAGCATTTCTAGGGCACATTATCTCAAGAGAAGGATTGTCAGTGGATTCGTCCAAGATTGAAGCAGTAGTGAATTGGGAGAGACTGAAGAATGTGACAGAAATTAGAAGTTTTCTGGGATTGGCAGGTTATTATCGGAGGTTTGTGCAAGGTTTTTCGTCGATTGCGTCACCATTGACAAAGTTGATAAGGAAGAATGTGCCATATGTGTGGACAGAGCAGTGTGAAGAGAGTTTCCAAGAGCTAAAGAAGAGATTGACTACAACACTAGTCCTTACTTTGCCATCTGGAAGCGGAGGTTTTACCATTTTTACCGATGCTTCGAATGTTGGACTTGGTTGTGTGTTGATGCAAGAGGGAAAAGTGATTGCATATGGATCTCGACAGTTGAAGGATCACGAGAAGAACTATGCCACCCATGATCTTGAGTTAGCAACGGTCGTCTTTGCATTGAAAATGTGGAGACATTACCTATATGGAGAGCAGTTCGAAGTCCACTCCGACCACCGCAGCTTACAATATCTGTTTTCACAGAAAGATTTGAACATGAGGCAGAGAAGATGGATGGAATATATCAAGGATTATGATTTTCCAATCAAGTACCACCCGGGGAAAGCTAATGTAGTTGCCGATGCCTTGAGCAGAAAATCAGTAGGCTTGGCGAATCTAAGTGGCACTTGTATCTTTGAGCAGTTTGAAGAATTGAGTATAGACCTACAACCACTAAGGAAGGGTGTTTTGTTAGCTAACATGACAGTGTCAGAACCTTCTTTCATTCAGAAGATCAAGGATAGTCAGTTGCAAGATCCAGAGTTGGCCAAGATTTCAGAGCATATAACGGAACGTCCTGATTTTCGTATTGTTGATGGAGTTTTGTACTACCGTGACCGTTTGTGTGTGCCTAACATTGAAGATTTGAGAAATGACATCATGATCGAGGCTCATAGCACGAAGTACTCTATGCATCCAGGCAGCACAAAGATGTATCGGAATTTGAAGGGTAGATTTTGGTGGAACAACATGAAGAGAGAGATTGCAGCGTTTGTCTCCCGTTGTATGACCTGTCAGTTGATTAAAGCAGAGTATCAGAGGCCTCTAGGATTGTTACAGCCATTAGAGATCCCAGAATGGAAGTGGGAGCACATTACCATGGACTTTATTTCGGGATTACCGAAGACTAGTAGAGGCAACGATGCGATTTGGGTCATTGTGGACCGCCTCACCAAGTCAGCGCATTTCCTGGCTATGAAGACAGGGAAGAAGATGCACATGCTACCTTTGGCAGAGTTGTTTGTCAACGAGATTGTCAGTCGTCACGGGCAGCCAGTTTCTATCACATCTGACAGAGACAGCAGGTTTGTCTCGAGGTTCTGGAAGACGTTACATGAGTCTATGGGTACGAGACTACAGTTTAGCACAGCGTATCACCCGCAAACAGATGGCCAGTCAGAGAGGACAATTCAGACTCTTGAGGATATGCTCCGTGCTTGTGTGTTAGATTTCAAGACCCAATGGGATGAGACTCTACCGTTGTGTGAGTTTGTGTACAACAACAGTTACCACTCGAGCATTGGGATGGCTCCTTTCAAAGCTTTGTATGGCTCAAGGTGTAGGACACCTGTATGTTGGGAAGAAGTCGGCACTCGCAGTTTCCACGGACCGACTATTGTTAGTGAGACCAGCGACAAGATCAAGTCGATTCAGGAACGTTTGAAAGTGTCTCGGAGTAGACAGAAGAGCTATGCAGACTCCCACTGCAGAGATCTACAGTTCTAAGAAGGAGACAAGGTTTTCTTGAAAGTGTCACCTACGAGAGGAACTTTGAGATTTGGTCAGAAGGGCAAATTATCACGGAGATACATTGGACCATATGACATTGTGAGCAAGATCGGTGACGTGGCTTATAGATTAGCCTTACCACCTGAGCTTTCCGGCGTACACAACGTCTTCCATGTGTCTATGTTGAAGAAATATGTCCCCGACCAGTCGCATGTGCTCCGGCATGAGCAACTGGAGATTCGAGAGGATGCTACCTACGTTGAGAAGCCCGTTGAGATCATCGATACAAAGGAACAAGAGTTGAGGACTCGGACTATTCAGTGGGTAAAGGTGCTATGGGAGAACCATGGGCCGGAAGAGGCAACGTGGGAATTATGAGACCAAGTGCAGAAGAAGTACCCACATCTTCTACCTGAGGTGAGTCTTATGTTTCATTTAGAGGACCAAATGCCCTAAGGGGTGGAGGATGTAAGACCCCGACCCGAGTGAACCCGATTAGTACTAATTAAGTTGCGAGTTAGTGCTAAGCTTGATTAGTGTTTTTGGCTAAGCTAGGTTTGGAATAGCTTTTGATATAGTTTTGGGGAGTTTTGGTTGTCTTGTGATTAGTGGGACCCTTTGGGGTTTTCCTTTTCATGACATTGCATTTGTTTGAGGATTTATCGAAGATTTTTACATTCATGGTTTTAATCCCATTTTATTGGTATTGTTATTCCATACAACTTTCATATTGATCCCGTATTCAGTTGAGATCCCGAAACCCGATTTTCTTAGCCTCGAGGGCAAAACAGTCATTGCACACAAAATCTGTACCCAAAACTTGATATTCTCGAAACCCGCGAAACATATACTTTTTGGAAACTAGATATTTCGACGATCATTTCTTCCTTCTTCGTCGAATTCATCCGAGGTCCCGAAAGAGATGATTTCAGCCCAATTAGATTTGTTGGTGGTGGAGCCCACTCTCCATTTACTTATAAGGGAACCCTTCTTCCTCTTTTCCTTTTTTAGCAAACTACAACTTCTCAAAGCTAGGGTTTTCCTCTTCTTGTTCTTGCTTCTCCATCTCCAATCCACACCAAGAGTTCATCAATCAAGAAATGAAGATCACCAACCTCTCCCTCATCTTGCAAGCTTCATCTTGATACCATTTTTGGAGAAATCTCCCAACCTTGAGATCTTCTTTGTGCTAGCTCTCTTCATTTGAAGGTCACCCAAGTGATTAATCCTTCCCATCTTCTAGATTTGTTGTCTCCTAGCCCTTGAGAAGCTACATTTGCATTATTGATAGTTCTTTCAATTTCATTCTTTGTGTAACCCATTTTAGGGTTGGTTTGGGGGTTTTTTATTGTAGCTTGGAAGTGAGCTTAAGAAGTGATTAGAGGCTTGATTTTTGGCTAGCTTGGACCTAAGGCAAGTGAATGATTGGGTGTTTTAAGTTTTAAATGGTTTGGTGAAGCATTTATGGATTTTCATGCTTTCATTAATGTGTTTATGGTTGAAATAAATGTTCTTGATTTTTTTTTGCTAAAAGGCAATTGAATTAGAGGAGCAAGAAAAAAGAATACAGGCTAAAAGCCTCCAGGGGAACAGCCAAGAGGATTACAAAAAGGGGAAACAAAAAAAAAAACAGAAAGGGGAAACAGCAGAGAGAAAACAGCAGCAAAAACCATTCCAACCAACTAAAGAGGCAGGGGAATGGAAAGGAACCTGAAGAAATCAGCAATGGATCTGCCAGAGAAATGCTTGACGATCTTCCTTAGAGAAGAGGAGATGAGCTCAGCGAGGAGATTTTTTGCCTTCAGCTGGGAGACGATGGAATTCCTGAAGATGAGATCATTCCTGCATTTCCATATGATGTAGATTGTGGAAAGGAAGATAGCCGCAACACCTTGGGTTGCCAACTTGTCACAATTAGCTGAGAGGTGGTGCCAGATCCACGAGGGGGACAGATGAAGGGAGGCAGTAACTCCTGCCCCTTGGAGGGTCCAAGCCCATATGCCAGCAGCAAAATGACAGTGGAAGAAGAGGTGAAGAACAGATTCTAGGTTGGACTTGCAGAGGCAGCACCAGTTAGCAAGACTGAAACCAGCAGCCTGAAGCCAGTCCAGGGTGGGGGTTTTTTTGTGCATGAGCCTCCAGGCAAAGAAGGAGATTCTCGGGGCCAGCAGGGAATTCCAGACAAAGGGAGCCCAAATAGCTTTCAAACCTCTGGAACGGAGGAGATCCCAGGCTTCTTTGAACTGGAGATCCTTACCTGGATGAGATTTCCAGCTAATCAGGTCAGCAGAGTTCTGATCGATGGCTAAATCTTGGAGCTTCAGCTGGAGGAGCTCTGCTGCGTCCAGGGGGATGTCATCAGGGATCCTCCAACTGTTGGCTAGAATGAGAGAGCAGATTCTCTGGTTGAGAGGGAAGGAGAAAGAGGGGAACTGAGAGGCCAGGCTATAGTCTTCTGCCCAACTGTGATGCCATATGTCAACGAGAGAGCCATCTCCAACTGTCCATCTGGAGCCAGCGTGGATGAAATGGGCCTCCTGCCTGATATGACGCCAGATGCAGGAGCCAGTTCTGAGGGAAGCTGGACTCCAGAGAGAAGAGTTGTGGAAATATTTGTTTCTCATCCAATTTGCCCATAGGGATTGAGAGGAGGCAGCCTGCCATCCAAGCTTGATGAAGGAGGCCTGGTTATGCTCCTGGAGACGTCTAATGCCCAAACCACCTTCGTCTGTGGGGAGGCAGACCACCTGCCAGCGGATGGAATGTCTTTTGGGGTGGGAGGGATCTGCTGACCACAGAAAATTCTTCATCAGGCGATCCAGGTGGTTGATCACTGATTTTGGAATTGGAAAGACCAAGGCTATGTGGGTTGCAAGGCTGCTCAGCACATGCCTGATGAGGATTCTTCGACCAGCAAAAGAAAGGAGCTTGGATTTCCAGCCAGCTAGTTTGGAGATAAATCTATCAATCAGCTGAGAGTAGTGCTGCTTCTTAGGCGTACCAAGGACTAGAGGGGCTCCAAGGTACATCGAGGAGGGGGGGGAAGCAAGAAGATTTGAGAGCTGCTGAATCTGATTTCTTTTCCTTGCCGAGCATTTTCCAATGAAGAGTTTACTTTTCCTTAGATTAATAATCTGCCCTGAGCTGCTTTGGTAGGAGCTAAGCACCAGATTAAGAGCTGTCAAGCTGGACTTGTATCCTCTGAGAAACAGAAGAATATCATCCGCGTAGAAAAGATGGCAAGGGGTGAATTGCACTCTAGAAAGAGGGAAAATGAGGCCGCTGGCTAACAACTTGTGGAGGTTCAGACTTAGGATTTCCTCTGCAATTATGAACAGGTAGGGGGATAAGGGATCCCCTTGTCTGAGGCCACAGGAGGAGGAGAAAAACCCGCAGGGGGATCTGTTGATCAGGACTGAGCCCTTGGCAGTAGAGAAACACTCTTTGATGAGGGAGATCCAATGGTCAGAGAAACCAAAAAAGGCAAGAGAATGGAGCAGGAAGGCCCAGCTGAGCTTATCAAAAGCTTTTGAGTTATCAAGCTGAAGACATAAGGCTCCACCGCTAATCTTGGAATTTAGCTTTTGGAAGAGCTCATGAGCCAAAGCTATATGCTGGTGAATGGATCTGCCTTTGACAAAAGCAGCTTGGTTGGTGGAAATAATGGTGGGGAGGATGCCTGCCAGCCTGGAGGCTAGGATTTTTGAGATGATTTTGTAGGAGAAGTTGAGGAGGCTGATAGGTCTATAGTCTGCGAAGGAGCTGGGGGAGTGGGTCTTGGGGATAAGGGTGAGGAGATAGGTGTTGGTTGCTTTGTAGAGCTTCCTAGCAGAGAAAAAGTGCTGAACTGCCCTGATCACTGAGGCACCTGTGATGGACCAAGTGGAAGTGAAGAAAGAGCCTGAGAATCCATCAGGGCCTGGAGCACTGTTCTTGTTGAGGTCGAAGACAGCTTGCTTGATTTCTTCAGCTGCTGGACAGGAGCAGAGGAGCACATTCTGCTCACAGGAGACTTTGGGGCTGGCAACATGGAAAAGGTTTTCATCCATGGGCAGGCTGGGGGATTGAGCAACTGAGGAGAAATGGTCAATGGCTAGGAGCTGGATTTGGATTGGATCCTCCACCCAGATGCCATTTGAGAAAATCTTGGAGATACGGTTAATCACCCCTCTAGATTTCGCAGAAGCGTGGAAGAAAGAAGTATTCCTGTCTCCTTCGCACAGCCATCTGGATCTAGACTTTTGGCGCCAATGGGTTTCCCGAATTTGGAGCCAGTTGTGCAGGGAGGATTTGGCAGCAGAGAGGTCAAGATGAAGGGAGTCAGTTGGGTCATCATCAAGGAGCTCTTGAATGGAAAGGACAGCGGATTCTGCTTGGAGAATTTTCTGATTGATATCTCCAAAAACAGTTTTATTCCAAGACTTGAGGATATTCTTCATGTTTTTCAGATTTTGAGCTAGAGTGTATTGAGAGTGGCCGGATAAGTCAGAGCTCCAGTGTTGAGCTACCAGGTTGTGAAAATCTGGGTGTTGGACCCACATGGATTCAAATTTAAAAGGCACATTGGCAGGGAGAAGCCTATGGGGGTGGGAAAGGAGTAAAGGGCAATGGTCAGAGGAGTATTTGGGAAGGTGGGATAAAAGGGGATCAGAGAAGGCTGCAAACCAGGAGGGGTTGCAGATGGCTCTGTCCAGCCTGGCTGCTACATAGGCGGAACCTCTACGGTTGTTTGACCAAGTGAATTTATTGCCTGAATAACCCATGTCTAGCATACCAGAGGATAGCATCATCAGATGAAAATCATTAACAAAACGGGAAGGGTGGAAGCTCAACTTTTCAGAAGCAGAAAGGGTGGAGTTGAAATCGCCTAAGAGACACCAGGGAGGACTAGAGTTGCTTTTGGAGAGAATGTAGTCCCAAAGGATCCTTCTGGTGACATAATTTGTGGAGCCATAAACCCCAGAGATAAAACTAATGTTGCCATTTGAAGGGTTGGAGAAAGAAACAGTAAGAATTTGGTTAGAGGACTCAACGAGAGAAAATTTGAAGATGGAGTTTTCTTTGAAAAAACACCAAATCGAGCCTAAAGAGTTGGGGTTGTTGGAGAGGAAACCATCATACCCAAAGGTAGACTTTAAGGAAGAGGGGGGTGAAAGAGTCTTTGGTTCAGATAAAAAAATGATGTCTGGGTGATGGGAGGATATCAAGTGGTGGAGGGCTCTGACTGTAGGGGAATTAGCTATCCCTCTACAGTTCCAAAACAGGGCTTTGATCATTGGGAAATGGATGGGGGGGGGGGGGGAGGCCATCTTTAGAGCTTCTAGTTCTAGTTCTTGGACGGCCAGAAGAGGAGGCTGGGAGGGGTTGTTTATTCCTCCTACCTTTTTTATTCAAAGGGTAGGGGGAGAGATCAATCACCAAGTCCAAACCATCAGAGTGGGTAGAGGGCTCTAATGCCTGAGGTTGGGGGGAGGGGACAGAGTCATTTTGAACAGGGGAAGGCAGGGGGTGGTTAAGGTTAAGAGAGGAAGGAGAGGGGGCCTTATTTTCGGAGACAGTGTGGAGAGGGGGATTGGACAGAGAGGTACCAGCCAGAGGATCAGAGAAAGAGAATTCTTCTAAGATGGAGAATTGATTTGAGATTTCTACAGGTTCCAAGGAATCCTGCAGGCAATTGTCTGGGAAATCTTCCAGAGGGGAGTGATCTTGGGAGGAGGGCAGATGGGAGCTGAGAGGGGCCTGAGAGGTGCTACCTGTGATGGAGATGACAGGGGCGATGATGCAATGGCTGAAGGGAGGGGGGGATGAGGAGTTACTGATAACCGAGGAGGGGTTTGGGGCAGAGGACTCTGGGTTGAGGGAGGGGTCCGCAGCAGGAGGGATGGGAGGGGATTTTCCAAGGATACCATCCCTGAGGGAGGGAGGAGGCTTAGGGGAGAGGGAAACCGGATTGCCAGAGTTACAGGAGGATTCTGAGTGCCCTGTCGAGTGACAAATGGGGCAAGGTAGGTTCTCATAGGAAACAGAAACCAGAACCTCCGAATCCCCTTCAAGGACAACCTTAATCTGGTGAGGTTTGGGTTTAGAAAGGTCCAGGTTGACTAAGATCCTGGCAAAGGTGAGGATACGTTGGGAGGCAGTAATTTCATCCAGTTTGAGGGGCTTGCCTATGGAGTTGGCTAAAGATAGGAGGATATTGCTACTCCAGCAGTGGAGGGGGATGCCCTGGAGGCGAATCCAGACAGGGTGAAAGTTGGGCCAAACTGGATCTCCTTGGCCAGGAGACCAGGGAAGAAGATGTAGCCTCTTAGATTGGATTTGAACAGGGGATTTATTAAGGACCATGTCTAAGTCATCCTTGGAGCTGAATCTGAAGATGAATTGACCCTTATCAGTTAGAGAGATCAAACAAGGTTTGGATAGGTTCCAGTTGGAGTTGGCTTGTTGAGTCAGCCATTCCACAGAGGGTCTTTTTCCTAGGAATCTCCCGATGGCTGCGTTAGCAAAGGAGTTCCTGCAGGGGTCGATCAAAGAGGAGGGGACTTTGATGCATAATTGGCCATCAGAGATGAAGGAGGGAGGATAATCAGAGGGGGGGAGAGGTTTGGTAGCTTGAAAGAGGTCTGTCCAGCTAAGAGGGGGATGACTAGGGGGAGGAGGGGCTAGCTGATGGTTAAGGGACAGTTGATCCGGATAGATGAGCTGAGTGGATGGAAGAGGGGGGTCGGGAGGCTTCAGGGGAGGAGGAGGGGGTGGAGCAAGGACCAAGGGGATGGAGGAGAGGGAGGGGGCAGGGGGCTGAGGGGGAGGGGGGAGGAGGGAAGGAGAGATAGAGGGGCGGGCGGAGCACTGAGCTGAGGAAGGGTGGAGGAGACTGGCTAGATGGTTGAGCATGAGCTCTAACTGGGCATGGTCCCAGATATGAGGTTGGACAGAGGGGAGGGGGGGGGAGGGAGGAGGGGGGGAGAGAGATACCAGAGTCGAAGCGGATCCCAGAGACGGAGCAGGTACCACGCGCTGGTCTGGAGCTGCAAGCTGGAAAGATGTCGCCCGGGGGCCCTCATCAGTCGGGAGGGGATGACTGGAGAGGGGAGGGAAAACTCCGAGCTGGAAAGGGGGAAGAGGTGGGAGGGAGAGGGAAGCTGAGGTCGAAGACGAGGCAGACGGAGGCTGGGGAAGAAAAAAGGAGGGGAAAGCTGAGACTGGCGCAGAGAGGCAGGGAGCTGAGCCCAGGGCAGAAGCAGATAGCAGGCTAGGGGGAGAGGAGGAGGATGGGGGGGGGGGTGGTAAGGGAGGGAAATGGGGGCGGAGGTGGCTGTTGGAATGGAGGGGGCGAGGAATTTGGGGGTTAGGGATTTGGGCGGCCATGCATGTCGTTTTTGCTTTGGCCATGATGTTATGCTTTCAAGAAGATTCTTGGCAGTTGACATGCATGTTGTGAAATAAATGTTCTTGATGGAGAGCCTTATGAATGCAGTTATGATCATATAGATGTGTTAGCTCATAGCATTTAATTCTTCTTGTTTGGTCCCAAATGTATCTTATGTGAAATGGTGTCCTTCTTCTTCTCTTTGCTTGTATGGAATGTGATATGGACGGAGGAGAATGGGATGGATGTGGTTGGAGACTTGAGGTCTTTTGAATGGAGATTTATACTCCGCATTTGATGTATGAAAGTGGTTAAGAAGGGGTTGTAAAAAAGAAGAGTTATTGTGGAGCTGGACTGGTCCGAATTCTGTTTCTGGACAGTTCGCTCGAGCGACCATGACACTTCGCTCGAGCGACCTGTCCAGGAAAGGGTTCGGAGCATTCCAGTAGCATGGTTGCTCGAGCGACCAGGACATCCCAGAACTCATTCCAGAGAGTTGTTCGTTCGAACGCATTTAAATATTCGCTCGACCCAATGAGTTCGTTCGAGCGAACCCACCCAGACAGCCATTCCAGAGAGCGACTCGCTCGAGCGAACTCTGCAGTCTGCTCGAGCGGTGGGCTCCGTTGGACAGGGCTATGTTTGGGACGATGTTTAACTATTTCAATGTTTGGGTCTATTCTCTGGGAACCCCTCGATGACAAGGAGATTTGCTAAACAATGTATGAGGCCATTCGTGGAAAGAAACCATATCACAAAGATTTTATTCGAAGTTTTGGAAATTCAAGGTGCATAAGGAGCCCGGAATGTCTAATAACTCGAGGAGTACCAAGTCTTTATTATAAGCGATATACGGGACCCCTATACACTAAATAGATCTTGAAACCAATATTTTACCCGAAATTGTTATAGTTCATTGTTTCACTTCATTCCAAGATTTATATTATATGATTTGTTTTCCCGAAAGCATGATAGTTACACTAGTAACAGTTATTTGTCCCGAAATGTATTGCCCGACAGGAAATGACAGTGTGCCCTTGAGCACCCCCGTCTTGCTCGTTTATTTATTGTACTTGATTTACTTGCATATGTCTCGATTTGTTATTTGTCCTATGAGTCGGCATCACTAAGCTTGGATACCTTGTCGGTTTGATCCACCGACTTGGAGATCCCTTTCCCGTCCCGCCAGCTGCAGTTTGGATCTCGATACCTGGTCTATTACCGTGGTCCTGTCTCGATACCCGGTTCGCTACCGTGGTCCCGTCCCGTATATTTATATTGTATATATATATGATTTATGTTGATTCTCCTCACCTTGTGTGACTGAGATTAACGTCCCGTTATACTGTTGTCACTTTAGTGACAGAGGACTTAGCTTTATGTGATTGCCATCTTGTTAGTTCCCGATTCCTTGGTTACCTTATATGTTTTACCTTATTTGCCTGTTTTCTAGCAAATGATGTATCTACTTTATGAAAGTTCTTGTTTAAACAGATTTCTATGCTTTTCAGGTATTTCCTTTATTATTCATGTTGTTGTATCTTTTCATTCTCTTGCCAGACCGTCGTGTCTGACCCTTTTGCTTTGGTACTCAGGTCCCGTTGCCGGTTTCCTCGAGGAGGAGCCGGAGGAGGCGGTAGGTGAGCCACAACCTCTAGTCGAGTGGCGCGCTGACGATGTCATGTGGACATCGGGTTGCTAAGAGAGGCGTAACATTTTGAGGGAATCTATTTAACCATTCTTTGGGTTATTGTTTTGTTTATATTGGCCTTTGTTGGCCTCTAATTTTGGAGAATGTAAATAAGTGATCTTTTGTTAAACTTTAACTTACTTTTGGGAAACATGCTAATGTTCATTGCTCATTCTGATAAGTACATTAGACTTGTGTTATTGTCTTGATGACCAAGGATGGTTTGACTATTTGATTTGCTACACGCTTCCACACTTAATAGAAATATTCATGTATGGTTGTGATATCCTCACCGCGGACACCTGTGGGAAATTAAATAAGTGTATGTTGGTATTAAATTGATGTGGATCATCATTCAGTCCCGATCCCGGATCCGTCCTTCGGATTCCCGGTCCGGGGTCGCGACACCATGCCACAATGGATTGTTTCCATAAGACCCTGACTTTCAAGTTAGATGAGACATCAGCAGGGGTGTTGTTTCAGGGAGAGAGGAGAAATCCTCGTGCGGGGTTTGTCTCAGCATTGAAGGTTGATAGACTTTTGAGAAGTGGTTGTGAGGCATATTTGGCGTTTATCACGGAGGATAAACGGTCCCAAGGGCTGGAGGAGATCCCAATTTTTTGGGAATTCCCGGATGTTTTTCCGGAGGAGATTCCAGGTTTACCACCCGTCAGAGAGATTGATTTCACTATCGAGTTGTTACCAGGGACCGCTCCAATATCTATTGCACCATATATAATGGCTCCGGCAGAATTGGGAGAGTTGAAAATACAATTGCAAGTGTTGTTGATAAAGGTTTTGTGAGACCGAGCATTTCACCTTGGGGAGCTCCAGTCCTGTTTGTCAAGAAGAAGGATGGTTCGATGAGAAAGTGTATAGATTACAGAAGATTGAATCAAGTGACCATCAAGAACAAGTATCCATTACCAAGAATAGATGAATTGTTTGATCAATTGCAAGGTGCATCATACTTTTCGAAGATTGATTTGAGATCCGGTTACCATCAGCTGAGAGTCAGAGAATCAGATGTGTTGAAAACAGCTTTCCGGACAAGATATGGCCACTATGAGTTCCTAGTGATGCCATTTGGGTTGACTAATGCACCAGCAGTGTTCATGGCATTGATGAACAAGATATTTGCAGAGTATCTAGATCAGTTTGTTGTAGTATTCATAGATGACATTTTGGTGTACTCCAAGACCAGAGAAGAGCATGAAGAATATTTGAGGATAGCACTGCAACTCTTGAGAGAGAATCAGCTGTATGCGAAGCTCACCAAGTGTGAATTTTGGTTGAAGCAAGTAGCATTTTTGGGGCACATCATCTCCAAAGAAGGATTATCAGTGGATCCGTCCAAGATTGAAGCAGTTATGAGTTGGGAAAGACGGAAGAATGCGTAAGAAATCAGAAGTTTTCTGGGTTTAGCAGGTTATTACAGGAGGTTTGTGCAGGGATTCTCGTCGATTGCGTCACCTGTGACGAAGTTGACAAGGAAGAATGTGCCATATGTGTGGACAGATCAGTGTGAAGATAGT
Organism: Cinnamomum chago; assembly: GCA_038049695.1. Classification (NCBI taxonomy): domain Eukaryota; kingdom Viridiplantae; phylum Streptophyta; class Magnoliopsida; order Laurales; family Lauraceae; genus Cinnamomum; species Cinnamomum chago. The sequence goes on from CP142456.1 coordinate 55,159,834, forward strand.
TTTCAAGAGCTAAAGAAGAGATTGACTACAACACCAGTCCTTACTTTACCATCCGGAATCAGCGGTTTTACCATTTTTACCGATGCTTCGAATGTTGGACTTGGTTGTGTGTTGATGCAAAAAGGAAAAGTGATTGCATATGGATCCCGACAGTTAAAAGATCACGAGAAGAACTATGCCACCCATGATCTTGACTTAGCAGCGGTTGTTTTCGCATTAAAAATGTGGAGACATTACCTCTATGGAGAGAAGTTCGAAGGCCACTCTGACCACCGCAGCTTACAATATTTATTTTCCCAGAAGGAATTGAACATGAGGCAGAGAAGATGGATGGAATATATCAAGGACTATGATTTTCCAATCAAGTATCACCCGGGGAAAGCAAATGTGGCTGCCGATGCCTTAAGTAGAAAATCAGTAGGCTTGGCAAACCTAAGTGGCACTTGTATCTTTGAGCAATTTGAAGAATTGAGTATAGACCTGCAGCCACTAAAGAAGGGTGTTTTGTTAGCTAACATGTCAGTGTCAGAGCCTTCTTTTATTTAGAAGATCAAGGATAGTCAGTTGCAAGATCCAGAGTTGGCCAAGATTTCAGAGCACATAGCAGAACGTCCTGACTTTCGTATTGTTGATGGAGTTTTGTACTACCGTGACCGTCTATGTGTACCAAATATTGAAGACTTGAGGAATGATTTTATGACCGAAGCTCACAGTACGAAGTACTCTATGCATCCAGGCAGCAGGAAGATGTATCAGAATTTGAAGGGCAGATTTTGGTGGAATAACATGAAGAGAGAGATTGCAGCGTTTGTCTCCCATTGCATGACTTGTCAGTTGATAAAGGCAGAACATCAGAGGCCTCCAGGATTGTTATAACCGTTAGAGATCCCGGAATGGAAATGGGAGCACATTACAATGGACTTTATTTCGAGACTACAGAGGACTAGCAGAGGCAACGATGTGATATGGGTCATTGTGGACCGTCTCACCAAGTCAGCTCATTTCATTCCTATGAGGTCAGGGAAGAAGATGCACATGCTACCTTTGGCAGAGTTGTTTGTCAACGAAATCGTCAGTCGACATGGGCAACCAGTTTCTATCACTTCCGACAGAGACAGCAGATTTGTCTCGAGATTCTGGAAGACATTGCATGAGTCTATGGGTACGAGACTACAGTTTAGCACAGCCTATCACCCTCAAACAGATGGCCAGTCAGAGAGGACGATTCAAACTCTTGAGGATATGCTCTATGCTTGTGTGTTAGATTTCAAGACTCAATGGGACGAGACTCTACCGTTGTGTGAGTTTGCTTACAACAATAGTTACCACTCGAGCATTGGGATGACGCCTTTTGAGGCTTTGTATGGTAGAAGGTGTAGGACACCGGTTTGTTGGGAAGAGGTCGGAATTCGTAGTTTCCATGGACCGACTATAGTAAGTGAAACCAGCGACAAAGTGAAGTTGATCCAAGAACGTCTGAAAGTAGCCCGGAGTAGACAGAAAAGTTATGCAGATTCTCATTGAAGGGATTTACAGTTCAAAGAAAGAGACAAGGTTTTCTTGAAAGTGTCGCCTATGAGAGGAACAATGAGATTTGGACAGAAGGGCAAGTTATCACGGAGATACATTGGACCATATGACATTGTGAGCAAGATTGGTGATGTGGCTTATAGGTTAGCCGTACGACCTGAGCTATCCGGCGTACACAACGTTTTCCATGTGTCTATGTTGAAGAAGTATGTCCCCGATCCTTCACATGAACTCCGGCACGAGCCATTGGAGATCAGAGAGGATGCTACCTATGTTGAGAAGCCCGTTCAGATCATCGATACGAAGGAACAAGAGTTGAGGACACGGACTATTCAGTGGGTAAAGGTTCTATAGGAGAATCATGGACCAGAAGAGGCAACATGAGAATTACGAGACCAAGTACAGAAGAAGTATCCACAACTACTACCTGAGGTGAGTTTTATATTTCATTTGGAGGACCAAATGCCTTAAGGGGTGGAGGATGTAAGACCCCGTCCCGAGTGACCTCGATTAGTGTTAATTAAGTTATGTTTTAGTCCTAAGCATGTTTAGTGGATTTTGGTTAGGTTGGGCTTGGAATAGCTTTTGATATAATTTTGAGGAATTTTGATTGCTTTGTGATTAGTGGGGCCCTTGGGGGTTCCTTTTTATGACTTGCATGTGCTTGAGGATTTATCGGAGATTTTTGCATTCATTGTTTTAATCCCGTTTTATTTGTATTGTTAATCCCGACAACTTTCATGTTGATCCCATCCCCGTTCGAGATCCCGAAACCCGATTTCGTAGCCTTGAGGGCAAAACAGTCATTGTGCACTAAATCTGTACCCAAAACTTGATATTCCCGAAACCCACGAAACATATACATTTAGGAAACTAGATATTTCGACGATCATTTCTTCATTCTTCGTCGAATTCATCCGAGATCCCGAAAGACATGATTTCAGCCCAAAGAGTGTCTTAAGTAGTGGGACCCATTCCCATTTGCTTGTATGAGGAGAACTCTTCTTCCTCATTTCTATTTTTCCAGCACAAAAGGGAGCCTAGGGTTTCTTGCAACCTTTCTCTTCTTCTTCTTGCTCTCTCCATCTCAATCTCCTACTAATCTTGCACTAACATCAAAATGGAGGTCATCATTCTCTTCCTCATCTTGAAGGCTATCTTTTGATACCATTGCTAGAGAAAACCCTCCATTCCAAGACTCCCTTTGAGCTCACCTTGCCCATTTGCAGAACCTACAAGTAAGCAACCTTCCCCATCTCTTAGATTTGTGCTTCGTTGATCTTGAAGATGTCCCATTTTCATTATTGTAAGGTTTCCCTTTCTATTTCATTGTTTGACCATTTTAGGGCTTGTTTTTGGGGATTTTGTTCATAGCTTGGATCTTTGGCTTGGAAGAGTATTAGAGCTTGATTTCCTTGATTAGAAGACCTAAGCCAAGTGGATGAGTTAATATTATGAGCTTTCAATGGTTTTAAAGAGGAATGTGGTTGATTTGTCATTTCCATTCATATTTATTAGCTTGCATTGATTTTGAAATAAATGCTTGGAATGAACCTTGCTAAGTCATTTATTGTTTTTGGAAACCTATTGGTTTGATACTTGTTGTCTCTTGGATATATCTTAAATGAATGTTTGTTATTTGGTTTCTTTTTCCTCTTGTGGTTGTTGTGGTTAAGAAGGAGGTGATGGAATGAACACATATTGGGGTTTTGGAGAAGTGTAGATGGATGCATTGGAGGAGCTCTTAGCTCAGCTTTATTGCAGGGATTAAATGGAAGTGAGGAGAGTGGTTTTGAGGAGGAAAAAGAGCTCAAATCTGAACACAGTGGGTGTTTCCCGCACTTGGCGGTCAACCAGCGGTCACCTGTCGGCTAGCCGTTTGGTGATTGGCGGCTAACCGCCAGCTAGCCGAACAGTCGCGGTTACTTTTCCAGAGAGCAACATTTTCCTCCTGAAAGACACGGTCAGCCTCACGGTTAGCAAGATGCTAACCTCCTAACCCATCGGCGGCTAACCGCCAGCCAACCGATCCATTTCGGTTACTTCTTCAGAGAGCAACATTTTCCACCTGAAGACACGGTCAGCCTCACGGTTAGCAAGCGGCTAACCGCCTAACCCAGCGGCGGCTAACCGCCAACCAACCGAACCATTTGGGTTACATTTCCAGTAACCTGCTTTTCTGTCAAGCCAACTGCGGTCAGCCAGTGGCTAACCGCCTAACTCAACGGCGGCTAACCGTCATCTGACCGCTAGGTAACTGAAATCACCCAGACAACCATTCCAGAGAGCTCCTCGCTCGAGCGAACTCTACGGTTTGCTCGAGCGACGAGCTTTGTCGGTCAAATGCTATGTTTGAGACAATGATGAACTATTTAAATGTGTTGGGACTATTCATTGAGAACCCCTCTATGTCAGGGAGATTTACCAAGCAATGTATGCGGCCATTTGAGAAAGAAACCATATCACGAAGATGTCATTCGAAGTTTTGAAAATTCAAAGTGTATAAGGAGCCTGGAATGTCCCCAAACTCAAAGAGTACCAAATTATTATTAGATCGACATACGCGATCCCTATTCACTTCAAATAAATATTGAACCCGATACTTTACCCGAAATTTCAATTGTTTATTGTACTTTATCGATCCCGAGATTTATACTACATGCCTTGTTTTCCCGAAAGCATCGAAGTACACTTGCAATGGTTACTTGTCTTGAAGTGCATTGCACCACATGAAATGACAGTGTGCCCTTGAGCACCCCCATCCTGCCCGTCTATTTATTTGTACTTGATTTACTTGCACATGTCTCGATTTGTTGTTTGACCTATTAGTCGGCACCACTAAGCTTGGATAACCCTGTTAGTCTGATCCACCGACTTGGAGATCCCTTTCTTGTCCCGCCAGCTGCAGTTTGGATCCCGCTATCCAGTTATTACCGTGGTTCCCGATGCCCGGCTCGCTACCGTGGTCATGTATAGTATATGTATATGTATTTATAAGATCCACTGTTTCTCCTCACCTCGAGTGACTGAGATCAGTGCCTAGTTATTGCTCTGTCGCTTTACTGATAGACGACTTAGCTTTGTGTGGTTGCCATCTTGCTTGTTTCCCGTTTCCTTGGTTACCTTTACATGTTTTATAATTCATACTTGTATTTGAATAAATGTTTTATCTCGTTCATAGAAATCGTTATTGAGACATGTTTTTAAGTGCTTTTGAAGGTAAATTCATTTATTATTATATTGTCAATGTATTTTACCCGTTTGCCAAACCGTCGTGTTTGACCCACTTTTTGGTACTCAGGTCCCGTTGTTGGTTATCCCGAGGAGGTGCATGAGGAGGCGGTCGGATAACCGCAGCAGTTAGTTGAGTGGCATGCTGATGATGTCATTTAGATATTGGATTGCTAGAGAGAGAGAGAGATAACATTTTTGGAAAACTTTTAACCATTCTTTTGGGGATTGGTATTTTGTTCATATTGGCCTTGTTGGCCTCTATTTTTAGGGAAATGTAATTAAATGATCCTTGTATAAACTTTAACTTACTTTTGGGTAACATGCTACTGATCATTTCTCATTCTGATACGGTACTATACTTGTGTTATTATCTTTATGATTTGAGATGGATTGAATATTTGATTTGCTACACGCTTCCGCACTTAATAGAAATGTTCATATATGGTTGTGATATCCTCACCGCGGACACTTGTGGGAAATTAAATAAATGTATGGCATTAAACCGATGTGGTACATCATTAACCATTCACTCACGACACTATTATAATTAGTGTCCTGATCCCGGATTCCCTGTCCGGGGTCGCGACAGAGCTCGAATTGGCGCATAAAGAGAAGGCCGAAATCCAGGCCTTAGTCCAAGCTGAACTTGACAAAGCTTTCTAGGACGGGGTGGATGCGGCGACTAAAGAATACGAAGCCTAAGTCGAGAAAATAAGCTCGGCTCTGTTTGAGCTTGGGTGTCGAGCTGCACTGAAGAAGGCAGGGGTCCCCGAGGATCACCTTGTCTATCAGAATCTGCCCAAGTTCTCTAGCCCTGAGCCTGAGTTGAGTTCTGCCCCCACTCCAGAGGTCGTCCCCGAAGCTATTTCGACTTCTCTGCCTGAGGTTACTCCCCAAGCCACCGCGACTAACCCTCCTGGTGGCAATGCAGAGGCCCCTGCTTCTTAAGGCTTTTTTGATGTATTTTTTCTCTTTCTTTTTTATTGGGAAAGTGTAAAGAATTCTGTAACTTCTTTAATCAATGAATATAACTTCTCTTCCATACTTGCCTTCGATCTTTTTCTTTTTCAAAATAACATCCATGCGCTTGACCTCTGTTCTATAACGGGGCCTTTAGCATAAACGTCTGATTCTTTGACCAAGTAGTTGAGTTCGGTTCAATAAACGGAACTGAGTGACAATTGGGTAAATGACTTCTGTTCCACAACCAGAAGCGACTTGGCTTAATCGAATTCGGTTCAACAACCAGAATTCCATCTTCTTAAGTTCTGTAATTCAAGAAGTACTTGTACCTTTGAAGATAGAAATCTTCACTTGATTCTCAGAGGAAGCCATCGAGTTCCCTTAAACGGATGTTCCGCGTAGTTGGTTTTGCAACCGAACGAGGATAGCCGCTGAGACCGAACTAGGATAGCCGTCGAGTCTCGTAGCCTGACGTTTTGTACATTTGGTCATGCGACCGAGTTGGCTAGTTCCATAACCGGGCTGAGTTTTTCGACGAGTTCCGTAACTTAGTGCTATACAGCTGGTTCTGTAACCGAACTAAAACCACCAGGTTCTATAACAAGGTGTTTTGTATAGCTGGTTCCATAACCGAGCTGACTGGTTCCATAACCGAGCTGAGATTTCCGCCGATTTCTGTAACTTGGCGTTCAATAGCTAGTTCTGTAACTGAACTGGAACCACCAAGCTCTGTACCAAGGTATTGTATATTGCTGGTTCCATAACCGAGCTGGCTAGTTCCGTAATCGAGTTGAGATTTCCGCCGAGTTCAGTAACTTAGCTGGAATTGGAGCTATCGTGACTGAAGCTGTCCGAGTCATGGCTGGTGCTATCACCGAGGCATTGCCGAAGCTTTTCGAGGCTGGTGCTGCCACCGAGGCCATTGTTAAAGCTGTGCAGCGGAGGCTGGTGTTGCCACCGAGGCCATTGCTAAAGCTCATGAAGAAGCTGAGTTGAGGCTAGTGCTATCACCGAGGCCGTAGTTGGAGCTTCTAGCGAGTTTGCACTTCTATCTAGTCGGCGCTATCATCGAGCCGGGACTTGAGGATGAAGACTTTGTATGGCGAGTCAAGGAACTGTTTCCAAGATTGTCGTTCTTCTACCTTGGCGGCTTCGTCTTTAACCGGTTTGCTCCCTAATCCGGTATCGGGCCGGCTTTGGTGTAGTCCTCTAAATGCCCGTCCTTGACGAGCTCTTTGAGGTGAGACTTAAAGGTCCCGCAGTTCTTGGTCTTATGCCCATTCAGCTTGTGATAGGCACAAAACTTGTTTTGATCGCGGGTGGAAGGACCACCCTTCACTGGATGGGGCCATTTTTAGAACGGTTATGACTTGATCTTGCCAAGGAGCTTGTAGATTGGCTTCTGGAAGAATCCGTCGACAGCCTTGTAAGAGGCAGCAGCCGATTTGGACTTCTAACCGCTCCCTGAGGTCGTTGCCGAGCTCGGTGGTGGTTTGTCTCGTGGGGGAGGTTCTAATAAGGGAACACTCTGCTGGGGAGGAATTGTTAGAAGGTTGTTTCGCCGGGGGGTGGGGGGGGGGGGTTGTCGTCACATCTCTTGACGATGAACCTGGCTGAGTAACAGGTCCCTCTACTCCTGCCGCACCAGACTTTCCCCGGATCTCCTCCGACGAGGGACCGTTGGTGATAGTGATGGGGCTTTTGATCGCCCTTCGCCATTTCTGGTTTTTGGAGGCATGGTTTTTGCGAGTGTGGCTTGATATCCTTTTCCCACAGACAACGCCAATTGTAAGTGTCTAAATCTTACGGACTTGATTAGGTGAGTATGAAACTCATAATAATGCTATTAGGCTTCTTTGGGAAGGATGGATTGCCTTTAAACCTGAAAGGGAATGAGAAATGGAGATTAGAGACCCTGATTGCGAGAAAGGGTTGGTGAACTTAGGGAAACTTTCCAACTTTAGGAATTAACTTAGTTGCTGCTTGTGTAGGCTAGTTTCCTTTCCTTTCTCATTAAAAAAAAAACACCAAGAAGAAGTGATTCCAAAAAAATGGACCACTGGAAATCCACAAACATGAGGAGACCAAATTCTGGACAAACCAATGAGGGCAAAATCAATAATGATAGCCCAAAGAAGTCCTGGCGTGGGTACCTACACCCCACAGATACATACTTGTCAATTTATATTAACTCATATACGAATAAGTGGGGATTTTATCAAAGAAACTCCGATGATGCTTCAAATAATCACAAATCCCTAAGGGAGTTGCGCGAACAAGAATGGAATGCAAATATACGTCAAATAACTTGTTTGTTGGAAAGAGGTTCCACATATGGGCGGAAGTGGGCCAATCACTATGGTCATGATTATAATGAGGAGTGCATGGAGGGTATGAATGGAATCATAATGGAAGATGATCAACCAACATGGGCCCCACATGATTACTCATACCCCACACACTCATTTGCTCCTTCAAATATGGATTTGGGAATTCAATGGCAAACAGAATCAAATGCAAATCAATGGCCTTGCCACAATGAATTGAGTAACATGAGTAGCCTAGGCAATCAGGTTCCTGACAATTGGCAAGATGGGTTTGATATGGGAAATTTTTATCTCCAAGAATTTACTCCGGGTGGGTCGTATGATTACCCCTCACAGGATATTTCATATGCACCCCATTCTTCCCCTTGTTCATATGCACCTAATGACTCCCCATCGCCTGAATGGTCATATGAACCACCACCACCACCACCACCCCCGGAGGGATCCTTGGAAGACACTTTAGCCAGATTCATCATGTTCACGCAAAACACCATGCAATTCATACAGAGCAATGCACAATCCATGGAAAGACTAATGACTTCAATTAGTCAAACTGCACTTCAAATGAAAAAAGTAAATGACACCCTTGGCAGTGAGAATGAATTTCAACATGATGATCCATCACTCATTGAAAATCCAACGGATATGGATTGCGCAAATACGAAGAGGATATTCAAGGGTGCACCCGTGGATATGGATGATGGTGCGCTGCATGAATCCGATTATGAATCCTATGAGCCAAATTCCTCCAACCCTCACTTGTCTGATCCGAATGAGAATGTGGACCCCTTCAAAGAAGATACTGTGCCCTTTTATGTTGATCCTTACTTTGGGTCCAATTCTTTTGATGATTTTGAAATTGCGGATTTCCTAGAAATTGATTTTCCCATGATTGATGGACCCGTGAATGCGCCCAATGAGCCCCAAATGCAAGATTACTATTGGGAGGATGACCCCATTTTTCAGATTTATGATTCGAACAATATGGAATCCTTGGAATCATGTACTGAATTCTTCATGAAATCTGATGATCCGACCATAAAAGAAATTGCCATCGCATTTCGTGGCCCTCAATGTAATTCAGAGAAACTCCTGGAATTAGAGGGTGGTCCTATTCAGACCTTCGAGCCTAACACTTTGGAATCATTTGAGCCCGTACCTATGGACATTGTGGAAATTAAGTCAAAAGAATTTGTGGCATGGGAGGACATGGGGCCACCCAGTTGTTCATTGCATCCTCCTCTCCTTCCATTCAAAGACCCATTTTTCAGGGAGGAGGAATTATTTTTCATGGTGGTCCTTTTTCCACACTTTTACAACAAACATAATGTGGTCCTTATGTTCAATGTGCTTCACGTTCCCATGGTAACATCTCTTTATGTGTTTCTTGTGATTTGTGTGGAGGAAAATTTCATCTGGGATCCGGGTGGATTCATGGATTCGGATCAAGTAGTGTAGGATTTTCCTTTCTTTTTATTGTAGATTTTTCTTTTCTATTAGTAGAGTAGCTTCTTTCCCTTTTGTTTTCTTTGTTTTGTCTCACCATGGATAGAGATCGAAAAAGCTGCATCTTCAGGTGACTTCTTCCCCTTTACCCTCCTGTCATTTACTTTCCTCATGTTATATTTCTTTTGCACTACATGCATAACATCGAGGACGATGTTCATCTTAGGTTAGGGGGTGGGAACAAGCACACTTGTCCATCTTTAGACAAAAGTTTTACACAATTTGCTTTTGGTTTTTCCAAAAAAAAAAAAAAAAAAAAAAAAATTTGTTATTTTGTTGGTTCTTGGGAACAAGGAAATTTCAAGAGGATTTTTATGAAACAAAGATACCTTGAACTTTGGAATTTTTGGTGCTTTGGGCAAAAAGAAGAACAATGGTTTACTGTTTTGTTTATGGAAAGGATTTTTGGAAAAAGTGCTAAATTTTGATCCCCCACTTTTACACAGTCTGTATATGTTTTCAAAGTTTTTGAATGCCAAGCCATGATTTTCGTTTTTCTTTGACGATTGGATTGAAAATATGATGAAAAACCGACCCTTAGTTTTACAAGTTCCTGGTTCATCTGGTTTTGTTGGCCACAGAGCCGTTGAATTAATTCGGGCACATGGAAAGGGCTGCCTATTGTTGGGGACCGTTAAAAAAAAAAAAAGAGAAAAATAAGAAAAAGAAAAAAAAAGTGTTGAAAAGAATAAAAAGTTGTGTGACTAGTTTGGGTTCGTAGCCTTTTTAACCCAAGCCGGTAAGCCCGTAGGGGTATTTACATACCTAGTGCCCTAAAGACATCTGTTTTGGGAGTCATTAGCCTAATGCTCGTTACATGGGTTACTTAGAAAGCTTAAAGGACCTAGGCATTGCACGGTCACATGTGAGTGTTTAAAAAAAAAAAATCGCGGCCTTTGAAAAAAACAGTAGTGCGAAAGCCATCATGGTTGCCTTGAGAGGAATATTGTTTTTCTTTGCTAAGGTTAGGTGGCCCAGAATTTTGGATTGAAAATTGTTTTCACGGGAATCTTGGCGGATCATTTGAAGCTTACTTGTTTTTACGTATACACACTATTTCACCATGCACGATCAATTTAGCATGATTTCGAGAATCTCGAACCAAAGATGGGATTTGTGAACCGAGTTTCAAATTTGCCTTTGCTTTGAAAATTCTGAAAATCGAGAATATCCGGTGTTAGTAAATCTTCTTTTAAAAAGATCCCTTTGATGTATAAAAAAAAATGAATTACATTTACTGCAAACCCTCACGAGGCATAACTCTTCCACTAGGGGGAACCTAGGGGTTTAAGGGCTTACTGCATACGCTAAATGCAGTCGAGAGTGCCAGCGAAAGTGGCGTTGCATTCATTTTCATTTCATTTCATTTCATTAGTTTTAGGATAGATTATTTCATTGTGAATTCCTCATTTTAGACGCAGTTTTTGCTAGGGACTAGCAAAACGCTAGTTGGGGGGTGTGACGAGTCCTGAAAAGTGCATATTTTCATACACATTTTGGACTATTTTAAGGGCTTATTGATATTAAAGAGCTTTATTTAGTATCATATCATGATTTTATGCATTTTTTATCCATTGTAGTGCATTCACGCATAATTTGCTAAAAAAATCACACTTTTTGCATAAATTCATGAAACTGCCATTTTTGGAAATTTATTTTTGGAAAGTCAGTTATTTTCGGTGCATCAAGTAGGGTCTCATGCATTGTCCATTTAAATGCCTTACATAAAATTATTCTTGAATCCATTTGTTTTAATTTGTGTAGGAGAAATCAAGAATGGGACCTACATTGGTGAAATTTGAGAGAGATCAAGGGTAGGACATCTTTCAAGGCAGACCCACATATCTTGGTATTTTTGGAGAGTTTGAAAAGTCAACAATGGAAAGCTAGATTTGTGATTTCAAGATCAAGAAAGGAAACTTTAGATTTGGTAAGATGTAATTCTTACTAAGTTTGAAAACTCAAAAATCAAGAAAGAAATTCAAGAAAAGAAAGTGTACTAAAAGAGTTGACTAATCAATCAAAGAAGTTTGGAAGTAAACAAAAGATGGAAGGAGAGTCAAGAAAAAAGGAAAGAAATATCCCATGATGCCTTTGGATGTCCACATGTGTCGCGACCCCGGACCGGCCCGTAGGACTAATCCGGGATCGGGACGATAATGATAAATAAGGAATGATAACATGCACATTTGTATTCAATTTCCCACAGGTGTCCGCAGTGAGGATATCACAACAATCAATGAATATTTCTTCTTGAGTGCGGAAGCATGTAGTAAATCAAATAGTCCAACTATCTCTAGTCATGCAAGCATTAATATCAAATCAAACTGTATCAGAAAGAGCAATGATCTATAGCATGTTTCCCAATAGTTGTTAAAGTTAGACAAAATATCATTTAGTTACATTCCCCAAAATTTGAGGCCAACAAAGGCCAATATTACAAAATAATAACCCAAAAGAATGGTTAATAAGTCCTCCCCAAAATGTTACGCCTCTTGGCAACCGGATGTCTACATGACATCGTTAGCACGCCACTCTACTAGAGGTTGCAGCTCACCTACCGCCTCCTCCGGCTCCTCCTCAAGGAAACCGGCAACGGGACCTGAGTACCAAAGCAAAGGATCAGACACGACGGTCTGGCAAGAGAATGAAAATATGCAACAATATACAATAGATGAAATCTCTTGAAAAGCATAGAAATCTGTTTAAACAAGAACTCTCATAAAGCAGGTAAAACATTTGCTATAAAACAAGTAAACAAGATAAAACATATGAGGTAACCAAGGAAATCGGGAATAACAAGGTGGCAATCACATAAAGCTAAGTCCTCTGTCACTAAAGTGACAACAGTATCACGGGACGTTGATCTCAGTCACACAAGGTGAGGAGAAACAACGTATACATATATACAATATAATTATACGGGAACGGGACCACGGTAGCGAACCGGGTATCGGGACGGGACCACGGTAATGACCGGGTATCGGGATCCAAACTACAGCTGGCGGGACGGGAGAGGGATATCCAAGTCAGTGGATCAGACTGACAAGGTATCCAAGCTTAGTGATGCCGACTCATAGGATAAAACCAATCAAGACATATACAAGTAAATCAAGTACAGTAAATAAACGGGGAAAACGGGGGTGCTCAAGGGCACGCTGTCATTTCATGTCGGGCAATACATTTCGAGACAAGTCAATGCTACTATCATGCTTTCGGGAAAACAACTCATGACAAGTAAATCTTGGAAATAGAGAAATATGATGAACTATACCAATTCGGGAAAGATAAATGTTTTAAGATCTATTTGAGTGAATAGGGGTCCCGTATGCCGATCATAGATATGACTTGGTACTCCTTGAGTTTGAAGACATTCCGGGCTCCTTATGCACTTCTACAATTTTCAAAACTTAAAATGAGCTTAGGGTTATAACTAGATGTTATGATAGAAAATCAATACTATAAACGGTCCGTCCTAGGTATGATGTTCATTCGGAGACATCGAGCAACCCACTCAGTCCTCAAAAGGAATAGAATTCGCGATAACTAAGGAAAAAGTCTTGTATTTAGATATAAAGAAGATATCGCGTCATTCCGTCCCGTTCATGATTGAATGAAGTGAACATCGATGTTACCAAACCAACCGTGAGGAGCATCGGCTCAAGACGTCCTCACATATAGTCAAGTGAGTCCAAGGAGGGTAGCCAAGGTCCCACCTAGAACCAAGAAAGATAAAAAAAATCTCAAAATCCACTGGACTCAAACTGAGTCCTCCGATTTCGGTCCGATCGATCGGCCGAAATTTCTGTACTAGTGCATTAAAACAGTGCAGGCAGACCGCATCGCTCGAGCGAATCTAAGGGTTCGCTCGAGCGAACCCATCGTCGAGCGAATATTAAAATGCGTTCGAGTGACCAAGCCGCTGGAAAACCGTATCCCTTTCTGGACAGGTCGCTCGAACGAACTGTCAAGGTCGCTCGAGCGAACTGTCCAGAAACTCAATTCCGGGCAGTTCAGTTCCTCTCTTTCTCTTCCTTTTTACACCTTCTTTTAGCCCTTCTTACACATCAAATGAGGGGCCTTTTTCTCCCTCCAACTACAACCAATCCTCCATTTAATCAATCACATTCTCCTCCATCAACCATACATCCAACACAAGGAAAAAGGAGAAGGAAATCACTTCACAATATATATACATTTGAACAAAATAATGAGACATTCAATGCCATAAACCACTACTTCTCCAAGATTATAAATGGGTCATTAACACTTATTATGAGCATTCATTTCAAAACAAAGCAATAAATGCACATTAATGGAAAATGTCCAAAAATCAATAAAAGCTTAGGAACATCATTCATTCACTTGCCTTAGGTCTTCTAACAAAGAAATCAAGCTCGGTCAAGTCTTCCAAGACAATGAATCCAAGCTACAAGGCAAAATCCCCAAATAAAACCCTAACATGGTCAAACAATGAAATCACAAGGAGACCTTCCAATAATGAAGGTGAAGCTCCTATGGGGTTAGAGGAACACCAATCTAGGAGATGAAGGGGGTTACTTACTTGCAAGGTCCTCTAATGGCAATGGTGAGCTCAAGGAAGGTCTTGTGATGAATGCTTTTCTCTAGCAATGGTGTCAATGGAGAGCTAAGGTGATGAGGAAGAAGATGATGATCTCCAATCTTCCTTTGGTGCAAGCTTGGGGTTGGATTGAGTGATGAAAGGCAAGAGCAAGAAGAAGAAGAGTTCCTCCCAAAGCCCTAGCTTTCCCTCTTGAGTTGGAAAAGAAGAATGGAGAAGAAGGGAAATGGCTTCCCTTGTTAACAAAGAATTGGGTTGGGTAGGTCCCACAACTTAAGAAGCTAAATGGACTGAAATCATCTCTCTCGGGTCCACGGATGAATTCGACGAAGAAGGAAGAATTGTTCGTCGAAATATCTAGTTTCTAAAAAGTATATGTTTCGCGGGTTTCGAGAATACTAAGTTTTGGGTACTGATTTGGTGTGAAATGACTGTTTTGCCCTCAAGGCCAAGAATTCGGGTTTCGGGATTTCAAACGAAAACGGGATCAACATAAAAGTTGTAGGGATCATTAAAGCGAGTAAAATGGGATTAAAATCATGAATGTAAAAACCTCCGATAAATCCTCAAACATATGCAATGTCATGAAAAGGAACCCCCAAAGGGCCCTACTAACACAAAGCCAATCAAAATCCCCAAAACTATATCAGAAGCTATTCCAAACCCATCTTAACCAAAAATCACTAATCAAACTTAGTACTAACACGCAACTTAATTAGTACTAATCGGGCTCACTCGGGTCGGGGTCTTACAACATGGGTCCCACACATGCCATTGCACAACTAACATACCATATGTGCACAATTATTTTCTGATTTTTCAGAGGCAGCAAGATTAAAATGATCATAACTCTTAATCCAACTGTCGGATTGGTACAATCCATACACCGTTGGAAAGGTCTTTTCGAGTAGATATCTTTAGAACCCAAGATTGTGTCAATCGGAGCTAAAACGAGAAAGATATGGCCTCTGGAAGTTGGTGCTATAATTTCTACTCGGGATTGCAATTTTGCACATGGAAAGCACCAAAAATCTCTCACTCACCTTGCTATTTCTTTGAAGACTTGTTGGCCAAGGAAGGGACTTGCCATACAAAGAAGATTGCATGCTACAAACTTGGAGCAAAGAAGGAAAGAAAGAGGGAAAAAATCTATAAATTGAAGGCATAAGCCTCCCTCTCCTCTCATGGGAAGATAGACCAACTCTCTCTAGAATTACTACTACACTCCATCTTCTTCCTCTCTCTTTCTCTCCATTTGAGTCCTCAAGGAGATTTTGGCCGGAAATCACTCTACATACACCCTTGGGTTTTTCATCTAGAAGAGGCTTCTCATCCTAGTATGTAATTGTCATTGTTTATTTTTTATATCTTATGTAAGACTTTGCATATTAGTAAAATTGTTTCTTACTCTTTCAATTTTTCTTTCTTGTCCTTGGGTGATTGGTGCTTGTTTTATGTTTCTTTTCTTGTTGGTGTTTGGACTGACGACCCAAAGGCCCTAAGAGCATGATTCAAATTATGACCCCGCTTAGAAAAGAATTTTGAAAGAGGAGAATACACTTCCACACATTTAAATTTATGTTCTTCCACACATTTAAGTTTCTGTTAAAACCACACATTTACTTTTCTTGTTTTCACCACACATTTAAATTCTTGAACTTTTGTTTATTATCTTTATTTTTATGATCAATTGAATTTTATGTTTATTTTATGCATAGTTTATGGTTGGAATTAATTAGCATTGCATGCACATTCATATTGGTGGAGTTTAGACATGTTTAAATTGCTGGAATCGGAGTTTTAAATTGAATAAGAAAGAACAATCAGAGATTTGAGTCAATGATCTTGGCCAAATAATTTTTGGAAATTCGGATCCCAATATAAAGTACATCATTCAGTACATTGATGTAGGAATTTCTGGACAGATTTTGTGTAAAAAGTTTGTGATTAGAAACCTGATCAAAACACATTATTTTTTGATGAAACTTGGAGAAATTAAAGTTTGATCAGTGTATTTTCAAACCCCAGAATTTCAAGAAAAAATAATTTGTGAAAGATGGTGAACCAGTGGCTCAAACATGGTTGGTCGGACCCACCTATGTGCAGAATTTCTGCACAATTTTTTTTTTTAGATCATGTTCATACACTCATATCTCATTCGTTTTAAATCGTTTTTAACTTTCTTTTTTTTTTATTTGATTCATGCATCATTGTAGTTCAAAACCCAGCCATTAAACTTAGTTTTAGGTTGCATTAGATTAGGAAAAATCATGCATAAAAACAGCCCTGCATACTAGTTTTTCAGACTTAGAATTTTTCAGCATCTCATGGCATACATTGCATTACTAACTTTCTAACTTAGGTTTCTTTTGTTTCTACTTTAGTTTCTTAGTTTTATTTTTAGTATTTTTTATTCTTAATGTTCGAACTTGTGTTTTCTTTTGTAGCAATTTTAGTTTTTTTAGTTTAGGATTTTTAGATTTAGGAAGTTTTCTTTTAATTGGATTGTAATTAATTTAATTTTTGGAAAGTAGGAATGATGAATGTATTTTTTCAGAGTTTAGGCTAGAATTAGATTTTATTTAGGGCAGGTATAAGTTGAGAAGGAATCTTAATTTACATTGCTCCCTGTGGATCGACCTGGTCCTACCAGTTTCATTACTACAATCGCACCCTACACTTGGGGTCCGATCATAAGGTTCATAAAAGATTGATTGAAGTTTAATGCAAATCACATGTATGAGAAACAACTTGTTAATGACATAAAAATCAAAGACTCACAAGTTGTATGAAAATGACTAACTTAGAACATGTGATGCATGTGCAATGTTGTTTTTCAAAACCAAAAGATTTAACTAAAGTTTAAATGAATGAAAACAACAAATCAGGTTTCAACCAAGACAAGGAATCATGCTTTAAAGGAAATCAAAGACTTTGACTAAGCATGATTAAGAAAGTATTTAAAACAACTTGGATTGAAACCAAGGTGAAGAATCCAATCTTAATTAGATCAAAGATTAAGAGAAGAATGGATTCAACACATCATAGTTATCATGCTATAAATCATTTACCAATAATTTAAACAAAGCACATAACTTATGATTAAGAGAGGTAGAGCTTACTTAGAGATTTAACTTCATTAATCCAAGCTTTAGCTCTCCAAAAGACTCTTTGGTCTCTCTTAGTTCATCCCCTTTGTCTTGTCTCCAAATGCCTCAAAGAATGCTTAAAAATCTCCACATTTGACAAAGGAAAGAACTTCATTTTATAGCCCAAAATTTCCCAACGGCTAGTCCCCGGTCGACCGGGTACACACAACGGCTATAAAAATGACCGTTTGAAAAACTGCTTTTGGCGGGGGCCAGTGACCGCCGGTAAAAGTGGTTTTGGCCGCCGGTATAAGTCCTGTTTTCCCAAAAATGAATTTTTTAAAGTAATTTTTGTTGGGAATTTTTGGGCCATTAAATCAAGCTTGAAAACATGTTTTAAATCAAACTAAGTGGTTTAAAAACATGAAACACAAAAAGCCTAAAAGGATTCAAAACTTTAAAACCAAAGGCTAGCTTGATTTGATAAAACTCTTTCCACATTTAAATGCATACAAAAATGATTCTGAAAATGATGAATGTATGCAAGGCACAAACCTAAATCCTCAATTTGGTTTCTAAAAAGGAATTCACAAAGAATTAGGTTTTCAAAAGAGTTTGGATTTTAAAACCAATGCATCCAAGATTAGAACCAAAACATGCATAAATCATAAATTCTACAAGTCTAAAACACAATGCATGTATAAAACCAGATTTCAAGATTTTCTAAAACAATGCATGTGTGAAAATTCAAATGATGCTAAAGTGAAAATGTATCCATCAAATTGCAAATACAAAATCCCTAACAATCTCTCCCTTTGCAATTTGATGGCAACTTACTCATCATTGAAATAACACACCAAGTCTTCAGCTCCCCCTAAGCTGGACAAGTCTTGAAATCTTCTTGGATGCTCCTCCTCTTAGCTTGGGCTCTTTTCTTCAAACTTCTTGATGCTTGGGGCTTGATCATTCTTCAAGCTTTCTTTTCGTCTTCCTCTCTATGTCCAAGCATCTTCTTTAGCTCCCAAGCTTTCTTTCTTCTAATAGCTCTCCCCCTTTGACCATGCCTCTCTCTCCCTTTGGCATTGTATGTATTCTCTCCCCTGTAGAAGATCATACAAAACCTCCCCTTAGGAAGCTTGGAAATTCTCTTCACCCTTTTGAGAACTTGAATGCTCTCTCCCCCTTTGACATTAAATTGCAAAGGTACCTACACACATGAAACAAGGAGAATACCTTTAGTAGCATCTGTTAACAAAAGAAATCGAAAATGAAATACATAACAGGTTATCATGAATGGAAGCAATCTCTAAGGGTTCAAAGACAATCCAAGGGTGAATTTGATCAAAACTAATTCTTCCTATGAAGGTTTACACTCCCCCTCAATCCATTCTCTTCTTTTGTCAAACTTTTGACAAGGTATAACTATTTGGTTCAAGAAGTAGATGGTTTTACCAATTGAGGGTCAACTTCAAGGAAAGGATTAGATTCATTTAACTATAAGGCTCAATATGATCAAATTACCAAAAGAAAGCAAGGTCTAAAGAGAAAAGCAATCATGGATACCAATTGGAAAAAACAAAGAATACCAATTGAGATTTAAAGATAAGTCTATTAAACACAATCACTCTAAAATGGATTTAAAAATATAACTATTAGGAAAAATCCAAATTAGAGCTATCCATGATGCAATGGGGTTTACTAAACATAGCATTAAATAATTTAACTATGGAAAGCATATGCTATGAAGGTTTTGAAAATCATTTCATTCAATCAATAAATATGACTATTAAAGTGCAAGATCAGTGAAATGAAATTCAGACATGAAGCCAACCTCAACTAATAACCAACCAATATTATGAACACATAAACATGGTGGTCATGAGATATACCTATGTGAGAAAGAGAGGTGGCAAACATGAACATTATGATGCTAATGGAATGTGACATGGAATGTAAACATATAACTATCAAGATCAATCCAATGTACACAAGGTCTATCACATACACAAGATAAGACATCAATTGGATATGAAATCAATGGAAAATTATACCAAATGAAACCAATTGAATATCACAACATGATTAATAGCAAGGATGTGACAAATACAAAATTCCATCAAGCATCATAAATGGATATTCATCACTTTTAAAGATATGACTATTGAGCATAGTGATGAACAAGGTAAATTGCAATGCAAAAGAATATGACTTGGTAAAGCATGCAATTTCCAAAGTGTAAAAATCATATGAATTCAACATCTAAGATATCCATCAAACATATAGAAATATGAGGAATGGATTTCAAAGAGTTTCATATGATTAAGAACACTACTATGAAGTTGAACCATGTATAAGGATGACACCAAGAGAATCTACATGAATCAACATCATAACCATCCAAAAAGAAATGACTAGAAGGCATAGAGGATGGATTTGGGTTCTAGTATGGTTTCTACAAATATAACTAAGATCACAACCATACATGGAACCAATAGTCATTTGCATATAAAAAGAATGTAAACAAATAAGCAAGGATGCAAACAACATACATTTCCATTTCTAAGATAATGAAACCAAAAGAAAAGGAAATGAGAACATGGAACATGCTTAGATGATTATAACTAATGATGTTATAGAGCATTTCCATTCAAATAATCTTCAAATCATTTTGATAAACAAAATCCAACAATGAGCATAAAAAGAATGATTTTGAAGATCAATTTTCAACATTGTATTTTAAAAGATATGACTTAAATGAAACACATACAAGTTGATTTTTCAAAACAATGATTTTCCATATAAAAGTATAACTTAGAAATCCATGGAAAAACTTGAATTGATTCAAATCATTTATTAAAAAAAAATTCTTACTAAGACATCTACACAAATGATTCAACAACAATTGATCATGAAAAATCTAGCTATGAAAGCTTCTGAAATCACAATCAATTGATCATGTAGAAATGCAATGCAAAACATAAAACTAAATGAGTGCAAAAAGCAAATCAAACATGATAAAATTATAATCAAAAGATTTTGAAAACCATGATATGTAACTAGAATGGTGCATGAAAACAAAATCAAATGATCATAAAGAAACAATGCATTTTAATAGATGTAACTATATAGAAACAAAATGCAAATGCAACATGACCAACAATATGATTTAACTATTAAAGAATAGGTTGGTCAAGGAGGTTCAAGGCCTTAAGGTTTGTCTAAGTAGATAATTTTAGGAATCCACCTAAGGTCTTGAGAGGGTTGAACTTTGAGGTCTAGTTTAGAATTCTCACCAACTAGAGGAGATTTGACTTGATAAATTTTCAATTTAAACTTATCACCATGATATTTAGATTTTACTAAATTTAGCTTAGATTGGTGATTAGTCTTTTGATGTTGGTGAGTTTGTTTTCTTTGGGGATTGATTCACTTTTCTTTTCTTCTTATTTTCTCCCTTTACTTGACTTTTGAATTTTAAATTTAACTTTGTTACTTTATTCAAAAGTTCTTTCATGGGTTTATATAAGGGAGATAGGTTGAGAAGCTTTTTGTTCATAGATTCTTTTAAGCTTGGTTTAACTTGTTTAAACTTCTTAGAATCTATCTTAGGAGACTCCATTTTAAATGGTTTAACTTGTTTAATCTTTTTGGAGTCTTCCTTGATTTTTAGTGTCTTACCCTTCATAGATTTAGATTCTACCTTTTTGGGTTCAAAGATGGGTTTAGACACATGGCTTCTTCTTAATTTGCACTCAAACCTAAAATACCCTTCAATGCCACAATAAATACATTTTGATTTGGGCAAGGGAGAAAGAGTGCTAGAGAATGAGGACTCACCTTTCACAAAAGTGTTGGTGAATTTAGGGTCATGTGACATATTCCTATTAAATCCAAGACCCGTCCTATCTCCTTTAGATTTACCCAATCTAAATAATTTTTCAAATTTATCTTCTCCTTGGGTAAATTTGCACTTATACTTTTGTTTATAGCTTTCAAGTTGAGTGACTTTGGTTATAAGGATTGAATTTTCATTTTTGACTTTTGAAAGTTCATTTTCAATTTCCTTATAATTGCTTAGCTCTTCATTGGCAAGTTTTAATTCAAATTTAAGTTCATTAATGACATTAGATCCAAGTTCTAGAGTTTTTATCTTATTTTGAGAATTAGATAAATTTTCCGTAGAAATGGTTACCTTGGATTCTAAATTGTTAATGTCTTCATCTTGCCTTTTTATTTGATCTCTTAGATTTAAATTCTCCTCAATGACATTATCATAACCCATCTTTAATTCTTTTAGTTCATCTTGAATGTTAGATAGGTTATTTAAAGAGATCATGAACTTAGATTCTAAACAATTTATGACTTCTTCTTTCTCTCTAAGCTCATCTTTTGAAGAGACTAGCTCTATGTTTAGTCTATTTGATTCTTCTTTTAAACTTTTATTTCTCTTATCAAGCTTTGAAGATAATGTATATAATTCATTATAGGCTTGTTGAAGATCATCTTCATCATAATCATTTTCTTCTTCTTTTAACTCATATTGAGATTCATTAATTTGAGGGTTTGAATCTCCAATAGAAGGAAGAATGAGAGGTCTAGAAGAATCTACAAAATCTAGACTATCTATCATAGTGGAATCCATCCTAATGATTTTCATATAAGGACAACTCTAGGGTTTTTTACTCTAGGTTTTTACACCTAATCAAGAGTTCCAAACACTTGATCCTATAAGATAGAGCACGAGGCTCTGATACCAATTGAAAGTCCTTGGATCCTTACCCTAGAGGGGGGGGGGGGGGGGGGGTGAATAGGGTGTGCTACAACTATGACCAATTTAGACCAATTTTACTTTCTAAACATAAACTAGTCACATGTGATGATAAACAATCAAAATGCGGAAGCTAATAAAACAATAATTACAAAGCAAACACCACTACACAAAGATTTATAGTGGTTCGGCCTCAATGCCTACGTCCACTACCGGCTTGTGATCCAATCACCCCACCGGATTTCCACTATTTATTCTTTTCAAAAGGCT
Organism: Cinnamomum chago; assembly: GCA_038049695.1. Taxonomy (NCBI): domain Eukaryota; kingdom Viridiplantae; phylum Streptophyta; class Magnoliopsida; order Laurales; family Lauraceae; genus Cinnamomum; species Cinnamomum chago. The sequence continues at coordinate 55,182,103 of CP142456.1, forward strand.
AAGCAATAACCCTTACAATGTTGTTTTTACTAGGCTCAACAACAACCTTTACAAGATGCTTTTCAAGGGTAAGCAATAACCTATACACAATGCTTTTCTTAGGCTAAGCAATAACCTTTACAAATAAAGATTTCTCTAAGAAAGTGTCTTCACAAAAGATCACTCTAAGAGATACAATTTAAGCACAATAAATTGCCTCTGAAATAGGCTAATATGAAAGTGTAATACAACTCACACAAACACTAAATGAATGCAAAGATGTATGCTCATGATGTGTGTGTGTGATAACTTCAATCAAATTAAAAACAAAGCTCAATTAATATATTGCTTAAAGCAATTCAAAGGTTAAGGCTCATAAAAGATTGATTGAAGTTTAATGCAAATCACATGTATGAGAAACAACTTGTTAATGACATAAAAATCAAAGACTCACAAGTTGTATGAAAATGACTAACTTAGAACATGTGATGCATGTGCAATGTTGTTTTTCAAAACCAAAAGATTTAACTAAAGTTTAAATGAATGAAAACAACAAATTAGGTTTCAACCAAGACAAGGAATCACGCTTTAAAGGAAATCAAAGACTTTGACTAAGCATGATTAAGAAAGTATTTAAAATAACTTGGATTGAAACCAAGGTGAAGAATCCAATCTTAATTAGATCAAAGATTAAGAGAAGAATGGATTCAACACATCATAGTTATCATGCTATAAATCATTTACCAATAATTTAAACAAAGCACATAACTTATGATTAAGAGAGGTAGAGCTTACTTAGAGATTTAACTTCATTAATCCAAGCTTTAGCTCTCCAAAAGACTCTTTGGTCTCTTTTAGTTCATCCCCTTTGTCTTGTCTCCAAATGCCTCAAAGAATACTTAAAAATCTCCACATTTGACAAAGGAAAGAACTTCATTTTATAGCCCAAAATTGCCCAACGGCTAGTCCCCGGTCGACCCCATGACAGGGCCCGGTCGACCGAGTACACACAATGGCTATAAAAATGACCGTTTGAAAAACTGTTTTTAGTGGAGGCCAGTGACCGCCGGTAAAAGTGGTTTTGGCCGCCGGTATAAGTCCTGTTTTCCCAAAAATGAATTTTTTAAAGTAATTTTGGTTGGGAATTTTTGGGCCATTAAATCAAGCTTGAAAACATGTTTTAAATCAAACTAAGTGGTTTAAAAACATGAAACACAAAAAGCCTAAAAAGATTCGAAACTTTAAAACCAAAGGCTAGCTTGATTTGATAAAACTCTTTCCACATTTAAATGCATACAAAAATGATTCTGAAAGTGATGAATGTATGCAAGGCACAAACCTAAATCCTCAATTTGATTTCTCAAAAGGAATGCACAAAGAATTAGGTTTTCAAAAGAGTTTGGATTCTAAAACCAATGCATCCAAGATTAGAACCAAAACATGCATAAATCATAAATTCTACAAGTCTAAAAACCAATGCATGTATAAAACCAGATTTCAAGATTTTCTAAAACAATGCATGTGTGAAAATTCAAATGATGCTAAAGTGAAAATGCATCCATCAAATTGCAAATACAAAATCCCTAACAAAGATGACACCGAGACTGGATACGGACGCACTCTGGCACTGTTACTGAGGTGCCTTATGCTGAGACCGAGGTGAGCTTAGCTGGTACTCTTCCTGAAGTTAGCTCATGCTTGGTGCTAGCTGGCACTGTTGCCGAGCTGGATGTGTCTCGGCACTATTGCCGAACTCAGACACCGAGATTGGGACAAGCTAAGTCGGTACTGTTACCGAGACTAGCTCAATCCTGCTATAAGGGAATTGTCCCACACACTATTCTTTATTTTTATTTTTTTAGACCAACTACTTAACTGGTGGTAGAAAATAAAATAAAAAAAGGAATGCATGTCCCAAATGCATTGATGTTCAAATTGGAGCCACTCATCATGATAGCCCAAATCTACTTATCTTTTGCCCATAGCCCACCCACGTCTCATGAAGAAAACCAGCAAGGTTCTGAGCTCCCTAGATTGTTCATGGATTACATCACATGCATGTAAGGTTATACTCTATGTAGATGTTGGACCCACCATCCTAAGGATCTAAGAAACGTAGACAACAACATGTAGAAATCCGAGATGGCGTGGCGGACTGTTATTGGTCCACTCACAGTGAAGGTGTAACAACTGCGATAGGTGATCCGGACTCAATCTGACATGACCAACATGGGGGAGAAGGAATCGGGATCATATGAGGACTTTCCCTAATGTGACCGTGAGTGGACCAATCACAATCCGCCACATCACTCCGTGGGTAGCCCACGCTCAGAAATATGGTAGGCTGCTCGTGGTGATGTGACGGATCTTAATTGGTCCACTCATGGCCAATCACAGGGGAAAATCCTCAAAGCATTTGGACTGGGAGGGTACACATTCTTCATCGGTTGAAGACAAATTTCACACGAATCCATCTTTGAGAGATTTTAGGATTAGATAAGACTAGAAGAATGGAAAATCAAATAAAATCATGAATTAGAGAAACCTTTCAAATAAAATTCCTAAATGATATTAAGAGAGATCTTAGGGGAGTGTTCAATGATATTTCAATAGAGATTTTAGGACACATTTGAATGATATTAAGAGAGAAATTTTAAGAGATAAGATTTTAAATTTAGATTTTAATTTAGATGTGACACTTTAAATGAGAGAGATCGTAGTAGAGGAAAATTAAATCTATGAAATATCTAGGCTGAAGGTGACATGGCATCTTAAAGAATTTTGTATTTTTTATGTATATATATATATATTTTTAAAGATAATGATGATGACACCTTGACATAACGATGATGATTTATACAGTTTTGCATGACAAGAAGACCGAAAAAGTCAAGCTCTTTGGAAACAGTTTCTCCAATGTCTGGATCCAAGAATCTGAACACAAAGAAAGAAATATAAGCCGCCATATGACATGAACCCTAAATATAACCCTAATAAAAGCATATAAATTGTTATTCAATTTTCATCACAATCCAAGACCTAACTGAGGGGAAAAAAAAAACAGCACTCACTTATCATGTAGTTACTATGCGGGTATAGAAGGATGAGATAAAACATGTAAAACTTCCCATTTGGAATATTGGAGGCCATAGCCAAAGGTATAACTCGTTTTTGGATTGGAGGTCATATAGCTAGAGGAATTGTAGAGAGAGAAAAATGCAGCATTGTCTGGTCTTTAATTTGAAAGAAATATCACACGTAATATCAACTTCTTGGTATAACTGGAGAAAGTATACATGTGATAAGGATGGCAGATGTTGTTTAAGAGAAATTGTAGCAGATATGATAAAGATGTGAATTTGTTATCTTTATAAAATTGAATGAAATTGGAGAGATTTAGAGAGGGTATTTGGATAGGATAATTGAAATGGAGAGATTTGGAGAGGATAATTGAAATGGAGAGATTTGGGGAGGATAATTGAGAGGATAATTGAAATGGAGAGATTTAGGGAGGAGATTTGTTTGGGATGAGTGTAGTGGCCCACATCAAAGCCCGAGGCTGTACATTTTTTTTCTACTATAATTCTTTAAAAGGAGAGCTTCTGAGTGCTGATGTGGCTCTTTGTATGATCCCTCTCATTGTTGCTTTAATACTATATATATATAACTACTTAACTAGTAACAAGGGCACGTGCTTAGCCCGGGCACCAAAAATAAAAATAAAATAAATTTTAATTTTTTATTAAATATAAATTGGAAAGAAAAATAATATATATATATTAAAAAAGGGGAATTTGACATTTCAATGCCCCTTAGACACTCAATCCCTAATTTCATGACTAAAAGTCACTAAATGTCACTAGAGTCGTCAGAAAACTCATGATATCATGGGATCCACGTAACTTTTCAACTTTTAACATTTAGATCCCACGATATCATGGGTTTTTAAACTCGCATGATATCATGGGATCGAAGGCAAAAAAAAAAAAAAGTGTACTAGAGTCAAATGACTCGAGTGACATTTATAGAAATTTAGTCATGAAGACACTTACAAAAATTTAGTCATGAAATTGGGGATTGAATGTCTAAGGGGCATTGAAATGTCAAATCTCCTAAAAAAAAACTTAAAAAGAAACCTTTCAAAAAATATTCTCAAGAAGGATGAGACCCGAGAGGTTAATGTGTCTCATTTCACACAACCACCAAGGGTTCCAAAGGTAGGCACTTGGTTGAAAAAAGATTTATATAAATGGTTTGATTCTCATCGTCTGGTCACCTCATCTCACCACCAATCTGTGGCCATGCCTTCTTCTTAGCCACCATCACTTTCATGATCACCATCCATCTCACACTCTCAGCAAATCCCATCCATGACTCCACCACTTGTAACCACAAATCCCTATCCTTCAGAACCAAACAAACACAATCAAAATCAATTGAACCCATCGTGGCCCTGACCCTCCCACCGAGCCTCACCAAAACCCTTTGTACCACCCAACTCACCCTCAAGCTAAGCCCATCTCTACAATCAAATGGAATCCAATCCATCCCTCACCTTCATCTTCACCAACCACCATCTTCCCCATCTAACTTCCAAAACAAACTTTACCAAAAAAAAGGGAAGAAATTAGGAACACTATTTGGCCCACAAATAAGCCAATCTCCAATTACCATATAAGCAATGTAAAATCTTCTATAATGAACTAGGGATAAAAATTTGTGAGGAGAAGTACTTTCGAGAGGAACCCTGAACCCTGCATGGGTTTGAAGGACTTGTGGTTTTGCCCATGTGATAACTAATTCCAATCAATCCCCTACATATCTCCTTGTATACAACACTTCCTTGTAACTTCTTACCCAGATAATTACTTTAGAATTTCAAACAACTAAAACATATGAAGCATTAGAAAGGGAACCAAAGCTTGGAAGTAGGTTGTGCGTGTTGGAAGTAGGTGGGCCTCGTGGATAGGTTTTCAAAACTTTTTGACCCACTTGACTCAGGGATCAACTATCCAGAAGGCTATAACCCAATCCAGGATGCAATCCCTCATTCTCATCAATCATGTATATCAATATAACCTATCTAGAAGATAGAAATCAGTAACTATATGCAACAAAATAATCTACAACAAGTAGAGAAGCAGATTATACCTTTGGAGCCCGGTAGTGCTCTAATCGAGGAGAATACAACCAACTAGAACAAGAACTCTTCTTGAAGCAATTAGAGATCTTCAAGACCTTGTTGTCTTCCACGCTATGACCCTCTATCAGATCTCTTTTCTCAAGAAGATGTGTGAGATCTCCAAGAGAAAACCCTACTAGAAACTCTAAGGAACTAGAAGGCAACTAGAAGAGAGAGAAGAGAAGAAAATTGTGCAACACTTGCACAAATAAAGAGGGTTGGGGTGCTCTCTTATGGCTGGACGTCCAAGGGGTGTATTCCCCTTTAAATAGCCCTCAAGTCTCCTCTCTTATCTCTCTTACTAGTTTGTATTAGAAGTCACACTTCCACACAAATTAGTAGCTTACTATTACCACTATTAGAAGTCTCACTTCAAATAGAAATAGTAACTTTCTAATTCCTTCCTTTTAGAGTTTAAGTAAGAATAGAATCTTTTTAATACTTGGGCTAGCGTGGGGACCACTAGGGATTCCTTAGAAAGCTAGCTCTAACTGGGACACGCGACCCCACATCTCATGTGTAATCTGGGCCCACAGTTAATTACAAATAACACCACTATATAAATGCAATTGCACTCCAGTCTTAGGAATAAATTATAATGAAGACCCTAAACTTCCCAATTACTACAAGTAGACCCCTCTATCATTATCTATGGATCAATTGAAATAAATCTGTCCCATCCAATCTTAGATCCACATCTTATTATCCTTGAGCCCCAATTAATTACAGTGATCACCAGTACCATCCAATTAACTCTTAATTGAGATGGGTGCGCACTTACTAATGATAAATCCATTAATTGGCACAAGGGGATAATGTAGATAGATTCCATCTTGATCATTGCATGTTCCCACAGTCCTACTACCACGTACCCAAGACACCGAGGTGTTGACCTACAGTTGGTCTCACTCATTGGTGACTCAAAGCAAATGAATAGACAGAAACTTGAGTTCATAAATGTCTCAGGATTGAGAGCCTATTGCTAGAGAATTATGAGAGCAGCCCTTAAATCGAGACAGTATTTCATAAGGTGCTTCTCATGGTCCTTCAATACATCCAATGTACCAGCACTATGATCCAGAATCTTACATTCTGATGATCGAGACAGATCACACTATCTCACAGTGATCAAAGTGCTGCAACGTTGTCAGATGAGATGCCCAGTCTCATCACTGGTTGTGAAGATATTTTAAGTATAAGATTTGTGACACATATCTCCCGTATGTGGATCTCATCCATATACATATATCACATCTAATATACTAATGGGACCCGGTTCATCTCATGAACCATTATGTCATATGTATTGGTCATATGCATTAAGTAATAAATCACCATTCATCTCATGAAAGGAAAGCATGATTATATTGATAAATAAAGAAAATCAATCAATTTATTATATCAACTGATGGATTGAGACTATACAATCTAACAATCTCCCACTTGGGCTCAATGCCTGTCAGGGTTGCATCTCATGCCCATCCCATCTACATGTTGCTCAAAGACTTTGGTAGTCAAAAGCTTGGTAAAGGGATCTCCCAGATTGTCTGTAGAGTCTATCTAGGTGATAGCAGTATCACCTCTCTGCACAATCTCTCTCACCATGTGTTACTACGTCTGTACATGTTTTTGGCTCCTAGGTTCGTTGGACTTATCGACTACCTTGCTGTTATCACAGACTACCTTGCTGTTATCACAGTAAACTGTGAGCGGCTGTCTTGCCAAATGTACCACTCTAAGTTCCATAAGGAATCTTTTGAGTCAATATGCATCTTTAGCTGCTTCTCAAGCAACTTTAGCATAAACACATACCCAGAAGTTGATTTCCGGGAATCCTTATCTGACATGAAGTCAGAATTTGTGTAACCGACTGGAATCAGTTCATCACTGCTATAAATTAACATGTAATCTCTAGTCCTTCTCAAGTATTTGAGAATACACTTTACAGCAGTCCAATGTTCGGGTCCTGGGTTAAACTGATATCTGCTGACTAAGCCCACTGCATGACAGATATCCGGTCTAGTAGATAGCATAGCATACATGAGGCTACCAACAACTGAAACGTATGGTATCAACCTCATCTGCTCCTTTTCCTCAGGTGTCTTAGGACACTGATCTTTGGAAAGGTACACTCCATGCCTGAAAGGTATAATATCCTCCTTGGAGTCTTGCATAGCAAATTGTACCAGTACCTTACCTATGTATGCAGCTTGGGATAAGCCAATCATCCTATTTTTCCTGTCTCAATGTAGTTTGATCCCTAGGATGTAGTTGACTTCTCCCAAGTACTTTATATCAAAAGTCTTTGTCAACCAAACTTTCACTGTTGACAACATCCCTATATCACTCTCTAGGAGAAGGATGTCGTCGACCCGAAAAATTACCCTGCCTCCTTTACTTTTCATATACACTCATGATTCATCTGTTTTTGACAAAAATCAAATGACTTGATTGCCTTTTCAAAACGGCTGTTCCAGCTTCGGGATGACTGCTTCAGTCCATAAATAGACTTCTGCATCTTGCAAACTCTTTGCTCTTGGTTTGTAGCTACAAAACCGTCTGGCTGCACCATATAGATGTCTTCCTCAAGATGGCTGTTGAGAAACGCCGTCTTGACATCCATTAGCCAAAACTCGTAATCGAGATGAGCCTAAATGGATAAGAGTATCTGGATGGACTTGAGCATGGCTATCGGCGAGAAGGTTTCCTCATAATCGAAATCTTCTTTCTGAGTATATCCTTTCGCAACAAGCCTGACCTTTAAAGGTCTCAACTCTTCCATCTGGTCCTCTGTTTCTCTTGTAGACTCACTTGCACCCAATAAGTTTGATATTGGCAGGCAAGTCCACAAGTGTCCAGACTTGATTAGAGTACATAGACTCATCTCAGCTTTCATAGCATCTTGCCAACGTCCCGAATCTATGTCATTAATTGCTTCATCATAGTTACAGGGATCCTGTTCCAGTTCTTCCGGGATTGCCTCGTAAGACTCTCCCAAGAACGGGAACCTGTCAGGGGGCCTGACTATTCTCCCACTATGACGAGGCACTGGTGTAACTACTGGGTGTGGTAAGGGCGGTTCTTCCTCAAGTTTGGTCATACTTGGATTTGGAATTGTTTGCTCTTAAATTTCTTCCAAGATCTCTTTTTCTAAGGATTTTCGGTCTATCATATAATCTTCATCCAGAAAAACCGCATTAGTGCTCACCAGCACTTTCTGCTTTCTGGGATTATAGAATAACCAACCTTTAGTTCATTTAGGATATCCTACAAACGTGCACACTTCCGACTTCGTTTCCAACTTATCCATCTTAACCTTTAGCAAGTGTGCCGGACAACCCCAAATGTGTAAATGTTGTAGACTAGGCTTTCGCCCGGACCACAACTCCCGGGGAGTCTTAGGTACAAACTTAGATGGTAGGAGATTTAGTATGTACATTGCAGTATCCAAGGCGTATCCCTAAAAGGATATAGGTAATCCTGAGAAACTCAGCATAGACCTAATCATATCTAAAAGAGTCATGTTCCTTCTTTCTGCTACTCCATTCTGTTGAGGCATACCAGGAACAGAAAACTGGGATAGAATCTCATTTTCTTATAAGTATCCCATAAAATCAGCAGAGAGATATTCCCCTCCTCGATCTGATCGAAGAGTCTTGATACTCTTACCTAATTGCTTTTCCGCTTCCGCTCGAAACTCTTTGAACTTTTCAAAAGCCTCGGACTTGCGGTGCATAAGGTATATGTATCCATATTTTGAGTAATCATATGTGAAAGTGATGAAATACTCATATCCTCCTCTGGCCCTGACATTAATGGGTCCACACACATCAGTATGCACTAATTCTAATAAACCTTTGGCCCTATTGCCCTTAGATGAAAAGAGTCTTTTGGTCATTTTGCCTTCCAGACAGGACTTGCAGACAGGCATTGGTTCTATCACCAATGAAGGCAAGATACCATCTTTCACTAGCCTGTCAATCCTGTTTAAGTTTATATGACCTAGCCTCAAGTGCCAAAGTTTTGTTGGATTAGATGAAGATGACTTCCTCTTTAATGATGGTCTATTAATTGTTTCAGTATCATGTATCTCATACATTGTAGGAGTTAACAAATAAAGCCGATTGGTTACCTTGCCATAACATATAAAAGTACCATTCCTCTTTATGACAACTTCAGTACCAAAAGTAATGGAATAACTTTTATTGACCAAACTAGAAACTGAAATCAAATTCCGCCGTAAAGACGGTACATATAACGTGTCTGACAAAACCAACTTATTATTTGAAAAACATAAAGTAATAACTCCCACTGAAACAGCCTCTGCCTGAGCATCAGATCCTAGGTTAACAATGATTTCTCTGTCACTGAGCCTCCTGGTTTCCCTGAACCCCTGCAACGAATTACATATGTGATCAGTTGCCCTGGAGTCCATACACCAAGATTCTGAAGTACCAGTTGCAAAACTAACTTCAGAAATATGTAACTCAATCATACCTGAGGTCTTCTTCTTAGACAGATATTCTGGATAATTCCTTTTCCAATGTCCCGTCTTACCACAATGGAAACACTTTCCTTTTGACCCTAAACCCTTAGCCTTGGCCACGCCACCATTAGGACCATTCTCCACTTTAGAAACTTGCGGAACTGATTTCTTTTTGCCTTTCGGCTTGAACTTGGCATCTGACTTTTCTGTCACTAGGGCAGTTGGCTTCTTCTTCATAATCCCTTCAGTCACCACCAGCTGGCTAGACAGCTCAGCCAGAGTCAGATTTATCTTATTCATATTGTAATTAACCTTGAAATTGTTGAATGACTCTCGTAGTGACTCAAGGATTATGTCGATCTGCGATTCTGCATCAATCGTAGCCCCCAGTACATCTAACTCATTCAATGAGTCCATCATTTGCAACATATGGTCCTGTACTTGTTAGAATCACACGATCACTGAGAGGGGGGGGGGGGTGAATCAGTGATGTCTCAATACTTATAATCAAATACAAGTAAGTCCAAATAATCAAAGCAGTAAAACAATAAGCAAGCAACCACAGGAACACAAGGTTTTAACGTGGTTCACCCAAAGGCTACGTCCACGGTGCAACGACTACCCGGACACCAATCCGAGGCTGGTCTTAGAATGTATTGCACTAATTAATTTTGAAGCTTCAACTTCAAGGAGCACCCACCCCTGATTCAGATAGCACCCACTATCTAGGAAGCAACAACTCCCTTTACGATTCGTCTGCACCAACAGACGGGATCATCAAAACACAATACCAAGCACCCACTTGATGCTTTACAATGATTAGAGAAGAACCCTTTACAGAATTTCCTTTCTACAATCTCTCACTCTCAATCCCATACAAACAGATTTTTAATAAATAAGAATTGAGAGACACTTATCTAAAAGAACTACTGATGAAGAACCATCTTCTTGATGCAGAGTTTCTTCTTGACTTGCTATAGAAGAATCACAGCAGTATCTCCTTGCAAGCTCCTCTTGAGAATGATTAATCTTGCAGAAGACAAAGAAGGACTCTTCTGTGCTGAACTTCAGATCAATAGAATAGGTGCTGTGGAGAAGAAACACATATCTCTCTTGATGATCTCCTCACTTAATTGCTAGGAGAGATACTTCCCATACACCTTTCACGAATCTCAGCATCTCTTAAATAAGATTAGGTTTACTTAGAAACAGATGACCATCAAAAAGGAAGAAGAGTCGTTCACATCCTAAAAACTCTCAGCCCAGCCGCTCGAGCGCACCTCCACGCGCGAGTCTACTATTTCGACCTTGGCGAGTTCTGGCTGTGCGCGCTCGTGCACACTTACACGCGCTCGAGCGCGCGAGACTGCTATCTGGAAATTGCAAAATCGCGCTCTAGCGTGTGAAACCTCTGATCATGGCCTCTGACACAGCCCTCAATTCAGATGTTAGATGTGAAGATACAACAACATTTGGATCGTAGCTGTGTTGTTGTTCTGCACCACACTTGTTTGCAATGTTTGTGATAATGTGTTGACAATAATTCCAATAATTCCAGCACATAATCATGCTTAACACTTCATCAATTTTCTCAAAGCATCTCAAATTCCAACAATCTCCCCCTTTGGAATTGTTGGCAACACTTGGAACATGCTGACCTTCACAACGCTTGCAAACATGTCTTCATGATAGACCTTTCTTCAATAATCCATACCACAGTCTCCCCCTGTCTCCATGCAAATGGCTCTCCCATTTTCAATGAGAACCAACATGTTTTACACATGCTCTTCAATAATTCATACGACACTGTCTCCCCCTTTGATAACAAATCCAAAGGGACTGCTTAAAGGAGCAAAAAAAAAAAAATATGAGAATTTGCTCCCCCTTGCTAGAAGGTCTTCTAATGCTTGGGAGAGTAAGTAACTCCCAATTTCTTACGAAGATACTCGAAGACTTCCTTTGGTAGAGGCTTTGTGAAGATATCAGCCACTTGTTCAGTGGTTGGAACATATTCCAATTTTACCTCACCGTCAGCAACCTTTTCTTTGAGAAAGTAATAGCGTATGGCAACGTGCTTTGTGCGGGAGTGCTGGACAGGGTTCTTGGAGATATGAATGGCACTTGTGTTGTCACATAAAATTGGCGTAGGATCTTTCGTCTGAACACCAAGATCTGAGAGCATTTGACGCATCCACAGGACTTGGGTACAACAAGTTGCTGCTACTATGTACTCTGCTTCCGCTGTAGAAAGAGATACCGAATCCTGTTTTTTACTGTGCCAAGCCACCAAGTTTTCACTGAGGAAGAATGCACCTTCGCTTGTGCTTTTGCGGTCATCTACACATCCTGCCCAATCGGCGTCAGAATATGCAACAAGAATGAAGGATTTACTTTTGGGATACCATATACCAAGTTTCATAGTACCCTTAAGATATCGAAATCTCCTCTTCACAGCTGTAAGGTGCGCCTCCGTTGGTGATGCCTGAAATCTCGCCACCATGCATACGGCCTGTAGAATGTCCAGTCTTGTAGCCGTCAAATAGAGCAAACGTCCTACCATTGATCGATAAGTTGAGTGATTAATTGATGGAGCCTTGTCATCTTTGCTTAGCTTTGTGTTCGTAGACATAGGTGTGCTTACCGGTTTGCTGTCCTCCATAGTGAAACGCTTCAACATTTCCTTGATGTATTTCACTTGAGATATGAAGATACCATGCTTCAACTATTGTACTTGCAGACCAAGAAAGAACTTTAGCTCTCCAAGCATTGACATCTCAAATTCATTCTTCATCTCTTCAGCAAAATTTCTGCACAATTCCTCGTCATTACCGCCAAAGATTATGTCATCGACATAAACTATGACAACTAGTTGGTTACCTTGTTCTGTTTTGACATAGAGATTGCTATCAACCAGTCCTATGCCGAAACCAATCTTACGAAGATAGTTGTCCAGCCGTGCATACCAAGCCCTCGGTGCTTGTTTAAGTCCATAAAGAGCCTTGTTCAACTTGCACACCAGGCCTGAACTATTGCTGATGAGAAAACCGTCCGGTTGCTCAATGTAAACCTCTTCCTCAAGTAGCCCATTCAAGAAGGCCAACTTCACATCCATTTGAAAGACTTTGAACTCTTTGTATGCAGCCAATGCAAGAAACATACGAATAGCTTCTAGGCGAGCCACCGGTGCAAAAGTCTCTTCAAAATCTATGCCTTCAATTTGAGCATAGCCTTTACAAACTAACCTTGCTTTGTTTCTCACAACTTGACCATCTTCGTTCAGCTTATTTCTAAAGACCCATTTAGTACCTATGACACTCTTATCAATAGGTCTAGGGACTAAATTCCAAGTGGAGTTCTTCTCTATTTGCTCTAATTCCTCATGCATTGCCTTTAACCAATTTTCATCAAGGCTTGCTTCAGCTACTGTCTTGGGTTCGATCATTGATACTAGTGAAAAAGTGTTCGCCACACTATGTCTAGTTTGAACACCAGCCTTAGGATTTCCAATTATTTGGTCCTTAGGGTGTTGTTCGACCCAAGTGTTGTGCTTTCTAGAAGTAGCATTTTCTGAGTCATCCTTTGATTTCTCATAATCATTAGGTTCAGCCATTTCATCATCAATCTCGCTCAAGTCCTCATAAACTGGACTGTCATTATGAGTAACATTCATTGGTTCATAATTTTCATCTACTCTAATATCGGTACTCTCTATGATTTTTCTGGTCCTTTTGTTAAGACACCTATATGCCTTGCTAGTGGAGGAGTAACCCAGAAATATACCTTCATCAGCTCTTTCTTCAAATTTTCCCGGATTTTGTTCAAGTCGCTTGATGAAGCACTTGCTGCCGAATATCTTGAAGTGCTTGACTGAAGCTGCCCTTCCAAAACATAGCTCGTAAGGCGTCTTGTCTCCAAATCGCCTGATCATGCAGCGATTTTGTATATACACAGCTGTATGGACTACTTCCTTCCAATATATGTCAGCCAGTTTGCTCTCAATCAGCATAGTGCGTGCCATTTCCTGCACGGTGCGGTTCTTGTGTTCAACGACTCCATTCTGCTGTGGAGTTCTAGGGGCTGAGTATTGTCGTTGAATACCATGATACTCGCAAAACTTGGTGAACTCTTCAGATGTGAATTCGCCTTCACGGTCAGACCTTAACGTCTTGATCTTCTTCCCTAGCATGTTTTCAACCTGTGCTTTAAACACTTTGAATCGATCAAGTGCTTGATATTTATGTTTTAAAAATAAAACCCATGTCATTCTAGTATAATCATCAATGCATAACATGAAATACTTATCTCCATTGGTGCTTTGAGTCCTCATTGGTCCACATAGATTTGTGTGGACGAGGTCTAGGGGTTTGCTTGAGTGATGATCCTTTGTCTTGAACACAGCTCGAGTTTGCTTGCCTTTTTGACATGAATCGCATATCGGGTTAGCGGGTTTGCTAACTTTTGGAAAATTTCTCACCGCCTTTGCAGTGCACAACTTAGACATGTTGTCAAAGTTGAGATGGCCTAACCGCTTGTGCCATAGCCAGCTCTCCTCAGCCTGGCTTATTAAACAGGATTTTTCCAACCCATTAGACAGGGTGTAGAGATTACCTGTTGTTCTTGACCCTGTAGCCAGTGTTTTTCCATTGCTACACTTTTTGATTGCGAACCCATTCTTCGTGAAGATTACTTCATGACCTTTGTCACAGATCTGACTTACGCTTAGCAGGTTGTGTCTAAGTCTAGACACGTACAACACTTCTTCAGAACTGATCTTGCCTTCTTTCAGCTGAACAACGCCTTTGCCACAGATTTTGGCGCCGTCGTTGTTGCCGAATTTTACAGAGCCACCCTCAAACTATTGTAGCTTTGTGAACTTGGCTTTGTCACCGGTCATATGACTTGAACATCCACTGTCAAGGATCCATGGTGCAGCCTTCTTTTGAGCATTGAAAGCGGTTTGCACAATGAGGGATTTCTTGACTTAACCTTGACAGGTTTGTACTCCTTTTCAATCTGAAATTGGTTAGCAATATGCAACCTACAGTCCCTAGCCAAGTGACCAAAATTATAACACTTATGGCACTCAATGTTTTGGCTGTTTAGGACTGAGAAAGGGTTCCTAGTTACAATCCTACTAGGTTTAGCATGAAGTTTACATTCAGCAATTTTATGGCCAAACTCATTACAATGATAACAGTAACCATAAAATCTGAATCTTCTTTGTGGTTGGTTAGACTTCATTACCTTCCTCACATGAATGAACTCTTTCCAAGGCTGGAAGGTAGGCTTCACAACCTTAGAAGGTGTAGCTGTTTGCTTCACAAACTTGGGTGGTGCAGTAATTTGTTTAGAGGGTGCGGCTCTAGAGGTTTCCCCGGCATCAAAACCTAGACCAAACTTGATGTTGGCAGATCTTTGAATCTTCAGCAGTTCAGTTAATTTCCTTGATCCATTGATCGCTTGGAGTTCTTTGAGCCTTTGATTTGTTTCTATGTTCTCAGCCCTTGCTCCAAGGATTTCGTTCTCAAGTTTTACAACTTCCTCAGTTTTAGCACTGACTTGGTTTTCTAGAACTTCAATGGTTCTCTTAAACTCTTCAACTTGAGTCTTTAAAGAAATTACAGAACTTTCAGCATCATGGAGGAGTTTCAGATTTTTCTTACTTGTTTTTCGCTCCAAACTTAACTCCTTAAGTGCCACAATAAGTTCTCCTTCGAGGTTGACCTCAGCCTCATCATCATCAGCCTCCAGCTCTTCCTCCTCTTCAACAGTGACCATGAAGAGTGCTTCGTTCGACTCAGCTGAGTCGTCATCATCTGAACTTTCAGACGCTTCGTTGGTGTAATGGCTGATGAAGCTTTTAGTCTTTCCTGTTTTGCTGAACCTTTGCTTTCTCTGACTCTTATTAGCATAAGAGTCTTCTTCATCATTGTCCTTGAACGAACATTTCGCAGCAAAGTGGCCAACACCGCCACAATTGAAGCACTTGAAAGGTAACTTCCCCTTGTACTTTTCGTTGCTGCCTTTCTTCAATCTTCTGACGAGTTGAGCCTCAAGCTCATCATCAGAATCATCACCTAGATCAGCATCCTTTACCTTCTTTATTACTTTGAAGGCCGTCTCTCTGTCAGATGAAGATGTCTTGCCTATGCGCATCTCATAGGCTATGAGAGAACCATGCAACTCTTCCATGGTGAATGTGTTCAGGTCCTTGGCTTCTTCACTGGCAGAGACTTTTGAATCGAACCAGAGTTGGAGCGATCTTAGAACCTTCTTGATGATAACTGGTTCTTTGATCTCCTCCCCCAGTCCCCGGATGGCGTTGATGACTTCATTGACTCTCTGCATGTAAGAATCAACATTCTCACTTTCCTCCATATGAAGTGACTCAAATTGTGCATGATGAGTCTGAAGCTTTGCCTCCTTGATTTTGTCATCTCCTTCATGGATGCTCTGCAATTTGTCCCATACCTTTTTAGCAGTTTTACATGTCATCACCTTCACCAATTCGCTGTCGACAAGGCCGCTATACAGAGCGTTCTAAGCCTTGGAGTCATTGTCTGTTGCCTTTTCATTGTAGCATCAGTTGGTGTGATCGACGTGTTGTAGCCGACTCTCACAGTTTCCCAAACATCATAGCCAAGAGACTTAATGAAAGCATGCATCCTTAGCTTTCAGAAGGAATAGTTAGTACCATCAAACAATGGTGCCTTCATGTTCTCGGTATTGGATCCCATGTGATTCATCTAAAGATCACCCTCAGCGTGTTAATGCTTGTCAAAGGTACCGGCTCTGATACCAATTGTTAGAATCACACGATCACTGAGAGGGGGGGGGGGGGGGGGCGGGCGAATCAGTGATGTCTCAATACTTATAATCGAATACAAGTAAGTCCGAATAATCAAAGCAGTAAAACAATAAGCAAGCAACCACAGGAACACAAGGTTTTAACGTGGTTCACCCAAAGGCTACGTCCACGGTGCAACGACTACCCGGACACCAATCCGAGTCTGGTCTTAGAATGTATTGCACTAATTAATTCTGAAGCTTCAACTTCAAGGAGCACCCACCCCTGATTCAGATAGCACCCACTATCTAGGAAGCAACAACTCCCTTTACAATTCGTCTGCACCAACAGACGGGATCACCAAAACACAATACCAAACACCCACTTGATGCTTTACAATGATTAGAGAAGAACCCTTTACAGAAATTCCTTTCTACAATCTCTCACTCTCAATCCCATACAAACAGATTTTTAATAAATAAGAATTGAGAGACACTTATCTAAAAGAACTACTGATGAAGAACCATCTTCTTGATGCAGAGTTTCTTCTTGACTTGCTATAGAAGAATCACAGCAGTATCTCCTTGCAAGCTCCTCTTGAGAATGATTAATCTTGCAGAAGACAAAGAAGGACTCTTCTGTGCTGAACTTCAGATCAATAGAATAGGTGCTGTGGAGAAGAAACACATATCTCTCTTGATGATCTCCTCACTTAATTGCTAGGAGAGATACTTCCCATACACCTTTCACGAATCTCAGCATCTCTTAAATAAGATTAGGTTTACTTAGAACCAGATTACCATAAAAAAGAAAGAAGAGTCGTTCAGATCCTAAAAACAATCAGCCCAGCCACTCGAGCGCACCTCCACGAGCTCGAGCGCGCGAGTCTGCTGTTTCGACCTTGGCGAGTTATGGCTGTGCGCGCTCGAGCACACTTACACGCGCTCAAGCGCGCGAGACTGCTGTCTGGAAATTGCAAAATCGCGCTCTAGCGCGTGAAACCTCTGATCATGGCCTTTGATACAGTCCTCAGTTTAGATGTTAGATGTGAAGATACAACAACATTTGGATCGTAGCTGTGTTGTTGTTCTGGACCACACTTGTTTGCAATGTTTGTGATAATGTGTTGACAATAATTCCAATAATTCCAGCACATAATCATGCTTAACACTTCATCAATTTTCTCACAGCATCTCAAATTCCAACAGTACTGGTGTGCCTTCAGCCATCTTGGTGCTTATAAGCACCCTCATAGCAGCCTGTCTAGCAGGCCTGCCCTGTTCCGCAAACATCTCCTTTAAGTTCGATATAATATCGTATGCAGTCTTATAGGATTGATGTTGGTGCTGCAAAACACTAGATATGGATGCCAGAATGTAACATCTGGCCATCTCATCATCTTTGGCCCATTGGGTGTAAAGTTCATTTTCTTCTTCCGGTGCATCCGGGCCAGGCTCATCAAGGGGGGTTTTGGTAAGGACATATTTATATCTTGAAGAAGTTAGGACAATATCCAGGTTCCGTTTCCAGTCTACATAGTTGGATCCCACCAATTTATTCTGGTTGAGGATGGTCGCAAGTGGATTGAAAATATTTGAATTCATGCTTGAAAAACTGTAGCACATAACCATACATTCAATTAATGAATTTAAATGACATTAGGGTTTAGTATTCTACCAAATTTATGTGAGAATCCTCATAACCACTAAATTTAGAATACATCGGAATCCCAATTCCTGGGGTATGCCTCCTTGGAGAGTACGAATACCACCTAGATTGGTGCGGATCATGTTAGTGCCACATTTTCATGTGCACTGGCCCCCAAACCAGAATCTCGGGGGCGCGAATGGGATTAAGCATAAATATGTTTTTCTTTCTCCCAAGATCCGCGTGTGTGAAGACGACACATTTCAATACACTCTGAATATTTACGGAAGCTTTAAGGGTATTACAACCCGGAGTCCGTGGCCATCGGATTCCGCGTCGCACTCAACCTCTAGCATATAGCTATTATATCAAGAACCATATCAGACTGGAGTAACCATCATATAACAAAGTACAGAGCTGACAGTAACAGGATATTACATTCCCATATGTGTTCTGGTTACAATTATCAATGTGCATTAATTAGAATCCCAAGAAAAGGCTAATAAAGCCATACAATAACAAGTTAATAACCACTACCCATACATGACGCAACTCCGATGTCAAGCTCAATGTCTACATGACATAGCCGACAAAACGACCTGCAAATCATGGCTCCACAACCAACAAAAGCACTCATCTCGGGACGAAGAAGCCTGGACCTGAGTACCAAAAGTAGTAGGTCAGACACGACGGTCTGGCAGGTGGATGAAAAGATAATAAATATACTAAAAAATAAAACATGTGATAAATTACTCTATTTGATCAAATGCTGCATATAATTAAACGGTTGCAAAATCGTGGATCTCCTGACAAATCATGTATTCGTTTCAAGCATGGGCAAAACATGGAGATCTAACAAGACATATGTTCATTTACATCATCTATAAAAGCATTGATATTTGACAATCGGGTGTTCGTCTAAAACATGTGTAAATATAGAGGCCTGGCAAAACAAATGTTCATTTGAAACATATTTAAAAGCATTAGTATTCGACAAACCGGGTATTCATTTAAAACGGGTGTAACCATAGAGAGCTGGAAAAACCGATGTTCATTTGAAACATAGGTAAAAGCAAGGATATTTAACAAATCGGGTATTTATTTAAAACAAGTGTAAACCTAGGGATCTGGCAAAACAAGTGTCATTTAAAACATATTTAAAAGCACGGGTATTTAACAAATCGGGTATTCATTTAAGACATGTAAAAACATAGGGATCTGGCAAAACACGTGTCATTTAAAACATATTTAAAAGCACGGGTATTTAACAAATCAAGTATTCATTTAAAACGTGTGTGTGTGTACAAGGAATGGGAAACAATATAACAATAATTCAATTTACCTTGGAAAATATTAACACCTGTTTAAATAATAACTTTCATAAAAGAAATAAATCATTTATCGGAAAACAAATAAGCAATATACAACATGTAGGGTATCCAAGGAATCGGGGACTAGCAAGATGGAAACCACACGAAGTTAAGTCCTTTATCACTAAAGTGACAGAGTAATAACTAGGCACTGATCTCAGTCACTCGAGGTGAGGAGAAACAGTGGATCTCATAAATACATATACATATACTAGGCACTGATCTCAGTCACTCGAGGTGAGGAGAAACAGTGGATCTCATAAATAGATATACATATACTAGGCACTGATCTCAGTCACTCGAGGTGAGGAGAAACAATGGATCTCATAAAGACATATACTATACATGACCACGGTAGTGAGCCGGGCATCGGGAACCACAGTAGCAATTTGCGGCATCGGGACAAGACCACGGTAATAACCGGGTAGCGGGATCCAAACTGCAGCTGGCGGGACAAGAGGGGGATCTCCAAGTCGGTGGATCAGACCAACAGGGTTATCCAAGCTTAGTGGTGCCGACTAATAGGTCAAATAACAATTCGAGACATGTGCAAGTAAATCAAGTACAAATAAGTAAACGGGCAGTACGGGGGTGCTTAAAGGCACACTGTTATTTCATGTCGAGCAATACATTTCGGGACAAGTAAATGTTACCAGTGTAACTTCGATGCTTTCGGGAAAACAAGTCACGTAATATAAATCTCGGGAACAGTGAAATACAATAAACAATTAAGATTTCGGGAAAGTGTCGGTTCAATATTTATTTGAAGTGAATATGGATCTCGTATGTCAATCTAATAACAATTTGGTACTCTTTGAGTTTGAGGACATTCCGGGCTCCTTATACACTTTGAATTTTCAAAACTTCAAACGACATCTTCGTGATGTGGTTTCTTTCCCCAATGGCCTCATACATTTCTTAGTAAATCTCCCTGACATAGAGGGGTTCTCAATGGATAGTCCCAAAACATTTAAACAACTCATCTTCATCCCAAACATAGCCTATGACAGACAAACCTCATCGCTCGAGAGAACCGGAGAGTTCGCTCGAGCGAGGAGCTCTCTTGAATGGTTGTATGGGTGGGTTCGCTCGAGCGCAGTTGAGGTCGCTCGAGCGAACTCATTGGTTCAAGCGAAGTTTTTAGTGCGTTTGAACGAACGACTCTCTGGAACGAATTCTGGGATGTCCGCTCGAGCGACCAAGGGGTCCGCTTGAGCGACCAAGCTACTGGAATGCTCCGAACCCTTTTTCTGGACACTTCGCTCGAGCGAAGTGTCATGTTCGCTCGAGTGAACTGTCCAGAAACTGATTTCGGGGCAGTTCAGCTCCTCTCTATCTCTTCCTTCTACAATCTCCTTTTAGCCTCTTTATATACACCACAAGAGGGGCTCAAAACTTCATCCAAATTAACAAAATTTTCCCAACAACATCCATTCTAACCTCCTTTAACAATATCATATTCAAATACAATGAATAGAGGGAAGGAAACCACTACACACAAGAGTACATTTGAGATAAAACAAGGGAAAATTAAATGCTATGAACCAATACATCTCTATGACAATAAATGCATTATCTAGGCTCTTCATGAGCATTCATCTCAAGTCAAAGTAATAAATAAGCATGTATGGAAAAACAATAAAATCAACCACATTTCTATAAAACCATATGAACAAACTTTGACCAAATAAAATGCATACCTTTCCAAGAGATTTAACAAGAGGGAAAGACCCATTAATTTGCATTTTCGAAATCAATAGAAATGTGGCAAGAAGCATATGTGAAAACATGTATCAAATTATCAAGAACAAGTAACAAAATTTAGGATTTTCTCATAAAACTTGATGACATTCAAACCATCCATTCATCCACTTGCCTTGGGTTCCAATTAGCTAATCAAGCTCTCCAAACATTCTCAAGCAGCCCTACAAGCATAGCCAAAAACCCCCAAAAACAAACCCATTTAGAACCCTAAAATGGTAAATCAAGAACGACAAGGAATGGGCTCAAACCAAACTAGGAAATAGAACTTAAGGGAAAACCATAGCTCAACAATAGAAGATGGAAAGAAGTCCTTACCTCTAGGGCCATCAATCAACAAGAAGAAGCTTGAAATAGGGGCAGCCCACCTTGGTTTTGCACAATAATGGCATCCATGGGAAGCTAGAGAGATGGGGAAGAAGATGGCATGGTTGGGTTTCCAAATGGCAAGGGTTTCCCTCCATGAATGGGGAGGAGACAACAAGAAGAAAAGGGAGGGGAGGCTCAGTTGCAGAGCTCCCCCTTTGGGCTGTAACAAATGAGGGAGAAGAGGGGAGAGTTATCTTTTTATAATGGGTGGGTGTGGGCCCCACCACACTTAAGACTTGCCAAGGGTAAAACATCAATTTCTGGGCCTCGGATGCGATCAACGAAGAAGAGGAAAATGTTTCTCATAAGATCTAGTTTTCAAAAAGTATAATTTTACCATGGTTTGGGGATCTCGAAATTTGGGTCCAGATTTGGTGTGAAAAGACTGTTTTGCCCCTAACATTAGAAAAGTAGGGTTTTGGGGTCTCGAACGGGGACGAAGTCAACACGAAAGTTGTAGAGAATAACAAAATAAGTCAAATGAGGCTAAAACAAGAAATATCGGAAATTCAAATAATCTCCCAATCACGCGCAAGGTCACTAAAAGAACCCCCAAAGGGTCCCACTAATCACAAAGGCACTCAAAACTCCCCAAAACTAGTGAAAAACCATTCTAGCTCACAAACTCAACCCAACAAACACTAATCCCACTAAAAGAAACTAATCCAAAAATGAAACAACACTAATCCAGGAAATTAGGGGTCGGGTTCTCACACTGTTTTTATTGTCAATTCCGTGCCAAAGAGTTCCGAAGATATTGTCTCTTAAGTACTTCAAAGAAGATTCAATTCAAGAGGACTGTCAAAGCTTTTTGGAAAGGCCAGGATTCGTCAAAGATCAACATCAAGCTGTGCCAACCAAGATCAGGTAATTGGGACCGAAACCTTGCCCCTAAGTGACCCTAAAAACCCTAGGCTAAATTGTTATTTTGAAAGGTTTTAGATGATATTTTTGAGCTTGTTTAAAACTCAAAAATGATCCCAGATTTCAGCCAGCCGACCTCATGCGGTTAGCAGTTCACCCCCTAAGTCCATCTGTCCTAAGGCATCCAACATGATCATAACACCAGGTCACATTGAGGCTTAGTAAACATGAGTATGTATAGAAACTTAACAATAAACAATGTTTTTATATAAATTAATAAAGAAATGTAAAGTTGTCAAAACCGGTTTGCTTTTGATTTCTTTAATAACTTTTCTACAAAAGTTCCCTCATATTCATACTCATGATTCTTATAAGGCCTCACCAAAACATTGCTTATGTCAGGGTCTTTATCAAATTTCAAACGTAGGAATAGTGTTCTTGTCAGGTGCACCCTACCATGTCTTAAGTTACCGTTGGAACTATCCGTTGGGTTTTTTCTATAAATACTTGAAGCTCGTTTTCAACAAAAAGAAGTCCAAGTTTGAAGAGCCTTTATTCCAAATTCTTGTAAACCTTTCTCAAGCTCTCAAAGCTTCTTCCAAACACACTTAGATCATATCTTGGCAAATCCAAGGGCTTACTTAACTCTAAGGAGTGTGCTTTGAGAAGCCAAATCTAGGGTATCCTAATCCTTAAAGGTATCCCTCATTTCTGCCCTAGAAATCAAACCTCTACAACTTGCTTATGCATCTCAAAGGAGTTTCATCATCAACACCAAGCTAGCTGGAAGAGGTAAAAAGCTTCGATCACGGTCAAAAGCTTCTTCGGACACTTTTGATCTTCATCAAAGGCAAGTGTTCACCCTCCATTCAAATTTATATCTTTGTGACAGTGGATTGAATCTGTGTGTGTCAACCACTCTAAAAATTATGTGTGGGGATTGGATCTGTGTGATCTAACCTCAGTAACAAAATTGAGTTAGAATCAGTACTTGTGTTGTTTGATTCTTTATAGTGGAACCAAGGGACTGTGTGACCCTTGAGAGTGGATGTAGGTCTGTGTGACTGAACCACTATAAATCTCTTGTGTCATTTTTATCTCTTGTGCTTATTATCTTGTTTCAAATTAGAGTTTCTCTGATTTTTTAAGCACACACACATTGAACTTATAATTCATACAAGTTATTTTGTTATGTGTGATTATTATTCCAAGTTGAGATTAAAAATTAGGCTAATAAGTTTAAGATTGGCATTAGAATTCCTTTTGTCCTATTCACCCCCCCTTCCAGGACTTATTCATTGAACCTAGTTGCACTTTCAGATCAAAGTTGGTCAAAATTAGGATTAAGACTAACTTTCCATAATCCCATTCATTCATTATTATCTAGGTATCTCATACCAAATAATGAATGACTCCCGATTAGCTTCGGTTTTTAAAATAAATGAGGCAAATCCTTGGGGATACTACATCATTATTTTAGTTAAGTGTGACCCACCAACTAGCATTGCATGACAACCGTTGCGAGCAGCTCCTCCTTGGGGAGTGGGCCCCCGCCCCTGTTTCACCAACTCTATCCATAGGAGATCTATATCTAGTAACCAGACAAGTAAAAGCCCTCCGCGGGGAACGACTATTCTCAAGATGGCGCGAGGCTAATACTTTCCTTACGATGGACCTATGGTGGAAAACCATGAGGATTTCTAAATATAAATGCCCCGCTCCCACTTAATATTTTAGAATTGAGGATTTCCCTTAAGGTACTTGGGCCCACATATATACACATCAAATCATCTCATGATATGTCCAATGATTGGTTGCAAGTCAAGTTATTTTAAAGAAAGTCCAGTTTCTAAATTAGTGTTACCAATGGATACATCTCATGGGCCCATCAACTCTAATTAGAACTCTTTCCAAAAATTAATTTTATTTGACCAATTTTGGTAACTTGCTATGTTTGGATCAGATATGGAAACATTCTAAACTAAGCATTCATCCATAAATAGAAAAAGCTAAAATTAGAAACTAGTCCTCTCCTCCACATGGCCCAAGCGGAATAGACTTCTTGGACTTCTAGACTTTCCAAAACTTTGGGATTCCTCAAACTCTTTGGGCATCTCCAAAAGGCTTTTGGTAATCTTCAAACTCTTTGATTAGGAGTCAAACTTTACTTTCCTTCTTCGTCTCGGACATCGCCAGAATTTACAAATTTAGAAAAATTACATAAATTCCTATGCCCCAATTATAAGACTTACATGGTAATCTAAACATGGAAATAAAAGGGCTATAGGAAATTTATCATGCCTTGCCCTTTCATGGGAAACCAAGGAAACCATGATGCCCTTTACACTTAGCCTCAAATAAACCAATAACCATAAAAAGAAAGTAAAAGACTTGTGGGCCATATGGAGAGGACATTATCACCTGGAAGTCAGTAACTCATACAACAAAACATCTCACAAAACCAGGTTACCAAACCAGAATGGAAAAACAAGATGCCAAAAGTAACCACCCTTTTAATACATGCACTTCGCAGAGGGGGTCCGGGGGTGTCCCCGGGTGGGGTTCGAGCTGACCAGTTAGCTCGCGGGGGCCCAGGGGGCAGCGCCCCAGGACCAAAGAATAAAGTGATCCTATGTTCGGATCAAAGAATAAAGTGATCCTGTGTTCCCGGTCGACCACCCAGAGGGCTTGGTCGACCGACCCTAAAGGTACCCGGTCTACCGAGCGTGGGGCCAGGTCGACCCGCCTGACGAAGGTAGAAAATTTGGTTTTTTCAATTCGAACCCAAACACCTCCAAAACACTTATGAAGGCTCTCAATGGCATCCTACCATCCTTCCATCATAATTAAACCCTTTTGTGACTATCCAAACATGGATTTACTACATAAAGTAAACAAACCCAATCATAACTGATCCTTACATAGCCCTTGGTCTATCCTCTTCGCATCGCATGCAAAGATTAGATCTAGATCACTGATCTAACATGATTATAGAAGAGGTATGTCTCTGATACCAATTGTTGGAAGTAGGTGGGCCTCGTGGATAGGTTTTCAAAACTTTTTGACCCACTTGACTCAGGGATCAACTATCCAGAAGGCTATAACCCAATCCAGGATGCAATCCCTCATTCTCATCAATCATGTACAGTAATATAACCTATCTAGAAGATAGAAATCAACAACTACATGCAACAAAATAATCTACAATAAGTAGAGAAGCATATTATACCTTTGGAGCCCGGTAGTGCTCTAATCGAGGAGAAGACAACCAACTAGAACAAGAACTCTTCTTGAAGCAATTAGAGATCTCCAAGACCTTATCTTCCACGCTATGACCCTCTATCAGATCTCTTTTCTCAAGAAGATGTGTGAGATCTCCAAGAGAAAACCCTACTAGAAACTCTAAGGAACTAGGAGGCAACTAGAAGAGAGAGAAGAAAAGAAAATTGTGCAACACTTGCACAAATAAAGAGGGTTGGGCGTGCACTCTTATGGCTGGACGTCCAAGGGGTGTATTCCCCTTTAAATAGCCCTCAAGTCTCCTCTCTTATCTCTCTTACTAATTTGTATTAGAAGTCACACTTCCACACAAATTAGTAGCTTACTATTACCACTATCAGAAGTCTCACTTCAAATAGAAATAGTAACTTTCTAATTCCTTCCTTTTAGAGTTTAAGTAAGAATAAAATCTTTTTAATACTTGGGCTAGCGTGGGGACCACTAGGGACTCCTTAGAAAGTTGGCTCCAACTGGGACACGCGACCCCACATCTCATGTGTAATCCGGGCCCACAGTTAATTGTAAATAACACCACTATATAAATGCAATTGCACTCCAGTCTTAGAAATAAATTATAATGAAGACCCTAAACTTCCCAATTACCACAAGTAGGCCCCTCTATCATTATCTATGGATCAATTGGAATAAATCTGTCCCATCCAATCTTAGATCCACATCATATTATCCTTGAGCCCCAATTAATTACAGTGATCATCAGTACCATCCAATTAACTCTTAATCAAGATGGGTGCGCACTTACTAATGATAAATTCATTAATTGGCACAAGGGGATAATGTAGATAGATTCCATCTTGATCATTGCATGTTCCCACAGTACTACTACCACGTACCCAAGACATCGAGGTGTTGACCTACAGTTGGCCTCACTCATTGGTGACTCAAAGCAAATGAATAGACAGAAACTTGAGTTCATAAATGTCTCAGGATTGAGAGCCTATTGCTAGGGAATTATGAGAGCAGTCCTTAAATCGAGACAGTATTTCATAAGGTGCTTCTATGGTCCTTCAATACATCCAATGTACCAGTACTATGATCCAGAATCTTACATTCTGATGATCGAGACAGATCACACTATCTCATAGTGATCAAAGTGCTACAACCTTGTCAGATGAGATGCTCAATCTCATCACTGGTTGTGAAGATATTTTAAGTATAAGATTTGTGACACATATCTTGCGTATGTGGATCTCATCCATATACATATATCACATCTAATATACTAATGGGACCCGGTTCATCTCATGAACCATTATGTCATATGTATTGGTCATGTGCATTAAGTAATAAATCACCATTCATCTCATGAACCATTATGTCATATGTATTGGTCATGTGCATTAAGTAATAAATCACCATTCATCTCATGAAAGGAAAGCATGATTATATTGATAAATAAAGAAATTAATCAATTTATTATATCAACTGATGGATTGAGACCATACAATCTAACAGTGTGCAGTCTCATTCAGGGAGTTATGGGCCCACATGGTTTTAGAGATATGAAAGAGATCTCAGGAAGAAAAAGATGGTGCAGCTGAGATTATAGAGAGGGAAAGGCTATATATGGCACGCCTGATTTTATTTGAAGTGATTTTAGAGAGGGACATGTGCATGCATTCGTATCTTGTACCAAATGAGAGATAAATTAGGAGAAATGAGAGGAAAGATAAAGATAAAAAATGAATGAGATGGAGAGGTTTAGGGAAGGGATTTGGATAGGATAATTCAAATAGAGAGATTTAGGGAGGAGATTTGGAGAGGCCCACGTAGAAGCCAAAGCTCTGTGTATTTTTATACGCATTTTTAATTTAAAAAGAGAACTCATGGGTGTTGACGTAGTGCCCTCTATGGCCTCTGGGGTTGCAAATGGGTATCCAATTCTCCGATTATTCATAAGTTCTGACCCATAAAATACCTGGTCTAGAACCTATTTTAGGTTTTGATTCATTAACTGATTTGGGTCCGGAATCTATTTTAGGTTCCGATTGATAAACAAGTCTGGTTCTGGGTCCATATAGGTTCCAACCCGTGGGCCCGAGACCTGGCATCTGAGCCTTTGATATTGCAAATTGTACCTCAAAATTTACTCTTTTTTTTTTACATTTATATATATATAATATTAGAGGTAGCAGACTTGATACACTATTATAAACTGAATGATATACTTATTTTAAGAAAAGTGAAAAATAAAGAGAAATTAGAATTGACTTTGGAACTAGATTCCAATCCTCTAGGTGGACCCGGTTCCGGAACCGGATCCGCGTTTTCCTATCGGAACCAGGTCTGGAACCAACAAAACAGGTTACAAGTCAAAACCGGATCCGAAATTGGAACCGTTATTTAGAAACAGGTCTGGGTCCGGGTCCACTATGGTTCCAATCCAGAACCGTTCCGTTGGCAACCCTAATGGCCTCCCTTTTTATTGCTTTAATATATATAATAATGAGTGTAGTCGTCCAAATCACCCCAGAAATGGGCTTGGGAATTAACGTGAGATTAGGGGGCCAATATTAATGTTTAATAAACAAACCATCCAACTTGGCCCCCAATCATGGTATTTCAGAATCAAAGTCCGCAGTGAGGTACAAATCTTTATCAATTCACCATAAGAATACAACGGAACTTCTTAATAATCCAAAATGTACAACATAACATTTCAGAGTATGCACATTTACTCTAATCTTAAGCTAAAGTTGATAAAAACTAACAAAGTAATTTAATTAAAAAACATCTACAAAATCTATACTAATAAGAAAATAAATATAAACTATCCATTAAAATGAAAGCACCGAGTGTTGGTCAAAACAACGTTGTTGTTTACACATCACTCGTACTCACCATCAGGTTGTGATATCTGAATCAATAATTTCACGTTCCCCAGTAGATGAGCTAAGTGCCCGTGCAAGCATAACATCATTAGGCTATGACTAGCCGGCAAGTATATATATATCAATAGAAACGGATATACAATGGGAAGCGATAAAATAATATTTCATAAATTCATTTAAAACCTGTAATTCATATTCTCATATCAAAACAGAAGTTGTCGCTGACAAATCCATTCCATACTTTCATAAGTTCCACTGAAAACATAACTATATATTAGAAAACACACCACTTAGGCTTTTACCATAACCATAGGTCATGGTACTTTGGGTCCTTACCTTGTCCAGGAATTTCCTTAATCCACTTTAGGTGATTAGCCTGTTCATACATAATTATAGGATCATAGATGATCCTGTACACATTCAAGGGTTAATCACTCCCTGTATAGGAATTCATACTAAGGTGATCAGCTGTTCCATAAGTTCATACATGCCGAGCTGCAGTCGTATAGAAATTCTTATGTGGAATCATACTAGCTTAGTGGTGTTCATTCATATATACAGAAATTCGTACTATAAAAGCATATAAAAAGAAAGTAGTCATTACCAGTAAAACATGTGGAAAGTCCTCTAATATACGTTTATTTCGTTGGTAAAATAAAAAAGAAAAATAAAAAAAAATAAAAAGAGTTTTACCGAAGCTTTCTTTCATTGGTAAAAGAAAAAAGAAAAATAAATAAAAAATAAAAAGAGTTTTACCGACGTTTTTTTTCGTCTGTAAAAGAAAAAAAAATAAAACATTTTTACCGACGTTTTTTTTTCTTTGGTAAAACTAAAAAAATAAATAAATAATATTTTTTTTATCGACGATTATTTCCTTCAGTAAAAATTGTTTTATTTTTTATTTATTCTCTATTGTTCTTTTACCGACGAAAATAATCGTCGGTAAAACTCTTTTTATTTTTTTATTTTTTTTTTGCCAAAGAAAATAAATGTCGGTAAAAGTATTTTATTTATTTTTTTATCTTTTTCTTTTGCCGATGAAAATAAACGTCAGTAAAAGTATTATGTTTTTTATTTATTTTTATTTTTTCTTTTGCCGACGAAAATAAACGTCAGTAAAAGTATTTTATTTTTTTATTTATTTTTCTTTTTTCTTTTGCCAACGAAAATAAACGTCGGTTAAAGTGTTTTGAATTTTTTTTTAAATGTTATATTTGTTTTTTCAATATCATTTTCCTGTTAACCTGTTTATACACCTGTATAAAAAATAAACCTGTTCATGTACCTATATTCAATATAAAAAATGCAAGCAAACAAAAGTTGCTAAATAAACAAACAACCATCGCCATTTTTCATCAAGTCATTCATCTCATTAAACAAATCTTACAATCAATAATAATACAGTCCCATATAAATTTCCAATATACATATACAAAAAACAAACTAAATGGAATAAAACACCCCCACAAGTCCGCAACTGACCCCAAAGCGTCCATCAATCTGCAATGACAAAAACAAACTTAGAATCTTTTCAATGAATTAAATTATAAACATGTATATATATATATAAATCTTTTCATTATTTTTTCGGCGGCCCGTTTTCTAGCCAAAGTGTTGAGAATCAGGCCTTTTTTGCATCTAATTCGTTAACCGGAAGTCCGATTCACTAACCGTCAATTCCTACAAGTTACATTGGCCTTGAACAAGCTACCCGTGTTGGTTTCTGGGCTGTCCGATGCCTGTTTCTCGTTTTCGACCTACGACGGCCTATTTTCGAGACTAAGTGTTAAGAATCCAATGTTTTTATGTCTAATTCGTTAATCGGGAGTCCGATTTACAAGCCGCTGTTAGGAATTTTGTAGATTGCAATTTGATGGATGCATTATCATTCAAGCATCATTTGATTTACACACATTTGCATTGATTTAGAAAATCTTGAAATCTTGATTTATACATGCATTGGTTTTTAGACTTGAAGAAATATTGATTTATGCATGATTTGTTTTTAATCTTGGATGCATTATTTTTTTTTGAAAAAGGAGTTTAAGAAATCAAGCAAGCCTATGTTTTAAATCTTTCAAATCTTTTTAGGCCTTTTCTGTTTCATATTTTAAAACCCTTAGAATGATTTAAAACATGTTTTCAAGCTTGATTTAATGGCCCAAGAGTTCCCACATAAATATACTTTGAAATATGCAAGAAAAATGCATTTTAGGGAATTTTTGGTCCCAAGCCAGGTCGACCAGCATGGGCTCGGTTGACCAGCCCAACAGGGGACCCAGTTGACCGAGCCATCTGCTGGTCGACCGGGAATGTGCCGTTGGCTCTTCCAATGGTCATTTTTCTGACAGTTTGAAGGTCAGGTCGACCGGGCACAGGGGCAGGTCGACCGGACACTCATAGAAACCCACTTTTTGGGTATAAAATGAAGTTCATTCCTTTGCCTAAGTTGGAGATTTTGAAGCCATCTTTGAGGTGTATTGAGACAAGACAAAAGGGATGAACTAAGAGAGACCAACGAGTCATTTGGAGAGCTAAAGCTTTGATTAATGAAGTTAAATGTCTAAGTAAGCTCTACCTCTCTTAATCATATGTTATATGCTTTGTTTAAATTATTGGTAAATGATTTTTAGCATGATAACTATGATGTGTTGAATCCATTCTTCTCTTAATCTTTGATCTAATTAAGATTGGATTCTTCACTTTTTTTTCAAACCAAGTTTTGTTTTAAAATCTTCATTAATCATGCTTAGCCTAAATCTTTGATTTCTATTAGCATGATTCATTTTCTTGGTTGAAACTCTATTTGTTGTTTTCATTCATTTAAACCTTAGTCAAATTAATTTGGTTTTGAAAACAACATTGTACATGCATCACATGTTCTAAGTTAACAAATTTCATACAACTTGTGAGCTCTTGATTTTCATTAACAAGTTGATATTCATACATGTGATTTGCATCAAACTTCAATCAAATCTTTTATGTGCCTTAAACTTTTAAATACTTTGAGCATATATTGAATGAGCCTTCTTTTTAAACTTGATTGAAGTCATCACACACGTACATCATGAGCATACACATTTGCAATCATATAGTCTTTGTGTGAGTTTGTTTTTCACTTTCATATTAGCCTATTTAAGAGGCAATTCTATTGAGCTTAAATTGTATCTCTTAGAGTGTTCTTTTGTGAAGACACCTTCTTAGAGAAACCCTTCATTTGTAAAGGTTATTGCTTAGCCTAAGAAAAGCATTGTGTAAAGGTTATTGCTTAGCCTTGAAAAGCATCTTGTAAAGGTTGTTGTTGAGCCTAGAAAAACAACATTGTAAAGGTTATTGCTTAGCCTAGTAAAAAGCATAATTAGTGGAAATCCGGTGGGGTGATTGAATCACAAGCCGGTAGTGGACGTAGGTATTGAGGCCGAACCACTATAACCTTTGTGTTGTGGTGTATGCTTGTGGTGATTGCTTATATTAGCTTCCGCATCTTGTATGATTAATCATCACTTGTAACTAGTTTATGTTAAGAAGTTAAAATTTTTCTTAATTGGTCATATTTGTAGCACACCCTATTCACCCCCCCCCCTCTCTAGGGTTAAGATCCCAGGACTTTTAATTGGTATCAGAGCCTCGTGCTCTATTTTAGGATCAAGTGTTTTGGAACTCTTGATTAGGTGTAAAAACTTAGAGTCAAAACCCTAGTGTTGTGCTTTCATGAAAATCATTAGAATAGATTCCACTATGATAGATAGTTTAGATTCTTGTGTAGATTCTTCTAGACCCCTCCTTCTTCCTTCTATTGGAGATTCAGACCCTCAAATTAATGAATCTCAATTTGATTCAAAAGAAGAAGAAAATGATTATAATGAAGATGACCTTCAACAAGCCTTTGAGGAATTATATGAATTATCCTTAAAGCTTGAGAAGAAAAACAAAAAGTTAAGAGAAGAATCTAAAAATCTAAACAAACAATTAGTTTCTTCAAAAGATGAACTTAGAGAGAAAGAAGAAGTCATACAATGCTTAGACTTATGATCTCTTTACATAGCCTATCTAATATCAAAGATGAACTAAATGAGATTAAGATAAGTTATGATGATCTTAAAAAGGAAAATTTAAATCTAAGAGATCAACTACAAAGGCAAGAAAAAGACTTTATCAATTTAGAATCCAAGTTGACAATTTCCAAGGAAAACTTGTCTAATGCTCAAAGTATTGTAAAAAACTTAGAACTTGGATCTAATGTTGTTAATGAACTTAATTTCAAATTAAAGCTTGCCAATGAAGAACTAAGCAACTATAGGGAAATTGAAAATGATTTATTAAAAGTCAAAAATGAAAATTCAATCCTTATAACCAAAGTCACTCAACTTGAAGGATATAAACAAAAGTATGAGTGTAAGTTTACCCAAAGTGATGAGAGACTTGAAAAGTTATTTAAATTGGGTAAATCTCATGGCGATAGGACGGGTCTTGGTTTTGATAAGTATACTTCACATGACCCTAAATTCACCAACACTTTTGTGAAAGGTGAGTCCTCTTTCTCTAGAACTCTTTCCCCTTTGCCCAAAACTAAATGTATTTATTGTGGCATTGAAGGGCATTTTAGGTTTGAGTGCAAACTAAGAAGAAGCCATGTGTCTAAACCCATCTTTGAACCCAAAAAGGTAGAATCTAAATCTATGAAGGGTAAGACACTAAAAATCAAAGAAGACTCCAAAAAGATTAAACAAGTTAAATCAATTAAAATGGAGTCTCCAAAGATAGATTCTAAAAAGGTTAAACAAGTTAAACCAAGTTTAAAAGAATCTATGAACAAAAAGCTTCTCAACCTATCTCCCTTATATCAACTCATGAAAGAACTTTTGAAGAAATTAACAAAGTTAAATTTAAAATTCAAAAGTCAAATAAAGGGAGAATATAAGAAGAAAAGAAAAATGAACAAATCCCCTAAGAAACAAACTCACCAACTTCAAAAGACTAATCACCAATCTAAGCTAAATATAGTCAAATCAAAATATCTTGGTGATAAGTCCAAATTGAAACTTTATCAAGTCAAATCTCCTATAGTTGGTGAGACTTCCAAACTAGACCTCAAAGATCAACCCTCTCAAGACCTTAGGTGGATTCCTAAAGTTAGATACTTAGACAAACCTTAAGGCCTTGAACCTCTTTGACCAACCTATCCTTTATAGTTAAATCTTTTTGTTGGTCATGTTGCATTTGCATTTTTTTTCTATATATAGTTACATTTATTAAAATGCATTGTTTCTTTATGATCAATTGATTTTGTCTTCATGTACATCTCTAGTTACATATCATGGTTTTCAAAATCATTTGATTATAAATTCATCATGTTAGATTTTCTTTTTGTTTCCATTGAGTTACATCTCTTGCATTGCATTTCTATATATGATCAATTGATTGTGATTTCAAAAGCTTTCATAGCTAGATTAGTCATGATCGATTGTTGTTTTAAGCCATTTGCATCTTTGCTTATTTAGTTATATTCTTTTTATATGCAAATGTCATTAGGTTCCATGTATGGTTGTGATATTAGTTATATATTTGTAGAAACCCTACTAGAACTCAAATCCATCCTCTATGCCTTCTAGTCATTTCTTATTGGATGGTTATGATGTTGATTCATGTATATTCTCTAAGTAATGTCATCCTTATACATGTTTCAACTTCATAGTAGTGATCTTGATCATATGAAACTCTTTAAAATCCATCCCTCATATTTCTATATGTTTGATAGATATCTTAGATGCTGAATTCATATGATTTAGTCACTTTGAAAAATTGCATGCATTTCAAAGTTATATCATTTTGCATTGCAATTTACCTTGTTCATCACTATGTTCATTAGTTATACCATTAAAAGTGATGAATATGCATTTATGATGCTTGATGAAATTTTGTGTTTGTCACATTCTTGCTATTAATTATGTTGTCATATTCAATTGGTTTCATTTGGTATAATTTTCGATTTATTTCATATCCAATTGATGTCATTTCGTGTGAATGTGATAAACCTTGTGTACATTGGATTGATCTTCATAGTAATATATTTTTGTTCCATGTCACACACCATTAGCATCATAATTTTCATGTTTGCCACCTCTCTTGCTCATATAGGTAAATCTCATGATCAACATGTTTATGTATACATAATCTTGGTTGATTATTAGTTGAGGTTGGCTTCATCTTTGAATTTCATTTCACTCATCTTGCACATAATAGTCATATTTATAGATTGAATGAAATGATTTCAAAACTTTCATAGCATATGATTTTCATAGTTAAATTATTTGATGCTATGTTTAATAAACCCCATTTCATCATGGATAACTCTAATTTGGATTTTACCTAATAGTTATATTTTTAAATCCATTCTAGAGTGATTGTTTTAATAGACTTATTTTTGAATCTCAATTGGTATTCTTTGTTTTTCCAATTGGTATCCATGATTGCTTTTCTCATTGACTTTGCTCTCTTTTGGTAATTTGATCATATTGTGCTCTATAGTTAAACATGTCTAATCCTTTCCTTGAAGTTGACTCTCAATTGGTAAAATCATCTTCTCCTTGCACCAAATAGTTATATCTATGTTAAAAGTTTGACAAAAGGAGAGAATGGATTGAGGGGGAGTGTAAACCTTCATAGGAAGTATTAGTTTTGATCAAATTGACCATTGGATTAGCTTTGAACCCTTAGAGACTACTTCCATACATGATAACCTGCTATATATTTCATTTTCGATTTCTTTTGTTAACAGGTGCTACTTAAAGGTATTTTCCATGTTTCATGTGTGTAGGTACCTTTGCAATTTAATGTCAAAGGGGGAGAGAGCATTCAAGTTCTCTAAAGGGGAAGAGAATGTCCAAGCTTCCTAAGGGGAGATATTGTAGGATCTTCTACAGGGGCAGAGAATGCATATCTTGCCAAAGGGAGAGAGAGTGCATGGACAAAGGGGGAGAGCTAATAGAAAGAAGAAAGCTTGGGAGCTAAAGAAGATGCTTGGCCATAAAGAAAGAAAGAAGAGAAGAAAGCTTAAAGAATGATCAAGCTCCAAGCATCAAGAAGAATGAAGAAAAAGTCCAAGAGCCCAAGCTAAGAGAAGGAGCATCCAAGAGATTTCAAGACTTGTCTAGCTTAGGGGGAGCAGAAGAGACTTAGTGTGTAATATTTAATGGTGAGTGAGTTGCCATCAAGTTGCAAAGGGGGAGATTGTTAGGAATTTTGTAGATTGCAATTTGATGGATGCATTATCATTCAAGCATCATTTGATTTACACACATATGCATTGATTTAGAAAATCTTGAAATCTTGATTTATACATGCATTGGTTTTTAGACTTGAAGAAATATTGATTTATGCATGATTTGTTTTTAATCTTGGATGCATTTTTTTTTTTGAAAAAGGAGTTTTAGAAATCAAGCAAGCCTATGTTTTAAATCTTTCAAATCTTTTTAGGCCTTTTCTGTTTCATATTTTAAAACCCTTAGAATGATTTAAAACATGTTTTCAAGCCACTTTTTGGGTATAAAATGAAGTTCATTCCTTTGCCTAAGTTGGAGATTTTGAAGCCATCTATGAGGTGTATTGAGACAAGACAAAAGGGATGAACTAAGAGAGACCAACGAGTCATTTGGAGAGCTAAAGCTTTGATTAATGAAGTTAAATGTCTAAGTAAGCTCTACCTCTCTTAATCATATGTTATATGCTTTGTTTAAATTATTGGTAAATGATTTTTAGTATGATAACTATGATGTGTTGAATCCATTCTTCTCTTAATCTTTGAACTGATTAAGATTGGATTCTTCACTTTGTTTTCAAACCAAGTTTTGTTTTAAAATCTTCATTAATCATGCTTAGCCTAAATCTTTGATTTCTATTAGCATGATTCATTTTCTTGGTTGAAACTCTATTTGTTGTTTTCATTCATTTAAACCTTAGTCAAATTAATTTGGTTTTGAAAACAACATTGCACATGCATCACATGTTCTAAGTTAACAAATTTCATACAACTTGTGAGCTCTTGATTTTCATTAACAAGTTGATATTCATACATGTGATTTGCATCAAACTTCAATCAAATCTTTTATGTGCCTTAAACGTTTAAATGCTTTGAGCATATATTGAATGATCCTTCTTTTTAAACTTGATTGAAGTCATCACACACACATCATGAGCATACACATTTGCATTCATATAGTGTTTGTGTGAGTTTGTTTTTCACTTTCATATTAGCCTATTTAAGAGGCAATTCCATTGAGCTTAAATTGTATCTCTTAGAGTGTTCTTTTGTGAAGACACCTTCTTAGAGAAACACTTCATTTGTAAAAGTTATTGCTTAGCCTAAGAAAAGCATTGTGTAAAGGTTATTGCTTAGCCTTGAAAAGCATCTTGTAAAGATTGTTGTTGAGCCTAGAAAAACAACATTGTAAAGGTTATTGCTTAGCCTAGTAAAAAACATAATTAGTGGAAATCCGGTGGGGTGATTGGATCACAAGCCGGTAGTGGACGTAGGCATTGAGGCCGAACCACTATAAACCATTGTGTTGTGATGTATGCTTGTGGTGATTGCTTATATTAGCTTTCGCATCTTGTTTGATTAATCATCACATGTAACTAGTTTATGTTAAGAAGTTAAAATTTGTCTTAATTGGTCATATTTGTAGCACACCCTATTCAGCCCCCCACCCTCCAGGGTTAGGATCCCAGGACTTCCAGCCGCCAGTTCCTGTAAGTTAATTTCGCCTCGAGCGAGGTGCTCGTGCTAGTTTCCAATTTTTCTAGAGCCTTTTCTAGTTTTAGACCCTCGGCGGGCCGTTTTTTATCCTATGTTGGAAAATCATCGATTTTCGCTTTTAATTCTTTAATCGAGACTCCTATTTGCGAACCGTTTGTTCCTACAAGTTACTCTACCCTCAAGCGAAGTGCTCGTGCTGGTTTTCAATTTTTTCGAATACCGTTTCCCATTTCGGACCCCCGACGGGCCGTTTTCGAGCCTAAGTGTTGGAAAATTTAATGTTTTCGGTTTTAATTCTCTAACCGGGAGTCCTATTTACGAACCGTCAGTTTCTACAAGTTACTTTATTCTCGAGCGAAGTGCTGGTACCGATTTTCAGTTTTTCTAGGAGCCGTTTCTAGTTTCGAACCCCCGACGGGCAGTTTTCGAGCCCAAGTGTTGGAAAATCCTATGTTTTCACTTCTAATTCTCTAACCGTGAGTCCTATTTGTGAACCGTCAGTTCCTACAAGTTACTCTACCCTCGAACAAAGTGCTCGTGCCGGCTTCCGATTTTTCTGGGGGCCATTTCTTGTTTCGGACCCCCGGCGGGCCGTTTTCGAGCCTAAGCGTTGGAAAATCCTATGTTTTCGCTTCTAATTCTCTAACCGGAAGTCCTAATTGCAAACCATCAGTTTCTACAAGTTACTCTACCCATCAGCAAAGTGCTCGTGTCGGTATCCGATTTTTTCGGGCGCCGTTTCCCGTTCCGGACATCCGGCGGGCCGCTTTCGAGTCAAGTGTTGAAAAATCCCATATTTTCGCTTCTAATTCTCTAACCGGGAGTCCTATTTGTGAACCATCAGTTCCATCAAGTTACTCTACCCTCAAGCAAAGTGCTCGTGTCGGTTTCCGATTTTTCAGGGGGCCGTTTCCAGTTCCGGACCCCCGGCGGGCCGTTTTCGAGCCTAAGTGTAGGAAAATCCGATGTTTTCGCTTCTAAATCTCTATCCGGGAGTCCTATTTGCGAACCGTCATTTCCTATAAGTTACTCTACTCTCGAACGAAGTACTCGTGCTGGTTTCCAATTTTTTCGGGGGCCGTTTCTCGTTTCGGACCCCCGACGGGCCATTTTCGAGCTTAAGTATTGAAAAATCCGATGTTTTCGCTTCTAATTCTCTAACCGGAAGTCTTATTTGCGAACCGTTAGTTCCAACAAGTTACTCTACCCTTGAGCGAAGTTCTCGTGCCGGTTTCCGATTTTTCCGGGGGCCGTTTCCCATTACGGACCCCCGGCGGGCCATTTTCGAGCCCAAGTGTTGGAAAATCATATGTTTCGCTTCTAATTCTCTAACCGGGAGTCCTATTTGCGAACCGTTAGTTCCTACAAGTTACTCTACCATTGAGCAAAGTGCTCATGTCGGTTTTTGATTTTTTCGGGGTTCGTTTCCCGTTTCGGACCCTCGGCGGGCCGTTTTCGAGCCCAAGTGTTGGAAAATCCTATGTTTTTGCTTCTAATTCTTTAATCGAGAGTCCTATTTGCGAACCTTCAATTCCTACAAGTTACTCTATTCTCGAACGAAGTGCTCGTACCGATTTTTTATTTTTTCGAGGGCCATTTTCCGTTCTGGACCCCTGGCGGGCCTTTTTCAAGCCGAAGTGTTGGAAAATCCTATGTTTTCTCTTTTAATTCTTTAACCGGGAGTCCTATTTGTGAACCGTCAGTTCCTACAAGTTACTCTACCCTCGAGTGAAGTGCTCGTGCTAGTTTCCATTTTTTCTAGGGGCCGTTTCCCGTTTTGGAGCTTCGGCAAGCCTTTTTCGAGCCTAAGTGTTGGAAAACCCGATGTTTTCGCTTCTAAATCTCTAACTGGGAGTCCTATTTGCGAACTGTTAGTTCCTACAAGTTACTCTACGGTTGAACGAAGTGCTTGTGCCGATTTTTTATTTTTCCAAGGGCCGTTTCCCATTCTGGACCCCTGGCGGGCCGTTTTCGAGCCTAAGTGTTGGAAAATCCTATGTTTTCGCTTCTAATTCTCTAACCAGGAGTCCTATTTGTGAACCGTCAGTTCTTTCAAGTTACTCTACCCTCAAACAAAGTGTTCGTACTGATTTCGTATGCCGTATCCCATTCCTAGGTGTTGAAAATGCTACATTTTCAGTGTTTATAAATTTCGACTAGTTATTATGTTAAAATTTCAAGAGAATAATCTACTAACCAAAAGGTCGCATCATGATCTCTAGTAGCTGTGCCATCACCAGCAGAAGCTGTATCTCTTGTGATGTAGAAATAACTGGTCGGATCTATCCCTGCTGTAGCTGCCAACTGTTGAACAAGGGCCTCAAGTGCACGTGTCCTCCTGTCCTGCTCAGCCTGCCTCCTATCCTACTCAGCCTGCCTCCTATCCTGCTCAACTAGCTGCTCCCACAGGGCGATCACCTTAGGATGCAGTGCCTGAGACTGTGTGGAAGATGAAGAGGTCCTCATATATATCCATTTAAGTATCCCGACCTCTTCCCAAGCACATCAACAGTGATTTGTTCCTCAGTCATCGTAACTGTGACTGCTCCTCAGTCCGTTGCACCAAGGCCTCCTGCCATTTAAATCAATAAGGGATTTAAAATGCTTTTATGGCATTATTGATCATAATTGATTTATTAGCAAACATACATGTCTCTGCTGAGCCACCTCATTTACCCACTCATTACTCTTTTGTCTGTAGTGGGTGTCGTTGAAGAACCGAGTAATAGGCGGCGCTTGATCGGCATTTTGTGCCATCTGTTATTTGAAATAGCTTTGTATTAGATATGAACCTTGGTATATATTGATAAATTAATAAACTTAATCAAGTTTCTTCATATGAATATAATTAGTACCATTCGAGACATCCTCGATGCAAATGACCTGGAGCCACTAGTATGATTATATGGCAGCTTGGCTCGACTCTCTTGAGCTTTTTTCGACTTCGCCTACATAAAATAACAATAATACAATAGCAGTCATTTATAAAATCATTTCTAATAGAATTACGTTGGAATATAATTAATTGTTGTAGATAACATCCCAAAGTTACCTTCCAGGCTGGTGATTCCTAGCACTGCGAGACCATCAATTGCCAGTTAGCTGGATTACAACCCTTTGCCGGGTGGTCCTGGGGTCGGGGAACCCCCTGCTCCAACAACTCGAGATAGTGACTATGCAGCTCGTACTTCCAACTCCTATACAAAACCCCGCATTGGCGGTTAATGTCAGCCCTGAGCTGCATATCGCCCTCGTAGTTCCCGATATAAAAAATTTGCTGCAATTAGAGGAGAGCCATATAAAGATTAGTAATAACAAAATATAATTAGATATTGTAATGAGGAGCACAACTATAATAAGTTGGGTTGATATTTCTCGTTTCAGTTTACCTAAACTGCAGCAATGACGGCAAGCTTGATCCCATTGTGAAGCTTCT
The DNA here is from genome assembly GCA_038049695.1 of Cinnamomum chago. Classification (NCBI taxonomy): domain Eukaryota; kingdom Viridiplantae; phylum Streptophyta; class Magnoliopsida; order Laurales; family Lauraceae; genus Cinnamomum; species Cinnamomum chago. The sequence continues at coordinate 55,222,867 of CP142456.1, forward strand.
TCCAACCATGGGGCCTGACAAGGGCAACCTCTGTTGACACCAAAAAGTCACTTTGCCTCTTCAACATCAAGAAGCCACATGAAACCGCATCCTACTACAAAACAGGCAATGCTACTTCAAGCATCATATCTTGTCAGAATCAAACAAAAACTGCAATATCCTTCAAGGTAGCCAAAAGAAGGGTTCACATGAAGTTTCGAGCCATTCCAACATCATTTGACCCAACTTCACTCCTCTGGCAGCCAAACAGGCGCTCCTGGCGGTGACGGCGTCGAAGACATCAAAACTTCGATCAGAGCCTACAGATGGTATCAAAATACCTCCAAAAGGCTCCATGCCAAATTTCAAGTCAAACCGACATTGTTTGACCCTCCATCAACCCTTGAGCAGTGAAACCAAGCCTCTCGGCGGTAGAACCACCGAGACTATAACTCATCAAACAGAGCACATAGGTGGCTTCAACATGCTTCAGGTTATTCCGACAACATTTGACCTGACTTTGACATACCCGTACAGAGATATTGATGACTCGCTTTTCCTCCTCCGCCATACTCCCGGCAGCCCCAGGGGTGGGAAGGAGAGGACGAAAGGTCGGAGCCCCCATCAAGTTGGCACACCTGGTGGGACTCGTTCATTTGAGAATGCGATGCTTGGATTCTTAGGCTCCTTCCTAGTTGGTGGCCTATGTTGGATCTTGCATCTAAAAAAAAAAATGAGATGGGATTTTTGGAAATTTCTATCTTTGAATTTGTTTCCACTCTCTCTCATTTCAAAAAAAAAGAAAAAAAAGAAATCTGATTACTCTTTCTTGGGTTCAATTTTGAGAAACTTTGATCATCTCCTCTTTGAATTTGATAGCTCACAGAAATGTTTGCAGCTATTGTTCGTATCGGGGAATGGGCCATCTTTTCTCTTTGATGAATACGATAGGGATTTAAAAAAAACTCTTTAAAAAAAATCTGCTTTTTTGGATTCAAATTTGAGAAACTTTGGTTCCCTCCCTATTGGATTTAGTGCTCACAGAAATGTTTGAGCCTTTATTCGGATTGGAACACCATTCGCTCTCTTTGATGAATCCATTATAAATCTTTAAAAAACAAGTTCAAAACCCACTAAGGTTGCACCAATTGTGATTTTTGACCAAAGTGGATCTAAGAAAAGCCTTGTCCAAAGTGTGGAGGCCGCTAGATTGTTCGAGGCAAGGGTCCTCAAAACGGGTTCATTAAGTAATCCTACGCTTACCTGGAGTCTGATCTATCTACTATGGTTTCATAAGATCGAATTGGAGACCTATGTCTAATCTTCAAAAAAAAAAAACCTTAAAAAAAAATCTTTTCAAAAAAAAAAAAACTTTCGTCACATTCAAGTTCAGATTTGAGAAATCTTGGTTCTCTCCTTTCCTGATTTAGTGCTTGTAGAAATGTTTGAGCCTTTATTCGGATTGGAACACCATTTGCTCTCTTTGATGAATTCAATCTTGATCGTAAAAAAAAAAAAAAAACCTCCGTCATTTTGAATTCAGATTTGAAAAATCTTGGTTCTCTCCTTTTTGGATTTAGCGCTCGCAGAAATGTTTGAGCCTATGTTCGAATTGGAACACCACTTGCTCTCTTTGATGAATTTAATCTTGACCTTTCAAAAAAAAAAAAAAAAAAAACTTCCATCACTTTTGGGTTCAAATTCAAGAAATTCTGGTCCCTTCCCGTTCGGATTAAGTGCTCGCAGAAATGTTTGAGCTTTGTTCAGATTGGAATACCATTTGCTCTCCTTTATGAATCCAATCTTAACCTTTCAAAAAATCCCATCTCGTCAGAAATCTCTGGTCTGTAGGGGGTTCATGGTGCGATGTCGGAGTCGGAGGAGCTTCCCCCTGATTCGAATACCAACCCTTCCTCATCCCAAGCTTTCCCTTTTCCCGCCCTCCCTAATCCTTTCCCTCCATTCTCTCCTGTTCTAGTTCCAGCTTCGCAGGTTTCTTTCCCAGCCTCACATCCTTCCAGCAGCCTCGCCAAATCCCGATGGGGCTCTGAGCTCCCTCAGGCTCCTTCCTCCATCTCCAGTATTCCTGTCGAAAACCCAGCCTCTCCTCAAACCCCCCTTCTCCCCACCTATCTAACCAAGCAGGACAGCATTCGGCCCTGCCCTCCCCGCCTTCAGCTCTGCCCTCCCCGCTGTCTTCTTGGGATCCAGAGCAGCTTCAGTTGCTTCAGAACCACCTGGATAGCCTCCTCCATCATCCTAATGGCCATTCCCCTAGGCTCATCCCTCCGGCCGCCAATGTCCCCAAATCTTATGCTAGTTGTCTCTCCCCCCTGGTTTTTTCCCCTCCCCCAGCTATTCCCCCTACGGTTTGGATAGAAGGGAAACTTACCATCAGGATTCCTCAGTAGATGGTCTCCACCAGCAAAAAGTCTTTTTCCTTCTCAGCCATAGGGAAATTTGTGGGAAGAAGACCCTCCTTGGAAGACCTGGAGAAATGGGTTTCCTCCTCTTGGCATCTCTCCAGGCCCTGCCTCTTGTCTCTCACTGAAAAAGGTAACTTTATTTTCAGATTTAACTCCCAGGAAGACAGGGACGGGCCCCCTCCAGATGGATAGAAAGAAACTCCTCCTTCGTCCCTGGTCTCCAGGTCAGGAGGAAAGCTCTTGGCCTGCGATATCCCCGGTTTGGATTCGTCTAAAGGGCCTTCCTTATCACTGTTGGAGCAGTGACATCCTGCTCTCAATAGCAACCTCCATAGGCAAGCCACAGCGCCTCGATGATACAACAGCTAGGCAGAGAATACTGAGTTTTGCCAGAGTCCAGGTCCTCATGGATGTAGCCAAGCCAGGTCCTTCCCAACTGACAGTTGAACTAAGCGGGGATGAGACTGTCGAAGTTGCGGTTCAGTATGAGAGGATACCTTACTCCGAATGCCTCTCAGCAGGCCACCTTTCCAGTAAGTGCCCTTTCCAAATGCAGCCTGGTTTGCTGAAGACCCCCATACCAGCATCTCGTTTGATCACTCCTTCTTCGGCAGCCTCTCAACCTCCTTCAGTAGCCTCTCAACCTCCTTCTCCAGCCATTCCTCAGGACTCTCATCCGCCTCTGGTTAATCCCATCACTTCGAACCCTGCCTTCTCGGATCTTCCTAGTGAGTCAAGTCTTCCTGCGAACCCAGTTGCAGGAATTGTGGAGGGTACTCCAGCTCCGGAACTAGAGTGCTCCAACCCCTTCTTAATCCTGGAGCACGAATCTGTTACTGTCCCCTCCTCTTCGTCCTCCCAGCCCATGCAGGTCGCTCAAGCTCAAAGGGAGGGGAATAATAATGTTTCCCCTGTCTCCAATCACCCCCCTTTAATCTCTACCCAGCCAGGCACCTTGGTTGTTGACCTCTCCCCTTATAAGGTTAAATCAAAATCCAACAGAAAATCCAAGCTCAAAGGACCTGTTTCTTCAGGCCCTAAAACTAGGAGCTCAGCTGGCCCTCCCCTTCCCCAGTTTAAATAATGTTTAAGGCCCTTATTGCAATTATAGAGGGATCAGTAATACCCCTACTTTAACAATGTTCTTCCATCTCTTATCAGTCCATTCCCCTGATCTTATTTTTCTCTCAGAGCCAAAGGCTAATTTGGACTCTTTTGTTGCTAAAAGCTCCCCTTCTTTTGGCCTTTTCCCAACCTTTTCCAATCCAAATAATTCTCTTTGGTGCCTCTGTAACCAAATCTCTAAATTCACCTTTTCCTTTCTAGATAGTTCCTCCCAGCACATATCTCTTTCAATTGTTGGCCCTTCCCCTTCTCCCCCCCTTTATCTTTACAGGAGTGTATGGATCCACTGATTACAGACTCAGGAGAAATCTTTGGAGTTACCTAGTTAACTACTCCTCCACAGCTCTTCCTTGGAGTGTGATAGGCGATTTTAATGCTATTCTCCTAGCCAAAGAGAAATTTAGTACCTGTCCCCCCTCCTCCATATCCGTTAAGGATTTCAATGACATGGTGCTGGCTGCTGGCCTTCAGGACCTTGGTTTCAAAGGGAATAGTTTTACGTGGGCCAATAATAGGCAAGGGCAGGCTTTTGTTGCTGCAAGACTAGACAGAGTTTTCTCAAACTCTTATTGGCTTGACTCTTTTGATGATCCAATTGTGAGCCATCTCCCAAGAATAGCCTCTGACCATAGTCCCATTCTCCTGTCCCATAGGAAAAGTCTTTCCTTCAAAAATATCCCTTTCAGGTTTGCAGAAAAATGGCTGCTTCATGACACTTTCAGAGGAGTGGTTGAATCCAGCTGGGCCTCCCCTTTCAATGGAACCCCTCAATTCATTCTAGCTCAAAAGCTCAAGTATCTCAAGCACAACCTCAAGGCCTGGAATAAAGACGTCTTTGGTCATCTGAAGTCCAAAATTATGGAAGCTGAGCATTTGGTCCTGGCTAAGCAAACTTCTTTTGAAGCTCAGCCCAGTGACCCTCTCCTCCATGACTTGAACCTGGCAAAAGCAGACCTCCATAACTGGCTTAATGCTGAAGCAGTTCACTGGAAGCAGAGGGCTAAAATTAACTGGCTTCAGGATGGTGACAGGAACACCAAGTTCTTCCACCTCTCTGCGAAATCCAAGGGTATCCGCAAAAGCATAGATAGGATCTCAGTGGACGGAATCTTACTAGAGGAAGAAGGTCAAATCAGAGCTGATGCCTCCACTTTCTTCTCCAATCTCTTCCAAGCTACTTCGGTGACACCGAATGAAGCTCTTTTTGAAATGGAAGGCCCATCAGTTACGGATGATCAAAACAAACTTCTTATTGCCATTCCCTCTCCTTCAGAAATTAAAGAGGCAATTTTCAAGCTCAAAAGGAGTAGCTCCCCAGGCCCGGATGGATTTTCAGGGGCGTTCTTCACCAATTGCTGGCAGATTGTAGGAAATGAGGTGGTAGGGGCTGTCACACACTTCTTCACCTCAGGTCACATTTTGAGAGAGTCCAATGCTTACTTCCTTTCCCTTATTCCAAAGAAATCCTCTTCGGAGACCTTCTCAGATTTCCGCCCTATTAGTCTTCTTAACTTTGTCTACAAAATTATCTCCAAGATTCTGGCCTCCAGACTCTCCTCCATTCTTCCCCTCCTAATCTCCAACCACCAAGGTGCATTTGTGAAAGGGAGGTCCATCCATCACCATGTGGCCCTAGCCCACGAGCTAACCCAAAAGCTCAATTCTAAATCCAGAGGTGGCTCAGTTTGCCTGAAGATGGATATCTCTAAGGCTTTTGATAAGTTGCAGTGGAACTTCCTCGTCAGGGCCCTAAAGTTCTTCAATTTCTCTCCGGCTTGGATTAATATGATTACAGACCTGATCAGCTCTACCAAAGGTTCAGTCTTGATTAATGGCAGTCTTAGTGGATTCTTTAGTTCTTCTTGTGGTCTGCGCCAGGGAGATCCTGTGAGAACCCGACCCCTAATCTCTTGGATTAGTGTTATTTTATTTGTGGATTAGTTCTTTTAGTGGGATTAGTAGTTGTTGGGTTGAGTTTGTGAGCTAGAATGGTTTTTCTTCTAGTTTTGGGCTTTTGAGTGCTTTAGTAGTTAGTGGGGCCCTTTGGGGGTTCCCTTTTTGGCTTTGCATTTACTTGTGAGATTTTCCCGATTTGTTTCGTATTGCGTTTTTGGCCCGTTGCATTCATCTTGAGGAATCCTACAACTTTCATGTTGATCTCATATCCATTTGAGAACCCGAAACTCGATTTCTTGGCCTTGAGGGCAAAACAGTCATTTCACACCAAATCTGTACCGAAAACTCGATATTCTTGAAATCCGTGAAACATATACTTTTTGGAAACTAGATATTTCGACGATCATTTCTTCCTTCTTCGTCGAATCCATCCGAGGTCCCGAATTAGATGATTTCAGCCACCCAAGTTCTTTAAGTTGTGGGACCCAAACCTCACTTGCTTATAAGAAGAACCCATCTCCTTCATTCATTTCATTCACCATTGTTCCAGCTGAACCTAGGGTTTTTCCCTTGTGTTTTTCTTCTTCTTCTTGCTTCTCCATCTCCAAGCCACACCAAGAGTTCATCAATCAAGAAATGGAGATCACCAACCTCTTCCTCATCTTGCAAGCTTTCCATTGATACCATTTGTGAAGAGAACCCTCCATCACAAGACTTCCTTTGAGCTTACCTTGTCCATTAGAGGACCTTTCAAGTAAGTGTTCTTCTTCATCTTCTAGATTTGTAATCTTCTAGCCTTAGAGAAGCTCCACCTTGATTATTGAAAAGTTTCCTTGTCATTTCAATGTTTAACCCATGTTAGGGTTTGTTTTGGGGGTTTTTGTAGAGATTGTGGATCTTGAGCTTGAGAGGTGATTAGGAGCTTGATTTGCTTGATTAGAGTCAAAGGCAAGTGGATGAATGGATTGTTTTGATTATTAACATGTTTTGTGAGAAAAATCTTGTTTCATTAAGGGTTTTGGTGATTTTAGTAGTTGTCTTTACTATGATTAATATTGATTTCGAAATGTGCTTATTGATGAGTTATTTCCCTCTTGTTCATGCTTGGAAAATGTATGCATCATATTGTCAAGGTTTCAAATGGTTTCACATGAATGAGTTTTCTCCACCTTGAGATTTATTGTGAATGGAAAGAATGGAAAGAATGGAAAAAGGAGAAACTTGAAATGAGGAGCTCTTTAGCTCATTTTAATGTCTTGGAAACATATATTTAAACCATCTTGTTTATAGTTCTATGTGATTGTGTAAGTGTTGGAAAGGAAAGGAAAAAGAGGAGGAAAAATCAGTGTCCCGGACCTGCTGCACGCCCAGGTCCGATCGATCGGACCTACAGGCCGATCGATCGGCCTGTCTTTTAACAGTAAGGCTTTTTGGGCCGATCGATCGGACCCTGTGCATTTCTGGTCCAGTGAAATTTGATATTGTGTTTTTTTGGAAACCTTTGGGTTTTCTATGAGTCCTAGGGGTATATACCTTAGTGTTAAGACCAATTATACCCTAATCTAAGGTCTCTAAGACTAGGGAACTGAAAGAAAAGAATGGTGTTGATTTAGACACTAATTCTTGGTTCTAGGCAGGACCCTGGCTACCCTTTTTGGACTGTTTGGACCAAGTGTGAGAATGTCTTGAGCCGACACGCCTCACGGTTGGTTCGGTGGCATCGAAGTTCAATCCATTTCAATCTTGAACGGGATGGAACGACGCGATGTCTTCTTTATATCTAAACACAAGTCTATTTCCTTGTTATCGCTAATTCTATTCCTTTCGATGACTGAATCGGTTGCTCGATGTTTCCGGATTAATGTCATGCCTAGGATGGACCGTTTATAAGATTGATTCTTGCTATTGTAACATTTAGTACTACCCATAAGCTCATTTTAAGTGTTGAAAGTAGTAAAAGTGCATAAGGAGCCCGGAATGTCTTCAAACTCAAGGAGTACCAAGAAATTGTTATAATCGACATACGGGACCCCTATTCACTTAAATAGATCTTGAAACTGATATTTTTACCCGAAATTGTTATAGTTCATTGTTTCACCTCTTTTCCCGAGATTTGCATTACATGACTGGTTTTCCCGAAAGCATTGGAGTTACTCTAGTAACAGTCATTTGTCCCGAAGTGCATTGCATCACATGATACGACAGTGTGCCCTTGAGCACCCCGTTTTACTCGTTTATTTATTGTACTTGATTTACTTGTTTCCCCGAAAGCGTTGAAGTTACACTAGTAACAATTATTTGTCCCGAAATGTATTGCCCGATATGAAGTGACAGTGTGCCCTTGAGCACCCCCGTTTTACCCGTTTATTTACTGTACTTGATTTACTTGCATATGTCTCGATTGGTTTTGACCTATGAGTCGGCATCACTAAGCTTGGATACCTTGTCGGTTTGATCCACCAACTTGGAAATCCCTCTCCCGTCCCGCCAGCTGCAGTTTGGATCCCGATACCCGGTTATTGCCGTGGTCCCGTCCCGATACCCGGTTCGCTACCGTGGTCCCGTTCCCGTATATTTATATTGTATATATGATTTGCGTTGAGTCTCCTCACCTTGTGTGACTGAGACCAACGTCCCATTATACTCTTGTCACTTCGGTGATAGAGGACTTAGCTTCTTGTGATTGCCATCTTGCCAGTTCCCGATTCCTTGGATACCCGACATGTTTTATATTGTTTACTTGCTTTCCGATAAATGATTCGTTCCTTTATGAAAGTTGTTACTTAAACAAGTGCTAATATTCTCCAATGTAAATTCAGTTATTATTATATTGTTTTCTGTCCTTTGTACCCGCACATGTTTTAAATGAATGCCGATTGGGTGAATAACCATGCTTTTACATATGTTCCATACGATCAATGATTTTGCTAGATTTATGTGATTACACATGTTTTAAATGAATACCCGAATTGTTAAATATCCGTGCTTTATTTTAAATGACATTTGGTTTGTCAGATACCTATGTTTATACCTGTTTTTAAATGATACCCGATTTGTTAAATATCCATGCTTTGAAATATGTTTTAAACGACACGCGTTTTTCCAGATTCCTATGTTTATACCTATTTTAAATGATTACCCGATTTGTTAAATATCCGCATTTCCACACAGGTTACAAATGGACATTGGTTTTGCTAGACTGCTATGAATACCTGGTTTGTTGTATACTTGTGTTTTTACTTAAGTTTCAAATGAACGTTGTTTTGCCATACCACTATATTTATACATGTTTAGACGAACACCCGATTGTCAAATATCTATGATTATAGATGATGTAAATGAACACATGTTTTATTAGATATTCATGTTTTACCCATGCATGAAAGGAATACAGGTTTCCCCGAGATTCCCGACTTTGCACCCGTTTAATTATATGCAGCATTTGATCGAGTATCATGATTTATCTTATGTTTTATTCTTCAGTATATTTGTTATCTTTTCATCCACCTACCAGACCGTCGTGTCTGACCCACTACTTTTGGTACTCAGGTTCAGATTTCTTCGCCCCGAGTTGAGTGTTTTTGTTGGCTGTGGAGCCATGCCTTGCAGGTTGTTTTGTCGGCTATGTCATGTAGACATTGAGCTCGACATCGGAGCTACGTCACACTTGGGTAGTAGTTATAGCTTTCGTTGTATGGCTTTTATTAGCCTTTTTCTTGGGGTTCTTAATTAATGTACATTGATAATTGTAACTTGAACATATTTGGGAATGTAATATCCTGTTACTGTCAGCTCTGTAATTTATTGTGATGGTTACTCCAGTCTGATATGATTCTTGATATAATAGCTTAGTGCTAAAGGTTGAGTGCGACGCGGAATCCGATGGCCACGGACTTCGGGTCGCAACGCCACAAATGCTTCCGTAAAATATTCAGAACGTGTTGGAATGTGTTGTCTTCACACACGCGGATCCTGGGAGAAGTAAAATACATTTATGCTTAATCCCATTTCCCGCCCCCGAGGTTTCGGTTTGGGGGCGTGACAGATCCTTTAACCCCTATCTATTTATCTTAGCTGAGGAGATCCTTAGTCTTCAGCTTGAAGCTCTTCAAAAGGCAGGAGCCATTGAGCCAATATCTTTGGTTCCCTCCACTCCCTGCCACCTTCTCTATGCAGATGATATCCTGATTTTCATCAAAGCCTATAAGCGTAGTCTGAGGAGAGTTAATGAGCTCTTTGTCTCTTACCAAGCTTCATCAGGTCAGCATTTCAATCTCCAGAAGCGTCAGCTGTTTGTTGGAAAGTGCCCTTCCAGGAGAGCTCGTATGGCTTCTGAGGTTCTTTGCATCCAGTTGGCTTCTCTTCCTTCTACCTATCTGGGAGTTCCCATTTTTTTTGGTACTTCCAGACACTCCCATTTTAATAAGATCCTGGACTCCATCAGATCGAGGTTGGCTGGCTGGAAATCTAAATGCCTCTCTTTTGCAGGCAGATTAATATTGGTCAAGCATGTCCTCTCTGCAATCCCCCTTCACGTCTCCCTAGCTGTTCCTATTCCAAGTAAATCTTGTCTCCAGATGGAGCGTCTGATGCGTAACTTTCTCTGGTCAGCTAGTCCAGAGAAATCTTGCAGCCACGTCAATTGGGTTCAGGTTTGTCTGCCGAAAGCTGAAGGTGGTCTTGGTCTGCGCAGAGTCAAGGATTTTAATGAGGCCTGCATGTTGAAGCTTGGATGGTCTGCAGTCACTTCCTTCTCCCTTTGGGCTAATTGGTTCAGATCCAATTATCTGAGAAGTGCCTCAATCTGGTCCTCTAAAACCTCTAGAGGAGGATCCTGTATCTGGAAGAGAATCAGGTCCTTGGCTTTCCATCTTCAGAGTGGCAGCTCATGGATCATTGGAGATGGCCTCTCTATCAGCATTTGGTATGATAATTGGATTGGTATGGATTCAATTGCTTCTAGATTTCCCCATTTTCTCTTCTCAGGTTCGGACCTGTGGGCAGACATTATTTTCAACAACTCCTTGAGAGTTCCCTCTCATCTTCCTTCGGAGATCTATGCCTTTCTTCTTCATTCTACAAGTCAAATTCCCTTAGGGGGCTCGGTCCCAGTTTCTCTCCTCTGGAAAGACAGGCCTTCAGGGAGTCTTTCTCTTAAAGAAGTCTGGAACCAGTTAAGGCCCAGTCATGCTGAGGTGCCCTGGTCAGGTCTGGTCTGGACCAAGATGATGAACCCCAGGCTCGCTTGTTTCAGCTGGCGCCTCCTTCTCAGGAAAACTCCAACCGACAACAGGTCTAAGCAAAGAGGTTGGGCTTTGGCTTCCAGGTGCTGTCTCTGTCTCAGCGAGGAAGAATACGACTTCCACCTTTTCTTCTCCTGTCCGCTGGCTTATCAGTTGTGGTCTTGGATTCTCAGCCTTGGAGCTCCCTGCCCTCCCCTTGTCTGTGTCTTCCATATGGCTCTCTCTCGCCCAAGGAGAAGCTGCTCTTGGTAGGAAAGTTGTTGCTGTCATCTTCTTCCAAGTTATCTCTTCTCTCTGGCCTCTCCGGAATTACTCTAAGCACCGCAACCTGAAGCCCTCGCTGGCCAGAGCTAAGTTCTTCTGTACGGATCGGTTGAGAGGTCTCCCTAGCTCCATGCCAGGTTCTGCTATTTTCCCTTCCCATCCTGTTCTTAGAGGCTTGGGCCTGATCTGATTCCTGCTCTGTCTCTGGTTTAGCTCTAGCTTGTTTTTGAGAGTGCAGGGCTGTCGGCGATGTGGCTGGAACTGGTCTGGGAAAGGCCCCCTTTTTTTTCACCCTCTGGAGCTCTGTTTCTGTTTTGGTTTATTTTTTCCTTCCTGTTCTGGGTTGGCTTCTTCTGGTTGTATTTTTTCTTTTTGCCTGAATTCTTTTTCCTCCTTGTCCTCGGGGCCCTGCCCTGTTTTTCGCTCTTAATTCAAATTTACCATTTAGCGAAAAAAAAAATCCCATCTCATGTCCTTTCCAAGGATGCGATTTACAACATTTGTGCCTAGCGGTGCTAGTACGCCCTTTCGGGTCTACTGTTTCGCGACCGATACATTTGCATCTCCAACCTTATATCATCTTACCTCGAGTGAGCCTTACTTCTCGGTAATTTGAATTAAGGTTTACAATTGCTTCTAGCAGTCACTGGAACCTCGCCCTGAGCCTACCATATCTACATTTAGAACAATTGTAGCCTTTATGGCTTTTTGCCTCTTTCATCTTGCTTGGGCTGGGCCATGTCCCCTCGAGCAATTTGAAAAGACAAAACCATAGTTATTTTCCGTTTATGATCACTATATTCTTGTGGTCTGGTCTTGTTTCAGAAGTTTTCCAAACTAACAATGGCAGCTTCATTGACCATCACTTTCGATGAGAACAAGTACCAACTCCTGCTTTAAGAGAAGCAAAACAAGTGCACCCGCAAGCGCCCTAGCAGCTACCGAAGCGTCATCTCCCTCGGCAACTCTCAAACAGGGTCGACCTTTACTCCTCAGACCATCATCTTCGGGTCGTTGGGACCATTCCCACTCCCCGCAGAAGAAACTGCGCCTGCCAAGAAGCAGAAAACCACCCCTGAACATGTTGCTGCTCCGACACCAAGGGCAACAATCAAGAAGCCCTAAGCCCGTGGCAACCCCACGAATCCTCAACCTACAAGAAACTAGGTCTACCTCAAGACCTGATCCCCAAGACCTTCCCCAAAACAAATGAGGTCCCGAACATCTGCAAAGCCAGCATACCTGACCCCTCTCAAGGAGAACTGGTTCTACCCTCTCTCTCACATGAAAGAGGAGAAACCTACCCTCCACCAAATAAAAAAATCAACTCAGCATGAGCCGGCTTGCTCCTACTGTTAGGGATTTTGTATTTGCAATTTGATGGATGCATTGTCACTTTAGCATCATTTGATTTACACACACTTGCATTGATTTAAAATATCTTGAAATCTTGATTTTTACATGCATTGGTTTTAGACTTGAAGAAATCTTGTTTTATGCATGTTTTGTTTCTAAACTTGGATGCATTGGTTTTAGAATTCAAACTCTTTTGAAATCCTAATTCTTTGTGCTTTACTTTTGAGAAATCATATTGAGAATTTAGGTTTGTGCCTTGCATACATTCATCTCTTTCAGAATCATTTTTGTATGCATTTTTATGTGAAAAGAGTTTTTAGAAATCAAGCTAGCCTATGTTTTAAATCTTCCAAATTATTTTAGGCTTTTTGTGTTTCATGTTTTTAAGCCACTTAGTTTGATTTAAAACATGTTTCCAAGCTTGATTTGATGGCCCAAAAATTCCCACTTGAAAAGACTTTGAAATATGCAAAAAATATGTAATTTTGGGAATTTTGGTCCCGGGCCAGAAACGCTGTGTTCCAGGTTGACCGGGAAGGGCCAGGTCGACCGGGAACACTGCAGGCAGAATTTGCCCTGGAGCACCAACGGTCATATTTCTGACCGTTGTGTGTTCCCAGTCGACCGAGACCTGTTTCCAGGTCGACCGGGGACTAGCCGTTGGGCACTTTCTGCTATAAATATGAGTTCTTTCCTTTGCCAAAAGTTGGGAATTTTAAGGCCCTCCTTGAGGGGTTTTGAGGCAAATAGAAGGGAAATGAACTAAGGGATGAAGGGGATCATTAGGAAAGCTAAAGCTTGGATTAATGAAGTTAAATCACCAAGTAGGCTCTACTTTCCTTAATCATATGTTTTCATGCTTTGTTTTATTTTTGGTAAATCATTTGTAGCATGATAAACTATGTTGTGTTGTATCCTTAACATGTTTTATGTTTTGAATTGATTTATTGTTTTGGATACATCACCATTGATTCAATCCAAGTAGTACTTTATCTTTGGTAAATCTAAGTAGATCATGTTAATGGAAACATCTTTGAAATTAGATGTAACATGATCCATATACTTGGTTGAATCTTTGGTTGTTGTTTTCCAACATAAGAAAATCACTTTCAAAACTATCTTATGTTTTGGATTCAACTTCTTTACAAATCATATGTTTTCATGTTTTCTTTTATCTTTGATAAATCTTTAGCCGCATGTTAACCTATGATGTGTTGTATCCTTAGCATGTTTTATATTTTGAATTGATCTATTGTTTTGGATGCATCACCATTGATTCAATCCAAGTAGTACTTTATTTGGTAAATCTAAGTAGATCATGTTAATGAAAGAATCTTTGAAATTATATGTAACATGATTCATATACTTGGTTGAATCTTTGGGTGTTGTTTTTCATCATAAGAAAATCTCTTTCAAAATATATCTTATGTTGTGGATTCAACATCTTTACAAATCATATGTGAATTTGCTTTAAAGTTTTACAACTTGCTTTGCATTGATTGGTATATCATATTCAAGTTGTATTTATAATCACATATGATTTGTCCCCTTATTTCAATCAAATCTATTTTTATGTTTTGAGCTACATGTTGATTTGATTGACATCCCTATGCATCACATGTTTAGAGCTAATTAATTTCATACAACTTGTAAATCTTTGATCTCATTAACAAGTTGTTACTTTTAACATGTGATTAGCATTTCCTCAATCATAAATGTTTTTATGAGCTAAAACTTTCAAAAGCCTTAGGCATACATTTATGAGCTTTCATTTTAAAAATGATTGAGGACATCATACACACATCATGAGCATACATCTTCGCATTCATTTAGTGTGTGTGTGAGTTAGTTTTTCACTTCCATATCCGCCTAATTAAGAGGCATTGTAATGAGCTTAACTGAATCTCCATCAAGTGTATTATAGACACTAACTTAGTGAGATAACCAACCTATGGTTGAAGAGGTTATTGCTTAGCCTATAAAAGCATAGTGTATAGGTTGATGTTGAGCCTTGAAAAACATCATTGTAAAGGTTATTGCTAAGCCTTGAAAAGCATATTGTAAAGGTTATTGCTTAGCCTATTGAAAAGCATAAATAGTGGAAATCCGGTGGGGTGTTGGTTCACAAGCCGGTAGTGGATGTAGGCATTGAGGCCGAACCACTATAAATCCTTGTGTGATGGGATTGCTTTGTGGTGATTCTTTTGTTAGCTTTCGCATCTTGTATGATTAATCATCACATGTGACTAGTTTGTTTTAAAGAAGTTAAAATTTGATTAAAATTGGTCATAAATGAAGCTCACCCTATTCACCCCCCCTCTAGGGTTCGGATCCCCATGACTTACACCTACAAGCCCAAAATCAAGTCATACATCATCAGGCCACTGCACGAACCTGCTAAGGTCTACACTCCTGCGAGTCGACCCTTCATCTCAACAAGGGCCGAACTTGTAAAACTCAAAGCCTCACTGCGACAGGCAAAGGACCGCGTCCAGATCCTGTCCATGCAAAGCTTAAAGAAGACAAGCTCGGCTGCTGCGCACGGGGGACTATGTCCTTCATTGCCAGGGCACAGCCAGAGCTGACTGAAGCTCAAATTGCTCGTCGTATGCGTCACCGCTCAACATATCGACAAAATAGACTAGAGAAGCAAAAAACACAGCATTCTACCCTTCAGGTCTCTAAAAAATGGGTCGAAAAAGAAAGACTCGACCAAGTTGTTGCTGTCTATATGGTTGGCAAAACCAGAAGACGCTAGAAGTCAGCAACCAAAATTCATGTTAGACGACCGGTGACTCACGGCATCTCCCGGACACAAAGACATCAGGAGGATTCTCCCGCTCCTTCAAGCCAAGGACATCAGAGTAACCACTCCTCGGACTCTTCATCCAAAAGAAGGAGCTCCAGCTCAATCACCAAGACGATATCCTTATTCGACTCTCGAAGGCTGAACGTCTTGGTTACAAATGCTAAGCAGCCTCCACCGCATGATGACGTAACAACACGCACCCAGCAGTTGGAGCAAGGACAACAAAGAATTGAGGCTCTGATGGAAAACCTCCTCCTCACTTTCCAGCGTCCACCAAATAATGAAACTCCTCTGAGTCATCAAGATGATGAGGAAAATAATGAATCTCGTGCCCTTACCAAAAAGGACGTTGACGATATCCTTACTAAAGCAAAAGAAGAGGATACACGAAAGGAACATGGGATCAAGCCACCATATCCCTTATGGATGAACTCGGTTCCGTTCCCTGCAAAATTCAAACAACCTACTCTCTAAACATATACAGGGAAAGGTTCAGCCGGACAGCACGTCATCCACTTCAAGATCCTGACGGAAGCTATTGCGGATCAAGATACCCTCAAGATCCGTCTCTTTGCCATTACCCTAAAAGGTACAGCCTTTGATTGGTACTCCACTCTGCCAGAGGACTCCATCCAAAATTGGGCCATGCTGGAGACACGCTTCCTCACCCACTTCAAAGGTGAAGATCACCCTGTTACTATGGCACAGCTCTGCAGCCTAAAATAGGGAGATAATGATCAACATACGACTTCATTCACAAGTGGAAGGCAATGGCGTACAAGTGCTCAGATGTACTGCCACAAGTGTCGCTGGTCGACATCTGTCGTAACAACATGAGAACAAGGATCCACTCTATGATTATCAGTAACAAATAAAAAAACCTGGGAGAACTCCTAGAAGCAGCTATGGAAGCTGAAACGGTGATCAAAGACCTCAACAGTCATAAATCATCAAAGAAAGAGCCGACTGCCATTACAACCTCAAAACCAAAGAAAAAGGAGGTTCTTAATGTGCAAACCAAGTCAGCTCCTCAGCAGCCAAAGAAAGCTAAAAACAAAACTGCAGGTATGAAACCTGAACTCTCTGAAGCCTTCAAAGAACGAGTAGATAAAAAATACCTGTTCGATGAAAATATTGAAGAAATCTTTGAGGCTCTCGTAGTAAATGGTAAACTCACCTTACCTGAGCCTAAAAGAGCAGGAGATGTTGGCAAAACCAATGATCCCCGGTATTGTCCATACCACCAGATGGTCTCACATCCTCTCAATCAATGCTTCGTTGTGAGAGAGAAGATCAACGAGATGTGGAAAAATGGAGTCATCACATTTGACAAAAACTACGAGTCTGCCTCTTTCAACATGGTGTCATATGGACAAACTTCCAAGTCACCAAAGGAGAAAATCACTACTTCCTTCAAGGCGATAAAAATGACTCAGACGTCCCAAGAGTTGGTTCCCTATCCAACATCAGACGGACAACCCATATGGGTGCATCCTGATCTCCTAGAAGATGAAGATTGGGAGATCGTCAAAACAAAACCTACCGCTCAACAGCGAAGGCAAGCCAAGAGACTACTCCACAAGTTTAAACAACAGGAGAAAGCTCAATCAAAGCAAGAAGTCCCTGAAAAAGCAAATACCTCTTCCACTACTTCACTGGGGGCAACGGAAGAATCCAAGACTTCAAAGGTGGTAAGAAAATTCACCAATGGTGATTTCATGCCACCTCATTATAGAAATGAAACTATGCAGGGGGCATCATACTCTTGCAACTCGGTAATTGGATTCTCCATGGATGGGTACGAGTCCAGTGATACTGCCAATGATACCGATGAGTGGAAAGAATCCCTTGAAACAGGAGAAAACCTCTCTAATGAGGAATGGATTCCCGAATCTCATCTTATGCCAGTAATCTGGTATAACCCTTATCAGCCACAAGGATCCTGGTCTGATGATGAAGAATACCAAGACGCTGTTCAAGAAAGTGTTGTTGACCCAGCATAAGCAAGCGCTCCAATGGAACCCAACATTGATGAACCACAAGGAGCAGATGACGAAGAAGATCTGGTTCATATGCCCGATCTCGAAGAATATGCAAGAATCTTGCAACGTCTTGCCATAGAGTGGGAGCAGGATCTCATCGATGAGCTTCGTCATAATCAAAATCTAGAACCGGAAATCCTGAAAAATTTACAGACATCTCCTCCGGTAACCCTGAAAAATGAAGAAAATTGCTGGATTGATGATCCCCTCACATCTGAAGACGAGTTTGAATCTCAACAGTGCGTTGCTTGTAATGCGATAGTTCGGGACGATCATGCATTTGAAGCTTCATCTGCCGAGGCCTCAGATTCTGAGACTACGTCCGGTAGCATATCTTCTGGAACTACATCTCCTCAGGTGACTTCCACATAGATATCATCTTCTCAGCCTTCGTCTCCTGAAACTGTGACGTCAGAACTCAACCCTCTTCCGGCTGATCATTTCAAAGAAGCTCCTTCCAATGAAGTTTTCTTCAATGAAAATCCGGTCAACTGGTCCTAGATACCCAACCTCATAGGAGATGTCTGGACTGATAAACTACTCAACGAAGAAGAGAAGTTGCTGGATGTTGTTCAGGACTTGTTCCCGGAAAATGCTCCATGCAACGCGATCACTGAAGACAGCAATACTGCTACAGAGACGTCTTCAGCAAATGACAAAGATCAACCCCTTGATCCCGAGATTGATCTTCCAAAAGAAGATCCTTCTCCAGAAGCTCTTGAAGTTGGTAGAGGTACCTGCTCTGGCCGGGATTGCAACAAAAACTACAACCAACCTTCTTCTTCCTATGTAAATCCTTCGGGAAAACAAGTTGTAAAAGCCCCAAGTGGCAACAATAATGAAAATGCAGGCCCGAAGGAGGCTTTCAAGTATGACTTGATTGAGCACATCAAACACATACCTGCATGACTGCACATCCTTGACTTATTACGAATGTCTCCACAAACTCGTGATAGTCACATTTCAGAACTGCAAAAGTTGAACGCAGATGTCGACAAACATGCCCCACAAGTCCTACAAATTGAAATGGACTACAGGGTCAAAAAAATCAAATACTTCCTCAGAGGGAGAAAAAAAGAAAACTGAGGGATCAAGCATCGAATGCCTCTCGGTTCAAAAAGCAGCAAGTGCAACAATTGCCTTCGATAAGGATGACCACCTGTTAGGCAAGACAAAGCACAACCGACCCTTGTACTTCACAGGGTATGTCAAAGAAATGCTAATACACAGAGTCCAGATCGACCTAGGTTTTGCACTCAACCTCATTTCTACTTCGGCACTCAAAGAGCTGGGTATCCCACCTAGCAAGCTGAGTCACACATCTGTATCCACCTTTGGATACGATAGAAGCGCTCAAAGGCCTATTGGCAAAATCAGGTTCAAGTTGCAAATTGGTGATCTCATCTCTGAAGTCACTGTGTATGTAATAAGAACCCCTTCATGCTACAATATCCTTCTTGGACGCCCCTGGATACATGAGAATGGTGTCGTCCCTTCAACTCTACACCAGTGCATCAAATTTGTTGGCAACGACGGCTTAATCCATCGAGTGTCTGCAGATAAAAAGCCCTTCAAAGGCAAAGATGTCCATCTTGCAGATGCTCAAATGTACAAGGATGAAGAAGAAGGAAAGGAGGAAGAAACAACACCCTTTGCCAAAAATCTCCAGAAAGATAAAGGCAAGACTCCTCAGCAATCATCAAAAGAAAACAAATCTTCCAGCAAAACCAAAGAGAGCATTCATTCCCCCTTCGTTGTCTCCCTTAAAACTCTGGGGGCAAGTTCGTTGTCTCCTTCGTGTCCATTATGTAAGACACAGACTCGGATTCCGAGCCAGAAGATGATACACTGTTAAGTCAAGCTGATACTCAGTAAGTTTAGCCTGTTCTCACCCTATTGGAGACACAGCATCCTGAGTGGTTGGCCAACATCGTCCAGATCAGGGTCTGTATTGACTATAAAGACTTGAATAATGCATGCCTTAAAGATGAAATTCCGCTCCCCATACCTGAGGTGATGATCGACAACACCTACGGATTCGAGCGAATGACATTCATGGTTGGATTCTCTGGCTACAATCAGATAAAGATACATCCTGAAGATGAAAAACGCACATCATTTCGGACTCCGTTTGGCGTGTATTCCTACACAGCCATGCCATTTGGTCTGAAAAATGCTAGTGTAACATATCAGAGGGCTATGATGAGGATATTCTAAGATATGCAGCACAAGACGGTCGAATGTTACTTTGACGACCTCGCCATAAAAAGCAGAAAAAAAGAAGACCATCTCAAAGATCTTCGAGAAGTCTTCATCTGACTTCGCAAACACAAATTGCGGATGAATCCACTAAAGTGCTTCTTCGGTGTCCCATCGAGTAAGTTTCTCGGATTCATAGTTCGGAAAGGCGGAATAGAACTTGACCCCACCAAAGTCAAGGCTATCCTAGAAATGCCATCTCCAAGAATCCTAAGAGAACTAAAAGGGCTTCAAGGAAGGTTGCCATACATTCGACGGTTCATCTCCAATCTATCAGGGAAGTGCCGTCCATTCTTTTGCCTAATGAAGAAAGGTGTGGACTTTGTTTGGGATGCTGAATGTGAAGCCGCATTTCAAGACATCAAGACATACCTGACTAAACCTCCAATGTTGGCTGCCCCCACAATTGGAAAACCATTCATCTTGTACACAAGAGCTCTCGATTACACTTTGGGCGCTCTACTAGCACAAGAAAACGACGAGGGAAAAGAAGCTGCTCCATATTACCTCAGCCGCATGTTGGTAGGTGCAGAGCATCGCTACTCTCCAGTCGAAAAAGAATGCCTTGCGGTGATGTTCGCCGTACAAAAGCTGCGTCACTATCTGCTGTCCAACATAGTATACCTGATTTCGAGGATCAATCTCTTAAAGGTCCTTGTCACAAAAACAAGTTCTCTTAAAGCCCGATTGGCAAAATAGTCCATCCTACTGTCACAATTCGATATTAGGTATGTACCACAAAAGGCAATCAAAGGCCAAGGTCTAGCAGACTTTCTCGCAGAGCATCCATTGCCTAAGGATTCTCCACTGAGGGACGATCTCCCAGACAAATCTGTTTACAATGTGGAAACTTCCTTACCAAATACTTCCTGGGACATATACTTTGACAGCGCAACCAGGACAAATGAAAAAGGAAAGCAAATATCGGGAATTGGCATCCTCTTCGTCAGTCCCAACAAATACATGGTTCCACACGCTTTCTCGCTACTGGAACCATGTTCAAAGAACGCAGCTGAGTACCAAGCCCTGATTGTAGGATTGGAACTCGCCCTCGAATCTGGCATCACCATGCTGGAAGCTTTTGGGGACTCTCAATTGATCGTCAACCAGATGAATCAGAAATTTGAAGTCAGGAATCCTGATCTATTGCCTTACTATAACAAGGCGCAATCGCTTCGATAAAAGTTTGACATCTGTCACATCACCCACATCCTCAGAGGTGAAAACATCCGTGCAGATGCCCTGGCCGGACTCGCCGCATCTATGGCAATCCAAAAAGGGAAAACATGCAAATCACAGTGTGTCAAAGAAGGATTCTCCCTCCTCTTAATACACACCAAGCAGTTGTTGAATGCCATCAAGTGGTTGGAAGTCGGTTGTCCATCCTTAAACATCCGATTGACGACTGGAGGGACCCGTTTGTTGATTACATTATGTTCGGAATCCTACCTGAAGATCCAAACGAACGAGTAAGCCTTCAAAGACGAGCCCCAAACTTTCATTTGGAAATTCCTTCAAAAATGCTTTACAGAAAATCCATCAACGGAGTACTTCTACGCTGCTTGTCACAACAATAAGCTGAGGAAACTCTCAAAGAAGTACATGCTTGTCTTTGTGGAGCTCATCAAGCTGGTCCTAAGCTCTACGATCAGATAAAAAAGTTAGGTTATTATTGGCCTACTATGGTAGCGGACACTATGCAATTTGCTAAATGCTGCCAACAATGCCAAGTTCATGGAGATTATATCCACATGCCTCAGGAATGGCTACACCCCATAGCGATCTCATGGCCTTTCGAAGCTTGGGGTATGGACATCATAGGTCATATCTCTCCTCCATCAAGCAAAGGTCATCGCTTCATCTTCACCGCTACGGACTATTTCTCCAAGTGGTCAGAAGCATTTGCGCTCAGCGAAATGAAGACCTCATCAGTCCTTTAATTGTTGCGCATCAACATTACTTGTCGCTCTGGCATACATAAAAGATTCGTCTATGATAACGGACCACAATTCCGGGATCACAAATTCTACAGGTTTTACGACAAGTACAAAATCTAAAGTTGTCCTTTGACTCCATATAATCCGGCAGCGAACGGACTAGCAGAAGCCTTCAACAAGACACTCTGCAAAATTCTCAAGAAAATGGTCTCTAGTCACAAAAGAGACTGGGGAGACAAACTACCTAAAGCTTTGTGGGCTTATCGAACCAACGTTCAAGGACCAACCCATAGCACACCATTCTCTTTGATCTATGGATGCGAAGCTGTTGTCCCTTTGGAAGTATAAATTCCTTCCTTAAAGGGTGTCTTTGCAAAATGACATGACACAAGAAAGCAATGTCAAATTGAGACTCCAAAAACTGGATAATCTCGATGAAAGACAGCTTGAAGCTCTACAAAGCATTGAGTTATACAATGCACGCATGGCAGGATCTTTCGACAAGAAGGTCAGGCAACACTCCTATAAAAAGGGTGACTTGGTTCTTGTAGTAAAAAGACCAATGGTTTTCGCCCACAAAACCAAAGGCAAGTTCGAACCAAAATGGGAGGGACCCTTCGTCATCGACAAAGTCTTCTCCAACGGCGCATATGCTCTCCTAAACATGGAGGGTGACAGATGTATGCTGCCCATCAACGGCAAATTCTTGAAGCGGTACTACCCTTGAAGACTTCCGCCATTGGGCCAGAGCAATGACTGCACGGTCAAAGCCTATTCTCATGTGCTTGTTCATCAAACCCACTCCTTCTGTAATTTTCATCCTTATGTTGAAATTTCTAAAAAAAAAACTCAAAACAATGCTCACTTTCATAGTTTCATTGTTCAAAAAAATCCAAAAATCCAAGTTTAAGAGCCTCTTCCTGGACTTCACCAAAACTTTCGATCCTTGAAACCAAAATTCATGGTTTGAAAAAAAAATTAGGACTCAAGAGTTTCCACCCTAGTCCACTTCGACTTTTATAACAAAAAACAGTTTTAAGTCAAAATTTACGACCCTCGTGTCTTTAAACAAAAAAATGGTTTTTAAGGAACCGCGGGGAAGCGACCCTCAGTCGATACTCGCAAAGCCAAAAAAATTGGAAGGATGCGAACCCCATTCGATTCTTCCAAAAAAAAATATCGCAAGGAAGCAACACCTTGTCGATACTTGTAAAATTTCAAAAAAATCGTGGAGACACAACATTGCAGTTGGTATCCACAACCCAAATTTTCAAAAAAAAAACCTCAAATTTCAAAAATCGTGGGGAAGCGACATTCAGTCAATACCCACAAAACCAATTTTTTTTTAAATAGCAAGGAAGTGACGTTCAGTCGGTACTTGCACCCCAATTCGTGAGGAGGCGACATTCCATCGATACTCGCAAACCAAATGAGGAAGGAGGTGACATGCCATCGACACTTGCAATACCATTCAGCAGGGAGGCGACATTCCATCGATACTTGCAATACCATTCAGCAGGGAGGCGACTTTTAGTCGATACTTGCATTTTTGAAAATCAAAACCTGGCTTCTACGCCAAAAACAAAAATTGGCTTCTACGTCAAAAATCAAAATCGACTTTCATGCCAAAAACAAAATTTCAGCTTTTATGCCAAAAAATCCAAAAAACCGGCTTTTACGCCAAAAATCTAAAATTTGGCTTTCATGCCATCAAAACAAAACTTGGTTTTTAAAAAAATTTGGCTTTCACGCAAAAAACAAAAAAATCGGCTCTCATGCCATCCCAAAATTTCGGCTTTCACGCCAAAAACAAAAAAAAAAATCGGCTCTCATGCCAACCTAAAAATCGGCTCTCATGCCAACCCAAAATCGACTTTCACGCCAACAAACAAAAATCGGCTCCTATGCCGCAAAACCTGGCTTTCATGCCATCTCAAAAATCCGGCTTACATGCTCATGCCATCTCAAACATTCGGCTTTCATGCCATCCCAAAAACCTGGCTTTCATGTCATCTCAAAAATCCGGCTTTTATGCCATCTCCAAAACCTTGGCATCCATGCAACAAACAAATTTTGGCTCTTACGCCACAAAATTCGATTCTCATGCCATCTCAAGAAATTGGCTTTCATGCCACCTCCAAAACCTTTGCTTCCATGCCACAGATAAATTTTGGCTCTTACGCCACAAAATTCAGCTCCCATGCCATCTCAAAAAATCTAGCTTTCAAGCTATCAAAAACTGGGCTTTCGCCATAAATCTGGCTTTCATGCCCAAAATTTGACAAAAGATTTTCACAAAATGATAACCTTTTGATCAAGTTTCCAAACAAATATTCTCATCCAACTTTTGCTTATTTTCACCAAAAGAATTTGAGTAAAAAGTATATAAAGTACCAAAAATGTTCTTTACATGGAGGTACTAAAAAAAAAGAGAAGAAGAAAAAGAGTTTGTTACAAAAATCGAGAGCTTAGTCTAACATGGTATTAACCAAACATTCAACTCCTCAAGCAGACTCTTGGCCTTCGCCTCTAAAGCTTCCAGGCAATGCTTCTTCAAAATCTTTCCATAAAATGCGGCAGAATGCCGCAACCCATCTGTAGCACAGGGAAGCTCTTCCCAAAGAATCTTCCATTGCTCATACTCTTGAGTTTTCCTCTGGAGATTGCTCTCAGCCTCCTCGACCTGGCGAATTAGAGTCCCTTCTCTATCACGAGCTTCCACGATGGTGGCTCATTTTGCAGCAGCTTGTTCCTCCAATAGCTCAAGACGCTGCCTGGTCTCAACGACCTTCCTATCAAGACGATGCAGGTCTTCTGTTAGCTCATGATAGCCAACTCGGTGACGTTCCTCTCCCAAACGAATTGCTTCCGAGTCCGCGAGATTTCGTTCAGTTCAGACTTGACCTCGCCAGAAGGCTTCAAAAACATCTCATTGAAGAAGTCACCACTTGGGAAGTTCTTGGTCATTCCACTTGTTGTCTAGAGCTATGACTTCATCAACAAAAGCCTTCGTACTTGCAATGCCCAAACCGACCTCTTCGCTATCAGCAAGGATGTCCTGTACATGCTTGATCATGCCAAAGCCGGCTTCTAAATGGCCAAAAGAAAGAGTTTCGATTCATGAGCTCAAAACGCTCTTCTACACTTTCTTGCATACTCAAGAGATGGCCTGGATGAAGGCTCGCCCCTCTCCATTGGTCGACTGCCCGTGTCATGCCCTGCTGGAGGAGTGATCATCAGAATCTTTCTAATCGGAGACACTGGCGAAGGAATCTGCTCAGAAGATTTCATCTTTGCAGCATTGAAACTGGAAGAAGAAGTCCCTACTTCTGGTTCAACTGCAGGCATCTCCTGCTCTGGCACTGAGAAAGACGGAGGAACTTCTCCTGTTACTTCACAACCTACCGGCAAAACAAAATGAAAAAGGTATGAACATGATCTTGTTAAAAAATCATTATCATCAGGGTTATTGCTGCAAATACTTTCTTCGATGATCGGCGGGATACTTTCTGCCTCCGTGAGTTCATCCGAATCATCGTCAAAGGATGGCTCAAAATCATCAGAATCCTGTGGCAAGTCAGCTGACAAGAAAATAAGTAACATGTTAGCAAATGACAACACAGACAAAAAAGAAGAAGAAAGAAAACACAAAGAAGTCATACCAGGTGAAGATTTTAGAATCACTCCAGAGTCCCTCGGTTCTTCTTCAGATGCCACAATCGGATCCGTCACTGCTTCATCAGCCGGAACCTCAGGCATCACTAAATCATCACTCCCACTAAAAAGGGAGAGAGAAAATAGAAAAAAAAAACAAGAAATCTTAGCGAAAAGAAACAGAAAGAGAAAAAGGAAGAATCATACCTTCATTAACGGTCCCTTCCTCTCGGTTCCTCCTTTCCGGAGGCTCATCAGCGTCCCCTGACATCTCTTCAGCAATGGTGAGAGAGACTTCAGAATCAGAAGAGTCATCGTGTCGTCTCTTATTACGGCGCTGCCCTCTCTTCTCCTTGCTTCTGTGGGCCGGTTTACTTGAAGTACCCGCCCCATCACCAAAGTCAAGACCTTCGCTTGACTCCTCACCAGATGGTCTGCTCCTCCCAGTGGACTCCAAGGAAGCCTTCGTTCGTTCCGCTTGCATCCAAGCGTCGATCTCGACCTCCTCCTTTTCTAGTTGTTTCAAGACTTCACCGAGTATCTCTTTTACAGCTCCTGATCTGATGATGTCCTGTTCACCGAGAAAGCCTATCTTGTGTTTCTCTCTAGCAAGGAAAGCCAGAACTTCCTCTCGACGGACTCTATCTGATCTGCCAAGACCCTTCCCAGAAGATTGCTTGACATCGAGCTCTTTCTTGGAAAGCCCTCGGTACACTAAAAAGCTCTCTACGAACCATTTCGTAAATCCAACAATCCGGAAACTGGGCAAATCAGGATAGGAAATCACGGCGGTAGTGTCCTCCGCACTGTAAAAAGTCCATGCATTTCTTCCATCCTGCAAACCTCCAAAACGCTTCGCCATGCTCGAAGGCACTCCAACAACACCTTGAGAGAAGCCCAACTGCAACGCAAAACACGAGGGGACATACGGCTAGATATCAACAAAAAGATGTCTACGGTACACCATAGTACCAATGCGTATGTTGAAAAGCCACCTCTTTTCTGCGTTTGTCAAAAAATAGTGCCTTCCTGACCCTACTCTGGTGGAATCACGAGAGACACCAAAATCAAAAGCCTTCTTCCCCAAACCTGGAGAAAGTTTCACTGAAGATTGCCCAATCTCGACGTCCCTAAACCATCGGATCCTCGAACGGGCAGACAAAAGTGATTCGGAAACGACTGTCCCTCTAGCCGATTGAATCATGAAAGGGTCATCATCTTGTGGTGCAGCTCCTAATCGATGGAAGTCGGGACAGTGGTACACATACCACGAATAGAAAATATGGGCTTAAAACACCCTGTTCATAGGGAGCCCAAGTCGAATAAGAAAAGCAGCAGCCTGCAGTTCGGTACACAAATAAGAGTAAAGAGCAGGCACCAAAGCAAGCCGCTCTCCAAATGCCATCTGACAAGCCAGAAAAATACAATGCGGCCTGATGTGCATACCATCTCCTCCAGCAAAAACAGCCTCACTCAGCCAGTGGGTGAGGTAAACAGCGAAATCCCTTCGCAGCGCAATGTCCGAATAAATGGCATCTGTGCTCATGAAGAAGTCCTTCAAGTCTCCTCGCGTGACGGAAGTTTTCTTCGAACCCGAAGTCTTAGCTCTGGCCTCCTGGGTCTTGCTATCAGAAGACTCTCTGCTGTCAAAGAAGTTGGGAAACAAGGAGCCAAAACTCCTCCAACTGTTGGACCTTACTTTCAAGCCCTCCTTCTCCTTAAAAAAAAACATAGAAGGCGATGAGCCGAAATTACAAAAGCTTGAACTCCTCAGACTGCTCCTCAAGGACGCTGTCAATAGGCATAAACTCCTAATAAAGTTTGCGGAGGACAGGCAGCCCGGTGATGGTGCTCAATTCCTTCAAAGTAAAACCAATCTCACCATTCGTGACAATGAAGGTGTTGGTTTATGGAGGGAATGACTCCAACATGGCCATGAAAGCTTCATCGGAGAAAACCACGGTTTGCCGAAAGCGCGAACCGCATCAAAAATCTCGGCTTCCTTCAAAATGGCCCTGCCAACCTGCAGGATGTGATCAGTCCATGACTCCCAGCATGAGTCAGCGCTGAAACGGCCACGAAGTCGAAAAGGCTTTACCCAATTGTTATCGTCACCCTGAAAAATGCCAAGGCCCACCGATCTCAAATCGACCGATGGATGATCAGAACCTTGGTAACCGCTGGTTGGCATCAACATGTCCATGCAGACAGGCGACTTCTCTGCATAGCCGGAAAGGCCGCCAACAAAGACCCCGGTCTTGATCACATTAGTTCTTTTCAACCAGCTCGGAGGATCTTCCCTCTTGGGGCATGTAGGAGAAAGACTCATGATCGAGATAGTACGATCAAAGGTCGACTAGGTAGAAATAGTTCTCTCATCACCATCTGCCGTGTAAGAGAACTGAAAACATCTCCTTTGGTACGTCAAGTCGTCAGGGACTGCGTCACCAAAGAAAAAGGTAGGCTTGGGCACAATGCTCTGATCGTCCATGACCCAAGGACGATTGCTTACCATAATCCTGTAAAGCTCCTCATCCTTGAGAGCGATCAATCGCTATCTTATCTCATCACGGTTGAGGGAGTCACATTCTTCCAAGTTTCTCTCCACAAACTAGACCTTCTCCCAGGCCTGCTGTACGGCCACATTAAGAGACCTGGTAGACCGCATCAATAATAGGCTCTTTGCCCTTATTCGTTCTGGAGGAACTACCTGCAAAGGATGGAAAAGAACAAAAAATCAATCATTAAAGTGACAGAATTTTGCTAAAAAAATTTCTAGCGAAATTTTGGCATGGTTTCGGGACAATTCCGAAGAAAAGGGAAACACCCCGAAAAAGATAGGAAGCTTAAAGATGAGCTCAACGCCACTGCAAGCTCATAGTCAATGGAAGCATTCTTAAAGAAGGTTTGAACTCAAACATTGCTGCGAGATCAAACCAGTCTTATCAAATCTCCATAAGCTTGAAGAATGGCTCAACATTGCTGCGAGCTCCAAACTCCAAAACTTACAAAGCTCCTCAAAATCCAGCAAGATTAAGAAAGGGCTCAACATTACTGCGAGCTCCAAATCTCAAAACTTACAAAAGATTTCCAGGTATGCATCATCATGCTCCCAATCAATTTACTAAAAATCATGCATCAAAGAAAATCATCATGCATTAGATGCTAGGAAAACTTTAACCAAAGTATGACCAATTCCAACCCAACTTGGTCAAAACCAATCAAACTTTGTCCAAGTCAAAAATCATGTTGGCTTGACCTAGAGATTCTAGCCTTCTATCTTGATGCATCACAAAAAAATGCATGAACATCTTGGATTACATAAACCTCATTATCATAGTGAGCAAAAGAGGGAAAGCAAAAAAAAAAAAAAAAAGAGAAGAAGAAAAAGAGAGAGAAATCTCTTAAAAAAATTTGAACTGGCCAGTAGGCCGTGGCCCACTGCCATGTGGTAGTACGGACATGTCCGTACAAAAAAGGGGGACTTTGGTCAGAGGTCCCTCAACTTCTCACTTTATTGCAAACAGTCCACAAGAAAAAAACATCTAGCCAAAGGTCCCTCGCACACAATTCAGAACCTAAAATGTCCAATTTGCCCTTACATTCATTATGTCTTTATTAAAATAACGCCAACGACAGCATTACAATCATATCTCAAAAAAGTTTTGAATCTTCTGAAAGAAGAAAGCCTCGACGAAGAAGGCGACATTTTCGTCTCCGTGGCTGCATGCAACGAAGAACAACAGGTTAATTAGATAAAAAATTCAAAAACTTTCCTTAGATTAACTGTTTCATTGCAAGTTTGAGTTTGCATCAAAGATATCTTCGATTTCGACAAGAGAAAATACATGAAAGACGAGATACAAACCCTAGTTGCAGATGACAGTTACATAACTGCACAACTGTTTCCAAACGCATAAAAGACAGTTCAAACTACTCATTTCCCTTGTAAGTTGAAAGTTTCTCACTCTTTTGGTTTCGAAACCCTCTCTTACTATTAATCGCCATTTGGAATGATTTTCTACCGTTCTTTCTGGTTCCTCTTCTAATAACGAAAACCTATTCAGGAAATGGCGAGAACGAAGTCCTCAATACTTTCAGAAAGCCAGAAGCAAAAGCAACAAAAAGTTGAAGGTATCTAGATAGATTTTTTTCTTTTTTGCTTATAATGTCTGTAATTTTTGTAGAATGCTTTTGTATAAATTAGAAATGTTGAACCAAATGTATAACATTCATTGCTACTTTGTCAATTTCAAGTAATTTTATCTTAGATTTTTTCAAAAAAATATCTGAACTTAGTATAAATTTATCTGTCTTGTGCAATTTATCTTTGTTCTGTATTCACTTATCTTAATCTTTGATGATATGAATCTGAGTTATTTTAATCAATACAAATTTATATTGAGTTTATCTGTCTTCTGAACAAACTTCAATCAATGTCTATTGACTTTATTTAGAGTTCTTATTGAATTTAATTCAATTTATATTGTCTTTAAATTCAATTTATATTCTCCTTATCTAATATTGCTTGCTTGGAATGAAAATGAATCTGAGTTTGGAATGAAAATCACTACAAATTATAATGAATGTATGTGTCCCTGGGATGCATTTAACTGTTCTTGATGAATTAGCCTCAGTTTATCTCAGTATTTAAGTGAGTTTCTACTGCCTTCAAATTAAGTTTATCTAATTTTAATTTCGTTTGTGATTCAATGACATCAACATATGAGTTTATTCCAGTATGTAACCAGCTGCTAATGTTTCTATCTGAGTTTTATACAAAACTTATCATTCTTTTTTGTATCCCTGTAATGATTTTATCTGTCTTCTATGTGATGTTGAATCAATGTCTATTAACTTTATCTGAGATTAAAAGCAAGCCATCAATGACTTTGGAATGAAAATTCAACAAACCTTTTGTCTATTTCTTGAATTTATCTGAGTTTATATCAAATTTATTTGACTTTATATAAACTTTATCTGAATTTAAGATAAATTTATCTGTGTTCTATGTGATGTTGAATCAATGTCTCTTGACTTTATCTGAGATTAAAAGCAAACGCATAGGACTTTGGAATGAAAATTCAACAAACCTTTTGTCTATTTCTTTAATTTATCTGAGTTTATATCAAATTTATCTGTCTCCATAAGCAAATTATCTGACTCTATATAAATTTTATTTGAGTTTATAATAAATTTATCTGTGTCTTGTGCAATTTATTTATGTCCTGTATTCACTTATCTTAATCTTTTGGTGATACGAATCTGAGTTATTTTACTCTGTGCAGGAAGAAAACAAAACAAGAGAAAAAGGGTAAAGGATAAACCATCAAACAAAAAGGAAGTCAGTAAAGACAAAAATGCTGAGAAGACAACCACTCATTACCAGTTCAGATTGAATTTGGTCTCAACTGTGTCACTAGTCCAAAGCATCAACATATGGTCACTGAAGTCCATAGAGTTGAATTAAGAAAGACTCCATTCTGGAGCCTGATAGAATGCATGCTGGACAACAAAATCTCTGAACAGATGTGCAGAAAGTATGACAAGGACATTATGGTGATCCTTGATGCATACAACACCCAAAGAAGGCAGTTCAGACTAGGGAGGTCCTACGTGCCATTCACTGCAAATGATATATCACTAATATTTGGCATACCAAATGGAACAAGAGTGCATGATCTGAAGTGTTCAAAAAGGAAAACAACTGAATTCATATCTAGGAGATTCCATGGTTGTTCAAGGGTGTCGGCTCCACAAATAAAGCAACAACTCCTTCTAGCATTGAATGGAGAATCAAAAACAAACATTGTTGTTGTTGCTAGGCTACTGTGCCTGTATATCCTTGTCGTAATCTTTTTTGCAATCCACAGAAACACAATAGGATGGGCATATATGGGCTATGTTGAAAACTACATGGTTATGAAGCACTATGCTTGGGCAGAAGAGATTTCAAAATTTCTCATGGAGTCAATACACACCAGAAGTTGTGGTTCTGATAGAGTAATTGGGTGCCTTATTGCATTACCGGTATGATATACAACTACAAATTTACAATTTGAATTTCAATATACAAAGAATAATTGACATACATATTTGTTTTATGATTTTGTAACAGTATTGATTATGTGAGCATACGACGATTATCACACCAAATGATTTAGTGCATTTTCCACGAATACTATAGTGGAATCTAAGGGCAGTGAGTATGGCACTTAGGAAAAGGCCCCTTCATTCACTACTAGCTGTTAGGAATTTTATAGATTGCAATTTGATGGATGCATTATCATTCAAGCATCATTTGATTCGCGCACTTGCATTGTTTTAGTTAAACTTGAAATCTTGTTTTATTCATGCATTGTTTTTAAGATTTGCAAAAGTTTTGATTTACGCATGATTTGTTTTCAATCTTGGATGCATTTGATTTTAGAAAAGAGTTTTTAGAAATTAAGCAAGCCATTGGTTTTAAAGTTTCAAATCTTTTTTGGCTTTTTATGTTTCATGTTTTAAAACCCTTAGAATGATTTAAAACATGTTTTTAAGCTTGATTTAATGGCCCAAAATGTTCCACAAAGAAAATCATTGAAACATGAAAAAGTGGGAATTTTGGCCCCGGCAGTGTCGCCGGTCGACCGGCGCAGAGGTCCCGGTCGACCGGGAACACTGCAGGCAGAAAATGCCCTGGCGCCTCCAACGGTCAGAAATATAACCGTTTTGTGATCCCGGTCGACCGAGACCTGTTTGCAGGTCGACCGAGGACTAGCCGTTGGGCACTTTTTGCTATAAATATGAGTTCTTTCCTTTGCCAAAAGTTGGGATTTTTAAGGCCCTCCTTGAGGGGTTTTGAGGCATATTCAAGGGAAAAGAACCAAGGGATGAAGGGGATCATTAGGAAAGCTAAAGCTTGGATTAATGAGTTAAATTACAAGTAAGCTCTACTTTCCTTAATCATATGTTTTCATGCTTTGTTTTATTTTTGGTAAATCATTTCTAGCATGTTAAACTATGTTTGTGTTGTGTGCTTAACATGTTTAATGTTTTGAGTTGATTTATTGTTTTGGATACAACACCATATGATTCAATCCAAGTAGTACTTAATCTTTGGTAAATCTAAGTAGATCATGTTAATGAAAGAAACTTGGTAAATCATATGTAACATGATTCCTATACTTGGTTGAATCTTTGGTTGTTGTTTTCCATCATAAGAAAATCACTTTCAAAACTATCTTATGTTTTGGATTCAACTTCTTTACAAATCATATGTTTTCATGTTTTGTTTTATCTTTGATAAATCTTTAGTAGCATGTTAACCTATGATGTGTTGTATCCTTAGCATGTTTTATACTTTGAATTGATCTATTATTTTGGATGCATCACCATTGATTCAACCCAAGTAGTACTTTAACCTTGGTAAATCTAAGTAGATCATGTTAATGAAATATGTGACATGATTCATATACTTGGTTGAATCTTTGGTTGTTGTTTTTCCATCATAAGAAAATCTCTTTCAAATGTATCTTATGTTTAGGATTCAACATCTTTACAAATCATATGTGTATTATTGTTTTAAAGTTTCACAACTTGCCTTACTTTGATAGGTATATCTCTTTCAAGTTGTATTTATAATTACATATGATTTGTCCCCTCTTTTCAATCAAATCTATTTTTATGTTTTGAGCTACATCTTGATTTGATTGACATCCCTATGCATCACATGTTTAGAGCTAATTAATTTCATACAACTTGTGTAACTTTGATATCATTAACAAGTTGTTACTTTTAACATGTGATTGCATTCTATCCTCAATCATAAATGTTTTATGAGCTAAAACTTTCAAAAGCCTTAGGCATACATTTATGAGCTTTCA
Source organism: Cinnamomum chago (assembly GCA_038049695.1). Lineage (NCBI taxonomy): Eukaryota > Viridiplantae > Streptophyta > Magnoliopsida > Laurales > Lauraceae > Cinnamomum > Cinnamomum chago. Next base: position 55,255,725 of record CP142456.1, read on the forward strand.
TTTTCAAAATGATTGAGGACCACACACACACACTTCATGTACTTTCATCTTTGCATTCATAGTGTGAGTGTGTATTAGTTTTTCACTTCCATATCCGCCTAATTAAGAGGCATTGTAATGAGCTTAATTGAATCTCCATCAAGTGTATTATAGACACTATCTTAGTGAGATAACCAACCTTGTGGTTGAAGAGGTTATTGCTTAGCCTATAAAAGCATAGTGTATAGGTTGATGTTAAGCCTTGAAAAACATCAATGTAAGGTTATTGCTTAGCCTTGGAAAGCATATTGTAAAGGTTATTGCTTAGCCTATTGAAAAGCATAAATAGTGGAAATCTGGTGGGGTGTTGGATCACAAGCCGGTAGTGGATGTAGGCATTGAGGCCGAACCACTATAAATACTTGTGTGATGGTGATTGCTTTGTGGTGATTCTTTTGTTAGCTTCCGTATCTTGTATGATTAATCATCACATGTGACTAGTTTGTTTTAAAGAAGTTAAAATTGATTAAAATTGGTCATAATTGAAGCTCACCCTATTCACCCCCCCTCTAGGGTTCGGATCCCCATGGACTTACACTAGCTACTGAGGTATTTTTCAAAATTTTCACAATCTAATTTTATCTAAGTTTTTAATTTAACATGTTCTGTGTAACATTATTATCAAATGCAAGTCCTCGGTAACGAATTAGATAGTGTTAGGGATTTTGTATTTGCAATTTGATGGATGCATTTGCACTTTAGCATCATTTGATATTTCACACATGCATTGTTTTAGAAAACCTTGAAATTTAGTTTCATACATGCATAGCTTTTAAGATTTGGAAAAGTTCTTGTTTTATGCATGTTTTGGTTTTAAACTTGGATGCATTGGTTTTGAAACTCAAACTCTTTTGAAAACCTAATTCATTGTGCATTATATTTGGAAAATCATCTTGTCAATTTAGGTTTGAACTTTGCATACATACATCCCTTCATAATCATATTTGTATGCATTGTTTTTGAAAAAGGAGTTTTAGAAATCAAGCTAGCCTATGGTTTAAAGTTTCAAATCATTTTAGGCTTTGGATGTTTCATGTTTTTATACATCTTTGAATGATTTAAAACATGTGAAAAAGCTTGTTTTTATTGGCCCAAAAGATCCCCAAAGAAAATCTTCAAGAAACCCAAAAAATGGGAAATTCTGGGCAGGCCCGGTCAACCGGCCATGTGTGGCCGGTCAACCGGCCAAGAGGCCCGGTCAACCGGCCACACACTGGCCGGTCAACCGGGCTCCTGAAGCCAAACGGCTCTTTTTATGACCATTGTGTTTGGCCGGTCAACCTGCCTGTCATGGCCGGTCAACCGGGGATATAGCCGTTGGGCTGTTTTGGGGATATAAATGAGTTCTTTCCTTTGTCTTTTGTTGAAGATTTTGAAACCCTCTTTGAGGAGGTTTGAGAGAAGACAAAGGGGATGATCTAAGAGACATAAAGGGGTCATTAAGTGAAGCTTAATCTTGGATCAACTAAGTTAAATCTCCAAGTAAGTTTTACTTTGATTTAATCATTTGTTATGTGCTTTGTTTGAAACTTTGGAAATTGATTTCAAGCATGATAACAATGATGTGTTGAATCCATTCTTCCCTTCATCTTTGATATTCAAGAATTGGATTCATCACTTTGTTTTCAAACCAAGTTTTGTTTTAAACTTTCTTAATCATGTTTAGTCATAAATCTTGGATTTCTTGTATTGCATGATTATATCACTTGGTTGAAACATTGCTTGTTGTTTTCATTCATTTAAACATTAGTAAAATTAATTTGGTTTTGAAAACAACATGCACATGCATCACATGTTCTAAATTAGCCATTTTCATACAACTTGTTAGTCCTTGATTTTCATGTCATAAACAAGTTGAATTTCATACATGTGATTTGCATAAGACTTCAATCAATCTTTTATGAGCTTTAAACTTTGAATTGCTTTAAGCAATATATTTGATTAAGCTTTCTTTTTGAACTTGATTGAAGCCATCACACACACACACCTCATAAGCATACATCTTTGCATTCATAGAGTGTTTGTGTGAGTTTAGTTTTCACTTTCATATTAGCCTATTCAAGAGGCAATTCCATTGAGCTTAAATTGTAATCTCTTAGAGTGTTCTTTTGTTAAGACACTTTCTTTGAGAAAACTATATTTGTAAAGGTTATTGCTAAGCCTAAGAAAAGCAACTTGTAAGGTTATTGCTTAGCCTTTGAAAAGCAACTTGTAAGGTTATTGCTTAGCCTTTGAAAAGCATCTTGTAAGGTTATTGCTTAGCCTTTGAAAAGCATCTTGTAAGGTTATTGCTTAGCCTAGAAAAGCACATTGTAAGGGTTATTGCTTAGCCTAGTAAAAAGCATACTTAGTGGAATCCGGTGGGGTGTTGGAGACACAAGCCGGTAGTGGATGTAGGCACGTTGGCCGAAACACTATAAATATTGTGTTGTGGTGCATGCTTTTGTGGTGATTGTTTATTTGAGCTTCCGCATTTTTTTCTTATAATCACCACTTGTGACTAGTTTAGTTTAAGAAATTAAAATTGGTCATAATTAGTCATTAGTTGTAGCTCACCCTATTCACCCCCCCCCCCCCCTCTAGGGTTAGGATCCTCGTGGACTTTCAATTGGTATCAGAGCCAAGTTCTCTAATCCCTTTGGATCAAGTGTTTGGAACTCTTGATTAGGTGTAAAAACCTAGAGTTAAAACCCTAGAGTTGTCCTTTTTGATAATCATTAGTATGGACTCCACTATGCTAGACCTTGTAGATTCTTCTAGACCCCTCATTCTTCAATCTTATGGAGATTCAAACATTGAAATTAAAGAATCTCAACTTGAATTAAAAGAAGAAGAATTTGATGAACTTGAAGCCTATGAGGAATTGTACACATGGTCCTTAGAGGTTTCCAAGAAAAATAAAAGATTAAAAGAAGAATCTAAAAGGCTAAACCAAGAATTAGACTCTTCTAAAACTGAACTTAGAGAAAAAGATGAATTTATAAATTGTGTAGAATCTAAGTTCATGATCTCTTTAAATAATCTATCTAACATTCAAGATGAACTAAAAGAATTAAAGATGGATTATGATAATGTCAATAAGGAAAATTTAATTCTAAGAGATCAAATAAAAAGGCAAGACAAAGACTTTAACAATTTAGAAGCCAAGTTGATTAAAAGTAAGTTAAAAACCCAAGAGCTTGGATCTAATGTTGTTAATGAACTAAAGCTTGAATTAAAACTTGCCAATGAAGAGCTAAGCAAATATAAGGAAATTGAAAATGAACTTTCAAAAGTCAAACATGAAAATTCAATCCTTATAACCAAAGTCACTCAACTTGAAGGATATAAACAAAAGTATGAGTGCAAGTTTACCCAAAGTGAAGAAAGACTTGAAAAATTATTTAAATTGGGTAAACCTCATGGAGATAGGACGGGTATTGGATTTGATAGGAATATGTCATATGACCCTAAATTCACCAACACTTTTGTGAAAGGTGAGTCCTCATTCTCTAGCACTCTTTCTCCTTTGCCCAAAACCAAATGTGATTATTGTGGCAATGAAGGGCATTTTAGATTTGAGTGCAAACTAAGAAAAAGAAGCCATGTGTCTAAACCCATCTTTGAACTCAAGAAGGTAGAATCTAAATCTATGAAGGGTAAGACACTTAAAAACAAAGAAGACTCCAAAAAGACTAAACAAGTTAAATCATTTAAAATGGAGTCTCCAAAGATAGATTCTAAAAAGGTTAAACAAGTTAAACCAAGTTTAAAAGAATCTATTAACAAAAAGCTTCTTAATCTATCTCCCTCATATGAATCCATGAAAGAACTTTTGAAGAAAGTTGCTAAGTTAAATTCAAAATTCAAAAGTCAAGTAAAGGGAGAAAATAGGAAGAAAAGAAAAGTGAAACAATCCCCTAAGAAGAAAACTCACCAACATCAAAAGACTAATCACCATTCTAAGCCAAATTTAGTAAAATCTAAATATCTTGGTGATAAGTTTAAGTTGAAAATTTATCAAGTAAAATCTCCTTTAGTTGGTGAGAACCCCAAACTAGACCTCAAAGTTCAACCCTCCCAAGACCTTAGGTGGATTCCAAAACTTATCTACTTAGTCAAACCTTAAGGCCTTGACCCTACTTGACCAACCTATTCTTTAATAGTTAAATCACTTTGTTGGTCAAGTAAGTTGCATTTGCATTTTGTTTCTTTCTTAGTTACATTTCTTAAAATGCATTGCTTCTTTATGATCAATTGATTTTGACTTCATGCACCCTTCTAGTTACATATCATGGTTTTCAAAATCTTTTGATTATAATCTCATCATGTTTGATTTGCTTTTTGCACACATTTAGCTTTATGTTTTGCATTGCATTTCTACATGATCAATTGATTGTGATTTCAAAAGCTTTCATAGCTAGATTAGTCATGATCAATTGTTGTTGAATCAATTCAAGTTTTTCCATGGACTTCTAAGTTATACTTTTATATGGAAATTCATTGTTTTGAAAAATCAACTTGTATGTGTTTCAATTAAGTTATATCTTTTAATATACATGTTGAAAATTGATCTTCAAAATCATTCTTTTATGCTCATTGTTGGATTTTGTTTTTCAAAATGATTTGAAGATTGTTTGAATGGAAATGCCTATAACATCATTAGTTATATTCTTCAAAAGCATGTTCCATGTGTTCATTTCCTTTTCTTTTGGTTTCATTATCTTAGAAATGGAAATGTATGTTGTTTGCATCCTTGCTTGTTTATTTACTTTCTTTTTATATGCAAATGACTTTGGTTCCATGTATGGTTGTGATCTTAGTTTTATTTATAGAAACCTTACTAGAACCCAAATCCATCCTCTATGCCTTATAGTCATTTCTTATTGGATGGTTATGATGTTGATTCATGTAGATTCTCTTGGTGTCATCCTTATACATGTTTCAACTTCATAAGTAGTGTTCTTAATCATATGAAACTCTTTGAAACCCATTTCTCATATTTCTATATGTTTGATGGATATCTTAGTTGTTGAATTCATATGATTTTGACACTTTGGAAATTGCATGCATTACCAAGTCATATCCTTTTGCATTGCAATTTGCCTAGTTCATCACTATGCTCAATAGTTATATCCTTAAAAGTGATGAATATGCATTTATGATGCTTGATGGGATTTTGGGTTTGTCACATCCTTGCTTTTAATCATGTTGTCATATTCAATTGGTTTCATTTGGTATAACTTTCCATTGATTTCATATCCAATTGATATCTTATCTTGTGTATGTGATAGACCTTGTGTACATTGGTTTGATCTTGATAGTTATATGTTTAAATTCCATGTCACACACCATTAGCATTATAATGTTCATGTTGCCACCTCTCTTGCTCATATAGGTATATCTCATGACCACCATGTTTATGTGTTCATAATATTGGTTGGTTATTAGTTGAGGTTGGCTTCATGTTTGAATTTCATTTCACTCATTCTTGCACATTAATAGTCATATTTATTGTTTGAATGAAATGATTTTCAAAACTTTACATAGCATATGCTTTCCATAGTTAAATTATTTAATGCTATGTTTAGTAAACCCCATTGCATCATGGATAGCTCCAATTTGGATTTTTTCCTAATAGTTATACTTTTAAATCCATTTTAGAGTGATTGAGTTTATAGTCACATCCTTTAATCTCAATTGATATGTTTATTTCAATTGGTATCCATGATCGTTTCTCTCATTTGACCTAGCTCTCTTTTGGTAATTTGATCATTTGAGCCTTATAGTTAAATGAATCTAATCCTTTCCTTGAAGTTGACCCTCACTTGGATAAACCATATACTTCTTGAATCTAATAGTTATATCTTGTCAAAAGCTTGACAAAAGAAGAGAATGGATTGAGGGGGAGTGTAAACCTTCATAGGAAGTATTAGTTTGATCAAATTCACCCTTGGATTGCCTTTGAGCCCTTAGAGATAACTTCCATACATGATAGCCTGTTATGTATTTCATTTTCGATTTCATTTGTTAACAGGTGCTACTAAAGGTATTTTCCTTATTTCATGTGTGTAGGTTCCTTTGCAATTTAATGTCAAAGGGGGAGAGAGTTTAAGTACTCAAAGATCTCCTACTCATCAAAGGGGGAGAGAGTTCAAGATCTCCTACTCATCAAAGGGGGAGAGAGTTCGAGAGTTCAAGTACTCGAAGATCTCCTATCCATCAAAGGGGGAGAAAGCTTTCAAGTTCTCAAGAGGAGAAAGAAGCATGGTCAAAGGGGGAGAGCAAATAGAAGAAAGAAAGCTTGGAGCTAAAGAAGATGCTTGGCCATAGAGAGGAAGATGATAAGAAAGCTTGAAGAATGATCAAGCACCAAGCATCAAGAAGATTGAAGAAAAGAGCCCAAGAGCCCAAGCTAAGAGAAGGAGCATCCAAGAAGAAGATTTCAAGACTTGTCCAGCTGAGGGGGAGCTGAAGACAGAGTGTGTAATTTCAATGATGAGTAAGTTGCCATCAAATTGCAAAGGGGGAGATTGTTAGGGATTTTGTATTTGCAATTTGATGGATGCATTTGCACTTTAGCATCATTTGATATTTCACACATGCATTGTTTTAGAAAACCTTGAAATTTAGTTTCATACATGCATAGCTTTTAAGATTTGGAAAAGTTCTTGTTTTATGCATGTTTTGGTTTTAAACTTGGATGCATTGGTTTTGAAACTCAAACTCTTTTGAAAACCTAATTCATTGTGCATTATATTTGGAAAATCATCTTGTCAATTTAGGTTTGAACTTTGCATACATACATCCCTTCATAATTATATTTGTATGCATTGTTTTTGAAAAAGGAGTTTTTAGAAATCAAGCTAGCCTATGGTTTAAAGTTTCAAATCATTTTAGGCTTTGGATGTTTCATGTTTTTATACATCTTTGAATGATTTAAAACATGTGAAAAAGCTTGTTTTTATTGGCCCAAAAGATCCCCAAAGAAAATCTTCAAGAAACCCAAAAAATGGGAAATTCTGGGCAGGCCCGGTCAACCGGCCATGTGTGGCCGGTCAACCGGCCAAGAGGCCCGGTCAACCGGCCACACACTGGCCGGTCAACCGGGCTCCTGAAGCCAAACGGCTCTTTTTATGACCGTTGTGTTTGGCCGGTCAACCTGCCTGTCATGGCCGGTCAACCGGGGATATAGCCGTTGGGCTGTTTTGGGGATATAAATGAGTTCTTTCCTTTGTCTTTTGTTGAAGATTTTGAAACCCTCTTTGAGGAGCTTTGAGAGAAGACAAAGGGGATGATCTAAGAGACATAAAGGGGTCATTAAGTGAAGCTTAATCTTGGATCAACTAAGTTAAATCTCCAAGTAAGTTTTACTTTGATTTAATCATTTGTTATGTGCTTTGTTTGAAACTTTGGAAATTGATTTCAAGCATGATAACAATGATGTGTTGAATCCATTCTTCCCTTCATCTTTGATATTCAAGAATTGGATTCATCACTTTGTTTTCAAACCAAGTTTTGTTTTAAACTTTCTTAATCATGTTTAGTCATAAATCTTGGATTTCTTGTATTGCATGATTATATCACTTGGTTGAAACATTGCTTGTTGTTTTCATTCATTTAAACATTAGTAAAATTAATTTGGTTTTGAAAACAACATGCACATGCATCACATGTTCTAAATTAGCCATTTTCATACAACTTGTTAGTCCTTGATTTTCATGTCATAAACAAGTTGAATTTCATACATGTGATTTGCATAAGACTTCAATCAATCTTTTATGAGCTTTAAACTTTGAATTGCTTTAAGCAATATATTTGATTAAGCTTTCTTTTTGAACTTGATTGAAGCCATCACACACACACACCTCATAAGCATACATCTTTGCATTCATAGAGTGTTTGTGTGAGTTTAGTTTTCACTTTCATATTAGCCTATTCAAGAGGCAATTCCATTGAGCTTAAATTGTAATCTCTTAGAGTGTTCTTTTGTTAAGACACTTTCTTTGAGAAAACTATATTTGTAAAGGTTATTGCTAAGCCTAAGAAAAGCAACTTGTAAGGTTATTGCTTAGCCTTTGAAAAGCAACTTGTAAGGTTATTGCTTAGCCTTTGAAAAGCATCTTGTAAGGTTATTGCTTAGCCTTTGAAAAGCATCTTGTAAGGTTATTGCTTAGCCTAGAAAAGCACATTGTAAGGGTTATTGCTTAGCCTAGTAAAAAGCATACTTAGTGGAATCCGGTGGGGTGTTGGAGACACAAGCCGGTAGTGGATGTAGGCACGTTGGCCGAACCACTATAAATATTGTGTTGTGGTGCATGCTTTTGTGGTGATTGTTTATTTGAGCTTCCGCATTTTTTTCTTATAATCACCACTTGTGACTAGTTTAGTTTAAGAAATTAAAATTGGTCATAATTAGTCATTAGTTGTAGCTCACCCTATTCACCCCACCCTCTAGGGTTAGGATCCTCGTGGACTTTCAGATAGCACACTGCATGAAGTGCAGCGATTACAGTCCTTGTTGGATAGTTGCGCTTGTGACAAGGGAGCCGTGATGGAGATAGAAGGAGAGTAACAAGTTCCAGAAAAAGAAAACAGTGAGGGAGAAGACACATAGGAAGAATACAAACATGATGATTGCGAAACACACGAAAAGCAAGGAGATGGGGGAGACATAGCAGTAGAGGTAGAAGGACAAAATGGGGATCAAGGAGACGATCATGAGAATGGGAATGAAAAAAGCGAGCATGAATTGGAAGAAGGAGAGCAGGAAGAACAGAACAAAATGATTGAAGCCACCTAACCGACACAGACATAATGTCAGACACATTGGTTGTATCCGAGTTGGAATATAATAACAGTGAAGAAACAAATTTCCCTGGTGTGGCAAGACAGTCATATCGTCTGATGCAAAGATGGCAGGCTATGAACAGATGTCCGTACAAACAGATCTGCTAGTTGCAAACATCTTAGCTGACATAATTGGCAGCACCAGCAACACAGTATATGAAGAGCCATCTAAAGCACACTCTGGATCAGTACCAGAAGCTGGTGATACAATGCCTAGTCCTAGACAACAATCACAAACAGCCGAAAGCAGTGAGATCAAGAATCTCACTGAGGAGCGTGAAAGGGCAAATTCATTAGTCATCCAACTCACTAAGGAGAAGACAGAATTACAAGCGCAGATCAAAAGGATGGCTATTGAACTTGAAAGGACGTTGGCATAAAACAACATCATAAACAAGCAACGGCTTGAAACTGAGCAAATGATCACCAGCTTACTAAGAGAAAGGGACGATCTCTATTGTTGGTTGAGCAATTGACAAAGGAAAAGACTTCGCTTGAAACACATAGTGTGGACACAAATCAGACTTTAGAGGAGTCAACTCAACTGGTCAACTCCCTCAAAGAGCAACTGAAACACACCATCAGTGTGTCAGATGTACAGTCCTCGAGAGCTACAAATGCAGAAAATGAGGTAAAGGGCCTAAAGAAAAAGTTGATTACTCTGGAATCAAACAACTTGAAACTGCAATAGCTCTTGGGGGAAATGATAAATGATTATACAGAGAAAGGATTGCAATGGGCTGGGAAGACTCTAGATGATATCTTCGAGCCTACAAGAAAAACTAATACACAACAATAAGGGTTTAAAATGGCAGAGAAAGCAGCGAAGGAGGCTGCAACTGATCGTAATGTTGGAGAAAATGTACCTGAGGTAATTCAGTGACACGACCATGCTTGTTTAGATAATTTTTGTTTGCATTGAATTCATGCTTTGCCTATCTATCAAATTTATCTGACTTCTGTATGAACTTTTAACAATTCTCTTTAAATTATCTGACTTCTGTATCATTTTATCTAACTTTCTAAAAATTTATCTGACTTCTGTATTAACTTATAGAACTTTTCATTAAATTTATCTGACTTCTGTATGATTTTATCACAGTATCATCAAATTTATCTGATGTTATATTAAATTTATCTGCCCTTCTACAACTTCTAATTTGATTAATCTATATTTTTATAATTGAAATATTGATCAGCTCATGTCGTTTGATGCACCATCAAAGCCAATTAAGGAGGTGAAACAGCCCTCCATGGTGAAACGAATATAAAAAAGAACAGCGACAAGGAAGATGAACCCAACAGCTGCCCCCTTCACACTCCCAAAAAATGCAGTCATTAAGCTTATGAATGCATCTGACATAGAAAAGCTAAAGGAGATTTATGAAGCTGAGGGCAATGCGTAAGTAACATACCTATGCACCTAACCAACACAACTGTTGAATTTAAGATACATTAATGAAAATGTAGACTAATTGAGGACTTTATGCAATTGCATTTGCAGAGCGCTCGTTTGGGGAGGTCAGGGCATACAAGTTGTATCTTATAAGGACATCATTGCAGTTCTCAGCAGAGCAGAAATGTCAAGCACTGTAAGTATCACAACACAGAAACATTGACAAAATATTCCTACATTTTACACAAACATAATATGGTCGTGTTCACACTATATGCCTAACATTATGTGCTTCCAATTGAACAGATTATTGACTGCTACTCTGAGTTGCTATATAGAGAATAGGGTGAAATCCAAGAGCAACTCACAACTGTCCAACACAAAGAAATGCTGCCTTGAGAGAAATCATACTTCATAACAAGTTTATGCTGGGTAAAAAACAATAACTGTGTTAACTGTGTCATCATTTACTTTATTTTTATATATCATAAATAGTTACTAAACATGTCTTAATGTAGAAATTTGTTACTTCCCCGTCGTCGGAAATGATGGAAAAGATACTGCACCCTCAGATCTCCCTAAGCAGAACTGCAGACCATAGATTCGTGCTTTTTCCGATGAATTCAAATGGAAAAAGGAAGGATGTTGAGCCCTTCCACTGGACACTGTTGGTGCTGGATCAGAAAGAAGGAGATTGGCTACATTACAACTCCTTACGACCAAGATCACCTAAAACAGTCGATCATTACTTTGAGGATGCATGAATTCCGGTATGTGTCACTTACTTAGTCATTATTTATACGATGGTCTCCGTAAGAATAAACGAAACTGACCCAAAATACGGAATATTTTTTATTCTGCAGAAACAGTATGTGGAGAACTACAATTATGTCAATGTTGAAGAGACACAGCCATATGTACCTCCATTGATAAGCATGGAAGACGCCCCACAATAGAAAATGGGCTCATAAGTATCATTGTGCAACTACAATAATTCAATTGACTTGACAATGACTTATTTACAATCGACTAACAATAGCATGTCCTGTTTTAGTATTGATTGCGAAGTGGTCGTTTGTTATCTTATTGTTAGACCCCGACCCAGACCTTTACGATTGGTGTGCGATTAGTATGTGTTTAGTCCTAAGTGGGTTTAGTTGTTGTTTGGTTAGAAGTAATTAGTTTTAGTCTTGGACATAGCTTTGGGAAATTTGAGAACGTTTAGTATTAATTAGACACACTCAAGAAGGCCTGAGTGCACGTGTGAGCTTGGGAAGATCGTATCGATTTCCATGTGATTGTGATCTTGATTTCATTTGAATGATTTTTCTATGTGCTACAACTTTCGTTTTAAGCCCATTCATGTTTGAAGCCCAAAAACCCATGTTTTGGCCCAAAGAGGGTAAAATTGTCTTTTATGTACAAATCTGGACACAATTTTCGAGATCTCAAAACCATGTCAAAAATATACTTTTTGGAAACTAGATTTTTCGACGATCGTTTTATCCTTCTTCGTCGAAGTCATCCGAGGCTCACAAGATCATGTTTTGGTCACTTCAAGATTCAGCTGGTTTGGGGCCCATTTCCATCACTAAAGCCCTTTCTCCCTCTCTTTTCACTCACTTTACCAAATCTCTGCAAGTTCTTGACCTAGGGCTGAAATCCCTCTTGTGTCTTCCATCTTCCTCACCTTGCATGACATAGCTAGAGATCACCAAAGGAAATTCGGAGAATACCATCTTCTTCATCTCTTTGCAAGCTTTCCATTGATACAAGTTTCTTGGAGCTTCTTGTGGAAGAAGCTCCACATTTTCATCCTTCTCTCTTGTTTGACCTTCTCTAGGTAAGAGCTTCCACTCATGTCTTTCATAGAGTTACCTTGGTTCCTTAAGATCATGTTTTTCATGTTTGCAAACCCTTTTGTTAAAATGGGTTCTTTGGTTCCATTCTTGAGTGAGTTTGTGTGTTTTCTCTTGGGTTTTCTTGTAGTGTTGGCTTAACTTTTGAGTGAAGTGCTTGGAGAGGATTGTTAGCATTGGTCAAGGCAAGTAATCTCTATAGGATCTTTGTGCATGTGTATTTTAAGCTACATTGTTGTTTTGGGAATTTTGCATACAAATATGTTTACAAGCTTCATGATCATGTTCTCTTCGGATTGAATGTTTAAGATTTGGAAAAAAATATGTGTTTTGTCCCTTGGAGAGCATGTAGGCTCAGGGAGTGCAGGTGGAATGAGGAACAAGAAGAAGGGAAGAAAGAAATGCGATAATCTGCACTGAACTGCATTTCCCGTGCAGTTTCGATCAGCCGTCGGTCAGCTGGCGGCTAACCGAAATCCCCATTTCGATTAACCGCGAGCCGACCGAGTTCGGCGGTTCCCTTTCCAGAAGCTGACATTTCGCCAGGGAGTTGCCGTCAGCTTGTCGGTCAGCGAGCGGCTATCCGCCATACCCCATCTCGGCTAACCGCTTGCCAACCGCGCGTTGTCGGTTCCTTTTCCCGAGAGCTACATTTCCGACTGGGTTTCAGCGGTCAGCCCTACGGTCATCTCACGGCTAACCGCCAGGTCTCAGTTCGGCTAACCGTAAGCTAACCGTAGTCTTTTCGGTTCCTTTTCCAAAGCGCTGCGTTGGACCTGGATTTCCAGCGGTCAGCTCGTCGGTCAGCTGGCGGCTAACCACCAGACCTTAGTTCGGCTAGCCGACACCTGACCGCGAGGTGACCGAAGTTGGCAGATTTCCAGTTTTGAAGAGTTTTTGCAAGAAGGAAAACTAGAACATGTTAAGTGGCCTTTAGCTTGATGTTATGCACGCGAAACCCTAGATGTTCTTGAACTCCTGGGGCACCAATTCTGTTTTAATTCCAACATCTGGGCTTCGGCTGCACAACGATCAACCCAAGGTCCTTGCATGAACTTGATAGGCTTTGTATTCGTACTTTGGTTTTTGATATGATGAATATCATCGTGTACTCGTTTTGAAGTTAAGTACAAGCTAGTTTTGAAGACGTGTTTCAAGAAAAAGGGGATCACTTCCTAAACGTGTTATGCATATTAATTATGCCCTTGCTAGTCGTGTTCATCGTGTTTTGATAAGTGGTTTCCCCCTTTTTATCTCGACAAGTTTTGATAGTGCTTCGCGTGTTTTGTGCATCCATGAATTAAGTAAACACCATTGAGCTTAGATTGCCCTTTCGGTTTGATCCACTGTCTGGGGGTCTTTAAACATGTGGACTGTCTGCAGACTGGTCATGTATTTATTACACATCGTGCGTGTCCGGTTCCGCGGCCGAAATTCCCATCTTTGTGGGAAATCGTGTCGTGCTTATATTATGTATATCGTGCTTGTCGTGCGTGCTTGCTCTTTTCATTATATAAATGATAGAGAAAGGATGGGCTCTTTGTGGATTGTAACTATTCATGATATATATTGTAATCATGCTAGTTTGTTCTAGTATCTCAGCTCAGCTCTTTATTTCTACAAATGTGCCTCAGTCATGATAGTATTTTTAAATCAAGTATTGCTTATATGTTTTCCTAAACATTATTGTTCATGCTTGCTCCTACATTGATTACCTGCCAAACCGTCGTGTTTGACCCTTGTTTGTTGGTGCCCAAGTGCAGGAGACGTTACCTTTGAGGAGGAGCGTCAGGAGGAGGCTTGTGAGCCAACCCCTGTGAGAGAGTGGCAACCCGACGATGTCATCTAGACGTCGGGTGGGTTCTTGAGTTTCTTCACCTTTTGTCTTGGGGTTTCTTTGCTATTATTTTGAGAAGTGTATTGGCCTCTATTGGCCTCTTATGGAACTGTAACTAAACTTAAATTACCTTCTTATTCGTCTTGTAACTTGAACTATAATGGGAATGCCTTGTTAGCTTCTTTCTTTGATACTATGCCTTGTGATATTAATTGTTAGAGCACTTAAAGATTTATTGGTGCTCATCTTGATGTGTTTTGCTACACGCTTCCGCAACCGTGCACATGTGAGTCAGATTCCACGTGTCTTTGGGAATCCTCACCGCGGGAACCTGTGGGAAAACAGTAAGTATATCATCTACAACGTCGCGGGCCCGGGATCTCGTTCCGGGGTCGCGACACTTATGAAGCAACTTACTCATAAACAAGTAATTGCTTCGAAGCCGCCACAGCGCGTCAATGACGGATTAAGGGCAGAGATAGTAAGCAAGTGAAAGTCCAAGAACGAATCCTAGAGGGGGGTGAATAGGGTGAGCTCAATGTCCTAGACCAATTTTAATTCTTTTAGCTTTTAAGTCTCTTATGCTTTGAAGAAAAATAATGAAATCAATCAAGAGAGCATAATCCATAGAATGAAAGCATAAAGACAATCACCATAACACAAGCACATATAGTGGTTCGGCCAAATTGCCTACATCCACTCCCGGTACACCTACTGGTATTCACTAGCTTCAATTAAGGTTTAGGATCACCTCAAACCTTACAATCAACACTATGCTTTTCAAGGCTAAGCATAAACCTTTACACCATATGCTTTTCAAGGCTAAGCATAAACCTTTACAACATACAATTTTTCTCTTAAGAAATATGCCTAAGAATGCATTGATTAAGAGAACTATATGAGTGCAAAAGAGTGCCTCTAAATAGGCTCAATAGAAAATGAAAACCTCAACTTCTAGAGACATGCATATGTATGACAAAGTTTATGAAAAATGCATTTACTAGAAATTATTCTTTCTCCTTTTCAAAAGATACAATCTTGAATGATGCAAAGATGATAATCAAATGATTGAGAAAGAGTGGGTTGTCTAACACATGAGTTTAACAAGGTGAACTAACTTGATTTCAAAGAAGACAAATTAAAGTCTAACAAGTTTATGTTGAAACAAGAAAACAACTTCATGTGTTACAAAGACAATATGTTGTATTCATAGCATGTGAGATTTCTGAAGTTTTAAGCATGTTATGAAGGACAACATTTCAATAGGAAAGCAACTTGTTAATTATGCATTAAAAGAAATCAAAAGAGTGAAACAAGACATGATTTTAAAATGCTTAGGATTAAAGAAAGCACACCCATTTGAAGATCAAAGGTTGAACAAAGGGAATGACTTCATAATCCTTGCAAAGATGCTCTTGAGAAGTTGCTAATCCTTGGCCTCAAAAGTCCCTCCAATGTCAGCAACTTTCTTCAACCAAAAAGCCACTTTTTATAAAGAAAAAGTTGCCAACGGCTAGTCCCCGGTCAACCTGGAAACAGGTCTCGGTCGACCGGGAAAGCACAATGGTCATATTTCTGACCGTTGGAAGGCTACTGCTCAAAACTGCATTTTAGAGCTGCAGTGTTCCCGGTCGACCGGCTACCCTAGCCCGGTCGACCGGCGACACTGGCAGAACAGCCCAAAAATCTGAAAATTTTGAGAAATGCAGCTATGAAGGGTACCTCTCCAGGGGACTTTGAGGAACATATCCAAGCAAGAATTCATGACTGAAAGAAGATGAAAACTGAATATTTAAAGCCATGAAAACTCCAAAACAAAATAATGATTTTAAATAAAGAAGCTTTGGAAAGCTTGGATTTTTTTTTAAAACAACAACTCCATGATCTTAAGAGGTAAACTGAATTTGAAAACCATGCATAGCAAATGATAAAAACAAAGATTAAGAAGGAGAACTATGCATGATGATCCTGTGAATAAAACCATGAATGAATGAGAGGACAAGCTTTATGAAAGTGAATGCATCCTATCAAATTGCAACAAAACAAAAACTCTAACAGCAAGTTCCTAAATGACAAGCATTGCAGCTGGACAATTGAAAACTACCACACCAGGCAACAAGCTGCTGATGATGACTTTGAAAACTGACGAAAAAACTACAGCAATGAGACAAACAAGTTGTTTTCAATCAAGTTGATGTCAAATAGAAGTCGGAACATTTGAATGTAAATCTTTTTATATGAAAAGTGAACGAGCAACAGACTTGTGAATGTATTTTTTTGGTTCACATGAATGTTGGATAAACATTTTTGTCAATGTAATTCTCACATTTGTGAATGAATGTAAATGGAATCTTCTTGTCAATGTCTTCGTACATCAGCACTATGCAATCATTTTATCTAATTTCACAAACAAGTTGTTTTCAATCAAGTTGATGTCAAATAGAAGTCGGAACATTTGAATGTAAATCTTTTTATATGAAAAGTGAACGAGCAACAGACTTGTGAATGTATTTTTTTGGTTCACATGAATGTTGGATAAACATTTCTGTCAATGTAATTCTCACATTTGTGAATGAATGTAAATGGAATCTTCTTGTCAATGTCTTCGTACATTAGCACTATGCAATCATTTTATCTAATTTCTGGTGAAATTTTAGCTGACTTCTGACAGAAATTATCTGAGTTCTGACTGAGATTATATCAGTTTTGGATGAAATTACCTAGGTTCTAATTGAAATTATCTGACTTCTGAATCAAATTATCTGAGTTTTGGATGAAATTATCTGACTTCTTAATCAAATTATCTAAGTACTGGATGAAATTATCTGAGTTCTGAATCAGATTATTTGAGTCCTGGGTGAAATTATCTGAGTTCTGCATCAAATTATCTCAGTCCACGGTGAAACTATCTGAGTTCTGCTACATATTTAGCTGAGTAATGTGATTGCTCTATCTAGCTAATGATTCCAGATAATCTCAGTTCTAATGCAATTTCAATATCAATTTTCAACAATGACTAAATGATTTAGAAACATTTGAAAGTAACTACTTATAAAAGCAAGAGCACATTAAACAACATTAAAGGGAATGTCAATTTGACTTATTATTCACTAATCAGAATTACATCAGAGGTATCAACAATATTACACTTAAGCTAAATTCAACATCTAATTCAATGAAATGTCAAAGAATAGGCTCCTTGCACAATTTCTTATTGTGGCTGCCAATTTGACCACACCGCCCACATTTTATTTGCCATGTGATCTCCCCTCTTGACAAGATCCTCCTTTTTTGGGCCTGCCAGTTGGTCATTTAACAACAGGTGGGAGAATAATGGCTTCAGCGCCTTTTGTCTCTGGCATTTCTACGGTTGGAATTGGGAAAATCTGCTCTTCATATGAAGACCTATATGTATGAGTGTGAAAATAATAATCAACAAAGTGACTCAAGTCCTTTCCACTCTTTTGAATCGCAGCGCAAGCATGGGCGCAGGGAAACCCATTGATCTGCCACTAATAACAGGAACATATGTGATTAAAAATGTCAATGGTCACTGACGGGTAATAGTGCACATCGTAAACAATTTCACTCGAATGGCTGACGGTCCACGTCCTTCCAAGCCGGATAGCAGCATCAAGCCTCTTATCCATGTCCAGGCAGATGACTGACTTCCATCTGCTGGAAACTTCATTCATATTAGCCATCTGCTCCATTATTTGAACCATTATTGTGTCAACCATCTTTGTAATTGGAAGATGGCGAGCTTCTCTAATCCATGAGTTGAAAGATTCAACAGCATTCGAACACATCTCACCATACCGCTGTCCCTTAAAATATGCATTGCTCCATCTTTCATGAGGCAATCCACAAAGAAATTTGTCTACATTGGAACTACCTTCACTCCTCAACGACTGTAGCTTTGCATGGAAGGCAGCAATGGTTGGCGCATATGCACATTCCCGAAGCATCATAACCATTCTCTCTCTAAATTCATTAGTGTAACCACCAGACAACTTGTCCCTCAAATTTGCCTTAAGGTGTTGAGGCAATACGCATGATGGGCAAAATGAAATACCTTTGAGACAACCTCTATTAGACTTGGATTTCTGTCGGAAATAAAAGTAATAGTGCGATCCAACAATATAACTTTCCTTAAATTCTGCAAAAACCATGTTCAATTGTCCTCCGTCTCTGAGTCCACCACCGCAAAAGCAAGGGGGAACAAACATGTCGCATGAATTAAAAAAGTTTTATATTTCAGATACTATTCAGAAAATCAAAACATGGTGATCATTAATATAAAAATAAATAAATGTGTCAATAATATCAGAAAAAACAACATTACGACTTACCTTGATTCCCATTCTTCCCAGTTGCTGCCAACATGTTTCCCTTGTATCTGCCTTTTAAAAAAGTACCGTCCAGAAATAACAAAGGATGAATATGATTAAAACCAACACTTGAAGCATAGAATGACACAAAGAGACGCTTGAAACACATAGTTGATTGGTCATAATCTAGCACAAAGAGGCTTCCTGAATTTACCTCCTCCGCCACCTTAATATACCAACGAAGATGGTCAAAAGATAGGGACGAATCACCATACAGCTTATTTCTAGCCCTTTCCACACCCCACCATGCATGATGATATGTAATGGTAAGCCCATAATTTGCCTTAAAGTGGTGCACGACATTAATGGGTCTGGTGAGCGGCTTCTCACTGATATGATCCATTATTAAATCTACAACTGTCTAAAAATTCATACGGCTGTTCTTTGACGTTCGAACTGCTGCACCACATGTATGCTCATTGTTTAATGTCCTGATACAAAAATGGCCACTCGACTTTTCAATAGATGCATGAACATGCCATCTGCATCCCATTGAATGACTGCGAGAGCATTCAGCTGTCACCCTCACCTTATCATTTTTCACATATACAAATTCAAACCCAACCTAAATCGAATATCTACATAGGACACTTCTAAAATCCGCAATACCACCCTCAAACCTCTGCCCCACATCTCTAATACCACTTGCCCAGCCGGAAGACAGCAACATCTTTTCCTTGTGTGTACAAAATTGTGGAAGAAGATCTGTCTCTATGTCTATATCCTCGTACCCCACTAATGGTAGGCCATCTTCAGCTAAATCACCACAATTTTCCTCTTGATCATCGTCCTCTGATTCCTGCGATGCTGATACAAATACATCAAATGTTCCCAATCCCATTGAAGAAGCCAGCATGGACAAGCTCAGTAGATCTGAATTGCTGTCCAGCAAGCACTTTGAGTGGCCAGGCAACGCATAAGTCAAACAAACCATGTTCACTGAAAGATTTCTCCACTTGTTACAAACTTGACGCATCAAACCATCATAACTCATACTCCGACTCAAATGAATAACGGCTGTAAACATGCCATACTTACAAAGAAGCAATAACGGCTGTAACATCTATAAAAAAATAAGATTCAAGGGATATAAATGGTCATTATCATTGCAAAAAGTATGCATAATGCAAAAAACAAACATGATATCTGCAAATCTATTTGAGTTTTTATGAAAACTCTGTGAAATTATCTGGATTTTCAGAAGTGAACTTAGATAAATTCAATATAGAACTCAGATAAAATCAATACAGAACTCAGATAAATTGTACAGAACACAGATAAAATTGTATAAACTAATATATGATAGTCAGATTAGTTTGATCCTAAAGTCACATATCTTTGATTACATGACTTGTTCCACAATGCAGCACTCAAAAAAACTAACTAATAAGACTAGAAAATAATTCAGGCTCTAACAAATCTAAATACATGATGGCCAAGAATTAAATATAATAAAAATCAATTCTACATCAACAAAAGTCATACAAATTGAATTCTTCATTAATAACAAAACTGGTCATTATCATTGTAAAAACTATGCAGAATGTAAAAAAAAAAACATGATCTCTACAAATCTATATGAGTTTGTGCCAAATTTGCATGAAATTATCTGGATTTTCAGAAGTGAACTTAGATAAATTCAATACAGAAATCAGATATTTTGTATAGAACTCAGATAAAATTACACAAACTAAGATTTGTCTGATTAACAGTCAGATAAATTTGATGCTAAAGTCACAAATCTTTGATTACATGACTTCTTCCACAATGCAGCTCACAAATAAGACTGGCAAATAAGTCAGGCTCGAACTAAGAGGCAGTGAAAAGATCTATCTTCTCTCTCGTTAAGTTTCTACATTCAGATTCAAGATCAGAAACAATTGCAGTTTGAAATTCAAAAAACGAGATCTGCACTGAATTACAGGGGCATATCAGTAATAACTTCCACGCTTATGCACTTAAATCGTGGCTAAATAATCGTGACACGTTGGGGACCACTCCATTACATGCTGCGACATTTACAGGGGCAAATTAGTCCTAAAAATTGAAACCGTGTGGATATAGGGACCTCAGGCTGCAAACAGTCTTGTTGCTTGGACCAGAACCTTTAAAAAGAATTCGCCTGGACTGGAGGCTGAAAACATTCAATTCTAGGGACCTTTCACTAATTATCTAAAAAAAACGTGCAAAAAAAAAAAGAAAAAAAAAGAGAAAAAAATACACATGAAAAAAAAAGAAAACAAAAGAGAGAAATGAAAAGGAAAAAAAGAAATTTCGACTTCTACATGGAATTTCTTGTGAAGGAAGAAAACTTACTTGAAGCCATGGATGGAGAAGAAGAAAAAGAACTTGAAGATTCTTGAAAAAGAAGAGGAGTTCTTGATCTTGGAGCACTCTTGGAGACTTTTTGCAAAAAGAAAGCAACAAGGGCAAGAGATCCAACCTCCTTCGCTTTTATAGAGGAGAGCAAACCAAAAGAGGGAACAAGGAGAAAACCAAGGAGGTAATTGTTAAAAACTAGCAACTTTCCCAAAAGAAGAGATCCTTTGAGAAATTCACTCCAAAAAAGGGGGAATGAGAAATATTCTCTCCAAAGAAAGATACTTTGAGAAAATCTCTCTCCAAAAACAAGGAAACATGAGAGATTCTCTCCAAGTAAGGATTTTTTTTAGATATTCTGTACCCACAAGAGATATTTTTAGATGTCCTCTACAAAATGACACCACTTGAGATCTAAGCCATCTCCAAAGCTTAAGATCCCATGGGTTAGCCTATATGAGCCAAGTTTTACCACTTAGGCACTACAAGGGGCTTCCTATCAAAAACTTTCTTTGCCAAGAGCATACAAAATGGTTCCATGCCTCTCTTGAGTTGATTGAACCATCCAAAAAATAGAAAGCCTCATGAGTTTCCAAAAATTCAAACCATTAAACCTCATGAACCAAATTAAGCCAAAATCTTGAAATT
Source organism: Cinnamomum chago (assembly GCA_038049695.1). Lineage (NCBI taxonomy): Eukaryota > Viridiplantae > Streptophyta > Magnoliopsida > Laurales > Lauraceae > Cinnamomum > Cinnamomum chago. The sequence goes on from CP142456.1 coordinate 55,277,043, forward strand.
GACATTTCACAAAAAAAACCAAACTATGGTCCCCTAACTCGCCACATACAGCTTGTTAGGTCACAAGGCCAAAACCAAAAAAAAAAAAAAAAAAAAAACAAATCCTGAACCCTTAGCTCGCCACATATAGCTTGTTAGGTCATAAGGTCAAAACCAAATCTGACCCCTCAATTTGCCACATACAGCTTGTTGGGTCACAAGGTCAAAATAAAAAATCAAACCCTGACCCCCTAACCTGCCACATACAACTTGTTAGGTCACAAGGTCAAAAACCAAAAAACCTCTTGACCGCCTAATGTGCCACATACAGCCCTTAGGTCCACAAGGTCAAAAACAAAATCCAAAACCCAAATCCGATTCCCTCATGCCATTTTCAAAACTTTGCCCTGAAATGGTACGTGGTCCCTCTCACTACCATAAAAATCCCCTTGGAAACTCAAAAGGCTATCCAAAAAAAAAAAAATGCTCAAAGACTCTTGGTCAAGTCAGAAGCTCTCCTTCAAATTTCTCTTCGAGGCACATCGACTCCAAAAGCTACTCGTCGCTGTACCTCGAGGGGGCATTTGTTGACACCAAAAAAGTCACTTTGCCTTTTCAACTTCAAGAAGCCACATGAAGCCGCATCCTACAGCAAAACAGGCAATACTACTTCAAGCATCAGATCTTGTCAGAATCAAACAAAAACTGCAAGATCCTTCAAGGCAGCCAAAAGAAGGGTTCACATGAAGTTTCAGGCCATTCCAACATCATTTGATCCAACTTCACTCCTTTGGCAGCCAAACAGGTGCTCCTAGCGGCGACGGCGTCGAAGACATCAAAACTTCGATCAAAGCCTACGGATGGTCTCAAAATACCTCCAAAAGGCTCCATGCCAAATTTCAAGTCAAACCGACAACTTTTGACTCTCCATCAACCCTCGAGCAGTGAAACCAAGCCTCTCAGTGGTGAGAACCACCGAAACTATTACTCATCAAACAGAGCACATAGGTGGCTTCAACATGCTTCTAAAGGGCTGCACGTCAAATCTCAGGTCATTCCGACAACGTTTGACCCGACTTTGACGCTCTGAAATAAAATCAAGGCTACCAGCGACGGGGCAACCCGGGACCATGACATCCAAATCGGAGCCAAAGGATCGTCTCAAAATGACTCCAATAGGCGCCCTGTCAAATTTCAAGTCGATCGAAAATCAGTTGACCGTACATCAAAGCGCGACATCTTCCTTGCGATAAAATTGAGTCTACTGGTGACGGGACCCCACACGGCTTCAAAACTCAGATAAAAGCCCATGGCTGGTCCTATCTACTACTCAGGAGGCTTCACCTTAAATTTCAGGTCATTCCGACATCGTTTGACCTAGTTTCGACTCTTGACGGAAAATCGGCTATAAAGTCTTCGGCTTCTCCAAAAAATAGGAAACTTTGTGCTCCGATTTGTATGGCTTCTCGTCGGGTTTTCTTTATTAGAATCAAGCTAGTAAATGAGGAGAAATGTCAAGAAAAATACAGGAGAAAAAAGCATCGAAAAAGATCGAAAAAACGGCCGAGAAACGGTGACCGGAAGGGGAAGAATCCCCATGGTCGCCGGCAGCGACCTCGGCCCATGGTCACCGGAGGCAACCCCATCCCATGGTCACCGGCAGAAATGGAAATGAATGTTGTTTGCATCTTTGCTTATTTAGTTATATTCTTTTTATATGCAAATGTCAATTGGTTCCATGTATGGTTGTGATATTAGTTATATTTGTAGAAACCATACTAGAACTCAAATCCATCCTATATGCCTTCTAGTCATTTCTTTTTGGATGGTTATGATGTTGATTCATGTGTATTCTCTAAGTGATGTCATCCTTATACATGTTTTCAACTTCATAGTAGTGTTCTTGATCATATGAAATTCTTTGAGATCCACTCCTTGTTTTTCATAGTTATATCTATATGTTTGATGGATATCTTAGTAGTAGAATTCATATGATTTTGACACTTTGAAAATTGCATGCATTTCCAAGAGTATATCCTTTTGCATTGCAATTTCTCTTGTTCATCACAATGCTTATTAGTTATATCATTAAAAGTGATGAATATCCATTTATGTTGCTTCATGGAATTTTGTGTTTGTCACATCTTTGCTATTAATCATGTTGTCATATTCAATTGGTTTCATTTGGTATAATTTTCCATTGATTTCATATCCGATTGATGTCTTATCTTGTGCATGTGATAGACCTTGTGTACATTGGATTGAACTTACTAGTTATATGTTTTTGTTCCATGTTACACTCCATTAGCATCATAATTTTTATGTTGCCACCTCTCTTGTTCATATAGGTAAATCTCATGACCACCATGTTTACGTGTTCATAATATTGGTTGGTTAATTGTTGAGGTAGGCTTCATGTTTGAAATTTCGTTTCACTCATCTTGCACTTAATAGTCATATTTATTGATTGAATGAAATGATTTCAAAACTTTCATCGCATATGATTTTCATAGTTAAATTATTTAATGCTATGTTTAAGTAAACCCCATTTCATCATGGATAGCTCTAATTTGGATTTTTCTTAATAGTTATATTTTTAAATCCATTTTAAAGTGATTGTTTTAATAGAATTATCCTTGAATCTCAATTGGTATTCTTTATTTTTCCAATTGATATCCATGATCGCTTTTCCCATTGACCTTACTCTTTTGGTAATTTGATCATTTTGTGCACTATAGTTAAATGTATCTAATCTTTCTCTTGAAGTTGACCCTCAATTGGTTAAACCATATTCTTCTTGAACTAAATAGTTATATCTTAGTCAACTTGTTGACAAAAGGAGAGAATGGATTGAGGGGGAGTGTAAACCTTCATAGGAAGTATTAGTTTTGATCAAATTCACCCTTGGATTGACTTTGAACCCTTAGAGATTAATTCCACATATGATAACCTGTTATGTATTTCATTTTTTATTTCTTTTGTTAACAGGTGCTACTAAAAGGTATTTTCCTTGTTTCATGTGTGTAGGTACCTTTGCAATTTAATGACAAAGGGGGAGAGAGCATTCAAGTTCTCAAAAGGGTGAAGAGAATGTCCAAGCTTCCTAAGGGGAGATATTATATGATCTTCTACAGGGGGAGAGAATGCATATCTTGCCAAAGGGAGAGAGAGACATGGTCAAAGGGGGAGAGGTGAAAGAAGAAAGCTTGGGAGCTAAAGAAGATGCTTGGCTAAAGAAAGAAAGATTGAAGAATGATCAAGCACCAAGCATCAAGAAGATTGAAGAAAAAGTCCAAGAGCCCAAGCTAAGAAAAGAAGCATCCAAGAGATTTCAAGAGTTGTCCAGCTTAGGGGGGGCTGAAGACTTAGTGTGTAATATTCAGTGGTGAGTGAGTTGCCATCAAATTGCAAAGGGGGAGATTGTTAGGAATTTTGTGTATTGCAATTTGATGGATGCATTATCATTCTAGCATCATTTGAATTTACACATATGCATTGATTTAGAAAATCTTGAAATCTTGATTTATACATGCATTGGTTTTTAGACTTGAAGAAATATTGATTTATGCATGATTTGTTTTTAATCTTCAATGTAATTGTTTTAGAAAAAGAATTTCTTAGAAATCAAGCAAGCCATTGGATTTAAAGTTTCGAATCATTTTAGGTTTTTTGTGTTTCATGTTTTTAAACATCTTAGTTTGATTTAAAACATGTTTCCAAGCTTGATTCATTGGCCCAAAAATCCCCTCCAAGAAAAACCTTCAAATTTGCAAAATATAGGATTTTTGGTCCCAGGGGGTCGACCTACAGTGTGGCCGGTCGACCGGGTCCCCGACACTGCAGGTCGACAGGGTTCCTGAAGCACCAACGGTCAGAAATATAGCCGTTGTGTGTACCAAGTCGACCCGGGGGTCATGGGGTCGACCGGGCCAACTAGCCGTTGGACTGTTTTTTGCTTTAAAGTCCATTCTTTTCCCATCTTTTGAAAGGCTTGTTGGATGAACTTTTGAGACCATTTTGGAGCCTAAGAAAGCGGAATGAAGTGTTAAGGCTAGAAAGCTTTTGGAAATCAAATGATTGAACTTTTAAAAGGTATATCTTACTTATTGTTTTGATTTCCATTTCAAATGAAATCCATGCATGTTCAAATCTTTGTATCTTTATTTATACATGATTTCTAGCTTTTAAAGAGATGTTTAGCAAACTCAATATCATCTTTGGTAAATTAGATTGGTTTGCAAACTCTCTTGACTAAATCACATGCATTCTTAGATTTTAACATTCATACAACTTGTTTTAGCTTATTTCTTTAAGTTGTTTGAATCTTTCATGTGATTAGTATTAATCTTCAATCATCATTTTCTAAGCTTTGATTTTAAAATGCATTAAGCATTCATTTAAGAGCTTCATTGTAGAAATTGATTGAAGTAAAGCATTCATACACTTGTGCACACACTTTAGCCTCTTTTAGTGTATGTTTGTAATTTGAATTACACTTTCACATCAGCCTACTTAAGAGGCATTTTATTTGTGCTTAAATTGTATCTCTTAGAGTGTTCTTGAAGAGACACCTTCTTAGAGAAAAATCTTCATTTGTAAAGGTTATTGCTTAGCCTTAGAAAAGCACTTTGTAAAGGTTATTGCTTAGCCTTGAAAAGCATCTTGTAAAGGTTGTTGTTGAGCCTAAGAAAAACAACATTGTAAAGGTTATTGCTTAGCCTAGTAAAAAGCATAATTAGTGGAAATCCGGTGGGGTGATTGGATCACAAGCCGGTAGTGGACGTAGGCATTGAGGCCGAACCACTATAAATCTTTCTGTAGTGGTGCTTGCTTTTGTGGTGATTGTTTATATTAGCTTCCGCATATTGTTTGATTTATCATCACATGTGACTAGTTTATGTTAAGGAATTAAAATTGGTTTAAATTGGTCATATTTGTAGCACACCCTATTCACCCCCCCCCTCTAGGGTTCGGATCCCCGGACTTTCAAAATCGACCGATTTCCGTCAACATTTCGGATCCGCCGTCAAGTGCATGAAATCATCATTGATCGCTCTAAGATCGCCAACCGGTTGACCAAGAAAGTACACTTTCTGTCTGACCGATCGAGAAATCGACAAGACAGATGTGACCGGCCCACTAATATCAACCAATGTCTGAAGTTGCATCGCCATCCGACATCAAACAACATGTAGATCCAACGGCGATCGTCACAAGAATTCCAAAAGATGCGGCACGGCCCGCGGCTTTTCAAATGCCCTGGCGACCACTTAATGCTATTAATTGACCCGTTTTATGAAAACCTAATGCGGTCATTAACCCATTATTTTGGACGGCCCAATCAAAATCAAGCAAATGGGAGTTACAAATTTAAGTAATCATGGTATTAAAACCATGAAACTCCCCTCATCATGGAGATTAAGGGTGATTAAATGCCCATCATTCTCCACCGGCCAATCACAAGCCAAGGAAAGAAGTTACAAAATCAAGAATTAAAACTTGTAACTCTTCTCATCATGGAGCACCAATGCCACCAATGCTCATAAACCCACCTTATGGCGACTAAAAGCCTATAAAAGGGGGGCCATTCCAAAAAAAAGAACGCTGGAACCCGCCCCAGAAAAAGTCAAGAAAATTCCGAAGAATTCTCGAAGAAACTATGCTACTCTGCTGTAGAAGAAACACCACAAGGCCCTTGGGGGGCCATCCCCCCCAAGGTCTCCTCTCTCCTTCTATCCAACATGGCCTAAACACGGCTCTTCAACCCGTTTACTCGGTTTTTCATTGGATATAGGACCTCCCCTTTGTCTTTATCCTCTAAAAAACTGAGGTCCAAGCCAAGCCAAAGAACCAAAGCATCAAGCGTTCTCATCTGAAGGATGATGGCGAAGTCCATACATGACTTGCGACCGTCGATCTGAATGAGTCCCCGTAATCTCCTGAGAAGTCAGGTCTCTTTTCTTACTTTTCAATTGTATTTTGTATTCTTTGTAAAGAGACAAAAAATCACATTTCTTGTCTTTCATTATTGATGAGATTTGTAAATCGCCTTTCACGGCATAAACAGCCTTTGACGGCAAACAAAAATTGCCTTTCACAGCAAACAAATGAAATCGCCTCTTACGGCATTTAAAAAATTGTGTCTATTTCTTAAAATATATGTGCAATGGAAAGTTAGAAAGAAGAATTGATTTCCTTTCTACTTGTGAAGGTGAATCTCCGGATCACCACTTCAAATTCCAAGTAGAATAGAAAATCTGGCATACCCGTACAAAAATGTTGATGACTCGCTTTTCCTCCTCCGCGATAATCCCGGTAGCCCCAGGGGTGGGAAGGAGAGGACGAAAGGTCGAAGCCCCCATCAACCTCTCTAATGGCTAACTCAAGATGGTTAACCAGTGATGGGGCATGTTCCCCTTCTGGCCTATGATTGGAGATGGGGATCGGAACCAGGATGTTATGACCCAGTTGTCTCCTCAGCTTTGTCACATTCTTCCCGCACGTAACACCCCTTACACGGCTTTGAACCTCTGAGGCTGGGGCTGATGCTGTTTAGATGACAGTGCTAAATGAGTTAGTGAACACAAATCATCAAAATTGAGGTGAATTCAGGATTTTAAAAGGTCATGATTTTCTCACCTAGGTTGCTCTCGACTGTTTGAGGACTCAACGGAGGCTGGGATGGCTAAGGCTGGGTCGGCATGGGCTGTGTGGTCAGAGACTGAATCGGCAGAGGCTGGGTGACTACCAAATCAGGGGTTCTCCCTGATCCTCCAGACCGTGTAACTCGAAAATTAGATGGTGGAGGTTGTGTCGAGGCCCCAGGTGTGCTCTCTACACGAGCTAACCTGAGTGCAACTGCGATACTCCGAGCACGTCTCACCCTCTTATCCTAAGGCATATCTGCAATCTAGCTTAAAGCAAAGTGACAAGGAAAATAAATAATTATTAGCAAAAATCAATAATATTAGTAAAGTGAATGTCAGCAATTTACATTAAATGGAAATGGAAATCATTTTAGCATGCGTGTCACCATCAAAACTAATATTTTAAAGTACACGTCATAGACATTCACAGAAAGATTACCTCATCCAATTGAGACCAAGATGTCTTGTCATCTACATCATCATCTTCGGGAGGAATGTAGTTCTCATCCTTATCATTCCCACTAACATTCCTCTTTTCCTTCTCATTTGTCCCTTTAGCCAAACCAAATATAGCACGTGCGGACGGCGGGACCCCTACAGATGCAAGGTTTTCTGCATTCTGCTTAATTTTTTTTCTCTTTAATAAATAATTGGATGCTTGCACTTGACGAGAGAACTCTCCTGGTTTGACCCATTTGTTTCCCTTCATTTGGCATCTTTTGCAACTATGATATATATAAATAAGCATAAAATGTGAAATATAGAAATGTTTTATCCATATATGAACAAATCGGAAGAGAAAATGAAATTGAAGACAATGTCATTATGTAAGACAAGATCTTTATTAATTTACTTAATTGTTACATGTGCAAAACCTGAAACAAACACTACATGTCATATTCCATGTCATCATCTTCTTGACTATGTACATCATTTTCTTCTTCATCTTCGTACTCCGCCAGTGTTTCATCCTCGTCTTGGCCATCCTCACCTGCTAACTCATCACTAAGAACGATCTCAGGACCTATATCATCCCTAAAGTATTGGACACCAGTACCATCGACGAGGACTGGGACAACAAATGTCGTTTCATCCTGCTAAAATGCATCATTAGGCACATCATCATCATCATCATCCCACTTAGCTGGTACATCCCATACTCCCCGAGGCTTGACCCGTTCTACGACTCTCCAATTCTTTCCTCTGCTGGTGTCATTGACGTAGAAGACTTGTGTCACTTGACTTGGTAGGACAAATGGATCATCCGTACACCAACGACCCGTGATATCAATGCTTGTAACATGGTCTTCGATGTTTATCTTGTGCTTGGTACTAGTGTTGTACCATTCACATTCAATTAAGACCACCTTACCCCCATGCCTATAAGACAATTCCCAGACTTTACAGATGTAACCATAGTAGTCATGTTTCTCCCCTTCGTATTCCCCTTCCACGACCAAGCCGCTACTCTGGCTCCTACGACATTTCTAATGGTCTATAGTGTGGTATCGGACGCAATTGCAATCAAACCCCTGGTAAAGATTCACTAGGGATCTAGGGCCATAAAATCTAGCAATTAAAATGATAATATTTTATATGTCTTACACGTTGTTTGAACCATTCTGCAAATTCTTTTCGTTGTATCTGCCCGACATCTCCACCTCTTTGATCTTGCACTAAATTCTTGTGTTCCCTACTCAAGATAGCTTTTAATGAATAAGTAAAAGTAAAGAATGAATAAAGGAGTTAACAAGCAATGCATAAATATGGCTAGATTGAAGCACATACTGTAGATACGGCTCCACCTCGGGGCAATTATTCAGCACAAACCAATGAGCCATGTCACGCTCTCTTTGAGAATGATCATGTGCCCTTGGCATCAGTCTGATGGGATGGATAGTTTATGTGAAGACCGACATCCTCGAGCCACATTCGCCACCATCATCCTAACCCACTACTCAATCAGTCTGCCTTAAATACATTGAATAAAAAGTGAGACACTCTTTGAGAATGTAAGCCACAGCGATCGAACCTTCAGGCCGAGCTCGGTTGCGAACGTACCCTTTTAGGGTCTTCAGAAACCTTTAAACAACCAATGATAACAATTACGATTTTCAATGCAAGGCAATTGCACTAATACATAAATAATTAATCAATGGTCATCAACTATTACCTTTCTATCGGGTACATCCATCGATATTGCACCGGTCCACCAAGCATGGCCTCGCGTGGCAAGTGAACCGATAGATGAACCATCACATCAAAGAAAGGAGGAGGAAAAATCCTCTCCAGCTTGCACAATATTAAAACTATCTGCTCCTCCGATTTTTTCAAATCATCGTGTCTATATGTTTTCGAGCAGAGTTCTTGGAAAAAGTTGCCTAACTCAAGCAATGTTGTACATATATCCTTATTCAAAAAGCCGTGCATGCCAATAGGAAGGATGCGTTGGATAAGGATGTGGCAATCATGGCTCTTTAAACCAACCAATTTATCATTTTTCGAGGTTACACACCTTGAGAGGTTCGCTGCATAGCCGTCTGGGTATTTGATCGACTTCAAGAATTCATAAAATCCATCTCTATGTTTTGGTTCCAGAGTGTAAGAGGCATGCGGCTTCAAGCTGGATCCATTGCCCCTCTCTACTAGATGCAACTCTGGCCTGATGACCATATTTTTCAAATCCTTACGCGCTTTCTTGGTGTCCTTGTTTTTTCCCTTTATGCCCAAAATTGATCCAACCAAAGCTACACAGATGTTCTTCTCAATATGCATAAGACCAAGGTTGTGTCGGAGTTTTTTGCATTTCCAATAGGGCCATTCAAATAGGATGCTTTTCTTTGTCCAATTCAACTCTCCAAAGTCATGCAGGCTTTTGTTATTCTTGCCAAACTTGACCTGCGCTAGTTCTTCTAACTGGTCTAGTACGTTTCGCCTCGGTAAATCCAAAGAAATCTTTTCACGCTCAGGCTAACCGTTGAAGGCCTTGCTTCTACACCATTGGTGGTTTAGTTTCAAGTATTTTCGATGGCCAATGTACCCAATCTTATCTTTCAACTTCATCTCTAACGAGCTGTCGTTACACGAGGAGCAAGCATTATAACCTTTTGTGCTCCACCCAAACAAGTTACCATATGCAGGAAAGTCATTTATCGTCCACATCACAGGCTCATGCATTTGAAAGGTCTGTTTAGTGGAGGCATCACAAGTCGATACACCATGATCTCAAAACTCCTTCAACTCATCAACCAAAGGCGTCAGATATACATCGATATCATTTCCCGGTGAGTTTGGTCCTAGAATAAGTAATGACATCATCAAGAATGGCTCCTTCATGCACATCCATGGTGGCAAATTATAGGGCATAAGTGTCACGCCCCGGGACCGAGGCCCTGATACTCAAGTCCTTAATGCGGGGGACGTGGCACGACGAGTCAGAAAATTCCGCCCGCACACGCTATTTATTTTCCCACAGGATTCTGCGGTGAGGATTCCAGACGATCCATCACAACCAATTAATCGAATTCACAACAAATAATAATATGCAGAAGCTTGTAGCAAAATAAAAACCAAATGAGATATAAGATAATTGCACAAACTCTGTATCAAAAAAGAAATATATAAAAGGTATAACCCAAAGTTAGTTAAAGTTGTGAGGATCACAAAAGTATATTTAATTTATACATCCCAAAAGAAGACCGATGAGGTCATAAACTAAGTTCTCAAAATGTTATCCCAGCTCAAATTCCAACACGACGTCTACATGACATCGTTGGGCTGCCACTCGCGCTCCACTGGCGGCTCTACCGCCTCAACCGCGTGCTCCGCCTCAAAATTTGCGGGTCCGACATCTGACACCAAACAAAAGAGTATCAAACACGACGGTTTGGCAAGTGAATAAAGCAGATAAGGTATACAAGTTTTATAAATGTCATATTTAAAATCATAAAAACACAATTGAAACGAAACATATATAAAGAGTAAACCAAATGAACCAAATCTATACAAATGAAAGAATTTCATAGTTTAAATGTTTCAAACTAACTGACAAATAATCGAATTATTGGCAAACCACATATAGCTATATTCTCCTATTACTGAAGTAACAAGAGCACACAGACAAATAACCGTTGCCATATAAAATGGCCGGAACAGACAGACAGAAGCCGTTGCCACTACTCGTGGGACCGGAATACAGAACCGTTGCCATGGCCGGAGCAAACAAACAGAATCCAAACTGCAGTTGGCAAATAATTTTAAGATCCCAAGCTGGGTGATCAGCCCAACTAGGTGACCTAAGCTTAGTGGTGCCATTCAAAACCAAAACCTGAATTAATACAAATCAAATCATAGTAATACATTTCCAAAATCGATAAAAGGAACTACTCTAGACAAATACATACTGACAAATTCGAACGAATTAGATGAGTAGCCTTACCAATGTTTTCGAACGTGGCAAACCACTCAAATCTATTTCAAACCAATTTGTAGAAAACATACAAATTTTCTTAACTTGGAATGAATTAATGTATAGTGGTTTAATGGCTTACCCCGGGTCGTCTTGACATACACTTAGACCCTTAATCTCAATAATATATGTAAAGCTTGGTGTCACTGAAGATCTCCGACAATTAAAGATATAAAGTGTATATTAAGACTTGAATAAATTTCCCGGGTAATTCTAACGTCAAACAATTCCATCATTTTTCCCATTTAAATTTCACGATTCATAATAATTCAATTCATTGTATACCTTTCATACTACTATGCTCCAATGAGATTTAAATGGGCTTCAAATAATGGGGGAAAAGGGCTGGAAAACAGCCCAGAAAATGGGCAGAAAACAGCCCTGAATGGGCTTGATATGGGCTGGAAACAGCCCAAAAATTGGGTTAAAAATCAACCTGAAATGGGTCTGAAACGGACCTGAAACAGGGGCCAGGCCCGCTCGAGCGGCCCTGCTCTCTGGCTGGGCTGCTGCCAGGCAGAGCCATGGCCCGCTCGAGCGGACTGGGCTCTGTCCAGCCCGAAAGTGAGTGCAGATTCCTGCACTTCTCCCTCATTTCTGATTCAAACATTTCTCCATTTCCTACCTGATTGGTTTGCATTTCTCCCATCTGGAATTACATTCCATTCAATCACAAACACCCTAATCCATTCTATTTACTAAAAACCTGGTATAAGCATTGCTTCTAATCCATTGAAAACCCAAAACTTTGAGAAATACAGACTAATGATTCAGAAGCTATATTGAACCATAAAACCATGGTTTCTGAAGCAACAACTTATAACATATAAAACATCATTCATAACCTGATCAATAAAAAAAAAAAGAACCAAACCCATGAATTGTATAGGAACTAGTATCTTAATAGCATGCATCTCTTGTCCAGATTATTCACTTGCCTCAAGTCAAGATGAGTCTCAAATATACTCCAAATAACTCCTACACAATCAGCTGTACACCTACACCAAAACCCATGGAAGAACCCATTTAAAAAATCCACAAAAATCTGAAAAACAAGGGAGTTCTCCATGAAAACCCTTGCATGCATGGAAAAGGGCTTCTATTGATTAAATAAAACCAAGATTTGAGAAAGAAATAGCCATTGCTAACCTTGAGAAGCTCTAAAGGAGAAGAAGAGCTTGGAGAAGATGATGAACCCAACTGAAATCTCACAAAAATGGTACCAATGGATAGCTTGGAAGATGAGGAATAGGGTGGTATAATTTGTTTTTCAATTTGGGTTTGTTTTCTCTACATGCAAGAAGAGAGAGATGACATGAAGAAGGGAGTTCTCTCCCTGGCTCGTTGCTGCAGAAATGAAGAATGAAGAAGAAGGAGTGGACTGATGGGTCTTGGTTTTAAATGGGTTTAAGTTGTGAAAGGTGGGGCCCAAATCTTCAAGTGGCTAGATCGATCATTTGTGGGTCCCGAATGGAAACGACGAAGAAGACAAAAATGATCGTTGAAAAATCTAGTTTTTAAAAAGTATATTTTTCTCATGATTTTCAAATTTCGAAAATTTATGCACAGATTTGGGTGTGAAAAGACTGTTTTGCCCCTTTTTCCCGAAAAACGTGATTTCTGGGTTTCAAATGCAAACGGAACAAACAGGAAAGTTATTGGGATCAAAATAACAAATTCAAAAATGTTGAAATCCATATTTTTCATAAATCTAATAAATCAAATTCCCATACTAACACGTGACACACGAGCCACCCCGGGCCCGGTCAAACCAAACTCAACGCGCTCAAAATTCCCCAATGTTATCTAAAAGTCTAATCTAACTAAAAATCCAAGCTAATCATCCCCTAATCCCACTTAGAGACTAATCATAGTTAAAAAAATAATAATATATACTAAACCTGGGTCGGGGCCTGACAATAAGTAGGACAGGCCACATGTTATAAGAGGTGCTCATGTTACCGAAAGGATTGAATCCATCAGTGGCTAACCCCATCCTCACATTACGTGTCTCTTGGGCAAACTCTGGATATTTCTTATCAAATTCTTGCAGTTCCACTGAATCAGTTGGATGCCGTGCTATCCCATCATCAACGTGCTTATCAATGTGGCTGTCTTCCTTGACATATACAATCTGCGTAATCTCGGTGTCAATGGGAAGTAACAGAGCACCTTATGAAGGATCTTCTTTCTCTTGCCATCATTGACCTTGTTCCTAGGCTCTTCACATTCTGGACATTTATCCAATTGAGCATTCTCCTTCCAATACAACACACAATTGTGTTTACAGGCATCTATGTTCTTGTATCCCATGCCCAAGTCACGTAATAATTTCTTTGCCTCGTAAAGTGATGCCGGCACCACGTGACCTTCGGGTAAGAAGTCCTTAAAATCTACAGAATCTTGTCGAAAGACTTATTGCTACAACCATTTTCTACCTTCACATGCAATATCTTGATAACAAACGATAACATAGTATCTGAGCTTTTGCATCCTGTGTACAGGCCACTCTGAGAAGCCTTCAACAAATTTTCAAAATCCTGCACATATCCCTCTCTTGAGTATCTTCCTCCAAGTAAGTTCCCCTACGATGGTCCTCTATCAACTCATCGTATTCATCCTGATTCTCTTCTGATTCATCCTCGCTCTCATTCGAATCATCGGGTTGAACTATAGGTTCCCTGTGATATATCCACCGTAGGTATGAGACCATCATTCCTTGAATGTGCAAATGATTTCTCACGGTTACATAGTCATGCTTCCGATGGTTACTGTCACATCCCAGTCCCGAATCACCCTGGCCTAGGGTAATCTCGGAGGTGTAACACACATACTCCCGTGCGTTGTACCTGTCTCGAGCCAAGTACAACACACGAAGGAAAGAAAATAACGTTCCACACATGTGAGTTAGGACTCACTAGAACATATCAACAACAGTTAATCATAGCGAAAGCTATATTTCATTCATGTGAGGATATCAATTCCCATTCAGTCCAAATAGTAATTCAAGTCTTAATACAAAAGAATTATACAAATATACAAATTGTTTTACAAAAGATGGTGTATAAAAGAACCCTATACAAACAATACCAAAAGTATAATCAAAAGAATAGTTATTCATCTAAGTGTGGCCCACACAAAAAGGGGCTAGCCACACACTAAGGAAGCTCCCATAAGAAGTTATCTCGCACTCCGAGGACAATCACTAAGCGATTCCGGACTCAGGCCATTCTTCTAATCCTGAAGGTACCTCTTAGGTAACCTTCTCTTCCTTTGAGGCATCTTTAAGGCCGGAAGCTGCACCTGAGACTGTGACACCAAGAGTAGTATCATCAATACAACGATTAAGCAAGTATATGCAATAATAAAGAAATACATAATGTATCAAATTGAATTTAAGACGAATAAATTAATAGATGTCAATAATAAGTATCAACTAGGCAAGTTATGCGAGAATGAATAATTTATGCATTGCGAATCAAATATAATGAAAACATACAAATTGGCTACTACCTTAAGCTCATCCTCTCAATAGAGAGCAAATCTAGTTGGGATGTCACCAGCGGCCCAACCAAAGGCTAACTGGCTACCCGTATCTGGAGTTCCGGTGCTCCAGATGACTTACTGCAGTAGTCTTCAAATAACTAAACCAAGTTCAACCCTGTCGGGTATCACAGGGTCGAAGTTAAGTAGTGTCGACTCGATCGAATCAAATAATAATCGAATAAAAACAATAGGATTTGAGTAAGTTTGTATTTCACTAACCCATAATCAAATCGAATAATAATTCTCATATATCACGAATACTTACTCAATCCCACTTCTCTAATGAATACAAAATCTGGTATACAATACTGACATTACGAATCGAATGTAAACAATCGGACCTCAAATAACACTAATAATGTAACTAATCTACTAATAAGGATTTGATTATCAATAGAAAAATTGTACTCCAATATGAAATGCAATAGCTTTAAAGGAATCAAGATCTTTTGTTCGCTCGACCCAATGCTTCAGAAGAGGGGGTTCGCTCAAGCGACTGCTCCAGTTCGCTCGAGCGAATTATCTAGAACTCTGTTTTTCGGATTTTTATGGTTTCTTCTCCCCATTCAATTTCTAACTCCCCTTCCACTTCAAAACCTGCATAAATGGAGCCTTCCTGCTCCCATTTACATGCCATAAAGTTCTTCCATTCAAATCCATAAATCATAATTCATAAGAACAATTCAATCCACATATTTATTAAAAGACAAAACATTGAGAGAGAGAGAGAGAGAGTTCATGGGAATCAATGGTAATAACCCACATGTAAATCCAATTTAAAGCTTATACTTGCCTCAACTAAGAGCTTTCCAAAGCTTTCCAACTCAAGACCCAAGAAAACCCTAAATACCAAACCCTAATACCAAATACACAAGGAAAAAGGGAATGAATATGGATGTATGTCTATCCAAGAGTTCCTTGACTCTTTTCCAACTCAAAATCTAACTAACAAGGGTTTGAAGCCTACCTCTAGCAAGGGTTCCAACTTTGGAGAAGGTAGGGAAATGGTGAGAATGGCTTCTTGCAAATCACTTGAGGAAGAAGATGAAGAAGATGAAGATGAAGATTTCCCCTAGCTCCCAAGGTATATACTCTAGGCTCCTTGTAGTGATTTAGAAGAAGACAAAAAGAGAAGAAGAGAAGAGTAGAGAAAGAGAGAATGAAAAGGAATGGGTTCAATAAAGGGGGTTTATAAGAGATAAGATGCTCTTTTGCAATAAGGTCCATCCAGCTTAGTCTATTTCCAAATTGAGTCGAATGATGGCCCACTCACTTAGTGGTTGGTTAGATGAAGCGGGGTTTGTTATGAAAATCAATATACGCGTCAAAATACAAACGAGGATGCCAAAATGACGTGCAAATGATGCAAAATGCGAAAATTGATAATTACAAAAACGCCCTTGACTCTACCCAACCGAGTCAACTCTACTCCAACTCACCTATCCAGGGTTTAAAACTCAACTAACTCAATCTATAAAGACTAATGAGCACCAATTCTGATAATTAACAACTAAGAACAATTAATTAAACTAAATCCTCATTAATTAGCACTAATCAAGGTTAAATAAGGTCGAGGTGTAATAGTTACAGCAATTGTTACACGAGTAGTTAATCAACATTGCCCACTAAATCGCCTTTGCAAAATCAATAAATGAGTTCACCCCAGCTATGTACTCCACACTAATTCGATTTAGATAATGTAATATCAAACTCATGTCCATATCTGACCTAATCACAAGTAATTGGAAATTAGAAATTAGAAATAGAATCTGCTCACTAATATTGAATAGATTGAATGTGTTTATGAGGTCCAACTCATTGGGCCTACTTCAATTCTGTTTTCCAATGAAGATAAATATGTTATTTATCTTAGAAGTCTTCAATTCATAACAAGATCAATATCTTGTGTTTCCAGTTTTCCTCTCACTTCACTGAATAGAGCCTTTATAATATCAAACAAGCCAAACATAACACATGTTGCATAAAAAAAACACAAAAAAATCTCATTAACATTATATGGCTATATATAGCTATATACGCTAAGTAAAGCTTGCATTTAAAATAATTGGTTAAGGCAACTACAAATTATTATGGTGTCTGGTCAAAAAAACTTGGTTAAGGCAACTACAAATTATTATGGTTTATTATGGTCTTCATGAACTCAACTCCAGGACATGATCCCATTCTGGTCATGAAGTTTTACCGACGGTTACATAGTCATGACTTTTGCCAACATTTTATAATTCGTCGGTAATAATCTCTGATTTTTACTTTTCCTAAAAAATGAAGTTAATTCTAAGATTGAACTTTGCAGATGTTTTTTAGTAAGACATCGGTAAAAGGCTGATTTTCAATGATGAAATTATATACGTCGGTAAATAATACTCTTTACCGACGAATTTATAAAAGCATCGCCAAAAAACGTGGCTAAAAGTGCAAGTTGTTGTAGTGTATGTGTATGCAGGGGTGTCAATAGGTCGAACTTACTTGTGCCCAATAAAGATTTAAGGGCTCAAGTTTAGGTCCGATTTGAACAAAAACCCTTGACCCCAAGTCTGAGCTTGACCTGTGAGAAATATGGAAGGCCCCAGTCCACCATTTAAGACTCCAATTGTATATATTCGGTTGCTCAATTAGCAATATGTTGTTGTGGGCTAGAGTGGTTGTTGGGAAGGCCAGTCAATTTAGCCCGTTGAAATGAGTACCCAGCCTATCCCAAACCAGAAAACACAGGGCTTTAAAAAAAATTTAAGTAGGCTGGGCTTGGACAATTTTTTGAAAGCCTGGCTAAAATGGGACTGGGACTAGGTAGAGCAAGCCCGACCCATCCAGGCCCGGCTATAAGATAATTTTATTAAATTTTTATCACGTCACAGGAATGGGCCTGGGAATTAACGTGAGATTAGGGGCCCCCTATTAATGTTTAACAAACAAATCATCCAACTTGGTGGCAGGTGGATATATATAAATAGAAACAGATATACAATGGGAAGCGATAAAACAATATTTCATAAATTCATTTAAAACATGTAATTCATACTCTCATATCAAAAAAGAAGTTCTTACTTTCAAATCCATTCCTTCATAAGTTCCACTGAAAACATAATCATATATCAGAAAACACACCACTTAGGCTTTTATTCAAGGGTTAATCACTCCTTGTACAGAAATTCATACTACGGTGATCAACTGTTCCATAAGTTCATTACAGAAATTCCTATGTGGAATCATATTAGCTTAGTGGTGTTTATTCATGTATACATAAATTCATACTATAAAAGCATATAAAAAGAAAGTGATCATTTCCATTAAAACATGTGAAAAGTCCTCTAATATGGTTCAAACGTCACCAATAGGTCATACAATCATAAATAAAAGGCCCAGCTTTCAATTGAAAATAGGTCATAAAATATAACGAAAAGATCACATTTTTTCCTAAAGTTTAAAGTCCCAAAACTATCCAATGAGGCTAGCCGAATTTTATACACATAGCTCTCTGGAAAGCTAGCCGAATTATCCCAGAAACTTGATTCTACAGCACAAACCTTCAGATTCAGGTTTCTGAATCCATTCATTCCATCATTCCCTGCATCAAAATAATAGGCCAAGCCCTCTACACATCATTTATATCAAATCTTCCCTTCATTCTGTTAGAAACAATAATCTAGATCTAAAAAGACTTTGATCAACCAAGATCCTCCATGTCAAATCATTGAGAGAAGTAAAGCGGAAAAACATACCTGAATCCATTGAATGAACTTGTTCGCAGGTTGTTGATCTTCCAATCTTGTATGGCTACCCAGAGAAACCCTCTTGATTTTTCTGATGATGGGATGTCAGAGAGAATTGGTATTCACCTTATGAATTGGGGACCATAACCCTAATATATAAATATCATAAGTTTGTTATTTCTAATTTGGCCCCTCATCAAATTAGAAATAACATTCTGGTATCTACACATTAATCCCATGACAATTATACCCTTAAGCCTCAGAACTTTAATTCTTAATTAGATCACTTTAATATAGGCTTAACCAAAGATAGCATAACACATTTAATAGTTACATGTGTGGCCCCACATGATGGAATTTTTTCCAACAATCTCCCACTGGGCCATATGTGTAACTTAACAAATGTGTATTACTGTATGAGCTCCAAAAGTTTGCTATCATAATTTAGGATATATCAGAACAATCTTGTCCATTGATTATGCCGGTATAGGATCAAAGCGGTCTTCGTCACTTTCAACATGACTAAACCCATCAATGGTCACGTATACCAACATAACCAAATGACATAGATCAATCATGGATGTGTAGCATGAAAAATACATGCAATGTGATCTATACATGTCTATTTCCAACTGGTCCTACTGTATTCCTTAGTGAGATCAATATTTAACACAATGTAACAAAGTGAAATGAACCGAATACTGCATTTCTGATCAGAAAAATATCCAAATACATAAATGCATAAGTCTGTTCAAAATCAAACATAAAGCAATAAAACATAAAATGACACAAACTCCCACTATAATGTGATATCCTCACACAAAATAACACCCATATGAGCAGTGTGCTCATGAAAGACCTTGGGTGGTAATCCCTTTGTAAGCGGATCCGCTATCATGGAGTTTGTCCCAATGTGCTCTATGGATATCTGTCCATCCTGTATTCTCTCCTTCACAACTGGGAACTTAATGGCAATATGCTTTGACTTAATTGAGCTCCTGTTGTTGTTGGTATATAGCACTGCTGATTTATTGTCACAATATAGTTTGAGTGGTCTTTCAATACCCTCCAGAACTCGCAGCCCAGTGACAAAATTTCGCAGCCATATTCCATGGTTGGATGCCTCATAGCATGCTACAAATTCTGTTGCCATGGTGGAATCAGTTACAAGTGTCTGTTTGGCACTCCTCCAAGAAATTGCTCCACCTGCTAATAGGTATATGTAGCCTGATGTGGATTTCATACTGTCTTGGCATCCAGCATAATCGGAGTCGGAATACCCTATGATCTCCAACTGATCCGATCTCCTATATGTGAGCATATGATCTTTTGTTCTCTATAAATACCTCATAACCCGCTTGACTGCTTTCCAATGATCCATCCCTGGATTGCTTAAATATCTGCCTAACATACCAACAATGTACGCAATATCCGAACGCGTACACACCATAGCATACGTTAGATTCCCTACAGCTGATGCATAAGGAATCTACTGCATTTCCTTAACTTCAAGGTTAGTTTTAGGGCATTGATTGAGACTGAACTTGTCTCCCTTAGAGACAGGGGTGTCGCCTGGTTTGTTGTCCTGCATGCCAAACCTTTTGAGTACTTTATCAATATAGCTTTTTTGTGATAATCCAAGAATACCCCGAGACTGATCTCGTTGTATCAGGATCCCTAATACAAAAGAGGCGTCACCAAGATCTTTCATCTCAAAATTCTTTGATAGAAATCTCTTGGTTTCATGCAACATGCCTATATCATTTGTGGCAAGCAATATGTCATCAACATACAAAACCAGGAATATGTGCTTACTCCCACTGAATTTGTGATACACACAATTATCAACAGCGTTTGTCTCAAAACCAAACGAGATAATCACTTGATGAAACTTGTGATACCACTGACGAGAAGCTTGCTTGAGTCCATAGATGGACTTTGTCAATCTACAGACCATATTCTTTGGGTCTCCCGACTCAAAGTTTTCTGGTTGCACCATATAAATTGTTTCGTCAATGTCACCATTGAGAAATGTTGTTTTGACATCCATTTGACGAAGCTCAAGATCAAAATGTGCAACTAGTGCCATGATTGTCCTAAAAGAGTCTTTCGATGAAACCGGAGAGAAAGTCTCTTTAAAGTCAATCCCTTCCTTTTGGGTAAAGCCTTTAGCTACAAGACGAGCCTTATACCTCTCCACATTACCATTTGAATCCCTTTTGGTTTTAAAAATCCATTTGCAACCAATAGGCTTCGCACCTTCTGGTAATGGGACAAGTTCCCAAACCTTATTGTCTTGTATAGACTTATACTCCTCATTCATGGCATCAATCCACTTTTGAGAGTTAGAACTTTGCATGGCTTGGTGGAAGTTGATTGGATCATTTTCCACCATTCCAATTTCTTCCTCACGTTCTTGGAGAAATACGAAAAAATCGTCTGAAATAGCATTTCTCCTTTCTCTAGTGGACCGCCTTAAAGGCACCGGTTCTTGAGGTTGTTGAGTTTGTTCCTCATCTTGAATGGGGGGTTGATCAACATTGTCTTGTTGAGGATCCAGATTCGCTTCTTGATCAATGACAGGTATAGAAACCTGCACATTGTCAAAAGCAATAGTGGGAATCGTAATCGATTCTTCCTCAAAGACAATGTCTCTAACCTTATTTCTCCCCCCAAACTCAACATCCTCAAAAAATGTTGCAGTTTCCGTCTCAAAAATTGACCTAAGTGTGGGATCATAAAACTTATAGCCCCTAGATCGTTCAGAGTAGCCAATGAAGTAGCTGCTCACAGTTTTGGAGTCCAATTTCTTTTCATGTGGCCTGTAAGGCCTTGCCTTAGCTGGACATCCCCAAATGTGAAAATGTTTTAGACTAGGCTTTCTGCCTGTACAAAGCTCATAAGGTGTTTTTGCAGCTGCTTTAGTTGGCACTCTATTCAGAATATAAGCTGTAGTTTTGAGTGCTTCTCCCCAGAGTGACTCTGGTAAAGTGGAATGACTAATCATACTCCTTACCATATCCTTGAGAGTCTGGTTTCGTCTTTCAGCTACACCATTCATGCTAGGTGACCCTGGCATGGTGTATTGTGCGACGATTCCACATTCCTCTAGGAATTTAGCAAACGGTCCTGGACGTTGTTCACCTGAACCGTCATATATGCCGTAGTATTCACCACCACAGTCAAACCTGACACTCTTTATTCTTTTGTTGAGTTGGTTCTCAACTTCAGCTTTAAATGTTTTGAACACGTCCAATGACTGTGATTTCTCATGAATGAGAAATAGGTACCCATAGTGAGAGTAATCGTCTATGAATGATATGAAATACTGTTGGCCATTCCAGGAAGCCGTAGGGAATGGTCCACAGATATCTGTGTGTATCAATTCTAAGACGTCTGTAGTTCTATTGGCACCTAATTTCTTCATTTTGGTCTGTTTTCCCTTGATGCAAGCCATACAAACATCAAAGTCTGTAAAGTCAAGGGAATCTAAAATGCCATCAGACACAAGTCGCTCAACTCTGGACTTAGAGATGTGACCTAAGCGTTTGTGCCATAATGTAGCCGAGTTTTCTTTATTCAGTTTGCGTTTAGTACCTCGTGATTCCATTTGCAAGGATTCATTATAAGAAACAATTGTATCAAGCAAATATAAGTTGTCATATACACATAGAGAACCAGTTCCAACAACATTTGAATTTATAGATAAACTGAATTGATTGTTTCCAAATGAACAAAAATAACCAAACTTGTCCAATAAAGAAACCGAAACCAAATTCCGTCGAAAAGACGGTACAATAAAAGTATCTAATAAATCCAAATAATAACCAGTTTTTAATAACAACCTAAAATGCCCTATTGCCTCTACTTCTACCGACTTTCCATCGCCCACAAAAATGTGTCTTTCAACATCACTTGGCTTTCGGTAGCTCAGGTAACCTTGCATAGAAACACTGATGTGAGTAGTAGCACCAGAATCCAACCACCACGTGTTTCTTGGTACTGAAGCTAAATTTACCTCAGAACAGACCAAAGCAAGACTCATGCAATTTGAGCGATCCCACTTCTCAAAGTTCAAATCAGGAGAACTTGCATCCGTAAGAGAAGCGGGTTGCTCAATCCGTAGTGCAAAGTCTAGATCCATGCAGCCGAGAACAATTTCTATGTTCTCTTTCCAATCCTTAAAGTTGGTCCCATTAAGTACAGGTATAGAGTTGATATTAGCAGATATAGTAGAAACACTAGCTGTAAAGAGAACAAAAAACAAACAGACAAATATGCTCATATTATTAACCAAATACAGAAGCAACAAATTCAAATAATGGTAAGTCTCATGTCAAGGTACCTAGCACAACATTAATATCAAGTCTTTGGATAGTAATATTAATTGTAAATGGTCATCTTGTTGTAGTGATCAAACACTGACAATAATTCATATCATATAATAAATCTATCTTTGGATCGACTTATTATTCACATGTAAAAACCTTATAATCGTTGCACGTTTACCACCACAGGTGTGTATGCAATTCGGCCAAGTATTAACCTTCCTTTGGGCCGACTAAGACCCGCATGAATTTACACACACAAACATCCAATATTCCTCATGAACAATCTACACAAGAGAGGTCACTTTGGTTACATCTTGTTTCAATTAGCCCAATTAGAATAATGGACTGTGTAATTAACCATAAAAGATATACCATAAAATATTTGAATTGTTGTTTGAAGAAAACCAATTAGTTGTCTTCACATGTCACCATAAATAAATAAAAAGTTTTTTTTTTAAACCCTTGGACCACCCAAAAGTGTGGTCCCGCGGACCACCGAATGACCCAACATCTTCTTCCACACAAAAAAGGTTCTGTAGCCTGCTACAGAACATCTTTGATATTTGGTGTTGGGTGTTTCTATCAGTAAACAATCCCTTCCAACTAAACCTCAACATCAAAAGGTGAGATTTCTCCCAATCCGAATTCGCCCCAGAACGAATTCAAAATCCCTGAGCCCAGATCCACCTTAATTTCAGCAAAAACAGAGACATAAATACAATCAAGAATGTGAACTAAATTGAAAAGATTGAAAAACGAAACCATCAATCATAACATGTCTCCATCTGGACGACAAGACACTTGTTCTCATAGCATCTTTGATGGCAAGCTTACTGATTATGGAAATCAGAATAGAGTCTGGAAGTTTATCTATCTCATGTGCACCTAATTCATGTTTGGTCAACTTTCTTGGGTTTGGAGCAATTCCTACCATTGCGCAGGGAATGATTAAATTCATCTCTTCCTTGAATCTCAAAGTCGTCTAACCACAATCTGAGGTGTCAGAGGTCTCGGCATGCATATATAAAAAAAAATCTGATTTCTCGAAAGTCATACGATGTGCATGCCTAAAAGCAATCACTTCCACAAATTTTTTTTTTATTTTATTTTTAGGGCTTCGTTGTCCCAAGAAGAAAAGAAGGCAGATTGCAACCAAAGAACAGAATATCAACAGATTGATTTATAACTGGATTCTCAATGGCTTAACATGGAGATGGCTCGAATACTAATTGTTAGAAACAATAATCTAGATCTGGAAAGACTTTGATCAACCAAGATCCTCCATGTTAAATCATTGAGAGAAGTAAAGCGAAAAAACATACCTGAATCCATTGAATGAACTTGTTCGCAGGTTGTTGATCTTCCAATCCTGTATGGCTACCTAGAGAAACCCTCTTGATTTTTCTGATGATGGGATGTCAGAGAGAATTGGTATTCACCATATGAATTGGGGACCATAACCCTAATATATAAGATATCATAAGTTTGTTACTTCTAATTTGGCCCCTCATCAAATTAGAAATAACATTCTGGTATCTACACATTAATCCCATGACAATTATACCCTTAAGCCTCAGAACTTTAATTCTTAATTAGATCACTTTAATATAGGCTTAACCAAAGATAGTATAACACATTTAATAGTTATATGTGTGGCCCCACATGATGGAATTTTTTCCAACACATTCATCATCTCTATCATCAATTCATCCCATTTATTTTCCATAAATCAAAACCATTTGACAATTAATTCTAAAACAATAATGAAATCATTTCAAAGCTACAGTTCCATAAAAACACATGCATATCCATAAAAATAAATACATATTCACTTGCCTTTGGGTGAGGAAATCCAAAATGCTCAAATCTACAACTTAGCCCAAAATGACCAAAACCTATGAATTAGAAATAAACCCACATAAATAACTCTACAGGTCACAATCTAACATGCTAACAAACTCATCTAACACTAATTAATGGAAAACCTCCAATTAACAAAACCTAATCAAATGGAAGAAGCTTACCAAACAGTGAAGCTTGAAATTAGGGATGATGAAGATCATGGGGCCCACTTGATTGATGGCCCACTGGAATAATGGTGGTGATGGTGCTCGGTGGTCCACTGGGAAAAGAGGGGAAGGAAACAAATCAGAAAGAATGAGAGAAAGAAACAAAGAGAGTGAAATGGGTGGGTGCTCAGTCACATTGCTAGGAAGAGTGAATGAGGAGGAAATAAAGAAAGGAAGAAAGAGAGAATAGAAAATTAGATGGGAGATGAGAGGGGGCTGCTAAGAGCGTGGAATGAGAAAGGGGAAAAGGAGATAAGGGAGAAGGATAAGGAAGAAAGAAAGAGGAGGAGGAGGAAAAGGCGACTACGCAGGGCGGAGGAGAGGAGAGGAACAAGGGAGGAAGAAGAGAAGTGAGAGAAAGAATCGAGGAGAGAGGGAGTTGTATGCAGGTGGATGCAGGGCGGAACAGAGGAGGAAGCAGGGGAGAGGGAGAGGAACAGGGGAGGAAGAAGAGAAGACAGGGAGGGAGGGAGAGAAGAGAGAGAGAACCAAGGGAGAGAGGGAGTGGTGTGCAGGTGGGCGCTACAACAAGAGTAGGCGAGGGGAGACAGGGGAGGAAAAAGAAGAGAGGAAGGGAGGGAGGAGAGCAGACAGAGAGGAAACAGAGAGATGGGGAATGAGGGAGAGAGAGAACAAAGATGAAAGAGAGAAGAGGGGGAATGGTGCGATGTGTGTGCGGAGTGCAGGAAGAGGGAGGGGTGTACCTGGTGAAGGGGAGGCGTCCGGCGGCGCAACGAGGAAAATGAAGGCTCTGCTGGCGTCCGGGGGCTGCTGTGCGCGCTTGGCAGTGCTGCTGTGGTCGTCTAGCGGAGGAAGATGAAGTAGGTCATGCACCTCGGAGAGGTCTAGAGAAGGAGGGAGAGATAGAGAGGGATGAGCGGTGAGGGCGATGGAGATGGGTTCTGGAGGGGTACGAAGGGGGTATGGGATGGAAGTGATGAGAGGAGGAGGATGGAGAGGTGGGGGTGATGAAGTAGAGGGAGCCGGAGATGGAGTTGGGAGTGCTAATGGTGGGAACCGTGAGGGGAAAGGAGATCTGCGGAGAGGAGAGGTGGAGGTTATTCACGCGGAGTGAGGGGAGAGAAAGAAATGAGTGAGGAGAGGGAAAAGAGGGCTTTTGGAGGCGGGAGTGGGAAAAAAGATATTTACTGACGTTTATCTTTCGTCACCAAAAACGTATTCTTCGTCAGTAAAAATTATTTATTTTTTTATTTAAAACTAAGTAAAAAAGTCAACCAACCTTTACCGACGTTTGAATATAAAACGTCAGTAATAAATTTTTCGACGCTAATTTTCGTTGGTAAAAAAAATTCGTTGGTGAAGGTCTCTAATTTTTAATTTTCCTAAAAATAAAATTAAACTTTACAAAAGTTTTACAAAAAAAATGTCGCTAAAAGTTCATTTTACAGACGTCATAAAATTCATTGATAATAATCTTTGATATTTAATCTCCCTAAAATTGAAGTTAATAATAAAATTAAACTTTGCCGACGGTTTTCAAGGAAACATCACTAAAAGTCAATTTTACCGACGTTTTATAATTCGTCGGTAATAATCTTTGTTTTTTACTTTTCCTAAAAATGAAGTTAATTCCAAGATTGAACTTTGCCGATGTTTTATATAAAACGTCAGTAAAATTGATGGGGGCTCCGACCTTTTGTCCTCTCCTTCCCACCCCTGGGGCTGCCGGGAGCATGGCGGAGGAGGAAAAGCGAGGTCATCAACATCTTTTGTACGGGTATGCCAAATTTTCTATTCTACTTGGAATTTGAAGTGGTGATCCGGAGATTCACCTTCGCAAGTAGAAAGGAAATCAATTCTTTTTTTTAACTTTCCAATGCACAAATATTTTAAGAAAGAGACAATTTTTAAATGCCGTGAGAGGCGATTTCATTTTGTTCGCCGTGAAAGGTGATTTTGTGCCGTAGGAGGCAGTTTGTGCCATAGAAGGTGATTTTGTGTCGTGAAAGGCGATTTACAAATCGTATCCATAATGAAAGACAAGAAATATGATTTTTTTGTCTCTTTACAATAATACAAAATACAAAGAAAAGTAAGAAATGGTATCTAACTTCTCAGGAGATTGTGGGGACTCGTTCAGATCGACGATCGTAAGTCATGTATGGACTTCGCCATCGTCCTTCAGATGAGAACGCTTGATGCTTTGATTATTTGGCTTGGCTTGGACCTCAGTTTTTTAGAGGATAAGGACCAAAGAGAGGTCCTATATCCAATGAAAATCTGAGTAAATGGGCTGAAGAGCCACGTTTAAGCCATGTTGGATAGAAGGAAAGAGGTGGCAAGAGACTTCTATCACCTTATGGTGTTTCAGCAGCAGAGTAGTAGCATTTCTTCAGAGTTCTTCCTCCTTGCTTGTGAGTATGGATCTCTCTACCCGTGTGTATGTGTTCGTCCCCGGATTTCTTGGAATTACCCCCTTTTTATAGGCTCTTGGTAGTCATGGGGTGATTTATGGGATTGATGACCCATGATGGGAGGAGTTCCAAGTTTTAATTCTTGATTTTGTAACTCCTTTTTCTTAGCTTGTGATTGGCCGGTGGAGAATGATGGGCCTTTAATCACCCTTAATCTCCATGATGAGGGGAGTTTCATGGTTTTAATGCCATGATTACTTGGATTTATAACTCCCATTTGTTTGATTTTGATTGGTCCGTCCAAAATAATGGGTTAATGACCACATTAAGTTGTCATAAAATGGGCCAATTAACGACATTAAGTGGTCGCCAGGGCATTTGAAGAGTCGTGGGCCATGCCGGTGACATCTCTCTTGTCAGCGGGTCGGTGACATCTGTCTTGTCGATTTCTCGATTAGTCGGACAGAAAGTGCACTTTTTGGTCAGCCAGTTGGCGATCTTGGAATGATCAATGATGATTTCATGCTCTTGACGGCAGATCCGAGATGTTGGTGGAGATCAGTCGATTTCGAGCATAAAAATCAGATTTTCAGGAAACCACAGGGGCTGGAACTTCCGAAATGTGAAAAAGGGCGGAAAATGGGCCAATCGGCGACAAATCCGGCGACCCAGATTTCCATGGTCGCTAAGGTCGCCGCCGGGATTGTTCCCCTTTTGGTCACCGTTTCTCTGCTGTTTTTCGGTCTTTTTCAATGTCGTTTTCACCTATATTTTTCTAGACATTTCTCCTCATTTATTGGCTTGATTCTCATGAAGAAAACCTGACAAGAAGCCGTGCAAATTGGAGCACAAAGTTTCCTATTTTTTGGAAAAGCCGAAGACTTTGTGGCCGATTAATGGTCAAGAGTTGAAACTAGGTCAAACGATATCGGAATGACCTGAAATTTGAGGTCAAGCCTCCTGAGCAATAGATAGGACCAACCATGGGCTTTTGTTTTAGTTTTGAAGCCGTTTGGGGTCCCGTCTCCAGTAGGCTTGATTTTGCCGCAAGGAAAATGCCGCGCTTTGATGTGCAGTCAACCGATGTCCGATTGACTTGAAATTTGACAAGGAGCCTATTGGAGTCATTTTGAGACGATCCGTTGGCTCCGATTTGGATGTCATGGTCCTGGGGTGCTCCGTCGCCGGTAACCTTAATTTTATTTCGGAGCGTCAAAGTCGGGTCAAACGTTGTCGGAATGACCTAAAATTCAACGTACAGCCCTTTGGAGGCATGTTGAAGCTATCCATGTGCTCCGTTTGATGAGTAATGGTCTTGGTGGTTCTCGCCGCCGAGAGGCTTGATTTTACTGCTCAAGGGTTGATGGAGGGTCAAACGTTGTCGGTTTGACTTGAAATTTAACTTGGAGCCCTTTGGAGGTATTTTGAGACCATCCATAGGCTCTGATCAAAGTTTCAATGTCTTTGACGCCGTCAACGCCAGGAGCGCCTGTTCAACTGCCGGAGGAGTGACGTTGGGTCAAATGATGTTGGAATGGCCTGAAACTTCATGTGAATCCCTCTTTTGGCTGTCTTAAAGGATCTTGCAGTTTTTGTTTGATTCTGACAAGATCTGATAATTGAAGCAACATTGTCTGTTTAGTAGTAGGATACAACTTCATGTGGCTTCTTGATGTTGAAGAGGCAAAGTACATTTTTTATGTCAACAAATGCCCCCTCGAGGTACAGTGACGAGTAGCTTTTGGAGTCAATGTGCCTCGAAGAGAAACTTGAAGGAGAGCTTTTGATTTGACCAAGAGTCTTTGAGCATTTTTTTTATAGCCTTTTGAATTTCCAAGGGGATTTCATGGTAGCGAGAGGGATCACGTACCATCTCAAGGCAAAGTTTTGAAAATGACATGAGGGAGTTGGACTTTGGGTTTTGGATTTTGGATTTTCCTTTCGACCCTGTGAACCTAAGGGCTGTATGTGGCGCATTAGGCGGTCATGAGGAATTTTTTTTTGGTTTTTGACCTTGTGACCTAACAAGTTGTATGTGGCAGGTTAGGGGGTCAGGGTTTGATTTTTTATTTTGACCTTGTGACCCAACAAGCTGTATGTGGCAAATTGTGGGGTCAGATTTGGTTTTGACCTTATGACCTAACAAGCTGTATGTGTTAGGAATTTTGTATTTGCAATTTGATGGATGCATTTTCACTTTAGCATCATTTGAACTTTAACACTTGCATTGTTTTAGAAAACCTTGAAATCTGGTTTTATACATGCATTGCTTTTAAGATTTGTAAAAGTATTGTTTTATGCATGTTTTGTTTCTAAACTTGGATGCATTGGTTTTAGAATTCAAACTCTTTTGAAAACCTATTTCTTTGTGCATTACTTTTGAAAAATCATATTGAGAATTTAGGTTTGTGTCTTGCATACTTTCATAATCATTTTTGTATGCATTTATTTGAGAAAAGAGTTTTTAGAAATCAAGCTAGCCTTTGGTTTTAAAGTTTCGAATCATTTTAGGCTCTTTGTGTTTCATGTTTTAAATCATCTTACATTGATCTAAAACATGTTATTCAAGCTTGATTTAGTGGCCAAAAGTTCTCCCAAGAAATACTTTGAAAAGTTACAAGGTTCCCTCATTTTTAAAAAATCTGGGCTAATCTGCCAGTGTCGTCGGTCGACCGAGACCTGCTTCCCGGTCGACCGAGACCACTGCAGGTCATTTTTGCAGGTTCTGAACTGTAACCTTCCAACGGTCAGAATTATATCCGTTGTGCTTTCTAGGTCGACCGAGGACTAGCCGTTGGACTGTTT
This sequence comes from Cinnamomum chago, assembly GCA_038049695.1. NCBI lineage: Eukaryota > Viridiplantae > Streptophyta > Magnoliopsida > Laurales > Lauraceae > Cinnamomum > Cinnamomum chago. The sequence continues at coordinate 55,306,994 of CP142456.1, forward strand.
TTCACTATAAAATCCATTCATTTCCAACCTTCTTTGAGGCTTGAACCATGAACCTTTGAGACTATATTGGAGCCAAAGAAAGGGGAAGAAGTTGGAAAGGCTAGAGGGCTATTTGGAATTCAAATACTTGAGTTTTAAAAAGGTACACTTTACTTGTATTTTTATTTCCATTAAAATGAAATCCATGCATGCTTAAATCTTTGCATTTTCACTTATGCATGATTTCAAGAGTTGTTTTGCAAACTCATTATCTTCATTGGTGTATTAGAATGGTTTGCAATCACTCTCATCTAAATCACATGTGTTCTTAGACTTTTATATTCATACAACATGTTTTAGATCATTTCTTCAAGTTGTGTGAATCTTTCATGTGATTAGCTTTTATCTTCAATCATCATTTTATAAGCTTTGTTTTTAAAATGCATCATGCATTCATTTAGGAGCTTCATTGTAGAAATTGATTGAAGTTAAGCATTCATACACTTGTGCACACACTTTAACTTATTCAAGTGTATGTTTGTTATTTGAATCTCATTTTCATATAAGCCTATTTAGAGGCAAATTCATTGTGCTTTAAATTGTATCTCTTAGAGTGATCTTTTGTGAAGACACTTTCTTAGAGAAATCTTTCTTTGTAAAGGTTATTGCTTAGCCTAAGAAAAGCATTGTGTAAAGGTTATTGCTTAGCCTATAAAAGCACATTGAGAGGTTGTTGTTTAGCCTAGAAAAACAACTTTGTAAGGGTTATTGCTTAGCCTAGTAAAAAGCATAAATAGTGGAAATCCGGTGGGGTGATTAGATCACAAGCCGGTAGTGGATGTAGGCATTGAGGCCGAACCACTATAAACCTTGGTGTTGTGGTGCTTGCTTTTGTGGTGATTGTGTTTATTAGCTTCCGCATATTGTTTGATTAATCAACACATGTGACTAGTTTTTGTTAAGAAGTTAAAATTGTTTTAAATTGGTCACAATTGTAGCTCACCCTATTCACCCCCCCCCCCCCCCTTCTAGGGTTAGGATCCCAAGGACTTTCAGTATGTGGCGAGCTAGGGGGTCAGGATTTGGTTTTTTCGTTTTGGCCTTGTGACCTAACAAGCTTTATGTGGCAAGTTAGGGGAACAGAATTGGTTTTTTGTGGATTGTCAATTTCAAGATTTTGGCTTAATTTGGTTCATGAGGTTGGATAGTTTGGTTTTTTTTTGGAAACTCATGAGGCTTTCTCTTTTTTTTCTTTTTTTTGAATGGTTCAATCAACTCAAGAGAGGCATGGAACCATTTTGTATGCTCTTGGCAAAGGAGGTTTTTGATGGGAAGCCCTTTTTATTGCCTAGGTGGTCAAACCTGGCCTATGTGGGCTAACCCATGGGATGTTAAGCTTTGGAGATGGCTTAGATCTCATATGATGTCATTTTGTAAAGAATATCTAAAAATATCTCTTGTGGGTAGAGAATATCTAGAAATATCCTTACTTGGGGGAGATTTTCTCAAAGTATCTTTCTTTGGGAGAGAATATTTCTCATTCCCTTTCTTTTTGGAGAGAATTTCTCAGAGAATCTTCTTTTTAAGAGAGAATATCTCAAATCTCCTTTCTTTTGGGAAGGTTACTTGTTTTTAGCACTTACCTCCTTGGTTTTCTCCTTGTTTCCTCTTTTGGTTTGCTCTCCTCTATAAAAGCAAAGGAGGTTGGATCTCTTGCCCTTATTGCTTTCTTCTTACAAAAGTCTTCAATAGTGCTCCAAGATCAAGAACTCCTCTTCTTCTTCAAGAATCTTCAAGTTCTTTCTTCTTCTCCATCCATGGCTTCAAGTAAGTTTTCTTCCTTCACAAGAATCTCCATGTAGAAGTAGAAATTTCTTTCTTTCTCTTTTCTTTTCTTTTCTTTTCTTTTCTTTTCTTTCTTTTTCCTTTCTTTCTTCTTTTTTCTTCTTTTTCTTCACGTGTTTTCTCTCTTTTTTTTCACGTGCTGTTTTTTTCTCCTTTTTTTTTACTGACGGTTTCTTTTCTTTGCATGTTTTTTTTTCCTTTGGCTGTACGAACTTGGCCGTACTGCCACGTGGCAGTCGGCCACAGCCTGCTGGCCAGTCAAATTTTTTTTCTATTTTTTTAAGAGATTTCTCTCTCTCTCTCTCTCTCTCTTTCTTTTTTACTCACCATGATAATGAAGTTTATGGAATCCAAGATGTTCATGCATTTTTCTTTCTTTTTTTTTTCTTTTTTTGTTTTTTTTTTTATGCATCAAGATAGAAGGCTAGAGTTTCTAGGTCAAGCCAACATGAATTTTGACTTTGACAAAGTTTGATTGGTTTTAACCAAGTTGGGTTGGAATTGGTCAAACTTTGGTTAAATTTTTCCTAGCATCTAATGCATGATGATTTTTTTTATGCATGAATTTTAGTAAATTGATTGGGAGCATGATGAAGCAAACCTGGAAATCTTTTGCAAGTTTTGGGATTTGGAGCTCACAGTAATGTTGAGCCCTTTCTTAGTCTTGCTGGATTTTGGGGAGCTTTGCAAGTTTTGGAGTTTGGAGCTCGCAGCAATGTTGAGCCCTTCTTCAAGCTTGCGGAGATTTGATAAGATTGGTTTGATCTCGCAGCGATGTTTGAGTTCAAACCTTCTTTGAGAATGCTTCATTGACCATGAGCTTGCAGTGGTGTTGAGCTCATCTTCAAGCTTCCTTTCTTTGTTGGGATGTTTCCCTTTTCTTCGGAATTGTCCCGGAATCATGCCAAATTTTCGCTAGAATTTTTTTTTAGCAAAATTCTGTCATTTTGATGATTGATTTTTCATTTTCCATCCTTTGCAGGTAGTTCCTCCAAAACGAACAAGGGCAAAGAGCTTGTTACTGATGCACCTCTTCGGTCTACCAGGTCTCCTAATGTGGTCGTACAGCAGGCTTGGGAGAAGGTCCAGTTTGTGGAGAGAAACTTGGAAGAATGTGACTCCCTCAATCGTGATGAGATGAGACAGCAATTGATCGCTCTCAAGGATGAGGAGTTTTATAAGATTATGGTAAGCAACCGTCCTTGGGTCATGGACGATCAGAGCATTGTGCCCAAGCCTACCTTTTTCTTTGGTGACGCAGTCCCTGACGACTTGATGTACCAAAGGAGATGTTTTCAGTTCTCTTACACGGCAGATGGTGGGGAGAGAACTATTTATACCCGGTCGACCTTTGATCGCACTATCTCAATCATGAGCCTTTCTCCCACGTGTCCAAAGAGGGAAGATCCTCCGAGCTGGGTTAAGAGGCCTAATGTGATCAAGACCGAGGTTTTTGTTGGCGGCCTTTCCGATTATGTAGAGAAGTCGCCTGCCCGTATGGACATGTTGATGCCAGCCAACGGTTACCAAGGTTCTGATCATCCATCAGTCGATTTGAGACCAGTGGACCTTGGCATTTTTCAGGAAGACGGCAGCAATTGGGTGAAGCCTTTTCAACTTCGTTGTCGTTTCAGCGTTGACTCAAGCTAGGAGTCATGGACTGATCACATCCTGCAGGTTGGCGGGGCCATTCTGATGGAGGTCGAGATTTTTGATGCGGTTCGCGCTTTTCGGCAAACCGTGGTTTTCTCCGATGAAGCCTTCATGGCCATGTTGGAGTCATTCCTTCCACAAACCAACACCTTTATTTTGAAGGAACTGAGAGCCATCACCCGACTGCCTATCCTCGGCAAACTTTATGAGGAGTTTATGCCTATTGACAGCGTCCTTGAGGAACAGTCTGAGGAGTTCAGGCTTTTATACTTTCAGCTCGTCGCCTTCTATGATTTTTTTAAGGAGAAAAAGGGCTCGAAAGTAAGGTTCAGCAGTTGGAGGAGTTTTGGCTCCTTGTTCCCCAACTTCTTTAACAGTAGAGAGTCTTCTGATAGCACGACCTGGGAGGCCAGAGCTAAGACTCCAAGTTTGAAGAAGACTTCCGTCACGCGAGGAATCTTGAAGGACTTCTTCATGAGCACAGATGTCGTTTATTTCGACATTACGCTGCGGAGGGATCTCGCTGTTTACCTAACCTACTGGCTGAGTGAAATTGTTTTTACTGGAGGAGATGGTACGCACATCAAGCCGCATTGTATTTTTCCGGCTTGTCAGATGGCGTTCGGAGAGTAGCTTGCTTTGGTGCCTACTCTTTACTCATATTTGTGTACCGAACTACAGGTCGCTGCTTTTCTTATTTGGCTCGGGCTCCCTATGAACAGGGTATTTTCAGCCCATATTTTCTATTCGTGGTACATATACCACTGTCCCGGCTTCCATCAATTAGGAGTTGCGCGAGATGACGATCCTTTCATGATTCAGTTGGCTAGAGGGACAGCCGTTTTCAAATCTCTTTTGTCTGCCCGTTTGAGGATCCGACGATTCAGGGACGTCGAGATCGGGCAATCTTCAGTAAAGCTTTCTCCAGGTTTACGGAAGAAGGCTTTTGATTTTGGTGTCTCCCGTGATTCTACCAGGGCAAAGTCGGGAAGACACTATTCTTTGACCAGTGCAGAAAAGAGGTGGCTTTTTAACATACGTGTTAGTACGATCGTGTACCGGAGACACCTTTTTGTTGATATCCAACCATGTGTTCCCTCGCGTTTTGCGCTGTAGTTGTGTTTCTCTCAAGGCGTTGTTGGAGCGCCTTCGAGCATGGTGAAGCGTTTTGGAGGTTTGCAAGATGGAAGGAATGCATGGGCTATTTACAGTGCAGAGGACACTAATGCCATGATTTTCTATCCTGAACTGCCCACTTTCCAGACTGCTGGCTTTACGAAATGGTTCGCAGAGAGCTTTTTATTGTACCAGGGGCTTTCCAAGAAGGAGCTTGATGTGAAGCAATCTTCTGGGAAGGGTCTTAGCAGATCAAATGGAGTCCGTCGAGAGGAAGTTCTGGCCTTCCTTGCTGGTGAGAAGCACAAGATAGGCTTTCTCGGTGAATAGGACATCATCAGATCAGAAGCTGAACAAGAGATACCTGGTGAGGTCTTGAGATAGCTAGAAGAGGAGGAGGCCGAGATCGACGCTTGGATGCAAGCGCAACGAACGAAGGCTTCCGAGGAGTCCACTGGGAGGAGCATACCATCTAGCGAAGAGTCAAGCGAAGGTCCTGACTTTGATGATGGGACGGATACTTCGAGTAAATCAGCCCATATAAGCAAGAGGAAGAAAGGGCAGCGTCATAATAAAAGACGACACGATGACTCTCCTAATTCAGAAGTCCCTCCCGCCACTGCTGAAGAGATGTCAGGGGACACTGATGAGCCTCCGGAGAAGAGGGGTCGAGAGGAAAAGACCGTTAATGAAGGTATGATTCCTCCTCTTTCCTTTACCGTTTCTTTTTGCCGGGATTTTCTTGTTTTTTATTTTTTTTTTCTCTCCCTTTTCAGTGGGAGATGATGGTTTGGTGATGCATGAGGTTTCGGTTGATGAAGCAGTGACGGATCCTATTGTGGCATCTGAAGAAGAACCGAGGGATTCTGGAGTGATTCCAAAATCTTCACTTGGTACGACTTCTTTGTGTTTTCTTTTCTTTTCTTTTTTTGTCTGTGTTGTCATTTGCTAACATGATGCTTGTTTCTTGTCAGCCGACTTGCCACAGGATTCTGATGACTTCGAGCCATCCATGGACGCGACCTTTGGTGATGCTTTGGATGAACTCATGGAGGCAAAAAGCATTCCACCGGTCGTCGAAGAAGGTATTTGTAGCAATAACCCTGATAATAATGATTTTTCAACAGGATCATATTCATACCTTTTTTTGTGTTTTGTTTTGCTGGCAGGTTGTGAGGTAACATGGGAAGTTCCTCCGTCTTTCTCAGTGCCAGAGCAGGGGGATGCCTGCTGTTGAACCAGAAGTAAGGACTTCTTCTTCCAATTTTAATGCAGCAGAGATGAAATCTTCTGAGCAGTTTCCTTCACCAGTGTCTCCGATTAGAAAGAATCTGATGATCACTCCTCCAACAGGGCATGACATGGGCAGTCGACCAATGGAGAGGGACAGGCCTTCATCCGGGCCATCTCTTGAGTATGCGAAGAAAGTGTTGAAGAGCATTTTGAGCTCATGGGTCAAAACTCTTTCTTCTGGCCATTTAGAAGCCTGCTTTGGCATGATTAAGCATGTACAAGACATCCTTGTTGATAGTGAAAAGGTCGGTCTGGACATTGCAGGTGCAAAGGCTTTCATTGATGAAGTCATAGCTCTAGGCAACAAGTGGGATGAGACCAAGAACTTCCCAATTGGTGACTTCTTCAATGATATGTTTTTGAAGACTTCTGGCGAGGTCCAGTCTGAGCTGAACGAGATCTCGCGGACTCGGAAGCAATTCATTCAGGAAAGGAACATCACTGAGTTGGCTATCATTGAGCTAACAGAAGATCTACGCCGTGTTGATAGAGAGGTCGTTGAGACTATGCAGCGTCTTGAGCTATCGGAGGAACAAGCTGCTGCAAAATGGACCGCCATCGTGGAAGCTCGTGCTAGAGAAGGGACTCTAATTCGCCAAGTCAAGAGGCTGAGAGCAATCTCCAAAGGAAGACTCAAGAGTACATGAAATGGCAGATTCTTTGGGAAGAACTTCCCCGTACTGCAGATGGGTCGCGGCGTTCTGCCACATTTTATGGAAAGATTTTGAAGAAGCATGGCCTGGAAGCTTTAGAGGCTAAGGCCAAGAATCTGCTTGGGGAGTTGAATCTTTGGTTGAATACCATGTTAGATTAAGCTCCTGACTTTTGTAACAAACTCTTTTTCTTCTTCTCTTTTGGTACCTCCTTGTAGAAAACACTTTTGGTATTCTATATACTTTTTACTCAAATTCTTTTTGATGAAAATAAGCAAAAGTTGGATGAGAATGTTTGTTTGAAGATTTGATCAAAAGGTTATCATTTTGTGAAAATCTTTTGTCAAAGGGTTGTTTTGGGCATGAAAGCCAAATTTTGCGGTGAAAGCCTAGTTTTTTAATAACTTGAAAGCTATATTTTAAGATGGCATGGGAGCCAAATTTTGTGGCATGGAAGCCAAAGTTTTTTTTTTTTTTGAGATGGTATGAAAGCCGGATTTTGTGGCATAAGAGCTAAAATTTATTTGTGGCATGGAAGCCAAAGTTTTTTTTTTTCTTGAGATGGCATGAAAGCCGAAATTTGGGATGGCATGTGTCGCGACCCCAGACCAGGCCCACGAGGTACTGATCCGGGATCGGGACATTAATGATGATGATGAGAACCACACATCTGTTTAATAATAACATACGTTTATTTAATTTCCCACAGGTGTCCGCGGTGAGGATATCACAACCATAAATGAACATTTCTATTAAGTGCGGAAGCGTGTAGCAAATCAAATAGTCAAACCATCCTTGGTCATCAAGACAATAACACAAGTCTAAAATACTGTATCAGAATGAGCAATGATCATTAGCATGTTACCCAAAGTAAATTAAAGTTTATACAAATATCATTTAATTACATTTCCCAAAAATAGAGGCCAACAAAGGCCAATATAACAAAATACCAATTCAAAGAATGGTTAAAAAGTTTCCCAAAATATGAAGTCTCTCATAGCAACCAAACGTCTAAATGACATCATCAGCACGCCACTCAACTAACTATTGCAGTTCTACGACCGCCTCCTCAAGCTCCTCCTCGGGATAACCGACAACGGGACCTGAGTACCAAAGAGTAGGTCAAACACGACGGTTTGGCAAATGGAGGAAAATACAATGACAATACGATAAATACATGAATTTACCTTCAAAACCTGTAAACCTGTTTAAATAACAATTTCTATGAACGAGATAAAACATTTATTCAATTACAAGGATGCAGTGTAAAACATGTAAGGTGACCAAGGAAATGGGAAACAAGCAAGATGGCGACCACACGAAGCTAATCCTCTATCACTAAAGTGATAGAGTAATAACTAGGCACTGATCTCAGTCACTCGAGGTGAGGAGAAACAGTGGATCTCATATAAATACATATACATATACATATACAATACTATACATGACCACGGTAGCGAGCCGGGCATCGGGGACCACAGTAGCAATCTGCTGCATCGGGACAAGACCACAGTAATAACCGGGTAGCGGGATCTAAACTGCAGCTGGCGGGATAAGAGGGGGATCTCCAAGTCGGTGGATCAGACCAACAGGGTTATCCAAGCTTAGTGGTGCCGACTCATAGGTCAAATACAATCCAGACATATGCAAGTAAATCAAGTACAAATACATAAACAAACGGGCAAGACGGGGGTGCTCAAGGGCACACTGTCATATCATGTGGTGCAATGCACTTCGAGTCAAGTAACCATTTCAAGTGTACATCAATGCTTTCGGGAAAACAAGACATGTAGTATAAATCTCGGGATTGATAAGGTACAATAAACAATTGGAATTTCGGTAAAGTATCGTGTTCAAAATTCGTTTAAAGTGGATAGGGACCCCGTATGTCAATCTAATGACCATTTGGTACTCTTTGAGTTTGGGGACATTCCGGGCTCCTTATACACTTTGAATTTTCAAAACTTCAATTGAAATCTTTGTGACACGGTTTCTTCCTCAAATGGCCTCATACAATGCTTAACAATCCTCTTGATGTAGAGAGGTTCCCAAAGAATAGTCCCAAACCATTAAAATAGTTCATCACTGTCCCAACATAGCCCTGCCCAATGGGGTCCATCGCTCGAGCGGACTAGAGAGTTCGCTCGAGCGAGTCGCTCTCTGGAATGGTTGTCTGGGTGGGTTCGCTCAAGCGAAGTTGAGGTCGCTTGAGCGAACTCATTGGGTCGAACGAATATTTAAATGCATTCGAACGAACCACTCTCTGGAATGAGTTCTGGGATGTCTGCTCGAGCGAAAAAGGGTGCGCTCGAGCGACCAAGCTACTGGAAAACTCTGAACCCTTCTCTGGACAGGTCGCTCAAGCGAAGTGTCATGGTCGCTCAAGCGAACTGTCCAGGAACTGATTCCAGACCAGTTCAGCTCCTCTCTATCTCTTCCTTTTTACAACCTCCTTTTAGCCCTTCTTATACATCAAATGAGGAGTCTAATACTTCATTCAAATCACATCAAATCCTTCATCACATCCATCCCATTCTCCTCCATCCATATCACATTCAATACAAGGAAAGAAAGAAGGAAACCATTTCACATAATATACATATTTGAGACAAAACAAGAGGAATTAAATGCTATAAACCAACACATTTCTTGGACCATAAATGTACCATTAATACTCTATCATGAGCATTCATTTCAAAACAAAGCAATAAATATGCATTAATGGAAAATATCCAAAGTCAATGAAAGCTTAGGAAAATCATTCATCCACTTGCCTTGGGTCTTCTAACAATGAAATCAAGCTCTAATATTCTTCCAAGCAAGGAATCCAAGCTATGAACAAAAACCCCCAAAACAAACAAACCCTAAAAGAGTCAAAACAATGAAATAGCAAAGGAAACCTTTCAATAATGAAGGTGAAGCTTCTCTAGGGCTAGAGGAACACAAATCTAGAAGGAGGGAAAGATTACTTACTTGCAAGGTCCTCAAATGGACAAGGTGAGCTCAAAGGAAGTCTTGTAATGGATGGTTTTCTCTAGCAATGGTGTCAATAGGGAGCTAGGGTGATGAGGAAGAAGGTGATGATCTCCACTACTCAAGTTGTGCAAGATTGGTGGTGAGTTTGGTGATTGCAAGCAAGAGCAAGAAGAAGAAGGCAATGAAAACCCTAGGTTTTCTCTCTAGTGCTGGAAAAAGGCAATGGAAGGGGAAGGGCTTTTTTATAAACAAGTGGGGAGTGGGCTCCACCACTAACAATCTAATTGGGCTGAAATTATGGCTTTCGGGGCTTCTAATGAATTCGACAAAGAAGGAAGAAATGATCGTCGAAATATCTAGTTTCCAAAAAGTATATGTTTCGCGGGTTTCGGGAATATCAAGTTTTGGGTACAGATTTTGTGTGCAAGGACTGTTTTGCCCTCAAGGCTATGAAATCGGGTTTCGGGATCTCGAACGGGGACGGGATCAACGTGAAAGTTGAAGGGGTTAACAATACCAATAAAACGGGATTAAAACCATGAATGCAAAAATCTCCGATAAATCCTCAAGCACATGCCATGTCATAAAAAGGAAAACCCCAAAGGGTCCCACTAATCACAAGACAACCAAAACTCCCCAAAACTATATCAAAAGCTATTCCAAACCCAACTTAGCCAAAATCACTAATCAAACTTAGAACTAACACGTAACTTAATTAACACTAATCGAGTTCACTCGGGTCGGGGTCTTACAGCATGGAAGCCAAAATTTGTTTGTTGGCGTGAAAGCCAGATTTTTGTTTGTTGGCCTGAAAGCCAACATTTGAGATGGGATGGAAACTGAAATTTGTTTGTGGCATGGAAGCCGGATTTTTTGAAAACCAAGTTTTGTTTTGTTGGCATGAAAGCCAAATTTTATATTTTTGGCATAAAAGCCGAAATTTTGTTTTTCGCGTAGAAGCCGATTTTGGTGTTTTGGCGTAGAAGCCGATTTTTTTTCTAGCGTAGAAGCCAGGTTTTGGTTTTCAAGATGCAAGTATCGACTAAAAGTCGCCTCCCTGCTGAATGGTATTGTAAGTATCGATGGAATGTCGCTTCCTTGCTCATTCGATTTGCGAGTATCGATGGAATGTCGCCTCCTCGCGAATTGGGGTGCAAGCATTGACTGGATGTCGCTTTCTTGCTTTTTCAAAAAATTTGGTTTTATGGGTATCGACTGAATGTCGCTTCCCCATGATTTTTGAAATTTGAGGTCCCCTTTTTTGGGACCTCAATTTTTGTTTGAATTTTGGGTTTGTGGATATCAACTGGAATGTTGCATCTCCACGATTTTTTAAAATTTCACAAGTATCGACAAAATGTCACTTCCTTCCAATTTTTAAATTTTGGAAGTATCGAATGGGGTTCGCATCCTTCCGATTTTTGGGTTTTGTGAGTATCGACTGAACGTCACTTCCCCATGGTTTATAAAAAGCTATTTTTGTTTAAAGACAAGAGGGTCATAAATTTTGACTCAAAACCATTTTTCGTTGTAAAAGTCGCGATGGACTAGGGTGGAAGTCCCCGAGTCCTGATTTTGTTTCAAACCATGAATTTTGGGATCAAGGATAAAAAATTTGGTCAAGTCCAGGAAGAGGCTCCTAAACTCGGATTTTTGGATTTTTTTTTTTGAACAATGAAACTATGAAAGTCTTTTTTTTTTAGAAATTTCAACATAAGGATGAAAATTCCAAAAGGAGTGGGTTTGACGAGCAAGTATTTGGAAATAGGCTTTGACCGTGCAGGCATTGCTCTGACCCAGTGGCGTAAGTTTTCAAGGGTAGTACCGCTTCAAAATTTTGCCATTGATGGGCAGCATACATCTGTCGCCCACCATGTTTAGAAGAGCATATGCGCCGTTGGAGAAGACTTTGTCGATGACGAAGGGTCCCTCCCATTTTGGTTCGATTTTGCCTTTGGATTTGTGGGCGAAAACCATTGGCCTTTTTACTGCAAGAACCAAGTCACCCTTTTTATAGGCGCGTTGCCTGACCTTCTTGTCGAAAGACCCTGCCATACGTGCTTGGTATAGCTCAATGCTTTGTAGAGCCTCGAGCCGTCTTTCATCGAGATTGTCCAATTCTTGGAGTCTCAATTTGACATTGCTTTCTTGCGTCATGTCATTTTGCAAAGATACCCTTAAGGAAGGAATTTTGCAAAGAACCTATAGGATCTGTGATCCCGAAATTACGGTCCGTTATCATGGATGAATCTTTTAGGTATGCCGAATCGACAAATATTGTTGGTGCGCAAGAATTGAAGGACTGATGAGGTCTTCATTTCGCTGAGCGCAAATGCTTCTGACCACTTGGAAAAATAATCCGTAGCGGCGAAGATGAAGCGATGGCCTTTGCTTGATGAGGGAAAGATAGGACCTATGATGTCCAAACCCCAGGCTTCAAAAGGCCATCAGATCGTTGTGGGATGTAGCCATTCCAATCGCATGTGGACATAATCTCTGTGAACTTGACATTGTTGCCAGCGTTTAGCAAATTGCATAGCGTCTGCTACCATGGTAGGCCAAATGACCTAACCTTTTTTATCTGATCGTAGAGCGTAGAACCAGCCTGATGAGCTCCACAAAGACCAGCATGTACTTCTTTGAGAGTTTCCTCGGCTTCTTGTTGTGACAAGCAGCGTAGAAGTACTCCATTGAAGGATTTTCTGTAAAGCATTTTTGAAGGAATATCCAAATGAAAGTTTGGGGCTCATCTTTGAAGGCTTACCCGCTCTTTTGGATCTTCACGTAGGATTCAGAACATAATGTAATCAATGAACGGATCCCTCCAGTCGCCGATTAGAGGTTTGAGGATGGACATCCGACTTCCAACCACTTGGTGACATTCAGCATCTGGTTAGTGTGTGTTAAGAGGAGGGAGAATCCTTCTTTGACACACTGTGATTTGCAAGTTTTCCCCCTTTTGGATTGCCATAAATGTGGCAAGTCCGGCCAGGGCATCTACATGGATGTTTTCACCTCTGAGGATGTGGGTGATGTGACAGATGTCAAACTTTTGTCGAAGCGATTGCGCCTTGTTGTAGTAAGGCAACAGATCAGGCTTCCTGACTTCAAATTTATGATTCATCTAGTCGACGATTAGTTGAGAGTCCCCAAAAGCTTTCAGCATGGTGATGCCAGATTCAAGGGCGAGTCCCAATCCTACAATCACGGCTTGGTACTCAGCTGCATTGTTTGAACATGGTTCTAGTAGCAAGAAAGCGTGTGGAATCATGTATTTGTCGGGACTGACAAAGAGGATGCCAATTCCCAATATTTGTTTTCCTTTTTCATTTGTCCTGGTTTCACTGTCAAAGTACATGTCCCAGGAAGCATTTGGTAAGGAAGTTTCCACATTGTAGACAGATTCGTCTGGGAGATCATCCTTGAGTGGAGAATCTTTAGGCAATGGATGCTCTACAAAAAAGTCTGCTAGAGCTTGGCCTTTGATTGCTTTTTGAGGCACATACTTAATATCAAATTGCGACAGAAGGATGGACCATTTTTCCAATCAGGCATTGAGAGAACCTGCCTTTGTGACAAGGACCTTTAAGAGATTGATCCTCGAAATCAGGTATACTGTGTTGGACAGCAGATAGTGACACAACTTTTGTACGGCGAACATCACTACAAGGCATTCTTTTTCGATTGGAGAGTAGCGATGCTCTGCACCTACCAACATGCGGCTGAGGTAATATAGAGCAACTTCTTTTCCTTCGTCGTTTTATTGTGCTAGTAGAGCGCCTAAAGAGTAGTCGAGAGCTCTTGTGTATAAAATGAATGGTTTTCCAGTTGTGGAGGCAGCCAACACTGGAGGTTTGGTCAGGTATGACTTAATGTCTTGAAATTCAGCTTCACATTCAGCATCCCAAACAAAGTCAACACCTTTCTTCATTAGGCGAGAGAAGGGACGACACTTCCCTAACAGATTGGAGATGAACCGTCGAATGTATGCCAACCTTCCTTGAAGCCCTTTTAGTTGTCTTAGGGTTCTTGGAGATGGCATTTCTAGGATAGCCTTGACTTTGGTGCAGTCAAGTTCTATTACGCCTTTCCGAACTATGAATCCAAGAAACTTACCTGATGAAACACCGAAGAAGCACTTTAGTGGATTCATCCGCAGTTTGTGTTTACGAAGTTGGAGGAAGACTTCACGAAGATCTTTGAGATGGTCTTCTTTTCTTCTGCTTTTGACGGCGAGGTCATCAACGCAACATTCGACCTTCTTGTACTGCATATCTTGGAATATTTTCATCATAGCCCTCTGATATGTTGCACCAGCATTTTTCAGACCAAATGGCATAACCGTGTAGCAGTATACGCCAAATGGAGTCCGAAATGATATGTGTCTTTCATTTCAAGATGCACCTTTATCTGATTGTAGCTAGAGAAGCCATCCATGAATGTCATTCGCTCTAATCCGTAGGTGTTGTCGATCATCACCTCTGGGATGGGGACCGGAAATTCATCTTTAGGGCAACCATTAATCAGGTCTCTATAGTCAATATAGACCCTGATTTGCCCATATTTCTTTGTCACGAGGACGATGTTGGCCAACCACTCTGGATGTTGTTCCTTGCGGATGAAGCCAACGCTTTTGAGTTTCTGAACTTCTTGTTCAATTTTATCCATCACATCAGGACGAAATCTTCTTTGGCCTTATTTGACAGGCTTGATGTCTTTTTGCAGATTGAGTTTGTGGACTGCTATTTTGGGGTCTAAGCAAGGCATTTCAGCGTAAGACCATGCAAAACAATCAACAAACTCACGAAGAAAGGCGAAATACTCGGGTAACTCATCATCCTTTATATTCTTACTTATGAATACAGGACGTGAGTTATCAGGTGTCCCCAAGTCTATCATTTGAACAGGATCTTCTGTTGGAAGGTTTGAAAGTGGTTCCTCCACAATGTTTTCGGACGCTTCCAACTTAACAAGACCTTCTGGAGTTCCAAAGGCATTTACAGACCAAGGCTTTGCTTTTGTTGTGAGAACCCGACCCCTAATCTCTTGGATTAGTGTTGTTTTATTTGTGGATTAGTTTCTTTTAGTGGGATTAGTATTTGTTGGGTTGAGTTTGTGAGCTAGAATGGTTTTTCTTCTAGTTTTGGGCTTTTGAGTGCTTTGGTAGCTTGTGAGGCCCTTTGGGGGTTCCCTTTTCGGCTTTGTATTTACTTGTGAGATTTTCCCGATTTGTTTCGTATTGTGTTTTTCTCCCGTTGCTTTCATCTTGAGGAATCCTACAACTTTCATGTTGATCCCGTGTCCATTTGAGAACCCGAAACCCGATTTCTTGGCCTTGAGGGCAAAACAGTCTTTTCACACCAAATATGTACCCAAAACTCGATATTCTCGAAATCCGTGAAACATATACTTTTTGGAAACTAGAAATTTCGACGATCATTTCTTCCTTCTTCGTCGAATTCATCCGAGGTCCCGAAAGAGATGATTTCAGCCACCCAAGTCCCTTAAGTTGTGGGACCCAAACCTCACGTGCTTATAAGAGGAACTCATCTCCCTTTCATTTCACTCTTCATTTTCCAGCACAAACCAGCAACCTAGGGTTTCTCTTGTGTTTCTCTTCTTCTTCTTGCTTCTTCATCTCCAAGCCACACCAATCTTGCACCAAACTCGAAATGGAGATCGTCAATCTCTTCCTCTCCTTGCAAGCTTCATCTTGATACCATTTTTGTGGAAATCCATCAACATTGAGATCTTCTTGGAGCTAGTTCTCTTCATTTGGAAGTCAACCAAGTAAGTGATTCTTCCCATCTTCTAGATTTGTAGTCTTCTAGCCTTAGAGAAGCCCCACCTTTATTATTGAAAGGTTTCCTTGTCATTTCATGGTTTAACCCATTTTTGGGTTTGTTTTGGGGGTTTTTGTAGAGATTGTGGATCTTGAGCTTGAGAGGTGATTAGGAGCTTGATTTACTTGATTAGAGTCAAAGGCAAGTGGATGATTTGATCGTTTTGATTATTAACATGTTTTGTGAGAAAAAGCTTGTTTCATTAAGGGTTTTGGTGATTTTAGTAGTTGTCTTTACTATGATTAATATTGATTTCGAAATGTGCTTATTGATGAGTTTATTTCCCTCTTGTTTATGCTTGGAAAATGTATGCATCATATTGTCAAGGTTTCAAATGGTTTCACATGAATGAGTTTTCTCCACCTTGAGATTTGTTGTGAATGGAAAGAATGGAAAGGGAGAAACTTGAAATGAGGAGCTCTTTAGCTCAAATTATTGTCTTGGAAACATGTATTTTAGTCCTCCTGTTTATAGTTTTATGTGATTGTTTAAGTGTTGGAAAGGAAAGGAAAAGGAAGGAAAAATTGTCACGCCCCCGAACCGAAACCTCGGGGGCGGGAAATGGGATTAAGCATAAATTGTATTTTTCTTCTCCCAGGATCCGCGTGTGTGAAGACAACACATTCTGAATATTTTTGCGGAAGCATTTGTGGCGTTGCGACCCGAAGTCCGTGGCCATCGGATTCCGCGTCGCACTCAACCTTTAGCACATAGCTAGTATATCAAGTATCATCTCAGACTGGAGTAAACATCACAATAAATTACAGAGCTGACGGTAACAGGATATTACATTCCCAAATATGTTCAAGTTACAATTATCAATGTACATTAGTTAAGAATCCCAAGAAAAAGGCTAATAAAAGCCATACAACAATAAGCTATAAACTACTACCCAAATGTGACGTAGCTCCGATGTCAAGCTCAATGTCTACATGACATAGCCGACAAAACAACCTGCAAGGCATGGCTCCACAGCCAACAAAACACCCAACTCGGGGCGAAGAAATCTGAACCTGAGTACCAAAAGTAGTGGGTCAGACACGACGGTCTGGCAGGTGGATGAAAAGATCACGAATATACTAAAGAATAAAACATATAATAAATCATGCTAATCGATCAAGTGCTGCATATAATTAAACGGGTGCAAAGTCGGGAATCTCGGGGAGAACTTGTATTCATTTCAAGCATGGGTAAAACATGAACATCTAATAGAACATGTGTTCGTTTACATCATCTATAATCATAGATATTTGACAATGGGGTGTTCGTCTAAAACATGTATAAATATAGCGGTATGGCAAAACAACGTTCATTTGAAACTTAAGTAAAAACACAAGTATACAACAAACCAGGTATTCATAGCAGTCTAGCAAAACCAATGTCCATTTGAAACATATGTAAAAATACGGATATTTAACAAACCGGGTGTTCATTTAAAACAGGTGTAACCAAGGAAATCTGACAAGGCTAATGTTCATTTAAACCTATTCCAAAGTATGGATATTTAAACAAATCGGGTATCATGTAAGAATAGGTATAGACATAGGAATCTGGCAAAACAAGTGTCATTTAAAACATATTTCAAAAACAGGGATATTTAACAAATCAGGTATTCACTTAAAACATGTATAAACATCGGGATCTAACAAAACGAGTGTCATTTAAAACACGTTCCAAAGCATGGACATTTAATAACTCGGGTATTCATTTTAAAACATGTGTAATCATATAACTCTAGCAAAACCATCGATCGTTAGAACCATATGTAAAAGCACGGGTATTCACCCAACCGGCATTCATGTAAAACATGTACGTGTGCAAAGGACATAAAACAATATAATAGCGACTGAATTTACAATAGAGAGCATTAACACTTATCTAAATAACAACTTTCATAAAAGCAATGAATCATTTATCTGAAAACAAGTAAGCAATATAAACCATGTCGGGTGTCCAAGGAATCGGGAACTGGCAAGATGGCAATCACAAGAAGCTAAGTCCTCTGTCACCGAAGTGACAAGAGCGGGACGTTGGTCTCAGTCACACAAGGTGAGGAGACTCAACGTAAATCATATATACAATAATAAATATACGGGAACGGGAACGGGACCACGGTAGCGAACCGGGTATCGGGACGGGACCACGGCAATAACCGGGTATCGGGACGGGACCACGGCAATAACCGGGTATCGGGATCCAAACTGCAGCTGGCGGGACGGGAGAGGGATTTCCAAGTTGGTGGATCAAACCGACAAGGTATCCAAGCTTAGTGATGCCGACTCATAGGTCAAAACCAATCGAGACATATGCAAGTAAATCAAGTACAGTAAATAAACGGGTAAAACGGGGGTGCTCAAGGGCACACTGTCATTTCATATCGAGAAATACATTCGGGACAAATAACTGTTACTAGTGTAACTTCAATGCTTTCGGGGAAACAAGTAAATCAAGTACAATAAATAAATGGGTAAAACGGGGTGCTCAAGGGCACACTGTCGTATCATGTGATGCAATGCACTTCGGGACAAATGACTGTTACTAGAGTAACTCCAATGCTTTCGGGAAAACAAGTCATGTAATGCAAATCTCGGGAAAAGAGGTGAAACAATGAACTATAACAATTTCGGGAAAAGTATTAATTTCAAGATCTATTTAAGTGAATAGGGGTCCCGTATGTCGATTATAATCATTACTTGGTACTCCTTGAGTTTGAAGACATTCCGGGCTCCTTATGCACTTTTACTATTTTAAAATCTTAACTTGAGCTTATGGGTAGTTCTAGATGTTACAATAGCAAGAATCGAGATTATCAACGGTCCATCCTAGGCATGACATTAATCCGGAAACATCGAGCAACCTATTCAGTCACCGAAAGGAATGGAATTCGCGATAACCAAGGGAAGGACTTGCGTTTAGATATAAAGAAGATATCGTGTCGTTCCATCCCGTTCAAGATTGAAATGGGTTGAACTTCGATGCATCCGAACCAACCGTGACGAGCATCGGCTCCAGACGCTCTCACATATGATCGAGTGAGTCTGAGGAGGTTAGCCAAGGTCCACAAGGAAAAATAAACCTCAAAACCCACTGGACTCAAACTGAGTCCTCCGATCGGCTGAAATTTCTGTACCAGCGCCTTAAAACAGTTCAGACAGGCCGCATCGCTCGAGCGAATCGAAGGGTTCGCTCGAGCGAACTCATCGGTCGAGCGGTTATTAAAATGCGTTCGAGCGACCAGGTTACTGGAAAACCCGTATCCCTTTCTGGACAGGTCGCTCGAGCGAACTGTCATGGTCGCTCGAGCGAACTGTCCAGAAACTGAATTCTGGCAGTTCAGTTCCCTTCTTTCTCTTCCTTTTTCCTTTCCAACACTTATACAAATGAGTTTTTCCTTACTTCAACAACATCCTAATTACAATAAAACTCCCATCAAGACTTCAATGAATCATTAAATACAACCTCTTTCTTCACATTCAATCCCCAAACAAGGAGAGGAGTTCCCATCATAGACAAGGGTTCATTTGAGTCAACATTTATAGATAAACAAGGTCTATTGATCACATTTCCATAACCAAAGATGTTTTAGCACAACTCTATAAATGAGTATCATTTTCAAATCAATGTAGCTCATAAACATAACCATGAATAGCCAAACCAATCCTATTCCTTATAAAACCATATGAGTAAACTTGATCAAATGAAATGCATACCTCTCCAAGAGATTAACAAGATAGAAACAACCATTAATGTGCAAATTTCGAAATCCATATATATGTGACAAGGAGCATATGTGCAACATGTATCCAATGATCAAAACAAGAAATAAACTTGGGATTTTCTCATAAAACTTTGATAACATTAAAAACATTCATTCATCCACTTGCCTTGGGTTCCAATCTAGCAAAACAAGCTCCTAATCACCTCTCAAGCTCAAGATCAACAATCTCTACAAAAACCCCCAAAAAAAGCCCTAAAATGGGTTACACAAAGAATGAAAATGAAAGAGCTTTCAATAATACAAATGGAGCTTCTCAAGAGCTAGAGGAACACTAATCTAGGAGATGGGAAGAATCACTTACTTGGAAGGTCCTCTAATGGACAAGGTAAGCTCAAGGAAAGTCTTGTAATGGTTGGTGAGCTCCACAAAAGCTATGGAAAGAAAGTCCTCAAGGAGATGAAGAAGATGGTGGCCTCCAATCTCTTCTTGGTGCAAGCTTGGAAGTGGATTGAGTGATGGGAAGCAAGAAGAAGAAGAGGGAGCAAGGAAAACCCTAGACTCCATGGTTGTGCTGGAACATGAAAATGGAGAAGGAAGGGGAATGGTCTCTTTTGTTAACAATGAAGGTTGGGTCCCACAACTTAAAGAACTTGGGTGGCTGATATCATCTAATTCGGGACCTCGGATGGATTCGACGAAGAAGGAAGAAATGATCGTCGAAATATCTAGTTTTCAAAAAGTATATGTTTCATGGATTTCGAGAATATCGAGTTTTGGGTACAGATTTGGTGTGCAATGACTGTTTTGCCCTCAATGCCAAGAAATCGGGTTTCGGGTTCTCAAATGGATACGAGATCAACATGAAAGTTGTAGGATTCCTCAAGATGAATGCAACGGGCCAAAAACACAATACGAAACAAATCGGAAAAATCTCACAAGTAAATGCAAAGCTGAAAAGGGAACCCCCAAAGGGCCCCACAAGCTACCAAAGCACTCAAAAGCCCAAAACTAGAAGAAAAACCATTCTAGCTCACAAACTCAACCCAACAAATACTAATCCCACTAAAAGAACTAATCCACAAATAAAACGACACTAATCCAAGAGATCAGGGGTCGGGTTCTCACAAAAATCAAGTGTTCCCGGACCTGCACGCCCAAGTCCGATCGATCGGACTGTCTTTAACTGGGAGGCTTTTCAGGCCGATCGATCGGACCGAAGTGAAATTTGATATTTTTTTTTTTTTTTGGAAACCTTTGGGCTTTCTATGAGTCCTAGGGGTATATACCTTAGTGTTAAGACCAATTATACCCTAATCTAAGGTCTCTAAGACTAGGGAACTAAAAGAAAAGAATGGTGTTGATCTAGACATTAATTCTTGGTTCTAGGTGGGACCCTGGCTACCCTTTTTGGACTGTTTGGACCATGTGTGAGAATGTCTTGAGCCGACACGCCTCACGGTTGGTTCGGTGGCATCGAAGTTCAATCCATTTCAATCTTGAACGGGATGGAACGACGCGATATCTTCTTTATATCTAAACACAAGTCTTTCCCTTGGTTATCGCGAATTCTATTCCTTTCGGTGACTGAATAGGTTGCTCGATGTTTCCGGATTAATGTCATGCCTAGGATGGACCGTTTATAATCTTGATTTTTGCTATTGTAACATCTAGTACTACCCATAACCTCATTTTAAGTTTTGAAAATAGTAAAAGTGCATAAGGAGCCCGGAATGTCTTCAAACTCGAGGAGTACCAAGTAAATTATTATAATCGACATACGGGACCCCTATTCACTTAAACAAATCTTGAAACCGATATTTTACCCGAAATTGTAATAGTTCATTGTTTCACCTCATTTCCCGAGATTTGCATCACATGACTTGTTTTCCCGAAAACATTGAAGTTACACTAGTAACAGTTATTTGTCCCGAAATGTATTGCCCGATATGAAGTGACAGTGTGCCCTTGAGCACCCCCGTTTTACCCGTTTAATTACTGTACTTGATTTACTTGCATATGTCTCGATTGGTTTTGACCTATGAGTCGACATCACTAAGCTTGGGAACCTTGTCAGTCTGATCCACTGACTTGGAGATCCCCTCCCGTCCCGCCAGCTGCAGTTTGGATCCCGATACCCGGTTATTGCCGTGGTCCCGTCCCGATACCCGGTTCGCTACCGTGGTCCCGTTCCCATATATTTATATTGTATATATGATTTGCGTTGAGTCTCCTCACCTTGTGTGACTGAGACCAACGTCCCGTTATACTCTTGTCACTTCGGTGATAGAGGACTTAGCTTCTTGTGATTGCCATCTTGCCAGTTCCCGATTTCCTTGGATACCCGACATGTTTTATATTGCTTACTTGCTTTCCGATAAATGATTCGTTTCCTTTATGAAAGTTGTTATTTAAACAAGTGTTAATATTCTCCAATGTAAATTCAGTTATTATTATATGGTCTTCTGTTCTTTGTACCCGCACATGTTTTAAATGAATGCCGGTTGGGTGAATACCCATGCTTTTACATATGTTTCAAACGATCAATGATTTTGCTAGATTTATATGATTACGCATGTTTTAAAGGAATACCCGAATTGTTAAATATCCAAGCTTGCTTTAAAGGACATTTGGTTTGTCAGATATCTATGTTTATACCTGTTTTTAAATGATACCGATTTGTTAAGTATCCATGCTTTGAAATATGTTTTAAACGACACGCGTTTGCCAGATTCCTATGTTTATACCTGTTTTAAATGATTACCCGATTCGTTAAATATCCATGCTTTGAAATATGTTCAAATGACATTTGTTTGTCAGATCCCTACGTTTATACCTGTTTTAAAAGATATCCGGTTTGTTAAATATCCATGCGTTGAAATATGTTTAAATGAACACTAGTTTTGTCAGATTTCTTTGGTTACACCTGTTTAAATGAATGCCCGATTTGTTAAATATCCGTACTTTCACATATGTTTCAAATGGACTTTGGTTTTGCCAGACTGCTATGAATACCCGGTTTGTTAAATACTTATGTTTTTACCTAAGTCTCAAATGAACGTTTGTTTTGCCCGGCCACTATATTTATAAATGTTTTAGACGAACACCCGATTAACAAATATCTATGCTTTTACGGATGATGTAAATGAATATATGTTTTATTAGATATTCATGTTTTACCCATGCTTGAAATGAATACAGGTCTTCCCCGAGATTCCCGACTTTGCACCCGTTTAATTATAGGCAGCATTTGATCGAATAGCATGATTTATCTTATGTTTTATTCTTCAGTATATTATTATCTTTTCATCCACCTGCCAGACCGTCGTGTCTGACCCACTACTTTTGGTACTCAGGTTCAGATTTCTTCGCCCGAGTTGAGTGTTTTTGTTGGCTGTGGAGCCATGCCTTGCAGGTTGGTTTGTCGGCTATGTCATGTAGACATTGAGCTTGACATCGGAGCTACGTCACATTTGGGTAGTAGTTTATAGCTTATTGTTGTATGGCTTTTATTAGCCCTTTTCTTGGGATTCTTAATTAATGTACATTGATAATTGTAACTTGAACATATTTGTGAATGTAATATCCTGTTACTGTCAGCTCTGTATTTTGTTGTGATGGTTTACTCCAGTCTGATATGATTCTTGATATGATAGCTATATGCTAAAGGTTGAGTGCGATGCGGAATCCGATGGCCACGGACTCCGGGTCGAAACGCCACGAAAGCTTCCGCAAAATATTCAAAATGTGTTGTCTTCACACACGCGGATCCTGGGAGAAAAATATAATTATTTATGTAAATCCCATTCCCGTCCCCTAGGTTTCGGTTCGGGGGCGTGACATTTGTCCTTGGATCTTCTTGATCGGTATTCTTTTCAAGATAGGCAATGAGATGATCCAAATCACCTGTTGAAACTGAGTCGAACTAAGGTACTTCTTTTGGAGACGATGGTTCTTCTAGGCTAGAAAATCGTGCGTCTGTGTCATCGGACAATTCCTCTTCATCGTCAGAGAAATTGCACTAATCTGAAGAGCTTCCTGGATCCTTGACGGATGACTCCTCAAAGAGATATCCAGGGAGATCAATTTCTTCATGGACACGAGATGTTGAGGCTTGGTCGGCGAAAAGACTTTGCAGCCTTTGTGTCAACTGTCTCATGGGAGCGTCAAGATCATACCCCAACCTGTACGAAGACTTGTCTATATGACGACGGAGTTTCCAATCCTCCAGTTGACTTTTGGTCAGGGTGGGTTCCAATGGTGTGAGAATACCACAGCTACTTCCCAAACTGATTGGATTTTGAGCATCATAGCCCATTTTCTTCATGATAGCTTGTGACATTGGACTATACAAGAATAGTTTAGGCATACCTTCATTTTGGAAAGGTTCAAGCGAAGATTTTGGTGAAGAGGCTTCCAATTTCTAGAAGAAGATCGTCTTTTCTTCTGCCGAAGTTGCCGGCACTACGAAGGAAGCAGACGTAGGGTCTTCTACATCAGCGGGTGTCTCCAATGGAGTGAGAGCAAGCTGAACTTGCTGAGTATCAGCTCGGCTTGATGATGTATCGTCCTCTAGCTCTGAATCCAAATCCGTGTCTTGTATAATGGACACGAAGGAGACAATGAACTTGCCCCCAGACTTTTGTTTTGTTTTCTTTGCCTTGGTGGTGATTACCTAAGGCAATGAAGGTTTGAGGGAGACAATGAAGGGAGAATGAATGCTCTTTTCGGTTTTGCCGGAAGATTTGTTTTCTTCCGATGATTGCTGAGGAGCCTTGCCTTTATCTTTCTGGGGATTTTTGCCAAAGGGCGTTGTTTCTTCCTCCTTTTCTTCTTCTTCATCCTTGTACATCTGGGCATTTACAAGATGAACGTCTTTGCCTTTGAAAGGCTTTTTGTCTGCAAATACTCGATGTATTAAGTCGTCGTTGTCAGCGAACTTGATGCACTGATGTAGAGTTAAAGGGACGACACCATTCTCGTGTATCCAGGGGCGTCCAAGAAGGATGTTGTAGCATGAAGGGGTTCTTTATGCGTACACAGTGACTTCAGAGATAAGATCACCGATTTGCAACTTGAACCTGAATTTGCCGATAGGCCTTTGAGCGCTCCCATCGTACCCAAAGATGGATACAGACGTGTGACTCAGCTTGCTAGGTGGGATACCCAGCTCTTCGAGTGCCGATGTAGAGATGAGATTGAGTGCAGAACCTGGGTCGATCTGGACTCTGTGTATTGGCATTTCTTCGATGTACCCTGTGAAGTACAAGGGTCGATTGTGCTTTGTCTCGCCTAATAGGAGGTCATCCTTATCGAAGGCAATTGTTGCACTTGTTGCTTTTTTAACTAAGAGGCATTCGGTGTCTGATCCCTCAGTTTTTTTCTTTTCTACCTTTAAGGAAGCATTTGATTTTTTGACCCTATAGTCCATTTCAATTTGTAGGACTTGTGGGGCATGTTTGTTGACATCCACATTCAGCTTTTGTAGTTCTGAAATGAGACTATCACGAGTTTGTGGAGACATTCATAATAAGTCAAGGATGTGCAGTCGTGCAGGTATGTGTTTGAAGTGCTCAATCAAGTCGTACTTGAAAGCCTCCTTCGGGCCTAAATTTTCATTATTGTTGCCACTTGGGGCGTTTACAATTTATTTTCCCGAAGGATTTACATAGGAAGAAGAAGGTTGGTTGTAGTTTTTGTGGTAATCCCTGCCAGAGTAGGTACCTCTACCAACTTCAAGAGCTTTTGGAGAAGGGTCTTCTTTTGGAATATCAGTCTCGGTATCAAGGAGTTGATCATTGTGATTTGTTGAAGGCGTCTCTGTAGCAGTATTGTCGTCTTCAGTGATTGTGTTGCACGGAGCATATTCCAGGAACAAGTCCTGAACAGCATCCAGCAACTTTTCTTCTTCATTGAGCAGTTTATCAATCCAGACATCGCCTATGAGGTTAGGCATCTGGGACCAGTTGACCGGATTTTCATTGAAGAAGACTTCATTGGCAGGAACTTCTTCGAGATGATCAGCCGGAAGAGGTTTGAGTTCCAACGTCACAGTTTCTGAAAAGATGATATCTCTGTGGAAATCACCTGAGGAGATGTAAATCCAGAGGATATGCTACCGGATGTAGTCAGAGAATCTGAGGCCTCGGCAGATGAAGCTTCAGAGGCAATATCATCCCGAACTATCGCATTGCAAGCAACGCACTGTTGAGATTCAGACTCGTCTTCAGATGTGAGGGGATCATCAATCAAGCAGTTTTCTTCATTTTCTGGGGTTGTCGGTTTTGGATCTTGATTTTGACGAAGCTCATTGATGCGATCTTGCTATTAGGAATTTTGTGTATTACAATTTGATGGATGCATTATCATTCTAGCATCATTTAAATTTTCACACATGCATTGTTTTAGAAAAACTTGTAATCTTGATTGCAAACATGCATTGTTTTTAAGACTTGTAAAAATGTTGATTTATGCATGTTTTGATTTTTAACTTGGATGCATTTGTTTTAGAAAAGAAGTTTTAGAAATCTAGCAAGCCTATGAGTTTTAAATCTTTCAAATCTTTATAGGCTTTTTATTTTTCATGTTTTTAAACCACTTAGTTTGATTTAAGACATGTTTCCAAGCTTGATTCAATGGCCCAAAAGTTCCCTCAAGAAAATACTTTGAAAAATGCAAAATAAGGAAATTTTGGTCCCAGGTCGACCCGCAGAAGGCCAGGTCGACCGGGCCAACAGAAGGCCAGGTCGACCGGGAAAGGCAGGTCGACCGGCCCAACAGGGGACCAGGTCGACCGAGCTCATTGTGGGTCGACCGGGAAAGAGCCGTTGTGTTGTGCCTGTTTCAAACGGTCAGTTTTATGACCGTTGAAGAGCCAGGTCGATCGGGGAAGAGCCGTCGGGCACTTTTTGGCTATAAATACTAGTTCATTCCTTTCCCAAAAGTTAGCAATTTTAAGGCCCTCCTTGAGAGGTTTTGAGGCCAATGAAAGGGGAATGAGCTAAGGGATGAAAGGGGTCATTAGGAAAACTAAAGCTCGGATTAATGAAGTTAAATCTCTAAGTAAGCTTTACTTTTCTTAATCATATGTTTTCATGCTTTGCTTTAATTATTGGTAAATCTTTTCTAGCATGATAAACTATGATTTGTTGTGTCCTTAACATGTTTATGTTTTGAATTGATCTATTGTTTTGGATGCATCACCTTGATTCAATCCAAGTAGTACTTTAATTGGTAAATCTAAGTAGATCATGTTAATGAAAGAATCTTTGAAATTATATGTAACATGATTCATATACTTGGTTGAATCTATGGTTGTTGTCTTTCATCATAAGAAAATCACTTTCAAATATAACTTATATTTTGGATTCAACATCTTTACAAATCTATGTAACTTTGTTTTAAAGTTTCACAACTTGCTTTGCTTTGATAGGTATATTATTTTCAAGTTGTATTTATAATTACATATGATTTGTCCCCTAATTTCAATCAAATCTATTTTTATGTTTTATGAGCTACATTGTTGATTTGATTGACATCCCTATGCATCACATGTTTTATGCTTAGAATTTCACAACTTGTTTAGGATACAAATGTATATCTTTTGCAAGTTATTTTTAACATGTGATTAGCATTCTTTGCTCAATCATAAATGTTTTTATGAGCTAAAACTTTCAAAAGCCTTAGGCATACGTTTATGAGCTTTCATTTTAAAAATGATTGAGGACATCATACATACACATTGAGCATTCATCTTTGCATTCATAGTGTGTGTGTATGAATTAGATTTTCACTTTCATATCCGCCTAATTAAGAGGCATTGTAATGAGTTATAAATTGTATCTCCATCAAGTGTATTATAGACACTACTTAGAGAGATAACCAACCTTTTGGTGTAAGAGGTTATTGCTTAGCCTAAGAAAAGCATAGTGTAATAGGTTGATGTTAAGCCTTGAAAATCATCATTGTAGAGGTTATTGCTTAGCCTTGAAAAGCATATTGTAAAGGTTATTGCTTAGCCTATTGAAAAGCATAAATAGTGGAAATCCAGTGGGGTGTTGGATCACAAGCTGATAGTGGATGTAGGCATTGAGGCCGAACCACTATAAATCCTTGTGTGATGGTGCTTGCTTTGTGGTGATTATTTTTATTAAGCTTCCGCATTTTATTTGTAATCATCACTTGTGACTAGTTTAAGTTAAAGAAGTTAAAATTGGTCATAATTGAAGCTCACCCTATTCAACACCCCCCCCTCTAGGGTTCGGATCCCCGGACTTTCACTTGCTCCCGCTCTATGGCAAGACGTTGCAAGATTCTTGCATATTCTTCAAGATCGGGCATAGGGGCCAAATCTTCTTCGTCATCTGCTCCTTGTGGTTCATCAATGTTGGGTTCCACTGGAGCGCTTTCTTGTACTGGACCAACAACACTTTCTTAAACAGCCTGTTGGTCTTCTTCATCATCAGACCAGGATCCTTGTGGCTGTAATGTGTTATACCAGATTACTGGCATAAGATGAGACTCGGGAATCCATTCCTCATTGGAGAGGTATTCTCATGTTTCAAGGGATTCTTCCCACTCATCGGTATCACTGGCAGTATCACTGGACTCATACCCATCCATGGAGAATCCAATTACTGAGTTGCAACAGTATGATGCCCCCTGCGTAGTTTCATTTTTGTAATGAGGTGACATGAAATCACCAAGGGTGAATTTTCTTACCACCTTTGAAGTTCTGGATTCTTCCGTTGCCCCCAGCGAAGCAATGGAAGAGGTCTCTACCTTCTCAGGGACTTCTTGCTTTGATTGAGCCTTCTCCTGTTATTTGAGCTTGCCTTCGTTGTTGAGCGGTAGGCTTTGTTTTGACGATCTCCCAGTTTTCATCTTCTAGGAGATCAGGATGCACCCATATGGGTTGTCCGTCTGATGTTGGATAAGGAACCAACTCTTGGGACATCTGGGTCATTTTTATCACCTAAAAGGAAGTGGTGATCTTCTCCTTCGGTGACTTGGAAGTTCGTCCATATGACACCATGTTGACAGAGGCAGGTCCATAGTTTTTGTCAAAGGTGATGACTCCATTTTTCCACATCTCGTTGATCTTCTCTCTCACAATGAAGCATTGATTGAGAGGATACGAGACCATCTGGTGGTATTGACAATACCAAGGATCATTGGTTTTGCCAACATCTCCCGATCTTTTAGGCTCAGGTAAAGTGAGTTTACCATTTGCTACGAGAGCTTCAAAAATTTCTTCAACATCTTCATCGAACGGGTATTTCTTCTCCACTCGTTGTTTGAAGGCTTAGAGAGTCTAGGTTTCTTACCTGCAGATTTGTTTTCAACTTTCTTTGGCTGCTGAGGAGCTGACTTGGTTTGCACATTAAGAACCTCCTTTTTCTTTGGTTTCGAGGTCGAAATGGTGGTCGACTCTTTCTTTGATGAGTTCTGACTGTTGAGGTCTTTGATCACCGTTTCTGCTTCCATAGCTGCTTCTAGGAGTTCTCCCAAGTTTTTTGATTTGTTGCCGATAATCATGGAGCGGATCCTTGCTCTCATGTTGTTACGACAAATGTCGACCAGCGATGTTTGTGGAAGTACATCTGAGCACTTGTACGCCATTGCCTTCTACTTGTGAATGAAGTCGTATGTTGACTCATTCTCTCCCTGTTTTAGGCTGTAGAGCTATGCCATAGTAACATGGTGATCTTCACCTTTGAAGTGGGTCAGGAAGCGTGTCTCCAGTATGGCCCAGTTTTGGATGAAGTCCTCTGGCAGAGTGGAGTACCAATCGAAGGCCGTACCTTTTAGGGTACTTACAAAGAGACGGATCTTGAGGGCGTCTTGATCCGCAATAGCTCCTGTCAAGATTTTAAAGTGGATGACATGTTGTCTGGCTGAACCCTTCCTCGTATATGTCTGGAGGGTAGGTTGTTTGAATTTTGCAAGGAATGGAACCAAGTCCATCCATAAGGGATATGGTGGCTTGATCCCATGTTCCTTCAGCGTATCCTCTTCTTTTTCTTTAGCGAGGATATCGTCGACGTCCTTCTTGGTTAGGGTGCGTGACTCATTTTTTTCCTCGTCATCTTGATGACTTGAAGGAGTTTCATTGTTTGGTGGACGATGGAGAGTGAGGAGGAGGTTTTCCATCAGAGCCTCAATTCTGTGCTGTCCTTGCTCCAACTGATGGATGCGTGCTGTTGCGTCATCAAGCTGTGGAGGCTGCTCAACATTAGTAACCAGGACGTTCATCCTTCGAGAGTCGAATGAGGATATCGTCTTGGTGACTGAGCTGGAGCTCATTCTTTTGGATGAAGAGTCGGAGGAATAGTTACTCCGATGTCCTTGGCTTGAAAGAGCGGGAGAATCCTTCTAATGTCTCCACGTCCGGGAGACGCTGCGAGTCACCGGTCGTCTGACATGAATTTTGGTTGCTGACTTCTGGCGTCTTCTGGGTTTGCCAACCATATAGACAGCAACAACTTGGTCGGGTCTTTCTTTTTCGACCCATTTTTTAAAGACTTGAAGGGTAGAATGTTGGGTTCTTTGCTTCTCTAGTCTCTTTTGTCGATATGTCGCGCGACGACGTATATGACGGGCAATTTGAGCTTCAGTCAGCTCTGACTGTGCTCTAGCGATGAAGGATGTAGTCCCCCATGCGCAACAACCGAACTTGTCTTCTTTGAAACTAGGCATGGATAGGATCTGGACGCGGTCCTTTGCCTGTCACAGTGAGGCTTTGAATTTTGCAAGCTTGGCCCCTGTTGAGATAAAGGGTCGACTCGCAAGTAAGCCTTAGCAGGTTCTTGCTGTGACCTGGTGATGTATGACTTGATTTTGGGCTTGTAGGAGCAAGCTGGCCCATGCTGAGTTGATTTTTTTGTTTGGTGGAGGGTAGGTTTCTCCTCTTTCATGTGAGAGAGAGGGTAGAACTGATTCTCCTTGAAAGGGGCCAAGTTCGCTGGCTTTGCAAATGTTTGAGACCTCCTTTGTTTTGGGGAAGGTCTTGGGGACCAGGTCTTGGGGCAGACCTAGTCTTTTGCAGGTTGAGGCTTCGTGGGGGTGCCACGGGCTTCAAGCTTCTTGATTGTTGCCCTTGGTGTCGGAGCAGCGACATGTCCAGAGGCGGTTTTCTGCTTTTTGGCAGGTGCAGTTTCTTCTGCGGGGAGTGGGAATGGTCCCAACGACCCGAAGACGATGGTCCGGGGAGTAGAGGTCGGCCCTGTTTGAGAGTTGTCGAGGAAGGTGATACTTCAGCAACTGCTAGGGCGCTTGTGAGTGAGCTTGTTTTGCTTTTCTTGAAGCAGGAGTTGGTACTTTTTCTCATCGAAAGTGATGGTCAATGAAGCTGTCATTGTTAGTTTGGAAAACTTGAGGAACAAGACCAGATCCATTAGTAATCACAAGAATGTAGTGATCATAAATGGAAAATGACTATGGTTTTGTCTTTTCAAATCGCTCAAGGGGACATGGCCCAGCCCAAGCAAGATGAAAGAGGCAAAAAGCCATAGAGAGTACAATTGTTCTAAATGCAAGATGGTAGGCTCAGGGCGAGCGTTCCAGTGACTGCTAGAAGCAATCGTGAACTTTAATTTAAATTATCGATAAGCAAGGCTCACTCGAGGTAAGATGTATAAGGTTGGAGATACAAATGTGTCGGTCACGAATACAGTAGACCCGAAAGGGCATACTAGATCGCTAGGCACAAATCTCGTAAATCTCATCCTTGGGAAGGACTCGAGATGGGTTTTTTGAAACGTCCAGAAAGAGTTCATAAAGGAGAGCAAATGGTGTTCCAATCCGAACAAGGCTCAAACATTTCTGCGAGCACTTAGTCTGAATGGGAAGGAACCAGAATTTCTCTAATTTGAACCCAAAAGTGACGGAAGTTTTTTTTTTTTTTTGAAAGGTCAAGATTGAGTTCATCAAAGAGAGCAAGTGGTGTTCCGATCCGAACATAGGCTCAAACAATTCTGAGAGCGCTAAATCCGAAAAAGATAGAACCAAGATTTCTCAAATCTGAATTCAAAATGACGGAGGTTTTTTTTTTAAGTTAAATTCATCAAAGAGAGCAAATGGTATTCCATTCCGAATAAAGGCTCAAACATTTCTACGAGCACTAAATCCAAAAAGGGGAGAACCAAGATTTCTCAAATTTGAACTCAAATGTGACAAAAGTTTTTTTTTTTTTTAAGATTCTTTCTTTTGAAGGTTTTTCTTTTTTTTTTTTTTTTGAAGACATAGGTCTCCAATTCGGTCTTATGAAACCTTAGTAGATAGATCAGCCCCCAGGTAAGGGTAGGATTACTTAATGAACCTGTTTGAATGACCTTTGCCTCGAACAGTCTAGCTACCTCCACACTCTGGACAAGGCTTTTCTTAGATCCACTTTGGTCAAAGAGCGCAATTGGTGTAACCTTAGTCTGAGGATGATATGCCGTGCTGAACTGGAGTTTGGTACCCATCAACTCATGAAGAGTTTTCCAAAACTTTGAAACAAACCTGCTGTCTGTGTCTGAAGTAATAGAGACGGGCTGACCATGTTTACTAACAATCTCATCAACAAATAACTTTGCAAGTGGTGTCATATGCATCATGTTTCCTATCTTCATCGGAATGAAATGAGCAGATTTTGTCAGACGATCTACAATAATCCAAATTTCATTATTTCCCTTCTTGGTATTCGGCAAACCGAAAACGAAATCCATGGTGATGTGCTCCCATTTCCACTCCGGAATCTCCAACGGTTGTAACAAACCTGGGGGCTTCTGATGCTCTGCTTTAATCAACTGACAAGTTAGACAATGAGACACAAAAGCTGTTATCTCTCTCTTCATGTTGTTCCATCAAAATCTATTCTTCAAATTGTGGTATATCTCCGTGCTACACGGATGCATAGAATATCTCGTGCTGTGAGCTTCATTCATTATTTCACTCTTCAAGTCATCCACTTTTGGTACACACAATCGGTCACGAAAATACAATATCCCATTCACCATCTTTAAATCTGGACGTTCTGTAATATGTTCTACTATCTTTGCCAAGTATGGGTCTTGCAACTGACTTTCCTTGATCTTCTGGATGAAGGTAGGTTCTGATATTGTCATGTTTGCTAACATTGCACCCAGTTTCCGGGTTTGCACTTCTACACCCAACTCTTCCAACTGCTGTAAGACACCAATTCCTCTCAAACTGGCAATGACCACTGATTTTCTGCTTAATGCATCAGCTACAACATTCACTTTGTCTGGATGATACTGATGGTCCCGGCTTTTGTCTTTTTCCAAAGCTGCCTCCGCCCCGGGGCTGACGGGGTATGGTGGAGGGAAAAAGGAAAAGCGGGCATCAGTTTTTTTGTACGGGTATGCCAATTTCTCTTTAATACTTGGAATTTAGAAATGGTGATCCGGAGATTCACCTTCACAAGTAAAAAGGGAAATGAAACTTTTTTCTAGTTTTCCATTGCATACATATTTTAATAAAAGAGACAGTTTTGTTTGAATGCCGTGAAAGGCGTTTTTGTGCCGTAGAAGGCGGTTTGGTGCCGTTGGAGGCGATTTTGCCATGAAAGGCGATTTACAAATCTTATCAATAATGAAAGACAAGAGATGTGATTTTTTTGTCTCTTTAGAAAAAATACAATTTACAACAGAAAAGTAAGAAAAAGGAATCTAACTTCTCATGCGATTGTGGGAGGGCTCGTTCAGATCGATGGTCGCGAGTCATGTATGGGCTCCGCCATCGTCCTTCAGATGAGAACATAGTGCTTGATTTCTTGGCTTGGCTCCAACCTCAGATTTTTAGAGGATAAGGACCAAGATAAGGTCCTATATCCGGTAAAAAACTGAGTAGACGGGCTGAAAAGCCGCATCTAGCCATGTTGGATAGAAGGAGAGGTGGTCTTTGGGGGGGTGGCCCCCCAAAGGGGCTTCAATCACCTTGTTGAACTTGTTGCAGCAGAGTTTTCTTGAAGGAGCAGGGTTGTAGAGATTTCTCCAAGGATTTTTGAATGATTTTCTGGCGATTTTTCCGGATCTGTGGCGATTTTCCCGGATCCTTCTGTGTGTGTCCCCCCTCCTGAAATGCTTGGAGGGGACTCCTATTTATAGGCCTTTAGGTAGCCTTTAGGAGTGATTTATGAGCCTTTATGGTAATAAAGCTCATTAAGGGAGGAGTTACGAGTTTAATTGCTTTTTGTTTTGTAACTCCTGACCCTTGGATTTCATTGGCCGGAGGAGAGTCATGGGCATTTAATCGCCTTTAATCTCCATTATGTTAGGAGTTTCATGGCTTGAATGCCATGATTGCTTGGACTTGTAACTCCTGAACGGAGGCTTCTGATTGGGCCGTTCAAGATAATGGGTTAATGACCGCATTAACTTGCCATAAACGGGCCAATTGATAGCATTAAGTGGCCGCCTCGGTAGCTGAAGAGTCGCGGGCCATGTTGCGTCTCTTGGAATTCCCTTTGCGATGATCATCGATGGATCCTTATGTAAATCAACATCAGATGATCATGTAGTTTCAGACATTGGTTGATACCAGCGGGCCGGCAGCATCTGTCCAGTCGATTTCGCGATCGGGCGGGCAGAAAGTGCACTTTTTGGTTGTTCAGCTGGCGATCAACGAAGTTTTTGAAGTTCTTGGAAGGATTCCTGTGATCTTGGCGAATATCGGCAAATTTGGAGCCTCAAAAGTCTGAATCTGGAAAAATCACAGGGACAGAACAACTCGTCTCGCGAAAACGGACGAAACGGGGGGTCCCGGGGCGAAATCAGCGCCCCGGACCTCCCAGGGTCGCCGGCCCCATGGTCTCCGGCGACCATTGGCCATGGTCGCAGGCCTGGCCCAGGGTCGCGGGGCTCTGCGACCCTGGGGGGAAAATTGCTTCCCGGGGCCCGTTTCTGGCCGTTTTTCGTCATTTTTCGCTTCCGTTTTTTTTGTTTGTTTTCTATGACATTTCTCCACATTTTTGGCTTGATTTCCCTCTGAAAAACATGATGAGAATCCTTGCAAATTGGTTTGCAAAGTTTCCGATTTTCCGGGAAAAGCCGAGCGCAGAACTGCTGATTTTCCGCCAGAAGCTGAAACAGGGTCAAACGATGTCGGAATGACCTGAAATTTGAGGTGAAGCTTCTTGAGCATTAAATAAGACCAACCATGGGCTTTCTTTTGAGTTTTGAAGCCGTTTGGGGTCATGAAAATGCTTGCCTTTGATTTCACTGCGAGGGAAATGCCGAACTTTGACTTTCGGTCAAACGATGTCCGATTGACCTGAAATTCGACGTGTGACTCCCTCATCAGTAGTTAAGACCAACCATAGGCTTTCGTTTGAGTTTTGAAGCCGTTTGGAGTCATGCAAATGCTTGCCTTTGTTTCTCCTGCGAGAGAGATGCCGAGCTTTGACTTTTGGTCAAACGATGTCCGATTGACCTGAAATTTGATGGGGAGCCTAATGGAGTTATTTTGAGATGATCCACAAGCTCCGAATTGGGTGCCATGGTCCCGGGGTGCTCAGCTGCCGGGAGCTACCGCTTAGCTGTTTGGAGAAGTGAAGCTAGGCCAAATGATATCGAAATGACCCGAAACTTCATGTGTACCTCTCTTTTGGTTCTTTTGAGTGACCTTGCAGTTTTTGTTTGATTCTGACAAGATCTGATGCTTGAAGTGGCGCCTGCCTATTTTGGTAGGATGCGGCTCCGTGTAGCTTTTGGTGTGAAGAGGGAAAGTGACATTTTTGGTGTCAACAAATGCCCCCTCGAGGTACAGCGACGATATAGCTTTTGTTGTCGATGTGCCTCGAAGAGAATCTTGAAGAAGAGCTTCTGACTTGACCAAGAGTCTTTGAGCATTTTTTTTTTTATATGGAGTAGCCTTTTGAGCTTCCAGGGGATTTTATGGTAGTGAGAGGGATCACGTACCATCTTAAAGCAAGATTTTGAGAATGACATTTGGATTTGGATTTGGTTTTTTGGTTTTGATTTTGACCTTGTGACCTAACAAGCTGTATGTGGCAGGTTAGGGGGTCAGGTTTTTGGTTTTGATTTTGACCTTGTGACCTAACAAGCTGTATGTGGCGAGTTAGGGGACCATGGTTTGGTTTTTTGGTTCACTCTTTG
The DNA here is from genome assembly GCA_038049695.1 of Cinnamomum chago. Classification (NCBI taxonomy): domain Eukaryota; kingdom Viridiplantae; phylum Streptophyta; class Magnoliopsida; order Laurales; family Lauraceae; genus Cinnamomum; species Cinnamomum chago. The sequence continues at coordinate 55,342,188 of CP142456.1, forward strand.
GGACAATTTTGGGTCCATTGGAGTGGTTTTGGGCTTTTGTGGAATGTCAATTTCAAGATTTTGGCTTAATTTGGTTCATGAGGTGGGATGGTTTGGATTTTTGGAAACTCATGAAGCTTGGATTTTTGTATGGTATGGTCCAATCAACTCAAAAGAGGCATGGGACCATTTTTGTACGCTCTTGGTAAGAGAAATTTTGACTAAAAGCCACTTTTAGTGCCTAGGTGGTCAAACCTGGCTCATTTGGGCTAACCCATGGGACCTTAAGCTTTGAAGGATGGCTTGGATCTCATATGGTGTCACTTTGTAAAGAATATCTAAAGATATCTCCTTTGGGTGGAGAATATCTAAAAATATCCTTACTTTGAGAGATTTTCTCAAGTTTCCTTGATTTTGGGAGAGATTCTCTCAAAATATCTTTCTTTGGGAGAGAATATCTCTCATTCCCTTTCTTTTTGGAGAGAATTTCTCAAAGAATCTTTGTTTTGGGAGAGAATATCCCAAGTTTCCTTTTCTTTTGGGAAGGTTGCTAATTTTTAGCCCTTTCCTCCTTGCTTTTCTCTTGTTTCCTCTTTTGGTTTGCTCTCTTCTATAAAAGCAATTGAGGTGGGATCTCTTGCTCCTATTGCTTTCTTTTTGCAAAAGTCTTCAAGAGTTGCTCTAAGATCAAGAATCCTCCTTCTTCAAGAGTCTTCAAGTTCTTCTTTCTTCTCCATCCATGGCTTCAAGTAAGTTTTTTATTTCTTTTTACAAGAAATTCCATGTAAAGAAAGTTTCATCATTTTTTTCTTCTCTTTTTTTTTTTTTTTTTTTTTTCTTTCTTCTTCCTTTTTTTTTTTTTCTTTTCTCTCTTTTTTTTTTTTTTTGCTGCTGTACGGACATGTCCGTACAGCTTTGGGCCGTACGGCCATGTGGCCCATGGGCCACGGCCTGTGGGCTTCGGCCTGTGGGCCAGCCCATAAATTTATTTTTTTTTTCTTCTTTCTTTTTTTTTTTAAAAAAAGAACTTTCCTTTCTCCCCTTTTTGTATCATCATGATAATGAGGTTTCATGCATTTCAAGATGTTTATGCATTTTTTTTTTTTTTTTTTTTTTTTTGTTTGATGCATCAAGATAGAAGGCTAGAGTTTCTATGTTAAGTCAACATGAATTTTGACTTAGACAAAGTTTGATTTTGACCAAGTTGGGTTGGAATTGGTCAAATTTTGTCAAGGTTTTCCTAGCATCTAGTGCATGATGATTTTCTTTTATGCATGATTTTTGGTAAATTGAATTGGGAGCATGATGATGATGCACACCTGGAAATCTTTTGCAAGTCTTGAGATTTGAAGCTCGCAGCAATGTTGAGCTCTTTCTTTAGTCTTGCGGGGGTTTCGAGGAGCTTTTTTACAAGTTTTGGGATTTGAAGCTCGCAGCAATGTTGAGCTCTTTTCCGATTCTTGCTGAAATTTGAGAAGACTGTCTTGATCTCGCAGCAATGTTTGAGTTCGAGTCTTCTTTGAGAATCCTTCATTGATCATGAGCCCGCAGCGATGTTGAGCTCATCTTCAGGCTTCCTTTCTTTTCGGGGTGATTCCCTTTTCTTCGGAATTGCCCCGGAGTCATGCCAAAATTTCGCTAGGATTTTTTTTAGCAAAATTCTGTCATTCTGTTGATTGATTTTTTTTTTCAATCTTTGTAGGTAGTTCCTCCAGAACGAACAAGGGTAAGAAGCCCGTTACCGATACACCTCGTCGATCTGCCAGATCTTCCAATGTTGTTGTACAGCAGGCTTGGGAGAAGGTCCAGTATGTGGAGAGAAACTTGGAAGAGTGTGACTCGCTCAACCGAGATGAGATGAGACAGCGACTGATCGGTCTCAAGGATGAGGAGTTTTACAAGATTATGGCAAGCAATCGTCCTTGGGTCATGGACGATCAGAGCGTTGTGCCCAAGCCTACCTTTTTCTTTGGTGATGCAGCTCCTGATGACTCGTCATATCAAAGGAGATGCTTTCAGTTCTCTTACACAGCCGATGGTGAGGAGAGAACCATTTCTACCCGGTCGCCTTTTGATCATACTATTTCGATCATGAGTCTTTCTCCCACTTGCTCTAAGAGAGAAGATCCTCCAAGCTGGGTGAAGAGGACCACTGTGGTCAAGACCGAGGTTTTTGTTGGCGGTCCTTCTGGTTATGCAGAGAAGTCGCCTGTCCGTCTGGACATGTTGATGCCGGCCAGCGGCTACCAAGGATCTGATCATCCATCGGTTGATTTGAGACCGGTGGGCCTTGGCATTTTCAGGGGCGATGGCAGCAATTGGGTGAAGCCTTTTCGACTTCGTGGCCGTTTCAGTGTTGACTCGGGCTGGGAGTCGTGGACTGATCACATCCTGCAGATCGGCGGTGCCATTCTGAAGGAGGCCGAGATTTTTGATGCGGTTCGCGCTTTTAGGCAAACCGTATTTTTCTCCGATGAGGCTTTTATGGCCATGCTGGAGTCCTTCCTTCCACAAACCAACACCTTCATTGTTACGAACGGTGAGATTGGTTTTTCTTTGAAGGAGCTGAGTGCCATTACCGGGTTACCCATCCTCGGCAAACTCTATGAGGAATTTATGCCGATTGACAGCGTCCTTGAGGAGCAGTCTGAGGAGTTCAGGCTTTTGTACTTTCAGCTCGTCGCCTTCTACGATTTTTTGAGGGAGAAGGAGGGCTTGAAAGTCCGGTGTAGCAGTTGGAGGAGTTTCAGCTCTTTGTCTCCAAACTTTTTTGGCGACAAAGAATCTTCTGAGAGTATGACCCAGGAAACCAAGACTAAGAATCCGGGGAAGAAGATTTCTGCCATGCGAGAGAATTTGAAGAACTTTCTCACAAGTACAGACGCCGTTTGCTCCGACATTGCGCTGCGGAGAGACGTTGATGCGTACCTCACTTATTGGCTGGGTGAGGCTGTTTTTGCTGGAGGAGACGGAACACACATCAGGCCGCATTGTATATTTCCGGCTTGTCGGATGGCGTTCGGAGAGCAGTTGGCTTTGGTGCCTGCTCTTTACTCCTATTTGTGCACCGAACTGCAGGCTGCTGCTTTTCTGGTTCGGCTTGGGCTTCCTACGAATAGGGTATTTTCAGCCCATATTTTTTATTCGTGGTATGTGTACCACTGTCCCGGCTTCCACCGTTTGGGCGCTGCTCAGGATGATGACCCTTTTATGATTCGGTTGGCTAGGGGAAAAGCCGTTTCCGATTCACTTTTGTCTGCCCGCTTGAGAATCCGACGATTCAGGGATGTCGAGATTGGGCAATCTTCAGTAAAGCTTTCTCCAGATTTGCGGAAGAAGGCTTTTGATTTTGGTGTCTCCCGAGATTCTACCAGGGCGGGATCGGGAAGACACTATTCTTTGACCAACGCAGAGAAGAGGTGGCTTTTAAACATACGTGTTGGCACGATGGTGTACCGCAGACATCTTTTTGTTGATATCCAGCCGTATGTCCCTTCGCGTTTTGCGTTGCAGTTAGGCTTCTCTCAAGGCGTTGTTGGAGCGCCTTCGAGCATGGTGAAGCGTTTTGGAGGTTTGCAGGACGGGAGAAATGCATGGGCTTTCTATAGTGCGGAGGACACTACTGCCATGATTTCCTATCCTAAGTTGCCCATTTTCCGGACTGCTGGCTTCACGAAGTGGTTCGTGGAGAGCTTTGCTGTGTACCGAGGGCTTTCCAAGAAGGAGCTGAATGTCAAACAATCTCCTGGGAAGGGTCTTGGTAGATCAGATGGCGTCCGTCGAGGGGAAGTTTTGTTCTTCCTTTCTGGAGAGAAGCATAGGATAGGCTTTCTAGAGGAACAGGATGTCATTAGATCCGGAGCCGCACAAGAGATACCTGCTGAGGTCTTGAGACAGCTCGAGGAGGAGGAAGCCGAGATCGACACTTGGATGCAAGCAGAGCGAATGAAGGCTTCCATGGGGTCCACTGGTAGGAGCGGGTCGTCCAGTGAGGAGCCAAGTGGAAGTCCTGACTTTGACAGTGAGGCAGGTACTTCGAGTAGACCGGCTCGTAGAAAAAAGAGGAGGAGAGGACAGCGTCGCACAGAGAGACGCCACGAAGACTTTCCTGATCTGGAAGTCCCTCCTACCATTACTGAGGAGGTATCAGGAGATGCTGATGAGCCTCCAAAGAAGAGGAGTCGTGAAGAAGAGTCCGCTGATGTTGGTATGATTTTCCTTCTTCTCTATTTTCGCTTCTTTCCTTTTATGAGGGATTTTTTTTGATCTGTTGTTTTCTTTCTTTTGCAGAAGATGAAAACTTGGTGATGCCCGAGGTTCCTGCCGATGAGGCGGTGATGGATCCAGTTGCGGCATCTGAAGAAAAGTTGAGGGACTCTGGGGAGGACCCAGAATCTCCACCTGGTATGAGGATGATGATTTTTTTTTTTTTTTTTTTTTTATTTTTTTTTTATTTTTTGAATTTGCTGACACATATTTTTGTTTTCTTGTCAGCTGACTTGCCAGAGGGTTCCGACTTCGAGCCATCTATGGATATGGCTTTCGACGATGCTTCGGATGAGCAAATGGAGATAGAAAGTACTCCGCCCATCATGGAAGAAGGTATTTCATAGTGATAATCTTGACATTGATTTTTTTTTGACAAGATCATATTCATACCTTTTTGTGTTTGGCAGATTTTGAAGTGACAGAAGAGAGTCCATCGCTTCCTTCAGAGCCAGAGCCAGGGATGCCAGAAGTTGACCCAGTAATTGGGACTTCTCCAGCCAATTCTGACGCGGCAGAGGCAAGACCTCATGTTGAGATTCCTTCTCCAGCGGCCCCGATTGGAAAGTGTTCTATTGTTACTCTTTCGATGGGACATGACTTGGGCAGCCAATCGACAGAGAAGGGTGAGTCTTCATCTGGCCCATCTCTTCAGTATGCGAAGAAGGTGGTGATGCGGGTTTTGAGTTCTTGGATTGAGACCCTCCTTTCTGGACACTTGGATGTTGCACGTAGCAAGATTCCGCATGTGAAAGAGATTCTCAAAGATGCTGAGGAAGATATTGGTCTGGATGTTACGGACGCCCGGGCGATCGTTGATAAGATCATTGCATTAGGCGACGGATGGTTTGAGACCATCAGCTATCCTGATGACCAGTTCTTCCAAGAAATGTTCCTGAACCCTGCTGAGAAGGCTCAATCGGATTTGAAAGAGACTACACAGGGCAGGAAGCAGCTGGATCGGGAGAGGAACCGAGCGGAGTTAGACATCATCAGGCTGCAGCATGACCTTAGCATCCTTGATGGAGAGGTTGAGGAGGCAAGGAAGCATCTCGAACACCTAAAGGCCCAAGTTGCCAGTACGTGGTCCGCCATAACAGAGGCTCGTGACAGGGAGAGTGCTTTGATTCGCCAAGTTGCAGAGGCCGATCAGATTCTCAATAGGAAGGCTAGAGAGAATGAACGATGGCAGACTGCACGGGATAGTCTTCCTGGTGTAGCAGAAGGGATAGAGCCTTCTCCAGCTACTCATGGCAGATTCTTGAAGAAGCGTGCCTTGGAGACTCTAACGGATGAAGCCAAGAGTTTGCTTGAGGAACTGAAAGCTTGGCTGGAGGGCATTTTTGGCTGAGACCCCTCTTTCTCTCTTTTTATATACCACATGTATTTTTTTTGGTATACATTTTTGTAGTGCTTGTGAACACTTTTCTTTTCTTCTTTTTTTTTTTGTACCACATGTATTTTTTTGGTACTTTTTTTTTGTTTTCCCTACGCTTACTTAAATATTGTGATTAAAGTGATTGCTAAATGGGATGTGATAAAAAGTTTGTCATCTTTTGACAAATGATTGTTTTGGCATGGGAGCCAGTTTTTGAGACATGTTTTGGCATGGGAGCCAGATTTTGTTTGCAGCATGAAAGCCAATTTTGGGTGGCATCTATAGCCGGATTTGGGTTTATGGCATGAGAGCCAAAATTTTGGATGGCGTGGAAGCCGAAATTTTGAGGTGGCGTGGAAGCCGATTTTGGTGGCGTGAAAGCCAAATTTTGGGATGGCATGAGAACCAAAAATTTTTTGAGATGGCATGAAAGCCGAATTTTGAGGTGGCATGAAAGCCGATTTTTTTTTGGGGTGGCATGAAAGCCGGTTTTGTTTTTGGTGTAAGAACCAGATTTTGTTTTTGGCATGAAAGCCGAAATTTCTTTTTTTTTTGGCATGGAAGCCAGATTTTTTTATTTTTGGCATGAAAGCCAGATTTTTTTTGAAAACCGAGTTTTGTTTTGTTGGCATGGAAGCCGAATTTTGATTTTTGGCATGAAAGCCGGATTTTTGATTTTTTGGCGTGAAAGCCGGATTTTTGGCATGGAAGCCGGGTTTTTTGGCGTGAAAGCCAGGTTTTTGGTTTTCAAAAATGCAAGTATCGACTAAAAGTCGCCTCCCTGCTGAATGGTATTGCAAGTATCGATGGAATGTCGCTTCCTTGCTCATTCGGTTGCGAGTATCGATGGAATGTCGCCTCCTCGCGGATTTGGGTGCAAGTATCGACTAAGCGTCGCTTCCCTGCTTTTGTCTTCAAAAATTTTGTTTTGTGGGTATCGATGGAATGTCGCTTCCCCACGATTTTTGAAGTTTAAGGTTTTTTCGAACCTTTGTTTTGTTTTTTTTTTTGTTTGTTTTAAAATTTGGGTTGTGGATATCAACTGGAACGTTGCGTCTCCACAATTTTTGAAATTTTGGGGTTTTGGAAGTATCGAATGGGGTTCGCATCCTTCCGGTTTTGGGTTTTGCAAGTATCGACTGAACGTCGCTTCCTTGCGGTTTTTGAAAAACCATTTTTTTGTTTAAAGACACGAGGGTCGTAAATTTTTGACTCAAAACCATTTTGGTGGTAAAAAGTCGGGGTGGACTAGGGTTGAAATCCCTAAATCCTGATTTTGTTTCAAACCATGAATTTTGTGTTCAAGGATCGAAAATTTTGGTCAAGTTTGGGATGAAGCTCCTAAACTTGGATTTTTGGATTTGCTTTTTTTTTTTTTTTAACAATGAAACGATGAAAGAAACATTGTTTTGAGGGTTTTTTTTTTTTAGAAATTTCAACAAGAGGATGAAAATTTCAAAAGGAGTGGGTTTGACGAGCAGATACCTAGGAATAGGCTTTGGCCGTGCAGGCGTCGCTCTGACCCGATGGAAGAAGCCTTCAAGGGTAGTACCGCTTCAAGAACTTTCCATTGATGGGCAGCATACATCTATCACCTTCCATGTTTAGAAGAGCGTATGCGCCGTTGGAGAAGACTTTGTCGATGACGAAAGGTCCCTCCCATTTTGGTTCAAATTTGCCTTTGGATTTGTTGGCAAAAACCATTGGTCTTTTTACTGAAAGAACCAAGTCTCCCTTTTTGTAGGCGCGTTGCCTGACCTTCTTGTCAAAAGATCCTGCCATGCGTGCTTGGTAGAGTTCAATGCTTTGTAGAGCTTCGAGCCGTCTCTCATCGAGGTTATCCAGCTCTTGGAGTCTCAATTTGACATTGCTTTCTTGCGTCATGTCATTTTGTAGAGATACCCTTAAGGAAGGAATTTGAACTTCCAAAGGGACAACAGCTTCGCATCCATAGACCAAGGAGAATGGTGTGCTATGGGTTGGTCCTCGAACGGTGGTTCGATAGGCCCACAAAGCTTCAGGCAGTTTGTCGCCCCATTCTCTTTTGTGACTAGAGACCATTTTCTTGAGGATTTTGCAGAGCGTCTTGTTGAAGGCCTCTGCTAGTCCATTCGCTGCCGGATTATAAGGAGTTGAAGGACAACTTTGGATTTTGTATTTATCGCAGAACCTGTAGAATCGGTGATCGCGGAACTGTGGTCCGTTATCATGGACGAATCTTTTAGGTATGCCGAAGCGACAAATGATGTTGGTGCGCAAGAACTGAAGGACTGATGAGGTCTTCATTTCACTAAGCGCGAATGCTTCTGACCACTTGGAGAAATAATCCGTAGCGGCGAAGATGAAGCGATGACCTTTGCTCGATGGAGGGGAGATAGGACCTATGATGTTCATACCCCAGGCTTCAAAAGGCCATGAGATTGCTGTAGGATGCAGCCATTCCGAAGGCATGTGGACATAGTCTCCATGAATTTGGCATTGTTGGCAGCGCTTAGCAAATTGCATTGCATCAGCCACCATGGTAGGCCAATAATAACCTAACCTTTTTATCTGATCGTAGAGCTTAGGCCCAGCCTGATGGGCTCCACAAAGACCAGCATGTACTTCTTTGAGTGTTTCCTCAGCCTCTTGTTGTGACAAGCAGCGTAGAAGTACTCCATTGTAGGATATTCTATACAGCATTTTTGCAGGAATATCCAAATGAAAGTTTGGGGCTCGTCTTTGGATGCTTACCCGTTCTTTTGGATCTTTAGGTAGGATTCCGAACATTATGTAATCAATGAACGGATCCCTCCAGTCGCTGATCAGAGGTTTAAGGACGGAGATCCGACTTCCAACCACTTGGTGGCATTCAGCAACTGCTTGATGTGTGTTGAGAGGAGGGAGAATCCTTTTTTGACACACTGTAATTTGCATGTTTTCCCCTTCTTGGATTGCCATAGACGCAGCAAGTCCAGCCAGGGCATCTGCACGAATGTTTCCACCTCTGAGGATGTGGGTGATATGACAGATGTCGAACTTTTGTCGAAGCGATTGTGCTTTGTTGTAGTAAGGCAACAGATCGGGCTTCCTGACTTCAAATTTCTGATTCATCTGGTTGACGATCAGTTGAGAGTCTCCAAAAGCTTCCAGCGTAGTGATGCCGGATTCAAGGGCGAGTTCCAATCCTATGATTAGGGCTTGGTACTCAGCTGCATTGTTTGAACATGGTTCCAGTAGCGAGAATGCGTGTGGAATCATGTATTTGTCGGGATTAACAAAGAGAATGCCAATTCCCGATATTTGATTTCCCTTTTCATTTGTCCTGGTTGCGCCATCGAAGTACATGTGCCAGGAAGCGTTTGATAAGGAAGTCTCCACACTGTAGACTGATTCGTCTGGGAGGTCATCCCTGAGTGGAGAATCTTTAGGCAATGGATGCTCCGCGAGGAAGTCTGCTAGAGCTTGGCCTTTGATTGCTTTTTGTGGTACATACCTAATATCAAATTGTGACAGGAGGATGGACCATTTTGCCAGTCGGGCATTGAGAGAACCTGCTTTTGTGACAAGGACCTTTAGGAGGTTGATCCTCGAAATCAGGTACACTGTGTTGGATAGCAGATAGTGACGCAGTTTTTGTACGGCGAACATCACTGCCAAGCATTCTTTTTCGACTGGAGAGTAGCGATGCTCTGCACCTACCAACATGCGGCTAAGGTAATATAGAGCAGCTTCTTTTCCCTGGTCATTCTTTTGTGCGAGTAGAGCGCCTAAAGAACAGTCAAAGGCTCTTGTGTACAAGAGGAATGGTTTTCCAGTTGTGGGGGCAGCCAACACTGGAGGTTTAGTCAGGTATGACTTGATGTCCTGGAACGCGGCTTCACATTCAGCATCCCAGACAAAATCGACACCTTTCTTCATTAACCGAGAGAATGGACGGCACTTTCCTGATAGGTTGGAGATGAACCGCCGAATGTATGCCAATCTTCCTTGGAGCCCTTTTAATTGTCTTAGGGTTCTTGGAGATGGCATTTCTAGGATAGCCTTGACTTTGGTGGGGTCAAGCTCTATGCCAGCTTTCCGTACTATGAATCCGAGAAACTTACCCGATGAAACACCGAAGAAGCATTTGAGGGGATTCATTCGCAGTTTGTGTTTGCGAAGTCGGAGGAAGACTTCTCGAAGATCTTTGAGATGGTCTTCTTTTCTTTTGCTTTTGACGGCGAGATCATCGACATAACATTCGACCGTCTTGTGCTGCATATCTTGGAATATCTTCATCATAGCCCTCTGATATGTAGCGCCGGCATTCTTCAGACCGAATGGCATGACAGTGTAGCAATACACGCCAAACGGGGTCTGAAATGCTGTGTGTTTTCCATCTTCAGGATGCATCTTTATCTGATTGTGGCCAGAGAAGCCATCCATGAATGTCATTCGCTCGAACCCACAGGTATTGTCGATCATCACCTCCGGTATAGGGAGCGGGAATTCATCTTTTGGGCATGCATTGTTCAGGTCTCTGTAATCAATGCAGACCCTGATTTGCCCATTTTTCTTTGTCACGGGGACGATGTTGGCCAACCATTCAGGATGCTGTTCCTCACGGATGAAGCCAACGCTTTTGAGTTTTTGAACTTCTTGTTCAATTTTGTCCATCACGTCAGGACGGAACCTTCTTTGGCCTTGTTTGACAGGCTTGATATCTTTTTGAAGATTGAGTTTATGGATTGCTATTTTGGGGTCTAAGCCAGGCATCTCAGCGTAAGACCATGCAAAACAATCAACGAACTCATGAAGAAACGCGATATACTCGGGTAACTCATCATCCTTTATATTCTTGCTTATGAATACAGGACGTGAGTTATCAGGTTTTCCCAAGTCTATCTTTTGAACAGAATCTTCTGTTGGAAGATTTGAAGGTGGTTCCTCCACAATATTTTCGGAGGCTTCCAACCCAACAAAGCCTTCTGGAGTTCCAAAGGTATCTACAGACCACGGCTCTGCTTTTGTCCATGGGTCTTCTTGATTGGTACTTTTCTCAAGATTTGCTATGAGATGGTCCCAATCACCTGTTGAAACTAGGTCGAAGTAGGGCACTTCCTTTGGAGACAGTGGTTCTTCTGGGTCAGAGAACCGTGTGTCTGTATCATCGGACAATTCCTCTTCATCATCAAAGAAATCGTACCAATTGGATGAACTTCCTGGATCCTTGACGGCCAACTCTTCAAAGAGATATCCAGGGAGATCGATGTCTTCATTAATATGAGATGTTGAGGCTTGGTTGGCAAGATGATTTTGCAGCCTTTGTGTCAACTGTCTCAAGGGGGCGTCAGGATCATACCCCAGCCCATGTGAAGACTTTTCTATGTGGCGGTGGGGTTTCCAACCTTCCAGTTGACTTTTGGTCAGGGTTGGTTCCAATGGCGTGATAATACCACGGCCATCTCCCAAACCGATTGGGTTCTGAGCGTCATAGCCCATTTTCTTCATGATAGCTTGCGCCATTGGACTATACAGGGATAGTTGAGGCATACCTTCATTTTGGAAAGGTTCAAGCGAAGAATTTGATGAAGAAACTTCTGATTTATGGAAGAAGATTGGCTTTTCTTCTGCTGATGTTGCTGGAACAACGAAGGAAGCAGATGCTGGATCTTCTATGTCAACGGTTGTCTCCATCGGAGTGAGAGCGGGCTGAACTTGTTGATCATCAGCTTGGCTTGACGATGTATCGTCTTCTGGCTCTGAGTCCGAATCCGTGTCTTGCAAGATAGACACGAAGGAGACAGCAAACTTGCCCCCAGCCCTCTGTTTTGTCTTCTTTGCTTTGGTGGTGATCACCAGAGGCTTTGAAGAGTTGAGGGAGACCATGAAGGGAGATTGATTATTCTCTTCGGTTTTGATAGAGGGTTTATTTTCTTCCGGTGATTGCTGAGGAGCCTTGCCTTTGTCTTTCTGGAGATTTTCGGCAAAGGATGTTGTTTCTTCCTCCCTTTCTTCTTTTTCATCTTTGTACATCTGAGCATCTGCGAAATAGACTTCTTTGCCTTTGAAGGGCTTTTTGTCTGCAAACACTCGATGTATCAAGCCGTCATTGCCAACGAACTTGATGCACTGATGTAAAGTCGAAGGGACAACACCATTCTCGTGTATCCAGGGGCGTCCGAGAAGGATGTTGTAGCATGAAGGGGTCTTTATCGCATAGACAGTGACCTCGGAGATAAGATCACCGATTTGCAACTTGAACCTGATTTTGCCGATCGGCCTTTGAGCGCTGCCATCATATCCAAAGATGGACACAGACGTGTGGCTCAGCTTGCTAGGCGGAATGCCCAGTTCTTCGAGTGCCGAAGTGGAGATGAGGTTGAGTGCAGAACCTGGATCGATCTGGATTTTGCGTACTGGCACCTCTTTGATGTACCCGGTGAAGTACAGGGGTCGGTTGTGCTTTGTCTCGCCTAGCAGGAGGTCTTCCTTGGTGAAGGCGATGGTTGCACTTGCTGCTTTTTGAACCGAGAGGCATTCGATGCAGGATCCTTCAGTTTTCTTCTTTTCTCCTTTTGAGGGAGTTTTTGATTTTTTGACCCTATGGTCCATTTCAATTTGTAGGACTTGTGGGGCATGTTTGTCGACATCCGCATCCAGCATTTGTAGTTCTGAAATGAGACTATCACGAGTCTGTGGTGACATTCGTAACAAGTCTAGGATGTGCAGACGTGCAGGTATGTGTTTGAAGTGCTGAATCAAGTCGTACTTGAAAACCTCCTTGGGGCCTGCATTTTCATTATTCTTGCCACTAGGGGCGTTTACAGCTTGTTTTCCCAAAGGATTTACATAAGAAGCAGAAGGTTGGTTGTAGTTTTTGTGGTAATCCCGGCCAGAACGGGTACCTCTACCAACTTCAAGAGCTTCTGGAGAAGGGTCTTTGTTTAGAAGATCACCCTCGAGATCGAGGGGTTGTTCCTTCTCATTTGCTGAAGATTTCTCTGTGTCAGCATTGCCATCTTCAGTAATTGTGTTGCATGGAGCATTTTCCGGGAGCAAGTCCTGAACAGCATCCAGCAACTTTCCTTCTTTGTCGAATATTTTGTTGGTCCAGACATCACCGATGAGATCGGGCATTTGGGACCAATTGACCGGATTTTCTCCGAAGAAGATTTCACCGGCTGGAATTTCTTCAAGGTGATCGGTCGGAAGAGGTTTGAGTTCCGATGTCACTGTTCCAGGAGACGAAGCCTGAGAAGGTGAGGAATTATCATCCTGAGTTATTGCATTGCAAGTAACTTTGACGGAAGATGCCTCCAAGATGAACTGTTGGGAATCAGATTCGTCCTCAGATGTAAGAGGATCGTCGATCCAACAGCTTTCTTCGTTTTCCGGGGTTACCGGAGGAGATTCCTGTAGATTTTCAGTAACTTCCGGTGCTGGGTTGTGACGAAGCTGATTGATGCGACCTTGTTCTTGCTCTATAGCAAGGTGCTGCAAGATCCTTGCGTATTCATCGAGATTAGGCACGGGAGCCAAATCTTCTTCTTCGTCTGCTCCTTGTGGTTCCACTAGAGTATTTTCTTGGACAGCCTCTTGGTCTTCTTCATCATCAGACCAGGATCCTTGCGGCTGTAATGGGTTATACCAGATTACTGGCATAAGATGAGATTCAGGGATCCATTCCTCGTCGGAGAGATATTCTCCTGTTTCGAGGGATTCTTCCCACTCATCGATGTCACTGGCGGTGTCACTGGACTCATATCCATCCATGGAGAATCCGACCACTGAGTTGCAAGAGTATGATGCCCCCTGCGTAGTTTCATCTTTGAGATGTGGTGGCATGAAATCACCAAGAGTGAATTTTCTTACCGCCTTTGAAGCCTTAGGAGAGGACTCTTCTGTTGCCCCCAGTGAAGCGGTAGAGGAGGTTTCTGCCTTTTCAGCGACTTCTTGCTTTTTCGGAGCTTTCTCCTGCTGTTTGAGCTTGCGGAGTTGTCTCCTGGATTGCCTTCGCTGTTGAGCGGTTGGCTTTGTTTTGACGACCTCCCAATTTTCATCTTCTAGGAGATCGGGGTGTACCCATATGGGCTGTCCGTCTGATGTTGGATATGGAACCAACTCTTGGGACGTTTGGGTCATCTTTATCACCTTGAAGGAAGTAGTGATCTTCTCTTTTGGTGATTTTTGTTTTTGTCCACACGACACCATGTTGACGGAGGCAGACCCATAGTTCTTGTCGAAGGTAATGACTCCGTTTTTCCACATCTCATTTATCTTCTCTCTCACAACAAAACATTGATTGAGAGGATGTGAGACCATCTGATGGTATGGGCAGTACCGAGGATCGTTGGTTTTGCCAACATCTCCTGGTCTTTTGGGGTCAGGCAATGTAAGTTTGTCGTTTGCTAGGAGTGCCCCAAAGATTTCTTCAACATCTTCATCGAACGGGTATTTCTTTTCTACTCGTTCTTTGAAGGCATCAGAGAGTTCAGGCTTTTTACCTGCAGCTTTGTTTTCAGCTTTCTTTGGCTGCTGAGGAGCTGACTTGGTTTGCACATTGAGAACCTCCTTTTTCTTTGGTTTTGAGGTTGCAATGGCAGTCGGCTCTTTCTTTAATGATTTCTGACTGTTGAGGTCTTTGATCACCGTTTCAGGTTCCATAGATGCTTCCAGGAGTTCTCCCAGGTTCTTTGATTTGTTGCCGATGATCATGGAGCGGATTCTTGCTCTCATGTTGTTTCGGCAGATGTCGACCAGTGACGCTTGTGGCAGTACATCGGAGCATTTGTATGCCATTGCCTTCCACTTGTGAATGAAATCATATGTTGACTCATTCTCTCCCTGTTTTAGGCTGCAGAGCTGAGCCATAGTAACAGGATGATCCTCACCTTTGAAGTGGGTTAGGAAGCGTGTCTCCATCATGGCCCAATTTTGAATGGAGTCCTCCGGCAGAGTGGAGTACCAATCAAAGGCCGTACCTTTTAGGGTACTTGCAAAGAGGCGGATTTTGAGGGCATCTTGATCCGCAATAGCTCCCGTCAGGATCTTGAAATGGATGACGTGTTGTCTGGCTGAACCTTTCCTCGTATATGTTTGGAGAGTAGGTTGCTTGAATTTTGTAGGGAACGGGACCGAGTCCATCCACAAGGGATATGGTGGCTTGATCCCATGCTCCTTTAGTGTATCCTCTTCTTTTGCTTTGGCAAGGATATCGTCAACGTCCTTTTTGGTAAGGGCGCGTGACTCACTGTTTTCCGCATTTTCCTCGTCTCCTTGATGGCTCGGAGGAGCTTCATTGTTTTGTGGACGCTGAAGATTGAGAATTAGGTTCTCTATTAGAGTCTCTATCCTCTGCTGCCCTTGCTCCAGCTGCTGGATGCGTGCGGTTACGTCATCATGCGGCGGAGGTTGTTCAGTATTTGTGACCAAGACGTTCATTCTTCGAGAGTCGAAAGAGGATACAGTCTTGGTGACTGAGCTGGAGCTCGTTCTTTTAGATGAAGAGCTCGAAGAGTGGTCACTCCGACGTCCTTGGCTTGAAGAAGCGGGAGAGTTTTCTTTATGTCTTCGTGTCCGGGAGACGCTGCGAGTCACCGGTCGTCTGACATGGATTTTAGTTGCTGACTTCTGGCGTTTTCTGGTTTTTCCAACCATATGAACAGCAACAAGTTGGTCGGGTCTTTCTTTTTCGACCCATTTTTGGGAGACTTGAAGTGCAGAATCCTAGGTTCTTTGCTTCTCTAGTCTCTTTTGTCGATATGCCGTGCGGCGACGCATACGACGAGCGATTTGAGCTTTGGTTAGCTCTGGCTGTGCCCTAGCAATGAAGGAAGTAGTCCCTGGTGCGCAGCAGCCAAGCTTGTCTTCTTTGAAGACGGGCAGGGACAGGATCTGGACGCGGTCCTTTGCCTGTCGCAGCGAAGCTTTGAATTTTGCGAGTTCGGCTCCCGTTGAGAGGAAGGGTCGACTAGCAGGTGTGAAGGCCTTGACAGGTTCTTGCGGAGGCCTTACGATGCACGATTTGATTTTGGGCTTGTATGAGCAAGCCGGCTCGTGCTGAGTTGGTTTTGTTTGGCGGAGGGTAGGCTTCTCCTCTTTCATGTAAGCAAGAGGGTAGAACCGGTTCTCCTTGAGAGGGGCCAGGTATGCTGGCTTTGCTGATGTTTGTGACCTTCGCTGTTTGGGTGAAGGCCTTGGAGACCAAGTCTTTGAGCAGACCTGGTTTCTTGCTGGTTGAGGCTTTGCAGGAGCACTACGGGCCTCAGGTTTCTTGATGATCGCCCTTGGTATCACTGTAGTGATACGTTGAGGGGCGGTTCTCTGCTTCTTGGCAGGTGCGGTTTCTTCTGCGGGTAGTGGGAATGGTCCCAATGACCCGAAGACAATGGTCCGGGGAGTAGAGTTTGACCAGGTGTCTTCTGAGTTGCCGAGGGAAATGACGCTTCGGCAGCTGGCGGGGCGCTTGTAAGTGCGCTTGGTTTGTTTGTCTTGGAGCATGAGCTGGTACTTGTTCTCATCAAAGGTGATGGTTAATGAAGCTGCCATTGTTAGTTTTTTGAAAACTTCTGAAACAAGACCATATCCATTAGTAATCACAAGAATATGGTGATCATAAATGGAAAATACTATGGTTTCGCCTTTTCAAGTCGCCCGAGGGGACATGGCCCAGCCCAAGCAATATGAGGAAGGCAGAAAAGCCACAGAGGGCACAATTGTTCTGAACGCAGGTAGGGTCAGCTCAGTATGAGCGTCCCAATGACTGCTAGAAGCAATTGTGAACCTTAATTCAAATTACCGAGAAGCAAAGCTCACTCAAGGTAAAATGATATAAGGTTGAGATACAAATGTGTCGGTTGCGAATACAGTAGACCCGAAAGGGCGTACTAGCACCGCTAGGCACAAATGTTGCAAATCGCATCCTTGGAAAGGACACGAGATGGGATTTTTGAAAGGTCAAGATTGGATTCATAGGAGAGAGCAAATGGTATTCCAATCCGAAAATGAGCTCAACATTTCTGCGAGCTCGAAAGTCTGAAAAGGAAGGAACCAGGATTTCTCAAATGTGAATCCAAAAGTGACGGAAGTTTTTTTTTGAAAGTGTCAAGATTGGACTTTATAGAAGAGAGCAAATGGTATTCCAATCCGAAAATGAGTTCAACATTTCTGCGATCTCGAAGTCCGAAAAGGAAGGAACCAGGATTTCTCAAATATGAATCCAAAAATGACAGAAGTTTTTTTTTTCTTTTTTTTTTTTGAAGATTTTTTTTTTTTAAGAGTTCACATAGATCTCCAATTCGATCTTATGAAACCTCAGTTGATAGATCAGCCCCCAGGTAAGGGTAGGATTACTTAATGAACCCGTTTGGAGGACCCTTGCCTAGAACAGTCTAGCTGTCTCCACACTCTGGATAAGGCTTTTCTTAGATCCACTTTGGTCAAAGAACGCAATTGGTGCAACCTTAGTGGCTTTTTTTTTTTGAAAGATTTTTTTTTTTTATGGATTCATAGAAGAGAGCGAATGGTGTTCCATTCCGAAAATGGGTTCAACATTTCTGCGATCCCGAAGTCCGAAAAGGAAGAAACCAAAGTTTCTCAACTTAAACCCAAAAGAGGAAAATCTGAAAATTTTTTGTAAATCAGATTTTGTTTTTTTTTTTTTATGGATTCATAGAAGAGAGCGAATGGTGTTCCATTCCGAAAATGGGTTCAACATTTCTGCGATCCCGAAGTCCAAAAAGGAAAAAACCAAAGTTTCTCAACTTAAACCCAAAAGAGAAAAATCTGAAATTTTTTTTTTTTAAATCAGATTTTGTTTTTGATTTTTTTTTATGGATTCATAGAAGAGAGCGAATGGTGTTCCATTCCGAAAATGGGTTCAACATTTCTGCGATCCCGAAGTCTGAAAAGGAAAAAACCAAAGTTTCTCAACTTAAACCCAAAAGAGAAAAATCTGAAATTTTTATTTTCTAAATCAGATTTTGTTTTTTTTTTTATGGATTCATAGAAGAGAGCGAATGGTGTTCCATTCCGAAAATGGGTTCAACATTTCTGCGATCCCGAAGTCCGAAAAGGAAAAAACCAAAGTTTCTCAACTTAAACCCAAAAGAGAAAAATCTGAAAAAAAATTTTAAATCAGATTTTGTTTTTGATTTTTTTTTTATGGATTCATAGAAGAGAGCGAATGGTGTTCCATTCCGAAAATGGGTTCAACATTTCTGCGATCCCGAAGTCCGAAAAGGAAGAAACCAAAGTTTCTCAACTTAAACCCAAAAGAGGAAAATCTGAAAAAAATTTGTAAATCAGATTTTGTTTTTGATTTTTTTTTGAGAAAATTTTTTTAGAAACAAGAAAGACTGGAAATAAACTTAAAAGAAGAAATTTCCAAGAATCCCATCTCATGTGTTTTTTTTTTTAGATGCAAGATCCAACATAGGCCACCAACTAAAAAGGAGCCAAAAGGAATCTAAGCACATGTTCATCAAATGAACGAGTCCCACCGGGTGTGCCAGCTTGATGGTCCCGGCTTTTGTCTTTTTCCAAAGCTGCCTCCGCCCCGGGGCTGACGGGGTATGGTGGAGGGAAAAAGGAAAAGCGGGCATCAGTTTTTTTTGTACGGGTATGCCAATTTCTCTTTAATACTTGGAATTTAGAAATGGTGATCCGGAGATTCACCTTCACAAGTAAAAAGGGAAATGAAACTTTTTTCTAGTTTTCCATTGCATACATATTTTAATAAAAGAGACAGTTTTGTTTGAATGCCGTGAAAGGCGTTTTTGTGCCGTAGAAGGCGGTTTGGTGCCGTTGGAGGCGATTTTGCCATGAAAGGCGATTTACAAATCTTATCAATAATGAAAGACAAGAGATGTGATTTTTTTGTCTCTTTAGAAAAAATACAATTTACAACAGAAAAGTAAGAAAAAGGAATCTAACTTCTCATGCGATTGTGGGAGGGCTCGTTCAGATCGATGGTCGCGAGTCATGTATGGGCTCCGCCATCGTCCTTCAGATGAGAACATAGTGCTTGATTTCTTGGCTTGGCTCCAACCTCAGATTTTTAGAGGATAAGGACCAAGATAAGGTCCTATATCCGGTAAAAAACTGAGTAGACGGGCTGAAAAGCCGCATCTAGCCATGTTGGATAGAAGGAGAGGTGGTCTTTGGGGGGGTGGCCCCCCAAAGGGGCTTCAATCACCTTGTTGAACTTGTTGCAGCAGAGTTTTCTTGAAGGAGCAGGGTTGTAGAGATTTCTCCAAGGATTTTTGAATGATTTTCTGGCGATTTTTCCGGATCTGTGGCGATTTTCCCGGATCCTTCTGTGTGTGTCCCCCCTCCTGAAATGCTTGGAGGGGACTCCTATTTATAGGCCTTTAGGTAGCCTTTAGGAGTGATTTATGAGCCTTTATGGTAATAAAGCTCATTAAGGGAGGAGTTACGAGTTTAATTGCTTTTTGTTTTGTAACTCCTGACCCTTGGATTTCATTGGCCGGAGGAGAGTCATGGGCATTTAATCGCCTTTAATCTCCATTATGTTAGGAGTTTCATGGCTTGAATGCCATGATTGCTTGGACTTGTAACTCCTGAACGGAGGCTTCTGATTGGGCCGTTCAAGATAATGGGTTAATGAACGCATTAACTTGCCATAAACGGGCCAATTGATAGCATTAAGTGGCCGCCTCGGTAGCTGAAGAGTCGCGGGCCATGTTGCGTCTCTTGGAATTCCCTTTGCGATGATCATCGATGGATCCTTATGTAAATCAACATCAGATGATCATGTAGTTTCAGACATTGGTTGATACCAGCGGGCCGGCAGCATCTGTCCAGTCGATTTCGCGATCGGGCGGGCAGAAAGTGCACTTTTTGGTTGTTCAGCTGGCGATCAACGAAGTTTTTGAAGTTCTTGGAAGGATTCCTGTGATCTTGGCGAATATCGGCGAATTTGGAGCCTCAAAAGTCTGAATCTGGAAAAATCACAGGGACAGAACAACTCGTCTCGCGAAAACGGACGAAACGGGGGGTCCCGGGGCGAAATCGGCGCCCCGGACCTCCCAAGGTCGCGGGGCTCTGCGACCCTGGGGGGAAAATTGCTTCCCGGGGCCCGTTTCTGGCCGTTTTTCGTCATTTTTCGCTTCCGTTTTTTTTGTTTGTTTTCTATGACATTTCTCCACATTTTTGGATTGATTTCCCTCTGAAAAACATGATGAGAATCCTTGCAAATTGGTTTGCAAAGTTTCCGATTTTCCGGGAAAAGCCGAGCGCAGAACTGCTGATTTTCCGCCAGAAGCTGAAACAGGGTCAAACGATGTCGGAATGACCTGAAATTTGAGGTGAAGCTTCTTGAGCATTAAATAAGACCAACCATGGGCTTTCTTTTGAGTTTTGAAGCCGTTTGGGGTCATGCAAATGCTTGCCTTTGATTTCACTGCGAGGGAAATGCCGAACTTTGACTTTCGGTCAAACGATGTCCGATTGACCTGAAATTCGACGTGTGACTCCCTCATCAGTAGTTAATACCAACCATAGGCTTTCGTTTGAGTTTTGAAGCCGTTTGGAGTCATGCAAATGCTTGCCTTTGTTTCTCCTGCGAGAGAGATGCCGAGCTTTGACTTTTGGTCAAACGATGTCCGATTGACCTGAAATTTGATGGGGAGCCTAATGGAGTTATTTTGAGATGATCCACAAGCTCCGAATTGGGTGCCATGGTCCCGGGGTGCTCAGCTGCCGGGAGCTACCGCTTAGCTGTTTGGAGAAGTGAAGCTAGGCCAAATGATATCGAAATGACCCGAAACTTCATGTGTACCTCTCTTTTGGTTCTTTTAAGTGACCTTGCAGTTTTTGTTTGATTCTGACAAGATCTAATGCTTGAAGTGGCGCCTGCCTATTTTGGTAGGATGCGGCTCCGTGTAGCTTTTGGTGTGAAGAGGCAAAGTGACATTTTTGGTGTCAACAGATACTTGATTGGAAAGTCATAATCCTTGATATAATCCATTCACCTTCTCTGTCTCATGTTTAAATCCTTCTGCGAAAACAAATATTGAAAACTTCGGTGATCCGAATGGACTTCAAACTTCTCTCCGTAGAGGTAGTCTCTCCACATCTTCAAAGTAAAAACAACTGCCGCCAGTTGCATAGTTCTTCTCATGGTCCTTCAACTGTCTCGAGCCATAAGCAATTACCTTGCCATCCTACATCAATACACAACCCAGTCCCACATTCGAAGCATCTGTATAAACGACAAATCCGCCGCTGCCCGATGGTAATGTAAGGATTGGGGCTGTGGTTAACCTTCCTTTCAACTCTTGAAAACTGGTTTCACGTTGTTCCGTCCAAACAAATGGGACATTCTTCCTAGTCAATTTTGTCAATGGTGCTGCAATGGACGAAAAACCTTGGACAAATATTCTGTAATAGCCTGCTAACCCCAAAAAGCTTCTGATTTCTGTCACACTACTTGGCCTCACCCAATTAACAATTGTCTTTATCTTAGCTAGATCAACTGCTAAACCTTCTCTGGAGATGATGTGGCCTAGAAAAGTAACTTGCTCTAACAAGAATTCGCACTTACTGAGTTTTGCATAAAGTTGGTTGTCCCTCAAAAGCTGCAACGCTGTCCTCAAATGTTCTTCATGCTCCTTTTTACTCTTGGAATACACAAGGACATCATCAATGAATACTACTGTAGAGTGGTCCAAAAAGGGTGTAAAGACTTTGTTCATAAGCGCCATGAAGACTGCGGGTGCATTTGTCAAACCAAAGGGCATCACTAAAAAACTCGTAGTGCCCATATTTTGTTCTAAAGGCCGTTTTCTAAACATCCGAGTCTCTAACTCTCAACTGATGGTACCCTGATCCCAAGTCTATCTTGAAAAAATAGGCTGCTCCTTGCAATTGATCAAATAATTCATCTATCCTTGGCAATGGATACTTGTTCTTCACGGTCACATGGTTCAATTTTCTGTAGTCAATGCACATTCTCAGACTTCCATCTTTCCTTTTCACGAACAACACTGGTGCTCCCCAAGGAAAAACACTTGGCCTAATAAAGCCTTTGCACAACAAATCCTGCAACTGAAGTTTTAGTTCACCCATTTCTACTAGAGCCATTCTGTATGGTGCAATCGAGATAGGAGCTGTCCCTGGAAGGAGCTCAATTGTGAACTCAACTTCCCTGATTGGTGGTAATCCCGGGATTTCTTCTGGAAAAACATCCGAAAATTCACACACAATAGGGATATCCTCCACCCCTTGGGACTGTTTATCCTCCGTGATAAACGCAATAAATGCCTGACACCCACTCTGAACTAATCTGCTTGCCTTCAAGATTGAAATAAATCATGCCTGAGTTTTTCTCTTGTTCCCCTGAAATATCAATTCTGCCTATGGTCCTTGGAATCTGAATGTTATATTTTTACTAAAACAATCCATGGTGGCATGATATGCTTCTAACCAATCCATGCCTAAAATGACATCAAAATCATGCATGTCCAAAACACTGAGGTTGGCCGGTAAATTAACATCTCCTAACAAAACTATACTGCTAGGGTAATAGGTTCTACACTATCATGCCCCCGAACCAGAACCTCGGGGGCGGGAAATGGGATTAAGCATAAATGTATTTTACTTCTCCCAGGATCCGCGTGTGTGAAGACAACACATTCTGAATATTTTTGCGGAAGCATTTGTGGCGTTGCGACCCGAAGTCCGTGGCCATCGGATTCCGCGTCGCACTCAACCTTTAGCACTAAGCTATTATATCAAGAATCATATCAGACTGGAGTAACCATCACAATAAATTACAGAGCTGACAGTAACAGGATATTACATTCCCAAATATATTCAAGTTACAATTATCAATGTACATTAATTAAGAATCCCAAGAAAAAGCCATACAATAAGCTATAAACTACTACCCAAATGAATGACGTAGCTCCGATGTCAAGCTCAATGTCTACATGACATAGCCGACAAAACAACCTGCAAGGCATGGCTCCACAGCCAACAAAAACACTCAACTCGGGGCGAAGAAATCTGAACCTGAGTACCAAAAGTAGTGGGTCAGACACGACGGTCTGGCAGGTGGATGAAAAGATAATAATATACTGAAGAATAAAACATAATATAAATCATGCTATTCGATCAAATGCTGCATATAATTAAACGGGTGTAAAGTCGGGAATCTCGGGAAAACCTGTATTCATTTCAAGCATGGGTAAAACATGAATATCTAATAAAACATTTGTTCATTTACATCATCTATAATCATAGATATTTGACAATCGGGTGTTCGTCTAAAACATGTATAAATATAGCGGTATGGCCAAAACAACGTTCATTTGAAACTTAAGTAAAAACATAAGTATACAACAAACCAGACATTCATAGGAGTCTAGCAAAACCAAAGTCCATTTGAAACATATGTGAAAATACGGATATTTAACAAACCGGGTATTCGTTTAAAACAGGTGTAACCAAAGAAATCTGACAAGACTAATGTTCATTTAAAACATATCTCAAAGCAGGGATATTTAACAAATCGGATATTCATTTGAAACCGGTATAAACATAGTGATCTGGCAAAACAAGTGTCATTTGAAACATATTTCAAAGCCTGGGTATTTAACAATTCGGGTATTCATTTAAAAACAGGTATAAACATAGATATCTGACAAACCAAATGTCCTTTAAAACAAGGCACGGATATTTAACAATTCGGGTATTCCTTTAAAACACGTGTAATCATATAAATCTAGCAAAATCATTGATCGTATGGAACATATGTAAAAGCATGGTTATTCACCCAACCGGCATTCATTTAAAACATGTGCGGGTACAAAGGACAGAAAACAATATAATAATAACTGAATTTACATTGGAGAATATTAGCACTTGTTTAAATAACAACTTTCATAAAGGAAACGAATCATTTATCGGAAAGCAAGTAAACAATATAAAACATGTCGGGTATCCAAGGAATCGGGAACTAGCAAGATGGCAATCACAAGAAGCTAAGTCCTCTATCACCGAAGTGACAAGAGTATAACGGGACGTTGGTCTCAGTCACACAAGGTGAGGAGACTCAACGTAAATCATATATACAATATAAATATACGGGAACGGGACCACGGTAGCGAACCGGGTATCGGGACGGGACCACGATAATAACCGGGTATCGGGATCCAAACTGCAGCTGGCGGGACAGGAGAGGGATTTCCAAGTCGGTGGATCAAACCAACAAGGTATCCAAGCTTAGTGATGCCGACTCATAGGTCAAAACCAATCGAGACATATGCAAGTAAATCAAGTACAGTAAATAAACGGGTAAAACGGGGGTCCTCAAGGGCACACTGTCACTTCATATCGGGCAATACATTTCGGGACAAATAACTGTTACTAGTGTAACTTCAATGCTTTCGGGGAAAACAAGTAAATCAAGTACAATAAATAAACGGGTAAAACGGGGTGCTCAAGGGCACACTGTCGTATCATGTGATGCAATGCACTTCGGGACAAATGACTGTTACTAGAGTAACTCCAATGCTTTCTAGAAAACAAGTCATGTAATGCAAATCTCGGGAAAAGAGGTGAAACAATGAACTATAACAATTTCGGGTAAAAATATCGGTTCAAGATCTATTTAAGTGAATAGGGGTCCCGTATGTCGATTATAACAATTACTTGGTACTCCTTGAGTTTGAAGACATTCCGGGCTCCTTATGCACTTTTACTACTTTCAAAACTTAAAATGAGCTTATGGGTAGTACTAGATGTTACAATAGCAAGAATCAAGATTATAAACGGTCCATCCTAGGCATGACATTAATCCGGAAACATCGAGCAATCGATTCAGTCATCGAAAGGAATAGAATTAGCGATAACAAGGAAATAGACTTGTGTTTAGATATAAAGAAGATATCGCGTCGTTCCATCCCATTCAAGATTGAAATGGATTGAACTTCGATGCCACCGAACCAACCGTGAGGCGTGTCGGCTCAAGACATTCTCACACTTGGTCCAAACAGTCCAAAAAGGGTAGCCAGGGTCCCGCCTAGAACCAAGAATTAGTGTCTAAATCAACACCATTCTTTTCTTTCAGTTCCCTAGTCTTAGAGACCTTAGATTAGGGTACAATTGGTCTTAACACTAAGGTATATACCCCTAGGACTCAAAGAAAGCCCAAAGGTTTCCAAAAAAACACAATATCAAATTTCACTGTACCAGAAATGCACAGGGTCCGATCGATCGGCCCAAAAAGCCTTACTGTTAAAAGACAGGCCGATAGGTCCGATCGATCGGACCTGGGCGTGCAGCAGGTCCGGGACACTGATTTTTCCTCCTCTTTTTCCTTTCCTTTCCAACACTTACACAATCACATAGAACTATAAACAAGATGGTTTAAATATATGTTTCCAAGACATTAAAATGAGCTAAAGAGCTCCTCATTTTAAGTTTCTCCTTTTCCATTCTTTCCATTCTTTCCATTCACAATAAATCTCAAGGTGGAGAAAACTCATTCATGTGAAACCATTTGAAACCTTGACAATATGATGCATACATTTTCCAAGCATGAACAAGAGGGAAATAACTCATCAATAAGCACATTTCGAAATCAATATTAATCATAGTGAAGGCAACTACTAAAATCACCAAAACCCTTAATGAAACAAGATTTTTTCTCACAAAACATGTTAATAATCAAAACAATCCATTCATCCACTTGCCTTGGGTTCCAATCTAGCAAATCAAGCTCCTAATCACCTCTCAAGCTCAAGATCCACAATCTCTACAAAAACCCCCAAAACAAACCCTAAAATGGGTTAAACAATGAAATGACAAGGAAACCTTTCAATAATCAAGGTGGAGCTTCTCTAAGGCTAGAAGATTACAAATCTAGAAGATGAAGAAGAACACTTACTTGCAAGGTCCTCTAATGGACAAGGTAAGCTCAAAGAAAGTCTTGTGATGGAGGGTTCTCTTCACAAATGGTATCAATGGAAAGCTTGCAAGATGAGGAAGAGGTTGGTGATCTCCATTGCTTGATTGAAGAACTCTTGGTGTGGCTTGGAGATGAAGAAGCAAGAAGAAGAAGAGAAACACAAGGGAAAAACCCTAGGTTCAGCTGGAACAATGGTGAATGAAATGAATGAAGGAGATGGGTTCCTCTTATAAGCAAGTGAGGTTTGGGTCCCACAACTTAAAGAACTTGGGTAGCTGAAATCATTTAATTCGGGACCTCGGATGGATTCGACGAAGAAGGAAGAAATGATCGTCGAAATATCTAGTTTTCAAAAAGTATATGTTTCATGGATTTCGAGAATATCGAGTTTTGGGTACAGATTTGGTGTGCAATGACTGTTTTGCCCTCAATGCCAAGAAATCGGGTTTCGGGTTCTCAAATGGATACGAGATCAACATGAAAGTTGTAGGATTCCTCAAGATGAATGCAACGGGCCAAAAACACAATACGAAACAAATCGAAAAAATCTCACAAGTAAATGCAAAGCCAAAAAGGGAACCCCCAAAGGGCCCCACAAGCTACCAAAGCACTCAAAAGCCCAAAACTAGAAGAAAAACCATTCTATCTCACAAACTCAACCCAACAAATACTAATCCCACTAAAAGAACTAATCCACAAATAAAACAACACTAATCCAAGAGATTAGGGGTCGGGTTCTCACATACATACAACATGTTTCCCTACTGGTGTGGTTACTGCTAGAATGTAATCCAATTCACTATGTGGTGCATCAATCATCTTAGCAAAACTAGGAGATGAAAACGAATGTGTGGATCCAGGATCAAATAAAATCTGAGCTTCTACCCCACAAACAAGAAGTCTACCTTCCACCACGTCTCCTGCAGCTTCAGCATCCGCACGGTTTGTTAGGAATTTTTTGTATTGCAATTTGATGGATTCATTATCATTCTAGCATCATTTGAATTTTCACACTTGCATTGATTTAGAAAAACTTGAAATCTTGATTTACACATGCATTGGTTTTTAGACATGAAGAAATATTGATCTATGCATGTTTTGGTTTTAAACTTGGATGCAAATAGTTTTGAAAAGAAGTTTTAGAAACCAAGCAAGCCTATGTTTTAAATCTTTCAAATCATTTTAGGTTGTTTATGTTTCATGATTTTAGCCCTCTTAGTTTGATTTAAATCATGATTCCAAGCTTGATTTAATGGCCCAAAAGTTCCCTCAAGAAATCACCTTGAAATATGCATTTTTAGGGAATTTTGGTCCCAGGCCCGGGTCGACCCGCTTGGCCGGTCGACCGCGCCCACTGCGGGTCGACCAGGTAAAGAGCCGTTGGTTCCTTTTCAAATGGTCAGTTTTATGACCGTTGAAGGCCAGGTCGACCGGGGACACGCAGGAACTCAAGTTTTGAGTATAAATACAAGTTCATTCCTTTGAAAAAGTTGTTGAAAAAGAGAGGGACCAAGAGCCACTCTTGAGGTGTTTTGAGACAAAGAAAAGGGGATGAACTAAGAGAGACCAAAGGGTCATTTAGAGAGCTTAAGGTTGGATTAATGAAGTTAAATCTCTAAGTAAGCTCTACCTTTCTTAATCATATGTTATATGCTTTGTTTCAATTATTGGTAAATGAATTTTAGCATTATAACTATGATGTGTTGAATCCATTCTTCTCTTAAGCTTTGATCTAATTAAGATTGGATTCTTCACTTTGATTTCAATCCAAGTTGTTTTAAAATCTTTCTTAATCATGCTTAGCCAAAATCTTTGTTTTCTTTTATAGCATGATTCTTTTACTTGGTTGAATCTTCATTTGTTGTTTTCATTCATTTGAACTTTAGTTAAATTTATTTGGTTTTGAAAACAACATTGCACATGCATCACATGTTCTAAGTTAACAAATTTCATACAACTTGTGAGCTCTTGATTTTCATGTCATTAACAAGTTGATATTCATACATGTGATTTGCATTAAACTTCAATCAAATCTTTTATGGGCCTTAAACTTTGAATGCTTTAAGCATATATTAATTGAGCTTTGTTTTTAACTTGATTGAAGTTATCACACACACACATCATGAGCATACACATTTGCATTCATATAGTGTTTGTGTGAGTTTGTTTTTCACTTTCATATTTGCCTATTTAAGAGGCAATTCCATTGAGCTTAAATTGTATCTCTTTGAGTGTTTTTGTAGACACTTCTTTAAGAGAAATCTTTTTCTTGTAAAGGTTATTGCTTAGCCTAAGAAAAGCATTGTGTAAAGGTTATTGCTTAGCCTTGGAAAAGCATCTTGTAAAGGTTGTCGTTTAGCCTAGAAAAACAACATTGTAAAGGTTATTGCTTAGCCTATTGAAAAGCATAGATAGTGGAAATCCGGTGGGGTGATTAGATCACAAGCCGGTAGTGGATGTAGGCATTGAGGCCGAACCACTATAAATCATTGTGTGGTGGTGAATGCGTTGTGATGATTCTTTTTAGCTTCCGCATATTGTTTGTTTATCATCACTTGTGATTAGTTTATTTTTAAGAAGTTAAAATTTGTCATAATTGGTCACATATTGTAGCTCACCCTATTCACCCCCCCCCCCTCTCTAGGGTTAGGATTCCAGGACTTTCAATTGGTATCAAAGCCTCGTGCTCTATCTTTTAGGATCGAGTGTTTTTTAAACTCTTGATTAGGTGTAAAAACCTTGAGTCATAACCCTAGATTTGTGTTTGAATGAAAATCATTAGAATGGATTCCACTATGATAGATAGTTTAGATTCTTGTGTAGATTCTTCTAGACCCCTCATTCTTCCTTCTATTAGAGATTCAAACCCTAAATTTAATGATTCTCAATTTGATTCAAAAGAAGAAGAAAATGATTATAATGAAGATGACCTTCAACAAGCCTATGAAGAATTATATACATTATCTTTAAAGCTTGATAAGAAAAATAAAAGTTTAAGAGAAGAATAAAAAAGACTAAACAAAGAATTGGTTTCTTCAAAAGATGAACTTAGAGAGAAAGAAGAAGTAATAAATTGTGTAGACTCTAAGTTTATGATCTCTTTGCATAACCTATATATTGTTCAAGATGAACTAAAAGAATTAAAGATGGGTTGTGATAATATCAATAAGGAAAATTTAAATCTAAGAGATCAATTAAAAAGGCAAGATGAAGACATTAACAATTTAGAATCCAAGTTAACCATTTCTAAGGAAAATTTATCTAATTCTCAAAATAAGATAAAAACTCTAGAACTTGAATCTAATGTTATTAATGAACTTAAATTTGATCTAAAACTTGCCCATGAAGAACTAATCAAATATAAGGAAATTGAAAATGAACTATCAAAAGTTAAAAATGAAAATTCAATCCTTATAAACAAAGTCACTCAATTTGAAAGCAACAAACAAAAGTATGAGTGCAAGTTTACCCAAGGTGAAGAGAGATTTGAAAAATTATTTAAATTGGGTAAATCTCAAAGAGATAGGACGGGTCTTGGATTTGATAGGAATATTTCACATGACCCTAAATTCACCAACACATTTGTGAAAGGTGAGTCCTCTTTCTCTAGCACTCTTTCCCCTTTGCCCAAAACTAAATGTATTTATTATGGCATTGAAGGGCATTTTAGGTTTGAGTGCAAACTAAGAAGAAGCCATGTGTCTAAACCCATCTTTGAACCCAAAAAGGTAGAATCTAAATCTATGAAGGGTAAGACACTAAAAATCAAAAAAGACTTCAAAAAGATTAAACAAGTTAAATCAATTAAAATGGAGTCTCCTAAGATAGATTCTAAAAAGTTTAAACAAGTTAAACCAAGTTTAAAAGAATCTATCAACAAAAAGCTTCTCAACCTATCTCCCTTATATCAACACATGAAAGAACTTTTGAAGAAAGTTTCTAAGTTAAATTTAAAATTCAAAAGTCAAATAAAGGGAGAATACAAGAAGAAAAGAAAAGTGAATCAATCCCCTAAGAAACAAACTCACCAACCTCAAAAGACTAATCACCAATCTAAGCTAAATTTAGTTAAATCTAAATATCATGGTGATAAGTTCAAATTGAAAATTTATCAAGTCAAATCTCCTAAAGTTGGTGAGACTTCCAAACTAGACCTCAAGGATCAACCCTCTCAAGACCTTAGGTGGATTCCTAAAGTTAGATACTTAGACATACCTTAAGGCCTTGACCCTCCTTGACCAACCTATCCTTTATAGTTAAATCATATTGTTGGTCATGTTATATTTGCATTTTGTTCCTTAATAGTTACATTTATTAAAATGCATTGTTTCTTTATGATCAATTGATTTTGTCTTCATGTACAACTCTAGTTACATTTCATGGTTTTCAAAATCATTTTATTATAATTTCATCATATTAGATTTGTTTTTTGCTCACTTTGAGTTATATCTCTTGCATTGCATTTCTATTGATGTTCAATTGATTGTGATTACAAAAGCTTTCTAGCTAGAATAGTCATGATCGATTGTTGTTTTAAGTCATTTGCATCTTTGATTATTTAGTTATATTCGTTTTATATGCAAATGTCATTTGGTTCCATGTATGGTTGTGATATTAGTTATATTTGTAGAAACCATACTAGAACTCAAATCTATCCTCTATCCTTTCTAGTCATTTCTTTTTGGATGGTTATGATGTTGATTCATGTATATTCTCTAAGTGATGTCATCCTTATACATGTTTCAACTTCATAGTAGTGATCTTGATCATATGAAACTCTTTGAAATCCATTCCTCGTATTTCTATATATTTGATGGAAATCTTAGATGTTGAAATCATATGATTTAGTCACTTTGAAAATTGCAAGCATTACAAAGTTATATCCTTTTGCATTGCAATTTACCTTGTTCATCACTATGCTCATTAGTTATATCTTTAAAAGTGATGAATATCCATTTATGATGCTTGATGAAATTTTGTGTTTGCCACATTCTTGTTCTTTATCATGTTGTCAAATTCAATTGGTTTCAATTGGTATAATTTTCGATTGATTTGATTTCTTGTGAATGTGATAAACCTTGTGTACATTGGGTTGAACTTGATAGTAATATATTTTTTCCATGTCACATTTCATTAGCATCATAATTTTCATGTTTGCCACTTCTCTTCCTATATAGGTAAATCTCATGACCACCATGTTTATGTTTTCATAATCTTCGTTGGTTATTAGTTGAGGTTGGCTTCATGTTTGAATTTCATTTCACTCATCTTGCACACTAATAGTAATATTTATTGATTGAATGAAATGATTTCAAAACTTTCATAGCATATGTTCTTCATAGTTAAATTGATTGATGCTATGTTTAATAAACCCCATTTCATCATGGATAGCTCTAATTTGGATTTATCTTAATAGTTATATTCTCTATAACTCCGTTTTAGAGTGATTGTTTTAATAGAATTATCCTTGAATCTCAATTGGTATTCTTTGTTTTTTCAGTTGGTATCCAAGATTGCTTTTCTCATTGGCCTTGCCTTCTTTTGGTAATTTGATCATATTGAGCTTTATAGTTAAACATGTCTAATCCTTTCCTTGAAGTTGACCCTCAATTGGTTAAACCATCTTTTTCTTGAACCAAATAGTTATATCTTTGTCAAAGGTTTGACAAAAGGAGAGAATGGATTGAGAGGGAGTGTAAACCTTCATAGGAAGTATTAGTTTTGATCAAATTGACCATTGGACTGGCTTTGAACCCTTAGAGACTACTTCCATACATGATAACCTGTTATGTATTTCATTTTAGATTTTTTTTGTTAACAGATGCTACTAAAAGGTATTTTCCTTATTTCATGTGTGTAGGTACCTTTGCAATTTAATGTCAAAGGGGGAGAGAGCATTCAAGTTCTCTAAAGGGGAAGAGAATGTCCAAGCTTCCTAAGGGGGGATTTTGTATGATCTTCAGGGGGAGAGAAAGCATATCTTGCCAAAGGGAGAGAGAGGCAAGGTCAAAGGGGCAGAGGTGAAAGAAGAAAGCTTGGGAGCTAAAGAAGATGCTTGGCCATAGAGAGGAAGATGAAAAGAAAGCTTGCAGAATGATCAAGCTCCAAGCATCAAGAAGAATGAAGAAAAGGACCCAAAGCCTAAGCTAAGAGAAGGAGCATCCAAGAGATTTCAAGTCTTGTCCTGCTTAGGGGGAGCTGAAGACTTAGTGTGTTAATTCAATCTTGAGTAAGTTGCCATCAAATTGCAAAGGGGGAGATTGTTAGGAATTTTGTGTATTGCAATTTGATGGATGCATTATCATTCTAGCATCATTTTAATTTTCACACTTGCATTGATTTAGAAAAACTTGAAATCTTGATTTACACATGCATTGGTTTTTAGACTTGAAGAAATATTGATTTATGCATGTTTTGGTTTTAAACTTGGATGCAATTAGTTTTGAAAAGAAGTTTTAGAAATCAAGCAAGCCTATGTCTTAAATCTTTCAAATCATTTTAGGCTTTTTATGTTTCATGATTTTAGCCCTCTTAGCTTGATTTAATGGCCCAAAAGTTCCCTCAAGAAACCACCTTGAAATATGCATTTTTAGGGAATTTTGGTCCCAGGCCCGGGTCGACCCGCAATGGGCGCGGTCGACCGGGTAAAGAGCCGTTGGCTCCTTTTGAAACGGTCAGTTTTATGACCGTTGAAGGCCAGGTCGACCGGGGACAGGGGCAGGTCGACCGGGGACACACAGGAACTCAAGTTTTGAGTATAAATACAAGTTCATTCCTTTGAAAAAGTTGTTGAAAAAGAGAGGGACCAAGAGCCACTCTTGAGGTGTTTTGACACAAAGAAAAGGGGATGAGCTAAGAGAGACCAAAGGGTCATTTGGAGAGCTAAAGCTTGGATTAATGAAGTTAAATCTCTAAGTAAGCTCTACCTTTCTTGTAAGACCCCGACCCGAGAGAACTCGATTAGTACTAATTAAGCAGTGTGTTAGTTCTAAGCTTGATTAGTGATTTTGGCTAAGTTGGGTTTGGATTAGCTTTTGGAATAGTTTGGGGGATTTTGATTGCGTTGTGATAGTGGGACCCTTTGGGGGTTCCTTCTTTATAACCTTGCATGCGCTTGAGGATTTATCGAAGGTTTTTGCATCGATGGTTTTAATCCCGTTTTATTCGTATTGTTAATCCCTACAACTTCCATGTTGATCCCGTCCCCGTTCGAGATCCCGAAACCCGATTTCGTAGCCTTGAGGGCAAAACAGTCATTGTGCACTAAATCTGTACCCAAAACTTGATATTCCCGAAACCCGCGAAACATATACTTTTTAAAAACTAGATATTTCGACGAGCACTTTTCTCTTCTTTGTCTAATTCATTAGAAGCCCCGAAAGCCATGATTTCAGCCCAATTAGATTGTTAGTGGTGGAGCCCACTCCCCACTTGTTTATAAGGAGACCATTTTCCTTTCATTTCCCTTTTTCCAGCACAAGAGAGTGAGAACCTAGGGTTTCCATTGCCTTCTTCTTGCTCTTGCCTTCCATCACCCAATCCACCACCAACCTTGCACAACTTGAGAAGTGGAGATCATCATCTTCTTCCTCATCACCCTAGCTCTCCATTGACACCATTGCTAGAGAAAATCATTCATCACAAAGACTTTCTTTGAGCTCACCTTGTCCATTTGAAGACCTTGCAAGTAAGTGACCATTCCCTCTTTCTAGATTTGTGTTCTCCTAGCTTAAGGGAATCTTCATCCTTGTTATTGAAGCTTCTTTCCTCCTATTCTATGTTTTGACTCTTTAGGGTTTTATTTTGGGATTTTCCTTGTAGCTTGGACCTTTGATTTGAAGGACTTGTTAGAGCTTGATTTACTTGACTAGAAGACCTAAGGCAAGTGGATGATATGATCATTTAAGAGCTTTTAATGTTTTTATGAGAAATGTGGTTGGTTTCATTAATTTTCACTCATGCCTATTTATTATCTTGCTTTGAAATAAATGCTCATGAAGAGCCTTGTTAGTGCATTTATGATTATAAAGATGTGTTGGGTCATAGCTTTTAAATTCTTCTTGTTTTTTTTTCAAATGCATCTTATGTGAAATGGTTCCCTTCTTTCTTCCCCTCTTTATATTGAATGTAACATTGATGGAGGAGAATGAGATGGATGTGATGAAGGATTTGTAGTAGTTTGAATGAAGTATTAGACTCCTCATTTGATGTATAAAAGTGGCTAAAAAGGAGTTGTAGAAGGAAGAGATAGAGAGGAGCTGGACTGGTCTGGAATCAGTTTCTGGACAGTTCGCTCGAGCGACCATGACACTTCGCTCGAGCGACCTGTCCAGAAAGGGACTCGGAGCATTCCAGTAGCTTGGTCTCTCGAGCGCACCCTTGGTCGCTCGAGCGGTCATCCCAGAACTTGTTCCAGAGAGTTGTTCGTTCGAACGCATTTAAATATTCGCTCGACCCAATGAGTTCGCTCAAGCGACCTTAACTTCGCTCGAGCGAACCCACCCAGACAACCATTCCAGAGAGCGACTCGCTCGAGCGAACTCTCCAGTCCGCTCGAGCAATGGGCCCTATTGGGCAAGGCTACGTTTGGGATAATGTTTAACCATTTCAATGTATTGGGATTATTCCTTGGGAACCCCTCTATGTCAAGGAGAATTATTATGGTTGTATGAGGCCATTTGGGAAAGAAACCATATCACGAAGATCGCAACTGAGGTTTTGAAAATTCGGAGTGTATAAGGAGTCCGAGATGTCCCCAAACTCAAAGAGTACCAGATTGTTAGTAGACTGACATACGGAGTCCCTATTCACTTCAAATAGATACTTTACCCAAAAATGTAAATTGTTTATTGTGCTTTATCGATCCCGAGATTTATATTGCATGCCCTGTTTTCCCGAAAGCATTAAATTACACTTGATATAGCTACTTGTCTTGAAGTGCATTGCACCACATGAAATGATAGTGTGCCCTTGAGCACCCCCGTCTTGCCCGTTCATTTATTATACTTGATTTACTTGCATATGTCTCAATTGTATTTGACCTATGAGTCGGCACCACTAAGCTTGGATAACCCTGTTGGTCTGATCCACCGACTTGGAGATCCCCCTCTTGTCCCGCCAGCTGCAGTTTGGATCCCGCTACCCGGTCATTACCGTGGTCTTGTCCCGATGCCGCAGATTGCTACTGTGGTCCCCGATGCCCGACTCGCTACCGTGGTCATGTATAGTATATGTATATGTATATGTATATGTATTTATAAGATCCACTGTTTCTCCTCACCTCGAGTGACTAAGATCAGTGCTTAGTTCTTGCTCTACCACTTTAGTGATAGAGGACTTAGCTTCGTGTGGTTGCCATCTTGATTGTTTCCCGTTTCTTTGGTTACCTTACATGTTTTATAATGCATACTCGTATTTGAATAAATGTTTTATCTTGTTTAGAGAAATTGTCATTTAAACAGGTTCAAATGTTTTGGAGGTAAATTCATGTATTTTCATATTGTCATTGTGTTTTATCCATTTGCCAAACTGTCGTGTTTGACCTACTCTTTGGTACTCAGGTCCCGTTGTTGGTTACCCCGAGGAGGAGCACGAGGAGGCGATTGTAGAACGCAACAGTTAGTGGAGTGGCGTGCCAATGACGTCATGTAGACGTTTGATGGATATGAGAGACTTTATATTTTGGGAAACTATTTAACCATTCTTTGGATTGGTATTTTGGTTATATTATCCTTTGTTGGCCTCTATTTTTGGGAAATGTAATTAAATGATATTTGTATAAACTTTAACTTACTATTGGGTAACATGCTATAGATCATTGCTCATTCTGATACAGTATTTGATACTTGATGTTATCTTCGTGACTAAGGATAGTTTGACTATTTGATTTGCTACACGCTTCCGCACTAAAAAGAAATATTCATTGATGGTTGTGTTATCCTCACCGCGGACACATGTGGGAAATTAAATAAATGTATGGTTCATTTAGTCCCGATCCCGAATTAGGACCTCGTGAGCCCGGTCCGGGGTCGCGACATTTCTTAATCATATGTTTTATGCTTTGTTTAAATTATTGGTAAATGAATTTTAGCATTATAACTATGATGTGTTGAATCCATTCTTCTCTTAATCTTTGATCTAATTAAGATTGGGTTCTTCACTTTGATTTCAATCCAAGTTGTTTTAAAATCTTTCTTAATCTTGCTTAGCCAAAATCTTTGTTTTCTTTTATAGCATGATTCTTTTACTTGGTTGAATCTTCATTTGTTGTTTTCATTCATTTGAACTTTAGTTAAATTAATTTGGCTTTGAAAACAACATTGCACATGCATCACATGTTCTAAGTTAACAAATTTCATACAACTTGTGAGCTCTTGATTTTCATGTCATTAACAAGTTGATATTCATACATGTGATTTGCATTAAACTTCAATCAAATCTTTTATGGGCCTTAAACTTTGAAATGCTTTAAGCATATATTAATTGAGCTTTGTTTTTAACTTGATTGAAGTTATCACACACATCATGAGCATACACATTTGCATTCATATAGTGTTTGTGTGAGTTTGTTTTTCACTTTCATATTAGCCGATTTAAGAGGCAATTCCATTGAGCTTAAATTATATCTCTTTGAGTGTTTTTGTAGACACTTCTTTAAGAGAAATCTTTTTCTTGTAAAGGTTATTGCTTAGCTTAAGAAAGCATTGTGTAAAGGTTATTGCTTAGCCTAAGAAAAGCATTGTGTAAAGGTTATTGCTTAGCCTTGGAAAAGCATCTTGTAAAGGTTGTTGTTTAGCCTAGAAAACAACATTGTAAAGGTTATTGCTTAGCCTATTGAAAAGCATAGATAGTGGAAATCCGGTGGGGTGATTAGATCACAAGCCAGTAGTGGATGCTGAACCACTATAAATCATTGTGTGGTGGTGAATGCGTTGTGGTGATTCTTTTTAGCTTCCGCATATTTTTTGTTTATCATCACTTGTGACTAGTTTATTTTTAAGAAGTTAAAATTTGTCATAATTGGTCACATATTGTAGCTCACCCTATTCAACCCCCCCCCCTCCCTCTAGGGTTAGGATCCCAGGACTTTCACGGTTGAGATAATATAAACGTCCATGCATCTGTAGTCTATTCGGTGCTTGATTTTACCTTCCTTGGCCATGTCTGTTCTGTTGTGGACGAACATTCTGATACTGTGCTGGTGGTCTAACCTGATTCTGAACTGGTGCTTGATTCTGAGGAGCTACTTGTCTCTGCTATTGGTTTATGTTCCCTGGGTTCTGAAGTTGGGGGCAATCCTTTATTACGTGGTTCATAGCCCCACATTTGAAACAGGCACCCATGGCCTTACGACATTCATGAGTTTCGTGGTTCTTGCCACAATGGCCACAACCCTGTCTCACTTGACTTTGTTCCTACCTTGGTTTCTTATTGTGCTGCTGCTTCTGATTCTGCTGCTGGTAGCGTTGCTTCCTGTCTTGAACGATCAGGTTGTTAATATCCTTAAACTTATATGCCCGTTTGACTGCCTCATCATATGTAGCTGGTGGAATACTCCTATGGCATCTCTCATGATAATGGGATTCAATCCTTCCAAAAACTTCGTTATCTTCTTCTGCTCAGTGTCAATCAACTCAGTAGCGTATCTAGCGAACCTTTCGAACTTAGTGACATAGTCTAGCACCGTCATGTTGCCTTGCTTGAGCTGCTGGAATTCAATAGCCTTCTGTCTCTTAACATGGGAGGGAATGTACTTATCCTGAAATTGTGTCTTGAACGCTGCCCACGCGTCTTCGTTAGCCATTACCGTGTATGGATCCTTAACTATTTGCCACCAACGATCTGCAAGCCCATAGAATAGTGAAGCTATGAGATTGACCTTCTGTCTCCCCGTTCACGTAAAGACATCAAAGATTTTCTCGGTATTAGCTAGCCAGTCATCTGCAACTAACGGGTCTTCATTGCCCGAAAATTCCTTCGGTGCTCTCTTCCTGAACTTCTCAAATAACGCATTAGCGTCATGATCCCTATTATGGATAACAATCTGTGGACCCAAAAGCTGTGGAGCTAAATTCATGTTCTGAAGAACTTCCAAGAGTTGTCTATGAACTTGTGCCATTTCCTCATCCTTCTTTGCTAGCTGTTTTTGAAATCTGACTTGAGTCTCATTTGCCTGCCTTTGTTGTTCTATCATAGCTTGCATGAGTTCTTGAAATTGTGTAGCGGTTGGCGTATTTGTCATGTCTGACTCGTTCTAATTACTGCCTGAAGCATTATTGTTTGGAAATTTCCTTGGAGGCATGATGCTGCAAAACAAGGTGTTAGTACACAATAAATATGGTATAAGGGTTTCTAAGGTCCTATACCAACGAATCTATCGAACTCACGAATCCT
Organism: Cinnamomum chago; assembly: GCA_038049695.1. Lineage (NCBI taxonomy): Eukaryota > Viridiplantae > Streptophyta > Magnoliopsida > Laurales > Lauraceae > Cinnamomum > Cinnamomum chago. Next base: position 55,380,101 of record CP142456.1, read on the forward strand.
TGCCACGTTCCTAAGACCTTTCTAGTTTCTTTTAAGTGCCTGAAACATGTCCTGCTCTGATACCAGTCATGTCGCGACCCCGGAACGGACACCGGGCCCGCGACGTGTGATGTGTTGTTATGTTTGTTTTCCCACAGGTTCCCGCAGTGAGGATTCCCGAGACACGCGGAATCTGTCTCACATGATCAAGTTTGCGGAAGCGTATAGCAAATCCAATCAAGATAAGCACCAATAAATTTTTAAGTGCCATGACAAATTATAACAAGACATAGTATCAAAAGAAAGGAGTTAACATGGCATTCCCATCAAAATTCAAGCTATGAGACTAACACAAAAGTAAGTTAAGTTTAGTTACATCCCATAAGAGGCCAACAAAGGCCAATACAATTCTTAAAATAATAAAAGAACCCAATGACAAAATGTAGCGAAACTCAAGAACCCGCCTAACGTCTAGTTGACATCGTTGGGCTGCCACTCTCTGACTGGGGGTGGCTCAATAGCCTCCTCCGGACGCTCCTCCTCAAAGGCAACGTCACCTGCACCTGGGCACCAACATATAAGGGTCAAACACAACGGTTTGGCAGGTAATCAATATAGGCATGAGCATATAAATAGTAAACGTTAATGGAAATATTTAAAGACATGTTGCTGAATGGTAAACAGTTACATGACTAAGGTACATTTCAAAATACGAGCAAAACTTCACATGAATACTTATAATATCATGAATAGTTCCATTCCACAAAGAGCCCATCCTTTCTCTATCATTTATAATGAAAAGAGCAAGCACGCACGACAACCACGATATACATAATATAATCACGACATGATTCCCACATATACGAGGATTCCGGCCGCGGAACCGGACACGCACGATGTGTAATAAAATACACGACCAGTCTGCAGACAGTCCACATGTTTAAGGACCCCCAGACAGTGGATCAAACTGAAATGGCAGTCCAAGCTCAGTGGTGTTCACTTAAATTCATGAATGCACAAAACACGCGAAACATTGTCTAAACATGTCGAGAAAAAAAGGGGAAATCACTTATCAAAACACGACTAGTAAAAGGCATAATTAATATGCATAACACGCTTAAGAAGTGACTCCTTTTTCTTGAAACAAATCTCCAAAACAGCTTGTACATAAACATTCAAAACTAACACAAAGTCTATCAAGCACATGTAAGGACCTTTGATTGATCCTTGTGTAATTGAAACCCAATGTTGGAATTTAAAAGAGAATCGGTGCCCCGGAAGTTCAAAGACATCTCAGGTTTCGAGTGCACAATATCAGGCTAAAGGTCACTTAACATGTTCTAGTTTTCATTCTTACAAATACTCTTCAAAATGGCAATGGTGTCAAATTCGGTCAGCTCGCGGTCAGGTGTCGGTTAGCCGAACTAGGATCTGACGGCTAGCCGCCAACTAACCGACAGGCTGACCGCTGGAAACCCAGGTCCAAACGCAGCTCTCTGGAAAAGAAACCGAACTGACTTCGGTTGGCTTAGGATTAGCCGAAATGGGATCTGGCGGCTAGCCGTAAGCTTGCCATAGGGCTGACCGCTGGAATTCAGGTATGAACTTAGCTCTCTGGAAAAGGAGCCGTAATGGGTTCGGTTGGCCAGCGGTTAGCCGAAATGGGAATTTCGGCTAGCCGCTAGCTAACCGTCACGTTGACCGAAAACCACTGTCAAAATGCAAGCTTCTGGAAAGGAAACCGCCGAGCTCGATCAGCTCGCGGTCAGCCGAAATAGGGATTTCAGCTAGCCGCCAGCTGGCCAGCGGCTGACCGAAACTGCATGGGAAGTGCATTTCAGTTCAGATTCTCTTTCATTTCCCTTTCCCTTCTTCTTGTTTCTCATTCAACCTATAACTCCCTGAGCCCACATGCTCTCCAAGGGGTAAAACACACATTTCATAGTATAAATTGAGACATCACATTCCCATACTCCAATCTAAACAAAATCCCCAAATTTTCCACTCAAGACATAAATTTCAATGAAATGAGAGGAATGAAAAGAAAACAAATCAAATGCACACATGATATCATCCATCCTAGATTGGTTACTTGCCTTAGTCAAAGATGCCACAAACCTCTTCAAGCACTTCCACTAAAGCTAATCCAAAGACTACAAAACCCATGAAAACCACACAAAACTCACTCAATCTTGAAAACAAGAAACCCATTTTCACAAAAGGGTTTGTAAACATGAAAAACAAGATCTTTGGGAACCAAAAAGGCTTCATTAAAGAGATGGGTTGGAGCTCTTACCTACAAAAGGCCAAACAAGAGAGAATGAAGAAAATGGAGCTCTTGCCCAACTAGGAACTTCAAGAAATTTGCATCAATGGAAAGCTTAGGATGAGAGGAAGAAGATGATGGTCTTGGAATTCTCTTTGGAGTCTTCTCGCTTGATCATTCAAGAGAACAAAGTGGAAAGAAAGGGCTTTCTCTCCTTTGGCTGCTCTAGGGTTAGGGTCTGAGAATGAAAAGAGTGCAGGAGAAAGAGAGTAGTTGACTTAAAACACATGCAAATGGGGCCCAAATGGCCAAATCTTGTATCAATGAAAACATGATCTTGCGGGCCTCGAATGAACTCGACGAAGAATGATAAAATGATCCTCGAAATATCCAGTTTTCAGAAAGTATATTTTTAACATGGTTTTGAGATTTTGAAAATTGTGTCCAGATTTGTGTATAAAAGGTAATTTTTACCCTTTTTGGGCCAAAACTTGGGTTTTTGGGCTTCAAACATAAATAGGCTGAAAACGAAAGTTGTAACACATAGTAAAATCATTCAAATGAAATCAAAATCACAATTAAAACGGAAACCGATACGATCCTCCCAAGCTTACACGTGCACTCAGGCCTTCCTGAGTGTGTCCGACTAATATTAAACGTTCTCAAAATTCCCAAAGCTATATCCCAGACTAAACTAATTATTTCTAACCCAGCGACAACTAAACTCACTTAGGACTAAACACACACTAATCGCACACTAATCGAATTAGTCTGGGTCGGGGTCTAACAGCATTTAATCACCCTTAATCTCCATGATGAGGGGAGTTTCATGGTTTTAATGCCATGATTACTTGGATTTGTAACAACCATTTGCTTGATTTTGATTGGGCCATCCAAAATAATGGGTTAATGACCGCATTAAGTTGTCATAAAATGGGTCAATTAACGACATTAAGTGGTCGCCAAGGCATTTGAAGAGTCGTGGGCCGTGCCGCGTCTTTTGGAATTCTTCTTGTGATGATCGCCGATGGATCCGCATGTTGTTTGATGTCGGATGGCGATGCAACTTCAAACATTGATTGATATCAACGGGCCGGTGACATCTGTCTTGTCGATTTTCCGATCGGTCGGACAGAAAGTGCACTTTTTGTTCAGCCAGTTGGTGATCTTGGAACAATCAATGATGATTTCATGCTCTTGATGGCGGATCCCAGATGTTGGTGGAGATCAGTCGATTTCGAGCATACAAATCAGATTTTTAGGAAACCACAGGGGTTGGAACTTCCGAAACGCGAAAAAGGGCGGAAAACGGGCCAATCGGCGACAAATTCGGCGACTCAGATTTCCATGGTCGCGGGCGATCATGGGGATTGTTCCCCTTTTAGTCGCCGTTTCTCAGCTGTTTTTCGGTCTTTTTCGATGTCGTTTTCCCCTGTATTTTTCTTGTTATTTCTCCTCGTTTATTGGCTTAATTCTGCCGAAGAAAACCGTACGAGAAGCAGTAAAAATTGGAGCACAAAGTTTCCTATTTTTTGGAAAAGCCTAAGACTTTGTGGCCGATTTTCCGTCAAGAGTTGAAACTAGGTCAAACGATGTCGGAATGACCTGAAATTTCAGGTGAAACCTTCTGAGCAGTAGATAGGACCAACCATGGGCTTTTATTTGAGTTTTGAAGCTGTTTGGGGTCCCGTCGCCAGTAGGCTTGATTTTGCTGCGAGGATGATGCTGTGCTTTGATGTGCGGTCAACCGATGTCCGATTGACTTGAAATTTGACAGGGATCCTATTGGAGTCATTTTGAGATGATCCGTTGGCTCCGATTTGGATGTCATGGTCTCGGGGTGCTCCGCCGCCAGTAGCCTTGATTTTGTTTCGGAGCGTCAAAGTCGGGTCAAACATTATCGGAATGACCTGAAATTCGACGTGCAGCCCTTTGGAGGCATGTTAAAGTTATCCATGTGCTTCGTTTGATGAGTAATGGTCCCGGTGGTTCTCGCTGCCGAGAGGCTTGATTTTACTGCTCAAGGGTTGATGGAGGGTCAAACGTTGTCAGTTTGACTTAAAATTTTACATGGAGCCCTTTGGAGGTATTTTGAGACCATCCATAAGCTCTGATCGAAGTTTTAATGTCTTCGACCCCGTCACCGCCAGGAGCGCCTGTTCAGCTGCCGGAGGAGTGAAGTTGGGTCAAATGATGTTGGAATGGCCCGAAACTTCATGTGAACCCCTTTTTTGGCTATCTTGAAGGATCTTGCAGTTTTTGTTTGATTCTGACAAGATCTGATGCTTGAAGCAGCATTGCCTGTTTTGTAGTAGAATGCGGCTTCATGTGGCTTCTTGATGTTGAAGAGGCAAAGTAACATTTTTTGTGTCAACAAAAATGCCGACTTTTAGCGATGAAATTATATACGTCGGTAAATAATTCTCTTTACCGAAGAATTTTTAAAAGCGTCGCCAAAAAACGTCGCTAAAAGTGCAAGTTGTTGTAGTGAAGGTAGGCCCCGTGTTCACAATCTCAAAGAAGGCAACCCCACATTGTAATTTCTAAAGGTGGGTCACATGGTCACAATCACAAAAGGAGAGCCCACATCATAAATCCTATAAAAGGTAGGACCACATTGTAGATTTCATGAATGTGGGCCCCATTTTTTAATTTTTAAAAGCAGGCACCACATTGTCATTTCTAAATGTGGGTCTTGTGTCCACTGTCATAGAAATAGATGACCCCACTTTTTAATTCCTAAAGGTGAGTCACATGGTCACAATCACAAATGATGGGTCCATATTTTAAATCTTATAAGGTAGGACCACATTTTAAATTTTATGAATGTAGGCACTATGTTGTAATTTATAAAGATGCATCTCGTGTCCACAATCATAGAAAAGGTGATCCCACTTTGTAATTTCTAAATACCGTTGGGCAATTAATTAATACAGTCTAATCAAGTATAGTCATTGCCCATGTGGTAAAAACGTGGTACCTGGGTTTACGTCAGGAGTGACGTACAACCTTACCCATCTGGTTTGGCAACGTTTAGTAAAGTAAAGAAAATATATTAGAACCCGGTTTGGATCTGTTCCAAATGTGATTTACAAACGCCAAAAATGTCCCATCGTACGGTAGAGTACGACGAATGGGCTATCTCAGTCGAGATCTCCTCCAACTGGGCCAATTGCAAGTGAAGGTTGAAACAGGTGTGGAGTGATACCCTGTTTCTGATCAAGCCCTTCTGCATCGTCTCTCCGGCGGACATCGCCCCTTGGATCTTCGGCGAAAGGTATTCCTCTTGCACAGGGTTTCAGCATCTTATGTAGCAGATGGTTGGGACAATCAGTGAGATGGGTTTGCAATAGTTCATCTCCTCGAGGCGTTATTCTATGTTTCGATTTATTCTATCATGTAGCCATCAAATTAGTACAGATGTAAAAGGTCTGGATGGGAGAAAAAGGTGGATTGCTTCACCCTTTTCAGCCACTGGACTTGTTTGCCGGATGCGATAGCTCTTGCATGATAAAAAATCAGTACATGTGGGAAGAACTGAAATCACCAATAAATTGGGCATGTGGTGTTCTGTAAATTTGGGGAAAATCGAAATTGGGCGTCCTCGAGTAACGAGATTAGTCTAAGCTAAAATATTTCTCCATAACAATGCTAGGGTAAAGATGGTGTACTCATACAGGGTCAAGTTTGTTGCATCGAGATTGAGATTGGAGTGTTTATCCAACATAACTATAGTGAAATCCATTGGTTTGGATGCCTGTTGATGTGAGTATAACGCATGCCTGCCAAGCACACCAAAACCCATTGCAACAAGAAATTCAATGCTGGTTTCTCCTCATATGCAATGTACTGCGACAACAATTTGTACACACTGGTTGTTAAAAACCACTAGCGAATGCAACCATTTCCAGAATTATAGAGGAACGAAGGCATAGCAATACTAAACCTTGTAGTTTCTGTGTATACTTTTCCATTAGAAGAGAGGAAACAATTGTTGAAGACTATCATCAGCAAAGAATAAATTAGGACTATCTCCTTAATTTCCCTAGCTTCATTAATACTTGCATTACAAAATAAAGACTATCATCAGCAACGAATAAATGAGTAATATTTGGAGCCCTTTTGGTAACTTTAACTCCATTGATGAGGCTCTCTTTTTCTGCTTTTAATAACATGCAAGAGGTTCTCCTAGAATAAATAGGTAAGGTGAGAGAGGGCCTCTCTTAACGGTAAAATTACCAAAAGGTGAACCATAGAGAAAGAAGCAGAAGTTATGCACTCCATAATAATGACAATGAAATCATTGTGGAAACCATATGCTTCCAACAACTTGGCAATGAACTCCCATTCCATTCGATCATATGCTAGCCATATCAAATTTAAGACCCATGAGTTTTGATTTTTTTTCTTATTTTTGAATGAATGATCTCATGTGCCACAATATAATTGTTAGAAATAGACCTATCTTTAATAAATGCACTTTAGAAGGGACCCACTATTCTACCAAGGACTCTTTTAAATTTACTAACAATGACTTTGGCAATTATCTTGAATAGGTCTGAAATCACTAGTGCTTTGAGAGTTGCTATTTTTTTAGAATCAAAATAATAAAAGTTTTGTTGATTCTTTTGAGAGAATATTTATGTCTTAAAAAATCTTGAATTATATTTGTAATATCAATACCTAGAGATTCCCACATATGCTGATAGAATTTAGCTGGATAACCATCTCGACCAGGAGATTTGAGTGATCCCAATTGAAAAACAGCCTCTTTAATTTCATTGGGATTGGGAATAGCAATAAGATTTTCATTTTCTTCCAAGGTAACTATAGGCCTAATTAAATTTTGAATGTCACTAAGATCTCTAGGCCCGCTAGTGTCCATGACTTGCTTAAGATTTTCACAAAAAACCTCTCCTGTATCTTCTATTTTATCCAGCCAAATGCCATCATTATTTTTTTTTTATCTTATATATCCTATTATTTTTCCTTCTTTTTATGGTGCTAGCATGAAAAAACTTTTATTTTTGTCTCCTTCTTACCATATTTCTCTAGATTTCTGTCTCCACAATTCCTCTTCTCTTGCTTGGTATTCATCAAGATTTTTAGAGAGGTTCATTTCAGCTTCAATGTTATGAAAGTTAACATCCTTTTTCTTGATCATTTCTGTGTGGGGTCATTTCCTAATGCCAGGATAATCCCTGACCTTGATGTTACCCAGCTCGGTAGGAGCGCCAAGTTGGAAAAGTCCCGAAGCTCATCTCGGTGACTACGTCTGCAAAGGCGCACCTCGGTCTCGGCCTTAGCTTGATCTCGGCCCTCCTGTCATTCAGCCATAAATGCAACCATAAATGCACTACCATGGCGGTAAACGACAAACTGACAAGTAGAGTGGGCGCCGGACCTAGATAAGTGGCAAGCCTTATCTCAAGGTCACATCCGCAGACATAGGGGAATGGCCCGATGGGACGTCCCCTTTTTACCTACCCCCACTTAGGAGATGAAGTACAAGTTGATGGGACTTTCATTTCCCCCTAAGGGGCCCAGTCCGATGATGACCCTCATGTCTATATAATGCATGAAGAAAAACTACAGGAGGTATGTAAGAAAGGAGATCCCTATACTCTTTCTTCCTCATTTCCCCTTAGTTCAGTTACAGAACTAACTCAGGCATCGGAGTGCCTTCGGCTGCCTGCAGCCAGGGGCTCTGACCTTTGCTTTTCTTTTTAGGTTCCTAGAGGCCAATCCTTTCCCAAAATCACAAAAACAAGAGTCTAACTCTCTCCTAACCAAGTCCGTAAGTTTTAGGCACTTACAATTGCCGCCGTCTGTGGGAATAGAATCTTTGCTTAAAACAAACCTACAAAAGTCATGCCTCCAAAAACCAGGAATGGCGGCGAGGGATCGTCAAAATCCCGAAAAGCGTCGTCCTTTCCACCACCGGAACAACCATCGTTACCGTTGTTTTCGCGACCAGAGCCGCATCCTCAGCCGCTCCAGTCGTTACCTCCAGTGGTGCCCACCGGTGCCCACTAAACCCTTCTTCCCCCTTCGGGTCCAACGGAGGTTCCCCTCGTCCTACAGGAACTTTCGGCGATTCCCCGCCAGAGAAGATCCGGAGGAATATCCGGTCCCGTGTACATAGAAGGCGTTATCCAGTCGGACTCCTCGTCCCGACCTGTGACAGCACTCCCCCGGCGTGACGACCGCCATATGGCTCCTCACCCCCAAGATGCTCAGCCACCTGAGGGTCCCCAGCAGAATGTTTCCCCGTCGGATCCTCGACGACGGGGAAAAACCCCTGTCAGGGCAAAATCTCATCACTCCCATCGTCACACTCACAATGATGCTCAGTCCTTTCATAGAGCCCATGAAGAAGATGACCCTTTGCATGAAGAGCTCAAGGCCCAAAACCGGGTCCTCCAAGAAAAGGAGGCGTTGATTCACCATCTCCAAGAGCAGCTCAAGGCAAAAGAAAAGAGGACTCTTGTTCCGCCTCTCGGACGCCAGCAGAATCATCTGGACAGTCGAGACTTGAGGCAAGTCCTTAACAACAGAAAAACAGATCGCTGTGAAGAAGAAGGCTGGAGCAGCAGCCATCTGCGTAACAACCCTAGGGGGTCACGTCGCGAACCGGAGTCCCCAAGGTCGAAGAACATTGTGGGCCTAAGGGAATTGCTCGTCCACTATGTCAAACAAGAGGTCCAGGCCAAGATGGTCGAGATCGATTTCACCCGAGATCAATCAGAGGCCTGCGATGCAGAGGACCAGGGCATATCCCCCTTCTCCCAAGAAATAAAGGACTTCTCTCTTCCTGAGAGATTCAACGTCCCGAGGTTCGTCCTCTATGACGGGACCTTGGACCCAGCAACGCACCTCCGGCATTTCACTCAGCGGATGTCGGTTTAGGGGGACGTCGGCCACCTGAACTGCATAGTCTTCTCCTCCAGTTTAGGCGACCTCCCCCTCTGATGGTTCTGCGCGCTCCCTACAGGGTCGATCTCAAGCTGGCGACAGCTCCGGAGTTCCTTAGTTGAGAAGTTTCAAGCGCACCGAGTCATCCCGAAGACAGGCGGCAACCTCATGGCGATCCGAATGAAGGACGATGAAAGTATCACTACATTCGCCAGAAGATTCTGGACGATATATAGCCAGATCATGGAAGCCAAAGATGACGTCACCATCATGTGTTTTCGGCAGGTTTTGCTCCCAGGCAATGAGCTCCGCAAGGACCTGGTCCGAACCCCCGTGACCACGATGAAAGCGTTGATGGCTAAGGTGAATCAATACATTGAGCAAGAGGATGACGAAGCTCGAGGCAACGAGCCGTTCAGCCTCCCGCAAGAGGGCCAAACCCCTACAGGAGAAGGGATGTTCTCCAAACAAAACCAGACAAGAAGAGAGCCACGGCGAGTTCGGCAACCTTCTCAACCTCCATCTCTGGGGGCAGCAAGAGGCCAAAGTTCAAGCCTACCAAGCCGGTCGATGATCCTTACAAGGCCGTCAATGTTATCTTTAAGGAACCCATCTACAGACTCCTCGGCAAAATCAAAACAGAACCCTATTTCCAATAGCCGCAGCCAATGAAGGGCGGCCCATCCACCCGGGACCGGAGCAAGTCCTGCTCTTACCATAAGCAGCACGGACACATGACTGAGGACTGCATGGCCCTAAAATCCCACCTCGAGAAGCTCGTCAGGGACGGGCACTGTAAGACCTCGACCCGAGTGAACCGTTTAATGCTAATTAAGTTGCGTGTTAGTGCTAAGCTTGATTAGTGATTTTGACTAAGTTGGGTTTGGAATAACTTTTATTTTAGTTTTGGGCAACTTTGAGTGCTTTGATAGCTAGTGGGGCCCTTTGGGGGTTCCCTTTTCGACTTTGCATTTACTTAGGTGATTTCCCGGAAATTGTTTTGAATTGAATTCTTAGCCCGTTTCATGTATCTAAGTGATCCCTACAACTTTCATGTTGATTCCGTTTTCATTCGAGACCCCGAAACCCGATTTACAAGCCTTGAGGGGCAAAACAGTCCTTTTACACCAAACTTGTACCCAAAACTTGATATCCCCGAAACCCGCGAAACATATACTTTTTAGAAACTAGATATTTCGACGATCATTTCTTCCTTCTTCGTCGAATTCATCCGAGATCCCAAAGGAGAAGATTTCAGCCAAACTAGTTTCTTTAGTAGAGGGACCCAACTCATTTGTTAACAAAAAGAAGTCATTCTTCATTCATTTCATTCTTCTTGTTCCAGCACAACAACTGAACCTAGGGTTTCCTTGCAACTCTTCTTCTTCTTCTTCTTGCTTCTCCATCTCCAAGCCACACCAATCTTGCACCAACATCGAAATGGAGATCATCATCCTCTTCCTCATCTTGCAAGCTTCATCTTGATACCATTTGTGGAGAAATCATCCAACCTTAAGATCTTCTTTGAGCTAGCTCTCTTCATTTGAAGGTCATCCAAGTGAGTAATCCTTCCCATCTTCTAGATTTGTAGTCTTCTAGCCCTAGGGAAGCTTCATTTGCATTATTGAAAGTTCTATCATTTTCATTCTTTGTGTAACCCATTTTAGGGTTTGTTTTGGGTGTTTTTTATTGTAGCTTGGAAGTGAGCTTAAGAAGTGATTAGAAGCTTGGTACAGCTAGCTTGGACTTGAGGCAAGTGAATGATTGGGTGTTTTAAGTTTTAAATGGTTTGGTGAAACATTAATGGATTTCTTTCATGCTTTTAGTGATTTTCATTGTTGAAATAAATGCTCTTAATGCATCTTGATAGCTTCATTTAATGCCTTGAAAACATGAGTTTAATGTCTTCTTGTCTCTAGTATTGTGTGGTTTTATTTGTGTTGGAAGGAGGGAACAAGAGGAGGACCAAGGCCACTGCAAAACAGAACTTGGGTTCTGTTCCGCAGTGTGCCCGGTCGACCTGGAGGGGTCCCGGTCGACCTGGGACACACTGACGAAATCCTGGGAACCAATTAAAAGTTACAACCGCCGGTCCACCTGGCCATGGCCGATCGACCGGGCACACAGAGGCCAGGTCGACCTGCCCAACTGGAATTTCCTGCTGAGTGGAAAATTCCAACCTGATTTAGAATGGTTTGAGGTGGGACCTTGGCTACCCTTTTTGGACTGTTTGGACTATGTGTGAGGATGTCTTGAGCCGACACTCCTCACGGTTGGTTCGGGGGCATCGAAGTTCAATCCATTTCAATCTTGAACGGGATGAGTCGACGCGATATCTTCCTTATATCTATACGCAAAGTCTATTTCCTTGGTTATCGCGAATCCTATTCTTTTCATTGACTGAGCAGGTTGCTCGATGTTTCCGGATTAACGTCATGCCTAGGATGGACCGTGTATAGTCTTGATTTTTCTATTGTAACATCTAGTATTATCCATATGCTCATTTTAAGTTTTACAAATCGTAAAGTGCATAAGGAGCCCAGAATGTCTTCAAACTCAAGGAGTACCAAGTCTTTATTATAATCGACATACGGGACCCCTATTCACTTAAATAGATCTTGAAACCAATATTTTCCCGAAATTGTAATAGTGCATTATATTCCTTCATTTCTAAGAGTTACATTACATGATTTGTTTTCTCGAAAGCATGATAGTTACACTAGTAACGTTGACTTGTCCCGAAGAGTATTGCCCGACATGAAATGAAAGTTATGCATTTGAGTATTCTTGTCCCATTCATTTATTTACTTGAACTTGATGTATTTTGCATATGTCTCGATTTGTATTTGACCTATGTGTCGGCATCACAAAGCTTGGATAACCTTGTCGGTTTGATCCACCAACTTGGAGATCCCTCTCCCGTCCCGCCAGCTGCAGTTTGGATCCCGATATCCGGTTCGCTACCATGGTCCCATCCCGTATATTTATATTGTATATATGATTTGCGTTGAAGCTCCTCACCTTGTGTGACTGAGATCAACGTCCCGTGATACTGTTGTCACTTTAGTGACAAAGGACTTAGCTTTACATGATTGTCATCTTATTAGTTCCCGATTCCTTGGATACCTTATATGTTTTATCTTGTTACTTGTTTTCTAGCAAATGATTTATCTACTTTATGAGAGTTCTTGTTTAAACAGATTTCTATGTTTTTCAAGATATTTCCTTTATTATTACATGTTGTATCTTTTCACTCTCTTGCCAGACCGTCGTGTATGACCCATTTGCTTTGGTACTCAGGTCTCGTTGCAGGCTACCTTGAGGAGGAGCCGGAGGAGGCGGTAGGTGAGCCGCAACCTCTAGTTGAGTGGTGTGCTAACGATGTCATGTAGACATCGGTATTGCTACGAGAAACGTGACATGATGTGGAAAACTATTTAATCATTCTTGGATTACTATTTTGTTATATTGACCTTTGTTGGCCTCTAATTTTGAGGAAATGTAACTAAATGACCTGTTGTTTAAACTTTAACTACTTTTGGGGACCATGTTATAATTCATTACTCATTCTGATACAGTATTTTATACTTGGTGTTATTGCCAATATGACTAAGGATAGTTGACTATTTGATTTGCTACACGCTTCCGCATTTAAAAGAAATATTCATTTATGGTTATGATATCCTCACCGCGGACACCTATGGGAAATTAAATAAATGTATGGTATTATTAAACTGTTGATGTATGTTATCATTTAAACAGAAGTTGTGGATCTCTATCATTATTATTAGTCCCAATCCCGGATCAGTCCCTCAGGGGCCCGGTCCGGGGTCGTGACAGGCACCTTCAAGACTACGTCAAGGAGGGGGGAGGGTCAACCAAGCTCAACAGTGCACTCCACCCAATGCGGATCCGGACAGCGACGAGCCAGCAGACATCATCAACGTCATTCACCTGGCCCCTGCTCCCAATAGGGGAGGTAGCCAAGCTCGTGCCGAAGCTAGAAGGGCCCCCTACGGCAAACAGGTGATGTCGGCCGAACTGGAACCTGCCCAAGATCTGGTTCTCGGAAGAGAACTTAGGAGGCGTCCAGCTCCCCCACAACGACGCACTCATCCTCACTCTGTGGCTAAAGAACTACACTGTGAAGCGCGTTCTTGTGGACCCAGGGAGCTCATCCGAAATCCTCTACTTCAGCTGTTTTAAGCAACTAGGCCTAACAGAGTCCGATTTACAAGAAGCCCGCATCCCCCTGGTAGGCTTTAGCGCAAAGCCAGTGTATCCCAAGGGGAGGGTCTCACTCGAAGTCCGAATAGGAGGTGTCACAAAGATGGCTGACTTTATGGTGGTAGATGCAACATCTCCGTACAATGTAATAATGGGACAAACTTGGTTGCATGCCATGGAGGCAGTACCTTCCACCCTTCACCAGAAGCTCAATTTCCCACTAGAAAAGGTCGGGGGGGGGGGGGATCGAAGTAGTGACCATACGAGGAGACCAGCAGATGGCCAGACAGTGCCTAACGGCCGTGGTGCCGGGCGAAACAAAGCCACAGCAAGTGCATATAGCCGAACTCCAGGCCGAACTCGAGGATGTCGCTCGATCAGCGGAACAGAAGAGCATAGAGGACCTAACCGAGGTCAGGATCAATTCCGATGACCCCGAGCGATATTTCTTACTGGGAAGCCAGCTCCCCGACGATGAGAGGTCCGAGCTACTAGACTTCCTGCTACATAATAAGGACGTCTTTGCCTGGACTCCATATGAGATGCCTGGGATCGACCCCAAGGTCATGTGCCACAAACTAAACGTGGACCCCGAACACAAGTCCATAGTGCAAAAAGCTCGCAGAACAAAGGTCCCGCAGACGGAAGCAGTAGTTGAAGAAGTAGGCAAGCTCCTCGAAGTCGGAGCAATCCGCGAAGTGCATTATCCGGAATGGCTGGCCAACACAGTGGCGGTCAAGAAGAAGAGCGGCAAATGGAGGGTCTGCGTGGACTTCACCGACCTTAATAAAGCCTGCCCCAAGGAAAGCTTCCCGCTCCCGAAGATCGACCAGATGATCGACGCCACCGCGGGACATGATAGGATGAATTTTCTTGACGCCTACCGAGGTTACAACCAAATCCCCATGCATGGGCCTGATGAAGAAAAAACTGCATTCATAACACCTCGGGGCATCTACTGTTACAAAGTGATGCCCTTTTGGTTAAAAAATGTCGAGGCGACGTACCAAAGACTGGTTACGAAGATGTTTCAAGCACAGCTCGGGACGACGATGGAGGTCTACATCGATGACATAGTTGTCAAGTCCAAGAGGTCGCAGGACCATTTGGTGGACCTACGCCAGACATTTGCCATTCTCAGAAAGTTCCAACTTAAGCTGAATGCCTCCAAATGTGCGTTTGGCGTCGGCTCCGGCAAGTTCTTAGGGAGCCTAGTGACCTGGAGAGGGATCAAAGCTAATCCGGAGCAAATTTCAGCAATCCAGACGATTCAGAGCCCGACCTCGGCAAAGCAAGTTCAGAGACTCACGGGAATGGCCGCTGCGCTCAATCGCTTCATCAACCGAGCTTCGGACAATCGCCCCTTCTTTTAACTCTTGAAAAAGAGCTCCAAATTTCAGTGGACCCCTGAATGTGATCAAGCACTGCAGAAACTCAAGGACTACCTTTCCTCGCCACCACTGTTGTCCACTCCGATACAAGGTGACCTTCTTTATCTCTATCTGGCGATCTCAGACCATGCAGTGAGCTCGGTACTAGTCAAAGAGGACGGCAAGCAACAACATCCCATTTACTACACGAGCAAAATCCTGCTCGACACCGAGACCAGGTACCTTCCACTCGAGAAACTTGCATTAGCACTCGTCAGCGCCTCTCGCAAACTCTCTCACTACTTCCAAACGTACACAGTGGTGGTCGTCACAGAGTACCCGCTCAAGTCCCTTTTTCAAAAGGCGGACTTTTCGAGGACAATCTCCAAATGGGCCATCAAACTGGGGCAGTTCGATATCCAATATCAACCCAGGATGGCGATCAAAGCACAAATTCTGGCAGACTTCATCGTCGAGTTCACCTCTCCTGGTTCGGCACCGACCTCGCTCGATACCGAACTGGGGGGCGATAAGGGTAATGAGGCAGCCGAGACCGAGGAAGACCGATCTTGGAAACAGTTCCTTGGGTCGGCCTGGAAGGTCTTCATTGACGGATCCTCGACATCCAGAAGCGTTGGCGCTGGCATAGTCCTCCATTCTCCGAGAGGGCCTCATCATCGAACAAGCCCTGGCCCTTGATTTCAAAGCCTCCAACAATGAAGCAGAGTACGAGGCACTGATTGCGGGTCTTGGTAGCGCTAAAATCCTGGGGGCACGTCAGCTAGTAGTCTTTAGCGACTCCCAGCTGGTGACGAACTAGCTAAGCGGAGACTATCAAGCCCATGACGAAAGGATGACAGCCTACTTGACCCACACAAAGCAGCTCCTCTCCCAGTTTGAGAAAGCAGAAGTCAAGCAAATCGGCAGAGAGTCCAACTGCCATGCAGATGCTCTCGCCAACTTGGCCTCTGCCGTAGAAGCCGAAAAAAGAAGAACAATTGACGTGGAGACATTGAAAAAACCAAGTATAGAGCTTTTTCCACCTCGGCAAATCCTATGCGTCGATCTCGGTCCAAGCTGGATGGATCCGATCATAGCATTACTAAAAGAAGATAAACTCCTTGAAGACAAGAACGAAGCCCACAAGGTCAAAGTGAAAGCAGCTCATTTTTTGCTATCCCCGAATGGAAAGCTCTATAGAAAGTCCTTCACCGGACCATATCTCCAATGCGTCCACCCAAGCAATGTTGAAGACTTCCTTTTTGAAATTCACAAAGGGATCTGCGGAAGCCACATCAGAGGAAGATCACTGGCATACAGAGCCATCAGTCAGGGCTAATGGTGGCCCTACATGCAGAAGGATGCTCAGCTCTACGCCAGAAAATGTGAAAAGTGTCAGAAGTTCTCACACTCTTTGCACCAGCCAGCGCAAGATCTAAGTCCACTCTCCAGCCCATGGCCCTTCGCTCAGTGGGGGCTAGACATCGTGGGACCTCTTCACCAGACTCCAGGGAACAAGAGATGGTTGATAGTGGCCACTGACTATTTAACCAAATGAATAGTGGCAGAAGCATTATCCTCCATCATCGAGCAGGATACGAAGAATTTTGTTTGGAAGAACACTGTCACAAGATTTGGGGTTCCCTGAGCTCTGGTCTTGAACAACGGGACCCAGTTCGACTCCAACTTCTTTAAAAACTTCTGCCATGAGCTCGGTATCAGGAACCACTATGCAACCCCGGCCTATCAGCAGAGCAATGGACAAGCAGAGATCTCGAATAAAGTGATACTGACGGACTCAAAAGGAGGCTCGACAGAGCTAAAGGCAGATGGGTAGAGGAACTACCAAGTGTCCTTCGGGCGTACAGGACTACCCCGAGACGGTCCACTACAGCGACTCCTTTCTCCCTAGCCTACGGGATGGAAGCTGTAATCCCTCTTGAGGTCGGCCTTCCAATCTTGAGATCGGATCTCTTCGACCAGGGGCAAAATGAAGTAAATCTGGCCAGAGAGCTCGACTTGACCTAGGAGCGAAGGGAAGCAGCATATGTCCGCTTGGCTTCTTACCAGCAACAGTTATCTAGAAGATACAATCAGATGGTCAAAAAAAGAAAGTTCTCGATTGGGGAACTAGTCTTAAAGAAAGCGCTTCCAGCGGACAAGAATCCTAACGAAGGCAAGCTCGCACCAAACTGGCTTGGACCCTTTAAGGTGATCTCGGCATCCGGGAAATCAGCTTATAGACTTGAGAGCATGGATGGCAAAGAATTGCCACGACCGTGAAATGCCGCGCACCTCAAGAAATACTACTTCTGAATGTACTCAAATGATAAATCAATAAAAGAAGGTTCTTATGGAGGACGTATGCCTTGTCTCTTTCAAGTTATGGATCTTGGCTCCAGTCACAGGACCAGCCTCCTCGAGTTCGGTTGTTGAACCAACTCCTTAGGCTCCAGTCACGGGACCAGCCTCCTTCAGTTCGGTTGTTGAACCAACTCCTTAGGCTCCGGTCACAGGACCAGCCTCCTTGAGTTCGGTTCTTGAACCAACTCCTTAGGCTCCGGTCACAGGACCAGCCTCCTCTAGTTCGGTTCCTGAACCAACTCCCAAGGCTCCGATCACAGGACCAGCCTCCTTGAGTTCAGTTCTTGAATCAACTCCCAAGGCTCCGGTCTCAGGACCATCCTCCTTGAGTTCGGTTCTTGAACCAACTCCTTAGGCTCCGATCACAGGACCAGCCTCCTCGAGTTCAATCGTAGAACCAACTCCCAAGGCTCCGGTCACAGGACCAGCCTCCTTGAGTTCGGTTCTTGAACCAACTCCTTAGGCTCCGGTCACAGACCAGCCTCCTCGAATTCGGTCGTTGAACCAACTCCCTGGCCTCCCTTGGGTCAAGTACGGAATCAGCTGTTCAATTACAGTCACGGAACTCGGTTTGCTTTTAGGCTTAGCCGAACTCCCCGAGTTATCGAAATCGGCACTACAGCCCCAATCCGATTAAGCTAACTTGCTTCCAGCAGCATGATCGCTCCCCGGGAGAACAAGTTCGAGCTAACCACGAGGCCTTTTAGTAAAACGGTTCCTTCATAGATGTATTGTTAAGTCCCGGTCTTGTAGCCAGAAAATTACCGATCTCAGCCACTTAAAGATTTGAAAAACAGGTCTGGGACTAAGGGCCTCAATTTCGTTGAATAAAGGTGGCCAACATGATTCTTCTCAGGGATAAAGGATTAAACACACGTGTATCATTGCCAGGAAAGATGGGAGAACAACTGAGGAAGTAAAAATCATTTTTTCATTAATAAAGGAAATGATTACACAGTTCTGTACATCCTTTGTGAAGATAAAGAAAAAAGATACATCATTTCCCTGGCGCTCCCTCTGCCGCGGCTTTATCGGTAGGAGGGACGGGTGGAACAGGACCAGGAGCACTTGGGGTCTCGGGCAGAGGAGTCTCAAACGAAGTTTGAGCCTGGGCGCCTTCAGCAGAATTCGGGGGTGGAGGAGTAGGGCCCAAGGCTTCAGGAGGGGCTTCGGGAGAATTGGAGTCGGGCTCTGATTCGGGATCGGGTATGACGGATTGAAATTGGGGGAGGTTTGCAAATATAAGGTCATCCTCAGGGACCCCATATTCCCGACGCGCTTCCCTGCACCCAATCTCGTACAGAACCGGGCTCAAATCCCTAATTTGAGCTACATACTCCGCCGACGCCCAATCCACTCCTTCTTTATAAGCTCTGGCAGCATGGGCCCGCAGAGAGGATTCGGCCTCGGCCAGTTCCTTTTTTGAAGACTCGAGCTCGGCTTCCTTCCCAGCTAGGTCGGTCTCCTTCTTCCCGAGCTCGGTCTCTAGTTCGTGCACCCTCTTTGCCTTAGCTTCGGCTGCGCCCTTCAAATGCCTATTCTCAGCTCACAACTTGATGATTTTGGCCTTCGTCGTTTGTTGCTCTGTTGCGAGCTTGGCGATCCTCTCCTTCGCCTTCTTTAACTCCCCCGCGCTGACTTCCAGGGCCTCTCCCATCCTCCTTTTCTCGGCATCCATCTCAATAACTCTTGAAGCCGTCTTTTCAGTCCTTTCCAATATTATTTGCAGCCTCTGCACGTTCTATAAAAGAAAACGAACGTCAAAACAAGCGACCAAGGTACAATGCTTAAAAAGAAAAAGAGAACTGAAAGTCACCTCGATCGACGCCTTCATCGTTGAGTAAATCAAGCTCAGCTGCCCGGCTTTATTATGCTTCTCCATATCCCTGGGGAGAGCGCAGGCCCTGGCAACTGCCGAAATTGTCCCAGCGGTGGTCCTCATCCGGTCTTCTACATTCAAAGGATGGCCGGGGTTGACCTCGAGGTCGGGCTTGAAAGGGGGTGGCTTAACAGGCGGGAGCTGTAGGACCATTTCAGAAGCCTGCTCCTTCTCGCCCTCCACGAGAGGCCTCTTTTCAGGAGGGGGCCTATCACCCTCCTTCCCAGTCTCGGCCACCCGCGGTCGAGTTTCCTTGGTCGGCTCCTCCGATCTCCCCCTCTTTTCAGGAGGGGGGCCTCGCGCACCTTTATTTTTTACGGAAGAAGAGGCCCTGTTGCGCCCGAAGGACCAGAGGGGGCACTGGCCGAGGACCCCCGGGCTGCACCGGACCCGCTGGGGGCACACCTTGGAGTGGGCGAGGCTCGACCTTTGAGAACCAGGGCTCCCAGATCCTTCAGAGGAGGTCGTTACCCGTCCATCTCTTCTTCTTCTCCTTCTTCTTCTGGGTTTTGAAAGGAAGGATGGTCTTCACCGACTCGGGTCAGACTGGACGACTCAGAGACTTGACCACCGGTCTCGGCTAGGGCAAGCACTATCTGCCCTATTGGCTTGGAGGGGATCTCGGCAGTCTTCTTGGTGTAAGACTGGTACCTCGGCTTGTACCTTAGCAACGAGAAGGCGGCCTGGTCGTTATGGTCGTGGTACTGATATATCTTTTCGAGCCAAACGTAATTCCTCTTCCAACGATCGAGGTCGGCGTCTTTCCTCCTTCGATGGACACCTGCACAGAAGATAGAAAGAAGACATCAGCTCAGCGAATCAGTAATAAAGCAACACAAACAGCCCGGGGGAAGCGAGTATTTACTTGGGGGGTCCTAGGTCTCCGTGGAACCTGGATTCTCCGCGCCACCTCGGTCTCGATCGCCCCGAACTCCCAGTTCCCCGAGACGAGCAGGCGGTCCTCCCCAACATATTTGCTCGAGTCCTCCAAAGCGTTAATCAGAGACCGGCGCCTCGCCTTCACCCGAAGGTAATATGTATCTTCACCCCCCACGGATTTACGGATGTCGTACACGTCCTCTATATCGTGCACGCCGAGGTTAATGTCAAGGATTTGGTTCAACTCAGCGACACCCATGATTATCTTGAACCCGTTGGGCATTAATTGGAAGGGGCAAAGCCGGCATGTGCTAAGGCAGGAACGGAGAAGGGGATGAACGGGGAACCTGACCCCGCCTTCGATTACGGCCACCAGAGGAAAGGGCATCCATTTTTTGAAACGGGCAAGGCCGTCAAAGAGGCCCTGGAGATCGTCAGGCTTCACCAGAACGTCGTCCGGTATCTTATATGCTTTCCTGAGCCCCTCCAGAGCTTGGGGGCTCTCAAACCAGTGACTGTAAATCTCCATTTCCTAAAAAACAAGAAAGGGGCGGAGAGCAAGAGAGAACGAGATCTAAAAACCCCAGGGGGCAGAAACCCTAGACAAAAGGCAGGAAGATGTGAGGAGGATAAAGAAGAAGAAAACTCACAGAGAGAATATAAAAGGTTTCGAAAACGAAGGTCTCTGGATTTGTTGAAGTTCTAATCTCGGCAGAGCGTCTTCTTCAGCAGAGTCTTTTTCCAAGCGATAGCAAAAGTAAGAGAAGAAATAAGAGGGGGCATCCCTATTTTATAGAGGGACGCACCTCTTAAATGTCACACGTGTGAAACGTCGCTTTGGACTCTCTACACGTCGCTTCGATTCAAACAACAGCCAAGCGAAAGGTGACACGTGGCACCACCAGTTCATCTCCCACCATGACTCTAGCACATTATTTATCACCTCAGGCATATGAAGCGACATCCGCGTGCCCACCTGGGTAGAATAATAAAGATATCTCATTTATTGCCTAGGGCAAATGAAGCGGCATCATAATAAGGATCAGACGTCAGCAGGGGGCGTCGAGACAGGAACCAGCACATCCTTTCGATCTTAGCTCCCGACCTCAGAGAGAGTTCTATGAGGTCGAGAGCTAGGGGGCAATTGTGTGGGGTCATTTCCTAATGCCAGGATAATCCCTGACCTCGGTGTTACCCAGCTCGGTAGGAGCGCCAGGCTGGAAAAGTCCCGAAGCTCATCTCGGTGACTACGTCTGCAAAGGCGCACCTCGGTCTCGGCCTTAGCTTGATCTCGGCCCTCCTGTTATTCAGCCATAAATGCAACCATAAATGCACTACTATGGCGGTAAACGGCGAACTGACAAGTAGAGTGGGCGCCGGACCTAGATAAGTGGCAAGCCTTATCTCAAGGTCACATCCGCAGACATAGGAGAATGGCCCGATGGGACGTCCCCTTTTTACCTACCCCCACTTAGGAGATGAAGTACAAGCTGATGGGGCTTTCATGTCCCCCTAAGGGACCCAGTCCGAAAAACTACAGGAGGTATGTAAGAAAGGAGATCCGTATACTCTTTCTTCCTCATTTCCCCTTAGTTCAGTTATAGAACTAACTCAGGCATCGGAATGCCTTCGGCTGCCTGCAGCCAGGGGCTCTGACCTTTGCTTTTCCTTTCAGGTTCCTGGAGGCCAATCCTTTCCCAAAATCACCAAAACAAGAGTCTAACTCTCTCCTAACCAAGTCCGTAAATTTTAGGCACTTACAATTTCTAAAGTATTTCTAGTTTCTTTTATAACTTCTTCAACCTTCCCAAAGCACGTTTTATTTCATTTGGTAAGGTCTTTGCCATGAAGATGGAGAGTATGACTAATATTTTCTTTATTTATTTTTTTAGTCTTAGTCCATCTATTTAGGATAACATTCTCATACTCTTTATCTCTTAGCCACATGCTCTGGAATTGGAATGGGCGGGGAAGTTTAGTTTTTTCTGGGGATCCAATAAAAAGTATAGGGGAATGGTCTGAGCCTCCCGCAGTTAACACCAAGAAAATAGCTTCTGCAAAGTGATTGTGCCATTTAATTTTACCGACCGCTTTTTCAAGTCTTTCCCTTGATATGTGCTAATCCTTTCCTTTTGTTGGACCAAGTGAATTTAGGTCCGATAGTCCCAAGATCAAACATTCTCATATTATCCATGAATTCCAAAGTATATTTAGCTTTCTTAGGATTGTAATTTTCCCCTCCCCATTTCTCTTGTTTTTCTAAGACCTCATTAAAATCTCCCATTATCATCCATGGGCCATTATATTTGTGACCCATATTCTTCATCTCGTCCCAAAATCTGGGTTTTTTTCTAAATTGATATGGGGCTCTTGGATGAAAGAAACAAACCAATCTTCAAAAGTACTTTTAATCATACAATGAAAGAACATTTATCTCTATTTAGAACACATAAATCAATAGAATCTTGCCATAATAAAGCTAAATCCCCAGCTGATCCTATAGCTAGGATCACGTCCATATTGTCAAAATCAAGTCTTTTGAATAGTTTCTTGATATCTTCTTCAGAAGATTTGGTCTCAGACATAAAAATAAAATTTGGGTTGTGTTCCTTGCACAGTCTTTTAAATTTGCAAATTGTGGAGGTTGTTTTAGCACCCCTACAATTCCAGGAGATACCTTTAATTGATTCTAGTGACTTTGCTCTACTAGAAGTTGTATGAAAAGAACTTTGCCCATTTTCCATAGTTTTATTACCACTTTCTATGACGTCAAGTAGAATTTTGCTCGACACTATAGGTCTGCCTATATTATTAAAAGAAGAATTATTAATAGAGGAATGGATAGGGCACTCTACCTCATTTGTGGTTCCAAATGTCGGGTTTAGACTTTCGCCATTATCAGGGCCGGTTCCGAATTTTTCAGGGCCCAGGGCAAGAGTAAAAATTAGGCCTATATATATATAAACTTAGTGATGGTCTCACATTCATTCTTCAACCAATATCTAACCTGACAAAATTAACTAAAAATTTAACATTCAAAGCATATAAATTCAAACTTCAATATATAAACATTCAAAATAAAAGGCTATAATGTATAAACAAGACAAATACTTGTAAGTTGTAACAATTCAATAGTTCTTTTTCATATAGCAATAAGCAACCAACAAAATAAAATTTTCTTTGCATCCTCAATAGCCAAAGCAAAGAACATCAACCTACTTGAAATTTCTTTGCATCATGAATGGTCAAAGCAAAACAGCATCATCACCATCTACAAGATAAGGTGAAAAACAAAATCACAACTAAAAAAGTATTATTGAAATGATTTCCTTCTTGCATTTTGAGAAGCAAAATCCTCAATTATACTTTCAAATTCAAGATTTTCTAACATCTCCTTTTCAGTGGATAAGATTGCTAGACCATTTAGCCTTTCTTGTGACATGGTAGACCTCAAGTAAGATTTCAATAATTTTAATTTAGAAAAGCTTCTTTCTGCAGATGCTACAGTCACAGGTACAGTCAATAGTATTCTATAGGCAATCAAAACATTTGGAAAACAGTCCATATCTTTTACAAACTCTACAATTTCAAGTGTTGTGTTTACTTCTGCTAGTAAAAAAAATTGCAGCACCTGTAACTCTGAAAAAAAATCACTTGTATCAACATCAGAAGACTCACCATTTCTTAAAGTAGTTTCAAGCTTCACACAACAATTTTTCAATTCATCATCACCCAATGAAGTTAACTTCTTTGAATTAAACAAGAACCCAAAAATACCTTCATATGTTTGCATTTGTTCAAATCTACTTTTTAATGAAGAAAGAGCCATATCCACTACACATATGAAATAATTGACTCTAAATGATTCTTCAACTGATTGTACTATCTCTTCTTTAGCATTCTCATCAAATTGTTTCTTTCTATTACTTTGACGTTTTTTAGGAAATTCGGGTTCAATCCCCATATCACAAGCAATAGTTTTAGCTTCAATCATAGCAGATGCAAATCCATTTTCCCTCTAATTCTCAAAAAAAGAAATGAGCCCCTCCAAATTTTTTAAAGAAACATCAATGCACATATCTTTAGATTGTGATTTTTTGCTGACTAAGTTAATTTTCAACAAAATATCATGCCAAATAACCATGCCTAATAAAAACTCAAAATGTTCCAGTTCATGTGTTGCTAAACTCTCTGCTTCACTTTTTGCTTTAGCATCTTCACTAGTTTCTGCTACTTTAAATAAAGTTTCTTTTGCTTTAACACTCTCTACACGACTTTCCCAATGTGTAGTTGATAATGTTTTAAGAGTTAAACCATCTATATGATCCTATAAAATCTTCCAACGCTTTGTAGAATTAGCAAAAAACATAATAAATGCGTTGAACCACCCCAAAAAAGGATTTCGCTTTCACACAACAGTTTGCCATATCACATAGTGTTAAATTGAGAGAATGAAAACCACATGGCATGAACAAAGCTCTAGGATTTAATTCAAGTTATCTTTTTTGTACACCTTGAGTTTTCCCTTTCATATTAGAGCCATTATCATAACCCTGTCCTCTCACATCATCAATTTTAAGACCAAGGGACTCTAGGACAGATTGCAATTCAGTGAAAAGTTCTAATCCTGATGTATTTTTCACAATTAAAAACTCTAAAAAGTACTCTTCTATTTTCATTGGACTCCTTGACACATCCACACACCGTATTATCAAAGTCATTTGTTCCTTGTGACTTGAATCAAGAGTACAATCAAGTATCACTGAAAAATATTTTGCTTGTTTGATTTTCTCAATGGTTGCACTTCTGACTTTTGATGCCAGCAAAGATATCAGCTCATTTTGAATCTTATGGCTAAGATAGTGATAATGAATCTCGTCATTTTGAATTCGTCGAAATTGTTCATGCATTATTGGATCAAATTCTGCAACCATTTCCAATATACCCAAAAAATTACCATTATTTTCTTCATAAATTCTCTCTTTTGTTCCATAGAATGCAATATTATTTTTAGTAAGACATTTGACAACAGAAATTATTCTTACCAAAACATGTTTCCAGTGTTCCTTCTCTCTCCTAATTTGTGCATGTATGCCTTTATCAATTGTTTCATTTTTTTTCAATCTGTTATGTAATTCAATCCAAGAACTCATGTTAGTTATGTGTTCAGTGCTATTTTCATGTTGTTTAAGCCTCTCACTAAGATGTTTCCAATCTCTAAGTCCTTCATTTGCTAATTGGCTTCTACTACACATTGTCTTAAACAACTTACAGCAGAAACAAAATACCTTATCCAATTCCTTTGAGTATACTAGCCATTTTCTATCCTGAGTCTCTCCATTTGGTAACTTTCTCATGTAATACGTTGAGAAAAAATGTCTAAAGTTTTCATCCCTAGGAAATTTGATATTATTATCTCTTGCAAGACCTTTTTCCACAAGTAAAGCTCTCATTTTTTCATCAAGATTATCCCAAATTCTAGGATCACAAAAGTTTAAAGGAAAACTTGGTTCTACACCCTCAGGTTCAATATCTTCATTATTACAAAGATGATCAATATCTTCATTCTCAACATGTTCATCTTCACCTAAGTCACCTACATGTTCATTAAAATCCTTCTCAGTTCCTACAAATTCTTCCACATGATTTTGTTGTTCAGATTCATTGACTAAATTATTATCAATTTCTAAAAATTCTTCAACATGATTTTGTTGTTCAGATTCATTGACTAAATCTTCAGTTGAGTTATCAAGTGAACTATTTGTTTTATTAAGAAAAAATTTATCTAGAGCTCCAATTTGAGATTTAGTTAATTCTTCTCTGTCTCTTTTTCTTTTTCTTTTTTGACTTCCAGATGGTTGTTTCTTAGGGAACATTGCTACTTGAAAACAGAAACAGTACAAGTAAAACCAATGTAATTTTAATACTTAAAAGAATGAACAAAGAACAACATAACCTGGAATTTGAGAAATCCCCCTCAACAACAACAAACTTGATATTTCCAAATTTGCAGTCAAATAGAGCTTAAAAGAATTCCTGCAAAGAGAATGTTTAACTCATGTGAATTGACTGAATTCACAAATCTATTAACAAACAAACAAAAAAACCATATTTTCCTTTTCATTTGATATCAAATCATGAAAAATTACATTCAATTGATTCCTTTTCAGCCATCATATATGATAATATCATTGGTGGGCCCCACTGATGTGAAAAATTGGCAATGGGTTGATGATGCCCAAGTATAACTATTTGAAAAAAAAAAAAAAAAAAAAAAGAGAACTCGGACCAGAATTTTAGCATCATATACTTCTTTTGTTTTGGTTCATTTAAACAACTATAAAGAAAATTATATATAGAAATGAAAAGGTTTTAAAGTTCATATTTAATTGCTTTTAGGTGTTTCAAAATTCAGATGTAAATAAAAGAATAGAATACTATATGAAGTTAGTGAGAACAGAGTTCTCATACATTTTTGCTTTTTCAACTAAACTTATATGAATTGGATTTCAAACCATTACATATCAGTAGACTTGGAGCAGTTTTAAAACCACAGTGAGTCAGAGCCAGTGACATATGGCAGATGAACTATACATGGTGATTGGTGGGGTAAGAACACTCAATCTTTGCTCATTCATCCATTTATGCGCGTTACAAATTACATGAAGAGGCATTTGACTAACTCAAAGAGAGTAATCATGTTATGTTGTGTTATGTTTACTTTTCCAAAACCCATTTAGGGTCTGGGGCACACACCCAAAACTCATAACTAAAAAAATTATCAATGGAAGCATTCATGTTTGGGGAGAACAGGGTAAAGAAGTAGAATACCTTCAAGATTTCGTTGACCTCTAATGTCTCGATGAAAGAAGTGGCCAAGGAAGAAGTAACGCCCGACTTGCCCACCTGCTGGATCTTCAGCTTCTTCCCAAGGCTATGGGCGTAAGCTGCCAGCTCTTTCTTTTCCTTAATGCTCAGTTTAGGAGCCTTCACATACACCGAAGCTGCTGTGATTGGGATTTCACTTGTGACGACTAGAGGGGGCGGGTGGGGTTGGGAAGGTGGGGCGGAGGGGCCGTTGAGGGTTTGGGGAGGGGGTTGGAGGGGGAGGGTTTAGCAATTAGCAAATGGATGGACTCTCTCTGTCATTCTCTCTCTCTACCTTCCTGTTTTGGATTTGGGTTTTTGGATTAGAAGGGGTTTTTACTAGTAAGCAGCAACTGTTGTTGCTGTTTCTCCAAGCGCAGGGGATGGTCGGATGGAGAAGTTGACCGCTGGGAGAGGATTCAAGGGAAATTGAAGAGGAAGGAAAAAAAAACCACATACATGTTAGGAATTTTGTGTATTGCAATTTGATGGATGCATTATCATTCTAGCATCATTTGATTTACACACATATGCATTGATTTAGAAAATCTTGAAATCTTGTTTTTATACATGCATTGGTTTTTAGACTTGGAGAATCTTTGAATTATGCATGTTTTGGTTTTAAACTTGGATGCAATTTAAATTTGAAAAGAAGTTTTAGAAATCAAGCAAGCCTATGTTTTAAATCTTTCAAATCTTTTTAGGCTTTTTGTGTTTCATGTTTTTAAACATCTTAGTTTGATTTAAAACATGTTTCCAAGCTTGGTTTAGTGGCTCAAAAGTTTCCTAGAAAAATACTTTGAAAAATACCATTTTTAGGGAATTTTGGTCTCAGGGGGTCGACCTGCAGTGTGGCCGGTCGACCGGGTAAAGAGTCGTTGCCCTTTTTCAAACGGTCTGTTTTTTTACCGTTATGAAGGCCAGGTCGACCGGAAAAATGCTAGGTTGACCGGGGAAGAGTTGTTGAGCACTTTTTGGCTATAAATACTAATTCATTCATTTCCCAAAAGTTAGCAATTTTAAGGCCCTCCTTGAGAGGTTTTGAGGCCAATGAAAGGAGAATGAGCTAAGGGATGAAAGGGATCATTAGGAAAGCTAAAGCTTTGATTAATGAAGTTAAATCACCAAGTAAGCTCTACTTTCCTTAATCATATATTTTCATGCTTTGCTTAATTATTGGTAAATCTTTTGTAGCATGATAAACTATGAGTTGTTGTGTCCTTAACATATTTTATGTTTTGAATTGATTTATTGTTTTGGATGCATCACCATTGATTCAATCCAAGTAGTACTTTAATTGGTAAATCTAAGTAAATCATGTTAATGAAAGAATCTTTGCAATTATATGTAACATGATTCCTATACTTGATTGAAGCTATGGTTGTTGTTTTTCATCATAAGAAAATCTTTTTCAAATCTATCTTATGTTTTGGATTCAACATCTTTACAAATCATATGTAACTTTGTTTTAAAGTTTCACAACTTGCTTTGCTTTGATAGGTATATCATTTTCAAGTTGTTTTTATAATTACATATGATTTGTCCCATTATTTCAATCAAATCTATTTTTATGTTTTATGAGCTACATTGTTGATTTGATTGACATCCCTATGCATCACATGTTTTGTTCTTAGATTTTCACAACTTGTTTAGGATACAAATGTATATCTTTTACAAGTTAGTTTTAACATGTGATTTGCATTCTTTCCTCAATCATAAATGTTTTTGTAAGAGCTAAAACTTTCAAAAGCCTTAGGCGTACATTTATGAGTTTTCATTTTAAAAATGATTGAGGACATCATACATACACATTGAGCATTCATCTTTGCATTCATAGTGCGTGTGTATGAATTAGTTTTTCACTTCCATATCTGCCTAATTAAGAGGCATTGTAATGAGCTAAATTGTATCTCCATCAAGTGTATTATAGACACTAATTAGAGAGATAACCAACCTTTGGTTAAAGAGGTTATTGCTTAGCCTAAGAAAAGCATAATGTATAGGTTGATGTTAAGCCTTGAAAAACATCATTGTAAAGGTTATTGCTTAGCCTATTGAAAAGCATAAATAGTGAAAATCCGGTGGGGTGTTGGATCACAAGCCGGTAGTGGATGTAGGCATTGAGGCCGAACCACTATAAATCCTTGTGTGATGGTGCTTGCTTTGTGGTGATTGTTTTTATTAAGCTTCCGCATTTTGTTTGATAATCATCACTTGTGACTAGTTTAATTTAAAGAAGTTAAAATTGATTAAAATTGGTCATAATTGAAGCTCACCCTATTCACCTCTCCCCCTCCCCCCCCCCCCCCTTTAGGGTTCGGATCCTTGGACTTTCAATACATACCTGCCTGCCTGCCTGGAAGAGTGGAAGCAACTTCAAAGCTTTCTTAGATGAAACCCAAACGGCAAAATGGCAGATGAGATGAGTCTCCTTCTCTCTTTGCTGAGAAATGAGAATTGCTGCCTTAAGTGCCTTCTACCCCACGAAAGCACGTCATGGAATGATGGAATAGACGTCTCGGGTTTCTGCATACGTCTTGAGTCTTGCTGCTTACGGCTTGCTGTCTTGAGTCTTTTGGGCCCCCCTGAAAAATGGGCCCTGGGCAAGGGCACTTACAGCCCCTGTTAAGGGCCGGGCCTGGCCATTATCAGCATAACTAGTCCTTCCTGCCCGATCCTGTATTTTAACAGCTTCCCTAAAGGTGATGCCCTCTAACTCATGAGTACTTAAATTCCTTTTACTAGCATTTGAGATCTCTGTTTCTTCTTGTTGATGCACAAATCCCAGCTCAGCCATGCATATGGCCCTCTCCCTTGACACCAGGCCATTGCTATTCATCTCTGGTCTTCCTCTCCCTTCTACTAGATCTATGCATTGGTTATTCCATCCATCTATTTTCATCTGGTTGTCATTTTTTTAATTCCTATTGTATGGGTGGATTGGAGTCGGTGGCTGGGTTGAGTTGAAGAGAGGGTTATCTTCAAAAAATCTCGGACCTTTCCCCGTGTTGTCCCCCTTTCCATTTTCTACAGAAAGGTCCTGAGTAGGATTTTGGAAATAGTTTCCTTCATTAATCGGGGCCTTGCTAGGATGGTAATGCTCAAAACCCGGTGGGCCATAACTATGACTATCATTGGTGTATTCTTTTAATGTTGATTTGATTTGGATCGGGTGTTACCGTGTTAGCATTAGCAGGTAATGTATAGGCTGAGAGAGTCAGTCCCACAAAATATTTAAGGTTTTCTTGCTCATTATGAATCTCCTTGTAAACAGGCGTCATGCCAACCAATCTTTCTCTGCATGCAGCTCATCTATTTCCGAAAAGCTAGTTGGATAATATAA
Organism: Cinnamomum chago; assembly: GCA_038049695.1. Lineage (NCBI taxonomy): Eukaryota > Viridiplantae > Streptophyta > Magnoliopsida > Laurales > Lauraceae > Cinnamomum > Cinnamomum chago. The sequence goes on from CP142456.1 coordinate 55,410,190, forward strand.
AAACCATTGAGGTGTTTATACAATAAAAAAAATAACTAATAGTGATCATTTTTGTTAGGAAAAGAGAGAAGCTTAGAAAGAAGATTATAGGAAAAATAGAGAACTTTTCTATTATCTCAATGTGTATATCCAAGTACAAGAGAGGAGGTTTATTTATAGGCAAATTAAGCAACCTCTTAATTTAGGAAACTCAAACATAATAGGATTCTAACCCTAACTCATCTCATGTGGGCATCCACCCATAATCCATATCTTATAACACTCCCCCTTGGATGACCACTACTCAATGACAGTTGCCTCATTAAAAACCTTGCTAAGGAAAAACCCAATGGGAAAAAACCAAAGCGAAGGGAAAAAAAGTACAACAATATTCTTCAAGATCATGAACTCTACGCATACCAATCTCATATGCAAGCTTCTGGAATACTAATTTTGACAAATATTTGGTAAATAGATTAGCCAGGTTGTTACTCGAACAAACTTGCGTGACTTCAATTTCATTGTTCTTCTGAAGTTCATGAGTAAAAAAGAACTTTGATACTATTGTTTGTGAATTTCCGCAAGTATACGGTTGTCTCAAGTAATATAGACTATGGAAGTCCGAATATCATTCCCACGAAGATCATTACAAGGAAAATAACAATGATCATTGAAAATGAGTATCAACTCAAATATAGCTAACAAATGCAAATGAAGATAACAAAAACAATGGAAACACGAAACAAGATAAAAACAATGGAAATAAAAAAAAATGCAAACTAAACATAAATAAGAATCTAGATAACAAAGAGATGTTAGTAAAAATAGAAAAACTCAAGCAAGAACAAACCAAGAACAAGATTAGTAACAAGTTAATAACAAAAGCAAAATGACAAGGTTAATACAAGAACAATGGAGCAATATTAGATAGATCAAGTGAATGAGTGTGTGAAAATAAGTGAAAGATAAAGACAAAAAGAAGCTAAAAGCATCCATGAAAATTAACTAATAAGGAGAAAAAGATAGAAAATGAGTAGATGCAGATAAAACAATGTGCTAAAAGTGTAAAATCAAAGGTGGAATTGATGGTGTGAATAGAGAAATAGAGTGTGAGAATTAAAAAAGGTAAATAAATGTGTGGGAATGTGAATAAAATCTAACTAAAGCAAGTAAAATAAGCAACAAGCAATACTAATGGATAGATTAAATCATCTAGAATCCACTAAGTGACATTAATCCAACACTAATGCACTTCTCTTTTCCCAAACAAACACTCAAATCTAATGACAAATCAATGCTTAGATTTGAAAAATATAACTTTAAACCTCTAAGATAGAAATTAACAATCTAATAGCTAAGACTTTCTTCCCTTCATAAAAGAAAAGATTCTTAATGACTATCTATCAAAAGTAAGCATAAACCATCAAAAGATATTAACTCCTAAGCACGATTTATCAAACCTAAGCATAGATAGTAAAAAGAATGCTAAGATAGAAAATAAGCATGGAAGGTAGCACATTGCAATGAACAAAAATCTATTCTAGCATGTTAAGCACATAAACAAAGGGAATTAAGCGCATAAGCAAAAGAAATAGCATTAACTTAGTTTCATCTAGAAAATCCAATCGAAGTGATTAGCCATCCATTGGAGAAGACAGAGCTTTCATTCCAAATCTTCAATTTTTACAAAGCTTTCCTCACTTTCTCTTTACAATTGTTGCCTTGCTCTCTTTTGGTTTCTTTCCAATGTGTGACTTCACAAGAATGAAAATGTGAACATATGAAAGTGATTCCCATGTTAGAAAATAATTCCCAGATTGATGTGCGATTTTGACCTCCGAAACGTCCGAATTGGGGAAAATATTGTGAAATATGATTTGTAGATCTTAGAACAAGCTTTCTAATGCTTCTGAGATCACCTCAATTGGATACCCGAGTAAAAAGATATGGTCAAAATACCAACCCAAGTCTTTCATTTTTCTTCTTATTATTGGCCTAACTTTGTCATTTCTTCATCCAATTGTCTTCCAAACTTATCCTTACTCTCTTTAACTATTGAATATAACTTTAATCTTCAAATTAATCTTCAATTAACACCTACAAAGAGAAATTAACATAATTGAGAGTATCTTCGAACATATTTTGTATGGAAGCCATTGGAACTCTATAAATGCATACAAATAGCCATCTATAATGGAAAGATATGAGCAAAGCATGATGGGGAGGAAATTTATAATTTTTATGCTAAAAATAGTATTTTGAGTTCTTTTATCTTTAAAAACTTATAAAATAATGCTATGAAAGTATCTTTTGTGAACTCATCACATTTATGCTTACTTTTGTCTCCTTTAATGAAACCTTCTCGAATCTGTTTTATGCATGCTTAATTATCTTCATAGATAATGTTCGGGATACATGCAATAGAAAGTAATTGACAAGAACTACGAACATGTTGAATCAAAGATTTTGGCCATACACATTCCTTACTGGTTTAATAAAGGGCTAAAATCTCAAGATGGTTGAAGGAAATAGCTACCAAAGTTTGTTTAGTAGAATGCCAAGAAATGACGGTATTACTACTAAGAAACGCATAACCTGTCCGGTCTAGTGCATTGTGCTAAGTACATCAGGGCTCCAATAGCACTTAACTATAGTACTTCGAGAGCTAATACTTCTTTATTTTCCTCAATGGGATGGTATGGATCTTTCTTTATATCTAGACACCGGACGACTATGGGGGTGCTTAATGGATGTGCCTTGTCCATACCAAATCATTTTAAAATCTTCTCGTTATAATTAGATTGATGGACCAACATCCCACTAGAATTTCTCTCGATTTATAAGCAGAGACAAAATCTCGTATTTCCAAGGTCTTTCATTTCAAATTCTTTTTTTAAATAATTAGCAGTTTCTTCGAGCTCTGCTGGAATCCCTATCAAATTTATATCATCCACATAAACTGCTACTATCGCAAATCCCTTCAAGAATTTCTTTATAAATAGACACGGGCAAATATGATTGTTTTCATACCCCTTTTTAGACAAGTATTCACTAAGACAATTGTACCACATTCTTCCGGATTGCTTCAGGTCGTACAATGATCGTCTTAATTTGATTGAGTACACACTCCTTGACTTTGCTTTAGGCAAAGAAAATCCTTCTGGGATTTTCATATAAATCTCTATATCTAGGTCCCCGTACAAGTACGCGGTTACAACATCCGTGAGTCTCATTTCTAGGTTTTGAGAAACTACTAAATTTATCAGATATCTAAATGTTGTTGTATCCATAACGGTGGAGTATGTTTTCTCATAATCAAATCCAGGTTTCTGCAAGAAAGCTTGTGCCACTAATTGTGTCTTATATTTGGTAATTTCAATCATTTCATTCATTTTTCTTATAAACACCCACTTGTAACCTACAAGGTTAACAGCTTTTGGGGTTTGTACTATAGGTCCAAACACACCACGTTTATTGAAAAACTCTAACTCTACTTTGATGGAACTTTTCCATTTTGGCCAATCTTGTCTTTGTCGACATTTACTTATAGTACATGGTTCTGTATTCAAATCATCATCACCATTTTCTTTTGATATTCGTATAGCTACCGCATATAAAAATGTGTTATCGATGACAATTTCATTTCTATTCCATATCTCTCTTGAATAATTATAAAATATAGAAATTTCTTCATTATCTGATACCGGTTCCTCTTTAGGGGCTTCTATCGTGACCCCGGACCGGGGACCGAGCCAACGACAGTGATGCATCGATCCAATAGGAATTTTATTTAATTTCCCACAGGTTCCCGCGGTGAGGATTCCAAGACACGTGGAATCTAGCTCACACGATTAAATTTGCGAAACTGTGTAGCAAATCACATCAAGACAAGCACGAATAAAATTTCCAAGTGCAAGAGATATTAAGTCAAAGTATCACAAGTAGGAAATATAACATAGCATTCCCATCAAATTCAAGTTATAAAGTTAACATAAAAGTAAGTTAAGTTTTGATACAACCCATAAGTGGCTAATAAAGGCCAATACAATTCCCAAAATAACAAAAGAACCCAAGGCATTTGAAGCGAATACTCAAGACTCCGCCCGACGTCTAATTGACGTCGTCAGGTTGCCACTCTCTGACTGGGGGTGGCTCAAGAGCCTCCTTCGGACGCTCCTCTTCAAAAGCAACGTCGCCTGCACCTGGGCACCAAAATACAAGAGTCAAACATGACGGTTTGGCAGGTAATCAATTTAGGTATGAGCATGGAACAATAGATTTTTTAAGAAAATCATAATAAACAATTTATTGGATTTGAAACAATTACTTGACTGAGGTACATTTCAAAATGTGAACAAAACTAAAATACAAAACAAACTGAGATACTAAAGCAAGTTAGCCTGAACACTTATCATATCATGAATAGTTAAATCCACATTGAGCTCATCCTTTCTCCATCATACATGATGACAAGAGCAAGCACGCACGACAAGCACGATATATATAATATAAACAAGACATGATTCCCACATATACAGGGATTCCTGCCGTGGAACCGGACACGCACGATGTGTAATAAAATACACTACCAATCTGCAGATAGTCCACATGTTTAAGGACCCCTGGACAGTGGATCAGACTGAAGGGGCAGTCCAAGCTCAGTGGTATTCACTTGAATTCATGAATGTATAAAACATGCAAAACACGATCTAAAAACATCGAGAAAAAAGGGGGAAAATCACTTATCAAAACAATACAAGGCACAACTAGCAAAAGGCACAATTATATATGCACACAAACTTAAGAAGTGATCCCCTTTTTAAATACTTGAAATAAATCTTCAAAAGAGCTTATACTTGAAATTCAAAATGAGTACAGGGTGATAATTATCATACCAAAACTGAAATTCAAACACGAAATCCATCAAGCATATGTTAAGGTTATTCGTTGACCTTTGTATAATTGGAACCCAAATGTCGGAAATAAGCATGAATTGGTGTCCCCGAAGTTGGATTATTTTTTGAAGTTCCATTTACACAATGTCAAGTTAAAGCCCTTAGCATAGTCTAGTTTTCAATCCTCAAGAAAATACACAAATGGAAACAAAACTCCTTCCTGAATCTGGTAGGTCCGCTCGAGCGAGATTGACACTTCGTTCGAGCGAGACTGTTCGATCGAGCGGACCACAAGGGTCGCTCGAGCGGACAACTCTCTGTCTTGCTCCAAGCAAGACAATGGACAGTTCGCTCGAGCGGACTCAAGGGTCGCTCGAGCAAACACGCTTCTGTCTGCGCCCGGACTAGGCAGTGGCATGGTCGCTCGAGCGAACAGGCTTCTGCCTGTGCTCGCTGAGTGCAGAAACTGCCCTTCTCTTGTGTGATTTCTAATTCATTTCTTCCTCTCTTCTCATCCTTAGACCACTTGTAATCCCTTGAGCCTCCATGCTCTCCAAAGGGTCATTTTCACATTTCCATACCATTCAATCAACAATCTAAACATTCAATCTCCATCCTCTACCAAAACAAACCCAAATTTTCTAATGAAACAAGTGCTTAAAAATCAAATAGAAATCTAGGAGTTTGAAAAAGAACTTGACATCAATACATATACTTGAATGGAAAACACATAGGAAGAATCCAAGGAAAACATAACAATGAAGGTTAATAACAAGTTATATGCAAGTTTTGAAAGTAACAACGAAATCCACAAAACACATTGTGAGACCCCGACCCGAGTGAACTCGATTATGCTAATTGAGTCTTGTGTTAGACTTAAGCGTGATTAGTAGTCTTTGACTAAGTTGGGTTTGGAATAACTTTTGATATAGTTTTGGGGAATTTTGAGTGCCTTGGTGACTAGTGGGGCCCTTTAAGGGTTCCTTATATGACTTTGCATTTACTTGGGGGATTATCTGAGATTCCTATGATCTGTGCTTTTATTCTGTTTTACTTGTCTCGTTAATCCCGACAACTTCCATGTTGATCCCGTCCCCGTTCGAGACCCCGAAACTTGACTTTCATAGCCTTGAGGACAAAATAGTCATTTTACACCAAATCTGTACCCAAAACTTGATGTCCCCGAAACCTGTGAAACATATACTTTTTGGAAACTAGATATTTTGGTGATCATTTCTTCCTTATTTGTCGAATTCATCCGAGATCCCGAAAGACATGATTTCAACCCAAAGAGTTTCTTAAGTGGTGGGACCCATTCTCACTTGCTTAAATAAGAGGAACCCATCTCCCTTCTCTTCCATCTCCATTTTCTAGCACAAAGGGCAGCCTAGGGTTTTCTCTTGCATCTTTATCTTGTTCTTCTTGCTCTCTCCATCTTCAATCCACACCAATCTTGCACCAATCAAGAAATGGAGGTCATCTTCTTCTTCCCCACCTTGCAAGCTTCATTTTGATACCATTTGTTGAGAAATCCACCAACTTTGAGATCTTCATTGAACTAACTCTTGCCATTTGGAGACATTACAAGTAAGCAATCTTCTCCATCTCCTAGATTTGTATTCTTCTAGTCCTTGAGAAGCTCCATTTTCATTATTGAAAGTTCTTTCTTCTTCATTCATGGTTTGACCCATTTTAGGGTTTGTTTTGGGGGTTTTTGCTTGTAGCTTGGATTTTGAGCTTGAGAGGTGATTAGAGACTTGGATTTGCTTGATTAGAGACCAAAGGCAAGTGGATGAATGGATAAGTTTTTGAACATTTACATGTTTCATGGAAATCTCTTGTTTTACACTATTGGTTCTTAATGATTTTTACATGTGTTTTCATAGTTTTCCTTGCCTTGATTTCGATTACTTTTGAAATGCATATTGATGAGTTGATTTCTCTATTATACATCTTGATATATGTATCCATTATGTTGTTAAAGTGTAGATGAATATTATGGATAGTGGTTTTCTTTTCTTTGATGTTTGAATGTGAAGAAGAAGGTGTTTGGATTTAATGTTCATTGAAGTTTTGATGGGAGTTTTCTTTTAAGTATGTTGATGTTTGAATGGATGTTTGTTGAAGCAAGGAGAAGATCAGTTTGTATAAAGAGTGCAAGTGGAAGAGAAAGGAGGGAAAAGATATCAGAAAAAAAAACAGTAGAAAAGAGGAAAATTTCGGATGCCTGGGAGGTTTCTGCCTCCTGGCGTCCGAACGCCAAGAGACAGAGACCTCAGGCGCCCATTCTGCTTCTGGGCGTCCGGACGCTGGGTTTCTGGGCTTCCGGATGCCAGGAACCTGCAGGGAGGATAAAAATGGGCCACTTTGAAACGCCTATAACTTTTGATTCCCATATAATTGTTCAAAGTAGTTCCCTTTATCGATTTGAAATGTATTGCCCAACATGAAATGACAGTTATGCCTTTGAGCATTCTTGCCCCGCCCGTTTATTTACTTGCACTTGATTTACTTGCACATGTCTCGATTTGTTATTTGACCTATGAGTCGGCACCACTAAGCTTGGATAACCTTGTTAGTCTGATCCACTGACTTAGAGATCCCTCTCTCGTCCTGCCAGCTGCAGTTTGGATCCCGATGCCAGGTTTATTACCGTGGTCCCGTCCCGATACCCGGCTCGCTCCCGTGGTTTTCGATACCCGGCTCGCTACCGTGGTTCCCGATGCCCGGCTTGCCACCGTGGCCCTGTCCCGTATTATTATTATATGTATATGTATATGTATATGTATATGTATATGTATATGTATATGTATATGTATATGTATATGTATATTTCGTTGATTCTCCTTACTTCGGTGACTGCGTTCAACGCCTCGATATGCTCTTGTCTCTTCGGTGATAGAGGACTTAGCTTCCTGTGGTTGCCATCTTGCTAGTTCTCGATTCCTTGGATACCTTACATGTTTTATATTGCTTATTTGTTTTCCAGTGAATGATTCATTTCTTTTACGAAAGTTATTGTTTAAACGGGTGTTAATGTTTTCCAAGGTAAATTCAGTTATTGTTATATTGTTTTGCATTCCTTGTTACACTCATATGCTTTAAATGAATACCCGATTTGTTAAATATTCATGCTTTTACATATGTTTTTATCTTTTCATCCACCTGCCAGACCGTCATGTCTGACCCACTATTTTGATACTCAGGTTCAGTTTTTCCCCATCCCGAGTTGAGAGCTTGTGTTGGCTGTGGAGCCATGAGTTACAGGTTGTAGTGTCAGCTATGTCATGTAGACATTGAGCTTGACATCGGAGCTACGTTGCATGTGGGGTAGTATTTATTTAGATTGTTATTTGTATGGCTTCTCTTAGCCTTTTCTTGGGATTGTAATTAATACACATTGATATTTGTAACTTGAACATAAATGGGAATGTAATATCTTGTTACCGTCAGCTCTGTACTTTATTATGATGATGTATTCTAGTCTAATATGGTTCTTGATATGATAGCTTTATGCCAGCGGTTGAGTGCGATGCGGAATCCGATGGCCTCGGACTCCGGGTCGCAACACCACGAAAGATTCCACAAAATATTCAGTGTGTTGGAATTTGTGATCCTCACACACGCGGATCTTGGGAGTAAATATAATTCTTACCTTAATCCCCATTCGCGCCCCCTATGTTGTAACAATCAACCTATAGAGATTACTTGCCTTTTGCCCAAATGCCACACAAATTCTCTTCAAGAACTCTTACTCAAGAGTTTAGCCAAAAACTACAAAAACCCCATGAAAAATCCATTCAAAACTCATTCAAATTGAAAACAAAGAACCCATTTCCACAATGGGTTTGCATGTATGAAAAACAAGTTCTTTAGGAGTTAAAAATACTCCATTGAAGAGATGGGTTGAAGCTCTTACCTAGAGATGCCCAAACAAGAAGAGATGAAGAAAATGGAGAGCTTGCCCAACTATATTTTTCAAGAAAATAGTATCAATAGAAAGCTTGGGATGAGAGGAAGAGAATGGTTGTCTTAGAATTCCATTTGGAAACTTATAGCTAGGGTAAGCAAGATGGGGAAGGTAGAAGAAAAAAGAGTTTTCTCTTGAGCTTAGTTCTCTAGGGTTGTAGGAATGAGAATGAACGAGAGAGAGAAGAAGAGTGACTTAAATACTTTGCAAATGGGGCCCATTAGGTCTAATTCTTGTGTCGACGAAAACATGGTCTTGTAGGCCCCGAACGAACTCGATGAAGAAGGATAAAATGTTCCTCGAAAAACCTAGTTTCCAAAAAGTTTAATTTTGACATGGCTTTGAGATTTCAAAGTTTGTGTCCAAATGTGGGTATAAAAAGACAATTGTACCCTTTTTGGGCCAAAACTTGGGTTTTTGGGCTTCAAATACGGATGGGCTGAAAACAAAAGTTGTAATGAATAATAAAACCATTCAAATGAAATAAAATTCATAATTAAAACGGAAATCAAAACAATCCTCCCAATCTTGCACGTACGTACACTCAGGCCTCCCTGAGCGTGTCTGGCTAACATTAAACGTTCTCAAAAATTCTCAAATCTATGTCGACGACTAAAACTAATTATTTTCTAACCCAATGGTAACTAAACTCACTTAAGACTAAGCACACACTAATCACACACTAATCGGGTTAGTCTAGGTCGGGGTCTAACAGCTTCTAAAGTCTCATCAGGGACTTCCATTATTCTAGAGAGAATAGATTTTCCCATAACCACTTCAGGAGCGTTATTTGCCTCTTTGGGAGGAACCACTTCAAAAGCGTTACGTACCTCTTCAAGAGGAAATGATGATAATTACTCATTTCTCCTTTTCTACGGAGCTGAGTCTTTTGAACCTATAGGCCTGCCACGCTTCTGGCATACTGCAAATTATTTTGCTGTTGTATTTTGACTTGTCCTAGAGGGACATTAATCCGGACAAGTGCATTCATATTGAGCACATGTGACTTTGTCACCTTTGTTTCATCGTTAAATAAATCAGGTAATCTGTTTGTAATTTCTTATAAGTGCATAATTCTCCGTACTTCATTTTCACATTGTGAAGTATGTGGGTCCAGATGAGATAGAGTGGAAGTATTCCATGTTAATTCTGGTCGTTCTTTAGGAACGGGTTATTCTACAAGAACAGTCCGTTCTTCAGGAACTATTTTATCTCCCCTTAACGACGTGAATATTGTCTCCTTGAATTGACAATCATGAAAACGAGCAGTGAAGATATCTCCTGTCATTGGTTCTAGATATCGAATAATAGAGGAAGAGTCATAACCTACATAGATTTCCAATATACGTTGTGGTCCCCATCTTAGTATGCTTAGGGGGTGGTATTTGGATTTAAACTGCACAACCAAACTTGTGCAAATGAGAAATATTGGGTTGATGTCCTGATATAAGTTGTACAGGAGAATATTGATGATTCAAAGTCTAATTAATATTGATGCATGCTATACAGCATGTCCCCAAGCACTAACTACAATTCCTAGAGATGAACAAAAATTATAAAAAACCTATGATGTAAACTCGCCTGCATTATCAAGTCTTATAGACTTAATGGGATAATCATGGAAGTGAGCCCTAAGTTTGATTGTTTGAGTTAATAGGTGGGTAAATGCAATGTTCTTTGTTGAAAGTAGGCAAACATCCAACCAACAGGTGGAGGCATCAATCAAAACCATAAAATACCTAAGGGGTCCACTAGGGGGATTTATGGGTCCACAATGTGACCTTGTATCCTTTATAGAAATAATGGAGATTCGTATGCAATCTTAGCAAAAGAAGGTCAGGTGATCTACTTTCCTTGTGAATACAGGGTACATAAGTACCCACTAGGTATGGTCAATTGATGGTTCTATAAGGAATGCCCAAATGAGTTATCGACGATTTTTCTCAACGTAGTAGACCGAGGGTGACCTAACCTATCATGCCAAACCTTTAAAGTCTTAGGATCACTAAGCTTCGGACTTAGTTTAATCTTTGGGGCTTGACTTTGTTGTTTTGCCCATAACCGAATGTGATTCGACATTGGAGATTGTCGTGTAATATAACCATGAGGAGAGTGAACTTAGTTTTTCCAGTATTTGCTTCTGGCTTCCAATACTAGTAACGATGCATAAGTATTTTTTATTACCTTCACTTACAGTCTCAATGTGGTAACCATTCATTCTGATGTCCTCAAAACTAATCAAGTTTCTACGGGAACTTCTTGAGAATAATGCATCTTAATGAATAGATGGGTACCATTAGGTAACATCATATGAGCTCTTTAGGAGCCTTCAATTATTTGCACATGTCCAGCTATAGTAGATACCTTTCGTGGAATGAACATCAATTCTAAGAGAGATTTCTGATTTTTCAAAATGGTGTGTTCTGGTACTATCTACCAGATAGAGATTGTCCTCATTTCTATGATTCATACCTTAAGCAAAATAATAAACTAATATAGTTATCTAATCATATGATAAAACTGAAATAATTAAACCATTCACCATAAATTATGACATTAATGAAAATAAAAGTCCCCATCATAAAGGAAAAGTCTAAAAAACGTGTATCCCAAAGGAACTAAAAAAAAACTGAGTTTGTGAACTTCAAAGAGTTATTGGTCTTCTAGACCATGCCAGGGGTGCTCCCATTTGAGTAGTAAATGCCTCATTACTTAGAGGTCGACTGTCATCATCTTCAAAGAAGTTTAGAGCTAGTCTCTAAGTTTGTGATGTCAATTGGAAGCCCGTTTAGTGTCATTGTATTCCAATTCCAGTCTTCTAGATCATTTGTCTCCGCTGAATGAATAGAGGCCTTGTATGCTTTGTATTGTCCTTTAGTGCACGGCAAGTGCGTGACCAATGCCGACTTCTTCCACATCTGTGGCACATGTCATCAGGACGGTGGGTAGGATTAGCCGGTGGATTTTGATTATGATTGTTCTTTTGATGAGGACCAAACCACTTCTGGTGATTTTTTATTATTATTATTATTTTTTTTATTTTTATTTTTATTTTTTTTTGGGGGGGGGGGGGACCTCTAAAACCACCTCGCCTGGAGGAGTTATTTTTTCCACCTTTACTGGAGGATCTATGTCTTCTACTCCTGCTTCCTCTGCCTCTATTTGACCTAAAATTGGCATTTGCTTTAGGAACTGTCGAAGATCCAGCTGGTCTGGAGTTATGGTTTTTCATTAAACACTATGCAATGTTGTTTAGCAACTAGGAGATAAGAGATAAGGTCTGAATATTTGGAGAAATGTCGCTCTCGATACTTCTGCTGTAGGAGCACATTCGAGGCGTAAAAAGTGGGTAATATTTTCTCTAACATCTGCTCTTCCGTAACCTTTTCACCACATAATCTTAAACGGGAAACAATAGTGAAGAGGACAGGGTTATATTCAGATACTGTTTTGTAATCCTATAACCTCAGGTTTACCCCTTCATTCTGAGTAGCTAGTAAGATGACCATCTTCTGGTGATCGGTACTTCAGGGATTTCCAAAGACCTGTTGGGTCTTTCTCAGTAAGATATTCACTTTTGAGGTCGTCATGTATGTGATGGTGCAAGAAGGTGAGGGCTAATGCATTTTCCTCCGGAGACTTCTTGTTACCTTCCTTTATGAATCAGCAGAACCAAGCCATTCGTTGATTAGAGATCAAATGAAAAAGTTATGGACGGACCCGAAAACAAGATGGACTCAGTTGGCGCATGTTCCGAGACGAACAACACATGGAAAAAAATGAGAGTATCTCTCTCTCTGGCGCGTGACCCGAGGCAAGAGAGTAAAAGAAAAGAAAAGAGGTTTTGACCTGTAGCTTACCTTCATATATGAATTTTCCCTCTACCTTCCCAAGTTTTAAATATTTCCCCACAGCTACAATTACACCAATTTTAAACTAAAACGCCCATATTAAGGGAAATCAGCTCGGGTTCTTTTCAAAACCATTTCAAGGCCTCCTTTTACCTTTCTTTCTACTATCATCGACAATAAGCATGGATGGGCACATGAGCCTGCCCACCAACTCCCCTCTTTCATGACTCATCTCTTTGTCCTTTCCCTATTCCTAGGCCAGGCCCATTCTTATAACTCTTTATCTTGTTATAATTCTAAAGAAGATTAGAACATCTCAAGTGGCATTGCCAATGCCAACATCAAACCAAACCACATACATAAACACTATTATAGAGCTTTTCGGGAACTAGTATTGGCACTATACATATAAAATATCATGTCTATGCCGTTCATGAGGATGCAACACACAAACCACATAATCTTAGTTCATAAAAACATATTATCCAAACTCGTATATTCTCTATCAACCATCTTGTCTTATTTTCACTTTTAATAATTTCATGTCACCAAGCAGTCATAATACTAGGAGAAATTCAAGGAAAATAAAATAAAACGAAAAGTTACCCCCCACCCCCCCCCCCCCCCCCCCCCCCCCCCCGGAAAATAAAATAAAACGAAAAGTTACACCCCACCCCCCCAAAACTACTTCCAGCACATATATTTACAATAGCAAAAGGAAAAGATACAACCACAGTTTTTGGGAATGGGTATGAAATTTTGGTCAGTGAATTTAGGCAATTTTGTCATTTCCTCTTAGCTGGAGAAGGTGTAGGAAAAGTTAGAAATTTTGGAAAGATAAAAGGGAAAAGTCATATCTAGAGGTAAGCTATGGGTCAAAAACCTCAAAAAAGAAAAAGGAAGAAAGCACGTGACTCCTTTCCATCTTGAAACAGAAGTTATAAAAGTATTGACTTTGTTGTTGCACGCTTCCCAAGGTAGAATAAGAGAGAAAAGAGTCCCTGCCCTTTATTTTCTCTCTCTGAGCATTGTTTCCTCTCTTGCCTTGTTTCTTGCACGCAAAACAAAGTAATTTGGTTTTTTTTTTTTTTTACTTGATGCCTTATTTCTTCAACGGAATAGAAGAAAAAAAAAATGAAGGCAATAACCCTTTTAGTATCTCAATTTCTATGCCCCCCCCCCCCCCCCTTTTTTTCTCTTTCACAGCATCGTGCTGATAATGTGTTAGAAAAATAGAGAAGCTTAGAAAGAAGATTAGAGGAAAAATAGAGAACTTTTTTATTATCTCAATGTGTATGTCCAAGTACAAGAGAGGAGGTTTATTTATAGGCAAAGAAACCTCTTAATTTAGGAAACTCAATCATAATAGGATTTCAACCCTAACTCATCTGATGTGGGCATCCACCCATGATCCATATCTTATAATGATTTTGTGTTTTTAGAAGATGTGTAAGGGTGTGAAATAGATTCTCAATTCTAGATGTTGAGGAAGAGGTCATAATTAATGCCTAAATGGGAAGAAGGGAACAATTAAACAAGAAGCATTTCACGAGAACACACGACATACAAGTCATATCCATATTAATATTTGAGTTTTCCATTTTTTTTTCCTTTTTTATGTACATGTAAACATTATTAAAAATATTTGTTGTAATGATTGTCTACAATTTTCTGCCTATTACCGATTGATGATTTAGTTTCCATATTTGAATCAACAAGGTCCACTGATTTGATTTATAGAGGGATGATTTCAATTTCTAACATGACTCGATCCCAATTAGCAGACTAATATATGGGTTAGGTTGGTTGAGTCTATTTTTACTATATCATCTACCAAGTACCCAACCCAACTAGTGCGCTATAACCCACCGATTTGGCCCAATTCTAATCTGTTAATTAAGGGTTTGGGTTGAAGATTTGCTAATATCAATAAATCTCTCGAGTTTTGATTAAACACGTCAATAGTGTTTGTGAACCAAGGCAGGCAAAGGCCAACACACATTGGCTAGATTTGGACTAGTTTTAGGTCCAACGGTTGTACCTAGGTCTAATTTATTGTCCTTCAAAACTAAATATACTTACAGTCCTGGCCCATAAAATATAAACCATAATTGGGTTTACATATTTCACAATAAGCCTGGATCTCTTCTAGACCTCTAGGTTGGATCTAGACCTAAAAATCAGACCAATAACTAAATGGGAGTCCCAGCTATTAAAAATATAAACTATTCAAAATAAATGTCCTCCTTATGAGGGCTCCTAAACAGACTTTCCTCTAATAGGATATAGCCCCACTATCAAATTGATCAAGTATGGAAAACATACACTTTTTTGTAATATTCTTTCACATGATTTATACGTGATCATTCTTATTATGGGGCCAACATATACTAAGTGTGATTTGGCAAGACTTATATAAGTGGGGATATTTATTTCAAACGTCTTATATTTTTTAATAGCCGAACTCCACTATGTAGCATCACGAATCTTAAGATCATTGGACTTTCTAGTTTGGGTTTTATTGTAGAAAAAACTCAAAATAGTCCTCAAACATTTGCCTAATAGTAAGAAAGGGTTTACTGATTAATAATATAGAAAAAGGTAATTAAGTTTTCTAGTGCCCTTTCTGATATGTTTTTGTCGATAACTGACATTACTGTCATAATTGCATGGTGCAATTTGTATGTTTACTTTGGGGAGCCATCTCTAAAAATAAGCTCTTACTTTATGATTTAGAGCTTATTTATGTCACATCCCGGATCCGAATCACCCTGGCCTAGGGTAATCCCCGAAGTGAGACACGCATACTCCCGTGATGTTGTACCTGTCTCGAGCCAAATACAACACACGAATGAGAGAAAAACAACTTTTTCACACATAAGTCAAGCTCACTGAAACCTGTAAATAACATTTCATTCCTAACGGAAGCTGTAATTCATACATATGAGGGTATCATTCCCCATTCGGTCCAATTAACATTCAAGTTTAATACAAAAGAATTTCACAAGTATATATACATTAATTACAAAAGAGGGTGTATAAAAGAACCCTATACAAACACTACCAAAAGTATATTCAAAAGAATAACTAAAACTAAGTGTGACCCACACAAAAAGGGGCTAGTCACACACTGAAATAAGCTTTCAAAAGGTACATTTCGTGCTCCGAGGGAGGATATCTACGCTGGCCCTTGTTCTGGCCACTTCTCTAGTCCTGGAGGTACTTCTTGGGTAACCTCCTCTCCCTCCTGGGCCTCTTCAAGGCCGGGAGCTGCACCTGCGACTGTGACACCAAGAGTAGTATCTCAATACGACGATCTAGCTAGCAAGTATAGGCATTAATAAGGAAGTACAAAATGTTACAAATTGAATGAAAAGACGATTAAATTAACAGATGTCAATAACGACTAATGACTAGGAAAATTGTGCTAAAAATCGAATAATTTATGCTTGGTAATCAAATATGATGAAAACATACTATTTTGGCTACTACCTTAAGCTCATCCTCTCAAAAAAGAGCAAATCTAGTTGGGATGTCACCAACGGCTCGGCCAAAGGCTAACTGGCTACCCAAGTCTGGAGTTCTGGTACTCCAGGTGACTTGTTGCAGTAGTCTCGAATAACTAAATCAAGTTCAACCCCGTCGAGTATCACAAGGTCGAAGCTAAGTAGTGCCGACTCAATCGAATCAAATATTAATCAGATTTAAGTAAGTTTGTATTTCCGTTGTCCATAATCGAATCGAATAGTAACCACATATCACAAATACTTACTCAACCCACATTACCAACGAATACTAAATCGGGTATACAATACTGAAGTTACGAATCGAATGTAAAGGATCGGACCTCAATGAATACTAATAATACAACAAATCTACCAATTAGGATTTGATATCAATAATGAAATTGTATTCCAATATGAAATGCAACAATTTATAGAATCCAGACATTTTTACAAACCAACGCTAGACTATGGTTTTTAAACTTTCATCGTCCAACACAAGGTAGGTTGGGAAGGTCAACGTATTACTACCTTGTTAGGTGTCACTATTTATGAGAAATACGTTGAATTTCCAAACTAACCCTCATGGCGTAGTGTTAAACTAATGAATGCCTATCGAACCAATTAACAAGGTAAACGGTTCCATTTTAGGGTCATAAAGTCCCAAAGAATCCTAAATTCTTATGGAAATAAGGGTGAGAACCATAATGATCTATTAGAGAGGATTATGGTGGGTTATGATAGGTTAAGGGCAATAATTCACCCTAAAAATTGGGTCAGAAAAGACCCAGGTTTTAGCTTCAGGTTCGCTTGAGCGGATGATCCGAAGGCTTACTCGCTTGAGCGAATCTTATCGCTCGCTTGAGTGGTGGATACTAAAGGGTGGTTCGCTCTTCTAGAGAGGTGATGTTCGAGCAATCCTTTTGATCGCTCGACCAATTGCTTCAGGCTACAGCTCGCTCGAGCGAATACTCTAGTCCGCTCGAGCGAACACTCCAGAACTCCTATTGTTGGAATTCTCATTGTTTCTCCACTCATTCACTTCTCAACTCTTTTTCATTACAACACTTGCACAGGAAATGGAGCCTCCATGCTCCTTACAATATACAATCTCTCCACTTCATCAAATATAAATTTAAAAAAAAAAATCATGTAAACAATCCAACCCACTCATTTAATAAGAGATAGAATCTTTAAGGAATAGAAAGCTCTTAAATCAATAGATAAGTAGACTTTATGTGAATCCAAATTTGCTTATACTTGCCTTAAATAAAGCTTTCCAAATCTCTCCTACATACTTGGCTCAAAGAACCCAAAAACCCCCAAAATTTCAAACCCTAGACACAAATATACATGGAAAATCAATGAATATGCATGTATGGACAACCATGAGTCTCTTGACTCTAATGCAACTCAAGAACATCAAACAAAAAGGGTTTTGGCTCATACCTCAACAAGGAATTCGAATTTGAGAAAGGTTAAGAGGTGGTGGAAGCGATTTCTTGTCAACAAAGAAGAGAGGAAGATGAAGAAGATGAAGATGAATCCTCTCCTAGCTCCCGAGTGTACATGCCACAAGACTTCTTGATGATTGAGGAAAGAGAGAAAGATTAATGAAAAAGAAGGGTAGAGAGAAAACTCCTTGTAGCCCAAGGGAAAGAAAGGAGTTGATTGAGATGGATTTATTGAAGAGGATATAAGAGATAAAGCTCCCATTTACAAGGAAGCCCTTCCACTAACTAGTATTCTCATAAAGAGTCAAATCGAGATCCACTAACTCAATGGTTGATCAAATGAAGTAGAGTCTAATACGAAAATCGACGTGCTCGTCAAAATACACGCATTGACGCCAAGATGACGTGCAAATGATGAAAAATGTGAAAATCGATAATTATGAAATAGCCCTTGACTCTACCCAACCGAGTCGATTCGGCTCTAACTCACCTATCCGAGGTTCAAAACTCAACTAACCCAGACTAAAGAGGCTAATTAACACTAATTACCATAATTAACAACTAAATACAATTAATTTAGCTAAAACACACTTAATTAGCACTAATAAGGTTTAAATTGGGTCGGGGTGTAACAATTTACATATTTGAGCATTTCATGATAAACCTCTAATTGTAATTTGCCGTTCATTAGAAATGGAACTTTGGCCTTTAAACAAACTAAGTTATTGGGGGAGCCTGACTTTTTCTAATAAAGCCCTTTTAGCTAAAGCGGGAGGAAACAATGATAAAGAATTTATAAGTATTTTGGACAAGATCTCCTCATAAAGTTTTCAAAATGAAAAAAAATGCTCTCAGAAATTTTCAACGAGATTCTCTCCTCCAAAACCCTCATCCATCACTTCTCTTTCTCCTTTTCCTAGTGTTCACCATGATTTCAAAAGGTGGGCCTCTACATTTAATTTCAGAAAGGTGTGCTCTAAGCTGCAATCTCTAAATAGTGGACCAAAATTACCACATCTCTTAAAGGTGGGTCTTATGTTTTCAATCACTAAAGGTGACCACATTTGTAATTACTAAAGGTGGGCTGCATGTTCACAATCACAAAAGTCAGGCCTACATTGAAATTCTTATACATGTAGGCTCACATTGTAGATCCTATAAAGGTGAACCGCATGTTTTGATTTCTAAAGGTGGCTACCATGTATAATAATTTCTATATGGGTTCTTGTTAATTCTTAACTAGCAATGACAGCCGGCGCTAAGTCTGGGCCCAAAAATAAAGATATATTCAATTTTAACTTATTTTTTGTGTATAATTATGAAAAAAAATAAATTTAAAGCAAACAACTATACCATTCATTATGAAGAATGATGATGCTGATAAAATAGTTAGAGAAGATTCAAGAAAGTTTAAAATTGATTGTGATGAGAAAGATATTAAGGAAGTTAAAAATTCTATAAGCAACTGCAATGGTGGTGGCAATAAAAGCCAACATGCTAAAAAGGTAGGCCCCACCCTGCATTGAAGATTTGAAGATGGGCATTGACATGGAAACTAAATCAAGAGAGATAGGGGTGTTTGGCCTGAGGTCCCTTAACATTGCATTCTATTGTAAACTCTCCACGATTTATTTTGGTTGAGGCAAAGGTCCCTTCTCAAGTTTTATACTTGAAAAGTCCATAATGCCCCTCTTAATCCCTTATCGCGTTATTAAAAAATGCTCAAACTACATCGCGGAATCTCGTCAAAGAAAGAAGGAAGAGAGAAATCAGGCACTTTGAACAGCGAGGGCAAGGAGAAGGGAGAAACAAAATCAAGGAAGGAGATTAACCTCAGAGAGTCTAAAGCAGTCGTATCATCGTAGAAGAAACTGTTTTTTATCGTCAATTTTGTGGTTGAAGAAGTGATTCGTTTGATTTCGAACCCTAGGAAATATAGAATCTATAGGAGTCGCTCTTCAAACCTTAGCAATCTGTATATAAATTTATCTATAGGGTTTATCTGATTTCTTCTTCTTATTCTCCTCCTCCTTTTTTTTTCTTTTTTTGTTTCTGATTCATCTTCTTCTTTGTCTGAGTCATCTTCTTCTTCCTCTAATTCATTTTCGCTCAATCCAAATAAGAAGTAAGTTGAATATTACAACATTTGCAAAAAGTGATCATCTTCAAACCCTAACAATATTTATATCATTTGCAAACAGATAAATTTATCTAGGTTTGTTTCATTGCTTAAATTTATTTGAGTTTGTTTCATTGCTTATAAATTTATCTTGCAAACAGATAAATTTATCTGAGTTTGTCAGATAAATTTATCTAATTTTCTTAAAGAACTCATATAAATTTATATGTATTTCTTTCAAGACTATGATAAATTTATCCGACTTTTTTTCAAAACTTAGACAAATTCAAGTCGCCAACCATCTAAGCAACCTCTCGTTCTCGGTGCACCATGCCTGGTTAGGGACATTGATACCCCACCTTTACAAGAGAATCACGAATTTGAAGAAGTCATTTTTACTATTTACTATTGTTGAAGAAGTCGATGTCATGGGGTTTAAGATGTCCCATATTGTTTGCTTCTCTTGTAGTTAGCTCGGCTTATGTTCCCTCCTTTGATTATTCTCTAGCTGACTAAACTCGTGGGTTTACTGTATTAAGGGGATTCTTCCCAAGCATTCTCTTGCGCTTTCTTCCTTGTCTTTGCATGATATAGGTCACCAAGTGCTCCTCGCAGCCAGTCGCCTTGCAGATGCCTTACATAAGGGGTCACTCAAGTCAAATGGGCACGTTCCCTCCCATTTGAATTTTGAAACTTGATCTATTCCCTTCCATTTGAATTTTGAAACTTGATCTAAAACTAAAAAATAAAATCCGTGAGACAGCTTGATGCGTTTACAAGGGCAAATCGGTCATTAAATATCATGTTAAGGAGCTTAGAACTAGGGACTAAATTCGTGACATAACTTCATACAGTTAAAAGGGCAAATCAGTCATGCAAATGTATGATCTGGCATGCTTAGGGAGCTCCACTTGAAATAAGTCTAACCGCATGGCCTAGAGGCCTTAACTGAAAATCCCATGGATTAGAGGCCTTAAACGACAATATTAAGGGACCTCTGGCTAATTTTCCCTAACTTTGACGATGGGCATTGACCTAAAAACTAAATTAATAGTGATAAGGATAATTTTAATGATTTGAATTTGTTAAGTGAATGGTTGTCTTTCATCTAGATAAGGATCACCTTATAGGAAAGAAGATAGGAAATTTTAGAAACCCAACCTCTGGGCCCTATTGAGAAATGAGCTTTAGAATGAGACATTTTTTCACAAAATATGGTGATGACATGGCACCATGAATATGCATCACGCGTGCCTATGTGGAAAAACAAATCTTATTGTTTTAATATATATATATATATAATAATATGGTTTACATTGTAATTCTTAAAATTGGTATCCATGTTCACAATCACAAAGGTGGGCCCATGTTTTAATTCTTGTAAAGGTTGTGCCATGTTTTTATTCATAAAGTAGGTCCCACGTTGTAATTTCTAAATATGGGCTCTGTGTAAAATAATTTCTAGTGGTGGGCCCACATTGTAATTTCTAAAGGTGGGTTTCATTGATGGATAATAAGGGGTTAGAATGTAGGTAGTTTAGGTTACATTTGGAGTCAATTTGGATGGAATAATAAAAATGACTGGGTCTGATTTCCATGACTTTCGGTAGAGATTAGGGATTAGTTTCGATTGGTGATGAAGTAGAGATGGGTGAACCAAATAGGTTTATCATGAAAAAAGATAGAAAGATTCATAATTTTTTAAAAATCAAATTTATGAAAACGAGTACTAATTTGAAGGGGATTTTCATTTTTCATGGAATATGAGAGCAAACAAGGTTAATTTGAAGTGGGCAGTGCACCTTAATAGGTTGAGCAGTGCTAATTGACCTATTTAATGGAGAGTGAATTCCAGGATTAAGCACAATTGAGGTTGACTTATTGAAAAACGAAAATCCCACTTGTTTGTGCAAATTCGTATGGGGAGAATGGTATTTAAATCAGTTGCTTCTTCACTAAATTCAAAAATATAATTTTGAGTAGAGAAAAGGCTTGTCACTATTTGGCGAGATAGTGAACTCGAATGGCTTGGACTCGAAAAGAAGGCCCATGATGCTAAATAAAATATAGTGCACATTTGACTGCTCTCGTGGCTATGTATATATGGAATAAATATTGCTTTGAAGCATGAACTAAACTTCTATTTTATTAAACATGTACAATGCACATAAATAAACTTTACATGATAAATAACATAACGATATGTGTGATTCCTTCCACATCTATTTTATGACATTTATTGGTCTTTTTAGCTTCCTCATTTTCATGTATGTTTTAAGAGTTTTGATGAGAGGTGCAAGAAAAGAATATGAAGGACATTTCAAGCTTTGGTATCGTTCTTAAATTACACTTTATAAAATACTTAATAAGCTATGTTATTTTTCATTAGCTCATATACTTAGTTGAGTAGGTATAATTCTCTACCATCATGTTATTATTTTTTTTTTCTATCATCACATTATTATTATTAATTTTTTTGTCATTTTGTGCCTAGGTAAAATGAAAATATAATTAGGATATTGGAGGCGACTGAAAAATTGAGGTAAATATTATAAATTTATAAGTTTTTTTTTATCTTATTTCAAAGTTTTTAAAATATTGTTGTTGTTGTATGATAAATATTCAAAAAGAAAGCTTTAGAGCTGCAGCTACCTTGAAGTAATTAGGAAAATAATAAAAATTAATAAAACATTGGAATAGAAACTATAGTTTATGTATGTCTCTGAGAGAGAGGCAAGAGTTTCTCTTAAGAATATGAAGTATTGTAAGTGCCTAAATACTACGGACTTGGTTAAATGGATAATAAGCTCTGATGTTGCTTGTAAAACTCCTTTGGGAAAGATTAACCGTCTTGGACCTAAAGGGAAGGAGGAAGAGAAAGGTCAGAGGCCTGGGCTGCTATCAGCCGGAGGCACTCCGAAGCCTAAGTTAGTGCAATTACTAGACAAAGGAATGGTGAGTAAGAGAGAAGAGAGAATGCAGAGTAAGGATGTATTTGATAGTATATGATTTGTGGATTTACCTCATGCATATATATAGAGAAAGGTTTCTCCCATGGAGGTAGATAGAGGCATTCTCCTGTTGCCCCACGCCATGCTTTCTTAATGGCAGTAGGTGGAGGCAACGTCCCATCGGATCATGCACCGAATCCTCGTATTAATGTGGACGTGATCACCTGATAAGGCTAGTCCCTTATCATAATCTGGCACCCATCTTGTCTGTCAGTATGTTCTGCAACGTAGTCGTAGCGTTATGGGGTATAATTATGACCTTGTACTCATCCTAGTTGGCAGTGCCAAACAGGGTGTGATGTCGAGATGGACACATTCTGGCACTGTTGCCAAGATACTTGCTGCCGAGACCGAGATGAGGCCAGCGGGTACCTTTACCGAAGCTAGCTCAAGCTGGATGCCAGCTGGCACTGTTGCCGAGCTGAAAGTATCATGTACTCCTGCCGAGCTTGGATACCGAAATCGAGATAAGCCAAATCGGTACTGTTACTGAGATGAGCATAATCCTGTTCTTAGGAGAAGGCCCCACACAATTGCCCCTAGCTCTTGACCTCGTAAAGTTCTCTAACTCTTTGAGGTCGGGAGCTAAGTGATATGACTGAAGAGTCTTGGGGATTTAATTTGCATCCCATCTTGATGTCGGTTCCTATACCCGAGATAATTAATAGGGTGTTTGAATCATTGCAGGAGATGAATTGGCAGCACCACGTGTCGTCATCTAGTTGGCTGCCCAATTAATTCGAAGTGATGGATACGGCTTCCGAGGCGACGCTTAGCACGTGCGTTTTTCGAAATTCGAAAGGGTGCCATATCTCCTATATATAGGAGTGCCCCCTTTTTCTTCTTTCACTTTTGCTTTGCATTCGTTTCAGAAGAGTTTTCGCAAAGGGAGAGCTTTTTGCTGTTAGCTTTTTCTGACTAGAGTCCGGCGTCTTTAGGATCTCTTCTCGCCCTTGTAAGTCTTTGCCTGCCCCTTCTTACTTCTGTTCTGAGGTCCCTTTAGGCTTTCTTCTTTCTTTACCCTGTCTAGGGTTTCTGGTGCCTTCTTGATCTTCTGCCCCTTTTCTCTCAGTCTTCTCATATTAGATATGGGGATCTATAGGAATTGGTTAGATACTCCAGCGACTGTAATGGAGTTTAGGGCAAAGTACAAGATTCCAGACGACGTAAGGATTAGGCTAGACAACCCAGAGGACCCTTTTGATGGCCGCTCTTTCTAGGATGGCTGGATGCCATTTCCGCTGGTGAAGATAGTCGAGGGTGGAATCAGGTTTCCTGTGCACCCCCTCATTAGGATCTGCTTGAGCAAGTGGTGTCTCTGCCCTTGCCAATTGATGTCGAACAGCTTCAAGATTATCGTGGGTGTAGCCGAGCTGAATAAGATTCTAGGTATCGGTGTCGGTGTTCATGATATCGATGACTCTTATGACCTATGTAAGTCCGGGGGGGGACATACATACTATCTCCGGGTGAAGGCAAGAAGAGTGCCTTTCGTTCAGGACTTGGAAGACTCAAATAAATACGTCGGAGATGATCGATTGTTCGTCTCGGGCAACTGGGAACGAGGCGAGGCCGAAACCAATTTCGAGATGGAGTACAAGATCCCTCGTCGTCTCGGGGCTCCTCCAAGTAAATACCGAACTCCTAAGCTTTTTATACTGCTTTTTCCTGCTTTTGCCGACCTAACGCTCTGTTTTCCTGTGTAGGCGTTAGCGAAAGGCGACAAGCGAAGCGAGTGGGGTGGAGGAAGAACAACACCTGGTTCGACTCCGTTTACCGTTATAAGGGCCACAGAGGTTGGGCCGCTTAGGCGTTGCTCGGGTACGAACCAAGGTACCACTCCTTTATCAAAAGGAGAGAGGGCGAGCCATCGGGGAGTTCGAAACCGGTAGCCTCAGTCCCGCACTCTGATTTGGGGGAAGCCGAGCTCGAGCGAGTTATCGAGTCATATGCCTCCCCGAGCTCAGAAGAGAGAACAGGGGATATGGCACCGAGACGTCCTCTGGTGGTCAAAAATCTGAGTTCCCTCGTCTTCGGTGGCCGAACTGTTTCAGCCTAACCAGGCCCGTCCACCGAGGTTGTTGACAATCCTGTCCTAACCTCGGAAGTCCAGCAGGAGGAGCAGGGTCAACGGGAAGAAGAAGAGACCCGACCGGAGAAAAGGGGCAGGGTCGAGAGCCCGTCTGGAGACATTCCCAGCAGCACTGCAACACCTCAACTTCCTAGGCCGGCAGCATGGAGACCGAGTTTTATGGTCGAGCCCGAGAGGACAATGACGGTGGAGGACCGGATGTTGGGGAATCCCAACTTGATTGCGGCTCTGGCCCAGGCTTGCGCTTTGCCAAAGGATATGGCGAGGCACAGGGAGGCCGAAGACGTTCAGCTGGCAGCGTGGAATATACAGTCAGCCCTATCGATAAGACTCAGTTTTTCATGAGTTTTTTTGCTTCATCTTCGTCGTTATGCTTTGACAATCTATCTCCTTTCCAGGTGCCGCAAAGAACCCAAGTCCAGCTTGAAAGGTCTCGGCAGGCCGAAGCTAGGATTGCAAGGCTAGAGGAGGAGAAGCGGGCCCTCCAAGCAGCTTTAAAGGAAAATAAATGGAGGGAGGAGGAGCGGGAGGCGACGGTCCGGATAATCATAACTGAGCTGGAAACGGCCAAGGCCAAGGCTGAGGAGCAGAAACAGCTTGCCACCGAGCTCAAGAAGCAGAAGGAGGATGTCGAGGCCAATCTGAAGACCGAGGTTTACTCTGCTTTTGAAGAGGGGGCGAATGTGGCTTCGCAATTATATGAGGCTCAAGTTCTGGACCTGATCTAGAAGATTTGGTAGCTAGGGTGGAGAGGTGCTTTGAAAGAGACTGGAGTCTCTGAAGATCATCCTTTATTCAAGAATCCACCCAAGTTCCAACCCCCAGAGCCGGAACCAAGTCGAGCCCCTTCTCCTGAAGTACCTCCCATGTCGACCGAAATTCCTCTTGAGTCGACTGCGTCTGAAGCTGAGGAAGGGAACGCCGAGGCCGAAACTAAGACCGGGGATGTCGAGGCTATCCCTTGAACCTTTTTTGATGTATTTATTTTTGCACTTTTTGTAATGAAAATTGTAACCTCTATAATGAATACAATCTTTTACTTTTTTCATCTTGTCTCTAATCTTTTCTTTTGACAATTTCTTTGGATGATTCAACTACATGAGTTCGGTACTAGAATATAGCAACTGAGCTCGGTTCAATAACCGAAACTGTTAAATAATCACTAGGCATACAACCTCGGTTCCATAACCAGAAGCAAGTTAACTTGATCGAACTCGATTCAATAACCGAAATTCCTGTGTAGTTGGCTCCATGGCCGAACTAGGATAGCCGCTGAGTTCCGTAACTCAGCATTTTACATGGCTGGTTCCATAACAGAGTCGAAGTCACCGAGTTTTACAACAAGGTGTTTTATATAGCTAGATCCACAACCGAGCTGGGATTGGTGTCGAGTTCCGTAACTTGGCATTTTGTATGGCCGGTTCCATAACAGAACCGAAGCCACCGAGTTCTACAACAAGGCGCTTAATATAGCTGGTTCTGCAACCGAGCTGGAATTGGCGCTGAGTTCCGTAACTTGGCGTTTTGTATGGTTGGTTCCATAACCGAACCAAAGCCACCAAGTTCTACAAAAAGGTGCTTAATATAGCTGGTTCCATAACCGAGCTGGAGTATACGCCGAGTTCCGCAACTTGGCATTTTGTAGAGCTGGTTCCATAACCGAGCTAGAATATATGCCCAGTTCTGTAACTTGGCGTTTTGGATAGCTGGTTCCATAACCGAGTCGTGGTCACCGAGTTCCGCAACAAGGTGCTGATTGAAAGCAACGAAGTATATCCTTCCACAAGAATTCACTTTCATTAATTCCAGAAATTGAGTACATTTTAGAAATAGTATTTCTTAAGATGCGTGGCATTCCATGGTCGTGGTAACTCTTTACCATCCATGCTTTCAAGCCTGTAAGCTGATTTCCCTGCTGCCGAGATCACTTTGAATGGCCCATGCCAATTCGGTGCCAGCTTTCCTTCATTAGGGTTTTTGTCTGCTGGAAGCGTCTTCTTCAAGACCAGTTCTCCAACTGAAAACTTCCTCACTTTGACTCTTTGATTATATCCTCTGGTTAATTGCTGCTGATAGGAAGCGAGGCGGACAGATGCTGCATCCCTTCTTTCCTTAACTAGGCCAAGTTCTCGGGTTAGGTTCACTTCGTTCTGACCCTGGTCGAAAAGTTCCAACCTCAGGGTTGGAAGGCCGACCTCAAGGGGGATCACAGCTTCCATTCCATAGGTGAGGGAGAAGGGCGTTGCCGAAGTAGAGCGCCTAGGAGTAGTTCTGTACACCCAAAGGACGCTTGGAAGTTCTTCTACCCATCTCCCCTTGGCCCGGTCGAGTCTCTTTTTGAGTCCATCGAGCACCACTTTGTTCGAGATCTCCGCCTGACCATTGCTTTGTGGATACACAGGAGTCGAGTAGTAGTTCCAGATGTCGAGCTCTTGATAGAAGTTCATGAAGAAATTAGAGTCGAACCGTGTTCCATTGTCCGAGACTAGGGCACGCTTTACTCCAAATCTTGTGATGATATTCCTCCATACGAAGTTTCTTGTATCGTACTCAGTGATGGAAGATAGTCCTTCTGCTTCTATCCATTTGGTGAAATAATCAGTAGCTACTATTAGCCACCTCTTATTCCCTGGAGCTCGGTGGAGTGGTCCGATGATGTCGAGGCTCCATTGAGCGAAGGGCCATGAACTGGAGAGTGGGCTCAGGTCTTGTGCTAGTTGGTGGAGAGAATGTGAGAACTTTTGGTAGTTTTCGCACTTCCTGGCATAGAACTGGGCGTCTTTCTGCATGTATGGCCACCAGTAACCTTGGTTGATAGCTCGGTAGGCTAATGACTGACCTCCAATGTGGCTTCCGTAGATTCCTTCATGAATTTCATAGAGGAAGTCTTCAACCTTGCTGGGGTGAACGCACTGGAGGTAAGGTCCGGTGAAAGATCTTCTATAAAGTTTGTCATCTGGAGATAACCAAAACCGAGCTGCTTTCAGTCTGATCTTGTGAGCTTCATTTCTATCTTTAGGGAGTTGGTCCTCTTTTAGGAACGCTATGACTGGGTCCATCCAGCTTGGGCCGAGGTCAACGCACAAAACTTGCCGAGGTGGTTGGAGCTCTATACTTTGTTTTTCTAGTGTTTCCACCTCAACGGTTCTTTTCTTCCCGGCCTTGATAGCAGAGGCTAGGTTGGCAAGAGCATCAGCATGGGAGTTAGATTCCCTGCCGATCTGTTTGACTTCAGCTTTCTGGAATTGGGAGAGGAGCTGCTTTACGTGTGTCAAGTAGGCTGTCATCCTTTCGTCTCTGGCTTGGTAGTCTCCGCTCAGTTGGCTCGTCACGAGCTGAGAGTCGCTGAAGACCACCAGTTGCCGTGCCCCCAGGATTTATTGCTACTGAGTCCTACGATCAATGCTTCGTACTCGGCTTCGTTATTGGATGCTTTAAAGTCGAGTGTCAAGGCTTGCTCGATGACAAGGCCTTCTGGAGATTGTAGCACAATGCCGGCGCCAGCCCTCTTGGAGGTTGAGGATCCGTTGATGAATACTTTCCATGCTGAACAAGGAACTGCTTCCAAGATCGATCTTGTTCTGTCTCGATAACCTCATCATCCTTATTGCCCCCCCAGTTCGGTATCCAGCTGTGTCGGTGCCGAACTAGGAGCGGTGAATTCTACAATGAAATTTGCCAAAATTTAGGCTTTGATCGTCGTTCTGGGTTGATATTGGATATCGTACTGGCCCAGTTCGACGGCCCATCTTGAATCCTGCCAGAGAAGTCCGCCTTTCTGAAAAGGGACTTAAGCGGATGTTCTGTAACAACCACTATTGTGTACGTCGAGAAGTAATGAAAGAGTTTACGAGAGGCACTGACAAGTGCCAATGCAAGTTTCTCAAGTGGAAGATACCTGGTCTCGGCGTCAAGCAGAATTTTGCTCGTATAGTATATAGGATTCTAGTGCTTGCCTTCTTCTTTGACTAATACCGAGCTCACTGCATGATCCGAGACAGCCAGGTAGAGGAAAAGTACCTCACCTTGTTTCGGTGTAGACAACAAGGGTGGCGAAGACAGGTAGGCTTTGAGTTCTTGCAGAGCTCTGTCGCACTCCGGAGTCCATTGGAACTTTGAGCTTTTCTTCAAAAGCTGGAAGAAGGGGCGACACTTGTCCGAAGCTCGACTTATGAAGCGGTTTAGCGCAGCTGTTATTCCTGTGAGCCTTTGGACTTGTTTCGTCGAGGTCGGACTCTGGATTGCCCGGATCGCGGAGAACTGCTCTAGGTTGGCCTCGATTCCTCTTCGGGTGACCAGACTTCCAAGGAATTTTCTGGAACCGACACCAAATGCACACTTGGAAGCGTTCAGCTTGAGTTGGAACTCTTAAAGAATGGCGAATGTTTGACTCAAGTCCGCCAAATGGTCCTGTGACCTTTTAGACTTGACAACCATGTCGTCAATGTAGACCTCCATTGTTTTTCCGAGCTGAGCCTGAAACATCTTTGCCACCAGCCTCTGGTAAGTTGCCCCTGCATTTTTTAACCCAAATGGCATCACTTTGTAATAGTAGATGCCTCTAGGTGTTATGAATGTGGTCTTCTCTTCGTCAGGCCCGTGCATCAAAATCTGATGGTAACCTCAGTAGGCATCGAGGAAACTCATCCTATCATGTCCAGCAGTGGCGTCGATCATCTGGTCGATCTTCGGGAGCGGGAAGCTGTCTTAGGACAGGCTTTCTTAAGGTCGGTGAAGTCCACGCAGAACCTCCACTTTTCGTTCTTCTTCTTGAACACCACTGTGTTGGCCAACCATTCTGGGTAATGTACATCTCGAATAGCCTTGGCCTTCAAGAGCTTTTCGACTTCCTCAATCACTGCCTCTGTTTGTGGGACCCCCGTTCTGCGAGCTTTTTGCACTACAAGTTTGTGCTTGGGGTCCACGTTCAGCTTGTAGCACATGATCTCGGGGTCGATGCCAGGCATCTCGTATGGCATCCAGGCAAAAACGTCCTTGTTCTATAACAAGAAGTTAAGCAGTTCGGACCTTTCATCTTCGGGGAGCTGACTCCCGAGCAGAAAATATCTCTCAGGGTCGTCGGGATCGATCCTGACTTTGGTCAGATCTTCAACGCTCTTCTGCTCTGCTGATCGACCGACGTCCCCGAGTTCAGCCTCGAGTTCGGCCATATGTAACTGTTGTGGCTCTACTTCGCCAGGCACCACTGCCATCAGGCACTGTTTGGCCATCTGCTAATCTCCCCGTATTGTGATCACCTCAACTCTACCGCTCGCATTCTCCAACAGGAACTTGAGTTTTTGGTGATAGGTGGAGGGCACTGCTTCCATGTTGTGCAGCCAAGTTCGTCCCATTATTGTATTATACGGGGATGGTGCGTCCACCACTAGGAAGTCGGCTGTCATGGAGGCGCCCCCGATTTGGACTTCTAGGGAGACTTTCCCCTTAGGGTACACCGGCTTTGAGCTGAAGCCCATCAGGGGAGTGCGGGCTTCCTGCAAATCTTCCTCTTTAAGACCCAGCTTCTTGAAGCAGTCAAAATAGAGGATCTCAAACGAGCTCCCGGGATCCACAAGAATTCGCTTCACCTTGAAGTTCTTCAACCTTAGGGTGAGGATTAGTGGGTCGTTGTGGGGGAGCTAGACTTCTTCAAGGTCTTCATCCGAGAACCAGATCTTGGGTCTTTCCTTCCGAGCCTTCTTGGACGCAGGTTCCAGCTCGGCCGACATCGCCTATTTGCCATGTGAAGCCCTCCTGGCCTTGGCACGAGCTTGGTTACCCCCTCTAGGAGCGGGGGCTAGGTAAATGACGTTGATAATGCCCTCCAGCTTGTCACTATCCTGATCCTCATCATGTCGGCGCTGATGAACTCGGTTGACCCTTCAGCCTTCCCTGATGTAATCTTTCAATTGTCCGTCCTTGATGAGCTTCTCGAGTTGGGACTTGAGGGCCATGTAGTCACTGGTCCTGTGCCCATTCTGCTTATGGTAGGTACAGAACTTGCCCTGATCCCGGGTGGATGGATCACCTTTCATCGGCTGCAACCATTTGAAGTAGGGCTCCGTCTTGATCTTGCCGAGGAGCTTATAGATGATGTGAGGCCCCAACCCTTGTGGGCCCTCGATTTGCATTTTGAATGCTATTTAATAGAGTATATTAGTTAATTATACTAATTTATGGGTTAGTAAGGATAGTTATGTACTTTCCTAAGTTTTAGTTAGATTAGTCTAGTTATGTTAGTAATAGAATTAATAGGGGTCTTTTGCAATTTCTAGGGTTAGTTAGTGAGTTAAAGGCCCTAGCTAGATATTAGTAATTACTATAGGGGGGTATCCACTAGAGAATCTTCTAAACCTTACTCAAAGACCAAAATGCCCTCTACCCTAATCCTAATCCTATGCAAACTAAAAGGGTATTTCAGTCCATAGCCCAAACCCCCAAATTATAAATACTACACCTTCCCATGCCATACATTAGCTACTGTTCATCTTCCTCATTTCCCTTCTTTCTCTCTCTCTCTCTCTCTAGAAATCTAAGAAGAAAAAGAAGAAGACCCACAATCTTAGCTACAACTTGTATTCCCCTCTCTCTATCTTGATCATCTCTTATCCCTCTTCTAGCCAAGGTAAGAACCCTCTTGTAGTTCAATTTCATTAGAATCTCTCTTTTCTCTCTCTAGATTCTTCTTCCTTATAGAAGTTCTCTGTGGATGTGGGAATAGGAGTAGAGATCTCTTCTAGATCTGAGATTCTGGGCTAGTTTTGTGATTGAGAAGACCATAGGAGCTGGGATTTCTTCTTATATTGGCTTGGTTCTCTCTTCTCTCTCTACAACCTTGCATTTCAATCAAGGCAAGTACAATATACATATTTAGCATAGAATGTATGTTTTCTTTTACATTGATTCTGCAATTTCAATTCAATTAATGTACATGTGTTAGATCTACCCTTGAACTTAGTTTTTTATGGATTTTGGCCATTGATGGATGGGATTTCTCATTTGGAAGATCAATGGCCCGTTTAGTGTTGGGTGGTAAAGCATTGGAGTGCTTTTATGATTTATGTTGATCTTGTGATGTTTCGGCGAGATTGAAGGTGTTTTAATGGAAAAATGGGTTGTAGAAGATGAAATCCAGAAATCTGGAATTTCTGCAGATTACGTGTACTCGGTCGACCGACCTGCAGTCCGATCGACCGAGCACACTAAAAACTAAGAAAAACAAGTCTCAGTTAATTTTCCTACAGAACAGACACCCAGTGTACTCGGTCGACCGAGCCCTGCTCCGGGTCGACCGAGCACACAGGATTTGTAGCGAAAATGCCTGAAAGCTGGGACATCATTTTTCCAGGATTTTGTGCATGCGGTCGACCGCCCAGGCCAGGAGGTCGACCGGACACACAAGGAATCTCTGAGATCAGATCATGTCTTCCAGGTGCTTGACCCAATTTTCCCAGTGTACTCGGTCGACCGACCAGGCCAGGAGGTCGATCGAGCACACTGCACACAGGGTCGACCTGGGAGTCAACATCCTGACAATCCAGTGTACTCGGTTGACCGAGCCCTTTGCCAGGTCGACCGAGGACACTGAATTCAATGATTTTCCATTTTTCACATTTTGAGGTTGTAATCGTTTGTGTGGCCCATTGACCATCCAAATGGACTTCTATTGATGTGCCAAGCCCGAGTCAATGGTGTGGTTCAACCTTGACTCCTGGGGACCACCAAGTAGGGTTTTGGTTATTATTCTATGTTGATTTGACCCTTAAACGCTGTCAATGATGCCCGTAGCTTCTGAAGCACCAAACACAGTCTCCATTGGCATCTGAGACTCCATTTAGGGATCAAATTACCTGAGATGGACCTGGACCTGAATACGGTCCATTACCTAGGTTGAATTATTGTTATTTCCCTATTGATTCTTATACTTGAAGTTCATACTTCACTTATCTTCTTATTGTCACTCTTATGTCCTTACTATAGCTTATAATTGTTAATTAAATAGAATTGGATGACCTGAACCTTGGATATCTTAAAGGTGACCCGATGGTGTGATTGGGAGAACACAGACCCGTGTCTGTGAGTATGGATATGAGTACCCTTAGACTGGAGAGGTGGTTTATATTGGAATTATAACTCATTTTGGAAGAGAATGAGCTATTTATCAGTGGAAATGGACCTGTTACCTCGTTTGGACTGTTTTAGACCAGGCCATGTGTTTGATGGGCCTTGGTATGGATCCAACGAGTGGACTTGGACTTGGATTGTAATCCATGGACTGAATTGATATTTGAACCTCTTAGAGACTTTGTTAGGACCTTGTTCACGCAAGGTAAAGCCTAGACAGACACAGACCCTTAGAGTTCTTCGAGTCGGCATAGACATTTACTCAGTTGATTTAAGCTCAGCCTTTGGACTGATCATCACTGGTAGGAGCTATTTATGAGTGTTGAGTGAGCTATCATGATGAGCTATGTTTTAGACGGATGGTGTGATGCAGAGTCCAGTCTCCCCGAGTGGTGAGTGTGGTGAGATGTTGAGTGTGACTGTTTGTGGGGCTAGTCATTCCCCAGCACTGGTGAGATTCCCCGCCGCGACTATGTTCAGTATGGGAGGGCCGCGGCATAATATCCCGCGGTATCCAGCTCGTGTGAATATGCCATATTGTAATAGACTAGATGCTATATTTGTCCTAATTCTATATGTTTATCTTGCTCAACTACCTAGATCATGTGTTTTGATACTCTTTAATCTGGTAACTGTCTTTACTCTTTTGATACATATGTCTTATGTTACTTGTATACTGTGACTTGCCAGATCTTTAGATCTGACCCATTTTTGGTGCTTAGGTCTTGACCCCGA
Source organism: Cinnamomum chago (assembly GCA_038049695.1). Lineage (NCBI taxonomy): Eukaryota > Viridiplantae > Streptophyta > Magnoliopsida > Laurales > Lauraceae > Cinnamomum > Cinnamomum chago. The sequence goes on from CP142456.1 coordinate 55,443,923, forward strand.
GTACGAGAATGATGCGCTTGCGCTCATAGAGGCACCTGTAGCAGGAGATTACGGTTGGGGACCGGCCGACCAAGAGGTCGAGCCGGAGGTTGGAGAGCCAGTACCTGGGCTATGAGTGTTTATCCTTGTTTGGGTTTTGAGCGATTACTGTAGTGAGCTGGGTAGCAGTCAAATATGTAATTAAATCTTTGTTCTTATTAATTGATACTTTTAAACTGGATTATAGTTTCGCTCATATTTGAGATATCATGATACCTATTGCTCTCATTTCACTTCTTATGCTTCCGAAATTTAACCATTGCTATTATATTGTTCAAAAGTTTAAAATTGGAACTCACTGCGGACCTACGATCTTGGATGTTCTCGAATTTTCCGGGAAGTAGCGCGCCAACTTCGGATATTCTGACGACTTTCTCGGTATCCGGAATTGGGGCGTTACAGATGGGCTCCTTGAAGATTGTGTTTACAGCCCTGTAGGAATCAACGGCCGGCTTGACTGGCTTGAACTTCGACTTCCTGTTGCCCCCAGAGGTGGAGGCCGAGAAGGCTGCCGAGCTTGTTAAGGCTTCTTCTTGTCTGGTTCCCTCTTGGAGAATTTTTTGTCTCCTCTGAAGGGTCGGTCTTCCCGCGAGAGGCGGAAGCTTTCATGAGCTCGGACCTCATCCTCTTCTTGTTCAATGAACCGGTTCACCCTAGCCATCAATGCTTTCATCGTGACTACGGGGGACCGGACTAGGTCTTTGCGGAGATCATTGCCTAGGAGTAAAGCTTGTTGGAAGCACATGATGGCCACGTCATCTTTGGCGTCTTCAATCTGGCTATAGATTGTCCAGAATCTTTTGGTAAACTGAGTAACATTTTCAGTCTGCCTCATCCGGATTGCCATGAGGTTGCCACTTGTCTTTGGGATGACTCGGTGCACCTGAAACTTCTCGACGAAGGAGTTTCGAAGTTGCTGCCAGCTCGAAATCGATTCCTCCGGAAGTGCGCAGAACCATCTGAGGGGCAGGTCGCCTAAACTGGAAGAGAAGACTCTACAGTTCAGGTGACCGACATCGCCCCAGACTGACATCCGCTGGTTGAAGTGTCGAAGATGCGCTACAAGGTCCGATGCTCCGTCATAGAGGACGAATCTCAGGACACTGAATCTCTAAGGGAGAGAGAAGTCTTTTACCTCCTGAGAGAAGGGAGACATGCCCTGGTCCTCGGCGTCGTAGGTGTCTAGTTGGTCTCGGACGAGGCCGACTTCTGCCATGTTGCGCTAGACCGCCTGCTTGATATGGCAGTCAAGCCATTCTCTCAGGTCTCCATCGTTCTCTGGATTCAGTGACTCTGGCTCCTGGCGCGATCTTCTCGAGTCTCCATACAGATGGTTGTTGCTCGAACCTTCTTCGTCACCTCGGTCTCTTCTTTTATTGGTCAGGACTTGCCTCAAGTCCTGATCAGCCGAGGGAGTCGGGTTCCGTCTGGGGGACGGTACCCAGGCTTTCTTCTTCTCTTTGAGCTACCTCTTGAGCTGACGAATCAACTCATCCTGCTCTTGGATGATAAGGTTCTGGGTCCTGATGTCAGCGACGAGGGCGTTGCCGTCATCACCATTGTCTGCCTGATGAGGAGATTTGCCCACTAACACCGTGTAGGGTCCTTCTATACTCAACGCTGCAGATTTTCCACCAGATTTCCCTTTTGGAGGGGGATCTTGGAGTGGCGGAGGTTATGACCCTAGTAACGGAAACACCGGTGGAGGTGGGAACTCTGGCGGTGGCACCGGAGGTGGTAACGTCGAGTCCTTTCAGGTCCTCGACGTACCTTCCCCATTTCTGGTCTTTGGAGGCATGGTTTTTGTGTATTTGGTTTAATCGTTCCCCACAGACCGCGCCAATTGTAAGTGCCTAAATACTACGGACTTGGTTAGATAGATAATAAGCTCTGATGTTACTTGTAAAACTCCTTTGGGAAAGATTAACCATCTGGGACCTGAAAGGGAATGAGGAAGAGAAAGGTCAGAGGCCTGGGCTGCGAGGCCTAGGCTGCTATCAGCCGGAGGCACTCCGAAGCCTAAGAGAGTGCAATCACTAGACAAAGGAAGGGTGAGTAAGAGAGAAGAGAGAATAGAGTAAGGATGTATTTGATAGTATATGATTTGTGGATTTACCTCATGCATATATATAGAGAAAGGTTTCTCCCATGGAGGTTGGTAAAGGCATTGTCTTATTGCCCCACGCCATGCTTCGTTAATGGCGGTAGGTGGAGGTAATGTCCCATCGGATAATGCGTCGAATCCTCGTATTAATGTGGACGTGATCGCCTGATAAGGCTAGCCCCTTATCATAATCCGACGCCCATTTTGTCTTTCAGTACGTTTTGCAACGTAGTCGTAGCGTTATGGGGTACAATTATGACCTTGTACTCATCCTAGTTGGCAGTGCCGAACTGGGTGTGATGCCAAGATGGACACATTCTGGCACTGTTGCCGAGATGCTTGCTGCCAGACCGAGATGAGGCAAGCGGGTACCTTTACCGAAGTTAGCTCAAGTTAGATGCAAGCTAGCACTGTTGCCGAGCTGAAAGTATCATATACTCTTGCCGAGATTGGATACCAAGATCGAGATAAGCCAAATCGGTACTGTTACGGAGATTAGCATAATCATGTTCTTAGAAGAAGGCCCCACACAAGTACCATATAGATTTGTACCCTGGGATGCTGGGAATTACTTCTATTGGACCGGGTATGTGCCACCAGTCCTAGGCTGATCAAATATATTGGTCTCCAATTCATCTCGGTCCATAAGTGAATGATAAATATACTATATTTTTTTTGTTATAATTGTCTATGATTTTTCTGTTATAAGTGGTGCTTGCCGAGGTCAGGTTAAATGGTAACACTTTTTGTTCTCTTTTCGAAAAGCTATTTGGATATTATGAAAGCCATTGTGATGTTTATACAATAAAGAATAAACTAATAATGATCATTTTGTGTTTGTATAAGATGTGTAAGTGTGTGAATTAGTACAAAGAGAATGAAACAGAGTTTGAGATGTTGAAGAAGACGTCATATATCATCATCCAACTTCATCTTCAAGTCTGGTTTGGCCCACATTCTAATAAAACCATATCCATATTAATATTTGAGTTTTCCATTTTCTTTTATAAAAACGAAAACATTGATGATGCCAAAAAGTGTTTTCGGACACCACCGGTCAAGTAATGAGTGATTAATGTGGAAATTAAAGAAGAGAGAGAGAATTTATAGTGGTTCGGTCAATGTGACCTACGTCCACTTCGGAAAGGCAGAGATTGCCGGTGATTTTACTTCTCCGATGTGTAGAGATTACAGGTTAGGAGAATACAAGAAATGTGCAAACATGGATAAATGTTCCCCCCTTAAGTGTCGGTGGGGCTCTTTGACTTATAGTCTTCCACTACCAGATGGGGAGACTCTTCAGTAATGGGTGCTCTATTCTGGCGGAGTCTTTGAACTGCCCTCGACGGACGAGGCAGGTAGGATCTTCTCCACAAGACTTGGTAAAAGCGGGTTAAAGGAACGACGTGGTTGCTTTGACTTCGTCACTTTGTGGATCTGGACTCGGCCTTTAATGGGTGGATTTGGACCTGGGCTTATCACAGACTCGGGTCACTTAGGCCTGGCCCACCATCATGGACTGAATCACTTGGGCATGACCCATCATTTGCCCCCTAATGCCTCGCGCCAAAGGAGACTTTGAGAGTGAGGCATTTTGAATATCCAGGCTTTCTTCATTCTGAGCATTCGTAGCCTTCCCAGACACTGCCCGTCTCTGCCCTTTCTTTTTGAGTTTCATAGGAGAGTTCTTTTGGCTCAGGGTTCTTTCCCTCTTTGAAAACCCTAGGCTATAAATAGGGACTACTTTCCCCATTCTTCTTTGAAATTACTTATCCTTCTTTGGGGTTGTTCATTCTCTCTTTGTTCAAAAAAGAAAGAAGGCAACCACCATGGAGCCTCCGGACCAACAAGAGGTAGAAGATGGTGTCTGCGCTGGTGGCGGAGGGTTGCAGGGAGGACGGTCGCCGTGTGTTGCGGGCGACGGACGGGGCGCCGCCCAGGGCACCCCTACTGCTGCAGGTGCTGGACGGGGCGCCGCCCTGGGCGGCCCTGCGGATGCGGGCGACAGACGGGGCGTCGACCTAGGCGCCCCTGGCGCTGCTGCGACGGGCGGCGCTGCTACGGCGAGCGGACGAGGAGCGGGCACCGCCCTGGGCTCTGCTGCGACAGGCGGCGCTGCTGCAGCAGGCGGACGAGGAACGGGCGTCGTCCTGGGCGCTGCTTTGATTGGCGAAAGGGGCTGGGGCGTCCCCTTGGGTGCCCAGCCTGCCGCTGCTGTGGAACAAAGGGGAAGGGGCGCCATCCTGGGCGCCCCTGCTGTTGGCGCTGGAGATGGAAGAGGCAGGGGTGCCACCCTGGGCGCCCTTGCTGGTGTTGGTGACAGCGGCGAAAGTGGCAGGCGCGACCCAGGCGAGCGAGATTTACGTCCTCGCCCGAAAAAGTACCGAAGCAAAGTTGTTACTGACGACGACGGATCCAAAGTGAATACTCTTTTTAGCTTGCTCACTGCTGATAGTGATATTTTGAGGATCACTGTCGTTTATCGTATTCCCCCTACTATGTTATGCCGCCGAGCTGGATTGGATGAGCCCGTTTGCGACGACTCGTCTGGTGATATTGCCATTTACGAAGAGATGCTCGAAGCCGGGCTGAGATTCCCCATACCCTCCTCCATTTGCCCCATCCTTCATTACTTCTCATTGACCCCGGGGCAGCTAGCACCCAATGGCTAGAGAGTTCTGTTCGGCTTTCTTGCATTATGGAGGAGGGTTCATCACGCTTCTTGTCGCGACCCCGGACCGGGAATCCCAATCCGGGATCGGGACCATTAGTGTGTGATGATTATTCAAGAGGATTATCTACATCCTCAAAATACAACCTACTTAATTTCCCACAGGTGTCCGCGGTGAGGATATCACAACCTTGCATGAAAATTTCTTTTGAGTGCGGAAGCGTGTAGCAAATCAAATAGTCAGACTATCTCCAGTCATGCAAGCATTAATATCAAATGTCAAAACTGTATCAGAAAGAGCAATGATCTATAGCATGTTTCCCAAAGGTTGTTAAAGTTAGACAAAATATCATTTAGTTACATTCCCCAAAATTAGAGGCCAACAAAGGCCAATATTACAAAATAATAACCCAAAGAATAGTTAACAAGTCCTCCCCAAAATGTTACGCCTCTTGGCAACCCGATGTCTACATGACATCGTCAGCACGCCACTCAACTAGAGGCTGCAGCTCACCTACCGCCTCCTCCGGCTCCTCCTCAAGGAAACCGGCAACGGGACCTGAGTACCAAAGCAAAGGATCAGACACGACGGTCTGGCAAGAGAATGACAAGATACAACAACAATAATATAGAGGAAATCTCTTGAAAAGCATATAAATCTGTTTAAGCAAGAACTCTCATAAAGCAGGTAAATCATTTGCTATAAAACAAGTAAACAAGATAAAACATATGAGGTAACCAAGGAATCGGGAATAACAAGGTGGCAATCACATAAAGCTAAGTCCTCTGTCACTAAAGTGACAACAGTATCACGGGACGTTGATCTCAGTCACACAAGGTGAGGAGAAACAACGTATACATATATACAATATAACTATACGGGAACGGGACCACGGTAGCGAACCGGGTATCGGGACGGGGCCACGGTGGTAAACCGGGCATCGGGATCCAAACTGCAGCTGGCGGGACGAGAGAAGGATTTCCAAGTCAGTGGATCAGACCGACAAGGTATCCAAGCTTAGTGATGCCGACACATAGGATAAAACTCATCGAGGCATATCAAGTATTCAAGTACAGTAAATAAACGGTAAAACGGGGGTGCTCAAGGGCACACTGACTTTCCATATCGGGCAATACATTTCGGGGCAATTCACTGTTACTATTGTAGCTCCAAAGCTTTCGAGAAAACAAGTCATGCGATGAAATTCCTGGGAATGAGGTGAAACAATACACTATAATGAAATTCGGGTAAAATATCAATTTAGAAATCCAATTAAGTGAATAGGGGTCCCGTATGTCTTTTATAGCCCTTACTTGGTACTCTTTGAGTTTTGAGACATTCCGGGCTCCTTATGCACTCCTACGATTTTTCCAAAATTTCGAATGACATATTTGTGATATGGTTTCTTTCTCGGATGGCATCAAGCAATGCCTAGTGAATCCCCTTCGATTGACAAAGCTCAACGCTCGAAGAGTTCGTTCGAGCGGGGAGCTTTTCGAAATCTGGAGAATTTCGGTTACCTTGCGGTTAGCTGGCGGTTAGCCGCCGATGCATTCGGCGGTTAGCCGCTGGGTAACCGTGGAGCTGACCGAATTTCAGGTGAGAATTCTGATGCTCTCGGGAAAAGGAACCGTGATTGTGCGGTTGGCTGGCGGTTAGCCGCTGATGGGTTCGGCGGTTAGCCGCTGGCTAACCGTGAGGCTGACCGCGTTTTCAGGTGGAAAATGATGCTCTCTGGAAAAGTCACCGCGGTGCGCGGTTAGCTGGCGGTTAGCCGCCGATGCATTCGACGGTTAGCCGCTGGATAACCGTGAGCTGACCGCCAGTTACGAAAATGCTCACTGAGTTCAGTTTTGAGTCATTTTCCTCCTCAAAACCATCTTCCTCACATCCACAAGGTCCTTAAATTAACAATGAGCTAGTAGCTCCTCCAAGGCATCCCTTTATACTTATCCCAATCCCCAAATGGTCCTCTCTATCACCTCTTCCATGCCAAATCCAATGCAAGAATAGGAAGGAAAACAAACCATTCCACAAACATTCATCTAAGCTATCACAAGGACAATAAATGCTTTACCAACATGCTTATAAAACAATGAATGAGGCTATTAAGATATCTTATGAGCATTTATTCCAAAACAAAACACATTAATGATAATATGGAAAATCCATAAATACTAAGCCAAACCATTTCAACTTAAAAACATTCAAGCATTCACTTGCCTCAAGTCCAAGCTAGCAATAAACAAGCCTCTACTCACTTCTCAAGATCACTTCCAAGCTACAATCAAAAATCCCCAAAAACAACCCTAAAATGGGTCAAACCATGATATGACAATGAAACCTTTCAAAAATGCAAATGTAGCTTCCCTAAGGCTAGAAGATTAACAATCTAGAAGATGAGAGGGATCACTTACTTGGATGACCTCCAAATGAGAAGAACTAGTTCAAAGAAGGTCTCAAGATGGGGAGATTGCTCCAAGAATAGTATCAAGGTGAAGCTTGCAAGGAGAGGAAGAAGATGATGAGTTCCCTTTTGAGTTTAGTGCAAGATTGGTGAGGATTTGAGATGAAGAAGCAAGAAGAAGGTGAGAAACCAAGAAAACCCTAGACTCCAATGGTTGTGCTGGAAAATGAAAGATGAAGTGAATGGAATGGCTTCCCTTGTTAGCTAAAGAGTTGGGTTGGATTGGGTCCCACAACTAATGAAACTAAATGGGCTGATATCATCTCTCTCGGGTCCTCGGATGAATTCGACGAAGGAGGAAGAAATGTTCGTCGAAATATCTACTTTCCGAAAAGTGTAAGTTTCGCGGGTTTCGAGAATATCAAGTTTTTGGTACAGATTTTGTGTGCAATGACTGTTTTGCCCTCCGGGCTATGAAATCGGGTTTTGGGGCCTCAAATGGACACGGGATCAACATGAAAGTTGTAAGAATCCACAAGATGAATGTAACGGGCCAAAAACACAATTCACAACCAATCGGGAAAATCTCGCAAGAAAACGCAAAGCCGAAAAGGGAAACCCCCAAAGGGCCCCACAAGCTACCAATCACTCTAAAAAGCCCAAAACTAGAAACAAGGTTATTCCAAACCCAACTAGATCAAGAACACTAATCAAGCTTAGCACTAACACGCAACTTAATTAGCACTAATCGGGTTCACTCGGGTCGGGGTCTTACACTTCTCCTGTGGAGTTCCATGCTGTCTACAGCCTGATTGAGTCTCCGGCCCCTAACAGGGGATGGTACTATCTTACCCCTAGGGGTGGCAAGCTGCTCACGGGTTTGCGTTCCAATTGCCATAGTTGGAAATCCCGTTTCTTCTTTATTGGTGGAGAATGGGCCTCCGAGATAGACCGGGCTTTGGTGCCCGTACGATGGGTTGAGGCAAAAAGATTTGGTACTTCATTGATTGCTCCTTCCTTGTTATACACATGCTCATTCATTCTCTTTTTTTTTTTAAGAGCCCCCAGTACTCTCTTCGGATCAGGAGCGGAAACTGCAAGTTGTGAGGGCGCATCCTGACAAAGATTTGGGCGTCCTTCTCCCTAAAGAGAGTTGTAGGACTAGTGGACCCCCTCCGGATCCTTCTAACATTGGTAAGACTGGTGGACCCTCTCCGGGGACTTCTTCCAAAAGAAAAGGTACATCCCTTTTTTTTTACCTGATATTCCATACCTAAGTAATACTTTTGCTTCTGCAGCAGTAGACAGAGAGGTGATTGGGGCTCGCCTTTCGAGTAGGAGTGCCCCTCCTTCCAAGGCGGCAAGGGTAGACAACACTTCAAGAGGGAACTCTCCACCAGTAACTTTCAAGGCGAGCTCTCTCGTATCCACCCCTTCAGCGGGGGCACGGCCGTTTTCCCATCGGGCGGCCTCTCCCGCAGTGTCTCCCCAGCCAGCGACCTCCTCCGCCACGATTGCTACTCCGGAGTCTTCTTCTCTGGCTATACCATCTGCCCCTCGTTCTTGTCCTTCACACTCGGGGGCTTCTGCAGGGGCACCAACTTGGGCTGGTCCCATGCTGGGCAATCCGCTGGTGATTCGGGAAAAGCTTGGGAGATTTGTGTTTCCTCCTGAGGTTACGCAGATTAATGCTTTGGGCACCGAGGGGGTTATTGACACATTCCTAGAGGGTCTGGCTCAGGTAAAGGCTTACTGTTCCCTTTTCTCCAGACTTTCATTTTTTATATATGTGTACTCTCATTTTCTTTGTCTCTTATTGTTTCAGGCTTCTACCGCGTTCGTCTGCTTGTTATCAAGGGCCCGACATAACAGTCAGCTGAAACAGGACAATGAGAGTATGCAAAAAGAGCTCTCCGTTGCTCAAGGGAATATTGCTGCTCTTGAAGCTGCTAGAGGAGCTTCTGAGGCTGATCTTATAGCGGCCCGCGAGAGGGTGACCAGGCTTGAGACTGAGCTCTCAGCAGCCCGCGAGAGGGAGACCAAGGCAGAGGCTGAGCTAGTGAAGGCCCGTGAGAGGGCTTCGCTCAGTGAGGCTGAGCTAGTGAAGGCCCGCGAGAGGGCTGAGCTAGTGAAGGCCCGCGAGAGGGCTTCACTCAGTGAGGCTGAGCTTGCACAAACCCGCGAGAAGGCGTTGCTCAGAGAGATTGTTGTGGAGGCAAAGATGAAGGTGGCACATGATAGAGCTTCTCAGGCTGAGAAGGAATTAGCGAATGGTCTCGCTGATGCCTTTATTGATGGCTACGAGGAGCTCCGAGGGAAGATCTCTATTGCTTTTCCCGATATTGATTTCTCAGGCTTCGTGCCGACTGAGGCACATGATGATAGCAGTGGCAGCTCAGACGAGGATGATGATGATGATGCTGGGGATGATGCCGAGGGTGATGACGAGGATGAAGAGGACAGCTCTGAGAGTAATTAAGGGGCAGGGGGCTTTTGCTATACTCTTTTATTTTTTTTATTTTTTTAGAAAGGCAACTTATTGAAAATAGAAAAAATCAACTTAAACCCCACACCCTCACTACTCTGACTACTCTGGCTCCCTTAGAATGTCACTGATAGTACCTCTTCAAATGTTCCGTGTTCCATGGATGGAGTAAGACCTTTCCTTCAGAATTTCGGATTTTGTAGGTGCCTAGCCTTACTACTTCTATTATGAGGTACGGCCCTTCCCAGTTTGGGCCCAGCTTTCCTTCGCGAGAGTCCTTTATGGCGAGGATCACCTTTTTGAGGACTAGGTCTCCCGGTTGAAAGGAACGAGGCTTCACCCTCGAGTTGTAGTACCTTGCCATGCGCCGTTTGTACTCCGCGTTACGGACCATAGCCATCTCCCTTGCCTCCTCTATCAAATCGAGGTTGATGCGGAGTCCTTCCTCGTTGGTGACGGGGTCATGGAGATGGACCCTTGAAGAGTGTACACCTATCTCGATAGGGATGACTGCCTCAGTCCCAAAAGCGAGAGAGAAAGGGATTTCCCCAGTGGGAGTTCTCGGCGTGGTTCGATAGGCCCATAACACTCATGGGAGCTCGTCAACCCAAAGACCCTTCGCTCTTTCGAGCCTTGTCTTTAGGTTGCGAAGGACCGCTCTTACCATGACTTCTGCCTGCCCATTTGCTTGTGGGTGTGCCGGACTGGAATGAGACTGCTTTACATGGAGGTCGGAGCAGAAGGTGTTGAAGAGTTTGTTATCAAACTGCTTGGCATTGTCACTAACAATGGCGTGAGGTATCCCAAAGCGACAGACTAGGTTTTTCCAGACGAAGTCTTTTACCTTTGAGTCTGTTAGTTTTGCTAAGGGTTCTGCCTCCGCCCATTTTGTGAAGTAGTCAATGGCGATGACTACAAACTTGCATTGTCCTCTGCTCAACGGAAGGGGGCCCTAGATATCAATGCCCCATTTGGAGAAAGGCCACGGGCTCAAAATTGAAGTCAGCTCCTCCGATGGCTGCCTTGGCACAGTGGCGAAGCGTTGACACTTGTCGCATTTTTTGGAAAATTCTTTGGTGTCCTTCATCATGGTAGGCCAAAAGAATCCTTGCCTTAGTGCTTTGTGGGCAAGGGAGCGTCCTCCAGAGTGGTTCCCGCAGATTCCTTCGTGAATTTCATGGAGGGCGTAGTCAGCTTCCTCAGGTGAAAGGCAGCGCAGCAGAGGTAAATAGTAACCTTTCTTGTAGAGTGTGTCTTGCAGGAGAGTGAACTTTGAAGACCTCATCCTAAGTTTTTTCGCCTCGAGGGGATCATCTGGCTCTGTACCTTTTTGGAGGTACGCCCTTATGGGGGTCATCCAGTTTGACTCATCCGTTGTACAGTTGATGTTTGTAGTATTTACATCTAACTTACTCGGCTCCAACTGGTGCCCAATGAATGTTGGTTCGGCAGATGAGGCCTCCAACGATGAGGCGAGCCTGGCGAGTGTATCTACTGCCATGTTTTCCCCTCTAGGGATGTGACAGATCTGGAAGCATTGGAAACGCGGGATCAATCTTTTCACCATGCCAAGGTACTCCTGCATTCTTTCCTCTTTTGCTTCGAACTCCCCATTTACTTGATTGACCACCAGTTTTGAATCAGTGTAAGCAACAAGGGACAAGGCGTCCATCTCTATCGCCAATCTCAGACCAAAGAGCAGGGCCTCATATTCTGATTCATTGTAAGAGGCAATTAAGTGGAGTTTTACTGCGTACTTAATGGGTGTACCATCAGGGCTGATTAGGATGAAGCCAGCTCCACTTCCTTCACTGGTTGCCGAGCCATCAACATACAGTCTCCAAAGCGGCTGTGGCGAGAGAATCTGATCGCCTGGATGAAGTTGGACACGCAGGGGGTCTTTGGCGTTTGGTGAAGAGGTCCCCTGGGCGCCCGAAAGAGCTTGGGCACCCAGGGGGCTTTAGGAGCCTGAGGAGGAGGCCCCCTGGGCGCCCAGAAGAGGTTGGGCGCCCAGAGAGCTTTGGGCGCCGAGGCCTGAGGGGGAAGCCACCTGGGCGCCAGGAACAGATTGGGCTCCTAGGGGGTCTTGTGCGTCCGGGGCCTCGGCGTGTGGAAGAGGCTGAGAGCCCTGGGTGCCCCTTTGGATGTCTTTGGTAGGTGGCAGATCAACTTGTGCGCCGGGGTCGACAGAGTATGTAAATTCAGCTACAAAGTCGGTCAAGGCTTGTGCTTTGATGGCCGCCCTTGGCTGGTACTGGACACCGAACTCGCCTAGTTCTACTGCCCACTTGACGAGTCTCCCGGATACATCCGGCTTTCCTAGTATTCTCTTCAGAGGCTGATCGGTAACTACAACAATTGTATGGCTCTGAAAATAATGTCGTAGGTGCGTTGCCGTCGAGATGAGGGCGAGCGCCAGTTTTTCCAACTCCGAGTATCTGGGCTCTGCCCCTCGGTATGCTCTGCTTACATAATAGATGGGCTTTGCACTCCATCATGATTTCTGATGAGGACAGAACTGACTGCTGAGGGGGAGGCAGAGAGATACAAATATAACACGTCGCCGGGTGCAGCATGTGAGAGAAGAGGGGGAGCGGCCAACTAGGCTTTAAGCTTCTGGAATGCCTCCTCAGCCTCAAGTCCCCATTTGAAAGTTTTCCTAAGGATTTTGAAGAAAAGCAAGCACTTGTCTGCAGACTTGGAAACAAATCTGTTAAGTGCTGCAACCCTTCCATTGAGGCGCTGCAGCTCCTTGGTGGAAGTGGGCGACCTCATGTCCAGTATAGCTTTGATTTTATCGGGCTTCGCCTCTATTCCCCTTTGGTTGACCATGAAGCCCAAGAATCTTCCCGACCCCACGCCGAAGGCGCACTTCTCAGGATTCAACTTCATGCGATAGAGCCTGAGAATATTGAAAGTTTCTTGGAGATGGTCGATGTGATCTGCAGCGGCGAGCCTCTTCACCAACATGTCATCCACATAAACCTCCATGGTCCGCCCAATCTGTGAGTGAAACATTTTGTTCACTAGGCGTTGGTAGGTTGCACCTGCATTTTTCAACCTGAAAGGCATGACCCTGTAGCAATAGGTCCCCTTCGGGGTGATGAACGACGTCTTCTCTTGATCTGGGGGATGCATGCTGATCTGGTTGTATCCAGAATAAGCATCCAGGAAGGAGAGCAGTTCATGTCCTGCTGTGGCGTCGATGAGGAGATCAATCCTTGGCAACGGGTAGCAGTCCTTTGGACATGCCTTGTTAAGGTCGGTGAAGTCGACGCATAGGCGCCACTTCCCATTCGCCTTCGTTACCATCACGACATTTTAGAGCCATTCAGGGTATGCTACTTCCCTGATAGCCCCATTCTCTATTAGCTTCCCGACCTCCTTGTCCATTGCTTGGGCCCTTTCAGTGGAGGCGCCCCTTAGCTTTTGTCGGATAGGCTTGTGGCGAGGGTCGACATTGAGGCGGTGAGTGGCGACTTCGGGATCAATCCCTTCGAGATCCGCATGTGACCGTGTGAAGGGGTGAGTGCTTCAACTGGTTCTCCCCTCTCTGAAGTAGCCTCGTCTCTCGGGTCCAAGATTCCTACTTGCAATGCCTCCTGCGTTTTCTTGGCTTTCATTGAGGAGACGTAGCATTCTCTTGCTGCTACCTGGTCCCCCCTTACCTCCCCGATTCCATTCGGGGTTGGAAAGTGGAGGATGAGATGGTAGGTGGAGAGGATGGCTCTTAATGCATTAAGAGTAGGCCGTCCCAATATGATGTTATAGGCTGAGGGGCAGTCTATCACTAGGAAGTTGACCATTGTAGTGGAACTTCGGGGTGCTGCCCCGGCTGTGACTAGCAGTGTGATTGCCCCTAAGGGATACACTTTCTCCCCTGAAAAGCTGATGAGGGGTGATTTGACAGGCTGCAACCTCTCCCGACCCAGCTTCAGCTTGTCATAAGCTTCTGCAAATAGGATATCTGTAGACCTACCACTGTCTACCAAGATTCTGTGTACCTGAAAATTGGCAATGGTCATTGTGAGCACCAGAGGGTCATCCTGGGGGTCCTGGATCCCTTCTAAATCCTTATCTGAAAAGGATATGACTTCGTTAGTGCCAAGCCTAGGCGCCTTGGACGGGCGTGCCTCATCAGGATGCCTTGCCTTTTTGGCATGGGCCTCATTGCCGAGAGCGATTCTACCAGTCCTCCCGAGATGGTTCGGATTTCCCCGATCGGTTGCTGGTCCTCCAGATTGCGAGGTGGTGGTGGTGGTAGTGCTTGCCCCCTACCAGCAACATACTGGCGCAAGTGGTCACGCTGAATGAGATCCTCAATCTGCCGCTTAAGGTCATAACAGTCATCAGTGTCATCGCCATGGTCGCAATGGAAGCGACAGTACTTGGTCAGGTTCCGGCGGTTTGGAGGAGATTTCATCTTCCCATGCCATTTTATGGCAGGGTCATCTTGCATCTGGAACAAGATGTGCTCAACAGTGCCATTGAGAGGAGTGAACACTTGTTTGTCTCTCTGCGGGGCAGGACCGAGTCGGTCCCTGATAGGTACCCTCTCAGTCCTACTCCGCTTGTTGCTTGATTCCTTCTTTTCGTCTCTGTCCTGCTCCTTCCCCTTGTCCCCTGGTCTGGAGGACTCTCCTCGTCTGGCCCTCGTGATGTCTTCAGCATTCATGTACTTCTGGGCTTTTGCCAGCAGTTCCGGAAAGCTCTTTGGCGGGCGCTTCATCACTGAAAAGAGGAAGCTCGACGAGCGAAGGCCTCCCAGGAAGGCTGTCATGCAGACCTTGTCGTCGAGCTCTTCAACCTAAAGTACCTCCTCGTTAAAACGAGTGAAGTAGCTTCTGAGGCTCTCGTGTTTATCCTGCTTTATGCTGAGCAGGTGTGTGGCAGGCTTCTGGTGGCGGTGCCCACCGATAAAGTGTGAGACAAAAGATTTGCTCAACTCTCCAAAGGTGACTATGGATTCTTGGGGGAGATTGGCAAACCACTGCCGAGCGGAACCCTTTAATGTAGTTGGGAACGCCTGCACATTATTTCGTCAGGGATATTATGCAGCTGCATTTTGGTTTTGTAAGTCTCCAGGTGGTCCAATGGATCCTTCGTTCCATCAAAGGTCTCCACCGATGGCATTTTAAACTTCCGAGGGAGTGGGTAGTTCACCACGTCAGGCTTGAATGGTGTATCCGTTCGCCCGACCAGATAATCTACCGTCTTCGGTGCCTGCGCCCTTATGGCGTTGAAGACATCGCCCAGTTGATTCTGCATTTCTTTGATCTTTTCCTCCCAGCAATTGTTAGGTTCCCTGGACGGACCAGGGAAATAACTTTCATCTTCCATGCTGTGATTTTCACTCCCCCACTCCTGGAAATGACGATCCTCATAGTTAGAAGCAGAGGGAGGAGGTGGAAGTCCAACGCGATTAGCCCCTCCTGGGGCTCCTCCAAATGGGGCTCCACCCGGGGGTGGAGGCACCTTGTGATGGGCGCGGCCTTGAGGGTCGACCAGGAGTACTCCATGTGGGGCAACCTAGGGAATTCCAGCGGAGGCGCCCTGGGCGCCATGGGGATGGGCGCCCAGGTGTACTCCTCAGCCCCGGGCGCCATGGGGATGGGAGCCCAGGTGAGGATGAGGACGGGCGCCATGGTTTGCTCCTCGGCCCTGGGCACCATGGGGATGGGCGCCCAGGTGAGGTGCTCCCCTGCGTGGAGCAGTCGGATGCTCCGGGCGCGGTACTTCCTGCAGTACTGTACCAAATTGTGCTCCTCCTTACCCTGCGAGCATGAGTTGTAGTATCTACTGGTTTTGGGTCACCAGCTGCTGCATGGTTTCCAGCATTTGTTGAGGAGAGGGAGCAAGAGTATTCAGTGTAGGATTAGTCGGTATAGGATTACCCTCGCCCTCCCACGAGGGGTTGCCATCTTGTCGTCTCGTTGATCTTATGGTGATCACCATAATTTCGAAAAAGGAAATTTTGAGTTCCCACAGACGGCGCCAAACTGATGATGCCAAAAAGTGTTTTCAGACACCACCGGTCAAGTAATGAGTGATTAATGTGGAAATTAAAGAAGAGAGAGAGAATTTATAGTGGTTCGGTCAATGTGACCTACGTCCACTTCAGAAAGGCAGAGATTGCCGGTGATTTTACTTCTCCAATGTGTAGAGATTACAGGTTAGGAGAATACAAGAAATGTGCAAACATGGATAAATGTTCTCCCCTTAAGTGCTGGTGGGGCTCTTTGATTTATAGTCTTCCCCTAACAGATGGGGACGACTCTTCAGCAACTGGTGCTCTATTCTGGCGGAGTCTTCAAACTGCCCTCGACGAACGAGGCAGGTAGGATCTTCTCCGCAGGACTTGGTAAAAGCGGGTTAAAGGAACGACGTGGTTGCTTTGACTTCGTCACTTTGTGGATCTGGACCCGGCCTTTAATGGGTGGATTTGGACCTGGGCTTATCACAGACTCGGGTCACTTTGGCGTGACCCACCATCATGGACTGAATCACTTGGGCCTGACCCATCAAACATGATTAAACATAATTATTATAATGATTGTTTTCAATTTTCTACCTACATCCCAATCAATAAGGTCCACTGATTTAAAGAGGGAGGTCAATTTCTAACATGACTCAAGCCTAACTATGAGACTATATATGGGTTGGGCTGGTTGAGTCTGATTTTCTTGTATCACCCGCCAACTACCCAGCCCAACCTGTGCACTATGACCCACTGATTTTAATTTGTTAATTAGGGGCTTGGGTTGAAGTTTTTTCTCTGATCAATAGATCTTATGGATTCTCGTGAAACACATCAATAGTGTTTGTGAACCAAGGCAGGCCAAGCACACATTCGCTAGATTTGGACTTACTTTTAGGTTCATGGGTTGTACCTAGGACTACTCTAGCCTAAATATGCTTACAATCCTAGCCCATAAAATATAAACCATAATTGGGTTTACATATTTCCCAATGAGCCTGGATCTCTTCTAGACCTGTAGGTTGGGTCTAGACCTAAAAATTAGACCAACTAAATGGGAGGTTCCATCTATTAAAAATCTAAACTGTTTAAAATAAATATTGTTCACCATATGTGGGGGCCCTAAACAAATTTTTCTCTAATAGGATATAGCTCTCCACTATCGGATTGATCAAGTATGGGAAACATGCACTTTCTTTTCACATGATTTATATGTGATTATTCTTATGGTGGGGCCAACATATAATAAGTGTGATTTGGCAAGACTTATAAAAGTGAGGATATTTATTTCAAACATCTTAGATTTTTTAATAGCCGGGCTCTGTTGTGGAGGATCACAAACCTTAAGACGATCAGACTTTCTAGTTTCGGTTTTACGATAGACGATTGGGCTCTGCTGCCCAATAGTGAGAAAGGGTTTACCGATCAATAATATAGACAAGTGTAATTAAGTTTTCTAGTTCCCATTCTAATATGTTGTTGCTTATAACTGACATTATTGTCATAAGCATGATGTAATTTGTATGTTTACTTTGGGGGGCCATCTCTAAAATTAAGCTCAAAGCCTCCTCATAGGTGTGAATCTCAATACAAGACATGTTCAGCTGGATATCATCTCTCAGTCCCTCGACGAACCACCGGATCCTCTCCGACTCATGCGTGACTAGAGCCTCTGCGAAGCGAGAAAGCTAGGTGAAGCGGACCTCGTACTGGTAGACAATCATACTGCCCTGCACCAGTGCCTGGAACTCCCGCAGCTTGCGGTCTCTGACATGCGATGGGATGAACTTCCGGAGGAAGTCAGCTCTGAAGGTTGTCCAAGCAATCTCATCCCCGATTACCTCGTATTGACGCTGAATAGTCCTCCACCAATCCTCAGCGACACCTCTGAACATATAGGCAGCTAGCTGCACCCTCTGCTGGCCGGTGCACTCGAAGACTCTAAAAATCTTCTCCATCCGCATAATCCAGTCGTCAGCCACTAACAGATCAACTGCGCCGGTGAACTCTGGTGGTCCCCTCTTGAGGAACCTCTCGAAGATAACGTTCGGGTCTGCATCCCAAACAGGTGCCGCCGCGAAACCCGGCTGAGCCACCCTATCCATGACATCCAGGACTTGTGATTGGAACTACGCAAAGTCCTCAACCTGCTGCTGCTGCGCTGCAACCTGGGCCTCCTGAGAAACAAGAAAGGCCTGAAGAAGTCTCTCGAAACGGTGCTCAAAGTCGGGCTGGCCACCGACTGCGGGTGTCGTAGGTGGTGGTGTATTTCCTCCAGGCATCTGTCAAGAGAATGGAGATGGGTGAGGTTAAGTCCTACACTTAGGTCTACACTGATTCTACCCAATCCATCGTCCTTACACACATCCCCACACTGGAATCCTCACTACGTCCTAAAGTTTCTAGTGCGTTTTAATTCCTAGAGACTAGCTTGGCTCTGATACCATAAAATTGTAACGCCCCAATTCCGGATACCGAGAAAGTCGTCAGAATATCCAAAGTTGGCGCACTACTTCCCTGAAAATCCGAGAACTTCCAAGATCGAAGGTCCGCAGTGAGGTCCAATTTAAAACTTTTGAACAAGATAATAACAACGGTTAAATTGCGGAAGCATAAGAAGTAAAACGGAAGCAATGGGTATCATAATATATCAAGTAAGAGCAGAACTGTAGTATAGTTTAAGAGTATCAATTGTTAAGGACAACAAAAGTTAAATACATATTTAACAGCTACCCGGCTCACTACAAAATTCGCTCCAAAAACCCAAATAAAGTTAAACTCTCAAAGCCCTGGCCCTGGCTCTCCACCCTCCGGCTCGACATCGTGGTCGGCCAGTACCCAAACGTAATCTCCGGCTACGGGTGCCTCTACGAGCGCAAGTGCATCGTCCGCGTACTCGGTGTCAAGACTAAGCACCAAAATGGGTCAGATCTAAAGATCTGGAAAGTCACAATATACAAGTAAAATAGGACATATATATCAAAAGAGTAGAGACAGTTACACAGTTAAAGAATATCAAGATACATGATCTAGGCAGTTGAGCAAGATAAACATATAGAATCAAGACAATATGCAACATCTAGTCTAATACAATATGGCACATTCACATGAGCTGGATACCGTGGGATTTTATGCCGCGGCCCTCCCATACTAAACACAGTCGCGGCGGGGAATCTCACCAGTGCTGGGGATAACTAACCCCGCAAATCACTTAACAATCTTACCACACTCATCACTCAGGGAGACTGGATTCAGTATCACACCGTCCGTCTAAAACATAGCTCATCATGATAGCTCACTCAACACTCATAAATAGCTCCTACCAGTGATGATCAGTCCAAAGGCTGAGCTTAAATCAACTGAGTGAATGCCTATGCCGACTCGAGGAAACTCTAGAGGTCTGTGTCTGTCTAGGCTTTGCCATGCGTGAACAAGGTCCTAACAATGTCTCTAAGAGGTTCCAATATCATATCAGTCCATGGATTACAATCCAAGTCCAAGCCCACTCGTTGGATCCATACCAAGGCCCATCAAACACATGGCCTGGTCTAAAACAGTCCAAACGAGGTAACAAATCTATTTCCAATGATAAATAGTCCATTCTCATCCAAATGAGTTATAAGTCTAATACAATACACCTCTCCAATTCTAAGGGTATAACACATTCATTCTTAGGCCATAAAAGGGCCCGCCTAGCCACAAACACGGGTTTGTGTTCTCCCAATCACACCATCGGATCACCTCTAAGATATCCTAGGTTCAGGTCATTCATTTCCATTTAATTAACAGTTCTAAGCTATAGTAAAGACATAGAGACAGAAATAAAATAAGTGAAGTATGAACTCCAAGTATAAGAATCAATAGGGAAATATCAATAGTCCAACCTAGGTAATGGACCACATTCAGGTCCAGGTCCATCTCAGGTAATTTGATCTCTAAATGAAGTCTCAGATGCCAATGAATACTGTGTTTGGTGCTCCAGAAGTTACGGGCATCGTTGACAACGTTTAGGTATCGAATCATCGTAGAATCAATAACCAAAATCCTACTTAGTGGTCCCCACGAGTCAAGGTTAAGCCACACCGTTGACTCAGGCTTGGCACATCAATAGATGTCCATTTGGATGGTCAATGGGCCCCACAAATGATCACAACTTCAGAATACTGAAAACTGGAAAATCATTGAATTCAGTGTGCTCGGTCGACCTGGCTCAAGGCTCGGTCGACCAAGTACACTAGGGGTTGACCCCCAGGTTGACCCTGGTGCAGTGTGCTCGGTCGACCTCCTGGCCTGGTCGGTCGACCGAGTGCACTGGGAAAAGTGGGTCAAGCACCTGGCAAGCATGATCCATTCTCAGGGAATTTCCTGTGTCTGGTCTACCTCCTGGCCTGGGCGGTCGACCGCATACACAGAGAACCTGGAAAAGTGATGTCCCATCTCTCAGGCATTTCCACTTCAAATCATGTGGGCTCGGTCGACCTGGAGCAAGGCTCGATCGACCGCGTACACAGGATTTTCTGGGTCTGAGGGAAAATCCAACTCCCAGCGGATTTCTGCAAAAACCTGTGTGCGCGGTCGACCTGGAGCAGGGCTCGGTCGACCGCGCACACTGAATGGTCAGTTGTGCAGGAAATATAACTGGGACCTGGTTTTTCCCAGTTTCTAGTGTGCTCGGTGGACCGGACTGCAGGTCGGTCGACCGGGCACACGCAAACTTACAGAAAACCAAATTTCTGGGTTTCATCTCCTTCAACCCATTTTTCCATTAAA
Organism: Cinnamomum chago; assembly: GCA_038049695.1. Taxonomy (NCBI): domain Eukaryota; kingdom Viridiplantae; phylum Streptophyta; class Magnoliopsida; order Laurales; family Lauraceae; genus Cinnamomum; species Cinnamomum chago. The sequence continues at coordinate 55,464,377 of CP142456.1, forward strand.
CCTCCTCCATTCTCGCCCAATCATCACCAAATCAATAGAAAACACAAAAACACTTCAATGCACTACCATCCAACACCAAACGGGCCATTGATCTTCCAAATGGGAGAATCACATCCATCAATGCCCAAATTCCATCTATACTAAGCTCAAGGGTAGATCTACAAATATACATTAACTTAATGGAAATGGCAGAATCAATGAAATTAGAAACATACATTCTATATTAAATCAGTATATTGCACTTGCCTTGTTTGGAATAGAAGGTTATAGAGAGAGAGAAGAGAGGGAGAGAGCCAATCCAACAAGAAGAAAATCCCAGCTCTTTGGGTCTTCTCAAGCACTAAACCAACTCAGATCCTAGGTCTAGAAGAGAGAAAGGAGAGGGGAAATGAAGAAGATGAATAGTAGCTAAGGTTTATGGGGAAATGTGCTGTATTTATAGATTAGGGGTTTGGCTAAGGACTGAAATACCCTTCTTGTTTGTATAGGGTTAGGGTTAGGGTAGAGGGCATTTAGGTCTTTGGGGGAAGGTTCTAGAAGAATCTTTAACGGATACCCCCCTATGGAAAATACTAATACCTAGCTAGGGCCTCCACTCACTAACTCACCTAGAAATTGCAAGAGACCCCTATAAACTCTATTTCTAACACAGCTAGACTAATCTAACTAAAACTTAGGAAAGTATATACATAGCTACCCTTACTAACCCACTAATTAGTATAATTAGCTAATATATATATACTATTAAATAGTATTCAAATCAAATTGAGGGCCCACAAGGGGTGGGGCCTCACACTCTGTGTGAAATAACTTCTAATGGTGGGCCCACATTGTAATTTCTAAAGGTGGGTTTCATTGATAGATAATAAGGGGTTAGAATGTAGGTAGTTTATGTTACATTTTGGGTAAATTTGGATGGAATAATAAAAATGACTGGGTCTAATTTCCTTTGACTTTCGGTAGAGATTAGGGATTAGGTTTGATTGGTGATAAAGTAAAGATGGGTGCACCAAATAGGCCTCTTTATAACTCTTTTTTTTTATGAACTCTTTATAACCCTGAGGGTGGTGCTGCCTCATTTGACTTGGATTCCAGTAATAAAGGTGAAGTTTGGAGGATATAAGGAGGAGATTTTAGATGAGATATGATTTGATTTACGTGGTTTAGTGTTGATCTTCGGGTCACCATTTCCAATGAAGGGATTACTATCCCATGGATTCTTGTGGATTGTTGGGAAGGCACTGTTTGTTTGCGATATAATACATAGGGTGTTTAAAAATTAAAAATCAAAGATAAATTTTCAAAAACGAGCATCAAATAACATTTTCTTTTAGATAGCCCAAAACCATGGGTGGAAAGTTTTAGCACAATTTCTCCATATTTGAGTTCATGAGCAGATATGTTATAATGGTTCCATTGTGATTTGCAACACTGATAGTTATTGTATTTAGATACAGTGAATGTATTATTATTCTAAATATTAGGTTAGTTCCACAATGGTTACAAATATAATGTGGGTTCTATGGTGATTATTGGTGTTTGGTG